>OU696489.1:5000000-7500000 GCA_916048165.1 Spilarctia lutea
ATTTTGTTTAATGCATTGCATTAAACATGATCTTTGAAAATTTTCTGAAATTCAATTTCAATTTCCAACTGTCGATTGCCCTATATAATAAACGGAACTGAACCCTATATAATGTAAAAAACCCCTTTCTAGGTATATAACATTTTAACTGGATTATTCCGATATCTTACGAACAAAAAATAAATTTGCATATGTGACGCCCGAACATACATAAAAATATAAACATTCGAATTGGGAGCCTCCTTCTTTTTTAACTTTCTCAAAAAATGAACAAAATAATTTTGTTCAGATCACGTCATCATGTCGTGGTTCCATTCAGCAGCAGTATATATTAATAATATGATTTTAAGTAAATCAACAAACATATGATGTCACTGTTAAATGACAACGATCATTGAAGAAAATGAATGTTTCTTCTAAATACAAAGATACGTCTTGTGATGCCTCAGTCGATTCGTTGAAAACATTCGTAAAAAATGTTTTCGAATCATGTAGCACATACTCGTACCACGACCAGCTCGCTTACAACTTCGTGGCTATGCGATTTATGTAAAACATTCTTATATTTTTTTTTATTTAATTGTTAAATATAGTACACATTCAGAATACTTACAAACACATTTCCAGCCCCCGAAAAACTGAATTGTAGAGCTAGCTGTGGCTCTGGATATCCTAATTTTAGGTCAAATTTCCCGGAATTTCTAGATCCATCCTGGGTAAATATTTCCGGACACGGAAAATTTTGATTATACACTGACCCTATATTTAAAACTAATACAAAAATATGGAAAAACGATAAATTGAAGTTCGCCATTTAAATTTTTTAGGTCCAAATATTTGTCATTTCTTTTTCACAAACATCCGCGAGACAACTTCTTCCTATGGACTTTAGAGCGACTCTGTGGTATACATTTTTTGCGTGTGGTAGTAACCGGTTCATTAATGTTAAACGCGCCAGTCTATTGCAAAAAATCATGTTTTGTATCACTAGTAAGGCAAATTTATTAGGATGCAGGAATTCAGTACAAGATGCGTTAGAAACTAGTAAGTATATTTGCACTATTCTAGCAGTAACTAAAGTTTGACGTCAAAATTACTGACTCCTGGCCTCCAAGAGAGGAGGTCACCTTGCTAGCGAACGAGGCGATGGCGGCCCAGCACCGTTCGCCATCGGCCATGGCTTCGATGACGGCTGGCAGCGAGAGATTGCGCCGATGACGGTCGTTAGGGCCGCTCTTTGGCCGTCCCACGCTTTGCACACGGCCAGGGTGTATTGGGCCGTGTCAGGGTCACCCCTGGTGCAGTTACGGCACCGGCACTCCAATTCCACTCCCACCACCTCCCACAGGTACTTGGCGAAGCAGCCGTGACCCGTGAGAAGTTGGGTAAGGTGGTACGTGGGAGCCCCATGACCCCCCTCCACAAATTGTCGAAGGACAGGCCCTAACAAGCGCTGTCGGACTCCCCTCCATTCTTGCAGCCCACGTCCGGAAGAGAGCATCCACCAATTCGCCGAATCAGGGCGCTCTCCTCGTACACTCGCTTGAGGACGGGTGGCGTAGTGGTAGCGTATGTGACTGCTGTGGTGTTTTCTATATATATATATTTATTTATTTATATCAGTTGTCTAGTACCCATAACACAAGCTCTGCTTAGCTTGGGACTAGATGACGTTGTGAGTTAAATGTCAATTTTTTTTTTTTTATTATTTATTAAAGACAATAAAAAAAACATAATTTCCAGATCTTTAGATTTAGATTTAGTTATTTAGAACGATTAATATATTTTTGTACCAGTTCTGTCAAACTTGTTAAAATAAAAATGCCAGTCATATAACGGATCATTTATAGGCAAAAACACATCCGTCGTCAGGAAAATGTAGATTTTAATACATAACAAATGATAAGATTTAGAAAGTTTTTCTACATAGTGTCACCTTATCATGGGAAGTGGGCTACAATCATTTGAATTATAAGAGATATTTTTTCAATCGACTCTTGCATATATTTTTATTCAAGGAAGGCTATTGAGAACACAAAGTAAGACCGATACTCTAAAATATAGACAAAACTCCTCAAACGGGACATAAGACACTACGAGGAAAGTATCATCGCAGATACTATCGAGAAAAATAAAAGCAGAAGAGTTATGAAAGCTACATTGAGTACAGGAAGAAAGCAAATTTTTTAATCCTTAACGAAAATGGCAATTCGGTTACAAATCGCAATTAATTATTGGAGGTTGTTCGAAAGTTCTACAGAGACGTTAGATGGTTAGACGACTACCAACCACGCGAACAGGCTGGCTTTCGGAGTGGCTTCAACACATGTGACCATCACCAAGCTCTTAAAACACTTATAGAGAAATGTAACGAAAACCAAATTTCGATCGACGAAGGCCTGGGCTTACGAAAGAAACATCTCTATGATAAAGCACTTGCAGAGCAACGCCACAGCATGTGTGAGTCTTCACAAAAAAACTCTTCATCATCATTTAAGCTCGCTAGAGGTCTGGGCTGAGGAGACATAATATTTAATTTCCAAAGTTATTTAATGCCGCACTTGAAAATGAGTTCAAAGAACTGAACTGGGGAACAAGGGTTTAAATGTGGATGGAGAAAGACTCGCCAATCTACGTTTCGTAGATGACTTGATAATATTCTCCGATAATATACCGGATATGATGGTCATGCTTAACACCCTGCAAACGGAATCGGCTAGGGTGGGACTGAGGGTCAATCAGAACAATACCTAAATCATGACCAATGTCATTGATACACACCAACACCGTATGCCTGTGGAAGTCACGTCGGAGTATACATACCTGGGGCATAAAATCACGTTGGGTAGCGAAAACGAAACTGCAGAAGTAGAGAGACGCATAGCCCGGGCATGAGCAGCCAACGCTAGTGTACTGCGTAGCAAGATATCCATGACCTTGAAACGAACAGTCTTCGAGCAATGTGTTCTGCCAGTATTCACGTATGGAGCAGAGACCATGACACGAACCGAAAAATCCGCACAAAAACTTCGCGTTGCGTAAAGAGCAATGGAAAGAGCTATGCTCAGTATTTCCTTACGCGACCGGAAGAGAAATACTAGGATCAGATCTAAGACCAAGGTTAGGGACATCGTTGAGGTGATTGCTGAGCGGAAGCGGAGATGGGCGAGACATATTGCACGAATGAGTAGCAAAAGGTGGACTCGAAGGCTGTTGGAATGGTGCCCGAGGACACATACAAGACCGCGGGATAGACCACCAATGAGATGGAAGGACGACATCACGGGACATACAGGTCAAGATTGGATGTCGGCGGCTCAAGACCGTCTGAGGTGGAAGAGTATGGAAGAGGCCTACGTCCAAAACTGGATAGGATAGGCTGAGATAGATAGATAGACATATTTTTCTACGAAGTAGTTACAACAGTTTATTACCATAACGGCATACGACACCTTCGAAAGAAAGCCAGCTGGACCATAAAGAACACGGGAATGAATCGAATAAAATAAATATGTATTAGAAATTGAATACGATGTCGCGGCAGTGTTTGACGAACCACCAAGCATTCAAAATGCCGTCTTACTTCATTAAACATTGTAAGAGAAGTTCCCGAAGAGAAAAAAAGATGGAATATCTTTTCGCAGGTAAATACAGTTTATTTTGTTGCTATAATTAACTATTGATTTACTCGATAATTATATTGTTGTGTCGGCACACAAAACCTCAACCGTACGTCGATTGTGATATCAGTTTTTGTTTTTTTTTTTTCTTTTCAATTAGTGAAATCACTTGCAAGTCTAGACATTAGTGAACCTCATTGCTCAATTTAGGGACTTGGTTTCAAAGCTCATCTGAAAGTTTCTTGATGTTTTTTGTCTTTATCTATGTCTATGTCTTTAACTTGTGCTTCACATCATATTTAAATTGTAGAGAATTATCCAGGTACTCACCGTATAACTACTGAATGTAAAGAAAAAATATTAACCATACATTATAAGTACTTATTGTAAAGTAATTTATTTTACCCTTTTATGATTTTTGTAGGTTGCCGACAGATGTTGTTATATGCGACGAATGGGTTTCTATTTTTTGCCAAAGTAGGCAAGACCACGATTAGTATCCTTAAAATTTTTTGAGTTTTTATAATGTGTTACAGTAATTGAAATAAAAATAATAATATTGTTTACTAAAGATCTTTAGTGTTAAAAATTCCTTTTTTTCTAATCTTAAAATATAGGGACCTTTTTACTGCCTCTGGTATCATTACACGCACTCAGATGTAAGTACGTGTTCCTAATTTTTGACTAGATCTCAGAAAAAATCCCTCCCCTCCCCTCTGACCATCCCTATCCCTATTCCCCAAAGGCCGGCAACGCACTTGTGACACCTCTGGTATTGCGGGTGTCCATGTGCGGCGGTAATCGCTTACCATCAGGTAATACGTCTGCTCGTATGCCCCAAATTACATTAAAAAGAAGAATGTAGTGAAAAATTTCTCAAAAGTTTTAAGAAAATCCCAAATCTTTAGAATTCAAAGAAATCCTATCCGAAAGCAAAAGATTGATTCAGGATGTCGCGTATTTTAAACGATGACTTAGGACTTGCAGCCTATGAGATGCGTTAGTCATTTCTTAACTAATAATTTTAAAAAAGGTAGTAAAATCAAAACAACTAAGGTACTTAAGCGGTACACAAAGGTCCAGAAAAAAATAAAATTACAGTTGAGTAATATTTTATCAAACGAAGTTACCGTATTCAAAATGCCGTTTTACTTCATTAAACATTGTAAGAGAAGTTCCCGAAGAGAAAAAAAGATGGAATATCTTTTCGCAGGTAAATACAGTTTATTTTGTTGCTATAATTAACTATTGATTTACTCGATAATTATATTGTTGTATTGGCACACAAAACCTCAACCGTACGTCGATTGTGATATCAGTTTTTGTTTATTTTTTTCTCTTCAATTAGTGAAATCACTTGCAAGTCTAGACATTAGTGAACCTCATTGCTCAATTTAGGGACTTGGTTTCAAAGCTCATCTGAAAGTTTCTTGATGTTTTTTGTCTTTATCTATGTCTATGTCTTTAACTTGTGCTTCACATCATATTTAAATTGTAGAGAATTATCCAGGTACTCACCGTATAACTACTGAATGTAAAGAAAAAATATTAACCATACATTATAAGTACTTATTGTAAAGTCATTTATTTTACCCTTTTATGATTTTTGTAGGTCGTCGACAGATGCTGTTATATGCGACGAATGGGTTTCTACTTTTTGCCAAAGTAGGCAAGACCACGATTAGTAGCCTTAAAAATTTTTGAGTTTTTATAATGTGTTACAGTAATTGAAATAAAAATAATAATATTGTTTACTAAAGATCTTTAGTGTTAAAAATTCCTTTTTTTCTAATCTTAAAATATAGGGACCTTTTTACTGCCTCTGGTATCATTACACGCACTCAGATATAAGTACGTGTTCCTAATTTTTGACTAGATCTCAGAAAAGATCCCTCCCCTCCCCTCTGCCCATCCCTATCCCTATTCCCCAAAGGCCGGCAACGCACTTGTGACACCTCTGGTATTGCGGGTATCCATGTGCGGCGGTAATCGCTTACCATCAGGTAATACGTCTGCTCGTATGCCCCAAATTACATTAAAAAAAAGAATGTAGTGAAAAATTTCTCAAAAGTTTTAAGAAAATCCCAAATCTTTAGAATTCAAAGAAATCCTATCCGAAAGCAAAAGATTGATTCAGGATGTCGCGTATTTTAAACGATAACTTAGGACTTGCAGCCTATGAGATGCGTTAGTCATTTCTTAACTAATAATTTTAAAAAAGGTAGTAAAATCAAAACAACTAAGGTACTTAAGCGGTACACAAAAGTCCAGAAAAAAATAAAATTACAGTTGAGTAATATTTTATCAAACGAAGTTACCGTATTCATGCTGAAAGCTCTTAAGAACCTTCCCAATTAGTCAACAGGGTACAATGTGTGCATTATCGGACTTCAGTGGTGGTTTGGTGGGGTGTTAGATAGGATAGAAGGAGTGACTGAGCCATATTTTTGTGAAGAAGGTCATCACAAAAAGGTAAAATCATCTGAACAAGTGTATCAAAATACCATTCCTGGTAAGGTAGTTAAGCCCTTTAACAGCACCATGTTCAATAACCAAGAATTATATTATATATATTGTCTTTTCAGCAATACTCGGCGCCGGGTCATACAGCTCGATCCACCCAATCTTGGTCAGAGGAACCGAGGGCGCGGCTGTCGCGGCGGCGTCTCTCGTAAAGGAGAAAGCCGCCGTGGCGGCCGTGTCTCCGGCTCAGGAGGAGAAAATACTGGCTAGACTGGAGGTAATGGAAAATAACATATTTGAATGGGTAGCTGATGCATATGTCAAACTTAAGACACAGATCCCGGTCCTTGGCGAGGAAAACGACGGGACGGACATGGCCGCGATCCAACTCTTCCAAGAGAAAATTGAGACGACAAAAGTCGAGATCGACTAGTCGACCGAGACCATGATAGTGCGCGCGCAGTCCCAAATAGAAGACATGATTGGGACTGTCGCTAGGGACGTCGTCGTTGAAACAAAAGCGCACATTGACACAGCCTTGGAAGGTGAAGGTGGTTTGGCTCAGCGGAGCCAAGGAGCCCCGGAGCCCACCCCCCAGTCTTACGCCAGTGTTGCAGCGGCCAGACCCCGGCGCCGGCCGGCTCTCCACTCGGTGGCGGTTACCTCGAAGGATAGGCAGGAGACGGCCGGAGAGGTACTCGCCAAGGTGGAGAAGGCGGTCGACGCCAGGAGAACTGGCCTGAAAATAGCCAAGACTCGGAAGGCCAAAAATAGCACGGTCATCTTGGACTGCGACACAGAGGTGGAGGTAGCAAAACTTAAAAAACAGATTGAAAATAGTAACAGAGGGCTTGTGGTAGAGCCCATGAAAAATAAAAATCCCCTGGTCGTCCTTAAAGACGTATACAGGGAGAGCGATAATAATGAAATGATAGACGCTCTTTACTTACAAAACGCGGACATTTTCATGGGCCTACCACAAGAGGAGAGAGAGGCCTGTATTAAATACAGGAAGAGAACAAAAAATCCGGGGACTTCCCACATAGTCCTCCAGGTCAAGCCAAAGGTATGGCAACGGATGACGAAGGTTGGGACACTCTACCTGGACCTACAAAGGGTTAGGGTGGAGGATCAATCTCCGCTCGTCCAGTGCACAAAATGCCTGGCATTCGGTCACGGCCGCAGGTTCTGCACCGAGAGTGTGGACAGGTGCAGCCACTGTGGGGGCCCGCACTTGCGCAAGGAGTGCGCTGTCTATAGTGCGGGAACGGAACCGCAGTGTTGCAACTGTCTGCACTCTGGGCTGCGGACTGTGGCTCACAACGCCTTCAGCGCCGAATGCCCTTTTTTTTTTTTTTTAAAGTGTGGAAACCCCCTCGGGCCTTCCCCCGCCGGGGTTTGCGGCGGGGCGGTGTGTCGGAATCGAACCGACTAAAACCATACGGTGTGCCAACTCTGCGCCTGAGAAGGGAGGGGTCCGGGAACTACATTTATTAACACAAACCGGACTCGCGCCGAATGCCCTACCCAGCAGACGGACTTACACACGCAGTTGCCGAAACACACGGATCCGCGTGTGTAAGTCCGTCTGCTGGGAAACACCGATACGTGCGTCTGTACACATATTTTCAATATGTATACCTATTCATCAATTATATTCATTTTAACATTTAATTTATTTATACATTGCATTATATTTACATTCATTTCATTGTCCGTATGTCCGTTCATTGTATTGTACATATTTTGTTTCCATTTCCAAATTAATATTTTGTATCAGTTTGTTCAAATGCTGGTGAGCACGGAACCGGGTGTGTAGTCCCGTCTATGCGGGAAAACGCGGATACGTGTTCATCAGCACTTTTGCCATCTGTTAGGGGTTGTTTACTGTCAATTACCTATCCGGGTGGCTTCCCACCCGTTCCTCCAGAATAAGGGAGACTCGATACTCATGACTAGTGTGTTTGCATTGTTTGCATGTTTTTTGTGTACTTGTCTAGTATTTTGTATGTGTGTACCCTTCCACAGTTCACTCATTCCAATTTATGTCACACTGTTAGCAATATATATATATGTAACAATATATATAATTGCTACGTTCCTATTTTGTGAACTGTGTCCTTCATGTGTGTGTCTATCAAATATATGTAGTACTAGTGTCTATGATAGTGTGCATGTTCTGATATATTTTTATATAATCATTATATAATAATTAAATCAGTGTTTAGTTTTTATGTCTGTTTTGTGTAGTGTGTAATTGTGTATTGGTGGGTCATAAGTACGCTGTCGTCTCCCTCGCCAGGTAATCCCATTTGCTTCGGGTAGGGCATTCGGCGCGAGTCCGGTTTGTGTTAATAAATGTAGTTCCCGGACCCCTCCCTTCTCAGGCGCAGAGTTGGCACACCGTATGGTTTTAGTCGGTTCGATTCCGACACACCGCCCCGCCGCAAACCCCGGCGGGGGAAGGCCCGAGGGGGTTTCCACACTTTAAAAAAAAAAAAAAAGGGCATTCGGCGCTGAAGGCGTTGTGAGCCACAGTCCGCAGCCCAGAGTGCAGACAGTTGCAACACTGCGGTTCCGTTCCCGCACTATAGACAGCGCACTCCTTGCGCAAGTGCGGGCCCCCACAGTGGCTGCACCTGTCCACACTCTCGGTGCAGAACCTGCGGCCGTGACCGAATGCCAGGCATTTTGTGCACTGGACGAGCGGAGATTGATCCTCCACCCTAACCCTTTGTAGGTCCAGGTAGAGTGTCCCAACCTTCGTCATCCGTTGCCATACCTTTGGCTTGACCTGGAGGACTATGTGGGAAGTCCCCGGATTTTTTGTTCTCTTCCTGTATTTAATACAGGCCTCTCTCTCCTCTTGTGGTAGGCCCATGAAAATGTCCGCGTTTTGTAAGTAAAGAGCGTCTATCATTTCATTATTATCGCTCTCCCTGTATACGTCTTTAAGGACGACCAGGGGATTTTTATTTTTCATGGGCTCTACCACAAGCCCTCTGTTACTATTTTCAATCTGTTTTTTAAGTTTTGCTACCTCCACCTCTGTGTCGCAGTCCAAGATGACCGTGCTATTTTTGGCCTTCCGAGTCTTGGCTATTTTCAGGCCAGTTCTCCTGGCGTCGACCGCCTTCTCCACCTTGGCGAGTACCTCTCCGGCCGTCTCCTGCCTATCCTTCGAGGTAACCGCCACCGAGTGGAGAGCCGGCCGGCGCCGGGGTCTGGCCGCTGCAACACTGGCGTAAGACTGGGGGGTGGGCTCCGGGGCTCCTTGGCTCCGCTGAGCCAAACCACCTTCACCTTCCAAGGCTGTGTCAATGTGCGCTTTTGTTTCAACGACGACGTCCCTAGCGACAGTCCCAATCATGTCTTCTATTTGGGACTGCGCGCGCACTATCATGGTCTCGGTCGACTAGTCGATCTCGACTTTTGTCGTCTCAATTTTCTCTTGGAAGAGTTGGATCGCGGCCATGTCCGTCCCGTCGTTTTCCTCGCCAAGGACCGGGATCTGTGTCTTAAGTTTGACATATGCATCAGCTACCCATTCAAATATGTTATTTTCCATTACCTCCAGTCTAGCCAGTATTTTCTCCTCCTGAGCCGGAGACACGGCCGCCACGGCGGCTTTCTCCTTTACGAGAGACGCCGCCGCGACAGCCGCGCCCTCGGTTCCTCTGACCAAGATTGGGTGGATCGAGCTGTATGACCCGGCGCCGAGTATTGCTGAAAAGACAATATATATAATATAATTCTTGGTTATTGAACATGGTGCTGTTAAAGGGCTTAACTACCTTACCAGGAATGGTATTTTGATACACTTGTTCAGATGATTTTACCTTTTTGTGATGACCTTCTTCACAAAAATATGGCTCAGTCACTCCTTCTATCCTATCTAACACCCCACCAAACCACCACTGAAGTCCGATAATGCACACATTGTACCCTGTTGACTAATTGGGAAGGTTCTTAAGAGCTTTCAGCATGAATACGGTAACTTCGTTTGATAAAATATTACTCAACTGTAATTTTATTTTTTTCTGGACTTTTGTGCGAGCAGACGTATTACCTGATGGTAAGCGAATACCGCCGCACATGGATACCCGCAATACCAGAGGTGTCACAAGTGCGTTGCCGGCTTTTGGGGAATAGGGATAGGGATGGGCAGAGGGGAGGGGAGGGATCTTTTCTGAGATCTAGTCAAAAATTAGGAACACGTACTTACATCTGAGTGCGTGTAATGATACCAGAGGCAGTAAAAAGGTCCCTATATTTTAAGATTAGAAAAAAAGGAATTTTTAACACTAAAGATCTTTAGTAAACAATATTATTATTTTTATTTCAATTACTGTAACACATTATAAAAACTCAAAAAATTTTAAGGATACTAATCGTGGTCTTGCCTACTTTGGCAAAAAGTAGAAACCCATTCGTCGCATATAACAGCATCTGTCGACGACCTACAAAAATCATAAAAGGGTAAAATAAATTACTTTACAATAAGTACTTATAATGTATGGTTAATATTTTTTCTTTACATTCAGTAGTTATACGGTGAGTACCTGGATAATTCTCTACAATTTAAATATGATGTGAAGCACAAGTTAAAGACATAGACATAGATAAAGACAAAAAACATCAAGAAACTTTCAGATGAGCTTTGAAACCAAGTCCCTAAATTGAGCAATGAGGTTCACTAATGTCTAGACTTGCAAGTGATTTCACTAATTGAAGAGAAAAAAATAAACAAAAACGTAGTTTGGCAAAAAGTAGAAACCCATTCGTCGCATATAACAGCATCTGTCGACGACCTACAAAAATCATAAAAGGGTAAAATAAATTACTTTACAATAAGTACTTATAATGTATGGTTAATATTTTTTCTTTACATTCAGTAGTTATACGGTGAGTACCTGGATAATTCTCTACAATTTAAATATGATGTGAAGCACAAGTTAAAGACATAGACATAGATAAAGACAAAAAACATCAAGAAACTTTCAGATGAGCTTTGAAACCAAGTCCCTAAATTGAGCAATGAGGTTCACTAATGTCTAGACTTGCAAGTGATTTCACTAATTGAAGAGAAAAAAATAAACAAAAACTGATATCACAATCGACGTACGGTTGAGGTTTTGTGTGCCAATACAACAATATAATTATCGAGTAAATCAATAGTTAATTATAGCAACAAAATAAACTGTATTTACCTGCGAAAAGATATTCCATCTTTTTTTCTCTTCGGGAACTTCTCTTACAATGTTTAATGAAGTAAAACGGCATTTTGAATACGGTAACTTCGTTTGATAAAATATTACTCAACTGTAATTTTATTTTTTTCTGGACCTTTGTGTACCGCTTAAGTACCTTAGTTGTTTTGATTTTACTACCTTTTTTAAAATTATTAGTTAAGAAATGACTAACGCATCTCATAGGCTGCAAGTCCTAAGTCATCGTTTAAAATACGCGACATCCTGAATCAATCTTTTGCTTTCGGATAGGATTTCTTTGAATTCTAAAGATTTGGGATTTTCTTAAAACTTACTCTTAAACAGACGGACTTACACACGCGGATCCGTGTGTTTCGGCAACTGCGAACAAATTTGGAACAACAAATAAATAGAGAAATGGAAAGGATATATGTACAATAAAATAGATAATAAATTGAATATAAATATAATGCATTAGATAAATAAATTGAATTTAATATAGATGTAATAGATGAACTATAATAAAAATTTTATGTTATGAATAAATAAATCAATAGAATGTAAACAAATAAGATACAGTGGATGAGCAAATGTATATGTACATCAACTATGAAGGTGCTGTACATATACATTTGAACATGGAACATATGTACAACAAAATAACATGTATGTAACCTAATATGTACAGTAAATAAAATAGTTGTAAAATAGACATATTATGTATGTATATACATATCGCTCCCCCCACCGAATAATATCGTAATGTCATATAACGATACTTTGCGTTTTATTGCATATTCGTCATGTAGACATTATTTTACACCTTGTCAATTTTTTTGAATTTTTTTTTGTAAGTATTTTAGAAACTAGCATTTTTTTAATAACCATGGCCTTATTATTCCGTTACAGATTTAATATACTTATTTACGTGAATAACATCGCTACTTGTGATTACGAGTAGCACTACAAACAAGATTTTCAATATGTTACGGTAACGATATTATTCGAGTAAGAACAGCAAACTCGTCTTGTAGCAAAGTATTCTAACAATACTATTCCTGTAGTCATTTTATCTGAAAAATATGGTAATGTTGGTTGCCGTTTAATGTTCTAAGAAAAGAAATAGTAATAACTTTTGCAATAGTTTACCTAGGCGTTGTTTACACTCAAGGTACGATTACTGTATTATTTATAACCGCGTGCTACAAGCAATACGCAACCTTTGAAACCTTCTCCTCTCGCAGTAACGCTAGAAGAGTCAGAAGATTGAACATACAAGGAATTATGTGGATGTAATTTTGGTTTGTACATAATAGAATAGGTAATCCCAATCTAGGCTCTTAATTTGTCGTGCAATTTCGATACAAATATCTATTCTCCTTCTGAGAATTAAAAAAAACAAAACCAGTTAATACCTAGTTTGTACTGACAGATACTGTTACTTAATTATTTTTTCGGACAACCAACTATCTACTACTTTAGGATGTCGTGATTACTGATTGAGCCAATCAATCCGTTTGGTAATGAAAATAACTAATCCCTTGATAATTTACGTTGTATGTACATAAGCAATAAATAAATAGCAACAAATTCAATTATATATCAAAACTGTCCTTATTACTATTAAGATTGATGTGTGTGTGTCTGTGTGCTGTGTGATAGCGTATGTCAGACGATTACCTATTTACAGGACTGAAAAAATTAACAAATATGTATGAAATCCAGCAAAGAAAGATATATTTTCACTAAATTATGTTGGAGTAGGTATATTAGAGGAAATATTAGAAGAAAATGAAGAGTTTAAATTATTCCTTATGAAGAAGAAAATAAAAAGAACAATGATAACACACGTATCTTGTTATTAAATCCAATGAATTCATTTACAATTAAAACCAGCACTAATAATTCACCAACAGAAATACAGCATAATGTTACGGATACTGTACAATTGCTCGATTATCCTGTGATTACCACTACGCAAGACACGGGTGCTGATACAAACTCTGAAGACATTTTAATTTCTAGCCATAAACGAAGAACTAGGAAACGATGTTGTAATAAAAAAGAATGACCTGACAATAAAAACAAAAGACTCAAAAATAGCGGTAAATCTCGTGAAGGTGCACGTTCAAAAAAACGGAATGCTGCTAAGACCATTGGCCCTTCATGTTTGTACTAAAAGGGTTGTAGCATAGTATTTTCTACGGTACAACGGCAGGAGATATTCGACACTTTTTATAGATTGAATGATCATGAACTTCAATGGCAATATATCGTAAGACATGTTCAAGCACAACCAAACATATTATCTTAAATTGAAAAAATAACAGGACACAAATAAACATTATTTTAGCTAGGACCAGACTTCTATTCAAGTTTGTAAGGTAATCTTTTTTAGTACTCTGTGAATTTCAGAACAGGTAGTTTTTACAGCTTCAGAGAAAACTAGGCAAGACGAAATCTTAATAGATAACAGAGGGACTCTTTACAACAGGCCTCACAGGATGTCCGATGCTATAAAAAACAATATAATGACACATTTTTAACTACTTACATCTGTTGAATTTCATTATAAACGCAAGATATCCAAAGGACTTTATTTATCTGAACAACTAAACATTTCCAAAATATATCGACTTTACACTCTATGGTTTCCAAATCAAGAATACGCACAATAACAATTAGCACCACAACGCCAATACGAATCAATTGATACTGAAATACTCACTATATTATTACTCATCTTGTAAACCTAAGAAAGACTTGTGCGGTTCATGTTCTTTGTATGAACAAGCTGATGAAACGAAAAAAGCTACATTGGAAAAAAATATTAACAGCATTTACTACGAAAGACTAGAGTACGAACAGTAGACTAGGATGATACAACAGTAGCTATTTTTATTTTAGAGAAAGTGCTTAATGTGCCTCAAACAGAAGTAGGAATTTTCATCACAAAAGAAAATGCCCTGTTAACAATATTACCGTCTATAATGCTTTCAATAAATCTGGGCATGTGTGGCACCTTTCTGTTGCTAAAAGAGGCTGTATTAAAATAGGGAGTTTACTAAAGTTCATAAATATGGAAAGACAACGATGAATCAAATACATAGCATTTTATTCGGATGGTTGCGCCGGCCGAAATAAAAACCAACATGTTTTTACACTTTACCTATATGCTATAAAAAAGGTTATATAGAAACAATTACCCACCGATTTTTTAAAACGGGTCACAGTCAAAATGAAGGCGATAGCATGCATTCGATGATTGAACGAGCTATGAAAAATAAAGTTTTATATACACCTGATCAAGTGTATGGTGTAGATAAATATATAATTATACAGTAATTTTAGCGTAAGAATAGAAATGGAACAAAGAGATTTTTACAATGTGAAAGACCTTATCGCTGAATAAAACTGGACTACGGATACTTAAGGCAGTAAAATCGCATGGACTAAAATCGTAGAAGTATGGATCTCAAATTCTAATCCTAATATAGTTCAGTTTACGTATAATTATGATGATTAGTACTTTGCGTTTAACACGGAAAGTTTCATCAACAGGTCAAGAAGAGTCAACAGAACAGGTAATATTGAAATGACCACTTTAAAGCAAGTATAGTCTGAACCAGTTTTTGTGAGTAAAGGTCTGTTCAGCTTATGCAGAACTGAAGCCATACCTGCTGCTGCATCACTCGTTTTATAATTCGATCCGAAGCTGTAATGACAATCCCCAACCAGCTTCGGATTCTGATAGAGATTAAGATGATGACCAAGATAAGTTCTACCACTGAGATGTTAATGACAGATGTACCTAACCTTTTATTAGTCGATTTTATTGTTTTTTTTCAAAACAATTAATTATTTATTTTCATTTTAATAATAAACAGTTTCCTTTAATCAAGAAACCCTAGTTTTTTGAGATTTGTTTGCCTAATAATTTATTTTACTTTATAGGCAATGGAAGTATATAAAATCGTATTAAAACATTACTTTAATATGTGTTATGAATTATAATGACGAAAATTCCAGCTATAGTCTATTACCGCTTATGTGGAGTTGTCTTTGTTTAAAGAATAACAGTGTAGTATTCAATTATTGTGCACGGTATCTTTTTCTTTTTACGCGAATAATATGGTAATGTTGTTTTGCGAAATAGTGTTTTGCCTAGCTTTTCCAGTAAAATATATTTTATTTAATTACTTGATTTTAATAAAATAAAAAATAAATAGGTTTATTTAAAATTATTCTATTAAAAAATAGCTTTCATTTGATGTATAAATCATTATCTTAGGTTCGACAATACTTTACATAATCTTCAAAAAACATTGTTTTATTTTTCCTGTAAAAATTGAATTTATTGATAACGATATTATTCGGTGGGAGGAGCGATATATATTACAAATATAACGACATCACACACCACACATTGCACTATATAAATAAAAAACAAAGTTAAAAAGGGCCCTTATAAAGTAAGGGGAAAAGCGCAAAAGGCAGCAACACCCTGCGATGGCGGGTGCCTGCTTTACAAAAAAAAAAATCTTGGTCAGAAACGAACGTTCCGACTTCATCAGAGCTGAAGATTGGCCGTCATCTAGTCCTGATTTTAATCCACTGAATTATGATTTATGATCAATTTTAGAGAGTATGGCTTGCTATAAACGCCATGATAGTTTGGAGTCCCTAAAACACTTCATACGATTGGCAGTGAAGAATTATCCCATAGAAAAAATTGCGTGCTGCTGTTGATAACTAACCTCAACGTTTAAAGGACTGTATTACAGCCAATTAAGAACCACTTCGAATAAGTATTATATATATATATTTAATGGTTTTACATTATTGTATTAATCTAATACACTGTAATAGTAATAAATGTTACGTACAATTAAAAAAACGATTTTCTTTGTAATAATGTTAATGGCAAGTCTAAGTATTCCAAGCCTGTCTCACTCCTTACCTTTTTTATTTTAAAGAACACAAATAATTTACCATAACGTACAAAAAATGTACCAAGACGTCTTAAGACCTACGAACGTGTTACACTTTGTTTTAGTACATACAAGAATAAGTGTGTCCACAGATTCTGACTACCTTTATGTCTACGGTATAAGTCGCCAGCCAAGAAACTAACATGCGTTGTAGATCAGTGCTTTATTCCCGTATTAGTGGGATGTAAAATATATGTTTACTCTAAATAATCTCTTGCTAAGGCTTCTCTGATCCAATTTAGGTATCTTGCAGTGTCACTGAATACTACGTAGTCGGTTAGGTCACACGAACCATCAGGGCCGCGAAGAGCGAAAGAGATAATGCCTCTGAGTCTCCATCTGCCTCTGTATTTAAGGTAAAGGCCTCCTCCGGAATCTCCAGTACAAGGACCCGTGCCATTACGATCTCCTGTGAAAGGAATCAGGAGTAGTATTTTATCTTAAATAAATCTGCAGTCTTAAACCTAAAATAACGTCAAATACAAAATCCACTGTTTCACTGGTTGCAGATAGCTTACCTGACACATAATTTGACGTATGACGTCAAACCAAAACTATCCGAAACTTATCTGTAACCGCTTAATTAAGCCCTTAGCCATTTTTTTATTGATTACGAACAAAAAACCTCAAATTGAAGAAATATTAGATCACGGCATTTTAGCTTTAAAACGGCAGTAATACATTAGATCCGTACATTTCCTACAGCTAACTTATGTTTACTCAAGAAAAATAAGCACAATAATTAGGTTTTAAATAAATCAATTCAAATATCAACGGCCAAATATAACCTGAATCGAGAAACGCAAATCGCGAGGAAATACAATAAGCCGTCCTTTAGTTTAAGGACCTTGGTGGTTGACTATCTATTGGTGTACTATATATCGATTGCGAATGTAAATGGTTGAACCCCGAGAAATAAATACAAGCCCATATCCCTTTTCTCGAAAATAATGGAGTCCATAATTACCTATCAACTCCTGCGGTACCTAGAATGACATCACTTGCTTAGTGACCAGCAGTACGACTTTCTAAAGGGTCGATCAGCTGATGATCTTCTGGTATACCTGACACATCGCTAGGTATAAGCGGTAAGGCCTTGGCAGTTAGTTTAAGAATAGTGAAGGCCTTCGATCGGGTCTGGCAGAAAGCGGCTCCCTTGCTATGGGCTTCCCGAGAAATGTTGTAAAAGACCTCTTTAACAACATAATAACATAAGTATAAAGCCAAATTAACTTTTTTATTAACGTGAAAACGAAATGCTATAACGGGAGTTCGTACCTAACTTCAGTCAAATCCTTTGTATTTAATAATGATTCGAAGCTATTAAATCAATAAAACCATTAAATTGATAAAGGAAGACCGAACTTAAGATTAACTTTTGAACATATTCATTTAGAATCTATCCTATTTGGTTAAGTATTCTTAACTTGCACTATTTGGCTGACCATACCTGCACAAAAGCTCTTATCAGAGGTGACTTTGTAGAATACTATATTGCTGGATCGACACGTTTCTGTTTTAACGATGGGCACATGTACCAGTTGAGGTTCGCCGATTCCAGAGCCTTGATTTATCCGAGCACCCCAACCTGCAACCTGTAGGACAGTAGTGTAGTTTTTGTGTCATATAGTTCTGGCAACACTTGTAAAAGGTAGTAGTTTAAAAAATATAAATATAAAGCACTTCCGTGATGGCGTCACTCTTGTTAACTTCTATGTTTTGTTTGAGACACCTACCATATAGAACAGTTTTATTGTAACTTATATTAACAAATGTATATGGTGTTACAATGATCATGGGACGAACAATGATTAAAAGAAAAGAATAAAAAACAAATATTGGTTGCTTTGTTAGATTGAATTAATGGTCTAAATGCAATGACTACACGTGCAGATGTCAAAAAGGTCTACTAATTAAAAAGGGACGAACAACGCTAATAAACAATTTGACTCATAGAGCGTAAATTAGGAACAGGACCTGTTGAATCTACAGTCTCATGATATGGCTTTTGATGGCTCTTGATAACCTAAGGCGAGCCCTGCCTTTTATCGCATCTTATAGAATAATAACTTTAATAGTAATCTGTGACCCGGGCCTGAGTATCGTGGTGATCGTTAGATAATTATATGAAGTCTTACAGTTATTATTACTAAGCATTGCAACTGGTTTTGCTGGGTGTTTTAACGGTTGGCTACTCGGCCTTTCAGTAGGCTGATTTGGTGCTATTGCAGGGTGTGTCGCTAGGAGAACTTGGGCTCGGATCCCGAACCGTGTTGGCATTCAGATAATGCCGCCTATGATATTTCTGTATCGGGCAGCGGATAGCATATGGTAATGCACCTGGATGTAAACCGCAACTGATATAGCATTTGATCTGCCGTGCAGATTGCCAAAGTATAAGAGCATTATTCCACCTAAATCTTGGGTACACAATGGAAGAACGCGTGATCAGAACAAACCAACTGTAATGTGTTTAATTGTCTATAATCTTTTCCTTTGTTCCGCGTGAGGTGTTTAAAGCCAGTGGGGGAACCACGAGTCAGGTTTCGGGTCCTACAGGATTACGCGGAGGAGCGAGCGTAATCCCAACCCTCTAGTGAGGGTTGCTGATGATTTTTAACGAAAACGCCTTGTCCGACAGTCGATTTATTACGTTACTCAGACTAGAGCTCAAAGAAGCACCATCACAATTTGTCAATGATATTTTCAATTGAACGATTCATCAAATAATCGCTCTTTTGAAGGACTTTATTAACTTTACACGTTAATAATTGAAATAAAATTATAAATCATCACTAGCTATTTAAAAAGATAGAAAACTCTTTGTGTGTACACTACTTTGTTACTGAGTTATAAGAGAGTAAATAAATAGTTATTTCGTGCTTAATGAAGGAAATCAAACACTTTTATAAATATACCCCAGTGTGGTATACAAACAAATTAAAACAACTACTTAAAGAGAAAAATAAGTACCGTGTTCGGCTTAAAAAATATAAGAACCCGTTAGATAACTTATCTTTTAAATTACTAAAATCAATGAGTTACGGTTTGATTATAAAGTGTTACAATAACTACCTAAAATTAATTGAAGATTCTATTAAATCCAATCCAAAAATCTTTTTTTCTTACATTAAGCAAAAAAGAGCTAAGAGTATATATATATAAATTTCCATACTCAATGACATATCAAGAGACTGTAGATTCAACAGGTCCTGAAATATGCAATACACTGGCAACATTCTTTGAAGATTCATACAGTATAGACGTCGATATTGATAAACCTAGGCCATTTCTCTCCTCTAAATAGACATCAAACAGAGTATTATTCTGTCTGGAAAAACATTGACATCGATTTATTTTACTTAAGTTTACCATCTTTTAAGAAAAAAATGACATTAATAAGCTAGGACAAACGTATTTAGATTATATATTAAGTATGTTGGTTATGTTTTTGACTGTGTATTGTGGCCTTCTTGGAATCTCTGCATTAATTTACTTGTTACTCTCGTGTTATAATCAAGTACTATCTAACTAACTATCTGCTTAAACATGTTTATGCTTTTCGTGGCAACCTGTAATTAAAATAGGACCAATATTTGCATATTACTATTATGTGCCTCTTATCTTTTGTGGTGTATGTTCTGTTTGGTTGTCCAAATAAAAGAAAATAAGAAGTAGTTAAACAAAGAATTGGGCTTTCAAAATCAGTTTTTTTTCAAATTCAACTAAAATGTAGTCCTAAAGTAGAAGACATCACCGTCGCCTAGTCGTCGAAAAAATTGTGATATCTTGTTTCACATCACAGGCCAAGATTGTTGTGGGAACTATATAAGCCAATATCTAGTGATTGTAGTCATTTTATTCCGAAAAAAATATAGCTCTCACATCACGTTCAACAGTCCACTCCTGGACATAGGTCTAAGTATAGGGTGTTCCGGAGGGGTTCAGAAGTGTTAATAACAGCGATTTCCGGATCCTTGCCATCTCAGGCGCTGAGTGGCACACCGTGTGGTTTTAGTAGCTCCGATTTCGACACACCACCCCGACGCAAACCCCGGTGGAATGACAGTCGTAGGGGTTCCCACACGGAATACAGAGGTTTTTTTTCAGGTTTTCCTTTAACTTTACTTATTGGGATCTAAGTACCTAAACTTAATCATAATGACCAACACTTACTGTTCCAGATGATCCTACGATCCGATCGAGTGAAGGATCGCTATTCCATAAACAGGCTGGTCTAATAAAAGCGTTGAATTTAACTCGCTTTTTAAATGTTAACACTAGAATATCATCTGCAAATAATTCCAAATATTTTAGATACATATTCAAAGATAGAACTTTATTTTGACTAGTCAAAATATTTGATGAGTATACAAACAACTGATTAAATAATTCTTGTTTTTCCAAGACCTTTTCCCAAAATAGTTTGAGGTTCGGTACAAGTTTATTAAAATACGCTTGAACCTATTTTTTTAGGTAGAGACAAGCCAACAGAACTTAGGTATTAAGCGATATGGAAGTTCTGTAGAAAAACTAACTACTACTGCTACTGATATCTGACTCTTTAAGTCCGACACCAGTAGCTCAGTCAGGGCTCTAACTACACGTGACGATTACTAAAGATGTTCGTATGGCAACCGGGCTAAACGACTTAACGTATTCTATGACACACAGATGGGTGGCCCTATCCGTAGACTGACCTGGCAAGAATTGAAACTAATAAAGTATGTAACTTACAAATTATAAAACAATTTCGACAGAAATACAACATTAAGTTAAAGTTAATGTTTGTCAAATACTTACTTTCGAGCGAAGAAGCGTTAAATGATTCGTGTATTTTAGCATCAATCAAAGTTCTGGTGACAGTTATATCATCGTCCCAATCGTCAAGATTGTGAATTCCGACTTTTACGATCAGATCATTGATTGCGGATCTTTCGTTGCCAAGCATGCAATGAGCAGCTGAAATTTGTTAAATATACAAAAAGTTTAATACATAATCATGAAAAAAGTCTCAGAGGATAAGTAATGAATCAGGGAGATATAAAAAACGTCTTATATGTACGGGTCTGTCGTAAATAATGGATAAGTCGTAAACTGGAGTTGGTCCGGCTATGAGACTATTAGAAAATCGTATCTTTTTGCCAGGGTTTCTAACCGTATGGAAATGGCGTAGACTTTTATGTTTTTTTATAAATTTCGCTACTCTTTGCATTCATTCCGTTGCCATTTCGTTAAATTTAGGTATTTCTGTGTCATTTTTTTTGTATTATAGTCTTGAAGATGTGTATTATTTAGTTTTAGTACTGTTTTAGGCGTTTTTAACGTTGATCATTTTCAAAATTGTCATTTTAAGATTTTTTATGTTTTTGTTTTACTTAGGGTCAACTTTTGATCATTTACTGTGTAAAAAAAAAGTACGGCGCTATAGCTGCCCATGATCTTAATAAATTATCTAGTATGTGTAGATTCTAAAAAGGTATAACAATGCATACTTCACAAGTAATATTAAGCTACATGAGCGAGATCAATATCAAGGTGAGAAAATATTTTTTTCATGTAATGTTGTAAATGGTTATAAAACTTCGTCAGAATGATTTATTTCTGCCAAGATTCTTTACACAAACACTATGGGGCCACTATTAAGGATATTCAAAGAAAACTAGGTAGTTTTTTGTCAAAAAAATTTCATGCCTCCTCATTTCATAAAGGTGTTTAATTTTAAAATTGATGTGCTCTAATAGTTACATGCGACAAACATGTTACAAGTTTATTCGTAAAAAGGATCATCAGGTAAAAAAATGAACAAAGACAGCAATACAAAGGGTCTCCCCGCGTGAAAAGGACATTGTTACTAGGCACACTGCATGATGCACCGTCCCTTTCACACTCACGATGTGTGAAAAGGTTAGCATGCGTTTAGCTAGGGCGCACTCCTGATACATCTCTCAGTGTGATTTTGACCATCGCATGTGCTCTCGTTTTCATTACTGTCGTCAATTTGTTACTGCTTTCTAATATCGGACTTAGATTTTCTTTGTGATTTGGACTTGTTAACCTGGTGATATTGACAACTCAGCTCTCATTTATGGGCATCGTGTTGTGCTATCGATTGCACGTGTTATTTTGGAAAATTTTGTATATCATGCCTCAACAATACACGCCGGCCGAATACGTAAACATGCATTACATTTATGGTTTATGTGATGGCAACGCCAATAGAGCTGCTAGAGTTTATCGGGAAAAATATCCAAATGCTGACTATCGTGTCTTCATAAGAGTGCACAACACATTTTTGGAAGGACGATTTCCTGGGACCGGCGTAGGCGGGGCGAGTGAAGGACGACCACAACGCCACAGTGCAGCCGAAGTACTGGAAATAGTTGCAGAAGACCCTGGTACGTCCATAAGTGTAATTTCAAGGCGCACCGGTATACCTCAAAAATCTGTACACAGGATTTTAAAAAGGCATGAATTATATCCCTATCATTATCAAAGGGTCCAAACATTAATGCCAAGGGACGCTGCTGCGAGAATAACATTTTGTCGCATAATGCTGCGAAAGATGAGGGAAGACCAAAGTTTTTTTAATAAAATTTTATGGAGTGACGAGTCAACGTGTCGAAAAGATGGTTTTTTGAATCTTCACAACATACACAGCTGGCAACTCGAAAACCCAAGACTTATCCGAGAAGACCGATCGCAATATCAATTTAAAATTAATTTATGGACTGGCATTATTAATGGCAAAATCATTGGTCCATTCGAATTGCCGGCAATATTAAATGCGGATATGTATTTGAATTTTTTAGCAAATACTTTACCTAGTTTACTGCAAGACGTCCCACAAGAGATAAGAAATGAGATGTGGCTACAAAATGATGGGTGTCCAGCACATTACGCTGTTCGTGTCAGGGAACATTTAAATAATACTTATCCAGATAGATGGATAGGGCGATTGGGGCCAATTTTATGGCCTCCACGTTCGCCAGACCTGAACCCCTTGGACTTCTTTTACTGGGGCTGTATAAAAGAAAAAGTATACAGTGAAACAATAAGTTCTGTAGAAGAGTTGCGTGCGCGCATTCAAGTAGCAGCGAGAAAAATTGAAGAAGCCGGTTATGTGCGCCGGATTAAGCGATCGTTTATTAGGCGATGTAGAGCGTGCATAGCTGCCGGCGGAGGACACTTCGAACATTTAGTTTAAGTTGTTGAATAAATATTTTTACGTACTAAAACAACCTAGTTTTCTTTTGAATATCCTTAATAGTGACCCCATAGTGTTTGTGTAAAGAATCTTGGCAGAAATAAATCATTATGACGAAGTTTTATAACCATTTACAACATTACATGAAAAAAATATTTTCTCACCTTGATATTGATCTCGCTCATGTAGCTTAATATTACTTGTGAAGTATGCATTGTTATACCTTTTTAGAATCTACACATACTAGATAATTTATTAAGATCATGGGCAGCTATAGCGCCGTACTTTTTTTTTACACAGTAAATGATCAAAAGTTGACCCTAAGTAAAACAAAAACATAAAAAATCTTAAAATGACAATTTTGAAAATGACCAACGTTAAAAACGCCTAAAACAGTACTAAAACTAAATAATACACATCTTCAAGACTATAATACAAAAAAAATGACACAGAAATACCTAAATTTAACGAAATGGCAACGGAATGAATGCAAAGAGTAGCGAAATTTATAAAAAAACATAAAAGTCTACGCCATTTCCATACGGTTAGAAACCCTGGCAAAAAGATACGATTTTCTAATAGTCTCATAGCCGGACCAACTCCAGTTTACGACTTATCCATTATTTACGACAGACCCTGTATAAACCTCAAACAAATTCAGAAAGCATGAAACTCGCAGCAATTCTTTTTTATTTCAAGTAAGTTAAAAAAATCTGAGTAACCATCACAGTTAGTCAATGAGCAAGCAACTCATTGAGCTTTGTACGATTACAATAAAAAATAAAGGTCGTAGAACATAGATCCAACTACATAAAAAAGGATGCCATTTTTGAACTAACCCACTATTTTATCCTTGTTTTTATGGAATAGGGGGCAACCGAGCAGACATATCGCCTGATGGTAAGCGATTACTGTCGCCCATGGACACCCGCAACACCAGAGGCGTCTCAAGTGCGTTGCCGGCCTTTTTGGGATGGGGGGAGGGGGGAAAAGGGTTTGGTGTATAGGTCTCCGGTACCCTCACTCACTCGGTGAAACACAGCAAAAGCGATTTTTCACACCGATTTTCTGTAAGGCCGTGGTATCACTCCGGTTGAGCCGTTCCATTCATGCTCTCTCACGGTAAATCACGGCTCTCATTAGAATTACGGTTTATTATTGTTCATTGACATTTCTTAGAAACAAATCATAGCTAAAATTTTGTACACACCAGTAATAACATGTCGATTCGAGACAAGAGTCCCACCACATAGGAAACTAACACTGCTCTCCTTTTTCATGTATATAGCCACTAGCCATGGTAGGTCACCTCTCATATAGTTTTTCCCATTGTGGACGAGCGCAAGTCTGTCGTTGTTGTTGGACCGTGTACCACATTCAATATCGGACTCAGGTTCTGGCTGCCTTTGAGTAGGTCTGTACATATTGACAAGAGTTTTACAAAATACTGACACATCAGTTTTATTAACATCGTCAATAGCTTTTAAAAGTCTATGGCTGGACTTAACCCTTTTCTTAGATAGGAGGTTTTAGGCTACTACACATCGCTTACCAGACGGATCGGTACAGGGTTTGTTCAAGCTTTTTCAACAGTGTGACCTAAAGATCTTCCTATGTTTTGAAAATATTTCAGAAATCTAACACACAACGCTATAATTTAGACTATGGTGAAACTGAAGAACTTATTACTCAGAACTTAGTCATCAAATAAGCTGAATGAGAATAGTTTTAAACTATTACTAAGTATATATTTTTCTTTACCTATGCATTTATGTATAAAGTTTATCATCTAAATTGAAACAAGAAACATGTACACTCATTGCAAATAGTATAAGTTGCTAGATGAGAACCTCTGATTCCCACAATACGAGCCAGACTCAGTTTGGAAATCAGTGCATATTTTAACTCGATAATGTACAACTATTGTGTCAATATTCTGTTTATTGTAATTGTGACAAATACCAATGTACTTGTTTTCTTTCTGATTTAATAAATATATTATTATTATTTATGCTATCTAGTCCCAAACCTATGCAAAGCTTGTATTATGGGTACTAGACAACTGACTTATATACATATAATACTTTTTTTTAATACATATATTATACGTAGCAAATGCCCAAACTCCAAAACAAATATTTGCAGATCTTACAAACATGAATCGAACCTAAGACCTAGAGCACAGACCGTCACAACTTGTAACACTTGAATAAAATTAAATGTTAGGGAAGTTTTCGAATCCCCCTTTCGGAGAAATACTTGCTTAAACCAACCTTCGTGTGGCAACTGGTTGAGGGGGTTCAGTAGTTTCCTCTCGTACAACGTAAGGAATATCTGCCACTTCTGGAACATCCTCTTTTAACACAACATTTTGAGATGGCCTTGTCAAAGGTATTTCTTGCACAGATGCTTCATGTAAAAATAAAATAGTATAGGAATGGAAGGTAAAGATTTTGCAACTGAGATACTTATGATTATAACCTAATACAGTTAGGTAACACACACATCCTTAGCTGTATTGAGCTTATACTATAGTTATCATAGGTACATACTTGTATGTTAGTAAAATTTTCGTAAAATATTACCAAATATTATTATTATCTCATAAACTCAACCAATTGAAGATGCGTGTTGTTAATTTTCATAATTACGCAAAAGCTTTTTTATTGCCGTGGGAGAGCCACGCTTCGGGATGAATATCATCAGGTGATACGTCTGATCGTTCGGTTTTTTTTTAAAGACGTTCTTATGCGTTATAACGACACGTATTGTGCTACCTCTAAGTTTTTTCATCTAATAGTCGTGTTTAGGAGAATATTTAGATACTGAAACTAACTTATTGTATCAGCTGCTTACGTATAATAAAATGAATTTTTAAGTAAGTATTTATGCAACTAGTCATTGTCTTACTTAAAAAAGCGTCTAAAACTCAAGAAATATCTTTCAACAGAATTAGTAAAATTGATACAGCTATTTACGCATGATGCCAATGACCAAGATAAATAGGGATTCATTTAATTTATTTTAATATGAATACGAAAATACACATTAGGTGATTTAAATAATTAAAAACCTACCGCTGTACATAGGACGCACCACACTAAACTGATCTCCTGTTCTCGGTTCATCGAAAGTCTGTTTCAAATTGATTTTAGTAAAAACCTGATTCGGTTGAGGGATCGCTGAAAAGTAAAACATCAAGTAAGACATCATAATAAAATATTACATGATGTGAAATCTCAAATTCGAATGAGAGTCACTTCACTTGTCCGTCACTTCACGTGTCCGTTACTTCACGTGCACTATATATTCCTTATCTATCAGGATTATGAATACATAGTACTCCCGTGGATGTAGTAATAGTTAACGAAGGGAATAAACTATATGGGATAATAGCACTACAAAAAAAGAAAAACTTGAAACCACCCTATACTAACCGGTCTAGCTAGTTTCATATATTTGGCTAAAAACCCCTTTGTAAGGAAATACCTATCCAGCAGTACGCTAGCCATGAATTGCTTCAACTGTTAGTATATACGTCTCAGCACAGTAGGTATGTCATACCTCGGGCATTGCGCTTAAAACGATGACATAACCTACATTTAGCCCTACTTCGCCAAATGCTGTCCAACCTTTAAACTGACACTTTTACACCTAGCTAACAATGGCATTTTTTAAAAAAACAAGCGAGAAGTATAAGACTTACTTCCCATTTGAACCCAATCAAACAGAAACACATTTTTTTTCAAAAGGTATTCTAAATAACGGAGTTTGAAAGTAACAAAGATGATAAACAACTGAATCGAAAACGGTTTGACGTAGGGTTAAAAAGACAATCAAATATATTCACATTTAGCTCCATTGCATATTGTTCTCCCATTGACTGTGATTTCGGTAACAACAGGGATCTGTGACGTATCGGATAGGTATACCCGATACTGTATAGGAAGTCCGCGATTGTAGTTCTGAAGCGCGTACATTGGATTCTCCAGCTCTATTCTGCCATAATTCTGAAAAAGAAAATCAGTATATAAATTTGTAAAAACATTACCAACAACGCCACAATATGAACGTGCATTTCTGTCTGTGTGTGTGTGTGTGTGTGTATTTATTAGTGTGTGTATGTGTGTTTGAGTGTATGTATGTTTTAAATTTTATTACAGAACAGAACAGGAAGATTTTTTTAATGTTTATTTTTTTAGTCGTTAGAAAAAACTTTTTAAGTTTCTTTCAAACGACTAAAAAAAAGTTCGGAGTTTTTAAAACTCCGAGTATTGAAATATTTTAGAATGATCTCTTCTGATAATACTTTTCCTCTCCTATGTTTATTTATTTATCAAGAAACTTAGTAACTTTTTTATATATTACAAACATGACATGACATGACTGTGTACGGTTTATTGTGATATATTATTAATTTTTATCCGACACTATTGGATTGGATGTAATCTGTAATGATAGTGTATGCTATAGTAGTAAAATAAATAAATAAATAAAATGAAGCCAATTACCGATTTTCACGTCATATGTACATACATGTTATTTAACTAGGCAGTATTATTAAAATAAATTTAAGGTAGTAGGTTATGTAAGTTTATCGACTTTTATAATAAAACTAGCTGACCAATGGCTCAACTAGCTCAACAATTCAATGAAACATTCTTCATTGGTGCTCCGATCCTATTAGTATTAGCGTGATGATAATAGCCTATAGCCTACCTCGATAAATGGACTATCCAATACTGAAATAATTTTTCAAATCGGACCAGTGGTTCCTGAAATTAACGCGTTTAAACAAACAAACTCTTCAACTTTATAATATTAGTATAAATTAGTATAGATTTGTTTTTGATCATTAATCGTCCAAACTATGTGAAACATTTAGTTTTGGTATTAGAAAATATCTGTTTTAAAACTGTCAGTTATAAATGCAAATAGACTTATCATATTTTTTTCTTTCTCAAAGCTTCTCTTAATCATATCACCGCCTTGCAAGGAGATACAATCCGAAGAATCAACTGGAGTGATGTGATCACGACTATGCTAACTAACCCGAGTTGAGCTAGTACGTACGAGTAAAAAGTCTTCGCCGTCAAGATGAATCTTATTTTAAAAGGCAACTCCCCCATTACGAATAAATCCTGTATCGCGATGACGAAAAGAACACCCAGATTCAAAACAACATTTGCAAACTACCAAAGACTCGTCTCATATGAGGCTTAAGATAAAGCTTTAACCACTAGGTATGCCATCTGTGCAGTGCAGTGCCTTTACGTCGTTCCCTGGAAAGCACGTTTAATGCCATCGATAATGCGCCTGATCACTTCCCGGTCGTGTTGGATAACCGTCACATCGGATTATGAGAGTAAGGGAGCAGAGAGGGCACCTGTGTTTACGCACACACTTGTATAATGTTTCCTGTGTAGTTAGTTGGTCTCCGTTGAGAGTTGCAGTACCTGGCTGAAACCGGCTAGGAGAATATCATCTACGCTATCGTGGTGCCGCCGGGAGGAAACTATCTTAGTAGGAACCAACTAATGAAGAACAAAATAAAACATATCTCATTAAAGTTAAAACATTGTTAAAAGGCTCACAGGAGACAAAATATATTTAGCATAGTATCTTTAAGGAAAAAAGAACATATTTGTCATTAAGTTGATTATTATTGTGGCAATTATAACATATTTAGGTATGTTTCCTGTTTAACATCTTCAAGTTATTTATTAAGTAAATATACGTACAAACTTTTTACGGTAAGTTTTGGATTATCTCGATTATATCCTAAAATCGAGTATACAATTTTCTGTTGTAGTTGTATCCTCGAGTATACAACACAAAGGTTTGATTCTTTCTTTTAGGTCTTGGGTTTACATTTGTTGATCAGTAGCACATCTCGTGACACAATTGTGATTTATTAAACAAAATAAATAAAAACTAGTGAATTATAAGATTGATTGAGATAAATTATCATATTTTTTTGTGATCACAAGTTCACTAGATATATGATGAAAAGGGACAAACAATGACGTTACCATGATTTAGTTGTAAAAACCAACCTTTTAAGTTGCTTAAAAATAAACAAAATCATTTTAGTTACAATTAATTAACATTCAAATACTTATATAAAAATAAATCATAAAGACTTATGTCATCATGTCGTGCTTCCAATCAGCAGCAGTATATAATAATGATAATGATGTTATGTAAATTAACAAACATATTATGTCACTGTTAATTGTCAACGATCATTGAACAAAATTAATGTTTCTTCTAAATACAAAGATACATCTTGTGATGCCTCAGTCCAATCGTTGTCTATCGAAAAAAACGTTTTCGAATCATGTAGCACATACCACGACCGACTCGCTCGACGACTTCGTGGCGACGCGATTTATGTAAAATATTTTTATATTTTTTTTTTAATTTAATTGTAAAATATACTACACATTCAGAATACTTACAGACAAATTGCCAGCTCCCGAAAAACTGGCTTCTAGAGCTAGCTGTTTCACTGGATTTGCTCCTCTTAGTTCAATTTTCCCGGTTATTCTAGATCCATCCCGGGTAAATATATCCGGACACATGGGAACATTTTTATTATACACTGACCCTACATTTAAAACTAACACTAAAATATGGGAATACGATAAATTGAAGTTTGCCATTTCAATGGTTTAGGTCCAAATATTTGTCATTTCTTTTTCTCAAACCTCCGCGAGACAACTTCTTTTTATGGACGTTAAAGCGACTGTGTGTTATACATAAACAGCCTTATTAGTGATACATGATTTTTTTGCATTAAACTGTCGCGTTTGGTCAAGATGATGTACATGTGATTTGTGAACCGGTTACGGCCACACGCAAAAGTTATTTATTAGGATGCAGGAATACAGAACAAGTTGCGATAGAAAAGCGTATGCGACTGCTGTGGTGTTTTCTATGTATAATATATATTTGTTTACAAAAACATATATTATATATATTTATTTATTTATATCAGTTGTCTAGTACCCATAACACAAGCTCTGCTTAGCTTGGGACTAGATGGCGTTGTGAGTTAAATGTCCAAAATATTTATCTATTATTATTTATTAAAGACAAAAAAAAAACATAACCTCTAGATCTATTTAGAACGATTAATATATTTTTGTACCAGTTCTGTAAGATTTGTTAAAAATCCCAATCATATAACGGTTCATTTATTGGCAAAAACATATCCTTCATCGGGAAAATGAAGATCCAATATAAAACATAACAAATGATAAGATTTAGAAAGTTTTTCTACATAGTGTCACCTTATCATGGGAAGTGGGCTACATCATCATGTCAGCCGAAAGACGTCCACTGCTGGACGTAGGCCTCCCCCAAGGCTTCCCACAACAACCGGTCCGGTGCAAGTGGGCTACAATGGTTTGAATTATAAGAGATATTTATTTCAAAGAGACCGATACACTAAAATATAGACAGAACCAACGTCAAATAAAGAAACTCCTCAAACGGGACATAAGACACTACGAGGAAAGTATCATCGCAGATACTATCTAGGAAAATAAAAGCAGAAGAGTAATGAAAGCTACATTGAGTACAGGAAGGAAGCAAACTTTGAAACTCCTTAACGAAAATGGCAATTTGGTTACAAATCTCAATGAATTATTGGAGGTTGTTTGAAAGTTCTACAGAGACGTTAGACGACTACCAATCACGCGAACAGGCTGGCTTTCGGAGTGGCTTGAACACATGTGACCATCTCCAAGCTCTTAAAACACTTATAGAGAAATGTAACGAAAACCAAATTTCGATCGACGAAAAAGCATTCGATCCCGTTGAAGCCTTGGCTGTCGAAAAAGCCCTCGCGGACTGCAGATTTGACGAAAGAAACATCTCTATGATAAAGCACTTGCAGAGCAACGCCACAGCATGTGTGTCTTCACAAAAAGACTGACACATTTAAGCTTTCTAGAGGTGTGCGCCAAGGAGACACAATATCTACAAAGCTATTTAATCCCGCACTTGAAAATGTGTTCAAAGAACTGAACTGGGAGAACAAGGGTTTAAATGTGGATGGAGAAAGATTCGCCAATCTACGTTTCGTAGATGACTTGATGATATTCTCCGATAATATACCGGATATGATGGTCATGCTTTACACCCTGCAAACGGAATCGGCTAGGGTGGGACTGAGGGTCAATCAGAACAATACCTAAATCATGACCAATATCACTGATACACACCAACACCGTATGCCTGTGGAAGTCACGACGGAGTATACATACCTGGGGCATAAAATCACGTTGGGTAGCGAAAACCAAACTGCAGAAGTAGAGAGACGCATAGCCCGGGCATAAGCAGCCAACGCTAGTGTATTGCGTAGCAAGATGTACATGACCTTGAAACGAACAGTCTTCGAGCAATGTGTTCTGCCAGTATTCACGTATGGAGCAGAGACCATGACACGAACCGAAAAATCCGCACAAAAACTCCGCGGTTCGTAAACAGCAATGGAAAGAGCTATGCTCAGTATTTCCTTACGCGACCGGAAGAGAAATACTAGGATTAGATCTAAGACCAAGGTTAGGGACATCGTTGAGGTGATTGCTGAGCGGAAGCGGAGATGGGCGAGACATATTGCACGAATGAGTAGCAAAAGGTGGACTCGAAGGCTGTTGGAATGGTGCCCGAGGACACATACAAGACCGCGGGATAGACCACCAATGAGATGGAAGGACGACATCACGGGACATACAGGTCAAGATTGGATGTCGGCGGCTCAAGACCGTCTGAGATGGAAGAGTATGGAAGAGGCCTACGTCCAAAACTGGATAGGATAGGCTGAGATAGATAGATAGACATATTTTTCTACGAAGTAGTTAGAACAGTTTATTACCATAACGGCATACGACACCTTCGAAAGAAAGCCAGCTGGACCATAAAGAACACGGGAATGAATCTAATAAAGTAAATATGAATTAGAAAGTGAATACGATCTCGCGGCAGTGTTTGACAAACCACCAAGCATTCAAAATGCCGTCTTGCGCCATTAAACATCGTAAGAGAAGTTCCCAAAGAGAAAAAAAGATGGAATATCTTTTCGCAGGTAAATACAGTTTATTTGGTTGCTATAATTAACTATTGATTTATTCGATAATTATATTGTTGTGTCGGCACACAACCTCAACCGTACGTCGATTGTGATATCAGTTTTTGTTTATTTTTTTCCCTTCAATTAGTGAAATCACTTGCAAGTCTAGACATTAGAGAACCTCATTTCTCAATTTAGGGACTTGGTTTCAAAGCTCATCTGAAAGTTTCTTGGTGTGTTTTGTCTTTTCTATGTCTATGTCTTTAACTTGTGCTTCACATCATATTTAAATTGTAGAGAATTATCCATATTACGAAAATTGATCTCCAGGTACTCACCGTATAACTGTTGAATGTAAAGAAAAAACTATTAACCATACATTAGACCATTACAAGTACCTATTGTAAAATAATTTATTTTACCTTTTTATGATTTTTGTAGGTTGCCGACAGATGTTGTTATATGCGACGAATGGGTTTCTATTTTTGCCAAAGTAGGCAAGACCACGATTAGTAGCCTTAAAAATTTTAGAGTTTTTATAATGTGTTACAGTAATTGAAATAAAAATAATAATATTGTTTACTAAAGATCTTTAATGTTAAAAATATTTTTTTTTATAATCTTATTATACTCGTATATCAAAAAATAGAGACCTTTTTACTGCCTCTGGTATCATTACACGCACTCAGATGTACGTGTTCCTAATTTTTGACTAGATCTCAGAAAAGATCCCTCCCCTCCCCTCCGCCCACCCCTATCCCTATTCCCCAAAGGCCGGCAACGCACTTGTGACGCCTCTGGTATTGCTGGTAAATTCAGGTAATACGTCTGCTCGTTTAACATTAAAAAAAAGAATGTAGTGAAAAATTTCTCAAAAGTTTTAAGAAAGTCCCAAATCTTTAGAATTCAAAGAAATCCCATCTGAAAGCAAAAGATTGATTTAGGATGTCGCGTATTTTAAACGATGACTTGGGACTTGCAGCCTATGAGATGCGTTAGTCATTTCTTAACTAATAATTTTAAAAAAGGTGGTAAAATCAAAACAACTAAGGTACTTAAGCGGTACACAAAGGTCCAGAAAAAAATAAAATTACAGTTGAGTAATATTTTATCAAACGAAGTTACCGTATTTATGCTGAAAGCTCTAAAGAACCTTCCCAATCAGTCAACAGAGTACAATGTGCTCATTATCTGATTTCAGTGGTGGTTTGGTGGGGTGTTAGATAGGATAGAAGGAGCAGTCACTCCTAAGTCATATTTTTGTGAAGAAGGTCAGCACAAAAAGGTAAAATCATCTGAACAAGTGTATCAAAATACCATTCCTGGTAAGGTAGTTAAGCCCTTTAACAACACCATGTTCAATAACCAAGAATTGTCTTTTCAGCAATACTCGGCGCCGGGTCATACAGCTCGATCCACCCAATCTTGGTTAGAAACGAACGTTCCGACTTCATCAGAGCTGAAGACTGGCCGTCATCTAGTCCTGATTTTAATCCACTGGATTATAATTTATGATCAATTTTAGAGAGTATGGCTTGCTATAAACGCCATGATAGTTTGGAATTCCTAAAACAATTCATTATTGGCAGTGAAGAATTATCCCATAGAAAAAATTGCGTGCTGCTGTTGATAACTGACCTCAATGTTCAGAGGACTGTATTACAGCCAATGAAGAACCACTTCGAATAAGTATTATATATATATTTTAAATGGTTTTACATTTTTGTATTAATCTAACATACTGTAATAGTAATAAATGTTACGTACAATAAAAAAAATATTTTCTTTGTAATAATGTTAATGGCAACACTAAGTATTCCAAGCCTGTCTCACTCCTTACCTTTTTATTTTAAAGAACACAAACAATTTACCATAATGTACAAAAAATTTACCAAGACGTCTTAAGATCTACAAATGTGTAACACTTCCTTCTAGTACATACAAGAATAAGTGTGTCCACAAATTCTCACTATCTTTATGACTACAGTATAAGTCGCGACCAAACAAGAAACTAACTTGCGTTGAAGATCAGTGTTTTGTTCCCGTATTAGAGGGATGTAAAATATCTATTTAATCTAAATAATCTCTTGCTAAGGCTTCTCTAATCCAATTTAGGTATCTCGCAGTGTCGCTGAATACTACGTAGTTGGTTAGGTCACACGAACCATCAAGGCCGCGTAGAGCGAAAGAGACGATGCCTCTGAGCCTCCACTTGCCTTCGTCCAGAAGGTAAAAGCCTCCTCCGGAATCTCCAGTACAAGGACCCGTGCCATTACGATCTCCTGTTAAAGGAATAAGGAGTGGTATATTATCTTAAATAAATCTGCAGTCTTAAACGTAAAATAACGTTAAATACAAAATCCACTGTTTCACTGGTTGCAGATAGCTTACCTGACACATAATTTGACGTATCTTCCATAAAAAATAAGTCAATACCAATGTCAGATAAACTATCCAAAACTTATCTGTAACCGCTGAATAAGCCCTTAGACATTTTTGTCCTGATTACGATTGAACAAAAAATTTCAAATTGAAGAAATATTAGATCACGGCATTTTAGCTTTAAGAAGGCAGTAATACATTAGATCCGTACATTACCTACAGCTAACTTATGTTTACTCAAGAAAAATAAGCACAACAATTAGCTTTTAAATAAATCAATTCAAATATCAACGGCCAAATATAACCTGAATCGAGAAACCCAAATCGCGATGAAATACAATAAGCTGTCCTTTAGTTTAAGGACCTTGGTGGTTGACTAACTATTGGTGCACAATATATCTATTTCAAATGTAAATGGATGAACCCCGAGAAATAACTACAAGTATTCGAGAAAAGGGATATGGGTATCCCTTTTCTCTAAAACAATGGAGTCCATAATTAACTACCAACTCCTGCAGTACCTAGAATGACATCACATGTTTAGTGACCAGCAGTACGACTTCCTAAAGGGTCGATCAGCTGATGACACATCGCTGGGTATAAGCGGTAAGGCCTTGGCAGTTAGTTTGAACATTGTGAATTTGGCTGACCATACCTGCACAAAAGCTTTCATCAGAAGTGACTTTGTAAAATACTATATTGCTTAATCGACACGTTTCTGTTTTGACGACGGGCACATTTGCCAGTTGAGGTTCGTTGATTCCACCTTTATTTGTCTGAACACCCCAACCTGCGACCTGTAGGACAGTAGTGTAGTTTTATTGTGAGTTATATTAACAAATGTTTATGGCGTTACAATGATCATGGGACAAACAATGATTATATAGAAAGGGATTTATTGCAAAACAACTTAATTTGTCAATGACATTTTCGATTGAACGATTCATTGATTCTCTTTCGAAGGACTTTCAGTTATTAACTTTACTCATTAATAATTGAAATAAAATTATAAATCATTACTAGTTATTAAAACAGACAGAAAACTCTTTATGTGTACACTACTCTGTTACCAAGTTAAAAGAGAGTTAATAAATAGTTATTTCGTGCTTAATCGAAGAAATCAAACACTTTTATAAATATGACAAATTAATTGTGGAACCCATAATAGAGGTTGGCATTTGACAAACAAACGGTGCGGTGGCCATAGATGACACCATTCAAAAGTATTAGAACATCCCATAATAGATTTGAATAAAGAAAATAAGAAGTAGTTAAACAAAGAATTGAGCCTTTAAAATCAGTTTTTTTTTCAAATTCAACTAAAACGTAGTCCTAAAGTAGAAAACATCACCGTCGCATAGTCGTCGAAAAAATTGTGATATCTTGTTTCACATCACCGGCCAAAATTGTTGTGGGAACTATATAAGCCAATATCTAGTGATTGTAGTCATTTTATTCTGAAAAAATATAGCTCTCACATCACGTTCAACAGTCCACTCCTGGACATAGGTCTAAGTATAGGGTGTTCCGCAGGGGTTCGGATGTGTTAATAACAGCGATTTCCGGATTCTTGCCATCTCAAGCGCTGAGTGGCACACCGTGTGGTTTTAGTCGGTCTGATTCCGACACACCACCCCGACGCAAATCCCGGCGGAGTGACAGTCCGTAAGGGGTTCCCACACGGAATAAAGAGGTTTTTTTTCAGGTTTTCCTTTAACTTTACTTATTGGGATCTAAGTACCTAAACTTAATCATAATGACCAACACTTACTGTTCCAGATGATCCTACGATCCGATCGAGTGAAGGATCGCTATTCCATAAACAGGCTGGTCTAATAAAAGCGTTGAATTTAACTCGCTTGGTAAATGTTAACACCAGAATATCATCTGCAAATAAATAATAAATATTTTAGATACATATTCAAAGATAGAACTTTATTTTGACTAGTCAAAATATTTGATGAGTAAACAAACAACTGACGAAATAATTCTTGTTTTTCCAAGACCTTTTCCCAAAATAGTTTGAGGTTCAGTACAAATTTGTTAAAATACGCTTGAACCTAATTTTTTTACGTAGAGACAAGCCAACAGAACTTAGGTATTAGGCGATATGAAAGTTCTGTAGAAAAACTAACTACTACTGCTACTGATATCTGACTCTTTAAGTCCGACACCAGTAGCTCAGTCAGGGCTCTCACTACACGTGACGATTACTAAAGATGTTCGTATGGCAACCGGGCTAAACAACGTACGTTAACGTATTCTATGACACACAGATGGGTGACCCTATCCGTAGACTGACCTGGCAAGAATTGAAAGTAATAAAGTATGTAACTTACAAATTATAAAACAATTTCGACAGAAATACAACATTAAGTTAAAGTTAATGTTTGTCAAATACTTACTTTCGAGCGAAGAAGCGTTAAATGATTCGTGTATTTTAACATCAATCAAAGTTCTGGTGACAGTTATATCATCGTCCCAATCGTCAAGATTGTGAATTCCGACTTTTACGATCAGATCATTGATTGCGGATCTTTCGTTGCCAAGCATGCAATGAGCAGCTGAAATTTGTTAAATATACAAAAAGTTTAATACATAATCATGAAAAAAGTCTTATGCCCAGTTCCTATATTTGAAAAACGATTCGTTCTAGGTACGAATAGTAGTATATTTTACGGGGCGTAAGCCAAAATCGTTCTTATAAAATATAAATTGAGGAACGGTATTTACGACTCGTAGTCGGTTATAGAATTTTTTTTACACGATGACGATTCGTTAAATATAGGAACCGGGCATTAGAGGATAAGTAATGAGTCAGAGAGATATAAAAAACATCTTATATACGAGTAGTATATACCTTAAACGAATTTAGAAAGCATGAAACTCGCAGCCATTATTTTTTTTATCAAGTATGTGAAAAAATCTAAGTAACCATCACAGTTAGTCAATGAGCAAGCAACTCATTGAGCTTTGTACGAATCATCATCATCATCAGCCTATCGCAGTCTACTGCTAGACATAGGCCTCTCCAACTGCACGCCACTTAGTTCGATCCTCGGCTTCTCGCATCCAGCTTTGTACGAATACAATAAAAAAATAAAGTTTATTGGCATTTCTTAGAAACAAATCATAGCTGAAATTTTATACTCACCAGTAATAACATGTCGATTCGAGACAAGAGTCCCACCACATATGAAACTAAAACTGCTCTCCTTTTTCATGTATATAGCCACCAGCCATGGTAGGTCACCTCTCATATAGTTTTTCCCATTGTAGATGAGCGCAAGTCTGTCGTTGTTGCTGGACCGTGTACCGCATTCAATATCGGACTCAGGTTCTGGCTGCCTTTGAGTAGGTCTGTACATATTGACTATGCTGAAACTGAAGAACTTATTACTTAGAACTTAGACATCAAATAAGCTTAATAAAAATAGTTTTAAACTATTACTAAGTATATATTTTTCTTTACCTATGTATCTATGTTCATATCTCTGAATCGTGGCTAAAGCCCTGCTTACCCTCTTCCTCATACTCCTTACCAGGATTCAACCTCATTAGAAACGATCGAGCTGTGGGCGGTGGCGGTGGTGTAGCTATTTATCTACGGTCTCAAATTTGCTATTCTATCATTAGTTTATCGCCTCAGCCCCGTCCGACTGATAATGGTGAACATCTTTTCCTGGAAGTGGAACTACTTCATTCTAAAATCCTCCTTGGCGTATTTTATTGCCCTTCCTTACGCATCGACTATTTCTCATCATTTGAACGGCTCTTAGAATAACTCACCCCTTTGTACAATCATACCATAATCATGGGTGATTTCAATACCTGCCTTAGGAACGATTCTCGATCGTCTACTCTTAAATCCATAATTCAGTCTAGCAACCTGTCCATTGTTCCTTCTGATGCAACGCATTATTTCCCACACTCTGCTCCGTGTCTATTAGACCTTACCCTTGTTTCTTCCCCTAACCTCGCAGTTAAACACGGCCAGTGCTCAGCTGACGAGTTTTCCTATCATGACTTGCTCTATCTATCCTATCTCCTCCGACCTCTTAAGCTTAAAGCGAAGACTATCCTGCAGCGTAATTTCAAGGACATGGATGTGGCTGCCTTGGTGAGCGATGCCAGTTAGATCGACTGGGCACCTCTCCTTAGTGCTGATTGCATTGACAATAAGGTTAATCTTCTTATTGCCAAACTAACGGCTCTCTACAATGAACATGCGCCAATCGTGGAAATGAGGGTCAAACGTCTTCCGTCACCATGGCTAACTGAAGAAATTAAAGTGTTAACCGTAACAAATATATAACCATAAGGAATCATTGCAGCAAGTAGTGTGGGAATGCTCAAAGCCGATATATCCACAGCTCCGTTGAAAACGAAGATCCAGCTAAAGTCTGGAAGTTTTTAAAGTCATTGGGAGTAGACAAACCTATTCATGATTCGTTTCCTAAAAATGTTAACTTAAACTCCCTTAATCAACATTTCTCTGCTTCGTCAAATTTTGATAAAATGACAAAAGATGCTACAATTAAATTTCTTACTTCTGCCCCAACTCCTGACTGTTCTCCCTTTTTCTTTAGTCAATTTTCTGATTGTGATGTTAGGAAGAGCATAGTATCTATCACTTCGAATGCAGTGGGCTCCGACTGTGTCGGCCGTGGTATGATCATTACAATCCTTGATGAAGTTCTTCCTGTCATATGTCATATCCTTAACTATTCGATGTCCTTTAACGCGTTCCCAAGGGCTTGGAAGGATGCTGAAATAATACCCATTCCTAAAAAAAAAATCCCGAATCCTTCTCCGATTGCCGCCCGATTTCTATTCTTCCGTTCCTCTCCAAGGTTCTTGAACGCCTTGTCCATACTCAACTCTCGAATTTCCTATCCCGCAACCAACTACTAAATCCTCTCCAGTCCGGATTTCGACCCAGGCATAGCACCACTACTACCTTAGTTCATATTACGGAGGACATCAGATCTGGTATAGAGAGTGGCCAGCTTACGGTTCTGACACTCTTATACTTCAGCAATGCATTCAACACCGTTGATTTTGACGTTCTGCTGTGTATACTACGCTCTTTCAACATATATCCAACGGCGATTGGCTGGTTTCGCAATTACCTGTTTGGTCGCCGGCAACGCATTAGTATTGAAAACACTCTTTTATCTTGGTGTAGCACTATAGCCGGCGTACCTCAGGGCGGCGTACTCTCAACCTACCCTTCTCAGTTTTTATTAACACCATCACGAATGATTTATCTTGATTATACTGATGCCAGTTATCTTGATCTCACTGAAGACCATTCAAATAAGCTTGAGAGACTCCAAAATCTCTGTATAAGATTCATATTTGGATTACGCAAGTATGATCATGTCTCCGATTATCGTAAACAGCTTAAGTGGTTACCTATCCGCCTTCGCCGGAATGCACATATTCTTTCTCTTCTATACAACATCCTATTCAATCCACTTGCTCCACGTTACCTGAAATCTCGGTTTAACTTCCTATTTGACTCACATACAAAATCTTTGAGATCGTCAGAGAATTTGAAATTAAGATTTTTTTTTTTTTTTTATTGAATAGTGGGCAAACGAGCAGACGTATCACCTGATGGTAAGCGATTACCGCCGCCCATGGACACCCGCAACACCAAAGGCGTCACAAGTGCGTTGCCGACCTTTGGGGGATGGGAAAGGGAATTGGGGGAGGGGTTGGGGTATGGGCCTCCGGTATCCTCACTCACTCGGTGAAACACAGCGCAAACGCTATTTCACACCGGTTTTCTGTGCCAGGACATTCCACAAAATTTCTCGACCATTCCTTCTCTGTCCAAGCAGTTCGCTTATGGAACGCCCTACCAGTCACTATAAGAAGTGCGAAAACATTGACTGCATTTAAGAGACTGGTAAGTGATTATTACTTAAGTGACGTCATTGTCCCTAGTTGACTTTGCTATACTTGGTTGGCCAATGTTTCCATCCATGAAATAACTGTGTGTTTCACTTAAATATTTGTATGTATTTATTCAATCTTCCACACTACGTGTTACTATTATTATTATAGTATTACCTTATGAAATGTATATATTCTACTATAATTTAGTTTTCCTATCGTTTCTGACCAGGCACTACCCCATACTTGTCATGCGTGCTCTTTCTTTCCATCCCATTGTTGCCTGTAAGAGATTGCCTCCGGGCGATAAGGCCGCCAATTGTACTCGTACTTCCCTAGATTAAGCTTTCGTTGTTAAGTTAATTTTGTTACTTATCTGGTGTGCAATAAAGAGATTTATTATTATTATTATGTATAAAATTTATCATCTAAATTGAAATAAGAAACATGTACACTCATTGCAAATAGTATAAATATATGAATTGTTAAAAGAGAACCTCTGATTCCCACAATACGAGCCAGACAATTTGGAAATCAGTGCATATTTTAACTCGATAATGTACAACTATTGTGTCAATATTCTGTTTATTGTAATTGTGACAAATGCCAATGTACAACAAGTACAACAACAACAACAGTAACAAGTTCTTTCTGATTTAATAAATATATTATTATTATTAACGCTATCTAGTCCCAAACCTATGCAGAGCTTGTATTACGGGTACCAGACAACTGACTTATATACATGTATACTTTTTTTATACGTATATTATACGTAGCAAATACCCAAACTCCAAAACAAATATTTGCAGATCGTACAAATATTTGGTTCAACTCAGGAATCGAACCTAAAACCTCGAGCACAGCAGTCGCATACGCTACCACTGCGCCAATGAGGGAATCAACTGAACCATCACAAACTAGTGACACTTACTAAAAATAAATGTTAGGGAAGTTTTCGAATCCCCCTTTCCGAAGAAATACTTGCTTAAACCAACCTTCGTGTGGCAACTGGTTGAGGGGGTTCAGTAGTTTCCTCTCGTACAACGTAAGGAATATCTGCCACTTCTGGAACAACCTTTTGAGATGGCCTTGTCACAGGTATTTCTTGCACAGATGCTTCATGTAAAAATATAATTTAGGAAGATTAGTATAGGAAAGGTAGGTAAAGACTTTGCAACTGAGATACTTATGATTATAACCTAATACAGTTAGGTAACACACACATCCTTAGCCATATTGAGCTTATACTATAGTTATCATACATACTTAAGTATATGTTAGTCAAATTTTTTGAAAAATATAACTACACACCGAAAACTAAAATTTGAGTCCGTTTCATGTTTGTTTATAAAATCCCCCGTGAAACAGAATTATATATTCCCAAATAGTTGTTTAACTTACTAAGCGTCTAAAACTCACGAAATATCTTTCAACAGAATTAGCAAAATTGATTCACGCATGATGCCGATAACCAAGAGAAATAGAGATTCATTTCATTTTTTTTAAATATTGATATGAAAATACACATTAGGTGATTTAAATAATTAAAATCAATTATAAATAATCGTGTAAAATGTGTCAGTTAGAATGTAATAGGTTTACTTACGATTTGTCTGAAATGAATCCAAGAGAACATCGTCTCTCTCTGGAGTAGATGTATCTGGAAAGTCCACAAACAAACCGCTGTATGGTTCATCTTGATTTAGCTGAGGCCGCACCGCACTAAACTGATCTTCTGTTCTCAGTAGGATTGAAGTATGTTTCAAATTTAAATTAGTAACAAACTGGTTCGGTCCAGGGAACACTTAAAAGTAAAACATCCAGTAAGACATCATAATAAAATATTATACGATGTGAAATCTCAAATTCGTTGTTATCGTGAAGATCACTTCAAGTGCACTATGTATTCCTTATCTATCAGGATTATGAATACATAGTACTTCCGTGGATGTAGTAATAGTTAATGAAGGGAATAAACTATACAGGATAACAGCACTACAAAAAAGAAAAACTTGAAACCAACAACCAATGATGGGCATTCATTCCATCTCTGGCTAGACATATAGCACGGTGATACGTCAGATCGTTTTTTTTTAAGACGGTCTTGTGCGTTATTTCATCTAATAGTCTTGTTTAGGAGAATGTTTGGATACTGAAACTAACTTATAATATCAGCTGCTAACGTATAATAAAATGATTTTTTAAGTAAGTATTTATTAAATTACACTTTTTAATAAGCCTTTAAATGATTATGGGCACATTAAAGTCCATGTTACTTTATGAAATTGATGATAACACCTTTTGAACAAAATTCTAACAAATATATATATTTAAACTGTATTTTTCACCACCATTTTACACCTAGCTAACAATGGCATGTTTTAAAAGACCAAGCAAGAAGTATAAGACTTACTTCCCATTTGAACCCAATCAAACAGAAACACATTTTTTTTCAAGTAACAAAGATGATAAACAACTGAATCGAAAACGGTTTGACGTAGGGTTAAAAAGACAATCAAATATATTCACATTTAGCTCCATTGCATATTGTTCTCCCATTGACTGTGATATTGGTAACAATGATTTGTGACGTATCGGGAAAGTATACCCGATATTGAATAGGAAGTCCGCGATTGTAGTTCTGAAGCGCATACTTTGGATTCTCCAGCTCTATTCTGGCAGAATTCTGAAAAAGAAAATCTGTATATGAATTTGTAGAAACATTATCAACAACGCCACAGTAGGTACGTGCATTTTTGCCAGTGTGTGTGTATATATAAGTGTGTGTTTGAGTGTATGTAATTTTTACATTTTATTACGGAACAGAACGGAAGATTTTCTTAATGTGAAACTAAAAAGTTTCTTTTAAACGACTAAAACCGAGTATTGAAATGTTTTAGAATGATCTCTTCTGATAATATTTTTCCTCATATGTTTATTTATTTATCAAGAAACTTAGCAGCTTTTTTATATATTACAAACATGAAGTTAATTACTGAGTTTCACTTCATATGTACGTACATGTTATTTATCTAGGCAGTATTATTAAAATAAATTTAAGGTAAGTAGAAGGTTGTGTGAGTTTATCGTTTTTTTTTTTTTTTTTATTTAATAAGACAACTCCCACATTAGGAATGAACATCCTGTGTCGTGGGGGACTTTACAAACATACATGAAACGGACACAAAGAACATCCAGACTCGTGACAACAATTCGTGGATCACACAAAGTGTTGTACCGCGTGGGATTTGAACCCACGACACCTGGCGCAGTAGCAAGCGGCATGGCGACCGCTGAAACCACTCGGCCAACCGTGCAGTCAATTTTTTTTATAGTATTTTATAATAGAATTTGTTTTTGATCATTAATCGTCCAAACTTTGTGAAACATTTAGTTTTGGTATTAAAAATATATGTTTTAAAACTATCAGTTATAGATGCATATAGACTTATCAAAAAAATATTTTTTCTTAAAGCATCCCTAAATCATAGACCACGAATAGATCCTGTATCACGGGAGACTTTACAAACATACATCAAGATGACGAAAACAACACCTAGACTCAAAACAACAATTTACAAACCATCCAAAGGCTCGTCTCATGTGGGATTTAACATGAGTTCAATAGCATAGTAGGAAACGGCGTGGCGACCGCTTTAACCACTAGGTACGCCATCTGTGCAGTGCAGTATATCTACGTCGTGCCCTGGAAAGCACGTTTAAATCCGTCGGTAATGCGCCTGATCTCTCCTGGTCGTGTTGGATAACCCTCACATCGGATTATGATAGTAAGGAAGCAGAGAGTGCTCCTGTGTTTACGCACACACTTGTGCACTATAATATTTCATGTGTAGTTGGTTGGTCTCCGTTGAGACTGGTCGTGGCTGGCATAAATCCGCTGGGAGGAAACTATCCCAGTAGGAACCAACTAATGAAGAACAAAATAAAACTTAACTCATTAAAGTTAAAACATTGTTAAAAGGCGACAGGAGACAAAGTATATTTAGCATGGTATCTTTAAGGAAAAAAGACCATCGATCAACAATTATAACATACGAGTATTTAGGTATATTTCCTGTTTAACATTTTCAAGTTATTTATTCAATACGTACATACGTACAAACTTTTTTATCTATACTAATATTATAAAGAAGTAAAGTTTGTGTGTTTGTATATTTGTTAAATTGTAAGGGGTAATCTCGGGATCTACTAAACCGATTTTAAAAATTCTTTCACCAATAGAAAGCCACGTTATTGCCGAGTGTCATAGGTTATATAAAAAACCGAAAAATAAAAAGGCTTTTACGTGGTAGTCGGTTTTGCAAAGTGAATCGGAGAAAAAACGGTCGAATAAAAGCGTTTCTTACGAACACTGCCTTAACTATGAAAGATGCCTACAAAAAAGTCAGCGGATCTTTATGAAAATAAGTAAACTCATCGTCTTAAGTGTTTAAAATAAAAGACCTTCCCCTTTAACAGCATATGATTTGGACGCATGGTTAAAGAGATAATACGATATAGATTATCGTAACCGTATCGTAATGTATTGGATGATAATTCTATTACTAAACGGGTTTATTCATGTACAAAACAACTACTTAAAAATAAGTAGTAAGAAATAGTTTTTTTACAGATATTTTTGGATAATAATTTAAATTAACGAATTCAAACCTACATAATAATGTAGGTACGCGAGACAATAATAGACAACACATGGATCTTCCCGTACTCTCCAATTCTCTGTCGAACTTTTAACGCCCACATAAACGTGGAGTATTGTCATTCCGTTCAGGCTATAAAGTATATCTGCAAGTATGTGAATAAAGGGTCTAATCAGGCAACGTTTGGTGTAAGAAATGCTCATAATGAAGTCTGTACTAAAAAGGATTATTAACATTATGCCCAACGAAGTGGGCACGGGTCAGCTAGTTAGTTCATAAACTCGTTAGGATTTGACGTTAAGTTTTTATATTATTACTATCTCGATTATATCCTAAATATATACTCGAGGATTGACATTTATATGGCCTTTTCAGACATAACATCGGACAGTAACAATTTGCGCACGTAAAAAACTATAGCATCTAAAATACATAGATACATAATACATGATACGTTCATATTGATGTCAACGAATTTGAATATCTCTTTGTAAAAGTAGGCAATCTAGGACGTTTTTTGTACTATCAATTAGTTATGGACTTGGATAAATTTTAAGGCCGTTATTTTTGTTAAGTTTAGCCTGAAAATAAATATATAGAAGAAAGAAGACAGTTCAGAAAAAGACTCGTCTATCGGTGCAGCCGTGAAAAGCCATTGAATTTTCTCAAACGATCTTATAAAAAGGCGTCTCGTGGACTGCAATGCAGTTCAGTTTGAGTTATACCTAGTGCAACAAATATCTGAGTGGTATGACACAGTGACCTCGGCGAACATTAAGGACTATAAGGCAGACGTATCGCCGGTAAGCGATTACCGCCGCTCATGGACACCTGAGATGGGGAAGGGGTTGGGGTATGGGCCTCTGGTTTCCTCAATCACTCGGGGAAACACAACGCAAGTGCTGTTTCAAACCGGTTTTCTGTGAAGCCATGGTATTATCCGGTCGAGCCGGCCCATTCATACCTAAGCGTTAAAAAACAAAATTAAAATAGCACACTTAAAACACAAAATAGCTCTCTGAGTTATTTTGTGTATTAAGAATATTTTAAGTCTCTTTTACACGGCAGTAGTCTTATGTCTGATATTCGTTGACCTCTAACGCGTAATAATATAGTAGAGGATTTTCCTTAACAGAAAACCTGAAACAAACCACTATCGTTATTGTAACCAAAAAACGAGCAGCGTGATTTAATAATAAATGATCATAGTAGAAAAAAAATTGTGAAGAGCGCGCCGGCGCGGTGAGCCTTATAGAACGCGCTCGATGCGTCCCGCGCGCCCCGCAGCCCCTCTGCCTGTCGACGACGGCCGCGCGTAGACAGTATGTTTTATATACATATTACTCTAAACTCTAAACATTTGAAAACCGGTTACATCAAATGAAATCAAAGACATGATCTCTTTGAGTTGTTAAATGTGATGCAGTAATTTGAATTTAACCAACAACAATTTTTGTCATAACAAATGATGTTGTGGGGGAAACGCGTATCATGTCCCTCCAACACAAAGGGAGGATCCTCCGACCAGGCGAGGTGATCATGCCTTGCGGGCAGTGTTGGGCAAATTTTAATTGCAATTAAAATTAATGACTAACAATTGATTAATCGTGAAAGGACACTATAAAAACTAACAATTGATCAATTGTAATGCTGCTTGCGGGCTACTGCCCAACAGTTGACGTTGGGATGTTGTACATATGAAAATCTGCGCGAGAACTTTTACTGCGCGAGTCAGGATTGATAGTTTATTCGTGTTGTACGTTGCTGCCACCACAATGTAAATCAAACTAAATCAACAAACATATGATGTCACTGTTAAATGACAACGATAATTGAACAAAATGAATATGTCTTATAAATACAAAGATCCGTCTTGTGATGCCTCAATCCAATCGTTTAAAACCTTCGTAAAAAATGTTTTCGAATCATGTAGCACATACCACGACCGACTCGCTTACAACTTCGTGGCGATGCGATTTATGTAAAACATTTTTATACAATTTTTTGAATTTAATTTTTAAATATACTACGCATTCACAATACTTACAGGCAAATTGCCAGCTCCCGAAAAACTGGCTTCTAGAGCTAGCCGTGCCACTGGCTTTGCTCCTCTTAGTTCAATTTGCCCGGAAATTCTAGATCCATCCCGGGTAAATATATCCGGGCACGTGGGAACATTTTGATTATACACTGACCCTATATTTAAAACTAACACTAAAATATAAGAATGCGATAAATTTAAGTTTGCCATTTAAATTGTTTAGATCCAAATATTTGTCATTTATTTTTCTCAAACCTCCGCGAGACAACTTCTTCCTATGGACATTAGAGCGGCTGTGTGTTATACATGTTAACAGCTTTATTGGTGATACAAAACATGTTTTTTTTGCAATACACTGTCGTGTTTGGTCAAGATCATGTACTTGTGATTTGTGAATCGGTTACTGCTACACGCAAAAGTTTTTTTATTTTTTTTATTATATAGTGGGCAAATGAGCCGACGTATCGCCTGATGGTAAGGGATTACCGCCGCCCATGGGGGTGTCCATAAATTAGATATGATCGATTTATTGTTATTGTTACGAACCGGGTATTGATTAAATAAAAGTAGTCAGTTGATTACCAAAAAAATAACAAAAAATACGTGTGGCAACTACAACCGTAGTAGACTCAAGAACAAAAACGGTTGATGGAGATCTAAGAATAAGAAGCCTAAAACTTGAATGAAACGGACTTAACAGGTCATTTCTGTATATAAAATCAGGTAGCTGTTTATGTACACAGGATTCAAGGATTTTGGAGAGGAAGGGAAGAATTGAAATGGGTCTAAAGTGAATAGGGACTGTGGGATTTGCGATTTTGGGTAGAGGAATTATATAAGCTTTATGCCAAAATGAGGGGAAGGTCCCGGATTATAGGGAGAAATTGATGATATGAGGGAATACCGGTAAAAGTTGGTCGAGAATGGTTATGATCACACGCCTGCTGATTTGGTCACAACCCACAGCGCTTGATTTGATGGAAGGATTATCTTTTTGATCTCGTCCTGCGCGACTGGAATAAATTGAAAAGACTTCATGTTAGGAGAATTTAGGTTTGCCAAGTAATTGACCGTGAGATGCCTGGTCTGGTGATCCAAAAATGAGGATGTGGCGAAATGGCAATTAATGTTTTGCAAATTAATCATCCACACAGACCCCAGGCCGGTTAGTAGGTGTCTGTTTACCAACACCCAGAGTTCGAAGGAATTTCCAAGTATTAGCAGGGGAAGTACAGGCAAGGTTGTCGTGAATATAACGGCATTTAGCATTGCGTATTATTTGATTACAACGGTTTCTGGCGCTCTTGTACAGTTTCCATTTTTCATCCGTGCGGTTCTTTTTATGCCTACAGTAAGCTCTATCTCTCCGCCTCATGGCTGAGAGGATTTCCCCCGTCATCCAGGGGGCCGGTGGCCTCTTTAGTCTGATCTTCTTTATGGGTGCATGAGAGTCGTATAAGGCAAGAATTACGTCGATGTCGAAATTAACATTAGAATTACAAATATTTGACTCCATCCTCCTAACACTTCATCTCTAAGGCCGGAGTGTGCGTGTACATTAGAGGGGATATCAGCTCTCATCGCCTCAGCAATCTTGAAGGTAGAGACCTCTCCATCTTAGCGAGTCCCAGATGTGGAGGCCCAGAATCATTCACTGTTAAACCTTCTGCTGACTTCTCATCTGGACAGTTACCGCATATCCGTTAACGCCCTACCTGGCTTCTCAGACCATTGCCTTGTTCGGAGTTCTATCACACGCTCGCCGCGTCTGCTCGTTTGCCCCTATACAATAAAATAAAAAACCTAGAGATTTGGCTTCGTTATGCATCTTCTACCGGATCTACTATGGGGAGTGCTCCGAGGAATTGTTCGGTTTGATTCCTGCCGTCTCTTTTCGCCATCGTCCTACGTGACAGCAATTTCATCCCCATCACTTGGATGGCTGGCAGTCCATAACTAACTGTGCGCTTTTCGCTAAACTTCCTGCTTCGCACAATAAAACTGTGGAATGAACTGTCACCTGCGGTATTCCCGGACCAATACGGCCCTCAAACCTTCAAGAAAAGAGCGTACCTACTCCTTCTTAAAAGGTGTTGCATTATATTATCATTTATAAAAAAAAATATAAAAACCTAGCGCCGATCTGATTGGACTAGATAAATATTCTAAGAGTTTTTTAGTCAAACCAAATCTGAAATCGATTTTTATGGTATTTTTTTTGTTCTAAATCAAAATGTAGCACTATATTAATTCAGAGAATTGATATTTCAGAAAATCTAAATTCGATTATATTAGGATAAAACATTTTTGAATCTAAAGTTAATTTTAGCAAATGTGAAGCAACACAACTTCCATTAAATATGCCAATACCCAGAATCGAACTATTTAGACGAAATTGCGTGTATATGGCTCCACTTACTTACAACAAATACCCAAGTGGATTAGTTACCTACCACCCAAGAAGTTTTATGTTGTGCTTAGAAAATGGTTGGTAGAAAACAGTTATTATTCCGTCAGGGAATTCCTACAAAAAAATGCGTGTCCGTCTTATTATTTTAGAAATGCATTGTAGGTGTATACTGAATTTATTATGAAGTTTTTGTAAATATTTTCAAAACGTTTCACGTAATTTTATTAAATTGTTTTAGTAATAGTTAGTTCAGTAAATAATTTAGTTTTAGCAATTTATTAACTATTGTACGAAAGACTGTAACACTATATTTGCATGTCAACAATTGGCGAAATGTGTATCGTGCCTATTTTTATTTATTACCATCTTTTGTACCACATTTATGCAAATAAATTGATATTATATTATTATTGATATTATATTATCTCTACCCTCCATAATTATATCATAAAAAAATGAAGGTTACTCTTTACACAAAAAGGTAACTTTTTTAATATTTTAGGTTACTTCTGAAAAGACTCGGTTGGCAACACTGATCCCTACATTAATCATGGACGTCTTTGCTTGATCGCGGCGTTTTGTTGAAAATACAACAAAAATGTGTAACTAATTTGTAAATCGAATGATTTTAAAGTCGTGGTATAACAGAAAATGGTAACGATTGTTGACGATTTAGATTCTTTAACATTGCAAGAGCCAATTTTCAAGGATGTCAAATACTATGTATCCGGCGATGTCTCGCAAAGGGTTTGTTTTTTTGTATTTATTTATGGTTTGCGCCATTAATTGTTTGTAAAGTGATGTTTATTATTGAAGAAATCTTCTATTTGCAGATTATGCTGTTACTCCAAGCAGGAGGTGCGGAAAGTACTAAGTATTTTTCTGACTATGTCACACATCTAATCTGCGGTCAAGATGCTGAAGACACAGACATCGATGAAGCCCAGGATATTTACCAGATTCCTGCTGTGACTGAGCACTGGGTATTAGCGTGCTCTCGTCTAAAGAAATTGGCCAACCCGAAGCCTTATATACCGAATAAGAACAAGATATTTACCAACATTGTATGTTGCATATCTAAAGTTAGTGCTTCCGACGCGAAGACCCTGTTCTCACTCATCACATATCACGGTGGTAAAGTTAGCTTGAACTTGAACTCTCAGTGTACTCATGTGATCTGTGGTTCAGCTACTGGCAGGAGGTATAAGACTGCTTTAACACTTTCCTCCTCAAAGGTAAAGGTAGTGACACCTGACTGGGTACTGGAAAGTATAAGAGCAAGAACACAAGTTGTTTCGGAAATATTTCACCCAAAGCTGTTAGTAGTGCCACAACCTCCTCCAAAAGCTATGGACCGTATTAGTGCTATCACAGGGTTTGATTTTGAAGAAAGTATTGCTAAAAACGAAGTGCCTACTCAAAACATGTCGGAGAACAAAGATGATAGTACCCAAGCGTTGTTGGATAAGTTAAAACAAAGGATGCCATGGAATCATCCTCCAACAAATTCCAATGCTTCGATAGCGTCAACAACACCGATAAGCTCTATGGGTTATACATCCTCTTCAATACCCACATCTAGTATAATGAGCAAGTCTATACCACAAGGGATTGTTACTCAAAATGTACAATTACAGGGTAATCAGGGTAATTCTGTACTCCTGCAAAAGTTCGGCCAACAAAGTACAATAGTATCACAGGCAAATATGCAAGGGCTACAGAATCAACAGCTTACAATGCAGCAACTTCAGCAGCAACAACAACAAGCGCAGCAACAACAACAGCAGCAGCAACAACAACAACAACAGCAGCAACAACAACAACAACAACAACAGCAGCAGCAGCAGCAACAACAACAGCAACAGAATTACAATCAAAATCCACAGCAGCCACATGGTTTGACAGCAATACAGTTACAACAACAAAAGATGTTACAGCAGCACCAACTGAAGATGCAAATGTTGCAACAAAACAAGCTGGGTAACCAACAGAATCAATCTGGGTTTCAACCTAATGTTTCTGTATCTCAAATGTCTCAGATGCCTGGCCAATTACAACAACAAATTCAGAGTAATCAGCACCATATCCAACAAAATATTAATCAGCCCCCAACAACCATGAGTTCAGCACAACACATTGAGAACATTAGTCAAATGCTGAGTCAAAGTGCTAACAATTTGCAGCAACAACAAAACATGGCTATGAAACAGAGCTTAAGTTTTAGCCAACAAAGTGCATCTCAAGCTGTTCAGAATATTGCCCAACAGCTAGCGCAATCTACTCAAAACTTGCAAAATGCTAAATTGAATCAGAACTTGAGTCAAGCTCAAGTAATTAATCAACAATTGATCACATCAGGACAACAGCTGCCTACGCAAAACCAAAATCTTATACAACAACAAACAGTGCAGTCTCTTACAAATCAACAACAAAATATTAATATGGGTGTAGTTACTCAAGGTCTAGTCTCATCATCTCAAGGTCAAACTGGTCAAGGAGTACAACTCAACCAACTTGTAGGAAATACAAACCAACAGAATGTGTTGGGTCAGCAAATACAATCAGTACAACAGACCATACAAACTCAGCAGAATGCTAATGTTCAAGGGACGTGGAGGCAAAACCTTCAAATGGTTCAAGGACAGCATCAACTAATAAGGAATCCTTTAGTACAATCTAGGGCTCCTCAGAGCCAAGTTATATTGCAGCAGCAAATCATGCAAACACAACAAGCTTTGATTAACAACCAACAATCTCAGTTAAGTCCTCAGCATACCATTCAGCAAGCTTCTCAACAGATACTTCAACAACCTATTGGTCAGCAAGGCCAATCTATCAACCAGACCCATCATCAAATATTATTTCAGAAACAGCAGTTGCTTAGTAACTCTGGTCAGCAGCAAATAGTTCAAGCATCCCAACAAGTGCTTATAAACCAACATACTGGCCAACAACAAATATTGGTGCACGGTAATCAACAAGTAACTTTGCAAGGTGGACAACAAATTGTTTCTCAAAACCAGATTGTTCACCAAGGAGGTCAGATTGTGAATCAGGGTGGCCAGCAAATTATCACACAAGGTTCTCAGCAAGTCTTATCTCAGGGTGGTCAGCATATGATTACTCAGCAAGGCCAGCAACACCAGGTGGTGATAGCACAATCTCCACAGCAAATTGTGACACAATCTGGACAACAGATATTAGGTCAAGCTGTGGGACAAACTCAACAGGTACTGACACAAATGCCACAGTCTCCGCAGGCTGGGGGCCAGTTGGCGGCGGGCGGTAGTATACAGCAGATCATCACTCATGGAGGTACACAACAGATTGTGTCCCCTGGAGGACAAAATGTATCTTGGCAGCAACAACAGTATTTACAGAGACAGCAAATTGCTCAACCAGGCACAGTTGGTCCTAGGGTATGTTTTTATTTAGTTTTTCATGAATAACTTAGTCTGCACATGATTTAAATTACAACATTTTTAGTTATTTATTATTTGCTGATACATTCACCAAACCTCCTGATCATAAGAAATAATGTTTTGTTTAAAGAAATCTAAAATGTGTAATGTTTTAGTTACTATTTATTGATTTATAGAGAAGTTATTTTGTACCTAACAAATCCATGTAATTCTGCTCAACGACTGCTTTAAAATCTGATGAAATTGAATATCGAAGGTGGTGCCTTAACATTGTAACTACAGATAGATAGACATAATGTTGTATGTGATTGAAATCTTTCTCTAATTTATTTTATGTTTTATGAAAAGTCCAAAAACTTAACTTTACTTTAAAAACCTAGGTGACATGGTCGGGAGGAGGTCGCCAGCTGATCCATTTAGATGCGCAGACTCATGCTCAGTTGCAACAGATGAAACCTCAAGAGCGTGCAGTTTTCGTGGCACAGTTGCAGAAACGACGACAACTCTCACTACAGAGGGCTGCTGCTATTGCACAACAGCAAGTAAGTAATTCTTTTGTTTTTTGTCTTGTTTTTAAAAAGACAACTGCACTAGGAATATTTCTGTGCAGTTGTCTTTTTATACTATCACAAAACAGACCCAAGGAACATTCAGACTCCGAGCAATAATTTGTGGATCACACAATTAAATTAAATTTCTTGTCTACATTATTCTTGGACTCTCTTGAAAAAAGATATTTTGCATGAATGGTTGTTTATAATTTTATCTTAAATGAGAACAGCCTCTGGCCACTTATACCAATTGCTATTTTTAAAAAAAAAATAATCACTGAAATGTAAGTATGTGCATAACTGCCGATTGGCTGCACTAAATTGGATAATTATTTTTTCTATGTGTTCGTTATTGTTAGAGCAAGGTTTGTATAGAAGAAAATTAGAAGATAACCTTGAAAGTTTTTTTTTTCACTACTCGTACGGAACTGTAGTGGGCATAATGACTAAAATAAAATCTTTACAAAATGTTAAAATTTACAACAGAAAAATATTGCAGTACAAATCTTGCCGGGTCACAATATATACAAAATATTTATCTATGAAACCCATTATACTTTTAACGCACAGAAATACATAATTGAAATGTTACCAATGCGACTTACTGGTCCTACATGGATTAGGTATATAACTTCTGGCACGCCTGTAATTATTGGTTACAAATAATGAACCTACTTCTGGATGATTAGATTAAACCTTTATGAAACAGTAGCTGACCCACGCAACCTCGTTTGCGTCTTCTATTGCCCGTAGCGTGAAAATTTTCCCCCGTTTTTGAAACATTCTTCATTGGTGCTCCGCTCATATTAGTACTAGCGTGATGATATATAGCCTATAGCCTTCGTCGATAAATGGACTATCCAACACTGAAAGAATTTTTCAAATCGGTCTAGCGGTACCTGAGATTAGCGCTTTCAAACAAACAAACTCTTCAGCTTTATAATATTAGTATAGATGCATAGATAGTATAGGTACATACATATTCTTTGGATTAATCTCGTCTGAGGTACACAGAGACTATAAAGCACCACTTACCACAATCATACATCTCTAAAAGCAATGTGATAACATTTCGCTGTGGCGGAGAGGGGTATCATATCCCTCCCAACACAAAGGAGGATTCTCCGAACAGTCGAGGTGATCATGCCTGGCGGGCCACGGCCCAGCGGTTGATGTTGGTGTGTTGTATATATGCTAATCGGTACGATTTTTTTTTTTATATAATAATGGGCAAACGAGCAGACGTATCGCCTGATGGTAAGCGATTACCGCCGCCCATGGACACCTGCAACACCAAAGGTGTCACAAGTGCGTTGTCGACCTTTGGGGGATGGGAAAGGGGATGGGGGGAGGGGTTGCGGTATGGGCCTCCGGGACCTCCGGCACTCACTCGGTGAAACACAACGCAAACGCTATTTCACACCGGTTTTCTGCGAGGCCTTGGTATCACTCCGGTCGAGCCGACCCATTCATGCCTAAGCATAGCTCTCCCACGGTAAACTTCTATATCGCGATGCAGGATTGATAGTTACTCCGTCGTTTGGTATATCTATGGTAGATAGCGCTGTAGTATGTTTCTATTGCCCTGAATGTTGAAGCTGCCAAAGTTATAGTTATTTCAGTCTCTCTGTGTTTTGTTCTCAGCCGGGAGTGGTAGCAGGCTCGCCGGGGGCTCCAGCACCGGCAGGTGCTCAAGGCGTGACGTTCATACGTAGCCCTCTTACACCAGGACTAGCCCAACAACAGCAGGTAATTATTAATTAATAATAATATAAAATAAGAAGAAAAATAACCCCTCCATGTCAGAAATTTTAGCTTAATTTAGGTCAATCAATCTGTTGAAATATATTTCACATCAACTTGAGTACTTGATGACAGTCAATCTGGTTGACTATTGAGTTGAAAGACAACATTAAGGGTCAGCGCAGACGGAGGCAGTGGTGGTGAAAAGACTCCACTAACTTTACATTTAAGAAAAGCGTGCTCGAACTTCTTTGGAGGGAATTGGCAATACAGTCTCAACGCTACCCGTGTATATATACTAGTTTATATATATATTTATATATTTTTAATAAATAAATAAATATTCCAATCATCTAACACACAACGCCATCTAGTCCCAAGCTAAGCAGCGCTTGTGTTATGGGTACTAGACAACTGATATAAATACTTCTATACTTTTTTCTTTTGTAAATACATACATATTATACATAGAAAACACCCAAACTTCGAAACAAATATTTGCAGATCGTACAAACATTTGGTCCGACCCGGGAATCGAACCCACTACATCGCATACGCTACCATTACGCCACCGAGGCAGTCTAATAGTACTGTTTATGTGTATGTTTGTGTATACTGTGTATGTATTAACATATGTAGTAGTATAATTGTGTATGTTTGTTACATCTGATGAAGATTTATCTATTATATCTGCGTAATTACTATTTGTCGAATTCAATATTTTTTCCTTCCACCTACCGCATCATATTCCTGCACCACCTGAAGGTTAACTGGTAGATAATGCCTAATGGCATTAAGTCCGCCTTTGTACCTCATGTGCACTAAGTTAATAAATAAATAAATAACAATAAAAGACTAACTTACTAACAATTTAAATTCAACCTAAAGTTCTTCAGCATACAATTGTATTTGATGCAATGAAGCAAAATGATGGCGAGCAACTGTTGATTTTATTTCGTTACGTCGAATACAGTTGTATTCCGTTCCGTCCGTATTTCCGTGGGAGAGCCACGCTTCGGCATGAATGGGCCGGCTCGACCGGAGTGATACCACGGCCTGACAGAAAACCGGTGTGAAATAACGCTTGCGCTGTGTTTCACCGAGTGAGTGAGGATACCGGAGGCCCATACCCCAACCCCTCCCCCCATTCCCACTCCCCATCCCCCAAAGGTGGGCAACGCACTTGTGACGCTTTTGGAGTTGCGGGTGTCCATGGGTGGTGGTAATCGCTTACTATCAGGTGATGCGTCTGCTCATTTGCCCCCTATTCAATAAAATAAAAAAATTCTGAAGAACTTTAGGTTGAATTTAAATTGGTACTGAATATGTTTCTTCACGTCCACTCCATTAATCGGCTCTAAACCTAAATTTTAAGTAAGAATGTTTCACAAACGTCATTATAACCTAACAAAAATGTTCAAAGGTACAATGGTTGCAACAGCAAGGTGCAAGAGCAGCGACAATCCCAGCTGCTACACCTGCAGCGCCTCCACAATCACCAGGTAAGAATCAACTCGAACCTTATTTCATTAAGATAAAGCTGAAAATGTCATACCACTGTCTGTTGGACTAGATTATAGAATTCGCAAATGTTGACCCTGGAATATGATTATCTACAGCCTTTAATATGTAACTACTCTGTCGTGCTGATCGAGTGGGCAACAAGTCAGAAAATACTGTTTCGGAATAAGAACGAGCAATTTTTTTCTTACCGTACTTACTGTTCTTTATCTAACAAGAAAGGTTTTAAAAAAAAAACAATTTCAACAACTAGACCAATGGCCAAAAAGATGGGATCACATGAGAAGCACCAGCTTTCAAATAAAAAAATAATCATCAAAATCGGTTGACCCAGTCGAAAGTTCTGAGGTAACAAACATTATAAAAAAATTTAATGGAATTGAGAACCTCCTTTTTTTAAAGTCGGTTAAAAATTTAATCGTTATTTACATACACATGAAACCTAGATCGGAAGAAGCTCTTTTGACGTAAATTCTAAGTAAACAATAAAAAGAAATGGCAAACTTTGACTCTTGGCCCTCTTAATTACCACAGCAGCGCTGGAAAGAGGTCTCGCCTTAAAAGGGAGGTTTTAGTCCACTTGGAACACGCTGTTATTGGAGCGGTAAAACCCGTAATGAAGGAGCTAACATTTGTACCCCCAAAGTTGTCAAATAGTTCTAGCAGCTGTGTGAGCGGGCGCGTTATCTTGGTGAAAAAAATGCCACGTATGCAACCTTCCATTTACCCGAAAACTTGAGGTAGACAAACTTCGCTATACCATTCACTAGTAACTGTTCTACGGTCTTCTAGCGGAATTACTGCTTTTGGTCCACTGTGTCGAAAAAAAACGCTCCGACCGCAAACAAATTTTGCAGGAAAATCGTCCTCTTCAAACACCCATTGCATGGATTGCTGCTTCGTGAGAGGATCATAGCTATATATCCATGATAGGCAGTTGTAAGAATATAGGATACATTTTGCGAAGTTCCTCCTTCGAACTTTTCTAACATAAATTTGCACCAATCAACACGACGCAAGCATCACGAAGCAAGCTTCCTAACGTGTTCAGCTTGTATCTCTCGATGTGTAATATGTCTATTCTCTCGCAATAGCCACTCTACTCATGACGTTTTCATGAGTTACTGCAGTTGGTGGTCGGGTCTGGTCATCATCAGTCATCGTTTCAGTTCTCTCAACCTCGTTTAAATACACGAAACCAATAAGTAATTGTACTCGTAGTTAACGCTGAAGCAAGCTCCCCAAAAGCAGCTTGTAAATTTTGTTGAGATTCCTTGCAGTTAACCCTCGTTTATAATCGTAGAAAAGCAGCCCGCGAGACGTCCATGTTTAAAGATTATCTGTCACTCTTCTTTTGTTTGCAACAATGGTGTTGCAAACAAAAGAAGAGTGACAGATAATCTTTAAACATATTTTAAAAAAAACTTTGGATGGATACTAGTTACTACCATATTTGAATACAAGCTCTAATATTAGTAATATTTTTTTGATATCATTTTGTTATATTTAAGTTTATTTTCTTAATTCAATAATAGCCTTTGCCCGCGCTTCCGTATCTCCATGCCAAATTTCATTAAAATGGGAGAGGTTTAGGCGTGATATTATTTTAATGTAGGTATTTGTGTTCATTTGTATTTTTCTGGGTACCCTCCAGTGGCAAAGTATAAAATAATATGATTTTCAGTTGCAATGTTAAGTTTGATCTTAGAATAAATTATCAGTATCTTAATATACAATGATATGATAAGACAGATATAAGTAAATAAGTAATGAATCTACTCGAATAGCTTAGCAAACAAGCTTTGAAATAGTTAATAACCTTATTTTTACCTCACTACTACCTATATATTCTGGAGTAAATAATAAATAATATGTATAAGTTATATGTGGTGATGGTTTGAGAATTCCCCCTGTTTATCCCGTGTCTATCGTAAAAATCACTAATAGAGAAATACAATTTTAATCATGAACCCAAAGTCAGTATCAGGTCAACTCCTATCATAGGAGAAGCCTATGTTCATAAATCAAGTCATAAATAGAAATTTTCCTTATATAAAAAATATGTCAACAGCAAACCATAAAAGATATATGTAATCTATATGTATCACAACAGAATGCATCAGACCCACATCTAAATAACATGTTAACATCAGTTATTTACATCAGCTGTAGTATTTATAACGCGTTCTCTTATAATTGCTTTTTAAATTAGAACAGAATATCTATACAAAAAAATAAAGTTGGAGTGTCTGTTTGTAATATTAAAATAACTACTTTTTACTAAATGCATGTGTATACACGCCAAATTTTTTTTTTTAATTTTTGTCTGTCTGTCTATATGTTCCTGTTAATCTCTGGAACGGCTCAATTTTTTTTGATGGGACTTTCATCGGCAGATAGCTGATGATATACCGAGAAACTCAGGTTACTTTTTTAGACCGCGATTGTTGTATAACCGCGGGTGACGCCGCGGGGCTTAGCTAGTTACAGATAAATCGGAAAACCAACGGAAAATACCATCTGTGCGACCTTTTAAAGTATATTGATCACAGAATTGTAATGTTAGAATTTTTTGGTATTTAAATGATACGGCCGCATAATCCACAGGTCATTATAATTTCAATGCGTTATCTAGCTCTAAACTTTCATTTATAACGCGTTTGTATGGCGGTAACAGCACATCTTTTTTGTAACAACTCATCTTGTTATTAGTTAACGTTTGATCTTTTCAATTTGTTATGGAATTACAAGAAAGTGAATGTGAGTGTGTTACAAATGCAGGTGTGTAGTTTAAAGTGGGTTTGGATTGTGTTTTAATGTATTATGTAACCAAAATAAGAGAGTAAATAGATCGACTAAAATGTGGTAGGTTTATCTTCAACATTTAAGATGGTCTGAATTATTGGTTGCTGGATAATGTACCTGACCTTCTAGATATATAGTTTTTTAATTTCTTGTTCCCTCTTGATAATACTTGTCAACTCAAGGCGTAAACGGTTGCTGTGGTATTCTCAAAGATTCAATTCGTTTAGTCCTTAAAAAATAGTTGTGTCTAAACACAGTTCTTAGGACTGCTTTACAAAGACAATACCGAAGCCTTGCTTAGTGAAATTTATTTATTTATGCAGTACCAGTTATAAATCGAGTTTTATTCTCAAAACTTTTTTGAAGAGCTAATTTTTAAGTTTACAAAAATCTGATTTTTATGATTACATATTGACACAATTTTAAATTACCAATTGACCCAATTTAATTTAACTGCATGTTTGGCCTAGAGGTTAAGCGGTCGCCACGCCGTTCTCTAATTCGCCAAGTGTTGTGGGTTCAAATCCCACATGGAAAAACACTTTCAGTGATACACAAATTGTTGTTCTAAGTCAGGATGTTCTTTGCGTCCGTTTCATGTCTGATTCTAAAGTCCCCCGCGACACAGGAAATATTCTTAGTGCGGAAGTTGTCTTTTTTAAAGAGAATTAAGTCTGATCTCAGCAGTACCATCCATGCTGCCTTGCACACTACTAAGAGTGGTAACTTGCATAATACTTCCAAACAGGGAGCCACGACTCTCAGGAATGAGGATAACCAAACAAGGAAGAAAATGACGATGTGAGATAAATAGTAACAAGAACATTAATTAGTACTATTATAATTAAACAGTTTCTTATCCTGTTATGTTAGATCTTTTTTTTTTTCATAAAACTGAGGAGGACTTGTATCATATTGTTACTCTTTTCCACAATCTTATTCAAAAAATTTTTTTTCATTAGATGTAAAGTAAGTTTATTAAAACTCACTCAATGATTGTTAAAGATTGTTTCCACGTTTAGTTAAAACACTTGAAGAACATGAGCAATTTAATTTATACTCTCGATTGTTGGCACTTGATAGATCTTTGATAATGCCATAAGACGAAATTGGTCAGGGTCGAAGTGACATAAAATAGTGGAAAAAGTACAAGTGAGTTTAATTCTAGAATTAGCAGTTTAATTATAGTTTATGTTTGTTACAGTAGGTGTACCTGGTGTAGCAAGTCCAGTCGGTGCTTCACCCGGCGCTGGAGGAGTAGTGGAAACTCAAATCCAGCAGTTACAGCTGCAACGGCAACAACATTACCAGCGCTTGCAGCAGCTGCAGGCGCAAAGAGACCAAGTGGTTCATCATCATAAACAGGTGGTGAGTCTAAATGAATAATCAATTGATTTTAAGATATTAAAAACTTACAAAAACTTCTTTCTGCTTAATGCATAATGTTTAGTGTACCTATATCATTATCAATTATTTAAAACTATATTATTTGTACCTTAATTTATAGTATATATATATATATAGGAGGGTTTATTTTCCTCAGTTATGAACAAGACCAAACAAAGTAGCATGCTTTCTTAATGAAAAATCGGAGTTTTGCAAAAACAATCCTTTTCTGAAGTCTGTTTGTACCTTAGGAAACTGCCTCGGTGGCTCAGTGGTAGTGAATGCGACTGCTGTGCTTGAGGTCTCAGGTTCAAACCCTGGGTCGAACCAAGTATTTGTGTGACTTACAAATATTTTGTTTCGAAGTTTGGATGTTTTCTATGTATAATATGTATGTATTTACAAAAAAAAAAGTATAAATGTAAACATATCAGTTGTCTAGTACTCATAACACAAGCTCTGCTTTGCTTGGGACTAGATGGCGTTGTGTGTTTTTGTCCGAAATATTTATTAATTATTATTATTGTTATAGTTTATTGCAATTTGTACGACTGCAATGACTTAATACTAATAATTTCTGAATGTCATTGGAAAAAAGTACAAACCGGTTCTCTACTGGCCTAGGTCAGTAAATGGCAGAAGAAAATCTATTTTACAACTTGCGGTTTTTGTATATAAATATGCTAATGTTATCGTGTATATCAACAGGTGTCGCCAGGAGTAACACAGCATGTAGTAGCTGGGGCACCTCTAGCAGAACAAACGGTAGAAGGCGCTCTACTCACCCCTACAACACCAGATCAACAACAAAGTAAATATTACTTATCTATGAACAATGGGCATTTTGGTTTTGTAGTTTTATTTTATTAAGATTTATGTTATACTGTCTTTATTAAAGTGGTGGGTGGTTTTAGGGTGGTTAATGAGACGGATTCAATTCAATTTTAAGTTGTCTATCAAATTATTGATCTTCCAAAATAAATTTGACATTTATGAGAATAATTTAATGTCCCCATCTGTAGATTTTGAATTAAATCAGTTATCTACGTTTCAGTTGTTTAGTTTGGTTTTTAATATGTAAGTGGAGGGCAAAATGAACTGGTACTTTATTTAAACTTGAATGGATAAAATAATCAAAGGTATGTTCTCCCCACATAGTAGAGAACACCTGTGTTGCAGGCAACGCGCTGTTAGTTAATCCGAAGACTAAAACGGCCCTCGCGAACATGTTGAGCATCCGTCTGCAGGGGGGCAACGGTGGGGCGGAGCACGAGCCTTCAGCGGCGGGGACGCTGCGGCTGATGACGGCGGCGCACGCGCGCCCCGCCCCGCCCGCGGGGGCTCCTCGCCTGCTGCTGCAGCACCACGCGCACCCCCACCACAAGGTGTACGCGCCGCCCGCCCGCCCTCCTCCAGCGCGCGCACAGTTCTACGGACACAACCCCAACCTTAAACTGCCGCCTGATCTCTTCTTGCTGGGGTGTGTCTTCCATATTGTGAGTACGCTTATTTTTCTTTCATATTAATTATATATATTTTATTATATACGAGTATATATAAATCATGCTCATCATTGTCACTTGAATTTGATACTACAAATGAGTTTGAAATTTACAAATTTCAAAAATATTTGTGTTCTTATTTTATTATTCCTACTGTATTTGGAAAATTGGATTTCAGTTTGTATGCTATGTGTATTAAATCAAGTATCTATTATAATCATTATTATTTTATATCTCCTTGAAGTTTAATGGTAATCACTCATAGTATCAATGCAAACATAAACTTAACTCGAAGCTTGGTTAAATAGTCGTTCGAAGCTAAAGATACTTGAAAACATACCAACGAACAGTAGTACTATATCATAAATTATGAATGTTAATATTGAAACAAACCAACAAGAGAAATACTTTCTTCCTCTACTAAGAATTGAACTACGACTAGCATTATTTAGTCCAAATGACAAAAAAACTCAATCCTACTTACTTTATTTAGAATTACATATAACACTGTTAGGCCATACAAAGACTTTTTGGTCAAAGACTGGCAACACTCAGTTTCGGGTGCTAATGTTGCAATAGTTCAAATATCATTTAATTTAAGAAGTTCTACTGTAGTAGAAATAAACTTAATTATGGATATGAAATATTATGCTATACCTCCATATATATATACAGGGTGTAAAAAACTACTACCGAAAACTTGGGGGTTGCAATCAGACCATGATACTGAATAGGTTTAGCGAAAAAAAAACTCAAAAAAAATGTTAATTTATCTAAGTCGTTTTATGTTTTTTTCTGCTTACATACACATAGTAAAACATAACAGGACCCAAACTACCTAATTATCTCATTTAGAAAACCAAAAAGCAAAGAAAATCAATAAAACAGTAATGTATTTTAATATCAAAACAGCTGGCCGGGTGAGTGCAATGACCGCGACAGAGCGCGTGGGAGCGTTAAGATGTACATTGCTTGCTTCTGAAATTAATAAAAATCTTGACACATTGTTTTTTTAAGCTACAATTGTTTGTTTTTTTTTATAAGTTTTGGGGTGCTGAATCAGCCCCTTTCGTTTTCGGTAGTCGTCTTTTTACACCCTGTATATATATTTCTTTTGTATGGCAACTCCCGCACTAGGAATAATTCCTGTGTCGCGGGGGATTTTACAAACATACATGAAACGGACACAAAGAACACCCTGACTTAGAACAACAATTTGTGGATCACACAAACGTGCATTTTTACAAGAACATATGTGATAGGTGGAGTACCATCAGTCGTGGGGTGCAGAACGTGTAGCTCGATGGGGAGAAGCAATCCAACGTCGTGGTGGAGAACTGGAACCTGTGTACAACGCCAGGGTCACTCACGTGCTGTGTGAGACACAGAAACATGGAGTTGTCATGCAGGTATATTGAAAATATGTACTACCCTTGAATTAAATGTAAACTACCCTTTGTTCTTCAGCCAATTGCTGTCCACTACGGAACGAGAATCTCCCGCAAAACTACTCTTGGGCCAATTATAATTTATTTTCAATTCAAATATGAAAATGAATAATTCGTTATAGACAATAAAGAATTATTATTATTTTACAAATATGGAAATATTTGTATAAAAATAATAATTCTTTATTGTCTAAAATTACAAATTGAACAATTTATTTTAAAGTATTAACTACTTGTAACACATATTAGTTATAAATTGTAACATTTCTCTCAGTTATGACCACTAGCACTCAAGCTAAGATTAAACTTGTGTTATGAGTGCAAAGGCTCCCTCTAATTGTCACAAAACTGCGTTATTTAAACCAAGCTTAGTTTTATAGTGTTTTTAAGATCAGATGTTTTACTAAACATAATAATATAAAATAAGAAATAATGTGATTCAGGTACGAATGCTCTATATGCTGCTGTTTCGAGTGTCATTGTGTCGGCTTATCCATCCCCTTTCCCATCCCTCGAAGGTCGGCAACACACTTTTTTTTTTTTTTTTTTTTTTATTGTATTGTGGGCAAACGAGCAGACGTATCACCTGATGGTAAGCGATTACCGCCGCCCATGGACACCCGCAACACCAAAGGTGTAACAAGTGCGTTGCCGACCTTTGGGGGATGGGAAAGAGGATGGGGGAGGGGTTGGGGTATGGGCCTCCGGTATCCTCATTCGCTCGGTGAAACACAGCGCAAGCGCTATTTCACACCGGTTTTCACTTGTGACGCCTCTGGTGTTGGGGGTGTTCATGAGCGGTGGTAATCGCTTACCATCGGGTGATACGTCTGCTCGTTTGCCCATTATTCAATAAAAAAGCATATATAAACTTTAATGATATTGCTTTAAAGTATATTTTCGAATGTGATCAGATAAAACATCTGTGTCTACATGAAAATTATTCCTCTCTGTCTGTACCTTACAGTAGATACATACGTTCACAAACAGATATTTGTATCATCATCATCAAAAGTCACAGTTGGATATAGATTTCTCCTTAGAAAGAATGTTTTCGTGATGCACTGTAGTATTTAGACGTACATAGCACGTAAAGCTGTCGGTGCTCTCTTCTCGAACGTGTCGGTTAACCTTCCCATTGGATTATGAGAGAGAAGGAACAGTGAGTGCACCTGTGTTTTCGCACGCACTTGTGCACTATATCTCCTGCGTAGTTGGCTGGGCGCGCGGCCGTTATCGGCTAGGAGAACATTATCATTAGTATTTAGACAGGGCCGACCCTATTTCCCCACTAGAATAAACAGGGTAGGACGTTATAAATAAAATATGAGTAATTGCTCACGATTCGATCGTGTTGAACTTGTCAGGCTCTACGAGATGCAAAACGCTGTGTGACGGCGTACTGGCTGTCGGACGCCATGTTACGTCGAGGCGTGGCCCCGCCCTGGCACGCGCTGCACCTGCCCAGCATGTACGCGCCCCGCGACCGGCCCGCGCGCCACCACCGCGCCGCGCTCTCCGGCTGGAGGGAGGAGGAGCGCGACAGAGTCACCTTCTGTCTGGAGCACATCGGTGCTAAGGTAAGCGTTTATCAATTGCGTTTTACTCATCTAAAGGTCCCGAACCTCAATGTTATAGGCTGCCTGTGTAAGTAGTAGAGCTGATTTCAGCACGACCTGTGCGGTACTACCCTCTCACAGAAGACGACTAAAAGCGACAGCATTCGTGCTGACCGGAGGCTCAGTGATGCAGAAACATCTCAGTAGGCTAACAGGGTCACCGTGCTGCATTGTTGCATTGCTTGCTTTCGCAATGAGTATGGTGACCGCTACTCTTGAATTCTGCTCCTGCTTTTCATCAGACATAGTAATGTTAGTTAATCTTTCGAATGCGGGAACGGGTACTTCCGGTTACATGCACCGTGCGGCGCAAGTGCAAAATTTTGCAGCACGGTGCATGGTGTACGAAAATGATCAAATATTTTCAAAAACAATGCTCGGTGGTTATAAAAGTGATTATTTTTCAAAAGATGGATAACAAGCGTACATGGTTATGCCATATTTTATTACTAAACTAATGTTATCGCTTTATTATTTACTCACAATTGAGCCAAGTATTAATTTACGCACCTATTGTGTTAATAAACATGATTTTAATATTTTATGTGGTTTATTATTCATTTTACTTATTATCCTCATAAAGTTCGATAACTAAGCTATCTACTGATATAAAAAACACTATAACTGCAGTAAAAATTCATTGAGAAACATATTTGTAAAAATCACATTTCGCTGTCGAGATATTCGCCATTTTGTCACTTTACAATCAAACTATTATTTGCGCCAAAAAACAAATTACGTAGTATTTATATGAAGAAATAGTGTTTTTTAGTTAAATAAATTATTTTTTTAGTTAACTAGTGCAAAAGACAGGAACAATACATAAAAAAAACAACCTATTTATCAAGTTATTTAAAAAAAGGACTCGTTTGCTAGACCAGTTTTCATTTATTATTTTTAAGTTCTGAGAATTCTCTAAACTCTATGAAAATGACTGAATGCTAAAGAGAACAAACTGATCGTTCCATTATGTGACACACAAAGTCTATGGTCAATACAAAATAATTTAGTAAAACATAAACAAAGATCAGTTTACGTCTTGTTCATTGTCCGTCACTACTGTGTATGTGTGGGTGTTAATAGTTCCGGGACTTCCCGCTAGGCTGCGTGCAAACACGAATCAACAGCGATATACAATTTTAAGTGGCGTACTATTGGAGAGGCCTATGTCCAGCAGTGGACTGCGATAGGCTGATGATGATGTAGAACAGTAATGGCTGGGGAGCCCTGTGTATGTGTGCGTCTAATTTCGCTAGTCAGGCAAAAAATTAGTGTTTATTTAAATATTTAGCTTTTCTAACACATTTTTGTTGCTATTCTATATTCTATATAAGATTCTCATCGCAATTATATCATTTTATCAATAAAACATAAGAATAAATGCGTAAAAACCTTCAAATGAGTAAGCCCTTTTCAATAGGTAATAGACTCGGTAACTTTTTGAGTAACACTATTCAAAATTACGCATGATTTATGCCTCAATTCGTATTGATAGTGGTTCCTAAAATAAGTATAATAAGTAAAATATAATAACAAACTACCTTCAAAACCACCTTATCGGCAAAAAATCAGTTTTAAGAGAGCACTTGACAGATCGCGTTGCGTCATCGTCAACTTTGAAATTGGAACTCGTTTTTTTACGGCTCTTGAAGCGCACTTGACAAACGAATGTTTTAAAATGTTGTTCGTATAAAGCAAATGCATAACAAACCTTTCTAGACTTCATTATAATAACTTTAATACCCAAAATTAATTAAAATGCAAGTTAACTGCGGTTATCGCGGATCCGCGATGCCGCACCGACGGGACAATCGTGGATCCGCGATGCCGCACCCCAGAGGTTAAGGGTTAACGAAGCTACTATTTAAAAATTCATCACATCACATAACCAAATTTCAATAGTTCACTGCAGGATGTTATCTCGCCCTCGAAAGAAAATATTGGCATACCATACCACACTGATGGGGATTTGTTTAAAGTTTCTAAGGTTTATTTGCAATAATATTTCTAATTGTATTAATTGGTCAAATAAATAAGTATTAATATTATTTCAGCTGACGCCCTACATGACCCGGGACAACACGGTGCTGATCTGCAAACGTGCAGAAGGCAACAAGTACCGGCGGGCCCGAGAGTGGGGAATCCCCGTGGTGACCGCCGCCTGGCTCACCGACCTGCTGCTGGGGAACATGAGCGCACTCTCACAGGTATTTTTCACTTAAATGTTCTACATCTACCAGGTCCCTTCGGCTTTTCACAAGGAATCCCTACCAACACGACAATAATCCGACATATCCTAATTTTAAACTTTAACTTTAGGAAAATAAAATTAAAACGAATGAAATAGTATACAATATTCAATTCAAAAGCAAGGGTAGCAAAGCAAAGGGTAAAACCGCAATGCGCAGCTAGCAAAGGTTAAAAGTATATACAGGGTGTAAAAAGACGACTACCGAAAACGAAAGGGGCTGATCCAGCACCCCAAAACTTATTAAAAAAAACAAACAGTTGTCTTTAAAAAAAATTGTAGCTTGAAAAAACAATGTGACAAGAATTTTATTAATTTCAGAAACCAGCAATGTACAAGTTAACGCGCCCGCGCTCTGTCGCGGTCATTGCACTCACCCGGCCAGCTGTTTTGATATTAAAATACATTACTGTTTTATTGATTTTCTTTGTTTTTTGGTTTTCTAAATGAAATAATTAGGTAGTTTGGGTCCTGTTATGTTTTACTATGTGTATGTAAGCAGAAAAAAACATAAAACGACTTGGATAAATTAACATTTTTTTTGAGTTTTTTTTTCGCTAAACCTATTCAGTATCATGGTCTGATTGCAACCCCCAAGTTTTCGGTAGTAGTCCTTTTACACCCTGTATAGTATAGTATAGTGTAGAAAACAGACAGACAAACCAAGGCGAGTGTGTCTTAATCACAAATCTCTTTATTATGGTAAATGTTTTATGGTATTTATGTAACTATGGCAAAACCAAAAGAAAGGATAATATTGTTTGACAGTATATGTATGTCTCTGGATAGAAAAAGCAGCAAACCATGATCTGTGACGTGTTTTGGCAGAGGCCTATGTCCATTAGTGGATTGCAACGAACTGATTAATATGTATGTTTGTATGTTCCACTGTAACACCTAAACTACTGAACTGATATTAATGAATGAGGTGTCATTAGACTCGTAATAATGGCCCTGATGACACGGGCTTTATAGATTTTGTCAAAAGTTTTACACCGGAATATAGTTTTTTAATTGATTTTTTCTGTCAACAGATCGAGAATGTCAAATATCAACAATTCAATCTGACGAGTCCGTTTCGTATGGATTACAGTCTAGTTTCACATCTAATGAGTAAGTACTATCTTATAATAGTAGACATCTATTTATTTTACTAACCACGAGATGGTATGGTGAAGGTATTTGATGTGTTTGGGGTTAGAGGATGATCTTGAAACTTGCATGCTGGGTCTCCGCAACTCGACGACTTCGGTGCGCCTATTTTGCGTGGTGTTCCAGGGGGTTAGAGGATATGTTTGTACAAACCAATGTTGTCATTTATGTCTTAAATTACTAGTACGATTCTTATGCGGTCAAAGTACATCAGGTCATACGTAAAAACAAACAATTGAGGACACAAAAATCTAAAATATCAACAACAAATTAAGATTTGTAGTTAATAACATTTGCAATCAATTGCCCATATAAATAATAATGTATTATGTATTTTTGTGTTATTTTATTCTATTCTACCTGTAAATACTGTGATTATGTCCTTACAAGGGCAAGAATAAGGTCTGAAAAGGTTAAAGTAACAATAAAACCTCAACAGATGCGTGGAAGATGCCGATCAACATAACACAGGAGTCCCACGAGCGTGCCAAGCGAAGTGCTGCAGCTGTAGGGCTGAGCGGTCGAAGAGCCAAGCGGCCGCGACTTGCCTCCCCTTCTCCAGCAACCTCGCAGTCTCCAGCGCCTCCCCAGCACCCGCCCATACACCTGGCACCACGTGTTCTGTTCTCCACCCTGCCGGTCCACCACACCAACAAGCTAGCCGCCATCGTCAGGTACCATTCCACTATTAAATAATGCACAAATCTATTTATTAATCTCAGAACTAGATTCACAAGTTCCTGATAAAATTTCACATAGTTATCTTACATATAACATTATTCAGCAGATGAGATAAAGGTTGTCGAAATAGATATATGTATCTGAAATTGTACTTTAAGGACTGTAGTACTCGTATCTATGTGTACAATTCAGGCATTTTAAGTATATAATATGATGTGGGAAACGGTTTTGGTTTAGATTGAAGAATATCTTTGACAAGTTTTAAATTTATTATAATATGATGCAAGTGTAGGATTAAAAATATCGAAATCTAAGACTTACTTGTGGTTTCTTGTAGTTCATTGTATTGACAGGCTGACCTTGCCACTGGGTATCTCTCCCGTATTATGCCCACCTCTGTAACTCCTGTACACCACGATCCCAGACAGCAGTGATCCACAAACACACCGAGTTAAGATACACGGGCAGTCCCAAAAAAATTAAACTATAAGAATCCACATCGATATTAATTAGAAGATAAATTTAGGAATTGGAAATATAATAAGCCCTCCTTCCTGAGCAAAGTTGGTGTCAATTTTTATAACAGGGATTAACCACAGACAAAATATTATGTGATCCGCTAACCAAAGTGAGCAGTCCTCGACGCGCTAATAGTACCAAAACATGCACGAACTTTCCGAAATAGAACTAACTAACAGATCTTTCTGCGAGTCTTGTTCACGAATTACGTCGGGGTCAGCTTTATAAGTCTACTATGATATGCTGAACTTCAACTATTTAAGTGGAACGACGGCCATAGACTTCTACAAACGAGCTACTAGGCGATATCGAAATTCTATAGAAGAACTCATCAAACATTTAAATCTTCAACTACCCATAATTTACTAAAGATATTCGTATAGCTCTTCTAGGCACCTAGAAGGGTTTTGTACATAAATATTCTTTTATTAATTTATATCATTTACTAAAAACAAAATACAATGAATGACTTCCATACTATTTATTAGCATCTAAAAACCACCAAGGTTTATCTTTGCACTATCTTGAATCTGTCTATGTTTTATACACAATTAATCTAGATATTACAAATAGAAAACTCACAGAAATTGTACAATAAATAAATAAATAAATATTCCGGACATCTAACACACAACGCCATCTAGTCCCAAGCTAAGCAGAGCTTGTGTTATGGGTACTAGACAACTGTTCGATAATTGTATAATATTTTAATTACAGTGAAAATAATATCGAAACGGACGAAACCGGCAACCATAAACAAGAAGATAATAAAACCTAGCGTTCCAACGACAAATTTCCTCTTTCAGGTTTATCTAACTAAAGTTTTAATAGTTGGTAAAGGGGTATACGGACATAGTAGTAATTTTGATTTAATGAGTTGTGGTAAATATCTGTAGTCCTCTTGATATTAAATCAACCTCCATATAATGTGAACAAAGATAGTCGTTAGATTTGAAAATGATACATAAACACGATTAAAAAAAAATAGTTAGCACAATACTAGCGGACCGCCCGGCTTCGTACGGAAATCGCTTAAAAAAATATGACATATTTTTTCTTTCAATTATTACTCTTTATTTTCGTGCAAGACTAATGTCATTTTCAACTGAAAATTCCTAGTTTTATGACTACTTTTTTAGTGTGGGTGTACTTACTAGGTGTACACAGTACGGTCTTAAATTTATACATAGCCCATATACATTCTACCAGTACATTTATGGTACGCAAATATTTGTAATGACATTGATTAAATTAAATAAATGAATGAACTGAACTCACATGCAGTGTCAAAAATATCAATTTATGTCAAAAATGAAAAGTACAGTCAAAAAAATAAAAAACGAAAATAACTAGCTAATAACAATCACACAATATCAGATGTCAATGTCAAAGAACAAAAAAAAATAAAAAAAACTAATTGGAATATAAACCGATAACTACTTTCTGTCCTCGCGATACTTAGAAGCAGTTATTCTATATAATGTATACACTGAGGATTTATAGAGAATCGTAACATAATCATATACTTGTAGATTAATTTTGTTATGTTGGTAGATTGTAGCACGTATATGTCTGTGTTGTCCTCTTTTGTTGTAGCATAGACTATAAACTGTGAAAATAATTTTTGAGGCATTTTTGGCTTTTGTTCAGAACAGACGTATTTTGATATATGTATTTATCAAATAAATTTGTAGAGTGAAACATTTGTGTAAATAAGAATGAGTAACATATATACAACCCGTCGGAAATATCTGCGAACCTCGCTTAAGGAATTCATGCAAACTAAAGAGCAAAAAAATTCGAAATGTAGGAAAAAAATACGAGATGAAAATTTAAAAATATTTTATATTTGTGTATCATTTTTTTTACACTTATACAACTCTTATATCAATATGTACTTTATGGAGTAAAATAAAAACAAACACACAGAAAAAGTAAAGAGCAGGAGAACATTTGCCTCTCTCGTTGTTTCTGACAAAGTTTGTATGTAATAATTTCGTTTTACGTTTTATTTTCATTATCGTCGTTTTAGATAAACCAAATCCTGCACACGCCCTTTTTGTTGCTTGTTCAACCGGCATATTGAAAGAGTCGTGAATGTTTTTTTTTTTTTCATTTTTTAAGAATTGGATTACTTTGAGCACTAAATTCCGCTCTGTACTATGAATAGTACATGTACATATACATGCAAGAATATTACACATGCGTCGTCGCTTGCATCGGAAACGGTACTAGATAGGCGAAGCCGAGGTGAAGCACATTCCAGCCGGGTGCGCAGATATTTCCGACGGGTTATACTGTGTAATATTTCTTTCTTTCGAGTATACTTCTTTGGTCATTTTTTCACTGTGATTCAAAATAGTATACGGTAGATATATGTAACATTTTAAATTTATAGATATAAAGTATTTCTTATACAGGGTCTGTCGTAAATAATGGATAAGTCGTAAACTGGAGTTGGTCCGGCTATGAGACTATTAGAAAATCGTATCTTTTTGCCAGGGTTTCTAACCGTATGGAAATGGCGTAGACTTTTATGTTTTTTTATAAATTTCGCTACTCTTTGCATTCATTCCGTTGCCATTTCGTTAAATTTAGGTATTTCTGTGTCATTTTTTTTGTATTATAGTCTTGAAGATGTGTATTATTTAGTTTTAGTACTGTTTTAGGCGTTTTTAACGTTGGTCATTTTCAAAATTGTCATTTTAAGATTTTTTATGTTTTTGTTTTACTTAGGGTCAATTTTTGATCATTTACTGTGTAAAAAAAAAGTACGGCGCTATAGCTGCCCATGATCTTAATAAATTATCTAGTATGTGTAGATTCTAAAAAGGTATAACAATGCATACTTCACAAGTAATATTAAGCTACATGAGCGAGATCAATATCAAGGTGAGAAAATATTTTTTTCATGTAATGTTGTAAATGGTTATAAAACTTCGTCAGAATGATTTATTTCTGCCAAGATTCTTTACACAAACACTATGGGGCCACTATTAAGGATATTCAAAGAAAACTAGGTAGTTTTTTGTCAAAAAAATTTCATGCCTCCTCATTTCATAAAGGTGTTTAATTTTAAAATTGATGTGCTCTAATAGTTACATGCGACAAACATGTTACAAGTTTATTCGTAAAAAGGATCATCAGGTAAAAAAATGAACAAAGACAGCAATACAAAGGGTCTCCCCGCGTGAAAAGGACATTGTTACTAGGCACACTGCATGATGCACCGTCCCTTTCACACTCACGATGTGTGAAAAGGTTAGCATGCGTTTAGCTAGGGCGCACTCCTGATACATCTCTCAGTGTGATTTTGACCATCGCATGTGCTCTCGTTTTCATTACTGTCGTCAATTTGTTACTGCTTTCTAATATCGGACTTAGATTTTCTTTGTGATTTGGACTTGTTAACCTGGTGATATTGACAACTCAGCTCTCATTTATGGGCATCGTGTTGTGAAATGAGATGTGGCTACAAAATGATGGGTGTCCAGCACATTACGCTGTTCGTGTCAGGGAACTTTTAAATAATACTTATCCAGATAGATGGATAGGGCGATTGGGGCCAATTTTATGGCCTCCACGTTCGCCAGACCTGAACCCCTTGGACTTCTTTTACTGGGGCTGTATAAAAGAAAAAGTATACAGTGAAACAATAAGTTCTGTAGAAGAGTTGCGTGCGCGCATTCAAGTAGCAGCGAGAAAAATTGAAGAAGCCGGTTATGTGCGCCGGATTAAGCGATCGTTTATTAGGCGATGTAGAGCGTGCATAGCTGCCGGCGGAGGACACTTCGAACATTTAGTTTAAGTTGTTGAATAAATATTTTTACGTACTAAAACAACCTAGTTTTCTTTTGAATATCCTTAATAGTGACCCCATAGTGTTTGTGTAAAGAATCTTGGCAGAAATAAATCATTATGACGAAGTTTTATAACCATTTACAACATTACATGAAAAAAATATTTTCTCACCTTGATATTGATCTCGCTCATGTAGCTTAATATTACTTGTGAAGTATGCATTGTTATACCTTTTTAGAATCTACACATACTAGATAATTTATTAAGATCATGGGCAGCTATAGCGCCGTACTTTTTTTTTACACAGTAAATGATCAAAAGTTGACCCTAAGTAAAACAAAAACATAAAAAATCTTAAAATGACAATTTTGAAAATGACCAACGTTAAAAACGCCTAAAACAGTACTAAAACTAAATAATACACATCTTCAAGACTATAATACAAAAAAAATGACACAGAAATACCTAAATTTAACGAAATGGCAACGGAATGAATGCAAAGAGTAGCGAAATTTATAAAAAAACATAAAAGTCTACGCCATTTCCATACGGTTAGAAACCCTGGCAAAAAGATACGATTTTCTAATAGTCTCATAGCCGGACCAACTCCAGTTTACGACTTATCCATTATTTACGACAGACCCTGTATATAAACCTTATTGAATGCTAATATTTTTTACAGGCAACTCGGTGGGTTAGTGGTAACCAACCCGAGCGAAGCAACACATCTCGTCATGGAGAAACTAGTACGAACAAGCAAATTGGTCAGCTGCTTAGTCACAGTCAAACATCTACTCACCCCAGAGTGGGTTTATGAGAGCCAACGCCTCAACAAATTCGCCGATGAAGCCAAGCACGGCTTGAGAGACGAAAATTTCGACAAAATGTTCAAATGTGATATTTCTGAAGTATTGCTAAGCGGGGAAGGGAGGAAAAGACTGCTGGAGGGTGTCACGTTTTTCCTGACACCATGCGTTAAGCCTTCAAGAGTTATCTTGAAAGAAATGATAGAGTTATGCGGTGGAATAGTGGAGAAGAATCGGCGTTCGTATGTTTCCATACAAGAAATGCACAACCAGAAGCCATATAGCTATTTAGTGCTGACCGTACCTAATGATTTGCACTTGGTTTATTACTTATTACAATCTGAGAAAACGTTAAACGTGGTTTGTAGTACTGAAGTTGTTTTGTCAGCTATTATGAGACAGAAACTCGATGTAGAAGAGTTTCTCGTCAAAATAGACTGAGTATTATAGATAAAAAACAAATGAAATATATTTAAACATCGTGTACTTTGTCCTGCGAGACTTGTAAGGTATACATGGTATGTAGCTAAGCATTATCATTCTTCAAGAATTTGCAGTAGTTTATACACAGTCGGAGATACAAATTGTACCGATTCTTGCTTTATATGGAATACATGCTATAGGTATGTCCAAGTGTGATTAACATATCACTATAAAAAGAAGATTTACGTGTTGATGTACCCATACTGTTTAGGTAATTTTTAAACCTTTTCACTTTTTTTTGTAGTAGACTTGTACCTCTATAAAATAAGTAATACCTTTTTGTATAACTTGATCCCACTCATGCTTTTCTCTGACATTGCTGATCCCCTTAATTTAAAACTAGAATACCGCCTACTACGTTCCACGTGTCTAAAAGAAAATTGACTATTGGAACGCTCATTCATTCATTCCTACCATGATTTCTCCTTGAAGACATACATGATGAATCTTTTTTTTAACATTTGCAACACCAGGAACTGGTGTCAAAAACGTCATACACATTTGACAACACATACTTTTAAATAAAGACAAACATGCCAGGCGGGAGATCGTTTTTTGTTTTTCCGAAAGACGGTCCCCATTTCATGTCATCCACATTTTTTATCATTAATTTCATCACGACGACGACTTGAAGACTCGAAGACTTGATAATTGAAGACGATAAATACTTGACATTGGCAGAAATAGCTGATCCGAGTGATCCCGCTGGTTGCCATTTCATCAAAAAAAAAAAGAAGAAGAACATGCCAGGCGTGTTTGTCTCAGTGTTTTTATTTGAAGACGTTGCAATTGACTAATAGAGGTTACTGCATATTTTATTTATTTTGCAGCCAAATATTAACTTTAACAGGTATGAGCAGGTACCCTAATGCATGTCTCAGTATTTGTTGAATAAAAAATATGCATTGCATAGATCAACAGTTTTATGTGTAGTGACAATATAAAGATGATTATTTAGAATTGAAGTGATATTTTAACGCAATTTCTCATATTAAAAAGAATTATGCGCTGTTTGAATTGCTTTCTTATGACACACGCATGTTTTTAAGTCTATCGTTAAACTTTGAACAAGATATTTAACTTTTTATTTTGGAATCTCTATGTACATGTTTTTATTCTATCTTGTTAAAGTTTTCTCTTTATGTTCTGTCTATTTTTGTTATTAACAACGAAATGCGTGTTGCGTAAATTTTAACTTTTAAGGAAAAAGTTTCGAAATATTTTCATTTTGTAAATAAATATTATTGTAAAACATTTATAAAGATGTCTGGACCAGGATGTAGAAATTTTAAAGAATTAAGAAGTATATTAAAGAATGTTTTTAATAGTGAATTTTATTTCTGCCTGCTACATACGAAGAACATCGTTACAGATGTATATTTTAATAAAATAGCAAACAGCCTTGCGTTACTTGTATGCCAAACCTTCCTTAACGAAAACTTGGCGGATTGGGATAGACTTAGTCCAATTTATCCCCACGAAGACGGGTTTAAGGGTTCCTCGCCAAGAAATAGAGTAGTAAGGATTGGGCACTTTGCTTTTTATGAGTTCTGTGTAAAAAATCTACTCCTACCTTTCAATAAATGTAAGACAACTAGCATTTATAGAGCAAATACTCTACTTTTCCTGAAAAATTATTGGCAGGATGGTTGCCTTTTCGTTCAGCAGCGAACTCTAGCAATAGGCTGATATTAAAGGAGTTAGTAAACTCCGTCTCACGAAAGAAGCCCCACGGCGATAAATCGAACTATGTGTCGGTTCGTCCTCGTTTGTTGTTGTTAAATCTCATGGTTAACAATTAAAATCGTTATAGTAAGCCATCTTCAAAAGAGAGGCATATGCTATCGCGGACAAGGTTTTTGATCTTTTAAAGAGGAACAATTCTTTTTTTGGGACAGCTGAGGGGGCTTGAACACCCGTGGGATTTGTGTTTACAACCTGGCCCTACACTATGCAAGCTGGCTGATGACAGTAGGTACTGGGATAGGTATGTCGGCAGGCCAAGATGATTAGCCTTCGTACTCGCCTTAATAGCAGTGAGAAGTAATGGTTACCTTTTGTAACTGGCCCAGCTGTTTGCCTTCGCACTTTAGTTAAAATTTAGTAGTGAAATCTTGAAGTGGTTACGACTTATCTTGTTTATTCGTCTAAATGCATTTTATTGGCAGACAACAGGCGATGATTGTCGCGAGCTTGATTTACATTTTACCCAATAGAAACGGACTTTGCTGACGTAAGCTTACGTTAATACGAAGGCATATAGGTCACGTCGTGTCGGCACTGCGGAGCGGCGCGACAAGACGGCGGAGACGCGCTGTCGCCACACTTTCATACATTGTTTTTGTTAAACTTTTACCGTTTACATAGCATACACAATAAAAGCTCTCACAAGGATAATTTTCCTTCCTTTCGATACTCCGCTCCGTTTAGGCGTAGCGTGATGATATATAGCCTTCCTCGATAACTATGCTATCTAACAGTGAAATAATTTTTCTAATCGGACCCGTACTTCCTGAGATTAGCGGGTTAAACCAAACTAACAGACTGTTCAGCTTTATACTTTTATTATAATGTTAAAGAATAAAAATAAGAGAACTAAGCATTTTAAATTGTGTTTTATTTCATCTCCTTCCCCGCGGAATTTGTTACGTCTTTTACGTAAATACGTAACGAATTGTTCCATTTTTTAATTGAATATGGGGCAAACGAGCAGACGTATGGCCTGATCCCACCCGCATCACCAGAAGCGTCACAAGTGCGTTGCCGGTCTTTTCAGAAGGAGTAGGTACACTCTTTTCTTGAAGGTTGTATTGGTCCGGGAATACTGAAGGCGACAATTCATTCGACAGTTTTGTTGTACACAGCCAAAAAGCTTCTGAAATACTGCCTGAAATCCATCTGCTAGCTAGAGTTTTTTTGGATATACCTACAATAGTAAAGGATGGCACAATTCTGTCGCATGACTGCAGCACCGCGTCTCGGGAACTTCTTTGTGAAACGGAGCATACTAGAAAACTACCCGTATTTCGTTGCATGACTATAGCGCTACATCTGGGGGGAGTTCTTTCGCGAGATAATTATAAATTAAATTATTTAGTATGATCTTAGACTAAAAATAAACAAAAAGTGTAAAGTAAAACTCTTTTTACATATGTATGTATCAGTACTTATGGGCAGTTATGTGTTCGATTACATATGGGGGGCCCTCCACTTCATGACTAAAACACACTACAACGTTGTTATGGGTGACTTCAACACCAAAGTGGGAGTACCAACTTGTAGTGAATCGGTAATAGGATCTCATGGATTTGGAAGCAGGAATCATAGGGAACAAATGCTCGTCGACTTTCTCGAGTGGGAGGGGGGCTGTGATTGATGAACTCTTTCTCTAAAAATTGACGAGCAGAAAGCACATATTCAGATATGTCTCAGTGATCAATAGGTTTAATACCGGTAGATCACCGACTTGTATGAGGCTCTCTGAATATCGACTTTAAAGCTGAACTTGTCCGTTTGATGAAATCCAGGCTCCGAACAAGTCTGCATGAACCGCGATGTGATCTGAAAAATTCCAGTCAAATCTGGACCGATTTGCTGCCATGGCAACCACAAGAGACGTAATCCAGAACCAAATTCGGATTTTCAGGGATGAAAGTACGTGATTTTGTGAAATGCTGCGCAAAAGTAGGAAATCGAAGCTATCAGAGAAGACACTAGGGTTAATGAGGAATCGACGAGAGAACCCATCTTTCACTTTGCCGACAAAGCGGACTCTAAACCGAGAGATCAGCAAGTTTATATTGTCCGACACGACATTCGATACTCTTTCGATTTAAAGAGTGATCGAGCACGAACCGTCTAGCGCGAAGACTCGAAGAATTCCAACCATCAGAGCAAGCTGGGTTTCATAAACCACATTGCGGCAGATTATACAGAAGACTAAAGAGTATAATCAGCCCCTGTGTCTAGCATTCGTGAGATCGATTCATTCTGATCGAGTTCGCGCAACTTATAAGTCGAGTTGACTCGTATTTAGTAGAGCTGAGGACAGCTTTTGTAAAATTGTCAACTAATGACAACTGTCAAGTAAGTATTGTTTTACGCCCCTTTCGTCGTGTCAAAAGTACGTTTGCAAGTTTTATAATTATGTTTTTTAAATTTTTACTATTAATTTAGATTGATATATTCAGTTGTCTTGCGTACAACTCCTTAACATTACCTTATCTAGTTATACGTTTGCATAGAAAGTGCTGTAACACTTGTATTCAAGCCGCAGACAGTTCTGTCAAATGTGTACATATTTATCGATTTTGCAGGACTGTAAGACAAGATAGTTGTATTTTACATAAAGCCTGTAGAAGACAGTAAAGATGACTGACTCAAAGTACTTTACTACGACGAAAAAGGGTGAGATTTTCGAGCTGAAGTCGGAACTCAACAGCGATAAAAAGGAAAAAAAGAAGGAGGCAGTCAAAAAGGTAACCATTTTTGGACATATTTCTGTGTTATACAAAATTTTACCGGCCTTTAGCGATGTACTCAATGCATTCAGCATATAGTACTTACTATCTTTTATCAGATATATTACATATTGAAGGAATCTCCAATTATATGTTAGCTCCCACTCAATAACTGTACTCACTACTAAACAACTTCCTATTTGATTATACATATTAAAATTGCAACCTAGTTGTTAGTATAATATTGCATAATCTTAATAGATCACATCCACATAAAATTAAATGTTAAATAATTGGAATGCTTCTAGTATTCTCTTTTTTTTATTGATAAGAATGTGAAGTGTAATGTTTTGTACATCTAAACAAACCTTTCTTAGATTGTATATAGAAACATTCACTTTAGCAATAGTTATATTGTAAAGTATGAGTCAGCATTTCCCTTAACTAGATAACATAATTGAATAAAGAACTGTTAAGTGAAATTAGTATCTTATAAGAAAATTTCAAAATAGCTGTTGTTATTTTTATTTAAGAATCCCATTTTGACATAAATGGGCTGGCCCAATTGTAGTAATGGTGTTACAAAATACAGGTCATAATCCTTTTGAGTTTACCAGTGAGGTTAGAGGACTCAAAGGACTTACTTGTGACCCTCAATCTAATATAAAAACTAGAATTTACATTTAGGTACCATTTAAAAATATAATTTAAGTATTTTATAGATAATACATATAATAAATAGTGAAAAAAACTTTAAAATTGTATTTTGATCATATTATGATCAAAATACAATTTTAAAGTTTTTTTCACTATTTATTATAGGGTATATTACTTTAAATTGAGAAATAAATTAATATTACATATTTATTTTCTAGGTTATTGCTTCAATGACCGTTGGCAAAGATGTCTCAGCATTATTCCCAGACGTCGTAAATTGTATGCAGACCGATAATTTGGAGTTGAAGAAACTCGTCTACCTGTATCTGATGAACTATGCCAAGTCACAACCTGACATGGCTATCATGGCCGTGAACACATTTGTCAAGGTAGGTGCCGATCTTATGTATTAATGTTTCATGTAGGGGATATTCAAAAAATTTGTTATGATGTCAGATGTTAACTGAGTAATATAATAGTTATTCTAAAAATGTTACCGTTTAATTAGAACTGAATTAGATTTTGTCACTGGATTGAATATTTGTTGTTATGAAGGTCTATATATTATATAGACCATACATAACTATGTATCTACAGTGATTCTTTTACAACAAAGACAATTCTTAATTACTGTCATTTTTTTTTTTTATTTACTTTTCAAAGTGTAAGTAACACTTTCCTTCTTCGCTCTACTTATTAATATTTTGATTTTACAGTGAAATCAGCTACTGCTTAGTAAAAATATTGTAATTATAGATGATAAATTAAACGAAACAATACATTCATTATTATAATTACTATAATTAAAATAAACACAATGTTTACAACAAAATGATGACATAATATATAATTTTTTGACTAGCTCTTTGTTATATTATGATTCTATTGGTCTCATATTGAGTCAATTTGCATGGGTTTGAAATTCAGTGAAATTTTAATAATTAAAAGTTATAATTTAAAAAATGAGCATGGGATTTAGTGTTAAATTTATAATTGATAATTTTGATATTCAATTTAGTGATAATTTTATGATTAGTAATAATCAATAACTACTATTTTGTAGTTATGTGTGTGACATGTGTTTTTATAATTTTTTAATGTCTACTAAACCATAAATGATGGGTGGAAGGATCTACCAACATACCAGCTTGTTAAGGTAAACCAATGATCCAGAAAAACCAATATCAAATCATCTTCTTATAGATTTACACATTAAATAAAAATTTTAAGAAGATATTTTCTAATCCAGTTGATGTAAGTTTCTGTCAGATAACAGTTTATGAATTTTTATTTTATTTATCACTAGCCGACCCGTGTCCACTTCGTTGGGCATTAAAAGCTTGCTTTTCTTCGACTTGATTTACAAATAAATCACAATAAAATATGGCCTATGTCACTCTTGAATAGTGTTGCTTTCTGTTAGTTAAAGAATTTTCAGTACTTGCATAGATTACCCCCTACAACCATACAAAGATAGAAACTTTAACTCTTTATAATATTAACATACTTTTTTTCTTTTTTTTTTTTCTTTTAAAATACAACTCCCACATTAGGAATAAACATCCTGTGTCGTGGGGGACTTTACAAACATACATGAAACGGACACAAAGGACATCCAGACTCGGGACAACAATTCGTGGATCACACAAAGTGTTGAAGGTACCGCGTGGGATTTGAACCCACAACACTTGGCGCAGTAGCAAGCGGCATGGCGACCGCTGACACCACTCGGCCAACCGTGCTTGTAGATTGACAGTCTGTTACTAAAGACAGACATGTTTATTATTACAATAGTTTTGGATAAAGTATATGCAATTTGGATAAAATATCCAGCCTGGATAAAAGCTTTATCATCATCACCATCAACAGCTTTTAACAGTCCACTGCTGGACATAGACCTCTATTTAGAAAAGAGGTTAAAAGCTTAATAAAAACTTGTTTGTATAGAATACTTTTTCTACTGTTCTGCAACAAGCATTGAAAACTAATACTTCAAAGAAAGTAATGCAATAAAGTTACTGAGAAAGAACTTATCTCAAACATAATTCATTATCTACACTAATATTAAAAACTTGAGAGGTGTCAAGGGACACCCGGATGGAACGAAGTTCGAAATAGAAAGACGAAACGAAAATATCTGTGTGTGTCGTCGTCGTGTCGTGACAACAAATTGTGTCGTGACAACAAATTGTGTCGTGTCAAGAAATTGTGTCGTGACAATTTTTCCGTCTAGCCCCCTTACACAACGCGCCATAAGGAACTTCGTTCCAATAAATACGTAAGTAACTCAGTCGGTCTGTCCCACTTTCATGCCTAAACCACTGCATCGAATTCAATGAAATTTGGCATGGAGGCATTTCATTCCTGAGGAATGACATAGGCTACTTTCTATCACTATAACCAACATACACGCAAAAACTAGTAATTAATAATACAAAAAACAGAAGGTTGGCCTAGTGGTTTAAGTGGTTTTCACGCCGCATCCTACAATTACTAAGTGGTTTGGATTCAAATCCTATGTAGCGGTCACGGATTCGATAACATTATATCTATAATAATATTATTATATTATATACTATTACATCGCGTCGTCAGACTACCACATTTAAATGTGCAACAGAGAGGGATGTCATACGCTTACATTTACGCGTGCTACCTGACTTACTCTCTCCTGAATTCTATTATATTACATCGCGTCGTCAGGCTACCTCATGTAAATGTAGTCTGACGACGCGATGTAATAATATATAATATAATAATATTATTATAGATATAATGTTATCGAATCCGTAACCACTGCACCTACATGGAACAACACTTTCTGTGATCTATAAATTGTTATTCTGAGTCTGGATGTTCTTTGTGTCCATTTTACGTATGTTTGTAAAGTCCCCCGCGACACAGGATGTATATTCGTAATGCGGAAGTTCTCTTATAATTAAAAAGTAAAATCTAGATTGTCTAACAGAAATTTTATTCTTAACTTGAATTAGCACTGTAAAGCCCCTAATTGCAACATTGCATGCAATAGGTTGAAAAAAAAAAAAAATTGCATGAGAGAGTCATCACTTAGCACTATAAATTATAATGTGTAAATCTACATGGTCGTCTATTAGAGAAAAAAAAAGTAAATAAAAGACGATAAGAACAGAATCCATGCCTCATATTATATTTAAAATAGAAGCACATAGGCTATTTATTAATCCCATTTTATTTAATAATGCGAGGGAAATCGTTTTATCGACATTCAAAAATAATTAGGTAGTATGTTTGGCTGTGTTTTTCATTCCATATTAAAAATATAAAAATATATTTTATTCTTGTCTCTCAAATTGTTTTTTTTTTATATTTGTAAATTTGAACAGGCAATGACAACTAAATTTAGGACTAACGCGATTTTGACCAACTCTTAAATTATTAAAATCGAAATAAATAATGTTAATTTTATATATTTAATAAATGATGCCTTTGAACAAGTATATGAGTTTGCTATTAAGCTTGGCTTAAAGATAAGTCTTAGCGCTATAACATAACCAAATAGTGTAATAAAAAATGAGCCGACTATTTTTAAATCACAAAAATATCCTGTGTTTAGTTGCTAGGCTCAAAATAGTACTATTAAAAACATATCAAACAGGTACTTATCAATCAGGTATTTATCAATCAGGTACCAGGCTCCTATCAAACAGGTAGTACCTAAATGATAGAGCATTTCCCTCGCATCGCTTATAGTAAAATTGCTTCAGTATGATTGATGTGTTGCTTCTCTTTTCTTTTTATACACAATACCGAATGCAAACCACGTTGACACCTTCAGGATTGTGAGGACTCAAACCCGTTGATCCGAGCGCTGGCAGTCAGGACTATGGGTTGCATTCGGGTGGACAAGATCACTGAGTATCTATGCGAACCGCTTAGGAAATGTTTGAAGGATGAAGACCCTTATGTGAGGAAGACGGCTGCTGTATGTGTTGCTAAACTGTATGATATATCTTCGAGTATGGTGGAGGATCAGGTATGTGCGATTATATGACATTTAAAGTTATTGTAAATACTTAACCTGTTTCATGTAGATCTTGTAGTTAGTTTTTAAAAACGTTTTTAATTTAAGTTTACATGTGTGTGTACTAAGATGTCTGAAAAAATAAAGAATAAGCCTTGATACTCATCTTAATGTGCGCAAATGGCTATCAGGATCTAGAGTACCTGACACTAAGCATATAATTATGTTTCCTAATGACTCTGTGCTGTTTAAAAGTCGAAATGTATAAACTATTGTAATTTTTAGGGTTTCCTAGACCAGCTAAAGGATTTACTGAGTGATTCAAACCCTATGGTGGTAGCAAACGCAGTTGCTGCTCTTTCCGAGATCAATGAAGCGAGTGTTTCTGGACAACCTCTTGTAGGTAAGGGCCAAATATTTTTTGATGGTGTGGCGACTTCCACATATAACACAATAATAACCTACTACAACGCCATCTACCGAAGATACACTGAACTACGAAGTAACGCACTACACGTAGTAACTACAAGTCCTAAATCGCGCAATAAATAGTTCTCCCGCCGATTATCATATATACAACATCCCAACATCAACTGTTGGGCAGTAGCCCGCCAGGCATGATCACCGCGCCTGGTCGGAGGATCCACCCTTTGTGTTGATGGGACATAACACACCATTCTCCCACAAGGGTATAGATGTCAAACATCTTCCTATGGACAAGTCAAAGAAGATCAAATGTCTTACTATTCTTCAAATATAACTGCTACGAGAATTACAGAGGGAACTTGAGCACCATATACTTCACGAAAGTAGTGTAAATCTAGTTTTTTCGTAGAGTGTTATTCAATTACTAGCTGACCCACGCAACCTCGTTTGCGTATTATATTGCCCGTAGCGTGAAAATTTCCCCCGTTCTTGAAACATTCATCATTGGTGCTCCGCTCCTATTAGTAGTAGCGTGATAATATATAGCCTATAGCCTTCCTCGATAAATGGACTATCCAACACTGAAAGAACTGGATTGAAGACTTTCAAATTGGACCAGCGGTTCCTGAGATTACCGCGTTAAAACAAACAAACAAAGAAACAAACAAACAAAATCTTCAGCTTTATTATTAGTGTAGATTATTTTACTCTTAAAATTCTATTGTTAAGTGTTATCTCTTATTGTGTTTTTTTTAAACTGGTGCTTCGCGTTTTGTCCCATTTCAATTTGGTCCAGATCTTGAAGTCGTTTCTTTTTGTTAAAATTTTATATTATTTTAAGTCAAGTACCGCTCAGCTAATATAAATAAATAAAGCAACAAAGGGTGTGTGTGCGATTCGCACACGATAGAAGTGAAATTTCAATAAATCGACAAAAGAATAAGACCGACATTTGCTCTCTCGCTCTGGCTCACTAATTACAGGCGACGTTTTGTATTTGTGTCTCTTACCTGTCCTTTTTTCCGTTGCATCCGTATTATTTATACAAAAGTATTATTTAACTCTGTTTTACTGTGAGCCAATTTATATTTCCGACCAACCATTTACATATATATTTCTTCCAACAGAGATGAATGCGCCTACAATCAACAAGCTACTGACAGCTTTGAACGAGTGCACAGAATGGGGCCAGGTGTTCATTCTCGACGCTCTATCCAATTACTCACCCAGAGACTCGAGAGAGGCCCACTCCATATGTGAGAGGATCACACCCAGACTGGCTCACGCTAATGCAGCTGTTGTGCTGTCCGCTGTCAAGGTACAGTACCTGGATGACCTAGCTTCGCTCGGTTATTTTTTATTTTTTTATAATGAATCTTAAATAGATCTGTGGGGGAACGGATATCATGTTCCACCCAACACAAAGGGTGGATCCTCCGACCAGGCGCGGTGATCGTGTCTGGCGGGCTACTGCCCTATAGTTGATGTTGGGATGTTGTATATATGATAATCGGCGCGAGAACTTTAATTGCGCGATTCAGAATTAGTAGTTTCTTCGTATTGTAGGTTACTCCGTAGTTCAGTGTAACTTCGGTAGATGGCGCTGTAGTATGTTATGTTGTATGTGGAAGTCGCCACAGATCGATTTATCGTCCCCAAAACTCCCTGTATACTAAATTTCATGGAAATCATTGGAGCGATTTTTCTTTTTACCAAACAAAATACTAATAATACTATTTTTGTTGATATATAGAATAGTAATAGGCATTGTATGAAGTACTGTGTTAGTTCCTTATTATTTAAGAACAAAGTTATGTCACGATTATCGTCAATTGTAACATTTTAGCCTTTTTGATTTTAATCCAGAAATATATTTAGTATTAGATTAAGTTTTTATTTATTACCCGTTGTGCTGAAGTCTCGGGTTCGATTTCCAGGTTGGCCCAAAATGTTTGTATGATCTACAATTTAACGTTCATAGTACAAGCTTTGCTTAGTTACAAACTAAATGACATTGTGTGTGATTATTTATTTTCTTTCAAATCAACAATCTTTCAAAACTTATCCTAGGTTTTAATGAAATTGATGGAGATGGTGTCCGATGACACCGAGCTGGTCAGCACCCTGTCCAGAAAGCTGGCCCCGCCCCTGGTGACTCTACTGAGCGCTGAGCCCGAAGTTCAGTACGTAGCTCTTAGGAACATCAACCTGGTAGTGCAGAAACGACCGGAAATACTGAAACATGAGATGAAGGTAAGCAAAAGGTCCAAATTATGTTGTTGTATAACATAAACTGAACTAAAATTTTGCCAAATTTATCTCATTTTATTAAAACGGTTCCCAAAAAGCTATTTTTATGACTTCGTATTTATATGACGTCTATATCTGTGTGACATCTAATTTTAGTCAATCTTCGGCATTTGGAACGTCGCGGTCGTTTGGAAAAACAAAACTTACTTTTTAGTTTAGAGATTTTTGAATAAAAGAATTAAGACCTTTAAAGCGGAGATGTAAGTGAGGTATGTGCCCGATATCTGAATTAGATTAGTGTGTATGAATCTGTTCAACATCATCAGCCTATCGCAGTCCACTGCTGGACGTAGGCCTCTCCAATTGTACGAATGAACCTATTACATTATGATAAATCTTTTAAATAACTTATTTTGTAACTTTTATGGAAAATAAGTTTTGTAAACACGAATTTTTCACGTAATTTAGATTCCCGGGTTGGACCAAATGTTTGCATGATCTGCAAATATTTGTTTCGGAGTTTTAGGTGTTTTCTATGTATATTATATAATATGTATTTATATCAGTTGTCTAGTACCCATAATACTAGCTCTGCTTAGTTTGGAACTAGATGGAGTTATTTGTTAGATGTCCGAAATATTAATTTATTTTGATTTATACAAAGTAACTCTGTCTATCTATCTGTTTATAGCTAAACATTCTTGGCTAAACCGCTGAACCGATTTGAATGAATTTTGGTATAGAGATAGATTGCACCTTAAAAAAGGACATACTTTATTTCACAATAACCAACATACTCGATAGCAAACCACCACCAGTAGAAAATGTTAAATAAATACCATTTTGTTTTAGGTATTCTTCGTGAAGTACAACGATCCAATCTATGTAAAACTCGAGAAACTGGACATTATGATCCGTCTGGCGTCACAAGCGAATATCGCTCAAGTGCTGGGTGAACTCAAGGAGTATGCCACTGAAGTGGACGTGGACTTCGTAAGGAAGGCTGTCAGGGCTATCGGAAGGTGTGCCATTAAGGTGAGATTCTATAAACTGCGCCAAGTGTTGTAGGTTCAATCCTTGGCACAACACTTTGTGTGATCCACAAACTGTTGCTCTGAGTCTGGATGTTCTTCGTGTCCGTTGCAAACTCAAACTCAAATCATTTATTTCCATAGGCCCCAAAAGGCACTTGAACACGTCAAAAATACAAACATAAAAATATAAAACAAAACTCCTAAAACTAATGCACTGAGATGATTTGAATTACCGGAGCTTAGATTGATTTCGATTTAACTCAAAGGTTTAAATTGAAATCAATCCAAGTACCAGCTCCAATGGGTATTGCATTCATGAGAAGAGCTGGTGAGAAACTCATATAATATATATATATTCCTATATCCATAATAAAAGATAAAAAAACAACTCGTGTTCCAATAAAACCTGTAGGCGAATAGCTCTGTGATCAAAATTTTACTTTATTCTGTAGGAGCTAAGGTTGCGTTTTCAATAAATAAATCCAATACTGGATTAAAAATATGTCATCAACCTTATCCTTAGAGCTGACTAAGGAAGCAAACAGGACATAAACACTGTCAAGAGAAGGAAAACTTCACACAAACACTATAGCAACCCAGTGCGGTCGTAAGGACAGCATACGTACTATCGTGTTTCCTGAGTGAGTACGAGACCGGAGGCCCAATGATACAAAACTGTCTCAATAAGCCTCTAAAGTGTTGGTCACTAAGCTGAATAGGGTAGTTGACTGTTATCCTTCTTTAAAACGAATATTATAAAACATCTCGGAAAATAAAAATATTACAGTTTTGCATTTCTAAGGACCGGTTTTTCAATGGCCAAATAAAACTTATCGGAGAAATAAACTATAACACGGCAAAAATAAGAACACGTTACTACTGACACTTAATCCTATAAATAAAGTGTCCATAATTGTGCCGTCTTATAGTTTATTTCTCCGATAAGTTTTATCTGGCCATTAAAAAACCGGCCCTTAATCGAATAAACATTGAAATATATTGCTCAATTGAGTAGTCTAAAACAGTGACGTCTCAAGTTTGTATTTAAATTTTTTTAATATAAAGTTATCGTTTTGACCGACTATAAAATATATATATTTTTCCGTGGGAGAGTCACGCTTCGGCATGAATGGGCCGGCTCGACCGGAGTGATACCACGGCCTCACAGAAAACCGGTGTGAAATAGCGCTTGCGCTGTGTTACACCGAGTGAGTGAAGATACCGGAGACCCATACCCCAAACTCTCCCCCTATTCCATCTCCCCATCCCCCAAAGATCAGTAACGCACTTGTGACGCTTTTGGTGTTGCGGGTGTCCATGGGCGGCGGTAATCGCTTACCTTCAGGTGATGCGTCTACTCGTTTGCCCCTTATTCAATTAAAAAAAAAGGAATTAATTTGACTAAGGTGTCATCCTATTGTTGCATTATCTGCATTTGCAATGAGTATGGTGATCACCATTCTTGGATTATGCTCATGCTTGCCATCAGGCAGAGAAATAGACAATGTGACTTAAATTGAAATAATTCGACAACAGGTGGAACCATCAGCTGAGCGCTGCGTATCGACGTTATTGGAGCTGATCCAAACCAAGGTGAACTATGTGGTACAAGAAGCCATAGTGGTGATTAAGGATATCTTCAGGAAGTATCCAAACAAGTACGAGAGCATAATCAGCACACTGTGTGAGAATCTCGACACTTTGGACGAACCTGAAGCTAGGGCGTCTATGGTAAGATAGTTTTTTGATGTTGGCAACACTGTTTTGAGTTAATTTAGGTAGTATCGCATTAAAGTTAGTGAGAAAATAAGCTATTTCATCAGGCTGTCTTACAATATATTAAGGAACATTCTTACAAGTATTTTATTTACATTGGAAGATTAATATGTTGACTATCTCGGTGTCGCGGTGGTAGTCTGTGACTGCTGTGCTTGAGGTCTTGGTTTCGATTCCCGGGTCGGACCAAATGTTTGTATGATCTGCAAACTGCAAACCAGCTGCGCCCCGCGATTGTTTTTGTACCTTTACCACAACCGCAAGTAACACTGCTTGGTAAAGCTAATCTAAAATAAAAGTAAAAAGCCAGTGAAAGTCCCGTCAAAGTCAACTCAGCAGTTTCACAGATTAGCCGGAACAAACGAACAGACAAAAAAAAACTTGAATTTGGTGAAAAGTTGTTAGTTTTAAATTAAAAACGTACACTTTAATTTTATTTATTTGTATAAGAAAGAATATAATTTATTTTTCTTAAAAATGACTGAGGTACAAACGAATTAATAATGTCTAATTATTTCTATACAGGTTTGGATCGTCGGTGAATATGCGGAGCGTATCGACAACGCTGATGAGCTGCTCGATTCTTTCTTAGAAGGTTTCCACGATGAGAATGCTCAGGTAAGATTATATATTAGTATCTGAATAACCGGTTTTCTTGTTGGTAAATTATCTAAAAATCCTAGCTAGGTCGATTTTTCGCCCCAGAAACCACCCTTTTCGGATACCACCTGGTGGCATGTCGGACTCGAACCGACCAAAACCGCACGCCGTCTCAGGTACTAGATGCCGGGGAACCAGGTGCACCCTAGAAAGGAAAACCCTGGAACCCCAACGTACCTCGGGCTACCTGCGCTTTGTAGATGGCCCCCTCCTGTGTGAGAACCCCAATGTTCCCTTTAATAACCCCCAGGGCGCGCACGCTCCGCAGCGTCCCCGCCATCAGCCGGCCTGCTTCTGCTAGGGTGACACATGAGGTCATGTGACCCCAGAACACCCTCAGGCACCCCAGAAACCCCCTGCATATTAAATTTCATGAAAATCTTTGGAGCTGTTTCCGAAATACAGATTATGTACATGAATTGCTCAATAATATAGATATTATCCCCAATGTATCGTAACCGCGGAGGCTCGTGGCTCAGCGGTCACCGCGTAAGCTAACACATTGCAAAGTTAACAGTGCTAGCCTGGTCGGCCTATGGATGGGTGACCATTACTTAACATATTGAGATCCCATCCATCGTTACCGGGTGCCATAACAACGTTTAATGGTATAATGATAGTCGCATCACGTGAAAAATCGATGTCCTTCGTATTATGGTAGACTTGAAGCCGACCCCAACCTGATTTGGGATAAAAGGAAGGAAGAATTGTATCCACAGATAATATTATTAACTAGTTAGCCGTGCGGTGTTGGAGCCCTGGAGCCCTGCACAATAACAATGACGGGTAATGTCACGGAGCGATGCTACTCTAATAAACATATCTGCCAGTGAATATCCATTCAAAATCGCTCCAGCCGTTCCGCAGATTAGTCCCTAACAGAGAAAAAGACAACAATTTAAAAATATAGTTTTTGGAACGAAGTTCCTTATGGCGCGTTGTGTAAGGGGGCTAGACGGAAAAATTGTCACGACACAATTTGTTGACACGACACAATTTGTTGTCACGACACAATTTGTTGTCACGACACAATTTGTTGTCACGACACAATTTGTTGTCACGACACGACGACGACACACAGATATTTTCGTTTCGTCTTTCTATTTCGAACTTCGTTCCATCCGGGTGTCCCTTGACACCTTCTCAAGTTTTTTTTTTTTTTTTTTTTCATGTATATATAAAATTAATAGTAAAGTATACCGTGGGAGAGCCACGCTTCAGCATGAATGGGCCGGCTCGACCGGAGTGATACCACGGCCTCACAGAAAACCGGTGTGAAATAGTGCTTGCGCTGTGTTTCACCGAGTGAGTGAGGATACCGGAGGCCCATACCCAACCCCTCCCCCCTCAACCATCCCTATCCCCATCCCCCAAAGGTCAGCAACGCACTTGTGACGCCTCTGGTGTTGCGGGTGTCCATTAGCGGCGGTAATCGCTTACCATCAGGTGATATGTCTGTTCGTTTGCCCACTATTCAATAAAAAAAGGTAAATATAAAAAATCGGCTGTCTGTAAAGTCGGTTTACGGACGAATTTTACGTGATATCGTTTTAAGAAAACATTATTGAAAAATATGCGTCACAAGTCGAACGCTTAGGCCGATCGTGCCTCTCTATCGCTTGTTCCGCTCTCTCGCTCATGCTTTTTCATGCGTGCAGCCGGCTTTCATCGATTGAAAAGACGTTATCACAGACACTTATATATTTTTTTGTTCATTTGTATAGCTGAAACGTTATTTACTTGAATTATATTTGTTTCAGGTGCAACTACAACTGTTGACAGCTGTAGTGAAGTTGTTCTTGAAACGTCCAGCAGACACCCAAGAGCTGGTGCAACATGTGCTCAGTCTTGCCACCCAGGACTCCGATAACCCTGACTTGAGGTATGTATGCATGTTTTTTTTTATCTAGTAATTTAAAATTTTATACTATTTAAGACTATATGTATGGGAAAGTTTACTTTATGTAATACAGTATATGTGAGACCTAACCGCGAAAATAAAATTCATAGAATCTAGTTTTTTTAAATGATAATTGAATGACACAAAATCTGTCAAAGCGAAAACCTTCTATGAAAAATGTACTAAGTCCAAATTTGTTGCGTATTGCATATTTATTTTGATGAAACTATACAATAATATAGCTTGTACATCAGAATAACACATAGGCTACAATTTATAAAGGTACTAGCTTCGCCTTGCGGCGTTGTCCGCGGTTATTGTCATACTGCGGGTAGCACCTCGGCTATGATTTCAACTTGCTTGTCGATTATATAATTTTTGATTGCTTGCGTTCATTAACTGGTGTGTATGTGACCTTGTCGCGGAATGTTTTTTGGCGTAGACACCTGTCAATCACCATTTATCAATCGTATAGGCATTGTTAGTCGTTTCTATTGCCTATCGCTTTCTCGAGATCAGTCATTTACATTTCGCATTTCTATTTCCAACTTTTTTTTCATGGTTATACAGAAGAAATAAAAGAAGAGAATAATTTAATGCTGCCTGCATTCTTTGTTGCAAAAATTGATACTAAATAATAATAATAATAATACTTTATTTTTCTTTAACTAGCCTTAACATTTTTAAAAGTGTTACCACGGCCTCACAGAAAACCGGTGTGAAATAGCGCTTGCGCTGTGTTTCACCGAGTGAGTGAGGATACCGGAAGCCCATATTCCAACCCCTCCCCGTCGTTCTCCTCATCCCCCAAAGGCCAGCAACTCACCTGTGAAGCCCCCTATGTTGCGGGTGTCCATTGGCGGCGGCAATCGCTTACCATCCGGCGATACGTCTGCTCGTTTGCCCTCTATTTTTTTTTTGCCACCTATTCCGTAAAAAAAGTTACCACAGTGACCCTTTAAGCAAACGATGCCTGTAGCAGGCGACTGCGCTTTTCCATATCAGTTATGTTAACCTAGGAACAAACTCTAAGTAACTAAACGAACTAAACCAAAGCTTTGATACAGTTTTATTAAATACATACAGTTAATCTCATATGTATTGTTTTTTTTTTATTGAATAGCGGGCAAACGAGCAGACGTATCACCTGATGGTAAGCGATTACCGCCGCCCATGGACACCCGCAACACCAAAGGCGTCACAAGTGCGTTGCCGACCTTTGGGGGATGGGGATGGGAAAGGGGATGGGGGTAGGGGTTGGGGTATGGGCCTCCGGTATCCGGTATCCTCATTCACTCGGTGAAACAGCGCAAACGCTATTCCACACCGGTTTTCTGTGAGGCCGTGGTATCACTCCGGTCGAGCCGACCCATTCATGCCGAAGCATAGCTCTCCCACGGTATTCTCTTTTGATGACTCTTGTAATCCTACCAATATTTAATACCTTATTACAGAGATCGTGGTTTCATCTACTGGCGTCTCCTCTCCACGGATCCTGCAGCTGCTAAGGAAGTAGTGTTGGCCGACAAGCCTCTCATCTCAGAGGAAACTGATCTCTTGGAACCCACCCTATTGGATGAGCTCATATGTCACATCAGTTCACTCGCTTCTGTGTACCACAAGCCACCCACTGCCTTTGTTGAAGGTATGTTGATATATTTATATGTATTTGTACTCTTTTTAAAGCAAATTTTGTTCAGGAAGTGTTAAGTTGAGTACAAAATTTGGTGTTTACAATTTAATGTATAAAAAGTTTGCACCGTGGGAGAGCCACGCTTAGGCATGCATGGGCCGACTCGACCGAATTGGGCGGCGAAACGGCCTCACAGAAAACCGGTGGTGAAGCAGCGCCTGCACTGTGTTTCACCGAGTGAGTGAGGATACCGGCAGCCCTTTTTTTACGTGTGGAAACCCTCACGGGACGTCACCCCACCGGGGCTTGCGCGGGGTGATGTGTCAGAATCGGATTACGCCTTCCCCCATCCCATTCCTCATAAAAAAGTGCAAAAATAAATTGCGTAGTATTTACTCAAATTATACAAGAATAGCTATAGTAACTACTAGGTTTTAATATGTAAGTAAATATATCCTGTTTCGTTGTTCTTGCGGTTGACGTATGCGACTGCCGATCAAGAGGTTTCAGGTTCGAATCCCCGGTCGGGCCTAAAGTGTTTATCTGATTATAGAAATACTTAATAACAGTCCGGAGTTTGGAAGTTGGGGTCTGGACCCCCGTGCCTCAGGGAGCACGTAAAGCTGTCGGTCCTGCGCTTGATCACACCTCGATCGTGTCGGTTAACTGTCCCATCGGATTATCAGAGAGAGGGAACAGAGAGTGCAATTGTGTTTGCGCACACACTTGTGCACTATAATATCTCTTGCCTAGTTGGCTGGTCTCCGTTGAGACTGACCGCCGTGGTCGTTATCGGCTAGGAACGATCGAACCGGCCCATTCACGCTGAAGCGTGGCTCTGCCACGGTTGATGTTGGGTTGTTGTGTATATGATAATCGGCGCGAGAACTCCTATTGCGCGATTCAGGTTTGGTAGTTACTCCGTGTAGTTACTTCGTAGTTCAGTGTATCTTCGGTAGATGGCGCTGTAGTAGGTTATTGTTGTGTTGTATGTGGAATTTGCCACACCTGCAAATGTATTACAAAATATAGGTATGGTTTCTTTTTCATATTCTGGTTGATCAGTGACCTCAGACAGCTGGTGGAGCGGTGGTTTCCCCGCTGTAGTTAGTGTTAAGTTAAAACAAGAGTGTGCTGTAGCTAACGTAAAACCCAATTTATTTGTACTAAAATTGTTACGAGTTTGCTTAATTCAGCGATTTTATACTCCTACGCGTTGAGTGTTTAGTTCAATGATCGATATTGCACATCACATATACAATGTCATGTTATTCTATATACATATATATTTTTGTGAAGTTTTAATTCATCTAATTATATACGAACTCGTACACTGGTACTTTTTAACCGACTTCAAAAAAGGAGGAGGTTCTTGATTCGACTGTTTTTTTTATGTTTGTTACCTCAAAATTTTGGACTGGGAGAACCGATTTTGATAATTATTTTTTTATTAATCCCATTTCAATTTGGTCCAGTTCTTAAAGTAGGTTTTTTTTTTTTATTAATACTGTTTTATGTTTTATTATGTATATTAATGCAATAAGTGAATGCATTTTGTGGGGGGAACGGGTATTATGTTCCACCCAACACAAAGGGAGGATCCTCCGACCAGGCGCGGTGATCGTGCCTGGCGGGCTACTGCCCAACAGTTGATGTTGGGATGTTGTATATATGCTAATCGGCGCGAGAACTATTTATTTCGCGATTCAGGATTTGTTAGTTTCTTCGTATTGTAGGTTACTCCGTAGTTCAGTGTAACGGTAGATGGCGCTGTATTATGTTATGTTGTATGTGGAGGTCGCCACACATTTATATCATTAGATCAGTCAGTACATATCTCCCTGTTTGGCCAGGTCGTGGTGCGGGCGTGCGCAAGTCTCTACCGGCTCGAGGAGCCTCCGCCCCTGAGGATGCTCAGGCTCCACAACCCACCGTCATACCCAATCAGGTAATCACCGTTATACCCAATAGGATAACTACCATCATACCCAACCAGGTAAACACCGTTGTACATATTACTAGCCCTTGCCAATGGCTCCGCCCGCATTTAATTTGGATATCGCTATAATATTTTTTTATTTAATAATGCCATTCACAAATAATATGCTTTTCTAATGAAAATGATAATTTCTGAACACATACAAAAGGTTATCGTTATAATCAAAAGCTTATCAACATCTTTATAAAGCGTACTATACAAAGATAACGAATGATTCCAGAAACTGAACATCAATTTTATAAAATTTAATATACATACAATTTTTTTTAATCAGTATGCTTTTCTCGTTTTGCACACCATACATATATTTTGCAATATTTGTTATTAGTATAAATTTAAGAAAAACGTTGTTCTTAATTAATATAAATTGTTCCTGCCACTATCCAGGAGTCTCTGATCGGCGACCTGCTGTCCATGGACATCGGAGGACCTCCCCCCGCCGCCCCCGCACCCACCTCCAACCTCGACCTGCTGGCGGGAGGTCTCGACGTGTTGGTCAGTATATTAGCTGTATTATATATTTATAAATTACAAAAGTTTTTTAAATATAATATGTATATATTTACAAAAAAAAGTATATATGTATTTATATCAGTTGTGTAGTTCCCATAACATAAGCACCGTTTAGCTTGGGACAAGATGGCGTTGTGTGCTGGAGTTCTGCCCCGCTTGGGCGGAGCAGCGCCGGGCCCTCACTGCAGTCATCGGAGGAGATCTGTCGCTACCGGCCGTCGTACTGTCCATGGCCGGTAGCGACAGCAGTTTTACCGCGGTCGCGACCTTCTGCGAGGAAGTAATCTCGCGGAAGGAGGCGGCGGAGAAGGCCCGAGAGGACGATCTCCACTCGGACCCGATCCGCCGCCGGCGCACGGGGCGGCGGAGGCGCGCCTATCAGCGCCTCATGCCGCCCTGAGTGTGGCCGCGGATGGACGGGATGGGTTTTCCCCTCCATCCGCATTACAGGCCAACCGCGAGGGGGCGACGTACGCGTGTGCCGTGCGTCGCCTAAATTGAGATTTTTATTTGAAGAAGGTGCCCGCTTCAGTGCGGGCAGGCGCTGGGAGGGGCCCGGTTGTGTTAATAAACGCATTTCCCGGACCCCTCCCTTCTCAGGCGCAGAGTTGGCACACCGTGTGGTTTTAGTCGGTTCGATTCCGACACACCGCCGCGCCGCAAACCCCGGCGTAAACCACACGTAAAAAAAAAAAAAAAAAGATGGCGCTGTGTGTTAGAACGCATAGTATAGTTATATATAGTACATAGTTGGCAAATATCTCCCTTCCGCCTACGAAAACCGATCAAATCATGGAAAACATCGAGTTAGACCGGCATGTGGCATCTCGTGACATCGCCCAGAAGATGGGAGTTAGTCTCCAAACCATTTTAAACCATCTGCAGAAGGCTGGACACAAAAAAAGAGCTTGATGTTTGGGTGCCGCATGATTTGACACAAAAAAACCTTCTGGACCGAATCAACGCCTGCGATATGCTGCTGAAACGGAACGAATTCGACCCATTTTTGAAGCGGATGGTGACTGGCGACGAAAAATGGATCACATACGACAATATCAAGCGAAAACGGTCGTGGTCGAAGGCCGGTGAATCGCCCCAAACAGTGGCCAAGCCGGGATTGACGGCCAGGAAGGTTTTGCTGTGTATTTGGTGGGATTGGAAGGGAATCATCCACTATGAGCTGCTCCCATATGGCCAGATGCTTAATTCTATCATCTACTGCGAACAACTGGACCGCTTCAAGCAGGCGATCGACCAGAAGCGTCCAGAATTGGCCAACAGGACAATTCCAGACCATACACTTCGTTGATGACTCGTCAGAAGCTACGGGAGCTCGAATGGGAGGTTTTATCGCATCCACCATATAGCCCGGACATAGTGCCAAGTGATTATCACCTGTTCCTGTCCATGGCGAACCTTGGTGGTGTAAAGTTGAACTCAAAAGAGGCTTGTGAAAAGTGGCTGTCCGAGTTCTTCGCAAATAAGGAGGGAGGCTTCTACGAGAGGGGTATTATGAAGTTGCTGTCTAGATGGAAACAGATTATCGAACAAAACGGCGCATATTTGAACTAAATCCGATCACTGTAACACTTTTTATAAAGCATTGAATAATCAGCAAAAAGGGACATATTTGCCAACCTATTATATTTTTTTTGCACAATTTACTTAAACTCACACACACAAACACTACACTACTACATACAACCTAAATACCTTAGAATTTTGATCTCGTTTAAGTATTGTCAATTATTTTTTGTTAAATTAGTGATAATTTTAATTTTGTATAGAATTAAGTACCTATCTTGGTATATATTTTCTTGTTTTTGGGGGTGCAGCTGCATTTTTTGTTTCTATATAATTTTTTGAGCAGACTTAATAAAAGTTAAAATAAATGTCGACCGTAGGGTGGGCCTGGAGATCTGTGACACAGGCCTCGAGCCTAGTACGGAAATTTTAGTATCTTGTTAATTTTTAATTAGATTACCTGTAGCTAAATTGTACTGAGAGAAAATAAAGAATTTCCGGTCTACTATATGTATTGTCAATCCCACAGCTGGGCACGGGTCCGGAGCCTGCAGCAGCCACGTCAGGCACCACGGGTCTGTTGGGCGATATCTTCGGCGTCAGCGCCTCCCCAGCCTCCTACGTCCTGCCCAAGCAGTGCTGGCTGCCCGCTGATAAGGGGAAAGGTATGTCCTCACTCTGGTTGTTCTTATTAGTAAACTGTTAATGACTTAATGACTGCACGATTGGCCTAGTGGTTTGAGCGGTCACTACGCCGCTTGCTATGCACCAAGTGCCGTGGGTTCAAATCCCACGTGGGACATATCTTGATCCAAAAAATATTGTCCTGAGTCTGGGTGTTCTTTGTGTCCGTTACATGTATGTTTGTAAAGTACAAAGTAAAGATCAGGACGAAGGACCAAATGTGCAAAATCACTTGAATATGCCCGGAGTCCGTTTATCTGCTATTTCTTCTCCCTTTTAATCCCTCCCAGTTTAGTCACTATCGTGACTCTCTGACACTCTTCTATGAAGGAGTACGCTTCCTAACATTGATATAATCATGTCTTCATTTAATGTGTTATTCGTGCCACAGGCTTGGAGATTTGGGGTACATTCACTCGACAGAACGGTCAACCGCGCATGGAGATGACTTTCACCAACAAAGCCATGCAGGCCATGAGCGGGTTCGCTATACAACTGAACAAGAACAGGTATATATATTATATAATGTTATTCTTTAGGTATATGGTGATCAGGATGGTACTACCCTCTCATAGAAGACCAACTTAAAATGGACTGCATTCATACTGTCGTGTTGTTGGTGAGTGCGAGACCGGAGGCCCAATAATAATAAAAATAATTTATTGTTTTCTCACACACAGTTTACAATTTCATACAGAAAATACAATTCAAATAAATATAATCTGTGTGTTAGACTGGCATCTGCACTAGGATGACCTGTATTACAGATTACCAGCCGCTCCAGACTCTGGATGTTGAAATGTATGGTGGGAGGAGCAGCGACATTTATGTTTGCGTGGGCAAGAATAATGCCTACATTACAAATTACAGATAATGTGTATTAGTGCGTGCGTGTGTGTGCGTGTGTGTTTGTGTGTGTTTGTGTGTGTGTGTGCGCGTGTGCGTGTGCGTATGCGCGTGCGCGTGTGTGTGTGTGTTTGCGATGCAATGATGCGGCAGCATCTCCATAGGCCGCTATAGTGTGTGTCACAATGCTGCATTGTCTACCTGCGCAATGAGTATGGTGACCTACTCTTGTATACGACTTATACTTTCCACGAAGTAGAATAGTCATGTTGGCAGGCTTATACATAAAAAAAAAACAACGATTTTAATACACGAATTTGTGGAAAATTTCTTACTGACTGATTGAGAGCTTAACTTCAACAGAAGTTACTTTTTGCAGGCTCATATACAAAAATATATAAATATAGATCATGTTGCTTTTATGTGGTAACTCTATGTAATAACAATATTGAATATTTCTTAATTTTTAAGCGTGGCGACACTGTCAACACTGATATAATTTATCAACAAGTTTAATCTTTCGAATGCGGGAACGGGTACTTCCGGTTCCATGCACCGTGCGGCGAAAGTGCAAAATTTTGCAGCACTGTGCATGGTGTACGAAAATGATCAAATCTTTTCAAAAACAATGCTCGGTGGTTATAAAAGTGATTATTTTTCAAAAGATGGATAACAAGCGTACATGGTTATGCCATATTTTATTACTAAACTAATGTTATCGCTTTATTATTTACTCACAATTGAGCCAAGTATTAATTTACGCACCTATTGTGTTAATAAACATGATTTTAATATTTTATGTGGTTTATTATTCATTTTACTTATTATCCTCATAAAGTTCGATAACTAAGCTATCTACTGATATAAAAAACACTATAACTGCAGTAAAAATTCATTGAGAAACATATTTGTAAAAATCACATTTCGCTGTCGAGATATTCGCCATTTTGTCACTTTACAATCAAACTATTATTTGCGCCAAAAAACAAATTACGTAGTATTTATATGAAGAAATAGTGTTTTTTAGTTAAATAATTTATTTTTTTAGTTAACTAGTGCAAAAGACAGGAACAATACATAAAAAAAACAACCTATTTATCAAGTTATTTAAAAAAAGGACTCGTTTGCTAGACCAGTTTTCATTTATTATTTTTAAGTTCTGAGAATTCTCTAAACTCTATGAAAATGACTGAATGCTAAAGAGAACAAACTGATCGTTCCATTATGTGACACACAAAGTCTATGGTCAATACAAAATAATTTAGTAAAACATAAACAAAGATCAGTTTACGTCTTGTTCATTGTCCGTCACTACTGTGTATGTGTGGGTGTTAATAGTTCCGGGACTTCCCGCTAGGCTGCGTGCAAACACGAATCAACGGCGATATACAATTTTAAGTGGCGTGCTATTGGAGAGGCCTATGTCCAGCAGTGGACTACGATACGCTGATGATGATGTAGACTGTTCTATGGCGTGGGAGCCCTTTGTATGTGTGCGTCTAATTTCGCTCGTCAGGCAAAAAATTAGTGTTTATTTAAATATTTAGCTTTTCTAACACATTTTTGTTGCTATTCTATATTCTATATAAGATTCTCATCGCAATTATATCGTTTTATCAATAAAAACATAAGAATAAATGCGTAAAAACCTTCAAATGAGTAAGCCCTTTTCAATAGGTAATAGACTCGGTAACTTTTTGAGTAACACTATTCAAAATTACGCATGATTTATGCCTCAATTCGTATTGATAGTGGTTCCTAAAATAAGTATAATAAGTAAAATATAACAACAAACTACCTTCAAAATCACCTTATCGGCAAAAAATCAGTTTTAAGAGGCACTTGACAGATCGCGTTGCGTCATCGTCAACTTTGAAATTGGAACTCGTTTTTTTTACGGCTCTTGAAGCGCACTTGACAAACGAATGTTTTAAAATGTTGTTCGTATAAAGCAAATGCATAACAAACCTTTCTAGACTTCGTTATAATAACTTTAATACCCAAAATTAATTAAAATGCAAGTTAACTGCGGTTATCGCGGATCCGCGATGCCGCACCGACGGGACAATCGCGGATCCGCAATGCCGCACCCCAGAGGTTAACTCGTCTCTCCTTTCCCACAGTTTCGGCGTGTTCCCGGTGGGAGGGCTGGCGGTGGGGGCGGTGGGAGCCGGCGCGGCGGTGGAGGCTCCCCTGGCGCTGGCCACCACCGGGCCCGTCCAGCGCATGGAACCGCTCAACAACCTACAGGTACTGTACACACTTCACTGAGAATTACTTTATAGCTAATATTTTACATATTTTTTTCTTTTTTTAAAAGAGGTGACTCCTCATAATGCTAATCATTATACAAACAAAGGACACCCAGACTCAGAATAACAATTTGTTGATCACACTAAGTGTTGCTCCATGTGGGATTTGAACCTACAACACACCGCTTAAACAACTAGGGCAACCGTGCTGTCATCAATTTCTATCATATATACATTTATATATCTCCCCACCTAAAAACATACTTTATACACTTCTTGTATCCCTGAAAGACGGAGACGTAATAAATAGCTACATTAATTATAACATTTATGTTCAAATTTTTCCTCTATGTCTTGCTGTCTTTGGTCCCAGTTTCATGTATTTTTGTAAATATTACAGTAGATAATTTAAAACACATTGAATAAATTAATTTCCCACCTAAACTCGAAAGACCAGGACCAACTGCATTACCAAATCAAAAATAAACTAAGATTAGGCCATTTTAGAAGTCATCAAGTTTTTTTTATTGAGTATGCGGCAAACAAACAGACGTATCGCCTGATGGTAAGCGATTACCGCCGCCCATGGACACCCGCAACACCGGAGACGTCACAAGTGCGTTGCCGGTATTTGGGGAAGGGGAGGGGGATGGGGGGACGGGTTGGGGTATGAGCCTCCGGTATCCTCACTCACTCGGTGAAACACAGCGCAAGCGCTATTTCACACCATTTTCCGGCCATTCATGCCGAAGCGTGGCTCTCCCACGATGAACATTACGAACTGCACAAACATTTAATATGTTTTTATTTTTATAACAGGTGGCAATAAAGAATAACGTAGACGTGTTCTACTTCGCCTGTCTCATCCCTGTGCACATTCTCTTCATGGAAGACGGTCAGCTAGACAAACGAGTGTTCCTCTCAACATGGAAAGAAATCCCGGCCGCAAACGAGGTCCAGCATTCGCTCACCAACGTAGTAGGCAACGCTGACAGCATCGCACAGAAGATGACACTGAACAACATCTTCACAATCGCCAAAAGGAACGTAGAAGGCCAAGATATGCTGTACCAGTCTCTAAAACTAACAAACAACATTTGGGTATTGTTAGAGCTAAAACTACAGCCGGGGAATCCCGAGGCGACGCTTAGTTTGAAGTCCCGAACGGTAGAGGTCGCCTCTTGTATATTCCAGGCGTACGAAGCTATTATCAAGTCGTAATCTCGCAGTGTTTGTATGTATATGTTGGGCTAAAGTATTCCTACTTATGTAAGATTTGTGAAAATTCCATTTATGATGTATGAATGTATAATCAAACTCTCGCATTTGTACTCTTGGAATATTGTGTTATATAATGTTTTTTTTAAGGAAAATATTAAAAAAAAAACTTAATCCAATATATGATGGCGTAGAATAATAGTAAAGTTATATAAATCCATTAAAAAAAATGTAATAAATTTAAAAACAGTTTTAATAAAATTCTAAAACAAATTTGGCTTTGACAAATTTATGATTAATGTATTTTTATATATTTTATTTTAATGTTTAATTAATCATGTACTTTTTTATTTCTATCCAGTGCATTAATTGACTCTCATTGATCGTAACCTATCGATGATGGCGATTAATCTTGTTTTTCAGTATTACGTCACGGGGTCTAAAGTATAGTTGACCCCACCGTGAAACGAAGACAATTGTAACCTTTGTAGTGCAAGGGGTCACTTAATTTGTTCTGTACTATGAGATTATATTTTTTATGAGATATAAATGCGAGCGTTGGACGATCAATATTATTATCTATCCTATAGCGATCATAGTTTATATGTTGCGATTGTTCAAAGGACAAGCTGTAATTTAAGAAGTTATATTAAATAAATTTATGTTATTTACTGCACTTTGATTTTTTGTAGGTATTTTTAATCTGAATCGAAGTTGACTGAATGCAAGAATAGAGCAGTGGCTTAAGCGGTCCCCACGCTGTTTACTAATGCGCTGAGTGTTGTGGGTTCGAACCCAATATGTGACAAAATTTCGTGTGATCACAAATTGTTGTTTTAAGTCTGGGTGTTCTTTGTGTTCGTTTCATGTATGTTTGTAAAGTCGCCCGTGACAGTAGTTACTCCTAACCACCATATTTCGGACATCTGACACACAACGCCATCTATTCTCAAACTACTTGAGCTGCAAGTGATAATATGTGGGCAATGATAACAAATAATATAATATTTATATTATAAATATTAATAACAGGTATTGTTGTATTACCATTATCGAGACCCTGTTCATTCCACTGCTAAACATACTCCAAAGAGGTTAAAATTACCAAATTTAAAAAAAAAAAATTAGTTCGTAGATCTTATAATGTTGTAGTCAATACTTAACAAACATTAGGTATATTGAACATAAATATTTTACAGATCTTATTAAATAACTTAGCTTATCTATATATATAAAAATTAAACCCGTTTTCCGTTGTCACGACATGGCATGAAAACGGCTTGACCGATTTGGCTGATTTTTTTTTTGTAGTTTTCTAATACTCTGTACAAGGTTCTTACGGAAAAAAATATTAAGAAAATCTCTCAGAAACATTGAAAAATATACATTTAATTTTGCATATTTTAATAAAAGCACGTTACGAATGTCAACGTCATTCAATTTAAAACAAAAAACTCTGTGGTGATCTATGATCTATCTATGGTACGCATACATAAGATAGGTTAGCTATACAAAATAAAGTAGTGCATCAAATTTACGCTAAGGCGGTACGAAGTTCGCCGGGTCAGCTAGTAAATAAATAAATACTACAAGCCGTTTATACCGTGGGAGAGCTATGCTTCGGCATGAATGGGTCGGCTCGACCGGAGTGATACCACGGCCTCACAGAAAACCGGTGTGAAATAGCGCTTGCGCTGTGTTTCACCGAGTGAGTGAGGATACCGGAGGCCCATACCCAACCCCTCCCCCCATCCCCTTTCCTATCCCCCAAAGGTCGGCAACGCACTTGTGACGCCTTTGGTGTTGCGGGTGTCCATGGGCGGCGGTAATCGCTTACCATCGGGTGACCGGGTAGATTTTATCAAAAGTTTATACATAGTCGATTTTTTTTCTGAATAATCGATTGATTAAACTAAATAAATAACTTTCTTGAAAAATAAATTTATTTTAACTAAATAAGATCAAATATACAAATCTTGTTTTCGTCGCTTTTATTATATAAAATTTGGCTTACGATACCATGAAAAATCAGCGTATGTTAATTGAACTTACTTATGCAACAAGGAACCAGAAAAGATGGTCTCCAATTCATCTCATCCACATTTTTTATCATTAATTTCATCACGACGAACACTTTAGAATTGAAGACTTTAAATACTTGTCATTGGCAGAAAAAGCTGATTCGGCCGGTTGCCTTCTCATTAAAAAAAAAAACAAGGAACTGACACACAGATAATTCATTGTCCATCCATCCAAAATAATTATCTCGGCTCGGATAATTATTTTGGATGGATTGGTTATTTGCAAGCGGCTCCGCCCGCGCGTTTGTCGGTTAATGTAGCAAAGAGTAGCCTCTCCTTCCTCAAGAATCAAAGTATCTCCATGCCAAATTTCATTGAAATCAGTGCAGCGGTTCGGCCGTGAAAGCAGGACAGACAATGCACTTTGATGGATTTTTCCATCAAAGTGCATTGTCATCAAGCAGAATTGCCAACGGCTACATAAATAGAGGTTCAATATAAATATATATAATAAGGATATAACAAATCATAGAATAGCTTGCTTATATTTTTACACTAAGTACAAATTCAATATTCTTTCTCGTCAAACCATTGGTAGACGGGTTCAGTTGTTGTGTCGTAAGAATATTTCACACATTTCGTGTTAAACCATCTGAAAGTAAAATACAGAAATATAAACTTTCTTATTTATATAAACTTTTGCCGCGGTTATTTATTTATTATTATTGTAAATTCCATCCAAATCGGTTCAGCGATTTAGCCGCCATATTACATGATGTTGTTACATTTAATAATTTTTTCTAATTATTTTATTTTGAACTTCGTAATCTACTCTATTGAAATGTGTAGTGTCTGGTTATTTATGTACGAAGTTGGCTCCATTATTTGGCTCTCACGACAACTATGGGATAAATGTTGGTGAGGACACTTCTTAGTTATAGTCTGTCACCACAACTCGTACTCGTACCTAATAATGATCATCACAATCTTCTACCACATTTAGCGTGGGTGGTTACTTACCATCGGGTAAACCGTCTCCTCGTTTGCACACTTATACCATAAAAACCTTTATAACACTTACCCTGCTCTTTCAACACATTTAAGAATGGGGTACTCATGCCGATAGCATTTGGTTTGCAGTGCGTTGAAGTATATATGTCCTATTATGTTTGATGTTCGCGTGTCAGCGGACTTCAGACATCTGTAGAACGTGTTGTCGCAGTGACAACTTAATCTGTAAAAGATTCAAATAATCTGTATAAAATAGTTATTCAAGCAACTGTTGTATAATATTTAGGTTTGGGCCTACTATGTAATATACTGGTTGGAATAGGGTAGGTATGTTTCCTTAGGGCCGTGACCGAAGAGGCGGTTGGCTGTGGCGGCGTGGTGTTGGCGGTGTCCTTGGACATCGCCAACGCCTTTAATAGTCTGCCATTCAGCTGCATCAGGGAAGCACTCCTGTATCATGGGGTGCCAGAGTACCTGAGGCGGCTGGTGGCAGACTATTTGGAGGAGCGTACCGTCGTGTACGAGGATCGAGATGGCGCCTTGAGACGGCGACCCATGTCGTGCGGCGTTCCACAGGGGTCTGTCCTCGGACCACTCCTGTGGAACGTGGGGTACGACTGGGTCCTACGTAGTCGTCTACCCTCCGGGCTCGGCGTAATTTGTTACGCCGATGACACCCTAGTCACAGCCCGGGGGGCAAATTTCCAAGAGGCGGCGCGCCTGGCCACCAGGGGTGTCTCTCTGGTGGTTGGGCGCATCGAGGCGCTGGGCTTACGGGTGGCCCTTGACAAGACGGAGGCCCTGCTATTTCATGGGCCCCGTCGTGGTCCACCCCCCGGCGCCTCTATCGTAGTCAACTCGGTCCTCGTACCGGTTCGGGCCCAGATGAGGTATCTGGGCCTGATCCTCGACGGTAGGTGGCTCTTCGACGAGCACTTCCGACAGCTTGCTCCTAAGCTGGTCGACGCTGCCTCCGCCCTTGGGCGTCTTTTGCCCAACTTGGGTGGAGCCAGCGTCGTTACAAGGAACCTCTTCACGGGGGTGGTCCGGTCGATGGCCCTGTATGGGTCACCGGTGTGGGTGGAGGCTCTGACTGCCCAGAACAAGGCGCGCCTTTGGCGCCCTCAGAGGGTATTGGCAGTCAGAGCCATACGCGGATACCGCACGGTGTCCACCGAGGCGGCCTGCGCCTTGGCCGGAACACCCCCGTGGGATTTGGAGGCGGAAGTGCTCGCCGAAGTTTATCGGCGAGCGGCTGAACATCGGGCGGAGTACGGGTATCGTGCTCCGCCCGAAGAGGTACGCGAATGGCGTGAAGCCGCTCGCCGAGCCACGATGGCTCGTTGGTCTTATCGGCTGGAGGCTCCACGCGCTGGCTTTGCCACCGTGGAGGCGCTCCAGCCGGTCATCCTCGAGTGGGCAGGGCGGCAGCACGGGACTCTTTCCTTCCGACTGACCCAGGTGCTTTCCGGGCACGGTTGCTTCGGGAAGTACCTGCACTCGGTCGCTAGGAGGGAACTGAGTCCCGCCTGCCACCACTGCGACTGCAGTGAGGACTCGGCCCAGCATACGCTGGAGTTCTGCCCCGCTTGGGCGGAGCAGCGCCGGGCCCTCACTGCAGTCATCGGAGGGGATCTGTCGCTACCGGCCATCATACGCTCCATGGCCGGTGGCGACAGCAGTTTTACCGCGGTCGCATCCTTCTGCGAAGACGTAATTTCGCAGAAGGAGGCGGCGGAGAAGGCCCGGGAGGACGATATCCACTCGGACCCGATCCGCCGCCGGCGAACCGGGCGGCGGAGGCGCGCCCATCTGCGCCTCATGCCGCCCTGAGTGTGGCCGCGGATGGACGGGATGGGTTTTCCCGTCCATCCGCTTTAATGGCCAGCCGCGAAGGGGCGACGTACGCGTGTGCCGTGCGTCGCCTAAATTGAGATTTTTACAAGAAGAAGGTGCCCGCTTCAGTGCGGGCAGGCGCTGGGAGGGGTCCGGTTTGCGTTAATAACAGCGATCCCGGACCCCTCCCTTCTTAGGCGCAGAGTTGGCACACCGTGTGGTTTTAGTCGGTTCGATTCCGACACACCGCCCCGCCGCAAACCCCGGCGGGGTGACGGCCCGAGGGGGTTTCCACACGTAAAAAAAAAAAAAAAAAGGGTAGGTATGTTTGGTCCGGTCGTGTTAATAACTGCAGTTCCCGGACCCCTCCCTTCTCAGGCGCGGAGTGGCACACCGTGTGGTTTTAGTCGGTTCGATTCCGACACACCGCCCCGCTGCAAACCCCGGCGGGGTGACGGCCCGAGGGGGTTTCCATACGTAAAAAAAAAGGGTAGGTATGTTTAGCATACGGTGCCCGCTTTAGTGCGGGCAGGCGCTGGGAGGTGTCCGGATGTTTTAATAACAGCAGTTTCTGGATCCCTCCCGTCTCAGGCGTAGAGTGGCACACCGTGTAGTTTTAGTCGGTCCGATGCCGACACACCACCCCGCTGCAAACCCCGGTGGGGTGATGGCCCGTGGGGGTTGCCACATATAAAAGAAAAAGGGTAGATATGTTTCGAGTTTGCCTTGTCTTTGTAGCGCTGTTGTCCTGCGTAGTTGGATCCATTATTTGGCTCTCACGACAACTATGGGATAAATGTTGGTTCTTATTTTTAGTCTGTCACCACAATGTGTTGTAATGTGTTTTGTTGTTTGCGCTGTATGTGGAAATCTTCACACGCACATTATACAATACATTACTGTACTATAATTATAAGGTTTGTTCCGAAATCAATGCGTTAAAGGGTTGTGCACCGTCTCACTCATTTTCGCACCACGCATTGATAGTCTGGTAGAGAATGCCTCTAGCATTAAGTCCGCCATTGTTCATTTTGCCCATAAAGTTAAATAAATAAAAAAAATAAGACAGCCTAGCTTTTAAAAGAATCAATATGAATACCTAGAGTAAAATACATTGTTTGTGAGATTGTGTTTAGTTTCCCCGCCTGGGATCACTTCGGGACAGTTGTCGTGATCTCGACAACACATATCAGCTTCGACCTCAGTACCAAGGTCCTCGTAGCCATCTGCAATGTTGCCAGCACCGCACCATTTTGTGCCTGAAAGTGAAAGGGTTGCCTTTAAAAGGATATAAGTTTCTTTTATTAAAATCTCAAAGAAGACGAAACTAAAATGACGCCACGCTACATTCTTGCATTCGCAATGAGTATGGTGACCTTACCTCTTAGATTCTACTCATGGTTTCCATCAGACAGCGTAGATTCACTTTGTCAGGTTCATATTTACGAAAAAACAACCTATACAATGGCTAAAGAAGTCAATCCAAGTCCTTAACTGTTGTCATGTTAGATAAATGGGTGCCGCAAGGAACGGTTTCCGTTGGTGTGCATATACATCTACTACTACTATCAAGCATTAGGTGATTTATTAACAGCAGAGTGATCCCAGTTACCTTTCTTTCAAAATAGAAATAATGATCCGACCTAGGAATCGAACTCGAGACCTCAGACAAGTCAGTCGCATACGCTACGACTGTGCCATCGAGGCAGTCAAAGTATCATTGATACATATTATAAATAAATAACACCCAGACGTGGAACAATGGTTCGTGCCTATTAATTTGTTGAGGGTGGTCACGGCTTCTACCTTAGCAGGGTCACTAGCCACTAGAGTTAGACCTAATGGTCTACACTCAATACACAGGCCAATAGTCTGATTATTATTCAAATAATGATTAAGATTGAATAAAAATCATTTTAACGATTCATACTTACTAGCTGTTAAATCAAGACCGTAAATATTTTAATGATTCGTACTACAAAATATGTGTACCTATAGTTCGCGGAATAGTTAGTGTCGTTAGTTGTCGTTTTTGTCGTTTAGTTTTGTTTCTCCTATAAAAACTATAAAAGTTTTTAAGACAAGTTAGTTAAATAGAAATTGAATTATTTTTAATCTGAAACTTGGCAGTTATACTTATATCCGTTGAAATCCAAATGTTTAAGAAATCTTAAACGGGTACTTTCAAAAATAAAAAGGGGGTATTTTAGGTATAGAGGGCTGGCGGCGTTTGTATGCAGAGAGCAGCAGAACGGGCTCTGTGTCGTGACTTGGGACAGGCCTATGTACAGCTATCCATGGCCGGTAGCGACAGCAGTTTTACCGCGGTCGCGACCTTCTGCGAGGAAGTAATCTCGCAGAAGGAGGCGGCGGAGAAGGCCCGAGAGGACGATCTCCACTCGGACCCGATCCGCCGCCGGCGCACGGGGCGGCGGAGGCGCGCCTATCAGCGCCTCATGCCGCCCTGAGTGTGGCCGCGGATGGACGGGATGGGTTTTCCCCTCCATCCGCAATAAAGGCCAACCGCGAGGGGGCGACGTACGCGTGTGCCGTGCGTCGCCTAATTTTGAGAGTTTAACAGCAGACGGTGCCCGCTTCAGTGCGGGCAGGCGCTGGGAGGGGCCTGGCGTGTTAATAACTGCGTTACCGGACCCCTCCCTTCTAAGGCGCAGAGTTGGCACACCGTGTGGTTTTAGTCGGTTCGATTCCGACACACCGCCCCGCCGCAAACCCCGGCGGGGTGACGGCCCGAGGGGGTTTCCACACGTAAAAAAAAAAAAACAAAAAAAGGCCTATGTACAGCAGTGGGTTAAACACTTGTTACTATTGTATTTACACGAGTATCATTTGCGTCAAGAGACTGATGTTTTTTTCTGTCATACTTAATCCAATAACAATGTACCTACTATGAGAAATAAATTCCCATCTAAACATTTGAATTATATGGACAGGAAAGGTGGTACAGTTATTTAATATATGTTTATATCCAGGTATAAAGAAACGAGATAATATTTATCAAAAGGTACTTCTATTTATTAAAGCTTTGCCCACTCTATGCTAAGTGTAGTGTATGGACTTTTGGTTGCTGTCGTCTCGAACAATGCCACACGCGGTACGCGGGGCGGGGAGGACTGGTCTATCGACCGCCGCGGAGTGAAGACGTGATTTTTTTTTTCCCGTGGGGAATGCATTTACGCACTTCGCTAGACCACCGCGGTGGGTTCGCTTCGTGTCCATTCCGCTCCTGGCCTCCAAGAGAGGAGGCCAGACTACCCACTAAACCCCACGTTGTTCCTCATCACCTAAGACCGAGCCACGGGATAAAATGCTCACCGCGACTCGGCTAGGGACGCCCTTTCGGGCTCGCTTCAGGGGGCCAAATCGTTGGGCCCCCCCTCTCCTTAGTTGGTATGCGCCCCTGAAACAAGAGGGGCGCATTACGCCTAATGGCTAAGGGGCGGCAGGTCCCCCGACCCGCCGCCCTGAGCTACTCTCATTCGAGGCCGCGGGCGAACATCTGTCGCCGGCGACCCCTCGCTGGGAGCCTGCGGGGCAGGAGAGTGAGCCCAGCTCGCTCCCGTTCCCGCAGGGCCTCTCTCTTGGCCGTCATCACCTCGCTAGCGAACGTGGCGATGGCGGCCCAGCACCGCTCGCTGTCGGCCATGGCTTCGATGACGGCCGGCAGCGAGAGATCTGCGCCGATGACGGTCGTCAGGGCCGCTCTTTGGCCGTCCCACGCTTCGCACACGGCCAGGGTGTGTTGGGCCGTGTCAGGGTCGCCGCTGGTGCAGTTACGGCACCGGGGCTACGATTCCACTCCCACCGCCGTGACCCGTGAGAAGTTGCTGCGAGCCGATATCTATCAGTAGGTAGTACCTCAGGTAAATAGATAACATCACACGAATCGCCGTCGGCTGCGTGCGCAAAAGTCGCTCGCACTGCGCACTCTCACCAACGCCCCTCTGCGCGTGGAGAGCCTGGACGACTTCTTGGGACGCCTGAGCACCAACCTGTTCGTGCGTGCCGACGGATCGCAAGCCCGCCACCTGCGGGCCCTATCATCGACGACCGCCGGACAGGTATGGCCTGCCACGAGATCTCGTCTCCGTGGCAACCACTTTCTAACCATCCCGAACACCCGACTTAGTGCTGGCTGACAGGCGCTCCTAAGGGTTTGCCTCAAGGAGCTCGACCACGCTAAGCACAGGTTATCACACTGAACAAGACACGGGCGTTACTAGCTAGTCCCTGTTAGTAACGCCCCTCCCACTGGACCAACTCCCCGGGACTACCAAAGGCCCATCGGGCTCAACCCCGTGACCCACCTGCTGTTGCAGGTGGCGCGGATAACTACTTCAACAGGCCGTAAACCTGGAAAAGTTACCCCGAGACCCTACGGGGTCTACGAGAAGAACCACGAGAGATGGGATTAAATGGAAAATATAGAAATAACAAATGGGAGCCATCGTAAATGTGTCATTACCACTCTGGCTAGGCCGCTTTGATAACACGAAAGTTAGGTTTTACGAAGAAAAGACTGGCTTGACACTGGTAAGCGAACATCGGTAGGATAAGCATCTTGAATACTTCTTGAGGTATATTTACTCAAAAGAAATCGCTCACCGCTATTCACGTAGGCCAATCACAAAATAAAGTCGCCTTGAGTCTGTACGATACGAGTACATTTCAAATCAAAATCTTGGTTACATCGAAGTCACTACTAATCTGCAAATATATAATAGCCATATATATATTTACCTATGAAATTGCGTTTCTTCAGTACTGGTCATTTCAAATAAAAAAAAGTTTGTAATGGCTCTGTATTCAAATTAATTTTGTTTTAAAACCATGACATTCTATTTACAAACTCAGTCTTTTGTTTTTTGATTAGAGTTGTATTTTCATTACATTTGAACCTTTTTCGTCCTAATGGATACTTTAAAAATTCGTGTAATTATGGAATATGAGTTCCGTCGTGGCACCAACGCGACACAAACGGCACGTAACATCAAAAACGTTTACGGAGAGAACTGTACAAACGAACGCACAACCCTTTATTGGTTTTCCCGGTTCCGTTCTGGAAAATTTGACTTGAAAAATGAAGCTCGTGGTCGTCCGGAGACTTTGGTTAACAATAATGAATTAAAGGCGATTGTGGAAGCTGACGAAACTCAATCTACAGCTGAGCTAGCAGCAGCTTTTAATGTAAGCATCAAAACAATATTGATCCATTTGCGACAAATTGGCAAGGTAAAAAAGCTTGATAGATGGGTGCCCCACGACCTTAACGATCGCCAGCGCACCGTACGCGTCGAGACCTGCCTTTCGCTGCTCAACAGGCAAAGAAATGAAGGAATTTTGAAACGAATAGTTACGTGCGACGAAAAATGGTTTCTGTTCGACAATCGAAAGCGCTCAGCAAGTTGGTTAGACCCTGGTTCAGCACCAAAGCAATGCCCTAAACCAAAAATGACCCCTAAAAAGGTGATGGTCACTGTTTGGTGGTCTAGTGCGGGTGTGATTCACCACAGCTTTTTACAAAACGGCATGAGCATTAATGCAGATGTGTACTGTGAAGAACTGGAGAGAATGATGGAGAAGCTTGCACATCTGCAACCAGCTTTGGTCAATCGGTCGTCCCCACTGCTCCTTCACGACAACGCGCGACCCCATACTGCGCAACAGACAGTCTCCAAGCTGCAAGAGCTGGGGTTGGAAGCTCTCCCTCATCCGCCATACTCACCAGGCCTTGCACCTACCGACTATTACTTTTTCCAAAATTTAGACAACTTTTTAGTGGGTAAAAAATTCAATTCCCGAGAGGCAGTACAAAATGCCTTTGAAGAGTTTGTTGCCTCCCGTCCAGCTGATTTTTACAAGAAGGGCATCAATAAACTGCCAATGCGTTGGCAAAGATGCGTCGATTGCATAGGTGATTACTTCGAATAACAGAAATAAAAAAGTTTGAAAAAATAAGTACTTTCACTTATTGCATACAAAACGGCAATTTCATAGGTAAAGACCTAATATTTCGGAGTTTGGATGTTTTCTATGTATAATATGTATGTATGTATTTACAAAAAGTATATAAATAGGTATTTATATCAGTTGTCTGTTACCCATAACACAAGCTCTACTTAGCTTGGGACTAGATAGCGTTGTGTGTTAGATATCCGAATTATTTATTACTATTTATTTCCTACAAGACTATGTAAGTAGGACATGACCATGGACCAGTTAATAAATAGCCTGTTCGGTACTCCTCCTTCCGAGAGATGATGCTACATCTACGCAACGAATATGGATAATGATTTTGTCCTTCAAAGTATACTGATATATGCAGATTGCATAAAAATAATGTACGTTTAAGTAGGTATACGTTACAGTTTTGATCTTTAAACAGTATAAAATGTTATCGCTTCCGCTGTCTGTTTTCAGCAATAAATAAAGTGACCTAATTCTACTTGAATTTATTGAATTTATATGTGTAATACATACATGCATATTATTAATAGAGGAAAGATCTCAAAGACGTCCGTGTGGAGATTTTTTATTTTATTGAATAGGGGGAAACGAACAGACGCATCACCTGATGGTAAGCGATTACCGCCGCCCATGGACACCCGCAACACCAAAAGCGTCACAAGTGCGTTGCCGACCTTTGGGGGATGGGGAAATGGAATGGGGGAGGGGTTGGAGTTTGGGCCTCCGGTATCCTCACTCACTCGGTGAAACACAGCGCAAGCGCTATTTCACACCGGTTTTGCCGGTTGAGCCGGCCCATTCATGCCGAAGCGTGGCTCTCCCACGGAAGCTGAGCGGGATCGATATTTGTTTCGTCAAAAATTCTGCTCATGTCAGACATTTTTCTTAAAGGAATAGAGGGCAAACGAACAGATGTATTGCATGATAGTAAGCGATTACCGCCGCCCATGGACACCCGCAACACCAGAGGCGTCACAAGTGCATTGCCGACGTTTTAGAACGAATACGCTCCTTTCTGGAAGGTTTGAAGTCGTATCGGTCCGGCAATATCGCAGGCGACAGTTCATTCTACAGTTAATATAAGCATAAATAATTTTATGGTATTTATACTGTATTAATACCATAAAATTACTTAATTACATTTAATACGTTTAATGTATACCTACGCATTGATGACGTGTATCGAACCAGCCCTATAAAAAGAGCGTACTCCTTCCTAAAAGGCAGGCAACGCACTTGTAACGCCTCCGGTGTTGCGGGTGTCTATGAGCGGCGGTAATCGCTTACCACCAGGCGATACGTCTGCTCGTTTGCCCCCTATATAATAAAAAAAAAGAAAAAAGAAATCAAGAATCTGGAATTAGCAATAGAAACAAATTGTGTTTCAACTAGAAATAGGACAAACTAGATTCGTATTTATTTGTATTTCAGATATAAAAGATTGTGGTTTTAACGGATATTATACACATTATACGGATAATCTAATTTACAAAGTGTGTTTATAAATTAGATCGCAGTTTACGAGTCTACGTAACGTTCCAATGGTTAACTAGTATTAGTAGCTATAAGGTAATAAACCTTACAATTAAGATAATTCGATTGTAGAACCATTCATAGATATACTTTTTTTTTTAAAGACAACTCCCGCACTTATAATAATTCCTGTGTCGCGGGGGACTTTACAAACATACATGAAACGAAAACAAAGAACACCCTGACTTAGAACAACAATTTGTGATAACACGAAGTGTTATTCCATGTGGGATTTGAACCCATAACACTTTGGTGAAGTAGGAAACGGCGTGGTGACCGCTTAATCACTAGGCCAAACGTACAGTCGTATACTTGGTTATTAATAGATAAGTACACAGAAACAGAACAGAGCGTACTTCTTCCTAAAAGGCAGGCAACGCACTTGTAACGCCTTCGGTGTTGCGGGTGTCCATGGGCGGCGGTAATCGCTTACCACCAGGCGATACGTCTGCTCGTTTGCCCCCTATATAATAAAAAAAAAAAACTTGGTTGCACAAATGGTATGTTTTTTATAAATTTTTAATAAATCTTCTAACGTGTGGAAACCCTATTTGGGCCGTTATCTCAAAGAGGTTTTCGGCGGGATGGTGCCATGGTGGGTCGGAATCGAACCGACTTAAAACATACGGCGTGTACCACTCTGCGCCTGAGGGACTAGGACATATTACATGCAATTAAATTTAATTAGTTTCTAGATTTAATGGTAGTCCCTAGAAGTGTTAGGATTGGCCGGTAAAATATCACGACATTTTTCTTACTTATGATTGGTTGTGCTGTGGCGCCAACATCAATGATGCAACAAAATAGGGAAGAATATATAAAAAAACTATATAACATTGTTTTAGAAAAAGAAGTGCTCTCTCTTAAAGGAAATAATCTTTTACTCATCCCTAATCGCAAGGGCCAATGAACATTATTTAGAATTAATCTATTGTTAGAACAAATCAAATGCCAAGTGTTTCTACCATAAATCTATTCAAAATCATAATATAAATGTAATAAATCCAATTTTGGTATTATCATACCGAAATCTATCAGTGAATTATTAAAGACTCCTTATTGACTATAATATATGTTGATGATAATGGTTTACAACACCTAAAGTTAGAAAATATGAATATATAAAAGTTAAAACCTAAATCTTCAAATATTCACAAACAGCGAGTCCTAAGAAAATTTGTGAACTGACAATTACCAATTAATTTTGAACAAAATTATTAATGTACCTTAACGTAAACGAAAATGCCTTAGAATTGCTCAGCACTGTCCGTTCAAGTAGAAATGTTGTATTCAAAAATATAAACTATAATCTTTAAGAAAGAAGTTAACGGGGGTTTTCTAAAACAAAGCCTATGAACAATTAAGCTACCTCTAGAATAAAATAATATTTAAAAACAAATAAAAATTATACCTGGAAATATGAAACTGATTTGTTTCAGAAAGCTACTGTCCTTCACATCGTCAACAGCCCTAGACAACAAGGCTTTACCCAACATTTTCGTATTAATATCATTAATTATCCAACACGAATAACATTGAAATAATGTCACAGTAACGTACGAAAAGAAAATAACACGCACCATTGTTACTATTAATTAAATATATTAACGCGTATTTACAAACTCAATTAAATTTATTTTTATTTCCAATTTTCAAAAAATAATTAACTAGGTTTATTTACAACAAGAAATTGCAAGTAAGTAATCCTAAAGAGGATTTTTTATAGTATTTATAGGACGCTGGCTTTTTCAGGTCGAGGTACTACCGCGAGCGGAGCGTGTTAGATACAGCCCTGTTAATTTATACCTGATATAAAGCTACTTGTTTATGCCCGGTTCCTATATTTAACGAATCGTCATCGTGTAAAAATTTTCTACAACCGTCTACGAGTCGTAAATACCGTTCCTCAATTTATTTTTTATAGGAATGATTTTAGCTTACGCCCTGTATAATATACTACTATTCGTACCTAGAACGGATCGTTTTTCAAATATAGGAACTAGGCATTAGTTAATTACTTACTTTTATGAAATACAAACTGTTTTAGCCGTTTTTATGGCATTAAATTTTATCTAATATACCTGTAAATATTTTGTGTCTTGTACTGTGGCACGTCAATTAGATATGTGGCAAGTATAAATCGTAACGCATTTTTGCTTTCTCACACCAATTTTTAAACTATGGCAAAACAATGTTTGTCGGTAGGTTAGATAGTATTAGTAGGTACAATCATATACCACTCTGTGTACTTAGGAACGTGCAACAAAAAGGTATTTAATGTGTTAAAAACATTATTATTTGCTAAAGTAATTTTCTAAACTGTTCGATCTTAAGATTAATATATTAAAATCAATGAAGTCAACGAAGACATCAGCTTTACAATATTACTCTACAGGATATTATTTAATAGGAGCAGACACTCCTAATCGTATTTTTAGAACTCTGCGTTGAAAACCAAATAATACAAAATATTTACAAAATGTGTAAATAGTAAATTCTAACCCATATTATCCTGAATGTACCCTTAGTAATATCTTTTTTTTATGCATGCATGGGCGAGCTCGACCAGAGTTGTATCACTCACGGCCTTTCAGAAAACCGGTGTGAAACAGCGCCTGCGCTGTTTCACCGAGTGAGTGAGGATACCGAAGGACCACGCTCCTCCCCCTCCTACATCCCCCAAAACCCGGCAACGCACTTGTGACGCCTCTGCTGTTGCGGGTATCCATGGGCGGCAGTAATCACTTAGCATCATTGATGCGTCTACTCGGTTACATAGAAAAAATTACATCTTTCAACGCTAAGCCAAAACAAACTATTAGACAAAAATACACCAGAACCCCGGCGTACAGCGATTGTAGAAAGAGAATCGACGTGGAAAACTTGCTTCTTGGCTAAGATGGCAGATCTATAGAGTAAGGCGTATAAAATGAGAAGCTTTTTGATATAAGTACAGATATGTATAACATAATTAACTTTATAGTATGCAATGACAAATAAGTAGTTGTCTTGTCAGCCTTTACCATAAATATTAAATCGTGCAAGTCAAGTAATAGCTATTTATCTACACGTGTCATAACATCGATAATAATGATTTCCGCAAAATAGGCGCTTTTAAATCTACTTCAAAGAAATTTTACCCTTCCGGAAGAAAGTTACGAAGTTGAAAGATTGAAATAAAAATAAATACATTCTTTCAAAATTAAGACTCCAGAAATGAGCTTAGTAGTTAATTTTTAATGAATTTTAATTTTACTTAATAATGATAAAACACGTGGTTACTTACGGCTTCAATTTTATAGGAGCTACTACTGTTCGGTACCTTTTTTTACCTTAACATTGTTTCACAGGTTTCGAATTGAAATTCAACGCAATAAAGTTAATATTATTGCATCGTGACTATATAAATATATTTCATGTTCTATACTAATCGTGACAACTGATTACCATTTGTATATATATTTAGAAAATCAAATAAATAATACACTCAACTACAAGTATATCTGCTTCTATTTTGTTGATGGTGTGTACAGTTGAATCTGTTTATAATGACATCGAAAGGAACTGACAAACCCGTCATAATAAGCGGACGTCATACAAAGCGTTTTGTGAAAAAATACCTTTTTACTTTAGTATTTTAATGGAGAACTATAGTAACTACATATGTATACATACATATTAAATAAAAATAAAAATTACACGTACTAAGTACATTAAACACACACAACTGTATTTTTAATGTAAGTACAGTGAAACTTGGTTAAGTGGGACCTGGATAAGTGAGAAACCTCCATAACTGGAACTCATGCTAAAGTCCCAACACTTTGGCACTAAATTACCTCTGTTAGTGGGATGAGGTAACCTCTATATCTGGGATTTATTCTTTCGATTTATATTAGTTATGGTGTCTTAGTTACCTCTATAACTAAGACAGCCAGTGAATTTTATATGTATAAACCTCTGTAACTGAGATAATATCGTTTTGTTTGTTTACTCATTCTTATCCTACCCACAAATTATTTTGAAATGACATCTATTGGTATAAAAGGATATTTGATAAAATTTATAATATCGGAAAACATCTGATGGCTGATACTTCCCACCTATATACCACAAGACAAACTAAAATGACAGATTTTTATAATTGATTCATTCTGTTTCATTCGTGCTTGAATATTTTTATAATTACCTTTACTTATTTTTTTTATTATTAAAACCCATTTATAATATTACGTAACACGTTATTTTATTCAATTATCGCACCATTATAACTGAAATAACCCGTATTCTCACCTCTATCAATGGAACCCTCTGTAAATGAGACAGATATTAATTTATACCTGGATATCTGAAACACGGGGTAAGTGGAATACCTCTATAAGTGCAACGACATTGCAGGTCCCTTGGAGTCTCACTTAACCAGGTTTCACTGTACATAATCTGTAATTTTTGTCAGCTTTTATTTTTCATTTTATTGTAGAAAGAAGACATCGCTATGGTCACAGTATCATTTTTAATATTGCTGTGAACAAATCGTGATAATATTTCTGCAAATTTTAATGCCTCTTCTGCGATAGAGTAGTAGTAGAGTTTTCCTCGACTTCCTCATCCTCATCACTTTCGAGTTGTTCCTTAGTGTTAATGTTCTGTACGATATTTTCGTCGGTGGGTTCTTGGAATGTGAAGAGACTATTGATAGTCAACAAAAACAAAAACGAGCCACATGTCGAACGTCGTCGGGAATCAACGAACATTATCGGAAGTGTAAAGAATCATTCCGGTCATTGTAACCAGACATAATTTATTAAAGATGGGTCATGTCACTATAAGGGAAGTCATTATATCCGACTTTTTTTATAAATAATTTTATATGAAAACCAAACTTTGTAGTCTAATTACGTCATAATAATCGGTTGGTCAAAATAGGCGGAGTCATAATAAACGGATTCTACTGTATTTATATATATCTATACTAATCTATACTAATAATAAAGCTGAAGAGTTTGTTTGTTTGTTTGAACGCGCTAACCTCAGGAACCGCTGGTACGATTTGAAAAATTCATTCGGTGTTGGATAGTCCATTAATCGAGGAAGGCTATAGGCTATATTAATATATCATCACGCATAGTAGTAGTACTAATAGGAGCGGAGCACCAATGAAGAATGTTTCAAAAACTAGGGAAAATTTTCACGCTACGGGCAATATAAGACGCAAACGAGGTTGCGTGGGTCAGCTAGTTAATTATATAGCGCGTAATATAACTGAAATTATTGTCAAGGTTATAAATTTCTATACAATCATGTCGTCGTGCATTTAAAACAAAAACGCACATAATACTTAATACTTCTAATACTATTGCAACAAGAATAGAAGTCCATTTCAAAGGTCTTAAAACAATTATGTTGTTTGTTAACTCGCTTGTTTATTTACAGATTAATATTAGAGCTTAGATGTCACCTTAAACTGTTGTCCGCTAACAGTGGGACCGCGGGCTTACGTATATATTGTGATAAGGTAATTCTGTACGAGTTTAGTTAATGGCTTTGAAGCCGATGCTATTGGCGATGTCGTTGTCGTACATTTGTTGAACATTGAACAAGCTACCAAACTCAAACGTTTGGTAGTTTGTTAAACCTTTTAATCAGGTATATGTTTATGGTTTATGTATTTTTTTAAAATTAATTTAGCTCACATTTTCAGAGGTCGGATGCCAGTCCCTTCGTGAAAAAATCGATATTCAGTGAAAACAGGTTGCACTAGTAGTCGATTCCAAATAATAATTTTGGGAATAATAACTAGACTAGGAAGATGATTTTAAGGCGATGAAAGATATCGTACCTACCTATGAGTACTATGTAGTTTTCGCCCGCGGCTCCGCTTGCATTTATGTAATGTCTATTTACCTGCTGCTAACGTGCCTTATAAGAGTCGACAACAATCAATCGTTTAAGGATTTTTGCTAATCAACATCACGAATCACGAAACATCACAAGTTTTAAGGGTTCGTTTTAAAACGGGACATTATTACTAATACTCCGCTGCCCGTCTGTCTGTCTGTCTGACATCAGGCTGTATCTCATCAACCGTGATAGTTAGACATTAAACAGTTGAAATTTGCAAATGTTTGTTGCTTTTAATTTTAGATAAAAATTAGTCTTGTAATAATTATGCAGACAAAACTAATTAAATTTAGTGTTCATTGTTTCTTTTGCTTTTTATATGTAACCTCGTGTCACATAGTTTCTTATAACGAACTCTGAAACTATTTTACCGATCTAAGTTATTTTTTAAATATCATGTGTTTTGTTGGCGTGCCTTAGAGAGATTAGTTTACATCATGCTTGTAGAAACCGAGCATAATTGAAAAGAAACGAAGACGAAATTGTGTGGGTCAGTTAGTACCTAGGTACTTCTTTCATTTTCATTTTACGTTGAGTCGATAATAGTCGTTCTAATTACAAAAAAAGCGCGCCATTTGCACGAAAGTCACGTAGGAATGACGTTGTCTTATCATGAATGGGCACTTAGTTCCCCGTGGGTATCCTCTTGTAGTGTTTATCAGCTAACTGTTGCGGTTACTTTTCATTAGATATTCTTCAACTGCAGGTGATCCCAACTTAAATAAACAAAAAATACTTAGTCTTTTGTAAACAGATGTAAGGAAGGTATTTCCTACCAGTCGATAGTAGTATTTATTGTCGAATTGAAATAGTCCCTGTGACTCTCCTGGTAGTATAATTTGATAGTACGGTGGGTTAGAAAGTCAGAAGCGAGAATTACGTAGTATTCATGTACCCTAAGGTAACCGTGTGCTCATTTATCTTTTCTACCATTCCTTTTGACATAATAACTTATAAATAGATGAACGCCGGATGCACGTACGAAAAAGAATGATTCATTGTCACGTTCCGCCTGAGCCGAGCGTGCGGGCGAGAGAGCGGAACGAGCGATAGAGAGGCACGATCGACGTAAGCGTTCGGCTTATGACGCATATTTTTCATTAATGTTTTCTTATGACGTTATCACGTAAAATTATCGTCCGTAATCCTTTCAAACAATTTACTGCTTAGGTTATTTTTGTTATTTTATATTTCTACAACCTATCTTTATTTATAGAAGTCTAGAAAATTGTTTTCGCGCGAAAATAGAATGACCTTTAGATAAAAATTGGTATTGTAATCATTATGCAGACGAAACGAATTAAATTCAGTGTTCATTGTTTTTTTTTATTTTTGTAATAATGTATTAGGCCCGTATAATAAATTAATTAGGTTATCTAATTTAATTTGAGGTTACTAACAAGGGTAACAATGCTATATGTAATTGTGAAGGTTAATTAAAGATTTCGCTACTATGTTATGCCCCGCTGTAGGAAGGTATCACCCAAAACGAAGGGTAGCTGTATTTTGCCATGCCTAAACTACTAAACCGATTTTAATTAATTGAGGTGTTAATAGGTTCATGATAACGGCCCGGCTATTTAATTTTGTCAAAGGTTTACGTTGTCTGCTGTGCTTGAGGTCTCGAGTTCGATGCCCGGGTCGGATCAAGTGTTTCCACGATCTGCAAATATTTGTTTTCTATGTATAATATGTATGTATTTACAAAAAGAAGTATATATCAGTTGTATATTACCCGTAACACAAGCTCTGCTTAGCTTGGGACTAGATGGCGTTGTGTTAAATGTCCGAAATATTTATTATTATTATTATTTATTATCTCGGGGGTATCGTAAGAGGCAACTAAGAAAGCAAAGTACTAGGACAACAGTACTGTAAAGAGATGGAAAATTCGAAACAAACAAACCCGTATGGTAAACAGCGTGGTTTAGAAGGTCAAAGTCTTTATAAGGTGAGATCATTGACCAGCAGTAGACTAATGCCCAGTTCCTATATTTGAAAAACGATCCGTTCTAGGTACGAATAGTAGTATATTATACGGGGCGTAAGCTAAAATCGTTCCTATAAAAAATAAATTGAGGAACGGTATTTACGACTCGTAGTCGGTTGTTGAAAATTTTTACACGATGACGATTCGTTAAATATAGGAATCGGGCTTAAGACTATGATGATAATTTTTTTTTTGACTAGTGTGCAAACGAGCATACCTATCACCTGATGGTAAGCGATTACCGCCGCTCATGGACACCAGAGGCGTCACAACTGCGTTTCCGACCTTTGGGGGACGGGGAGAGGAATGAGGGAGGGGTTGGGGTATGGGCCTCCGGAATCCTCACTCACTCGGTGAAACACAGCGCAAGGGCTATTTCACACCGGTTTTCTGTGAGGCCGTGGCATCACTCCGGTCGAGCCGGCTCATTCATGCCGAAGCGTGGCTCTCCCACGGAACAAATATATTATTTAGTGACCATCATATTTAAACATTGTTAAAAAATAACATCACAATGAACTGAAACTATCTAACTGATTTTCGCGTTTTTTTTGCTTATGTGCCTAAGATAGTTAACATCACGATTAGAAAGGGTGTTCTTGTGTCCGTTTCGTGTATGTTTGTAAATTCCCCCGCGACACAGTAATGTATATTCCTAATTCGGGAGTTGTCAATTTAAAAGATAAAAGATAAATGGAGCCGTGCATGACAAGAGACAAAGACTAAGTGGTGTGAGTCAGCTAGTATTGTTTTAATGACAAAACTTCTATTAAGCTCCATTATGAGATTAAACTTCTAACGCCAATGTAATTCCTTCGGTTAATATCACTTACTTCAAACTTGAGATGCTCCTAGTCCAGTTGCACTTGGTGACAATTATCGAGGGTAAGCAACGACGGCGCGGTAAGTACCTGGATGGGTGACCGCTGGTGGCATGTGACCACGAGCGTCTCCGTGATTCGGAGGTCACGTTAAGCAGTGAAGCTTAGTTGGAGGCCTTTGGGCGGCTTAAATACATCCAACGGTAAGGTTACGTAGCCACAACGTTGTGTTGCCAGTCCCCAACCCGCACTCGGCTAGTGTGGGGACGTATGGCCTTAACCCTCTCCTGAGAGGAGACCCGAGCCTAACAGTGGGACGTTATGGGTAGTTGATGACTTTAAACTTACTAATTCTGTTAAGACTTTTATCTATTTGTAACTGGAAAGTGTTAAAAAAAACAAAAGAATTCTATATTTCAGTTACTTTATTAAAAATCATTTTACAACCAGTATTGAATGCAGTAACTTTGATCGTTATATCATACACATAATATTATAGACAAGTTTATAATGTGGTTACAGACACATAGATACAAATACGTATATAAACGTTGAATATTTGAGATACACAATTACAATACACTACAAGGAATACATTTCATTACGAATAAATAGCTAGATCATTTAATTTTACAATCAAAACAAACCAGTCGTAAGGGAGTTATAAGATTTCTATTCGTCTAACAGATATGTTTCTTGTCTACGATAAAGCAACAACTCATTTGTAACAAATAAATCATAATATAACAGTCTGATCACACGAATATTACAAATTAAATAATAAAATTGTAAATGTCATCTAGTTATATACACAAGTTAGCTAACTAAATAACAAAGAACTTAATACTACTTTGTAAGTTATATGCCACTAGGCCGTCTAAATACTGACTGGCTGGCCGGTCGCCGCGATCATTAATTAATTCCCTAAGTAAATTTTACGCTAAATAAATTAAAATTGAAGCTTAATGACGCCGGTGTGGTACTCAGAAGCTGTCGTTTTTAAAAGATATTTTTAAATCTGGAATGCATTCATTTTTCACGTGAGCGTGGCAACACTGCCCGGCACACCGGCGCCACCTGTCACTAGAGTAGACATACTATAGAGTGAACTGTCTAAACATTATTATCAAATCTCATAAGATCGCTGAAATAGTTCCATATAAAAAGCTTTTTGTTCTAAACTTTACATGATGCTAGTATAATCGGTTATATAAGGTTCAAATGTGGTATTTGTTTAGCTGAGCAGTCTAATTTTAGGAGCCATCGTTACAGTAAATTCCAAGCATCGATAAATATGTAATGGTCATCGCTGGTATCGGTCGTAAGTAAATCTAATGTAAACGACAATAGTATTATTACACGAGTCTTTTGTCTCACTACACAACATGTTCCGCCACTTTTGGTATTAGAAACGTCAGTTGATATTGACAGGTATGACAGGAATGGCCGCGCGGACTCAGTCGAGCACGAGGTGCGGGCTCAGTCGAGCACGAAGTGTGGACTCAGTCGAGCACGAGGTGCGGGCTCAGTCGAGCACGAAGTGTGGACTCAGTCGAGCACGAGGTGCGGGCTCAGTCGAGCACGAAGTGTGGACTCAGTCGAGCACGAGGTGCGGGCTGAGTGGCTGGCGCGAGCAGAAGACGGCGCAGAGCGCGGGAAGAGCGCGCGTGAGCAGCCCAGCGCCGGCCGCCTGCTGTTATGCGAACGACTCCTTAGTTGGACTCATCTGCTTGCTGGAGCCGACACTGGACCGACTCTGGCGACCTTCGGGCGTGTGGGATCTAGAATGGGTTTAAAGGGGTCAGAATTACTTTCAATACTATGATTAAATTGTAGTCACATTTCGCAGGAGAAACATTCTTTAGTCGGAATTTAAAAAATGCAAATAGTCGATGTGTCGAGTATTATCAACGTCAAATATCGATTTAAATATGTGATATTATTCGCAAATACAATCATTCCAAGATATATAAAAGAGGAAAGAGCTTTACTTCTGTGTGTCGAGGTGTACGCTGTTCCGCGAGGCTCCGGAGGGACTCAGTTTGTGGTTCGCCAGGAACGTGCCGATAGACTCGTCCGAACTGTAGCTGTCGTTGTCACTGGAAGTTAATAGAAGTGAAGATATGTAAGCAACTCACCTATATTCATCATCTTCCTAGCCTTTATTATTCCCAAGATTATTTCGGGTCAACTACTAGTTCTACCGGTTTCACCTGAATATCAGTTTTCCTACGAAGCCACTGGCATCGGACCTCCGCATCCCAGAGGGTGAACCGAATTCGAAGGTTGAACTAGTTTGTCAGTATATTTGAGGGCACCGACTTCCTAATAACGAGTTTAACGTGATCTCCGAGGCACGGGTCACTCAGCCATATTAACAAATAAAAATGTATTTTACAATCAAACTCACTCGTACCTTATGAAAATAGTGGAATTGTGTGAAGTGAGTTTCGCCAGTTTCGCCGGATTCGCCTTATAGCATTATCTATTATATTTATGTGACAATAGTACCGAGGGGTTTGGACAAGAACGACTTATTTGCAGTCTCTTTACAACGAGTAGAGTGCGGTGATACCTGTCAGTGTCCCGCGAGTCCCCGGGGCTGGACAGGTCTCCGGCGATGGCCTCCTGCAGCGCAGTGGCGCGGCGCGAGGCGAGGCGCGCCTCGTCCCGGGCGGCCGCTGCCTCGCCCGCTGCCGCCGTGGCCGCCGCCTCGGCCGCCGCCTTAGCTCGCGCCGCCTCGCTAAGCTTTGCGAGCAGGTTTGAGTTCTCTTCTTTCAGTTCGCTGGATGTAGAAAGGTTTAAATAGATGAGAATATAAACATTGTATAATTTTTGTTGGTAAGGCATTCTTGGCATTTAACGAGACTTTATCGTTAATAAACATAGATGTCTCCTTTACTAAAACGAAAAGAACAAAACATCTCGGAAAATAAAATTATAACAGCTTTTCATTTCCATTATTTTTAATGTAACAAAAATTTAAATATATTGCTCAACTAAGTAGTTTTAAACAGTGACGTTATAAGTTTGTATTAAGTTCATTTTTCACAGAAAAGTTATAGTTTCCACAAATGATAAAAAGTAATTTTTTTTACAAAGGTGTCGTCTACCTTATCGTATAGTAACAAAAAAAAGTTGTATTTATTCTACACACTAAGGACATAAATATATGTCACAAAATTCTTATTAAATACTTACCGCAGTTGTCTGGTAAATTTGCGAACTTCGTCGACGGTGTGTTGTTCACGAGCGCGGGCGGAGGACAGTTCTGAAGCGAGTTGTTCGTGTGCCTCTCGCAGACGCGAAAGCTGGCCTTCTAAGCGGGCACGAGCGGTCGCTTCTAACTCTAAACTCGATTCCAATTCCTGTGTAAAACATTAATATGTGATTTAATTTCTTAAGTCTCTCTGTTTTATTTAAATTACAGTGCATGTGAAATCTACTACCAGTTTTGGATTGAGAACAAACATAACAAGGTATTTCAAACTTAGTTTAAAACAATTCTTAAGGAATGGTGGCCTTATTTTTTATATTTTGTCCAAAAAGTAACAGAAAAATTAGTACAGTATGACTATTATTACATTTATTGCAAATATATTATCAAAGATATAAATATTTCTATTAATTAGAACGAAAAAGAAAAATGAGTACCTTATTCCTGAGCTCGAGGCGTCTCTCCGCCTCGGCGTGTCCGTGCGAGTGGCCGGCCTCGGCGCTGGCGAGCTTGGCGCTGAGCTCGGCGAGCTTGTCGCGCGCGGCCCGCGCCTCGTCGGCCGCCGCGTCGGCGCGCGCGCTCGCCTCGCGCGCCTCGCTCTGCGCCGCGCACAGCGCCGACGTGCTCGTGCGGTACTTCTTTAGTAACTGTACCAAAGTTATTATGTTTCATCAAATTACTAATATTTGATGCACACTATTTTTAAATATACAATAAATTAGCAAAAGTTTTAATTACCTATTATAGGTATAATGGAACCAACAAGGTATGAGTCGACATATTTCATCTCCGGTACCGCTGTTAGCTATCACAATCGAGATTTTGTGTAAGAGAGAAAGTTGGGCGACTAATCTAATTGGATCCGGGATCATGGGCTATATTTATTCATCCCAGATAATATAAATATAAGACCGTTTAAAAGTCCTGTATATTATTATATTAGAGCAGTAGCATACCTCGGCGGCTTCCTCCTCTGCGTCGTCGAGCTGCGCCCGCGCCGCTGCGGCGTCTCTCGCGCAAGTGAGAGCGCGCTCGGCCGCCTCGGCCCGCGCTCGCGTCGCCTCTTCCAGCGCCGCGTTCGCCTCGGCCGCTTCCGCCTCCGCCGTCTGCCGCGCCTTCGTGGCCGCACGGACCGCTAGCTCTAGGTCCTCCACCTGAACGCCACGTCCATTTACATTTCAAATTGCATTTATACCTTAAATCTATAATCGCGTGAATACTTGCGTGTTAGTGGTTTTCAGTCTTTCATTCGTTATATGTCAATTTGGTACATAAATTTAACTATACTTAACAAAATAAATTTCGACCAAATTGAAATTTCAGCTATTTGTAATTTATATGACGATGCAGAAAACAAAGTTTTAACAAACAGGGTATTATGAACCAAAGATAATAATAACCCTTCAAAGTATTTATTAAGTACAATTGAGTTGTTTTCCTTGTAGCTTGGATGTAAATCCAAGCTACAAGGAAAACACACAATACACAGTAAAAAAAATAGTTTAAATAGTTTAGTTTGTACTATCTTATTCAAAGTAGCATACCTGGTTCTTCAACTGTCTGATCTGCGCTTTGGCACCGCCTTCCTTTTCCTTCTGCTCTAACATCGTTTGAGCATCCCGCAACAGCGCACGGTATCTCTTCAGATCCCTGAGTAAACATGAAATATATACAATAAATAAATATACCACAAATACTTGTAAGTAACAATAAAAAAAGACTTTTTTCCTATCGCTCAACAGATGGCGCTGTCGTCGAATTAGATGGCGATATTACCAACACCCGGATATACGGGAACTTTAAGTTTTTTAAATTTTTAGGTCATCTTAGTTTTGTCAAGAAGTGGTTAATATCAGCACTACTAAAAATCTAAGTAACAAATTACGTGTTGATATGAAACCACAATATTGATATACTAATACTCTACCGTGGGAGAGCTATGCTTCGGCATGAATGGGTCGGCTCGACCGGAGTGATACCACGGCCTCACAGAAAACCGGTGTGAAATAGCGTTTGCGCTGTGTTTCACCGAGTGAGGATACCGGAGGCCGATACCCCAACCGCTCCCCCCATCCCCTTTCCCATCCCCCAAAGGTCGGCAACGCACTTGTGACGCCTTTGGTGTTGCGGGTGTCCATGGGCGGCGGTAATCGCTTACCATCAGGTGATACGTCTGCTCGTTTGCCCACTATTCAATAAAAAAAAAATAAAAAACTCGTATCGACGAGTAATTTTAAACGTTACCTACTTGAAACTTAGTTTTAAAGTATCGATATAAAAAGTACTTGGTATCAGAAAGAACGAATCAAATAAATACTTGTAACTAGTATTATTTTATCTCTTAATATGTGATATTACATATGAGGAAGGAGGGATTACCTTTTAAGCCTCTGCACCAGCTGCGCTTGCTCGTGGTTCTCAGCGCGGGCGGTCTCTTCCAGGGAGGCGAGGCGACGCTCCAGCTCATGTCGCTCTCGGAGGAGCAGGCTGCGTTCCGAGTGCTCACTCTCTAGTTGACTTTCTAGAACTAAACAAGGAAATACATTTGTATAACATAACTGTATACAATTAAAACACGGTATAATTCTTCTATAATTATTATAATATATATTAGCTTATTAACCTCTCGGGTGCGGCAACACGGATCCATGTTTGTCCCGTCGGTGCGGCACACACGGATCCATGTTTTTCGCAGTTAACTTGCATTTTAATTAATTTTGGGTATTAAAGTTATTATAACGAAGTCTAGAAAGGTTTGTTATGCATTTGCTTTATACGAACAACATTTTAAAACATTCCTTTGTCAAGTGCGCTTCAAGAGCCGTAAAAAAAACGAGTTCCAATTTCAAAGTTGACGATGACGCAACGCGATCTGTCAAGTGCCTCTTAAAACTGATTTTTTGCCGATAAGGTGATTTTGAAGGTAGTTTGTTGTTATATTTTACTTATTATACTTATTTTAGGAACCACTATCAATACGAATTGAGGCATAAATCATGCGTAATTTTGAATAGTGTTACTCAAAAAGTTACCGAGTCTATTACCTATTGAAAAGGGCTTACTCATTTGAAGGTTTTTACGCATTTATTCTTATGTTTTTATTGATAAAATGATATAATTGCGATGAGAATCTTATATAGAATATAGAATAGCAACAAAAATGTGTTAGAAAAGCTAAATATTTAAATAAACACTATTTTTTTGCCTGACGAGCGAAATTAGACGCACACATACACAGGGCTCCCCAGCCATTACTGTTCTACATCATCATCAGCCTATCGCAGTCCACTGCTGGACATAGGCCTCTCCAATAGCACGCCACTTAAAATTGTATATCGCCGTTGATTCGTGTTTGCACGCAGCCTAGCGGGAAGTCCCGGAACTATTAACACCCACACATACACAGTAGTGACGGACAATGAACAAGACGTAAACTGATCTTTGTTTGTTTTACTAAATTATTTTGTATTGACCATAGACTTTGTGTGTCACATAATGGAACGATCAGTTTGTTCTCTTTAGCATTCAGTCATTTTCATAGAGTTTAGAGAATTCTCAGAACTTAAAAATAATAAATGAAAACTGGTCTAGCAAACGAGTCCTTTTTTTAAATAACTTGATAAATAGGTTGTTTTTTTTATGTATTGTTCCTGTCTTTTGCACTAGTTAACTAAAAAAATAAATTATTTAACTAAAAAACACTATTTCTTCATATAAATACTACGTAATTTGGTGTTCGGCGCAAATAATAGTTTGATTGTAAAGTACCAAAATGGCGAATATCTCGACAGCGAAATGTGATTTTTACAAATATGTTTCTCAATGAATTTTTACTGCAGTTATAGTGTTTTTTATATCAGTAGATAGCTTAGTTATCGAACTTTATGAGGATAATAAGTAAAATGAATAATAAACCACATAAAATATTAAAATCATGTTTATTAACACAATAGGTGCGTAAATTAATACTTGGCTCAATTGTGAGTAAATAATAAAGCGATAACATTAGTTTAGTAATAAAATATGGCATAACCATGTACGCTTGTTATCCATCTTTTGAAAAATAATCACTTTTATAACCACCGAGCATTGTTTTTGAAAAGATTTGATCATTTTCGTACACCATGCACAGTGCTGCAAAATTTTGCAATTTCGCCGCACGGTGCATGGAACCGGAAGTACCCGTTCGCGCATCCGAAAGATTAATATACAATTGAGCCATATTTAAATAGTATTTTAAAATTCTCTATAATTTCTAATTAGTTTGCCTTATCGGTTTCTGCTTTGAAATTTACTAAAGTTCAATCGATTTAAGAAAATAGTGATGCCTAATCAATTATTATTTCTTGGAAACTTGACTACAATAATTGCGTGATTATTTCAATTGTTCTATCATTCAATTGTTTTAATCGATCAAGCCCCGCCTCTTGACCGATGACGTATTTTAAAAAAAATATTAACGCACTTTAAATAAAATATTTTAAAAACGAGAAAGTAAACCTATAGTAAGTCTTGCTAGGAACTAAGTATAAATGGCAATTTATACTTGTATTGTACTTACTTTTAAGTTTTTTGGCAGCGTTGGCCCTGGTCTCCTCCATCTCGTCATCCCTAGCGGCCGCCTCCAGACGTGCCTCCTTTCGTTGTTGCTCCAACAACATCTCGAGTCGAAGTTTCGAGCTTTCCAACAACTGAAATATATTTTACAAATTGCTCAAAAATGTTTTTATAGTTCTCAAACTTAGAAAGTACCGATGTTTGGCTCGAAGGACCATGTTTGCAACATGCAAACTTTAGCTAGTTTACATTAAGTAAAGTGACAATGTTATTGGAGTATAGATATATTGAAGATATAGTTGATAATTTCTTGGTGGCGAATGACGACACAGGAAAATTATGCTAATTTTGGAATTTATATCACCATCATATATCATTAATATGTACCTGTATCTGTCCAGCCAGTTCATCGAGTTCCTCCTCCTGATCCCTCACTCGACGCTCTAGCTCCGTCTTGTTCCGCCTCAACGCTGTGACTTCGTCTCCCCCACCGCCACGCTCTTCGAGCTCTCGGGTCGCCGCGGCCAGACGCTCTTCTTTCAGCTCCAGTTCCAGACGAGCTTCCTATACGTACAAAAAGCGAAAAATTAAGAGAATTGGTTTCGCTCGAGTGGATGTGAAACTAACTTTGTAAATGACGAACTTATGTTTACCCTTTAATTTACAAGATTTTTTTTATAAATCCTTACTTAGTGGGTGCTTACAGCGGATTTGGGAGCTGGGTGCACAGCAGCACTGCCATAAGTCTTAAAACAATCAAATTATTGTGGTTGCGATAATTACTACGATATAGAATTAACTCCTCAGTCAGGCGCCAAATTAGTGGTGGCAATTTCATCTGTGTTAGTGTAAATTATAAATATTAAATCTCAAGTGATTATTCATACTATATTCGCGGTTGTTGTTGTAACTTATTCACCATAAGAAAACACTACATTTTTCCGGAATAAAAATAAATCAATATGCTATAAGCACACTATAAGCTATCTCTAAGCCAAATTGCATCTAGATCAGTTGATTTTTTTTTGTGTAAAAGAGTTACAAAGGATCATGCATTCATACAACCTTGCCTCTTATAATATTAGTAAGATTTGTGCGTCGTACTCACAGAGAGGCTCTGTTCGATGGCATATTTTTCAGCGTGTGCCTGATCTCGTTCCCGGGACAGTCGATCCTTAGCGCTCCTCTCGCGTTTGAGCTCCTCTTGCGCTGCTTGAAGTTCACTGTCGAACTTACGTTGCCGCTTTTCCAGCAGGTTGTTGCGACACGTCTATAAAGAGTTATGTTTTTTTTTAAAAAAGTCCTGCACTAAGTATAGAGATAAAAGAGATAAAAGACTGATTCAGAACAAAAATTTGTGGATCACATAATGTGTAATCACGAATAATGGACATTTGGAAGTGACTAGGTGACCGCTTAAACCACTACACATTCGTGCAGTCCAGATTTAGCATCTTTTAAAGCATTTTACTCTCGTCAGAATGAAAGTTTTTATTTATTTATTAACACTTATTGCATATGTCCGCCTGGCATTTAATGCCTTGAAGCATTCTCTCCCAATCAAACTTCAGGTAATGTAGAAATAAAATCTGGTAGGTGCAAAGAGATTGAATTTTGTAAATAAGAGATAAAACTACATTAAATAATTTAAGGATCACGTGTTGTCCGATGTAAGATTTGAAGCCACAATACTTGGCGCATTATAAAGTGGCGTGGCGACTGCTTAAACCACTAGCTAGGGCAATCGTACAGTCTAAAATTGTCTACTACAAGTAAAAAACTAAACTAAATAACATGAAAACTGTATCAAATGTGCAAATTATTTTTTTCCTTATAAAAATTTTCTACAATACCTATTAATACAGGGTGTCTCAAAAGAAATTTTATATTTGTTTAGCTTACTGCGTGAACGCTGCGTACTTGAGGGGTGCGGGGGTTATGTCAATTGGTAGCTTGGCTCTTGGGGATTCAGTCGCTATGGAGCGTTTCTCGGGAGCAGACCGCGCGTTGTGCGTGCGAGAGTTTTACAAGAACGGTGATTCGACAACTGTCGCGCGTAGAAAATTCTGCAGTATTCGAGGTTTTCGCCACTTAAATGATGCGCCAAGCCTTCCTCTCATTCGACATTGGGTTAAAAAGTTTGAAGAGACTGGATCAACGCTGGATAAATCAAAATCCGGGCGACCTAGGTCATCAAGAACGGTAGAAAACGTGGAGAGTGTTAATCAATCTGTACGTGACGACCCGAGCCTTTCAATTCGGAAGCGCGCGAGTGCTTTAAATGTGCATAGATCATCATTACATCGCATTATGCACAAAGATCTAAAGCTGCACCCCTACAAAATTCAATTGGTGCAAGAATTAAAGCCCCAAGATGCCGGTCAGAGGCTTAATTTCGTAAATCAGATGATTGAGCGATTTTCAACGTTTACCAACATTTTGTTTTCGGATGAAGCTCATTTTCATCTTAATGGCCACGTAAATAAGCAAAACTGGAGTTACTGAGTACCGCTACTGGAGTTCAGCCAATCCGAAACGCAAACATCAGAAACCCCTACACTCGCCTAAAGTGACCGTATGGGCTGCCATGTCGGCGCGAGGAATTATCGGCCCTTACTTTTTTGAAGACGAAATGGGGCGTACAGTTACAGTGAATTCAGAGCGTTATGTGGAGATGTTAGACAACTTCTTGGTACCTGAACTGCAAAACTTTCCTGGCTATAACCAAAGAACATGGTTTCAACAGGACGGAGCAACTTCACACACGTCCAATATACCTCTGCCACGTGTTCGTGAAATTTTCTCAGGAAAATTGATCTCCCGGAGAGGTGACATAAATTGGCCTCCACGTAGCCCAGATTTAACCCCTATGGACTTTTTCCTATGGGGTTATCTTAAATCTAAAGTTTACGCCAATAAACCAACTTCACTGGCGCATTTGAAAGAAAATATCCGTCACGAAATGGCAGCCATCCCTCACTCCGCCTGTCGAGCAGTCATAAGTAATTTTACTGTTCGATTAAATGAGTGCCAACAACGTGAGGGTTTACATTTAGACGATATTATTTTTAAGAAATGAATTCCCAAAAAGTGTATTTTAACAATAAATAAACATTTTTTCTATATACCGCTTCCTTTTTTTTAATCAATCCACTAAATATGAAATTTCTTTTGAGACACCTTGTATATTAACCTGTTTTAAAGAGTAAAACTAAAGAATGATGAACCAAGTTATCCTGGTGAATTACCTGTTCGTCAAGCAGTGATCGTAAGTCAGCCATATCGTTGGTGAGTTTCTGCAGCTTCCGTTTCCATTGTGCAGCCACAGCTCTTTGCTCCTCCACTTCTTCATATGCATCTTGCACCTGACACAACAAAGAAAAAACAAAATATTAAATAATAACATTTTACCTTCACAATTAATCTGCTTTATATAAAATAATAATAGGGTTGTTGACTGTATCGTAAACAAATAGGTACATAGGTCTCCTTACTTAAAACGAATATTACAAAACATCTCAGTAAATATAATTATTACAGCTTCTCATTTCTATTAGAAGTTTTAATCAAATAAACATTGAAATATATTGCTCAATTGAGTAGTCTAAAACAGTGACGTCACAATTTTGTATTTAGTATATTTGTCATAGAAAGTGATCGTTTTGACAGATGATAAAAAATAACTAATTTGGCTAAGGTGTCAACTACCATATGCTATATAAAAAGTTGGAACGGATTAAGTATACGAAATATCAACATTCAATTCTTCGCATAGGTGTCGTAAGTATCGACTAAACTTTGTTTTTAAATGAACCTATGTCCAGCAGTGAGTTATTAAAAACTGTCGTCGAGAATACAGATCATTATAACACTATATACTAATACAATAGAATACTACGATAGATAAAACTTGTGATATTCATTCAATTGAATATTTATGTAGACTTTCACAAGGATACACTCTCGGACCATGTGTAATTTTTAAGTGGTTAATTACATCGATATTAGCAAATTACAAATCTCTTCAACTAAAATACTGAATCAAATCGTAGTCTCCCATGAAGCATAATTCAACATGCATCGTTTTGGACGTGTGCCAACCTCACTCGATAACGATAAACCGTTTGAATTATTATAACTAACAAATATTGATATTTCTAACACAAACCTCATTTTCATCGTCCATTTTACAACACTGATGAAATTATTGGCTAATGTTCGCTATTATTTACTCAGAAATAACAAATTAGAAGTAAAACTTAATGTTTAATTCTAATATAAAGTTATATCACATTAAGATGGAAATGATAACGTTTTAAAACTGGCGTGGAAAGAGAGATCGTGTTATCAAATTGCTGTGAGTTAAATGTGTTTATAACTAAAATTTTGTTCACTTTGTTCTTAGATTGAAAACACTAATTCACTTTAACGTAAAAGTTATTAACCATTTCAATTTCAAAACACTTAATCCAAATTAGCTAAAATACTTATTCACTGTAATCACAACACCGTTAATCTCTGAAACATTTAATTGACTGTTCACATCAACTATGACTTATCATTAAATAAAAACAGTTGTTCAATATGACATTTGTTATCACCGGTGTTGTAATATTTTTGTAAATCACTTTCTATATTTAAAACACTACTTAAACTGTTTAATTTATAACTACCAATGATATAAGAACCAAATATTTGACTTCATTCAAGATACTTTAAAAAAATGATATCAAAATAGTTAAAACCCGTTATTTCGCGTCCCGATAAGCAACGAAATGACGATAACAGATGGTATCGAGATCCAAGATATCAGCGGAGAAATAGTGCCAAGTATGACCACGATACGTTGAGATAAAATGACAAACCTATTTCTGAGGCCTCTTTACTGTTGACTTTTACGTAACTATCGGATTGATAATTGCGCCATCCGTACAAGAATGTTAGCTACCATGGGTGGATGGCTATATAGCTGATGTTATTAGAATTAATATTGACAACTTAAAGAACTCCAATTATCATGTGATGAGAAAAAACATATATGGCGAATCCAAATGCTTCATTTGAGATATGTCTTTTGTTAATGATTATAATATTACCTAACTCACACATGGCTGCCTGATCTTAAACTAGGCAGGGCCAGTACTATATAAAATGAAGTAGCTTTCTGTTCGTTTAGATCTTTTAAACTACTCAACTGATTTTAATGCAATTTTGGCAATAGGTAGAGTAATACAAAAGGAATGTTTATATGTATAATACATGCATATTTTAGTAGGGAAAAATCCGAGAAATCCAAAAACTTTTCTGCGATGTTGGTGTGAGTCGCTAATAAAAAAACCTATACAATTTTCACAAAAATTGAAAAATTAAACTTGTCACATAATTATTTTTGGATTATTGATATTATATAGCATTTTCGCTGTGACTATTTAAATCAACTGAATTTATTAATCACACAAGAATAATGTGCTCTTTCCGTATTATATGGATAATTATGATAATAAAACGAATTGCACCAATCACTTACATCTATTATCGAGGTGATTGATTACAATTTATTTCGTATTGTACTTCTTATCTTAGTAGCTCCTGAAAATATGTAATTGCATAATTGGAGGAAGTTTTGTTACGTATGCTATTTTACGTTTTGCATAGTTTTCAAGAGGTTAATAGGCAGAGAATGTATTATGCATTAAGTTCGCGATGCACAAATAAACAAAAGGACAAAATCAATAGACGAAAAACAATTGTAATTGTAATATCTTTCAGTGATTTGATGGTTGAAATATAATTTATAAAGTACCTGAATAAATTTGAAAAAATTGGTAAAAATGAATTCTAGCCAGATCGATTTTATCGCTTCCGAAACCCCTTGCAAGTTTCATGAAAATCGTTGTAGCCGTTTCCGAGATTCAGATGATATACATACAAGAATTATTCGTTTAAATATATTAGATAGATAACTTGATATATCTTACACACAGCCGTTGGAATTTAAACTAGGGAGAGTGTTCTATGGTCCCTAAACTGCTGTCAAATATATTTCTAAATATATACTTCTTCGTAACCTTTTTTAATCCAAAAATTAACTTGTGGTCGTACTTTTTAAATTAATTTACGTTACGAGTAGAAGCCAGTATGTAGTTCATCAACCTGCTTACGTTTTAAAAGAGTCATTTGTGAATATTTGGCAGCTCTATGGACAGTAACATCGGGTCTAGGTCATGGATAGTTGATCTAAATATACCTGTGATATTATCCTATTATCAACAAGTAAACATTAATAAATAGTTTGAGTTTGAAAATAAATTAAATTTGAATAGTAAATCATGTTTATACACATACGTATTTAATCTTAATTTCCGAAAGAGGCTCCAACGATGTTCAAGAAATTTTGTATGCAGAGTTTTTGGGTGTCATAAATCGATCTACTATTGTCTCTCCGTTACATTTTGATCCATCCTAAGGTTGCCTGGAAGAGATTGCTTTCGGCAATAAGGCCGCCCTTTGTACATTATACATTCGTCACTTTCTGTACTCTTTTAAATGTGTAATACGGTGTGCATATAAAGAGTTTTCTATCTATCAATCTACCTAGGATACATTTTTATAAAATTTACCAAAAAAATAAATCCTCATCCAGGTACTAATCTTTTCAGTGCTGAAATTGAAGTAACTTAAGTTTTAAACACGTTGTCCTCGAGGTTGATGTTTGATTATTCAAGGAATTAATGTACCATATAATAGCTTTGAAAGTTAGTAGGTGGAAATGGCATTGGCTGGTCACATTGAACAGATAACTTGGAGTAAGCGTGTTCTGGAGTGCAGACCGTGTTTTGGCAAACATAGTCCACAACCCTCTACTTTTCCCCATCTTGCTTTCTCTCCATCCTTTGCGTGCCTTTAAGAGATTACTTCCGGGCGATAAGGCCGCCAATTGTACCTTCTTATCTTGTATTAATACCCTTCGTTATTCACCAGGTATATAATAAAGACATTATTATTATAATGTGCGAGAATCTCTGGTTAGGAATGGAACGACTTGTGTAAGAGGGCTGGCAGCGTCTGGATGTAAAAACCAAAAGACCAGGCTCTGTGGTGTGCCTTGGAAGAGGCTTATGTTCAGCAGTTAACTGCAACAGGCGGATAATGATGTCGACAAAATCTTGTAACGCCCCTTTACACACATTACAGTACATATTTTTTCTTTAATAATATAACATGGCATTTAAAATGGAAGAGTGCAAACTTTTTTAATTTAAAACGAATATGCGTTGCGGTAAGATGAATTAAAAACTAAAGAATATATTTAGCTAGTATGTGTTTAGGAAAAAGTCTGAGAACTAGTTATAGAGATATTTATCGACTGGCTGAGTTAAATATTTGGACCATGTAGTCGTTTAGTACTTTTGACTTGCTGGGACCGGTTTAACGTAAAGAGACATCAACTACAACATCTGTTTATCATTACGCACGCCAATTATAAAGTCCTTATTACGTACAAGCGGCAAAATTGAACAGCCAATTTAATTATTGAGGTTCAAGAAAGACGTAATTCGTCATACTCAAGAATTTATGGAATTAGAACACAGCGTTTATTTTCAGTTGAAAATAATGTGTATTTATATAACAAATTCAATGACACATTCTTTGGTAAAAATAAAATTTGTGGGCGGTGTTGACATGTATATAATACGAATAGCAGGTATAGTATCTGTATTAGTGATAAACTCATTATTTGTATCACAGTTCTTTCGTATATCAGATAGATAAGAATAAAAGAACTCATTGATTTTTTTACCGCAACAGGGTTCATGGTTCTAGTGTTTATATATTATATTTTCCGTAAAGAGCTCGTGCGAAGCCAGAGTAGGTTGCTAGTATAATAATTTAACAGCATTTAAGGCTCAAGGTTCCGTGGATTCTTCCGCAACGATGTTGCCGCCATTAAGCCTAGCTTGATTGTTCACTATTATAAAATAGCTTGAATGTACCTTAAACGTATATTAAACGTCCTTGGAATATCTTCCAAAAGTTCTTTAAGCCTTGACCCTAGGATTTTACCATTTAAAATTGCAAACTTTACCCATGAAGAAAATTGGCATAGAGAAATAATGACATTAGTAGTTTATGATCGTGTACGTATTAGACATACAAGCATTATTTCGAGACACCATCTTACAGGATGTTTCAAATGCGTAACGGTTGAATAACTGTTGTTTATCTACTCGTAAATGGGTTTATGGTGTTTGTACATTACTGTATTCACTTCGTCTAGCCACCAAGCTTATTACGGTCTGTGTTAGAAATATATGCCGGTTTGAAATTAATCCTCGTGAGACATTGTTAAACTGGTTTTCAGTTAAGAATTTGTCAATAATAGGTGTCAAATTCCGAATGGAAAAGCTAAGCGAAAAGCAATGGTAAAATAAAAACAGATGTCAAAATTGTTTCCTCAAAAATCAAAGTAAATGATAAATTTGATTAAATCGGTGCAACGCAACTTTCGAATTAATAATATTATATAGTATGGACACTACAGACAGAACTATAGCCATAGGGCTATAGTTCTGTATCTACCTGAAGAATAAGTCAATTTGTGATGGATGTAAGTGAGTATGGATATAAACAGATCTAAACGAAAAAACAAGATGTATTTTAATGAGGTTTATTTGCTTTAACGAGGATTATAATCTTACGTGGGTAGGCAGACGAAGTATTTAGATTTTTTTTGCTATCATATATCATATGCAAATGGATATCAGGAAATACAGTTGGACATATATAGATTACGGCCTAAAAAAGTGCGGTCAAATTTGTTTTTCTAGTTAGCCACATATGGGTCGTGTGATATTAAGGTAAGTAATTTGATTTAGTTTTAACATGGTACGAACATGGTATGTTTTAATTTTTATCGAGTTTGACTTGTATTGTGTTGTTGCCAAATAAAATCGAAATGTCCGGTCGTAATTTTAAATTAACTGCGTTTTACTAAATGTATATGAAAGTAAGTACGGTACTGACATTAAAAAAACTATTTTTCTCTGTCTGTCTGTTTGTTTGCTCCGGCTAATCTCTGACACGGTTGTAAAGATTTTGACGGGATTTTCACTGAATGATTACTGATGATATAAAGACTAACTTAGGCTAATTTTTTTTATTAACTTTATCCCGCGGAATAATTATAAATGAATTTGTTTCTGTGTATCACTTTTGTTATTTATTAACTGTCATTACGTTGCAAAAATTACAAACGTTTTACATTTTAAACATGTAAAACTATATGTAATCTGTACTTGCGAACAAACTGATATGTACGTTTGATTGATTGATCAAATATGAGATAAAAAAATTGAACATTGTTAGCGCCGATACAAGTATTTTTTTAAATGTTTATAGGGTAAAAGTGGGATAGACGCCCTTGGAGGATAGACGCCGCACCTTAAAAAAAGAGAATTTAAAACCAAATTCACGCTCTAGTACCAAGTTTCTCGGACAGATCTCGCCCCCACAGCTCAGTCCGCGCACGCGCTTCGGCAGGACTGCACGTGTCGCCGCTTGAGTTAAAAAAACGTTGCAAAATTTTATCGCGCTTGCATGATTCTTGTGACAGTGACATTTTGACGTGTTCAGAACTTTCGTTTTCGAAGGTAAGTTTTAAGTGTGTATTGTTATTTGAATAGTATGTATCATTTATATTTATGGTGTGTTTATAAAATTACGAAATTAGGGGCGTCTATCCCTACTAAAAAGGATAGAGGCCCCACTATTGACTGAGTATAGACGCCCTTAGAGGCATATATCCTCTATGACTTATTTACAGGTACTTAGGCTATAGGTAAGATTTTTTTAAATAAAGTACCTATCTAGTTAACATGCAACTTAGTAGGAAAATTGACTCTCCAGTTTATTTATGAGCTGTTTATACCTTTTCATGTCGTACTTCACTGTACTTGTAAAAAATAATGCAGCGTATCACCTAATTTCATTTTTTATTTTAGACAAAATGCCGCGACAATATAAAAGGAAAATAGGGGCACCCGTTCGTGCTGCTTGGTCTGAAGAAGCCCTTTGCAAAGCTTTCGGGGAAATGGATAAAGGCCAAGTCGGTATAAATGAAATATCTCGTCGTTATGGTATTCCATCTCGAACTTTGAGGAGGCGATATGCTAAAAAAAACTGTGAAAAACTTACTTTGGGTAAGTAATAGAGGAATTAATTGCCCTAATCAAATTCAATTTAGGCACTGTCTTCTTAGTTTGTTTTTTCATACTTGTCCTTTTTGAATCGTCAGTTTTTTTTCTGTACCTATTAATTTCTTCTTTTTCAGGAAAACATCCCACACTGGACTTTGACAACGAGAAACGTCTCGTAGCGCACATACAAAAATTAGAAAAGGCAGGATTTCCCACAACACGACAGGATGTAAGAAGACTCGCTTTTGAATTTGCCGAGAAACTGGGTTTGGAAAATCCTTTCAACAAAGAGACACGTATGGCTGGTCAGCACTGGCTCAAATCATTTCTTGAACGACACCCAGAACTCAGTATTCGCCAGGCAGAAGGTTTGTCTATTGCAAGGGCTCAAGGATTAAATCGAGATGAAGTAAACAAAATGTTTGAATTGTTGCTGAAAATACTAACTGAAAATGATTTGATCGATAAACCTGATCGAATTTATAATATCGACGAAACTGGAGTTCAAATGAACAATAATCCTGGTAAAGTTATTGCTACTAAAGGTGCCAAAGTAGTAAATTCCATCACTTCTAGCGAAAAAGGTGAGACAATGTCAATAATAGCTTGCTGTAACGCTGTTGGCAACTATGTTCCTCCGGTGGTCATTATCAAGGGGGTCAATAAAAGACCAGAGTTCCAAGAGGGTCTTCCGCCCGGAGCCAACGTGTACATGAACAAAAAATCTGCCTACGTCAACTCAGAACTCTTTCAAAAGTGGCTGAAAGAACAGTTCGTGCCAATAAAACCACAGGGTAAGGTTTTGCTTATACTTGACGGGCATTCATCTCACACTACTGCTATTGATTTACTAGAATTAGCACAAGAAAATGACATCATATTGTTCTGTTTGCCAAGCCACACTACACAGGCTTTACAACCGCTTGACCGGAGTTTTTTTAAACCTTTTAAAACTTACTTCGCTTCAGAAACTAAAAACTGGATGTTGAGTCACAAAGATCGAAAAATAAATCGATACATTGCTGGAAAATTAATAGGTAACGCATGGGCTCGCGCTGCTACCTCTTCTAATGCTGTGAATGGGTTTCGTGCATGTGGTATTTTCCCGTACAATCCTTCTGCTATTCCCGACAGCTACTTTGCTATCTCTGATAACAGCTTTCAAAATGTAGATGAAGGAAACCTTGCTCAAGACCAACCAGTAGCAAGAGAACTCGACGCTAATGCTGATGTGAATTCATATTATGTTGAGCCCCAGCCTGGTCCATCGTCGTCAACTATCAATAGGGAGCGGGAGCCTGATTTCAGGTTCTTACTATATGAAGATCTTGCAGCGGACGCAATTATTATTCCCTTAGAAGGAAATGTCAGTCCGTCCATACTTTCTCAGAATCATAATGTTGAAACTGTAGAAGTCATAACTCCAAGTAAATATCTTAACGAATGTTCACCTATCCCGAAAATTCCTGTTCCATTATACAAAAGAGGCAAGCAAGGTGCTGCCGTTTTAAATTCAGAAGAACATATTAACTCTAAGAAAGCTAAGTTGAAACGTAAAGCTAAGAAGCAAACAACAGACAAACCTCGAAAAAGCAACCAAAAATCAGTTCCTAAAAAGAAAAGACCGAGGTTTAGCTCTGAAAGTGAACAAGAGCTCGATGAATCAGATTCTGACCAGACTGAATCTGATAAAGAAAATACTCAATGCAGAGAATGTTTCGATGACTATGCAAGTACCAAGTCCACGGCGGACTGGATTCAGTGTTTGATGTGTAAACTCTGGTTACACGAAGATTGCACTCTATATGGCGATTACTGTAATAGATGTGGACACAAGAAGAAGCTTGCAGCTCTAAAAGCTAACCTGGCCAAAGTGAATTCAAAGAATAAGTAACCTGGCCAAAGTAAACAGTATCTCTATATTTGTTGATTATTTGAAAATTTTGATTACTGTTATTTTTTTTTAAGAAGGAAGCTTTGTTTTTTCCCAAAGAAGTCTTAAGGGACGGATTTGTTTTAAGTTTTATTATTCCTAAATTTAGTTCTGTAAAGTTTTAAATAATTTTTAATAGACGTTGTTAAGTTGCTAAGTTTACCCAAAGAATGATTGAAAGACTGAGCCATTTGTTCCTATAAAAGTGCCATTTACTTCAGTTTTACGGTATATTTGGATAAGAAAACCTTATAATATATTATTGCAACTAAGACAGCAAATAAACATTTTATTTAATTTTCTACGAATTTTTTTTTATTACGGAGGCATCTATCCCATTGTAGGGCGTCTATACTCATGTCGAAATTTTGCCAGGGGCAACTACCCCATACAGTAGGCGTCTATCCTCAAACAATAAGTTTTTTTAAGAGCCGAATATCTACAAATCTACGGTATGCATTGAATAATGATATGAGTAGATAGTAAGTATAAGGACTATAGTTGTTACAAATAGTTAACTCACTCGAATAATGCTTTAAAAAAAAAAGTTATAGTCAGCTTACAAAAAGTGGGGCATCTATCCCACTTTTACCCTAATATTTAAATAGCAAGTATTAAATATCAGAAATCTATTAAAATCCTAAAAATTTCAAAACTAAATGTGTACTTTGATAATATATAATGAGGCCTGTTGGACAGGATCACAGCCAATACGAAATAAATATGTCATACTAGCACTTCCCGCAGTTCTGTCCGCGTGTTTTTCGGTTAGCGCAGTAATTAGTAAGCTATGTGTTACTGTGATATCTAAAGTACATTACTGTTTTTTTTTTTTTAAGACAACTCCCACATTAGTAATAAACATCCTGTGTCGTGGGGGACTTTACAAACATACATGAAACGGACACAAAGAACATCCAGACTCGGGACAACAATTCGTGGATCACACAAAGTGTTGTAGGTACCGCGTGGGATTTGAACCCACGACACTTGGCGCAGTAGCAAGCGGCATGGCGACCGTTGACACCACTCGGCCAACCGTGCAGTAATTATTGTTACAAACTTTCGAATTTATAATATTAATTTATATTGGTTTCTAGTTTACTTTTAAAAATGTACCATTTCTAAAAGTGCAAAGATCGAATCACTTAGTTGCGATAATTATATCGTAGAATATAAAAAAGGCTCAATTTCTGAGTTCCCAGAGTTGAAGGCGGTGGCAGCTATAGCACAGTTTCATACTATTATGGCTGCCGACTTTAACCTACAAACGTAAGGATTTGTAACAATCGCTATAGGCCGACCGTTTATCTGAGTCCTCGCCTGCGCGGTAACAGGGGCGCGAGGGTATGACGACAAAGGGGACTGGGACAGGTGCGGGCGGCGGGGGCGCTTAGTGAGATACACACGCACACACATATGTGACGTAATAGTAAAGAAATAGTGATTATTAAATAGTGGCGAAGACTCAGATAAACGGTCGGCCTATAGTATTTTTTATAATAGCTTTAAGAAAGAGTGAATTAAAATAAACTTATATGGTAGAACTGTTCTTGATAAGTGTCTACTTAGTTAGGTAAACTTTCACAAATATGTAAATCAATGGTTGAAAAAAGCCAGGAGTTCATTCTTCTCTCCCACCTATTATTAACTTTCGAGGATAAATTTTCTCAATTCCACTCACCTTCTTTTCCAATTGCTTCTTCACCGTGACCAGTTGTTCCAAATCATCTTCGTGTTGTCTGCGAAGCTGAGCTCTGAGTAGTTGCAACTCTCGATGAGCCCGTTCGAATCGTCGTTTGTATTTGTCTCCTGACGCTGCAGCGTCTGCTTCCGAGCCTTCAGAGTCAGATGGTTCGGCTCCGCCGGAGTCGGCTGAACGCCAGTGGAGAAGTTCGAGTTCTAGGCGCTCGGAAGCCTGTCAAAAAATGAGGAAATATATCGTAAAAATTGGCACAGTATTTAACTAAATAATTAAAGAAAATGCAATTAAAACTATTTATTTTAAAGAAATAATTTATTATATGGCAACTTTAGTTTGTTTTTGTTTATTATTAGAGTGATTCAATTTATAATTCGAATTTTAAAAGTATTTTATAATAAGACCATATTTTTATTAATAAAGAGGCACATACTCTGTTGTTTCACGACTTCGTGAATAAATTATTTTTATATACTACACATTCCTTACAGTTATTTTCTTTCCAGTTTTACAACACATTCCTGTCTTTCCACAACGCTTGCCAGAAAAATTAACCAAAACGTTGACAATTTATAACTAATAAGATAAACAAACTAAGTTAAAAACAGTCTGGCCTCTTCGAAAACAAAATGACGAATCACATTGTTTAAAAGAAAAAAACGAATAAAATCCACTTGGATTTGGTTGCCTGGAAGAGATTGCCTTTGGGCGATAAGGCCGCCAATTGTACCTCCTAGTTTTACCTTTATAAGTAATCTGGTGTATAATAAAGTGATTATTATTATTATATTGGCTTATCTTATGCACTACGCTTATACTACTACTGTATATGTCTAATATATCTATACCTGTATCCCCGAAGGGTTACAAAGAAACGTTTTGCTATATTACCGGTCAGAAATATCTGCGCACCCGGCTGGAATGCGTTTCACCTCGCCTCCAACGCAAGCGCCGACGCACGTGTATTATTATTGCTTTCGTAATCTCATTTTTGTTTATTGTTTCTCTGTTCAGTAAAATATTACTCTCTAGTTTGCATGACGTCATTAAGCCAGGTTCGCAGATATTTCCGACGGGTTTTACCTAACTGCGTGGAAGTAAATATGATGATAGCCTAGTATAGAAAATTCCTCAAAAAATTTCGATCAAAGGTCTGTTCAAAAATCTATAGATAAATCAACATGTAATTGTTTATTACAAATATATAATTATCGTGCATTTCTATTGATTTTAAAGTTTTATAGGAATTTGAACTGATTTTTTCAACCATGTTACGAGATATACAGGAGTACAAATAAGTTTCCGCCGTTTTTTAACACAAATTAAATATTTATTATAGAAGAACGGTAATATAAATTTATTTAAAATATTGCCCATCACTTGCAACCACTTTTTCCCATCTCTCAGGCAGCATTCGAATCCCACGTCTGAAGAACTCCTTGTCTTTTGAGGCTATCCACGAATCAACCCAATTTTTGGTATCCTCATAAGATGTGAACCGCTGCGCCGTCAGAGCATGTGCCATGGACCGGAACAGGTGATAATCGGACGGTGCAATGTCTGGTGAATACGGCGGGTGGGGTAATTCCCAATCAAGTGTTTCCAAGTACTTTTTCACGGGAGCCGCAACATGTGGAAGAGCATTGTCATGCAGAAGAATAATTTTTTCGTGTCTAGAATAGTATTGAGGGCGTTTTTCCTTCAGAGCTCGGCTCAATCTCATCAATTGTGTTCGATAGAGGGCTTTTTTGTGTTTGAGATGAATCTTCCTCCAATAATTCCTCCAATTCTGCATCCTCGTAAATTTTTGGCCTTCCACAGCGATCTACAAAGATCGCTGTGGAAGGCCAAAAATTTGCCAAAATTTGCCAAAAGTTTAAAAACGGTGATTTCGACGTAGAAGACAACTTCTACGTCGAAATCACCGTTTTTAAACTTTTGAAACCACTCTCGACACGTTCTCTCACTCAAAGCACCCTCACCATATGCTTCTACGAGCAATTGATGCGCCTCAGCAGCAGATTTCTTTAAATTAAAGAAGTAAACTAATATTTCCCGCAAATGACGCTTACTTGGCTCAAATTTTGACATTTTCAACTTATAAAAATTATATTTTACCAATATAAAATCAATGATATTAATAGGTTATGTTGTTCTTGAATGTCCAAACTATTTTTTAAGCCGGTTATCATCTGCGAAAGCTAACCGAAACTTCGTGCCGAGCCATCTACAATAAAACGGCGGAAACTTATTTGTACTCCTAATATTTTCGTGGTTCTGTGTGTGTGGGTGTGTTTTTAATCGAATTTCTTATAGTACATAAATGCTAGTCCTATCTAAATTTTAAGAAAAATAATTAACGATCTAGAATAAAGTTAAGACCGATTTGGGCTCGGTGCTAATGTTATTCACTTAATTATTTTTATTACTTACAGTAGATACTCGATTAACTGGACTAACTGATGTCGCGAGTGATTCGGATAATCGAAAATCGAATGTATTTAATGCAATTTCTAATTATATCACAAATGAAATGGCCAAGTCTATAGTTTATAAGGTAAGTATTGCTAAACCCACCTGTTGTAATCTCTGGTTGTTGGCGAGCAAGTCTCTATTATCCCTCTCCACTCGCAGTCGTTCTGCTGCTTCTGCATCTGCCCTCTCAGTTGCATGCCCGGCCGCTGCCCTCTCTTCAGCTAGCTCTCCACCGACTTCTGATAGCTGAGGACAAAAAGTATGGCACATTTAATAACAAGAAAAAGTATAAAAAAACTACTTAAAAACTTTGAATAAAATGCATACAGCCTAGCCTATGTGTCTTAAACTAACAGAAATTGAACATACAAACATGTGGAAGAACGAGTGTCATGTCCCACCAACACAAAGGGAGGATCCTCCGACCAGGCGAGGTGACCATGCCTGGCAGGCCTCTGCCCAACAGTTGATGTTGGGATGTTGTATATATGATAATCTACGCGAGAACTTCTATTGCGCGATTTAGGATTGGTAGTTACTCCGTGTAGTGCGTTACTTCATAGTTCAGTGTATCTTCGGTAGATGGCGCTGTACTGTTGTGTTGTTATACAAACATATATTGACTGCCAAAACAATTCCTTTTGGTTTTTCCGTAGTCGGTTAAAAGAAATACACTCGCAAGGATTTCAAATTCATCTTTTTTGACATTACACACAGGCACCTACTCGCTCCGTGGAAAAACTGATATTCAGATAAAACCGATAAAACTAGTAGCCGACCGCAAATACACTTGAGAATAATAAAGGCTAGGATGATGATGATGATCTCACAGAAACTTACTACGACTAATTTACACTAATAACGCCTTATTTTTATTATTTTGCAGGGGTAAACGAGCAGACGTATTGCCTGATGGTAAGCGATTACCTGGCCCATGGGCACCCGCAACACCAGAGGCGTTACAAGTGCGTTGCCGGCCTTTTAGGAAGGAGTACGTTCTTTCTTGAAGGTTTGTATGTCGTCTTAAGTCTTATGTCTAGCAGTGGACCGTTGAAGGCTGTTGATGAATAACTTATTTATAAAGCCACAATTGTGGTGTAATATAGAATACAGGATTCGGTAACAAAGTAAGTCACGTATACTCAAATAAAATACAAGGAAGATGATGAATAATTAAAAACATTTATACAAACTCCTAACAACATATTGAGTTCGCAGGTAATTTATAAATACCCTGAACTGAACTGCTGGGCTCGCGTCTCCTCTCAGGATAGGGGCAAGCCATACGTCCCCACGCCGGTCAAGTGCGGGTTTGGGACTGACAAGACAACGTTGTGGCTATGTAATCTTGCCGTTGGATGTTTTTAAGCCGCCCAAAGGCCTCTAACTAAACTTCACGACTGGGAACGACTGCTTAACGTGACCTCTGAAGCACGGAGACTCTCATAGTGTGATGCCATCTGCGGTCATTCATCCAAATACTGGCCGCGCAGTCGCTGCTTACCCGCGGTGATTGTTTCTAATCACTGAATGCAAGTGGGCTATGAGCGCCGCCGATTGTAGATTATAGATTATTCTATGATAACTGATTTAATAAATGTTGAATGTGTAAATCGTGATCTCAGTGGTGATAATATTAATTTTACGAGGTACCGTACACCTTTTTTTATTGTCATCACGTCGTGGTTATAAATTTTGATTTGATAACGTGCTCGTATGCCTTCCGAAAACAGTAGGTGTTTACCAAACAATACAAAATCTATATATATATAAATTTTATGTTGGTTTGTGTACGCTTCAAAAACTCAAAAAGTTCTGCACCGATCGAGCTGAAATTTTAGAATGATATATAATCCGCATCAAGGATTGTTTTTATCTAATTTTTGCATCAGTCACATATCCGCGACCGCGAAAAAACACGAAAAAACCGACATAAACGCGGGCGGAGCCGCAGGCAACAGCTAGTTTTATTTTACCATCGTTTGACACAAAATGTCACCTTTCAACGACAATTTTAATATTAAACAAGTGTATAATTTAAAAAGTTTTTTTTTAAAACAAGCTTCTGTTACTTTTTAATAAAAAATTACTTTAAGCCCTTTCATTTGATTAGTTAGTGCATGTTCGAAATCCGAGTGATAGACAATCAACCATTAATCCAACAACCAACCGCATATCTAAATGCCAGTAAAAGCATAAGAGGCTTGATAGCAATAATTAATGGCGAGAAATGGTTTAGTCTTTACTCTAGAAAGTCTGTAATTACAATGTTCCTAGTCTGATGTCGAAGATAATTATTTACAAGTCAAATAGTGTTATTATCGCTACACAACAAACATGTAAACATCGATCGAACATGACTAATTCACCTTTAACTCTAAAGTAATTGACGCATTATATATCATTCAAGGTCTGACTGAAGCATTAACTACGCGCAATATGTCATAAATAAACAGGTTATATCTGGACCTACTGACGTACTGAGTAGGTGGCCAGTCTAACGAGTAACCGACACGCAAACCTGCTACATGATGAACTATTCTACATCGCCAAAACGCATGTATACATCAGCAGAAATACACAAGTAGCGGGAAGAAATCTAAACTTCCTATTCACTTTGAGTGACATTGTGAAAATATCGTAGTGACAGACGGGCGAGTTTCTCTTGCGTCGTAAGAACCATCGTGAAAAGTCAACAATGAGAAAAAAAATGTTTTGGCAAGCGACGCGTATGAGGTAACAGCGAACGAACGGCCACAGTGACAAGCGCCACTTGTAGCACAACTAACTATTCTAAACAAACGGCGATAAATTAAAGTCTTATCTTTACCATCACCGCCAACTTTTCAGAATATCTTTAAGCTATGATAATAAAGTAATTCGAATGAGTCACCTCGTCCATTTCGGAAGCAGTCGTTCTATCTTCCGATATACCGCGACTAGATCGGCATACACTGCTCGCTCTGCTCCCATTTCGACTGAATAATGTGAAACCCTTAATCATGATATTAGTAGCAGACTTAGATCTGCCCAGTCTTCGATTCTTTTCACTGAACATGTCGGAATCATCTTTGTGTCCCAATCTTCGCCACTCATCCATAACATGGTCAGTTCGTTTCAAAAAGCTATCAATCTTACTGCTCAAGTAATTGGAAGAAGTTCCATCTTCCATATGAGCTGCAACTGGTTTGAATCGTTGCCGTAGCGGTTGTCTGTTGCATCCAAGGATAAATGACAAGTTAGCGTCGAAAACCACAGGTGCTTGCTCTTTTGATTTTAATTCTTTCAAATCTACGTTTTCAGAATTATCACAGGTTTGAGGGTACATTCTTCTTGGAGTGGGTGTCCTATTGTAGAGTGTTGAGTTCATGCTTGAAGAACGCGATAGTGGCACGAAAGTTCCGTTGCTGCTGCATGTCGAGTACTGGCTAGCAGAACTTCTATAAGAGAGTGGGCTTGGAGATCTTGATATTAATGTGCAACTAGGTACATGGCGACGAGCAAGCTCCGCTATGGACCCTGTCTCTACAGAAGCAGAAGAATTACTTCGTTTATAAGAAGGGGCAGGAGAACGACTCACTAAATGTCTTCCATTTTCAGCACCGTTCTGCGGTATGGTATGTACCTCTTTTAAGGGTTTTGTAATAAAAAGTTTTTTGCCATTTAGAAGAGTAGTCGGTGGCTTCGACGGTATTTTCTCATCAAAATCTATAGGCAGAGTTTTGGATTTCTTCACCGGCAGGATGGGCCTGCTTGGAGGAGCTTTAGGAGGTTTCTTTGGTGTTGTATCTAATATAGGCGGTGATAAAGGTCCATTCCCGTTTGAAGGAAGAGATCCATTTCCATTCGAAGAATGAGTTCCATTTATTGGAGGAGAAAGTGCACCATTATTAGTTGACTTATTATCCTCTGGAATTTGCAGCTTCAACGGATTAGAGCCCATTCTTTTGACGGCGTCTATGATGTTGTTTGCGTGCGGCATAGTTTAGGCTGTTCCTTCACGTTTCCTTTAGCGAATATGTCGCGAGTGGTGAAAGTCCAATGCCATTTCACGGTAGCAAATGCATTATTATTGTCGCGAACATTGCGGGATGCGTCGGGATATTAGTTGGAAATAGAACCGGCACGGGAGCGATCCGCGGACTCACTGCGCCGGCTATCTCGGTCGCCGGGCCGACGACGCGGTCGCTCGACTATTTTAGTTTACTTAGATGTCGAAGTGCACGCGCTGGCTGACACTCGCTGGACCTTCAAAATTCAGTGGACGTTTGAGGACGACTTAGCCAACGACAAAATGTTTGCACATCCAAAGAGCTTTATTTCGAGCTAAAGTATAATTAATTAGAAAAAAATATAATTATATTTCAGTTAGAAGTCTTCTAGATAAATGATTTTTATACAGTAGGTCAATTGATACGATATATGTCAATAGATCAGATACGTAGTCAGGATGTCTGTTCATGAGCAACCGACCGGAAACCGTGAAGGCCGTTCCGGTTTCCATTGGTTAATTTTATAAATAGAACATTCAAATCCAATCAGAAACGCAAAGCCATTTCCAACTTATCCAGTTCAATATTAATGATAAATTCTGAACTAATTAAAATTAGACCCATTGATTTTCATTGTGTTAAAACTCATATTTATATTATAAATGCGAAAGTAACTCTGTCTGTCTGTCACGCTTTCACGGAGAAACCGCCGCACAGATTTCAATGAAATTTGACATGGAGATACTTTGATTCTTGAGAAAGGACATGGGCTACACTTTATTGCGGTAACCGATAAACACGCAGATAGAGCCGCACGCGAAAGACAGTAAATTATAATCGCCGTCCACCGCTGAACGAGTTACAATAAAAATAAAAAAAATATATAAAAGTAAATTAGACTACACTTGTAACTTATTATAGATAAGAATGGCATGCACATTTTAATGTAATATTGTTTATTATAAATTCGTCTGACCAGTGTAGCATTGTAGGTTAAAACCTCATTTCTGAGGAGCAGCTTATGTCCTTCTGTGGTCTGTTAAAAGCTGTTGATAAGATGTGTAATGTGATCATTAAAGTTATCAAAAACGTTTTTTTTTATGGAATTTGGGACAAACGAGCAGACGTATCGACAAGCGATTACCACCGCCCATAGACATTCGCAACACCAGAGGCGTTACAAGTGCGTTGCCCGCCTTTGGGGATGAGGAAGGGGATGGGGGAAGGGGTTGGAGCAGGGCCTCCGATATCCGTCCGGCGTATTAATAAATGCTGTTCCCGGACCTCTCCCTTCTCAGGCGCAGAGTTGGCACACCGTGTGGTTTTAGTCGGTTCGATTCCGACACACCGCCCCGCCGCAAACCCCGGCGGGGTGACGGCCAGTAGGGGTTTCCACACGTAAAAAAAAAAAAAAAAAAAGGGCCTCCGGTATCCTCACTAACTCGGTGAAACTCAGCGCGGGCGCTGTTTCACACCGGTTTTCTGTGAGGTCGTGGTGTAACTTCGGTCGAGCCGGCCCATACATGCCGAAGCGTAGCTATCCGACAGTAAATATATATTTATGTGTGTATATACTTATTTATTGTGTAGGGTATGTTGTATTTCTATGTATCTATGTATAATATTCAGTATTTATTTGTATATAGTAGTTTTATCCAATACCATAGTACCAAATGTATTTTGTATATTTTTTCTTACGCACCACCTCCTCATATTTTCACATCACCTTAAGGTTGACTGGCAGAGAATGCCCTATGTCGTTAAGTCCGCCTTTGTGCAAAATGTGCATCAAGTTTAAATAAATAAATATATGTTTCAGTTTAAAGGTGCATGCCGATTTAGTTATACCGCGCACAGCCGGCTAATACTATTTAAACAAATGCGTTGATAACAGATTCCTTTAAAAACTTTTGTTTTTTCTACATATAAATTTTAAGCATTTCAAATTGTTATTCATTCGTCTGCAATTTTCTTTGAATGCTTTGAACAGATATATTAAGCGATAAATAAACATAACATGGAAATAACAAACGATACATGTTCCCGGCGTAATTACTGTTTGACGTATATAGTAACAGTAAGCCGTTGGCAATGGCTTACTGGATGTTGGCAAGGAAATTTGATCGAAAACGTAAATGCAAATAATATTTTGGCGGATATTCGTTTGGCAAAAACAACGAGACAGTATTGGGACGCATCTGGATATAACTATATAGGTAATATGGTATGTATATTTATATCAATTGTCTAGTACCTGGTACCCATAATACACGCTCTGTTTAGTTTAAGACTAGATAGTATTGTGTGTTAGATGTCCGAAATATTTATTATTATTCTCTTTATTTTATAAAAACAAATATATTTAAAAATAAAAAATATTACTATTAACTTCAGTCTGTTTTTAAATCTATATAAATATTTTGAGAAATATTGACAATTACACTATCCCTTAGTGTAAAGGTTTGTAAAAATTGGTTTAATATCCTTTTTATCCGACTGCGCCAGAAGTATAGGGTTATATTTTACTCTACTACGTCGAAGCCTTATTTATTTATTTATAAACAATTGCTTATTAATAAATTTGCTTAGATAGGTACATTTACATAATATAAACCTAAAAATATCAAAATAAATAAACAAACCATGATAATAACCCAAGTATTAGCATCTAAAACTAAAACCCACACTGCAATCTAGAATAGTCTTAAATTTATGCCTGGATATTAAAACTTAGACGTTTAATTTACTCCTATGTACTTAAATACTGTGTACATTCCAGATTTCGCATGCTTTTACAATATTAGTAAATCTTATTTTCATATAATACGAGTAAATTTCGATTGTCAAATAAAGTAATCGCTCCCATGGGGATGAGTCATGGAAAATTTAATACAAAGCCGATAGTTCAGTGTTCAAACAGATTTACAGTATTTGGTAAACATTTCAAAGAATTTACATTAATTAGAAATTTAATCATGTTCTTGTTTTGCAGTGTTAGGTGAGCGACTGCTATGCACTCGGGTTCGATGCCCGAGTCCGGCCAAAAGTTATTATATGCAAATATTTTTTTCGGAGTTCGAGTTTTTTCTTTGTATACTATATGTATGTTTTTATAAGTATTCTATCAGCCAATCTAGCTGTTTTAGTATAGGACATCTATTTGAAACTAGAGGGCGTTGTGTCAAATGTCAAAAATATTTATTATTATTATAATTTATCAGGAGTGATAACATGTCATCAGAGAAAGTGAGAGAGAGAGAAAATATATGTCAATCTTTCGTTATATTTTAAAGGGTTAGTGAGGTTACTAGCCATTAATATAATGTTTTGAAAGTGCCTGAAAATCAAACAATAATTTTAACAGTGTCACTAATATTGATAATAAAAACAACATTCAATATGAAACTGAGCAAAACACGAACGAAGCTTAATCTTAGTTAGCGATGGACAGCCGACAATCACACGTCGAAAGGGCTCTAACCTGTTCCAATTCTAACGTTGCCGATCAGATGTTCCAATAAGAAATAAATAACCGACAGCGACGTCTGCCAATGCGTACGTTTGATGCAACACACAGTAACATTATGCCGATAGTTGCGCAACCGTTCAAATGGGATTTTAATCTTCCTCACAAAATTATAAAAGAAACTCGCTTTGAGATTTTTTAAATAGATATTCAGCCGTAAAACTTTGAAGATATGAAGATTTGAAATACAGTTGCAAGAAAGAAAGTAGTTATTTTTACACCATAACAAGAAAAGTAATTTAAGATTTGTAATATGAACGTCACTGGTACACTTAAAAACATCAATTGCGGCTTCATTGCCAATAAGAAATCATAAAAAATATTACCACATAACGAAAAGGAAAAGTGCTTATGAGATACGAAATTCAATAGTAACAACCAGTAAATAATGAAAGTAATATAGCGAGACCGACAATTTAATGTCACACGCTCTCTCATTGACGAAAAAAAATCAATAGCTTTATAATTAAGTGTTCGGAGTACAGAGCACCATTCATCATTCTGACAATCTTTATAAAGTGGTGAACAAAAAATATTTGTATGTCACAAGTGAGTATCATTATTTATACAAAAACATGCGCGTACGCATCCCGCAAGGCAAACTGTCCATTTTGTCACGAATTCACGAAATGGGACGTTTTTTAAATATAGTTTGAAACAAAATTTATTGCTACGATATATATAAATATAGTGGCTTTATGTGCAATAAAAAATTGAGAGACTAATTTGTTGCACAATTTTTCTTAAGAACTGTCGTTAAATATTTATGTAGTTTTTGGTTTTAAGGTTTAACAAATAACAGAACAGATTGCATCCCTTCTCCTTTACTGTCTATAGATACTTATAACAGGAATTCCTATCTCACAAGACAACTAGCGCACTATTAACTGGGTTACACATTTTAGCACTTGTATAATCGACTATGCTATGATTTCAATACTAGATTTTCTTTTGTCAAATATATCTATATCCATGTCTTGATTTGTGGATCACGGGAAATCTACGCCTAAACGCAAGTCAACAGATGCAAAACATTGTTTTGAAAAGCTTATTCCTGGAGAGCATAACGTAAATCATCTGAACTAGGTCGTTCACAGACGGGCGGGCTGACGAGCGGGGGAAACCGTCCGAGAATTCACATCTTTTGAAAATTTAATTAAAGTCTACAATGTTATTAGCCCGTTGACGTGTTTGACACGGCCTGGTTATCGACATAAATATAATGAATTATGCTTCAGTGATCCTAACCTAATTTTCCGTAGTTTTTTAACAGATTGGTTGTTTTATTCAGGGAAAGTTGGTATTTTCCAAGAGTCAATTACTAATGTATTTTATTCTTTATTATTAGAAATAACATAAAATAGTAAAAAAATATTTTAATTTACTTTGGAATTACTGTCAAACGTCATTAAAATTAATTAAAATGTTAGGGACATTATGACATGTCATTAGGAATTTGTGATTGGTCTTTATGACGCTAAAAAAACTTAAGATACAGGCATTATAATTTTATCCTTTATCCTTACAACAAAACTTAAAATGAATAAAAAATAGTTCGGTGGGTCCAAGGTTCCAGTCGTGTAATGCCCTCTCCCTCATCAATCTAAGGTATTGATCAGACAAAAAAATAAAATCGTTAGGCGTAGCGTTAAATGAGTTGACTGGATGGATACGGGCAAAACGTTTTTAGTTTTTAATTTCATTGTTTTACGAGTATAGTACTTCTCATCTGTGTTCCGCTAGTCAAGTACTTGCATTTGATACCCTTATAGTGGAAGTCGTGACAATATGTGTAAACCACCATTTTGTAGCGGCGGCCATCTTGGATTTACAATTAAACAGAATTTATTTAATTATATTGTCATGAGAACTAAAGGTGTATACCAAATTTCAGATTAATCTGTCAACAGGAAGGGAGTTCAATTTCAATTACTAGATATTACTTAAATAAAAAATAAACAAACAGGGTGTGGGGGAACGGATATCATGTTCCACCCAACACAAAGGGAGGATCCTCCGACCAGGCTAGGTGATCATGCCTGGCGGGCTACTGCCCAACAGTTGATGTTGGGATGTTGTATATATGATAATCGGCGCGGGAACTTTATTTGCGCGATTCAGGATTGGTAGTTACTCCGTGTAGTGTAGTTTGTAGGTACAGTGCGTTACTTCGTAGTTCAGTGTATCTTCAGTAGATGGCGCTGTATGTGGAGGTCGCCACAAGGGCAAGGTAAATAAAACATTTTAAAAATCTTTTTTTTTATATCAAACGACATGTTGTTACTGCGTAATTTTGCGTAACTATGATATTCATGAGCAATTGAGATCATACATTATATATTCACAATGCTAGAGACGTATGCACCCAATATCGTCCGTCATATTTCTTGAATTTCACATATACGGCATAACATCCAAATCATTGGTTGCATTTTATTTGTAAGCATCGTCTCAGTTAAAGTTTGTTGAAAGTGATTTTGTCAACTTTCCGTCAGACACAAACAACAGCTGTTGATAAAAAACACTCGTAAAACAACGTCAATAATATCTCGAATGATATTGGAATTCAGACATGTTGCCACAATACTAAATTGCATGAGGTCGTCCAACTTTGTCCGTCAGCTGATTTTGTATTCCAGATGCGAATGTTGATTACTATTGATATACGTTAAGGGTATGTAAATTGCTCAATAACAGATGTGTATTCGTAGATTTAAAACGACATCGTGTAAATCTTTTTGAAATATATAAAGCATGTGTCAGGCGATATGAATAGAATGATCGAATAATACATTCTTTTTATGTTGTTTTGTCCATGTAGTGATTAAGATTAAGATTTACAGAGTATCACCACCTCTGTATATGCCGGGGGTGTCGCCTAAGAAGGAAAATAAGCAGGACTAGCGCTACAAAGAGAAAGAAAACTAGACTTTGCAACCCGTTTGGTCAGCCAAACAAACAGCAGGCCAAAACTTTATTTTAAGGCCTAATATACAAGTATAAGAAAGGATAATTAATACAAGTAATCAGATTTTTTTAAATTATTTATAGCTAAATTTTGTTTTTTTTTCAGTATTTCTCCGTCTAAACTTTGCAAAACTGATACAATTTCTGAACAAGACACGCCAAAACTGATAGGAGTCTGCAGTTCAGACATGATTGTAAAAAAAAATGTTATTTCGGAAGCGCCTTATATACAGTTTTCAGACATGCGAACTATGTATAAAGGGAGGCAATATTACCAGCGTCCTCTATATTCCCCCTCACTCACCAGAAAGCCAGCCGGGTCATTCGTTGTTAGTTTATGTTGTTATATTACCTGGCCATCATAATCATGATGACATGCTTTTTACGTTTTGTTTAAAATATCTGTGTCTTAAATAACCTGTTTTTATGTTGAATGTGATACTATAACTATCGATCTGATCTGTGGTTATTATTTAATACTAGCGGAGCAAGTAGTTATTTTAAACTAAGGCAATTGTCAACCGCGTGACGCATAGCTTTAAGTCTTGTCATCAAGACATATTCTGTAAGCGGTGGTAGTACCTAATAGTAGATTAAGTCTGGCCGTTTTCCACGTCGATGATAACACGTGATAGACATTGATGAAGAACAAATAGTAATTGTTGTCAGGGTCATTTCATCCCAGTTATTCTAGTATCTCATTTTTTTACCGATATCAATTTGTACCGTTGACATTTTAAAGTGCACTGTAAAAGACCTTCTCAATGAAAATATTTGAGTTTGAAATAAAAAGCTTTTTACATACACATAGCTAAGATTGATACGATCTTGGCACGGGCAGTTAAAAAGGGACAATGTGAGTGTACAGAGCATAAAAAGCTTTCGGTATCAAATCATATCGAATGAATAGAAACCAGTAGCACATTATATGAGAGAGGTATAAAAACAGATCCATTAGAAAGTTCTAGTAGAGTAAAAGGAGTTACAATAGTTCAGTTCTTTTAATAGATGTTACATAACGATGCTGTTTGTTACAAATATTTGAGTTCTATTTTTATTTCGTTGTTAGATTGGTAATGAGTACGTTTGACAATTGAGAGTGTGCCTGCGTTGAGGAAAATATTGATATACAATGAATACGTTTGTACGTAAGCCACGACTAAGAGAATAAACTAACCAGGATAACATCACAACAAAGAGAAGGACAACTTGAAACATACCCTATACGTATGTATGGCTACCGTGGTATAGTAGGCCACTACCTCTTTTCTAAGAAGAAGCTTATGTCCTGGTAGTAGCCTGTTAAAAGCTGTTGATGTTATGATCATGTGAATAATTAGGAAATCAAAATAAAGTATTGAATCAAGCAATGAATATTTTTGAAGTGAAAACTTCTTTAGCGGCGCTGTGTACTCGCGTCAGGTCACGTGACCTGATCGAAAATTCGTAAGACGGATGGAGAGAGGACGTATAAACTCGCGTCAGGTCACGTGACAGGACAGGCGGCGCAGGGCGCTTGCGCGAATGTTCGTGTGTGTATGTAATATAAATTGTCATGTTTGTGTACGATAGCGCAACAAATGAATATTGTATTCCACCACATAAATAACAGTACTTTTATACTGATAATGAAAGCAATTCGTACAAAATTATTCTCTAACCATTCCAAAATATCAAAAATGCACAACGTTAATATTCAAGTTTTCACTTCTGCCGACACTCCCGGAGTGCAATTTTTTGTTTTTCGTGTTTATGTTGTTATGTGTTCGTAAAAATACCACGAAGAAGCTTACATACCTATTTAAATATTCGTTTTCGGTCAGAGAACCGAAATGAAGCGGAGAAAGGTCAAGCACACATTCCTATTTGTTCCAAGCATATTTTTTTTGGTAACACTGACATTTGACAAGGTAGGCTTGAATGACAAAGCATGTAACTAATATTTGAACAGTGTCATTCGATTGACAGAAACAACTGTCTAAGATCAGTATCTAGGAGTTACTAGGATACTGTGTAAAATCGATATCCGACTGTATTTTATTTGGTCAGATTTATTTAGTCATCTTATAAAAAACATTTCTCAATAAGATGAAAAATCACATTTCAATAGATGACATATTTACTAGAGATACTACGTTTTCTTCAAGTACTCTTTGTTTATTATTCCTCCGAGAAAAACACGGTAAATAATATTTTGAAGACAACTTTGAAAATACCAATGTGGTTATATAAGTAAAGCTGCTCTTTCAAATATCTGAAGATTAAGCTTCTGATAAAGCTGCTAACATAAACTCTTATATTTATTATTGAATTTTGCATATTTCTTTTTAAATAGAATATTAATTAAGACACACATATTTATGGAAGTGGTTTGGTAGCTTGAGAACTTGATGTATACAAAAACTCGTTTGCAAAGATATCAGTATTAGCCTATCATTTGTGTATTATTTGGTAACGCAAATTTGGACTTCGTATGAATAAAAATAAATTTATGTATGTACGCCCGTAACTATCGATCGACTGCACCAAATTGAATAATTCTTTTTTTAATGTATTTGTTGTATTGTCTTCATTTAGAATGAACATGGTGACCACTATTCTTAGATTATACTCTTAATTTCCATTGGGCCGAGTAGTCACTTTGGCAGGCCTTTAAATAAAAATAAATAAAAAACCACACAATTTTCGTAGCATAATGTCATTTTCTTTAAACTTCTTTTGTGAACTATTTAAGAATTAAAACCGAAAACACACATTTGTATCAAGTGTAGTACTTTCATTTAACTAAATGGCAAATGTACAAATACTTACATGCATTTTATATGTCCATTTATATGATGTTCTTAACATTTAGTACGACATTAATATTAATGATTACTCTTTCATTTAATGAATGTAAATTAATATTTACACGTTATAGTGGCACTGAACTGTTTGAGAGTTAATGCAGCATACGATTGTTATGCTACGAATGAAAACCTTTTTTTTTAAATACAGAGAATATTGTCTTAACATAACAAAAAAAAAGATAGAATTCACAATTTTCGAAATTAGAATCTCCGTGTCAGCGGGCAATGTTGTCAAAATTTAACATTACGTTTGATATTTATATTTTTTTCTAAATTTGACGTAACGTTTGACATTTATATTTTTTTAAACTAGTTGAAGAGGCAAGAGTCACGTAGATACTGACATGGATTACACGCATTATCCTGTTTCAAGGTAAGCCGGTGGGACTGGGTTAACCGGTGGGCGGATCGTTCCTGGCGAATGAACTTCAAACAATTATCGACTATTGTTTTGTTTGTCAACTACTGTACATATTGATCTGATAATTGTGGGTAATTGTTTCATTGCGATTGTCTTTGAGTAAAGGATTTCATTTGTCGTGGTTTGAATGTTGAACGACGACTAAACGTTCTAGAATTAGAGTAAGTACTCGTATTATACGTTATGTCATGTTTGTGAGAAAATATAAATATATTATGTTAATATTTTAAGAGTATTTTATATTTCTGTTTTTGATGCGGGTGTCATTTATATTATTAATAGTTTGTATGAGTGTAGAAAGCTTAATTTATTTAAATGAAATGTGTTATATACTTAAAAGTATCAGAGCCCCGCGGGGCGCAATTGATTTATAATTAAAATAGCCTAAGTTACCCCAAATCGGTCCAGATATTCCAGAGATTAACCGGCACAGACAGACAGGATGTTTTTATGAAAGTGTTGTATTGTAATATGCATTTAGTAAAATTAAAAAAAAAAGTGATATTACAAACAGACGCCAATTTTGTATAGATTTATTCGGACACTGGCTTGACAAAGAACAAATACAATTTTCAAGTAAGTTAACAATATGCATACTAATGATTAACAAACATTTCAAAGTTCCTTAAGAAGATCACAAACTCATCCATCCGGTTACACCGGATGCGGCTCTTGACTTCTGTGGGACTGTCCGGCTGGTTGATAAAACGTTAAGGTCTATGCACACGAAACCGAAATGTCAGAATTTGTTTTTAAATTAAATATATCGTAAGAAAATGACATTTATGAAGATGGGTAATAAAAATATAAATTTTCTAAGTCAGCTTACATTTAAGTTGACACAATTGCTAACAAAGCCAGTCTTTCAGTTTCCAGTTCCAAGGTTCCAGTATTAAAAAGTACTCTTTTTTAAGTGCATAACCAGAACAATAATCCGGACTTGGAAAGATTTCTACGTAAAGAGTTTGAACTAAAGGTGATTTTAAAGCTGGGCGTTATGAACGTAAGTTAAAAACTGTAAAAATATATTTATTTTTAAAATACATTAGGTATATACATCCTGTTTTGCGGGGGATTTTATAAATATACATCATACTGACACAAAGAACACCGAGACTCAGAACATCAATTTGTGGATCACACGAGGAGTTGTTCCATGTGGGATTTTAATCCACAACACTTGGCTCACTAGCAAGCGTCATGGCGACCGCTTATACCAATAAGCCATACGTGCAGTCAATAAAATTTGTATAACTATAAATATTTGTGTAAATTTGGCCTACAAACATACGTTTAAAGTACGAGCATAAGAAGTGATTTAGCTCCAAGTGAGAAATATCAATAAAACACCGTCAATATGTGAGTAATCTCCGCTTTTGTGGCCAACGAACTCAATCTAAGTACATGTATTGAGAAAACCCGGAATAGTTTATTAATACCAACAATCCTATTTACTTGTGAACACTAGCGACCCAAATTTTTAGTAATAAAATACTCTTAGATTTCAAACAACTGGGCTGGACTAGTCAATTTTTGTGACAAGCGGAAATGAGAGATTTTTTTTTGCAGATTTAGTAAAATAACATACTTGTATAACCAATAGGTGCATATAAGATTACTTCTCCTAACTGACTTATTGATTACTAATTGTCAAAACTTGAAATTTCTGCACCTATTGCTTATAGTTAAACAAGGTAGTAGAGCCACGCTGATTTCTTTTTTTTATTATATAGGGGGCAAACAAGCAGACGTATCACCTGATAGTAAACGATTACCGCGCCCATGGACACCCGCAACACCAGAGGCGTCACAAGTGCGTTGCCGGCCTTTTAGGAAGGAGTACGCTCTTTTCTTGAAGGTTTGATGTTCGTATTGGTCCGGGAACACCGCAGGCGACAGCTCATTCCACAGTTTTGCTGTTTCAGCACGAACGGGCCGTCTCAACCGGGGTGGTACTAGCCTCGCACAGAAGATCAACGTAAATTTACAGAGTTCATGTTGTCAAGTTACGTTGGCGAGTGCGAGACCGGAGGCCAAATGATGCAGAAGCATCACTAGGCCGCCATGGTGTCGGTCACCATGGTGTGTTGTTGCATTGTCTGCATTCGCAATGAGTATGGTGACCACCACTCTTGGATTCTGATTATGATTTCCATCGGGCAGAGTAGAGTTATTTTGGCAGGACCATACAAAAAAAATGCCCCCAATAATATAAAGAAATTAAATAAGTAAATAATTTATGGAAGATCGTCATTTTTATTACATGTTCGCATGTACATGTACATAATCACACGGTTAGTCTAAATCTGTAAATAAATATCACAACGAAGGAGTATCAATTTTCGACCCTCGGCTATCACTAGCAAGTTTAATATTACAAATAAGTGCAGTAGGTACCTACAAGTATACACACATGTAGTTCATATTGTAGTTGCGCACACACTTGTGCACTATAATATCTCCTGCGTAGTTAGCTGGTCACCGCTGAGACTGGAAGTCGTGGCCGTAATCGGTTAGGAGACCATCATCGTAGTGATAACTCACGTGTAAATGAGCCTTAACGATCGCTTTTCATAATTATGTTAAAACGGAACCTGTTATACTCGTAATAAAACTTGGCTACGTCGAGATCAGTTCTGTATATCACTTTTTCTCCCTATATTAATTGCAAGAGGTGAACATAAAATTGTTTAATGTTTTAAAGTGTGTTCGTTAAAGGGATAATATAATATTTTAAAGAGAACTTTTTTGCGAGATAAATGATTTTGAGATTGTATATGTCCATTATTGTCCATATACTCGTATACAATCCTACATTTTTATTCTCTCACGGTTGCCTTGGATATGAAGAAAGAGAGAGATGGATGATATTGTTTTACCTTAGATCTCTGTTTCTACTCAAGCCTGTTGACACCGGTATAGTTCCAACTTGTCTTGGAATTCGAGAGTCAAAAAGTAAGTTATTACCCAAAGGGAATACTTTTTGTTGGGTAGACATTCCAGCCATCTGCCGATTCTAATTAGTGTTAATAATACCACGCCTCCATCCATTTACGTCTAGGTTATCATTTATTACTCATCTACTCATTTATTTAGTAAAGAAATGGAGTCCCATGCATTGGAGAGCACGTTAAGCTGTCGGTCCCGGTTGTCATAAGCATCTCTGATAATTATTATTGGGAAGTTAGTGCACTTAAATATACCGACGACTAGTTCAATCTTCGAATTTAGTTCGCCCTAAGGGTTACTCAAGTTGCTCTGTGGTAGAACTGATGTTCATTTTAAAGCTATTGAACTTATTATAACCAACTTAAATCATTTAGGGAAAAAATGATTTTGGACTGAAGTACTCATAAGCAATTGAACGTGTTCGTGCATCTCTTAAAGGATCTAGGCTCTGACCGCAACACAAAACCATAAAAAGTAGTCTACAGTCTGAAGTTACTTTTGTTGATGTAAATTCATTAGATACGGTAAAGAAAAAGGGGACTTAAATGCATTCCGACTTTTGTTTTTTTTTGGATGAAGACAGAATTTAAAAATGTACTCCCTATTATAATTTTGTCTTGAAGTTTAACGTGAGTGCCTATATATACTTCATTATGTAGTAGAAAGCAAGTGACTGGACAGCGCTATTATGCATACAGACACAAACGTGTGCCTTCTATTTGCGTTTAAAGTTCTGCGTAGACCAATTGCTAACCTAATACTAAGGAGAGTTTTTAATGACCTTATTTCTTAATAACATATATTATATTCTTACCTTAGTTTCAAGCCGTTCCGATTCGTTCTTGTAATGTGTTCTTTCACTTTCCACCTTGTCCAGCTTGCCCTTTAAGGTTTCCAACTCGTCCTGCAACAATTAACCAAATTACTCAATTAACTGGGTTCATATTCCTTCAACTTGTATGACTAATGTTAGAAAACCTGCACTTTCTGCACACATCATTTGTAAGCAATTATAGAAACTATGACCTCTGTACGCTTGACATATTTACATAGTAGGGTTCTCATACGTCGTGGTATAGCGGGATAAATGATGTTTGTTTTGGAAGTAAATCTTTACACTTCGGGCTTTAAAGCAAGAAGAGGCTAGACAATTCCTAAGACTCACTCTGGAAAGAAATGCCGAAGCAAACCAGAGATGTGTCTATTTTTTAAACCGCAAACAATGATTAAATAAGTACAGGGTCTGGATTGACCTTTTGAAGAAAAGACCATAGTTCTAAGTCGGCCTGTCCATACAAACGGCATACGAGCCCCAGCCATCGTGTTACCCAACTGGTATTAGTCGAGATTAACGACCCGAAGCGCGAAACTACCGGCAGCAGGACATTTGGGTAGGCCGAGGAAACACTTAAAACCACGAGAAAGGTACTAAATATGATCTTATATTACAAGTCTAGACTATAGTCACATTTACATACAAAAAAGGAATTTTAGGAATTACAGGATTTTTAGATAATTACTACTAATAAAATCCAGTAGCCCTAAAGGCCATAGTTTGCTTCTAACGGTGATTTAAGTTATGGAAACCATGGTGCAAGTGCTTTCTTAGAAAGTAGTTGTGTAGTTAAATCGCATGTTAATATGTAATGTGTATTCATAAGGTAATTAACTTCATGGAAAAGGATTTGCGTGGTTATATGTGCAATAAATAAGAGAAATGTTGTCATGTTGAATAATATCTTTATAGAAGTGAATAATATATCATATGTAGTGATTTATATTGAAAGTAAAACAAAGATGTTTTAACGCCAACTTTGGTGTGTCTCAGATATTTCAATGAAGAAACAAATGTTTCTTGTTTTTATACACTCGTCTTGTAAATAAAAGAGTAGAATAAAAACTTCATACTTAATTTAGTTTTATTGGGGTTCATTTGAACATGAAAATCGGTTCAGCTGTTTGGTAGATTACTAGTAATGACTTTTCTACGTATTTTTTTTTGTAACTAGGGTAGCAAATGAGATCCCAAGATCCCGTAGTTTGGGACTAGATGGCGTTGTGTGTTATATGTCCAAAATATTTATTTACTTATTGTCGCCGCAAGTACATGCATTATATTAAATTTAATTAGTGATATAATATAACAATATATAGTCACAGATGGTGTAGTGGTATAAGCGGTCACCTTGCCGCGTCCTATTATGTTGAGGGTTGGTTCTCGAAATGTGGCAACACTTTGTGTAATTCACAAAAATGTAATTCCGTGTATGATTTTGTTGTATGTTTGCAAAAGTCCCTTGCGACATAGAGGTTGTTAATACTCCAGGAAATGTCTTTAAAATAAACATTGTTTCATATTTATACATTTTTGACGCGATTTAAAGGTGGGGCCTTTAACGTTTATGGTTTCGAGTTAAGATAAGATTTTCCTATGGGCCCGCATACCGTTCTAAAATTCACATTAAAATTCTTTGTAGGAGTGTATTAGTGAGTTAAGTACATAATAATTAAGAACAAAACTGAAAGTAGTTTAGAATCTACATAATGCAAGCAGAACTTTCTCAATATTTTAGGGGATCGTGTCAATGACCTCCTTTTCTTATTATTGTTTAGTTAAGTAAGTACCTATTAGTTTTTTTTTCTATAACGCCTGAGGTTAATGACCTTTTCTCTTTATGAATTTTTTTATGACTTCCACAATCATTAGGTATTTAATTTCACTTAGATATATATTATATATTTTTTTTTATTATATACGGGGCAAACGAGCAGACGTATTGCCTGATGGTAAGCGATTATCGCCGCCTATGGACACCCGCAACACCAGAAGCGTCACAAGTGAGTTGCCGGCCTTTTAGGAAGGAGTACGCTCTTTTCTTGAAGGTTTGAAGGTCGTATTGGTCCGGGAACACCCCAGGCGATAGCTCATTCACGTGTATATCTATTTATATCTGAATTATTCAAGGATAATTGGAGAGGTTTAATTTAATTTAAGGAATAATGACTGATTGAAGAACGATGATTAAGGTGATTAACGAGAAATATAGCCATTTTGTTAAATATAACTATTTTTCAGAAATAAAATATCAACTGAGTATGTTGGAAACACCGCAGTTATTTTCCAATCATTGTTATACTGTATAAAATATTGATAAATTAAAGTTTCACCTGTTTATATGTGTATTCCCAAAGCGTAATGATTGACGACTTTAATAGCTGGATGACGATGCCGAGCTTTATTCGGTATTTCTCGGTAAATTTTCTAAAGATTAATCATAGTTACATTGTTTTATCGCCCCCGAACTCCCTTACAACAAAATTGCATGAAAATCGTTGGAGCCGTTTTCAAATTCAGATTATACATATTAACAAGAATAACTCGTTTAAAGGTGATAAATAGATTAGATATAATAATTTATTTATTTTTCTTATTTGTTAAAGACTCTCAAAAAAAATATTTCTAAATCTACGAGACAGTAACGCAACATTTATATTTGTATAACGAAGCGCCTGCGCAAAATTGCACGGCAATGTTATTTGCTGCCACAATTTTTCTTTTCAATAAATTTAATTAGAAAAATGTCGGATCTAGAAAAGCACTGTTAACCAAAATCACCATCAAATAATAATAATTTAGTCAAAGTCATTATCATTTTTCTGTTTTCGTTCATATTTTACTTTTTGGGTTTCTTTTATAGCTGACCGCCTGACGCTAAACCTCTTTTTGAGTGGAATTAGTTTGAAACAGGAGCTAAGGTAAGAATACTAAAAGTTTCGGATACCACAGCAGAATGGACTCCGTGTAGTGATTGAATAATAATACAGTGTTAGCATAGTGTGCTGACACTCTGTATTCATCTCAATGATGGCTTCCCATACCTAGGAGGTTAGGTTTGATTTCCCATTTCTGGGAGGAGAGGTTTTACTTCCAATTTCTGGTAGGGGAGGCTTTACTTCCCATTTCTGGAAGGGTAGATTCTACTTCCCATTTCTGGGAGAGGAGGTTTTATTTCCCATTTCTGGGAGGGGAGGTTTTACTTCCCATTTCTGGTAAGGTAGGTTTTACTTCCCATTTCACATATCAACCAGTCTTTTCAGCGTGGTATAAAGGCCACTTCTGAAGAGAAGAGGAGCCTATGTCCAGTAGTGGACTATTGAAGGCTGTTTTGGATGTGAAGAGATTTAAAATTTGAGTATAAAGACGCGGAGTATCCTTCTGAAGGTTGAAAATTTGATAAAAGTGTAAAATAATAGTAATAAATAACAAAGGCCGCTTGAAAGTAAGCTGTTATTGTTGCCGACAGGTACTTGCAACACTCACACTTCATTGCCAATTGCAAAATTATTAATAAAATAAACACGTAGTTATCATTCCGATATATTATGTAATGATGATAATTCTAACATATAAAACTCTCGTGTCGCGGTCTTTGTTATCAAACTCCTCCGAAACGACTGGATTGATTTTAATTAAATTTTGTGTGCATGTCGGGTAGGTCTGATATTCCAAGATCTATTTTTATACTCCTAAATGATAAGGGTAACCCACTCTTAAATATTTTATTTACTTTTTTATGGCATAACAACGTTTGGCAGGCCAACTAGTAATCTATATACCTACCTACACAAAAATATTATTGATTTGTGTACATGTCAAAAAACTTAATTCTGCACTGATTGAGTTTAACTTTTGACATGCAAAAGCTATGCTTAGCAAGATTGTTTTTACCTACTTGCCTATTTTGTTCCTCATTTATCATCAATAGGCGAGGAGGAGGAGGACTTTACAAACATACACGAAACGGACACAAAGAATACTCAGACTCATAATTTTTGGATGACACTAAGTCTTGTCCATGTGGGATTTGAACCCACAACACTTGACGCAGTAGACAGCGCTAAAACCACTTTTTTTTTTACGTGTGGAAACCCTCTCGGGCCGTCACCCCACCGGGGTTTGCGGTGGGGTGGTGTGTCGGAATCGAACCGACTAAAACCACACGGTGTGCCACTCCGCGCCTGAGAAGGGAGGGGTCCGGGAACTGCAGTTATTAACACGACCGGATCCCGACCGCTTAAACCACTAGCCCAATCGTGCAGTTAATGCAAGCACAATGTGCCACAGCAAACTTTGGTAGAGTGTTAAGGGAGAAGAAAGTTATTTTTTACTCGGCTATGGCGAAGCCAATAGAAAGGGTAATAGTTTTGACAGTGTATGTTTTTTTTTTTTTTTTTTATTGCAGGCACCCGCCATCGCAGGGTGTTGCTGCCTTCTGCATCCTGTGACTCAGACTTAGTGTCACAGCTCGTTTATTACTATAAATAAATACATTATGGTAACAATTTTGACAGTGTATGTTAGTGTGTTCCACCGTAGCGCTTAAATTGCTGAACCTATTTTAATGATTGAGGTGTCAATACATTCTGAACTAATGTCCCGGGTGACAAAAGTTTTTTTTATTATAACTAATTTATAAAATTACTATCGAAAAAACTAAAAAACACGCCTACAAACAAATATACTGGTGAAGTTAATAAAAGCGTGTTAAAAATATGTTTATTCTTGATTGTATATGTAATTTTCACATAGCTTAATTACTTAGACGTGTTAGATAATTAAGCTAAATGAAAATTACACATACAAACGTAAGCTTAACCCAAACCAAGTTTTCTTCTAGTAAACCCTTTTTGTGAATAGTTTAGAACCTAGAGGCATAGTCATGTGCACATAACAGTAAGTAGAAAAACAAAAGTTTATCAAAACATACAAATATTAAAATTAACCTTCACTTTTAGTGATCCCGAATTTATGGTTATCGCATACATCGGTGATTTCTATCAATAACCGACACAGTCACAATTGCTAAAGAATGTGAATTTATAAGCAACATATTTTTATTATTCTAGTACTATAATGGTTGTAATGAAAGCGGGTATTGATCGTGATGCACATTAGAGCGAGGCGCTTGCGCATGCTGCGGTAAAAGAGAAGAAAAAATATTGGTGCGAGAAGGTATCAACATGAAAATGTTGCGTCTAATATTTTGTATGACATCATGGTGGAACAAACTTCTTATATTTACAAAACAACATAACTAAAACACAATAACAAGTATGTATATTGAATTCCAATTCATATATTTTTATTTTATAACTTTATGCACACATATACAACGGCGGGCTTAAAACCCAAGGCATTCTCTACCAGCCAAACTTTGGGAAATGTAGGTATTTTGTGATGAACTGACATAAACTAACATATACAACTACACATATACATTAAAAGAAATCGGACATATAACACAACACAACGCCATCTAGTCCCAAGCTAAGCAGAGCTTGTGTTATGGGTACTAAAACTTATATAAATGCATATTATACTTTTTTTTGTACATACATAAATAGAGAACACCCAAAATCCGAAACAAATATTTGCTGCTATGGATGGATGTAAAACAACATTCAGTACACAATTGTAAAACACATATGTAAACTGTATATCAGAGTATGTTTTGTAAATTATCTTAATTATTTTATTTTTCATATCCGTGTAACCTTAAAATGTACCATAACCATTAAAATAATTAAAAACATTACAATTATTGGCTTAAATCAGCTCACTTAATATGCTCTTCTATGTCTATTTTGTTCTTAGAAAATGTAACTAACATTTTTTATTTTTTGTATTATGTATTGATATTTTTATTATTTTTGACGGTGTTGTGTTAATTAGTGTAGTACATTAAAATTTTGCGAAAGACAGATGTATTATGAACGAAAAGTTTCCTTGCAAAATCTATAATACGTCTAAAAATAAATAACGGCCAACACACACACGGACATAACATTAAGCTAGTTACACAACGTACATACCGTTTGATTTCTAATCCCATAAGAGATCGGATAAGGGCAATTAAAGAGCTGTCATACATACGGTTACGCCATGCGGAAATGCTGTGCCATGTTAGAATGTGGGTAAAAAGGTGCGTGCGCGCAGCGCAGAGTGCATGTGGGCGTTAGACGTGTATTACACTTGTTCAGGAAATATATTGGATATATATTTTTTTTTTATAAGACATTTTTATTCTTTTTTTAAAGATATTGAATTTTACTCATTTGAACGACGATAAAGTACTTCCGCATGGACATACTTTGATTCTTGAAGAAGGACAAGCTTTTTACTTCTGATACAGTGGGAGAGCCACGCTTCGGCATGAATGGGCCGCGGAGTGATACCACGGCCTCACAGAAAACCGGTGTGAAATAGCGTTTGAGCTGTGTTTTAACGAGTGAGTGAGGATACCGGAGGCCCACACCCCAACCCCTCCTCCATCACCCTTCCCATCCCATCCTCCAAAGGTCGGCAACGCACTTGTGACGCCTCTGGTGTTGCGGGTGTCCATGGGCGACGGTAATCGCTTAACATCAGGTGATACGTATGCTCGTTAGCCCACTATACAATAAAAAAAAAAACTTCTATAACAGACATACAAGCGGGCGGAGACGGACATAAAAGCTAGTTCAATTTTATAAAGAGTCATTGGTTTTAAGCACAATACTTGACTTGATCTTAATGACTTTAATTAAAAGAAAATAATGAATATAACATGAATCGTTCTTAATGCGAGATTAAAAAAGATTTCACTAATTAATTATGTATAGCTGTAAGTACTTCGATAAATCTTACGCCATTGTGAGATTCCTGCAAGCGATTACGATACAAACCGGATGTGACGATTCATCGGTTCGAACAATACAAATACCATGCTTGTTTCTGTAACCATTGTAAACGTAGTTTCCGCTTCTCTATTACAAACTACCACTAGATCAATTATATTTCTAAATCCTCTAATTTACTTCTGATATAGATGGAAATATACATTTGGTTTCATAATATGCGGTCTTAGCGTTTTAATTGCCATTGTATCATCTGCACTTAAAACAAGAAAATTTGTGGTTTAAATGTGGTTTTCACTAATGAGTCGCGGTTGGCTATACTTAATACTAGCTGACCCACGCAACCTCGCTTGCGTCTTATATTGCCCGTAGAATTAATAAAATTTCCCGTAAATTTTCCCCTCGTTTTTGTAACATTCTTCATTGGTGCTGCGCTCCTATTAGTAGTAGCGTGATGATATATAGCCTATAGCCTTCCTCGATAAATGGACTATCCAACACTGTAAGAATTTTTTAAATCGGACCAGCGGTTCCTGAGATTAGCGCGTTCAAACAAACAAACTCTTCATCTTTATAATATTAGTATAGATTTAGTGTTTGTTTCATTTCGATCCGTTTATAAATAAAAAAGTTGTATTAGTTTGAATAATCACCGCGATCTTTACGTGGACAGACTGAGTCGAAGAGAAAAGCAAGTAAATAAATAAAAACAGGCAATATGAAGTCAAATCACCAGTTAACAGTAATGGAACATTTATGCGGCAACAGTCAAGTAAGATGAGCTGTGCCGCATCACGTACTGTATACAATCACCGTCCCGCTCTATTTGTGCCGCGAATGCACTCGTTTGCATTACAAACGATTGTGTGGTACTCTGTAAACTAAACCAAAGCAAACACACCTAGATTTAAGGGGCGATAATGTTACTGAAACCACTAATTTGTTCTGTGGAGGAACTGTGAAGAGCATTTAGGGGTATAATCGAAACGATTAGTAATTATTTATAAACTATTACAATCTAGAGTTTTCTTTACTTTGCCGTGAGGTCTCGGGACCAAATGCTTTTCTGATCTGCAAATAATAACTTTATATATTTATATTAGTTGTCTAGTACCCATAACACAAGATCTGATTAGCTTAGGACTAGATGGCGTTGTGTGTTAGATGTCCAAAACATTAATTTATTATCTTCCTTAATACTTCTGTTATTACATTAATTACGTACTTTTTCTAAAAAAAATAATGTGTTGGTGTACTAACTATATCGTAGAGCGTGCTTTGTAACTTACTACAATAATAAAATTGGTAATAAATATATTTAAATTATATGTAAATGTTTGGTCTCATTTAATAAATATTTAACTATCAGGCCCGGATTTTAAGTTATGAACCGACGGCCTCTTACCAGTGAATAGCTCAATTTTAAAATGGAGATGAAATTCATATATATTTTTATTAAAAATAAAAACTCATTCACTGAAATGGGAATAACCTCTTATCCAATGAAACTAAAAAAAGTCAGTTGCAATTAAAATAAACGATACAAAATAACAGTTAGATACCGTTATCAATCGTTGTCGGTTTATTACCAACTCCTAATTAGGTTAAATATCCCGAATTGTATCGTACAGTTACAAGTGTTTTTTAGAGTTTTTAAATAAAAAACACGTGTTGTTAGATCACGTCCATAATTATTTTCAAAATGTAACTGCACTTTACGACATAAAAAATACCTGTTTCCAAATAACTGAATTCTTTGGTATTTCGTAAAGTATATTAGTTATTTGTCATCGACATTTAGGCAGCATTTAATTTTGTTCGTACATTTATAAACGATTATCTTAAAAACGGTTATATTGCTGCTGTTACTGGGTAATTTAACGAAGAAGTAAAAAAAATGCCATTTGCGCCTACAAAAAAGGTACGAGCCGCTAGCTCAAGGGATAATAATGTTTAGTTTTTAGTTAAAATCTATCAAATTAATCATTTTTATCGTTACAATTTAGCCTATGACTAGAGAGAGGCTTATAATAAAAAAAAGTTGCTTTGCGACGTTATTTTTCAAAAAATAAATATCAACAAAAGACTTATAAACCAGCAATATTCGTGACAATTCTTATTTCAAGTGCAATAAAAGTTAAGGAGCGAGACCTGAGTAAATATTTCGCGATCTGTGGTGTGAATGAAGTAAGTTTGTGGAATGTGATGTGTGTAGTTATTTACATTGTGGACTAAATAAAATAATATTGTTTGTAATGTGATATTTCATTGTAGTATTAACTTGATCCTGTTTGTGTTTGAAAATGTTTTGTGTTTTATTTTATAAATTTTTTTTGAAGGATTGTATATAACTACTCTCAATAATGATAAAACATTTTATTTTAACCCCGATAAAGAAGTTTCACTTCAAAAAGATAGCGTAACGGATAAATGTGACGCGTAACGTAACGGATAAATGTTACGCGTAACGAAAAAATGTTACACTAAATTTTTTGACAACCCCGATAAAGAAGTTTCACTTCAATAAGTTCGTTCAAATAGATCTTTTAATAACAGAGGTATGACGTTATAAAGGTGTTTTCATATTTTTGATATGGTATTTCAACCTTTGTGTAAGTTTTGTGTGTGTGTGAAAGTACTAAATTTCCGTAAAAAGGTAGCTCAATAGCACATAAATTAGGTAATAACATCAGTTTTATGATCGGTTATAATTATTTCCCATAACACCTTTAATTAGCACCAACATAAAACCTGTATGGGAATGAAGGTTCTTCCCGTAGACTTGTTCTATGTAACTAAGTTGTAAATATCTTGTGTTTGCTTCGCTGATTTTGTAATAAAAAAGTGTTCTTCCGCTGGATTCAAACAAACGATACTCGAGAATGATACCTTATAACGACAACGGTATTACTTATAGGGATTGGTGCGATAACTGTAAATTTAGGTTTTTTAATTACTACTTTGGTATAAATAAAGGCATTTATGTTTTTCTATTTAGACAGTGTTCTACAACGTTTAGTACTCTTCTAAAATATTAAGTTTTTGTTGCTTAATAAACTCTTTTATTTTCAGTATGGCTGAAAAGTACACGACGTAACGTTAATGCAAACAAATTTATGATGACCAAACGAAGAGAATGTATGAAAATTTCGTTGTTGGCAAAACCACCAAAAATATTTATTATTTTATTATCTGTTTTATATCAAGATCATCAGCTGCGCGACCTGAGCGTGTACTATTATCAAAAAAACTTAAGTCGTAAAACAAAAACACAACAGGGTCTGATGAAATTTATATTCTCTATCATTTTGCCATATTTAAAACTGATTTTTGTAGTGTGTAGTTACAATTATTTACCCCAGTAGGTACTGTATTTTCTCAAAGCCAATACTGAAATACGTAATTCTACGGTACAAAATATAGTTAGTTTAGCATTAGCTCCTCGTTAAAGCATGCCACAGTAATTGGATGTCGTCTCGTGCGCAGACGCAGCTTAGTGATGGGTAAAACCGTTCTGTTTGAGTAACGGACTTTCTTAACTTAACTTATATTCGTGTTTCAAGCAGTAACCGGTATCAAAGTAAACATCTTAAGACGGAAGTTTGTGAGTCTGTGTGTTTGTTACTTTTTCATACAGAAACGGCTGCAGTGATTTTGATAAAGAGGAGACTGACATCACGGAACACACGTAGGCTATTTTTATCATGAGGATAAACGAAGAAACGCAGTTGATTCTCCGTATATGAGAAAATTTTGCAATACTCTTTAAGAGATTTCTATCCAGCTAAAATTTTAAATAAGAAAAATTCCCCTTACCAGTGGTCAATTATGCCAACTGCCAATTGAAAGCAGTAATACCAAATACAGATTCAAATATTTCCTTATTCGCATCACTAGCCGGCACGCGTTCGGGTGCAATCACGCGGAAATCGCCAGCTATTACCGCTAGTAGTGAATCAAACGGCCGCACTACTGAGGAGGCACTTACGATCCATAACTTTATAGAGAGAGTGTAGGAAACGGGAAAAAAGTTACATCAAGAATCCAGGAAATTGCAGGAAACCGGTATATTCTGCCGAGAAAGGATAGAAGATTTCAAAACATGTGTAGTAAGGAAAAATGTACTTATGTAGATATTGACTGACCTGCGTAATCAATATTCTACCAACTTTCAGAAGGAGCTTTGGCGTGTAAACTGTAATCCAATCTTTTGGACTACACGCCAATTTATGTTGGTGGACCTATCATCATTAACAACCCATAACGTCCCACTGCTGAGCCTAGGGTCTCAGGAGAGGGTTAAGACCATACGTCCCCAGGTTGGACAAGTACGGGTTGGGGACTGGAAAGACAACGTCGTGGCTACGTATCTTACTGTTGGATGTTTTAAGCCGCCCAAAGGCCTCCAACTAAACATCACCACTGTTATTCTAAGGTAACAACCGGGACCGATTGCTTAACGTGACCTCGGTCCCGGTTGAATCACAGAGACGCTCATGGTAACATGCCACCAGCAGTCACCCATCCAGGTACAGACCGCGCCGTCGTTGCTTATCCTCGGTAATGGTTTCTAATCACCGAGCGTAACTAGGCTATGAGCACCTTGTGTTGCAATTTACATTTTTTTATGAAACCGAAACAAAGAACATCTAAACTCAAAAAATCTATTTGTGGAGTACACAAAGTGTTACCTACCTACCTAAAAATCAGTGCAGCAGTTTTTCCGTGAACACGAACAGACAAACAGACAAAGTTTGGAAATCTGAATAGTAGGCAGGTGTTTATATTCATATTTTTCGAACCGCTAAGATTATATAATGTAATATGAACAGCATCAAACATGGACCACACAAGAATTTCAAAATTACACAAATTAATTACCATTTTATTTATGGTTTCTATGTGCCATTTTTTTAATTATTTATGTTATCGTGTTCATACTTGAAATAGCTTTTCCAATCATCAAACAGAAAGCCGCAGTGAAAGCAATGATTCATAACATTGGAAGTTTTATGACTAGAATTTGTATATTGATGAATATAATAGTTTAATAACTTTGTGATTTTATTATATAGCAGTTGAATAGCACGACTTCGTATATATTAAAAAAAATTGTTACGGTTCCAACTTACCCTGTACTTCCATACACATTTCAAGACTAAATTTACCCAAACCGATACGGCCATTGCCGAGTTTTAGTAAGACAACATAAATTTGACTGCCTAGGTGGCGTAGTGATAGCGTATGCTACTGTTGTGCTTGAGGTCTCGGTTTGAATTCCCAGATTCGAACCAAGTGTTTGTCTGATCTTGTATGTATTTAAAAAAGTATATATGTATTTATATCAGTTGTCTAGTATCCATAATACAAGCTCAGTTTAGCTTGGCAGTAGATGCCGTTGTGTGTTTATAGATGTTTAAAAATTTATGTATATCTTATTTTATTAACCTATTAGGGATGGTTGGACGGTCCCGTTGCCATGAACGTCTATGATAATGGTTATTGAGAAGTCAGTGCCCTAAAATATACTGACAAGTAGTTCAACCTTCGATTTCAGTTCACCCTTAGGGTGGAGGAGGTCCGATATGCTAGTCGCTCCGTGGAAAACTGATATTCAGGTAAAACCGGTTGCTGCAGTCGACCCCAACTATATTTAGGGACGACATTAAAAAATCTTCTGAGGAATACAGACATATAACGTTTTGTTGCGTAACCAATCTAAATCAACATGTTTATACTGATTATGTGGCTAGGTTTTCTATTAGCACTAGCTCATCAGACATGCCTTCCGCGTTTGAACAAGTTCATGCAGTAGATTGGATCTCATCTTATTAATGAAACAACCGCTTTCTTGTAACATTAAGATAGGAATGCGGAAACAATAAACATATTAATATAACATATTGGGTGTGTTTGTGTCCGTTTCATGTATATTTGTGAAGTCTCTCGCGACACTGGTTATTCTCATTTAAAAATTATAAAACATATTTGACTGCACGATTGGCCTAAGTGTTGTGGGATCAAATCCCACACGGGACAACACACAACAACAAATTGTTGTTCTGAGTTTAGAAGTTCTTTGTGTCCTTTTCATGTGTGTTTGTAAAGTTCCCCGCGACACTGGATTGATATTCCTATTGCGGGGGTTGTCTTTATGTAAAAAACAAAAAGAAAGGTGTGACATTCAGTAGACTGGTAATATCTTGAATGTCAATCACAAATTCTAAGAAATAATTCAAGAACTAGACCAATGGGACCACTCGGCTACGCACCAGCTTTCAAATAAAAAAATCATCAAAATCGGTTCACCCAGTCGAAAGTTATAGGGTAACAAACATAAAAAATATAGTCGAATTGAGAACCTCCTCCTTTTTTTAAGTCGGTTAATGAAGACTGCACGTTTTCTCAAACGTTTGACAAATGGTGTTATTATGTTCATGCTTACATGGCTGTTTAGGGCTAAGTACGTACCTATTAATAAAATAAGGAAAAAAAATAACCCGACTACGTAAAAACTGTTCATTATTACATTACTGCACGATTGGCCTAGTGGTTTAAGCGGTCACTACGCCGTTTGCTACTGCGCCAAGTGTCGTGGGTTCAAATCCCACGTTGGACATCACTTTGTGTGATCCCCCGCGACACAGGATGTATATTCCTAATGCGGGAGTTGTCTTAAAAAAAAAAAAAAAACAAAGATAATCGGGGCCAGATTTTAATAACGAATCTACTGATAACTCATTCATTAAAGTTAAAGTTTAAGCGCTACGGTGGGATATACAAACACACCGTAGCGCTTACCCTTCCTTTTCACTTTATCATAGTTTGGTAAAAGACAATCATTTTTTTTTCGATCAATGGTTTGATATATTACAGTCTACTTTCGGCCTCGGCTTCCGACAGTCTTATCACAAAGTCGGATACTCGCCTATTGTTTTGTTTGGCAGCGAATCAAAATTTTCTGACAGCAGTGTAACAGTGAGATGTCTCTGTATTTTTAACAGTAACCTTATCTGCACGTAACGTTATGCCAATCGTTTCGTGTGTATTACGTAGAATGCAGTTGGTGTCGGATTGGATACGGATGTTACGTGTAATAGGAATCAGTAGTGCCACTATTACTGAGAAAAGTTAGTCTTATAAACAGTCCTGGCAGAGTGTAAATGGATTATAAAAGTAAATAGAAGATATTAGCGACACCTGAGGAAAAAGATTTCCTGTACAATATTTTATATCTCGTTGGCCAAGCAGGTTGGTATGTATAGCCAGAAATTGTTGATGATTTAACTTGATTTGTACGTATGCATGTACCGGTTTTATAAGAAAGAAAGTGAGTAAAACGTCTTTGTTCGGCGTTTAATCGAAGATAATTATAAGATCGTAATTATGTCAAGTGAGAAATTTCATAAATAATAATGATAATGAAATCGTGGATAAACTAAATTAGCATATACATATATACACACCACACACTTTTATACTTTTATTGCTCATCTCTCAGTCTCGTAAGTTTGTAATTTATCTAGAATTGGAAAGGATGGATTTTCTTATTGAATAGGGGGCCAACGAGCAGCAGTATAGCCTGATGGTAAGCGATTACCGCCGCCCAAGGACACCCTCAACACCAGAGGCGTCACATGTGCGTTGCCGGCCCTTGGGGAAAGAGGAGGGGGATGGTGGGACGGGTTGGGTAAATCTATCTTACAAGTCTTCCTAGTACAGATACCAGTGTCTCGCATAGTTTCACTTAATTAAACATGTAATACCTAATTCAAGACGGAGGAATTGTAAATGTTCCGTGTGAGAGAGATAAAAAAGATTTGTTTTTATCATAATACGTAGTCAACTTGAGACCTCAGCGTATAGGTGACCATATATTAAACTCCTTTATTCCAAACTGAAACTATTCTACATCTAGTGCAAAAGTACCTTTTTAGGAAACTATGAGTGGAGTTTTTATATTATTTTATATTTAACAACATTATTCAGTTTTAAAATGTTTTGTGCCCTAGTTTTATAATAATGCATAACTAAAACACTCATCTTCTTTAAAGCACTAAATATCTATACCTACTTCTAAAGCTGAAGAGTTTGTTTGTTTGCTTGAACGCGATAATCTCAGCAACTACTGGTCCGATTTGATAAACTATTTCAGTTTTAGATAGCCCATTTATCGAGGAAGGCTATAGGCCATATACCATCACGCTAATAGGAGCGGAGCCAAGGAGACCAATGAGGAATGTTTAAAAATGGGAGAAAATTATGAAACTACAGGCAATAAGAGATGCAAACGAGGTTGCGTGGGTCAGCTAGTCATTTATACATTTAAAACTGAATTTATGTAACTGTATGAAGCGTGGGAAACTATTAAACAAATGGCATGAACGCTGTTATCCTTACAGTTATTTCAAGTTCAGCTAGAATAATATCTAACTGCCTCGTTGGTCTAACAGTTGGCGTAAGCGACTGCCGATCAAAAAGTCTCGGGTTCGATTCCCGGGTCGGACTGCTGTTGGGTTTTTCTTACAAAAAAGTCTTAACAGACGCCGCGGCAAGGGCGCGGGGCGGGAAACACTGCTGTCTTCTAAGCAATAGAATCATCAACAACTCATAACGTCCCACTGCTGGGCTCGGGTCTCCTCTGAGAAGAGGGTTAAGGCCATACGTCCCCACGTTGGCCGAGTACGGGTTGGGGACGAGTAAGACAACGTTGTGGCTACGTAATCTTACCGTTAGATGTTTTTAAGTCGCTCAAAGGCCTCCAACCAAGCTTCACGACTGTTGCTTACCCTCGGTGATTGTTTCTAATCGCCGAGTGCAACTGGGCTATGAGCGCCATGTGAACACAAAATAGATATACATACTAGTAATAGAAAAATCAAGCATGAACTATTATGTTGGCCATTGGGCCAGTCTGAAGGCTAAACACAACAACAATTTTTTTTATTGCAATAATATCTCGAGTTAACTTTATTTTCTGAATACCTTCTGAACAGTTTTACCTGAGTGCAAAATATCTACTAAACCCCTTGCCTTATTAACATTATCAACCAATACTCTATCCAGTTCAAATATAATTATTTTACTGTAAAGTAAAAAAACCGTTTGATTTTTTCAGCGATTATAAAAACAAAAAAAAAAACATTAGTACAGGTAGAATACCATGGGAAGAATACAAAGCCAATTTCGAAAACACCCAACTTAAATGATAGTGTGTCATAAATTGTTAACTAAACACAGCCGTGAGAAAAACATTCAAAAATTAACATTTTTTGTTTAAATACTCGAATTAATTACATACTCATCTCTTAGATTTATTTACCTAGTGCTTTTTTCCATAACAATGTATGTAAATTACACATAATTATATAATTTACTGTAAGTTGGTCTTCCTGATATTCATTTTACAAACACACGAGGAATAAAAGAAGTTTAAAAGATTTTTTAAGAAGAAAGTCTACGTGTCTAAAAAAAGATGCCCTGCCTGATGGAAAGCACCAGCAGAATCCAAGAGTGGTGGTGATCATCCTCAATGCAAACAAGGACAATGCAGCATGGTGACCAGCACTATGGCGGCCCAGTGAGATGCTTTTTCACGCCCCGCTTAAAGGACCCGGGATCATAGTGGGACGAAAACACGTGCGCTGGTAATGTTATATATTTAAATATGAAAGTTACTCTACTCTGCCTGGTGGAAATCATGAACAGAATCCAAGAGTAGTGGCACCGTACCCATTGCGAATGCAGCCTGCAGCATGGTGACCCACACTATTGAGATGCTTCTGCATCATTGGGCCTTCGGTCTCACACACCAACAAAAACTTTCTTGGCGATAGCTTTTATCATTAATACTTCTTATAGTTAATTCGGTTTAGTTAACTTATGAGGTTCGTAAGGCATATTCACATCTATCACATCCGAATCTAAGCAGTGAGAACCCTATTCGCGAACCTTATTTGTCAAGGCTGGTGTAAAGCGAAATATGTAGCAAACGATCTAAAAATGTTTCTGATTTCAATATCATATCAAGTTAAACTTCTGTCTTGTGTAACACAGTAATAATCCCGCCGGTCATTGAACCACTTCATATAAGTAGATTACAAGCAGGAAATCTATTTAGATGTCGTATTGTGTGGGCTTAGGATAACCTTTGACAGTCTAAGTGGTTTCTGGAGCATCAGTTCATCAGTACAAGTGCATTGATAAGGTAATCATACGTCTGGTGGCTAGTAAATGATCATTGAAACCCTTTTTCGTAAGATAGCTGTTGACCTAATTTGTTCGAAAAGACAATTTGTTCATAATTACAGTGTGTTTGACAAGAACGTGACCGGCGTAATTTTAAATTTTGGAATGCAATTTATAAAAGTAAATATTAGGCTGAATAGAACAATCCTTTGCCTATAATGCATTGTAAAATTGTACTTTAATATATAATTAAAACTTGTTATAAAACGCAAACTATTATTAAGAGTACTATGGTAGTTACTCTAGTTGGTCAAGAACAGATAGATATAAATAACCATTACATAATGGGTACAAACCTGTGCTTGTTTGAGTCGATGCTCCGTGCGGTGTACAGCCAGCAGTGGAGTGACTCTGACCAACAGCCTCCACCACGGCCAGTCCCGTACAGCGAGGAAGGCTCGCACGTTGCGTTGCACGCAACGCGCTGCGGTGTGTTGAGTACGCAAGCGCTGAGCGCGACGTCGCGCCAGCAAGCCTCGTGCACGCGCTTGTAAGCGTACCAAAACGCGCGCAAGCGCAGCGTCGCGGCGTGCATCCAGCTCCCCCACGACGCCGCCGCGGAACATAATCTAAAACAAAAGAAATAAATGCGTTATTTTTTTTACGAGATTGGGGGTCTAACGAACAGACGAATCGCCTGATGGTAAGCGATTATCGTCTCACACGAACATCAGAGGCGTCACAAGTGCAAGTCAATTTTTAAATTCATAATAATCAACAGACTATAACAGCTCGCTAGCGGCCACAAGCCTCTCCTTACAAAAAGGTTATACAACGCTGGCCAGATAGTTTGGCATATCGCGTTCGATACTGTTAACTTACCTTTGGAAAATAAAACTATTTTCTAAAATAAGAAATAGAATGAAATATGACTATAAGTAGTCCTAGTCACAACGAACTTGATAATATTTATTAACAGAAACTCAACAATGACACGTTGTTAGAAACCAACGAACGCTATGTCTTAAGGGATGTTACACAAACCTGAATATACATACTTCACTTCCATCACGTTTTGTTACGATTAGTCTTGCAACAGTTGAGATATCAAAATCAATTAATAAAAGTTATTCTTTAACATGTTTTATTTGTTAACATAAACACTACAAACAAACAGTAAACTTTTCTAACCTCTGCGTTTTTTCCGGTATACCCTTATACGGGGGGGGGGGGAGGGGAACAAACAAGTGGGCACACGTCATGGTATGTGCCGCCCACGTAGATTGCTGCCCTTTCAAATACCTATCCAGAATCAAGGAAAATTCAAGCTCGCTAATCTCACTCTCTAACGAATCAATTGCTAATACTGGTTTTCTGTCAAAGTGTGGTACTACTTCGTTCCAGCCGACCTATTTATACAAAAGTATGGTGGCAACATTGCATCGTATGAAAGTACAGTCGTACATCTAAAGGTCAGCGAAATATGAAACATATCTGAAATTCCTATTTATATCCGTAACAAATGATTACACACTGTGACAAAGACAAGAAATAAGATTATACAATATAATTATAATGAGGAACATCTGTCAACCATATATCTGCAGTTTATGTACATAGAGCCGCTACTGTTATTCCACGATAAGTTCCGTTGCGTACATAATAATTGTAAACAACGATAAATAATCGACAATAACGTTGTTTCGGATAACTATTTATAACCTAGATCAATAATAGTTAAGTTATAATTAGTTTGAATTTAGATTTAATAATAATTGTGTGAGAATTGTCACGTCTCCGTTCGTGTATTATGTTTGTACTGCCTTTATGATATGAACTTTGTAAGATACTATGCAAATTCGTTTTATGATGTATTTTATTGTCTTTATTCATTGTACAGATATAAATCACTCTATAAAATGAGGGAAAACCGGTTTTCCTTAACAATTTGTTTGTGACTTTTGAACATTCGATTTGATTAATCAGTTCAAGAACTCTGAGAATAATATACTTATGCTTTGCATGCTGTGGGTTAGGTAAAACACATTTTGCTTTCTTACATCGGCAGTACAGTTATCACAGTGGTTTAAATATAACCTCGTCGCTTTCTTCTACACCAAGTATTATGGGTTGAATCCCTACATAGGATAACACCTAGTGATCCATAAACTGTTGTTCTACGTTTGGGTATTCTTTGTGTGTTATTTTATGTATATTTAGGTCTTCTGTTGTATTTTTAAAAATAAAGATATTTAAGCAGCTTGAATACATTTTTCAGAGGCAAAAATAAGAGTACAGCAAAAAAGACCACAATGTGCAATGTCAAATGACAAGTCTGACTATGGTATGAGTGACTTGTAGCGACAAGTCAAACGATTTGCAGTAACATCTCTTGAAACTGGGTTGCACCGTTTTACTAGTGTATGTTCAACTAAGCGTGTACAAAGTAACCCTATAATGTCAGTAGATAAACATCTGAGTAACGCAGCAAGTATATCCATTCTATGTAGTACGGATATATATTTTAGACAGATATATATATTCAGTTTTAACTGGAAATAGGTTATTGAAAACAGTCTGAATGATAAATAAATATAACAAATATTTTCGGACATCTAACACACAACGCTATCTCTCAAACTAAGCGGAGCTTGTATTTTGGGCACTAGACAACTGCTATAAATACATATATACTTTTTTTTGTAAACACATAAATATACCTATAAAAAAAAACTCAAACTCCGAATGTAAGTTTTGCACATTATAAAAAATTTTGGTCCTATTCGGGATTCGAACCGATCGAATCGAGACCTCATGTCGAGGCAGTATTATCGAATTTACCTTAACAAAAGTATTTGTTCTTTTTTGACAAATAAAACTTGGAAAAAAGAGATAAAAAATAGAGCCTATATTGTTGTATTGTATTATATTGTATTATAGATATCAATAAAAGTATTGCATTAATCATATTGAAGAAGCTTAAGTTTCTTCAGTTTAAACTTAAGATATGTTATTAAAAACGACCGATAACATATTCGAGAGGAAATGGCGGTCAAATTTCGACATCAATTAAGTTTCAATTTCTTTAGATTACTTCATTGGCTTGTATAATATGAGCTTTGTTTATACAGGTTTACATAGCATGTCAGGTACAACGGGTAATGGACGAGTGTATCCGGTTTTATGTTATTTTTAAACTTGTAACACTTCTCACCACCAAAAATTTTAAGTATTCTAATTTCATTTCTTAAAAATACATGTAACGATTTCTTCGTTACTAATTAAATAAAACGTTATTGTAATAAAACAGCTACTGAGATTTTATTACTCTCAAACATACACTATTATTTAAATATATATATGTTAACATTTATATTGATTATTATTATATATAGTATCATTATTTATTGCAAAGTTATGCTGACAGCTTTTATTCGATAAATGAATTTGAACTATTTTATATTTTACATCCATTTCGAGCTTTTCATGATTAACATTATAAATAAATAAATATAAATATTTCAGATATCTAACTAGCAGAGCTTGTGTTATGAATTAGGCAACTGATAGAAATACAAATATAGGTACTTTTTTTGTAAATACATATATATCATACATCATACAAACATTTGGTCCGACCCGGGAATCGAACCCACGACCTCAAGCACATCAGTCGCATACGCTACGACTGCACCAAGGAAGCACTCATTATAATGTATGTAATACAAATAGTGCTCTATATCGTCCACTTCATGGCACAATCAAAGTCTATATCAAGTCTAATTCAACACTGATTATGACAGATTGTTATATCGAACAAATGAACAAATTTCCTCCTTGACATTTGATTTACAACCGAGTGTGCCATATAAACTTCGAGTCAATTTAGTTAATATTAAGAGCTCATTACAGTCCACTAGGCTTAAAAACTAGGTTATACGTCTAGAAACGACCTCGGTAGCAATGACACAATAGCCCGAGCAGCTCTAACGATCAATGAATTTATTGTTATGCTGCAGATGAACAATCTGTTATGAATTGGTTTATTAATTTATATTAAATGATGTATGTTATGAAACTGGGTTTATTGAGTTTAAATTTTGCTTTAGTGTGAGTCAATTTATGTTGGTGACTGTACTTATTTCTTGATACCGAATCACTTCTTTCCAAATTCACGCGTGTATGAGGATGGCATTTAACGCACATACCATTAAATACCCTATGTACTTTGTAAATACTGGTTTTTTGGTAATATTTAAAAAAAGTTAACGGCATTCTTCGCGCGTGTTTAGATCATTTCTTAAACGTCCTTAAGTTTTTTTTTGTATGTGCACGTGTGTATAAACGAAAAAAATAAAATTAATAAAGTACAGTTGTCGTCATAAATGTTACATTATTTAATAAGTAATAAAGTAATCACAAAACTCCTTTAATACATTCATAGAAAAGTAATGTTTATGAAGAGGAGAGTGGCCATATTGTTACATAAATGACTTTCGTTTTGTTAATGCGCCGTAGCACAATAACTACACATGCGATTGCCACCTTTCAGCGTTGAATAATGTATTGTATAGTAGTGGGTTCTACCATTTTGGAAGGACGGAAAATTGAATTAACAAATGAATGATATGGCTATTAATGATGATCTGATTGTATTAGTAGGTTGAAAATACAATACAAACATTTCACAGAAATGAAGCTTGGTAAATTTGTCACACATGTTAATTTGAGTTGTTGAAATGGTTGTCTGGAGAAATCGCCGTAAGCGCTAAGGCCGCCTATTGAAATGTCACATATAGATGTCCATTTATGTCTGTACAACGTTTTATACTTTAGTGGTGTGTAATAAAGTTGTATAAATAAATAAATAAAATTAATTTCTTTTGGACAATCTTTACTTATTTTATACGTAATCTCTTTAACTATTAAATATGTTATACACATACGCATATAACTAAGAGTATATACTTACAAATGTATAGTACTCAAAGGGGCAATCGGTTCAATTTTTATTTTAATGAACTATCAACTATAAAAACTGACTACAATAGTTCAGATTACGTAGCTTAAAGGATTTCGAATTAACTATTTTCTGCATTATTAGGAGCATCTATCAATACTGTAGATGAATTTTTGTTTTTAATGTCCTATAGTCTGCGTCTAAACTAATTTGTTTAGCATCAGCTTAGAGGTTTACTAGTAAAGGTAAATTAACATACAGAAAGCCTACGTCATGTACACTTACTTTCTACATTGTAAATTATACTTTAAATGGGAGAACACGGTTTAATTAATCATTACGCAAGTACAAACCTAATGTTTTTAGGTATTTATGGTTTTTATTCTTTCATTATAAGCGTATAATCATTCAATAAAATAGTACCATTTTGCTTTTGACTGTCAAAGTGACATTAAACGTCAAAATGAAAATTTACTTGTTTCATGTAACAATACAGTGGATATCGGCACATATTGAATTGGCTAAGTATGAGACTGTCGACTAGCTAAAGAATCTCTTGTTGATGGGATACATTTTGTGTACATGCCTTATTATTTCTTATTTATTGTATGTGGTTAAAGATCGGTGTTTTCAACTATGGTCAGAATATTATGATCAAAAATCGCGGACTAAAGCTATATGGTACCGATCCATTCAGCCTACCATTATGAAACATGTCTGGATCGATCAAGCTAATATGATCAGGTCAGACATGGCCATGGCTCTCAGACTTCGATCTGTACATATCTCTCTAAACAGCTTTGCATATATATTTGGTATGGATGGTTCCCCCAACTGATTAATTTGTGACAAAGTCGAAGACGTATATCGTATTTTGATAGAATGCATCCGAAACGGATCTGAAAGAAAGCAATTATTTTGTAAACCTCATTTTAATGTGGGTAAATGTAATAGCATTTTCACTCTCCCCTGCACGGAAAAAGCGATTATATAGCTTAAATGTATATGTTTAATAGTTCATAAGTTGTATTTTTCTATGAAGGCGGTATAATCACTTCGTGACTAAGCCCTCATTAAATAAAAAAATAAAAAATAGAGTTTACTTGTTATCAATTTAGTCGATTCTCCTGCCACGATTTAAAATAATTGCTCAAGATTATGCAAATTTTTTAACTATAAGAAAAACAGAGTATGAGGTACATAGAACAAAAACTTGTTGTATAATTATAACGTTTTTCAATACAAAAGACTAATCCCGGATGTGAACCAAGTTCTAAAAACTTATAATTTTTGAATATAATTTGACATAGACACTGAATCTATAAGCGGGTCATCATTATTATTATTTTTATCTAAATATGTTTATTCATTTACTCTTTAACTCAAGTTTCATTTAAATTCACAAATTATTAACATACTAGCTGAACCCATCGTGCTACCCGCGGTACGACAATAACCGCGGGCAACGCCGCGAGTCGAAGCTAGTATCTTTATAAATTGTAGCCTATGTGTTATTCGGATGTATAAGCTATATTATTGTAAAGTTTCAACAAATTCATTCAGTAGTTTTCGCGTGAAAGTACTTGGTCTTATAAACTCACAAACGTTCGCGTTTATAATATTAGCAGGACTAAGAAACTCCATTTAAATCTGTTCAGCGGTAAATAATACGTGATTTGGTAAAACACGTGTATCTATGTGTGTGTCATCTAATATTCATTAATAATACAATGATGAAAAACTTCCTTTAGCGTAGAAATTAACACATACAATATCGCAAAAACTATTGGCATACTACAATTTAGGCGATCACATTCGTTGGTTAAACATGTCAACACTATAATATCTTAAATTCTTTCGAAAGGAGAACAGTTTTAAATTGTAATACCAACCTACCGCAAGCAATTTTAAAAACATTAGAATAAAATAACAGCTTCCAACATAAGGATTCCTATACAAAATATTTCTGTAATATTCTATTCCAAAATATATGATACAAAAGCTACGCTAGCTAAGATGTTTGTTTTAAGATGTCCGCCATTTGCCAGCACCAAAGATATTGACAAAGCATTTGAAAAGCGAAGCAAAGTAATGTTATATCCTACACATCTATAGTTTCTCACATATTATCTGGTTAGCTTTAGCTTTCTCCGGGAAAACGGCCCAGGAAAGTAAGAAACGTTCATACTAGCTGTTGTTAAGAAAGCTATAATTTCTTCAACAAGTACCTACTAGAATACGATATTTCCTTGTACAAAGAACTAATTATAATGATTTTTTCCTATAGTGTGATGATCTTAAATTACGTAGCCTATTCCTTGAAATACTTGTAAACAAGGTTTAATCTCCTCATCAAGCATTATTATATCATCAACAACCCACAATGTACGGGTTCGGGTCCTCTCAGTGGAGGGTTAAGGCCATACGTCCCCACGCTACGTTTCTTGCCGGGTATAGACGTTGGACGCTTTCAAGCAGTCCAAAGGCCCTCCAACTAAGCTTCACGACTGTTATCATATGAAAACAACTGGGATCGACTGCTTAACGTGACCTCCGAATCACGGAGATGCTCATGGTATCATGCCACCAGCGGTCATCCATCCTGGCACTGACCGCGCCGTCGTTGCTTACCCTCAGTAATAGTTTCACCGAATCACCGAGTGCAACTGGGCTATGAGCGCCTCTTATTAATATTATTATTATATTATTTGCAATAACGTATATCATATTAGTGCACTGATATTGTAGTTATAAATATATATGTAGTTGATATAAACTAGCAGAGGTTTTGCAAGTCATAGAAGGTTAAGTCCAGAATTTAAGACAAATGTTTAACCGGTGTAGGATTACATTATGTAAGTAAATATGAAATAATTTTACAATTAATTTATATTTTAACCGAAATAAGGGTATCGTAGGTTCGATAACCTTTTTATGGGGTCAAACAATGACAAACGGCAGTATCAATGGTAAACGACTACCAATCCAGTCCAGAGCGAGTTGTCTTTAAGTCCCCCCTAAACGAGGGAGGGGGGAGGTAAGTGGTTTGAGATCTGGCTATTTTCTCAACTATTGAAAAGCAACAAAAGTTTTGCTAAATACCTATCGTATTGTTACAAGGTCGAAATTACATATTTATCATAATTATATCTGTCCATGTAGGGAAGAACTAAGGATACAGGGTGCCACCACCCCTAATCATCCCATCCGACTGAGAGAGAAACTACGCAGGACGATGTCCAGTATTGAAGTTAATGTGATGACGAAGTACTGTAGGTATATAAGAAAGGAAAGAAAGTACGCGAATCACAGAGTAAAATCATGTAATGTAATAATATAACGTAGCATTACAACCTGTGTGTTATATAATTATACAGCTGATAAAATGAAAACAATGGGCGTATGAACATAAGTTTCGCGTGAAATACGTAACCAGTTATGGTTATGGCTACATGGTCAGTTTACATGTCGTCTTGAAAGTATTAATTTGCATTCTCGGTTACTTTATACTTAAGGAAAGTTGGAATTCATGAGAATTGGCGTTTAGATCATATCGTTCATATTACAAAACGCAAGCATGGACATCGGCAATTAAAGATTTACATGTGTTTTGTCGATCCTCGCGTCTCGAGTGTTTATCAGCTGCTTGATTACCATAGCATACCATAGACTCTGGCAATATTCTCTCTGACATGTTAGTAACTGGATAACCGAACTTTGCTGCCGAGATTCAGATTATATAATACTAGCTGACCCACGCAACCTCGTTTGCCTTTTATTACCCACAGCGTGAAAATTTTCCCCCGTTTCTGAAACATTCTTCATTGGTGCTCCGGTCCTATTACTATTAGCGTGATGATATATAGCTATTTTCAATCATCAATCAAATCGGATCAGGGGTTCCTGAGATTAGCTGGTTCAAACGAACAAACTCTTTAGCTTTATAATATTAGAATGGATATACAACAATTGGTCGTCTAAAATTGTCTAAATTATCAATGTAGTCCGCTATCATCTAAGATAAAACGTTCAAATTAAGTACTAGGCGCACATAAACGTTAGGAGTCAACTCACGTTTCATAAAGCATATCGTCAGCATTTCAAAGCGCGTTAGACTTATCACTGCCGATACTGTATCGGCATATCAACACGTACAATTCGGATAAATAGTTGAACGCATCGTCTGTGGAGAATTAAAGAGGGTTGTATGAATTATGTTAGAGGAATGTCTTTAATGGAACTAGACTTTCTTTTTGGCATTTGTATTGCTTCTAGTTGCTGTTGAGTCACCGCTTTTTAAATGTTCATTATTTGTTTAACTTTACTAATTTTACTTTTTTTTTCTAGTATTTATGTTCCATAGAATATATATGAGCAATTCGATTGTACACTAGGACCTTTAAGATAACTAGAGTGTGTCTTATTATTACTATCATAATTATTTATATTTTCACACCTCACACACCTTACTCTCCTCTGTACACATGGTACATAAAGTTATGTACAATGTATACAAAGGCCGACTGAATGACAAACTTAATGATAAAAGCATTTCTTTCACTCTGCAATAGGTTAGCTTTGGTTTTTTTCTAAAATGAGAAGAAATACAGATAAACCTAACAGTTTAGCATTTTTCTTTTTATTTGGGTACGAGTGTAGAACTAGATAGGAATATACTGCTTCTGCACGATATTTAGAATCAATTAGAATTCACGATTCCCCGGTTATAACGGCGCATTCAAACCAATTTTGTATCTACTAACGAGCAACATATTCGCATACTTTTCTAATATATCTTTAATAAAATCCAGTCATTAGTATCCAATGCAAAAAAGAATAATGGTCTCAAAGAGATTTATAGCGTCTAGTTTCCTAAATTGAACAGTCTAATAGACCAATCAAATAAAATCATTTATAATACACCCACAGAGGTCGCTGGCCTCAGAGTATAAAGCAAATGGACTATTTTAAACCAGCAACATTCATCATACAAGGCCATATAATACAAAAAAAAAACGAATTCTTATACAAAACAATCTTGACTAACTATACGAGTGACTTGTATTTGTAATCGACTTTCTCGGAGCGAACAGACATACAATATATGTTCAGTTAAATATTAATTGCGTTCATTGTAGCTGACGAAGTACAAACTCAAAGATAATTATAAACGATGATTGGTATACTTTTTATATATTTATTATTGGGTAAGAAAAAAAGTGAAATCGAAATGCATCGTAATTAGAATCGTACCAACTAATGACGCTTTGGAATAAAAATGATAGATTAAATATATACTAAGTAACAATTATGTACTTAAAAAAGAAATGTGATTATAACATCATCGACAGGCTTTAATTAATAGTCCACTACTGAACATAGGCCTTCTTTGGAAAGGAGGTTTTGGCCTACAATACCTCACTAGCCATATCAATAAATATAAATAAATATTTCGGACATTTAACACACAACGCCATCTAGCCCGAAGCTAAGCAGAGCTTGTGTTATGGGTACTAGACAACTGATATAAATACATTTTTTTTTCTAAATACCTATTATACATAGAAAACACCCAAACTCCGAAACAAATATATGCAGATCATACAAACATTTGGTCCGACACGGGAATCGAACCCGAGATATCAAGCACAGCAGTCGAAATAAAGGTTATATTGAATTGGTACAGGGTTTGTGTAAAGTTATATTGTCGTCACACGGAACTATAGCGAGTTAGTATCGCAATTCAAAAATAACGAATATACATATATATATAAACAAGTATTTACTAAAAGCTTAATATATTATATTTAATTATATGCAATCTCGAAATTGTGAGAAGTTGAAAATAAATTTCGGTATTAACAGATTTCATTTAATTATGACTAAAAGGAAGTTAATATACCTAACAGTTTTGTTATATTTAAAAAAACCTTCTATTAAACAAAAATCTACAATTTGCACAATATATACTATATGTATTTGCTAGTATATGCATACAGCGATACTAATAATAACTGTTTACAAAATCGCGTACAAATACGGATACAAAGCTGTTAAACTGAATGAAAACATTAAATTTTATATAATTCTACGATTGTTATAATTTATAAAATTCCACAACCATCAGTAATGTTTAAAGTTATTTTACGATTATGAATAATCATTCATTGGCATAATCGAGATGTTTATATCATATCGTATTAATCGATTCATTCTCAGCTCATTAAAAAAATTGTTGATGTTGTCAGTAAGTCGGACATCTTTGTAAACAAATTCAGAAAAACGAGCAACTTAAAATGACTTTCAGACTGTTTTTTAACGTAAAGGTTCATTCTATACAAAGCTTTTTTTAAAATACTTTTTAAGCCGGATCACAGCTTCTCGATCAGTTGAAATATTTCTTACAGACTCCAAAAAAGATGTAAGCTGGGAGGAACTATTGTATTTTTACTATTTCACCGATTTCTCGGTAGGGGAGTAATCGATTTAAGCAGTTAAGACTGTTTTTGATTCGGTTTAGTAAACGTTGCTGAGGTAAATATTTTCATTTTGTACCATTATCATACCATACAACAGTACATATGTACGATATATTAAAAATCAAGTGAATATAGTGTCTAATGATACTGTGGCGACCTCCACATACAGCGCCATCTACCGAAGATACACTGAACTACGAAGTAACGCACTGTACCTACAATCTACACTACACGGAGTAACTACCAATCCTGAATCGCGCAAATAAAGTTCCCGCGCCGATTATCATATATACAACATCCCAACATCAACTGTTGGGCAGTGGGCCGCTAGGCATAATCACCTCGCCTGGTCGGAGGATCCTCCCTTTGTGTTGGGTGGAACATTACACCCGTTCCCCCACAGTGGTGACCCCGACGTGATTGGAAGCAGCCTTCAAGCCGCGCCACCATCATGTTCACTCCCACAGCAAGTCTCAAGCCAGCCAGCAACTTCGGCCTCAACTGGGATATACCACACGCAGGACGCGACCGCTCCAGCCTGGTAACCCCTACGGCCTCTACAGCGTCTAGGCACAGCACACTGCACCTACGGTCCATGTAAGCAGAGCACATCTCTCCCGTCTACGCAGCAGCCAGCCACTACGCAGCAATCGCCCCGACTCACTGGGGACCTCATCGCATGCGATCCCGACTCACTGGGATCAGCGGACTTCAGCCCCGACTCACTGGGACTAGCGGCATTCAGTTCCGACTCACTGGAACTTGCGGCATTCAGTTCCGACTCACTGGAACTACTCACTCCTGGCACTGGCAAGCTCTGCATCAGAGCACAGACAGCTGACTCAACATATATCGACCTCCAGTCTTGGAGGGGAGTGATGTGGCGACCTCCACATACAGCGCCATCTACCGAAGATACACTGAACTACGAAGTAACGCACTGTACCTACAATCTACACTACACGGAGTAACTACCAATCCTGAATCGCGCAAATAAAGTTCCCGCGCCGATTATCATATATACAACATCCCAACATCAACTGTTGGGCAGTAGCCCGCCAGGCATGATCACCTCGCCTGGTCGGAGGATCCTCCCTTTGTGTTGGGTGGAACATTATACCCGTTCCCCCACAGATACCATATTTTTTTTACTTTGGGTACCTGTAACAGATTGCCTCCAGGCGATAAGGCCGCCAATGGTACTTCCCTATTTTTAAGTTAACCTTTAAATTATGTAGTGTACAGTGAAGAGATTTATTATTATTAATGTAAAAAAATGGTGTGAGTAGGTACTTTTACAGTACTGAGCCTCTTTATAGCCCAGGACAACTAAATATAGTTTCTCCGAAATAAGAAAAATAGATACATTCATTAATGCATCTTGTTTTCTTATTTTGTTTCCATGAATGTTTCTTAATGACGCATATCTACTAGACAAACTAATAGTTCAAAACAAAACGGAAAGAACTGATTACCTACGGAACTCTTCTGACATACTTCGGTGAAGCACGCGATCATGAATGGTGACTATTTGACTTTTAACTAAAGGTACCGTTGACAACTACTGTTGGAAGCCGTTAGGTAACGCAGATTAAAATGACTCCCAAAGACAACAATCGATCTGACACAAGTTATGAATGCACATACTAACAAGATAATGTTTGAAAAACTATAACTCGTCTACGTAAAATTTATATAGCTTATTTTATCAGGACTATTGTTATGAACCTTTTAACACCTCATTCATTAAAATCCGTTTAGTAATTTAGGTGCTGCGGTGGAATATAAACTGCTAAAACAATTATCCTTTCTTTTGGCTTCGCCATAGTCGTGTACACTATTATCAGTCTTTAGTTATACTACTAAACGCTGGTTGAACATATAGTAAAGGGTTTGTGTCAAGATTTCTTTATTTCCACAGTGATATTGTCCTGCATAGTTTGCTCACTAATGCCCAGTTCCTATATTTGAAAAACAATCCGTTCTAGGTACGAATAGTAGTATATTATACGGGGCGTAAGCTAAAATCGATCCTATAAAAAATAAATTGAGGAACGGTATTTACGACTCGTAGTCGGTTGTAGAAAATTTTTACACGATGACGATTCGTTAAATATAGGAACCGGGCATTAGTCGATTCTTAAGATACCTACGAGATGCATTCGGTTGGTGACACTTCCATTTTCAATCGTTCATTGCACGTACAATTGCTTTTCTCCTTAAAAATAGGTATGTGACTATAATGAATACATACATCAACTGAATAAAAAATTAAAACTTTCTCTAAATACAATTGCGAGAAAGAAATCAAAGATTAGGCAATACTTTGTTTAGAAAAGTACACAGTAACAATCTTGTCCTTTACGTTGAAAAGGATAAAGCTATCTCCGAGAAAGTTTGATACGTGATGCGCATGTAATAATCAAATCCAACTTAATATCTAATTTGGAAGCAATTTTCAAAATAGTCGACGTGACCAAATAAATTGAAACAGAGACGTACAGAATTCGAATAGAAGTGAAAGACATGATTTTGAATACAATAGGAGCTGTTATAACATCGTATACGTGATTCATATTATAATAGAATTTATGTCTGTGCATTTGGCGGTAATGTGATTACTATTTCAGTTACGTAAATTAATTTGAAACAAATCGTATAGGATTTTCATCAAGTTTTCCTTCATAGTAAATTTGAAATACATTGGTTGTTTTTCATGTGGAAACGATTAGGAACACGACGTGTCACCACGTATTCATCCCTTATGTACCGTAACAGTCGACTAAGAGGGACAATTACGCAGGACAACTTCACTACAAAGAGGAGGACCATGAACCCGTCGGGCCAGCGTGATATAGCAGGCCAGTACCTTCTTTCTATAGATATGCATATGTCCAACAGTAATAATAATAATAAATATCCCGGACATCTAACACACAACGCCATCTAGTCCCAAGCTAAGCAGAGCTTGTGTTATGGGTACTAGACAAGTGATATAAATACTTATATACTTTTTTTTTGTAAATACATTATTATACATAGAAAACACCCAAACTCCGAAACAAATATTTGCAGATCATACAAACATTTGGTCCGACCCGGGAATAGAACCCGAGACCACCGAGGCAGTCGAACAGTGGACTATTTAAGGCTATTAATGACGTTGTTTGATTAAAAGGCCCGCTCGTTTACAAGTGGTAACCGATTTACTCATAATTCGCATTATATTCATATGTTTAACATAATACTTACCGGCATAAAAAATGTGTTACGACTTTAAATAAAAACATTGAAATTATAAAATATTTAAATAAAACTGAATGGATTACGTGCTCTACATACTCGTGTTGTGAAGATAAAAAAAATATACACTAATATAATATATAATAAAAGAGATATGACGTACGTACGTAAAATAGTAATTGGCTAACAACAATAACATATTTACTTTAATAAGATTAGAATTTTTTTTTTAACTACAATATTTATCTTGCATTCATAAAAATGTACGATTTTCAACCAAAAATAAACTATTTTACATAACGTAGCGATTGTTATATGTTAAAGATAATTAGTATGCAAGAATCGCCTAGTTAAGTTTTTTCTTTGCAAGAAGATTCTGGACACTATAATAAACACTTAATATTCTTTGACATTTTGAGAAGATATCTTCATTTGTTCTAATATTTTATTATCTTTCTAGATGGTTCTTAGTAAGTCCATGCAAGCCACTAGGAAGAAGTGTTAATGACTCATTGTCTACGAGACAATAAAAGGTCGTAAGTTCAAAGCTTGATTGCTTAACATGATTGTTGATTCACTTACGAAATATGCTTCTTTGAATAGGACCCGCCCAATGGGATATTGTCTGCATACTTAGTAAGTAACCTGATAATCAGGAGTCACCATTTCTCTTCAAGGATACAACGTTAGACAATTAATTTAACAATTCGGAATTGTTTTCTTTTAATATAGGGTCTACCAAGATGACTGTACTCTATTGGAAAACTTTGTTTATAACCGACTTTTGTAAAAGTGTTTTTTCATTTTATTTATGACTAGTTGAACCTCGCGATGTTACCTGCAGTTATTAGTTTACATATTGTTTTTTTTTCTTACAGTTAAAATAGCCAATATTAATCAGTGATAATGTAGCATTCAAATGGTGAAAGAATTTTTCAAATCCGTCCAGTACTTTTTGAGCCAATTCGTTACAAACATACTTACATACAAACCTTTCCTCTTTAAAATATTAGTATAGATATATTTTTATAATATAGGCAGTAAGCGAACGGACATATCACACGATGATTAGTGACAACCAGCGTCGACTCAGAGACACATGAGTCACAAGTGTGTCTACAGCCCTTTAAGGGGCTTCCAACACCATGAAACAGAGGAAGAGGGAGTTTTGAGCTCCGATAAACTCTATCACGAGTGGAAAGCAAAGAATGAATTGCTTTATTACCAAGTTTGGTAGGCCTTGGTATCATTCTAGCTAAGCCGACCGTCTTATACGAAAACATGACTAAATAACATGACAAGAGAAATTAAAATTGTCTCAAACTCTATTTCAACCTGTCTGACCAGTGGTAAGGCATCCCTATGTTTAGCAAACGCTGTTGATGTTCTCATGACTCTTTCACATTTAAAAAATCAAAGTTTCAACGTTTTTGTAGACACATATGTTGAAAACAAGTGTAAAAGTCTCAGTTCGGATTTTTCCTGCCCAAGTAAAGGAAAGTCTACATTAGGTATTCACGTAATATTAGCTGTTATATTGTGACGATAGAAAGTTACAATCGAAAGTGTATACTTGTTATTTGCGATGCATCACGTACAACCAAGGAAGCCTAAGAATTCACAAGTTGGAAAGCTGATACTCGAATTGCTTCCAAGTGTTGATGTTACTTTAGGTGAAAGACAGTTTGAAGTTCGCATCAGAATGCAAAATTATTCCTGACGGTACTAGACATTGTAATCACTGTTTCTTTTATAAATACGTTTTTATAGAGCTTTTTGTGTTGTCTTTATCAAAAAAGTACTTGTTATTTTTAATAAGTTTCGTCAAGTTGCTAGAGCTGTATAGACGCCTAAAACATCTTTTCTATGTAACATATAGGAGTAAATGGTGAATTAAATGGTGAAATAAATATTAAAGGTTGTTGATGAAACAAGACTCTTCCCCGTTTAAGTGTGTTAAAAAGTGTGTGTTCAATTAAGTCTTAATGTGTTCCAAACTAGTGTACCATAAATAAAGCCCTGCAGTTTCCTTTTCCCTTCCTTCTGACGGATTCTTGAACTAGGCAGACTTCCCGGAATACGACATACAAAGAAAAGTATTATATTTTCTATATGATAAAATAATACTAATAATAAAGCTGAAGAGTTTGTTTGTTTGAGCGCACTAATATCAGGAACTGCTGGTCCGATTTGAAAAAATATTTCAGTGTTGGATAGTCCATTTATCGAGAAAGGCTATAGGCTAAATATTATCACGCTACTACTAATAGGAGGAACACCAATGAAGAATGTTTCAAAAACGGGGGAAAATGTTCACGCTACGGGCAATACGAGTATAGGACGCAAACAAGGTTGCGTGGGTCAGCTAGTGATAAAATAAGTTAATGCTTATGCATGCACATTACATAAACCTGTGTCCTTATAATAAAACAACTACTCTCTAAATGCCATAAACAAAACACAAAAACAGGTAAAGCACTTCATGAGATTAAATCTATGAAATAGTTTCAAACTACATTAAATAATGAATCACAGCATGTACTTGGTGAAAGTGAAAGTCTATATAAATGTGACTTAATTACCTTTGTTCCGAATATGAAAAAGAAGAAATAAAAAGAAGTACGACTTAACCTTTATGCCCACATGTTGCATTCTCTACTGTCCCCAAATCTGTCATTATGTAACTAAAGTATTACGTTAGCAATGTTTTGAATAGAACTTGTTTGATCTTCATTAAAAATTATGCAATCGATTTAAATACAACAAATCATAGATTTATGTTAATTAAACATTCTAAGTCGAAGAATGTTTAAGAGTTACATAATATGTCAGCTTATTGACAATCTTTAAACTTTTGTGTTACTTTCGTAGTAAATATTTTATTAAGAATGTAACCCGAGACAAACTGCGGCACTATTACTGTACAAATTAAGTTATTTAAATTTACATATCAAATAGAGAAACACGTAACGATAATAGAGTAAAAACTGTGCCGATCGCAAATTAACATATTGTTGATAAATTTATAGGTTATTAAATAAATGTGAAAGTTTAAATACTTTAACACTCATTCATATTCGATTCTTTACGATTAATTAATGTGAAGATGCCCTGTAAATTACATGTAAAATTGCATTATCACATTGCATTGTGTATTTCATGCACATAGTTAGCAGATAAAATGGTTAAGAGGTCTTCGACCGATCAAAGTGAATAATTATGTTAGGATTAAACTCGGACAGCTTTCAAGTCAACATCTGGCTTAACTAGTTTCCTAGAGGTAATATAAATCGATCTAAATCATTGCATGTAACCAGTGGGAGAGTGCGCATAAACGGCACCTGTAATTTCTTGTTATCGATATGTTAACAGTGTCGCATACCTGTTCGTCCACTTTCGGAGCGTCGGTGGCGCGGGTACCGCTAGCGACCTCGTTGACTCCCCCCTTTCGACGTGCGGGCCGCACGGGACACACACTCTTCGCATTCTCTGGCAATTCTATCCCAAACTTCTTCGGACTATCGAACACTTTAAAGTCTACTTCGTCAACACTGTTATGTCCTGGGCTTAAGTCGTGCACGTTATCGAAAGCCTGATCGTTATCGTGTACGGCGTCGTTGGAAACATGACCCGAGTCATCGCTGCAGTCCGAGTGGGTATCGGATATTTTCTCATCCGTTTGTTTGTCTAGAGCGAGTTTCTCGGCCTGGGAGCACGTTTTGGAGTCGTCGTGCGACTCAACGTATTTTACTTGTCGGCCGACGAGTGTGCTCAAGTGGTTGTGGAAAGTGGTGTTCGCTACGCATAACTCTTTATGAACAGGTGGAATTACCCTACAGCTTACAAACGGAGACGATTCAGTTTTCATTTCTTTCGCGGTTTTTAATTCCAACTTTTTTACTATAGACTTTACAGGCGATAAAATGATATCAATTTTTCCCGGCTCATTGTCATTTCGCTTAGACTCCGAAGGCACTATTAGATCTCTTTTATTTACGATTCTGTGCTGCAATTTTGCTCTCACAGCGTTTATTTCATCTGAGTAGTCTTTTAGGTTTGATTTCGATGTCAAAAAGGTTTTTTTGCCGTCAATCGATTCGTTTTTCTTCTTATCATTTTGTCGTTTTACATCTGATTTAAGATTGAGTTGAGACTTTTGTCTTATTTGTTTATTTTCGATTTTTTCGTTGTTTTTACGCGGCGCTAGCGATTTCTTTTTCTGAGCACACTCTCTGGCCTGGTCTACATTACTTAGATCAACTGGAGTGGGAGAAAAGAGCGCCCTAGTACTGCTGAACTTATTGTGCGACATTTGACTTCTTATCACCGGGATCTTACTGGGAGAGCCCGCAATAGAAGTTGTAGATTTAGTTCTCTCTAAGCCGGGTGTAATTAAATATTCATTACCTATTTCCCATACGCTTTTTGCTTTTTGCATTTGTGATTTTGGGGTATCTTTACCATTTAAACTAATCTTTATGTTTAACAATCCATTATCTGTACATGTTTTAGGCTTGAGTTTCTTTGGCTCGATAACTTTTTTTTCGACTTTTTTCATTACTGGCTTGGTTTTGGACACAACCGGAACTGGTGTTGACGGTGGGTTAGACATAGTTTTCTTTAGTATTCTTGTTTTAACGTCAAGTTTTTTTAGATCTTCTGCTTTGATACAATTTGGTCGGGTCGTATTTTTCGATGAAATTTTATACGTGGCGTATCTGTCAGGATTCATCTTATCATTAGGTATGGCAGTCAGTGGTACTAATGGTGCTGTAAGTTCTTTCTCTTTCATATCGGCCAGATTCCACAGACTGGTTGTTTTGTCAATAGAGTTGTTGCGCGTTACTTTACTTCTTGTTTTTCTATCATCTGGGTCCGAATTGCATTTCTTTAAAATGCAACGCGATTCAATTATACTGCAAGTTTTTGACTTTTGTAATTTCGGTGGAATAAAAATGTTTTTATTACATTTATTGTCGAGAGTGAGAGATGTACTTGAGGTAAACTCTGACAATATTTTATCGAAAGATTCCAAAGCTTTACTCAATTTAGATTCAGCACACACATCACTTGTTGGTTTAACTATAACCACATTTTCGTATATCGAAGAATATCCTTTAGTCTCATCGAGTAATTTGTCTTGTTGTACCACACTACCATCACCAGTAATGTTTATATTTTCATACACATGACGACACGGCGTCGAAGAAACGGTATCGGTATTCACTTCGGAATTACTAACGTTGTCTTTAGAAATAAACTTTTGCACGTTATCACTATTATTTTTCACGGGATCAACAATTTTCCGTTCGAGACAGGCTGCGATCGCGGTCACTTTACTACCCTTATGCTCGGGCGAGGGTTCTGAGCCGACTGAAAAAGTCCTGTAGAACTTCTGCAGTGCCCCTTGAGCGGGGGGCGTGAGGGGCGTATGCTTCTCGGTCGGCTTCTGTCCGCCGAATATGTTGAATACTTTCACTGCGGGCATATCGCGGGCCCGGCGCGCGGGCGTTCGCGTAGCGTGGATGCGCGCGCGCGTCACGACGAGCGGCGTGCATGTGCCGCTGTGTCGCGCCATGCCGCGCCGCTATCACACGCACACAATAAAGAAAGTCAATGTCACTTCAATCATCCAGCAACGTGACAAATTCTCACCAACTTATCGTCAAAACATACTTATCGATCGTTAAGTATAATGTAAGTATTTCTGCAATAGATTAGCATTGAACGTGCATTGGCATTGAATTTAATACGTATCTTTTTGATGCAATATCTACCATACAAATTACTTCTGATATTAAATTGAAAACCGCTTTTTATTAAACTTACAGTCCAGTAAGCTTTCGGCGATTCTATAAAAATAACATTTTTATGTAACATAATAAACATATTTTTGTTGGAAACTAGTTATATAAAATCAATAAATCTCAATAGAAAGCAGGATTGAGGTTGTTTGGACAGTGATGTAATTGACCCAGTTGTTTGATGTTAACTTGGAATAAGGTTAGAACAACATTCCAACTGTTCCTAAGAAATAGAACAAGATAACCTGATTAAAAAGAAACACGGTTATCCTGTAATTAACCGCACCACATGTGGATAACACGGAGTTTTATGTAACTGTCTAATTCAGGACAATGTTCTGGTTAATGTGTTGCTATTTTTAATATCACCCGTAATTAATGGAACATGTAAACCGATACTAAGGTTATTAAAACATTTAGATCAACTTACGTATGTAGGTAATTTATTGTTAGCAGTCTTAGTGCTGATAAAAATTTAAAAATATCAGCATATTTTATTTTAGTTGTCAGAAAATTTTACTTGCTTTTGTAAAATATCCTTTGTGTTAGTAAATATTTAAAATAAATTCTATTTATATTAATAGCATCTAAAGCATAAACTATCTACAACATTGCATGACACATTGTATATATATTTTGCGTTTTTTGTTTCAATTAGAATGCAAGTAGGAATGTCAGGTCGTTCCAAAAAGCTATAACGTTCTTCCTCTTTTTAAAAACTTTAGAATTCAATTTTGTATTAAGCTTATACTGGAACTAAACAAAATTAAAGCATGTCAATTAAAAAGTTTACAGTCGTTGAAAGCTTTAAAAAAGGAAATCTTTAAAATTTTAAGCTTCAACTTGTGGCGCAACAAATACCTGAACAGGTGTGACGTAATGTATTATGAGAACACCGTCAGACGGACGGTCGCTAAGAGGTCGATGGCAGCCAAATGTTGTCTCTACAGGTGATTCAGTCGTGAAGGTGCTCAAAAATGGTGGGAATAAAAACTATATAACGTAGGGCAGGTTAGTTTTTCTTCAACAAATTTGTCGCGGTAAAGATTGGGACACCGTGACATCACAATTTATTCGAACCACAGACTAAAATACAAAATGTAGAATTAAAAAACATTTTCTAAGCCATGTTACATACAACAATACAATTATGAAAAAAAAAGTATTAAGTCAGAACCATAGAACATACATTCAAATTAAAAAAAGAATCTTAAGAAAAAATAAACAGAAATGGCAAAGGTAACCATTGTGGTAAGTCTACTTACATTCATCAGAAGGAGTGTGCGGTTGAACCGTGACAGTTTTATGACATAACTAGAGGTAATTGTCAGTGCCGTGACAGACGACCGTGGCGCGGATTAGCTGTGAAATCGTGTCAAGTGGATGTCTGAGGTGCAGTGTACATAGGAGGCTAGTGAGAATATATTGTTATGTTGATTTTATGTATGAATGTAACGTACAAGCTCTCTCCTCTTCCTACGAACTCCTAGAATTAGTTCTGGGTATTGATTATGTACAGTCGAACAAACTTTTGGCATTCCTTTCTATAGCCATAAGTCTAACAGAGTAGGTTTTAAATACTATTTACAAATGACTTAAATTCAATGACAGAAAAGAGGTTGAATACTGATTTCCGATTTAATTTCATTATTTCCCACCTAAGTTAAAAGGTTTTTAGTACTGAAATGGTTTCGGAAAGAATGACTTAAAGGTTCCCGCGTCTAAGATTTTCTACATTTCTTTCTAAAGTCAATTTAAAACTATTTAAAACTGTATTGATAAATATTACGGGCAGCAAAATGAAACAAGGATAAACAGACGCCGTAGACGCCATCTTCTTATAATATTATTGAATAGAAATCAAAATATCAAACAATACTTCTCTCTCATAATGCAATGCATAACAGTCTATGTGTCTTTGGAATTTTGATAGTCTGTTTATTAACAATGACTATTGGTACTTAGAAAATTGTTTTTTATTTGACAGTATTGCTTTGATAATCTTTTGACGTTCGATTTTTAAAAGTTAAATGGAATTTTGAAAATCGTCCTTTAATTATTTCCCCGGCGTTTCGTTTCGTTAGTCGTAGCAAATCGAAAGGTAAGACGCTATTGCAGGCCTTCCGTACGTTATTTTCATAAAAGTTTGTACGTATTACTTTTAAGATAGTATGTGACGAATTACACAACACAAACCGTCTTTCATTCGGTCTAGCCAGCGCGTTATTGTAAGCCAAATACTCTGTTCTACTAAAGAGCAACGCACCTGTGACGCCTCTGGTGTTGCGGGTGTCCATGGGCGGCGGTAATCGCTTATCATCAGGCGATACGTCTGCTCGTTTGCCCCCTATATACAATAAAAAAAATAGTCAATGTCCAGCAGTGGACCATAGTGATGAGACGCGATGATGAAGTTTACGAAATGTTTCAAATATAACAAAACTTCCTGCAATGAACACCAGACCTTATTAAACACTTAATCATGTCATTTAATAAGAGCAAGTGGTTTCTTGTCTGACACATAATTGCTCGCAATCAAATCTTGTGGAGAGTGACGAAGCCCAATTGAACCACAATTGTGACGGACGTGGTACTGGTAATTATATTCTTTTGCTGATTAAGAATTTAATAACCTTATTATTCTTAGATTTTTTGCTGCGCTAAATTTAAACCAAATACTTTTTAGTTAAATATCTGTGAAAAGATCTCGTCTTTTCTTAAGTTGTAAGGTACTAGCTACTGTCCGCTTTTCATACATCCCTTAGGACTGACATTTTCTTATAATCAAAAAGGATTGGCTCTAAAAAATTTAGTTTACGTTACGAACAGTTGTGGTTATATGTACAATCTGTTGCTGTGTTCCATAAAATTAAGAAAAGGTACATAGGTATACATATGAAATTGCAAATTGTTATCAAAATTTAAATACTAGATTACATTACCTAGTGTGTTTGCTTATGTGCACGTGTGAGTGTGTTTGTGTATGTAAAATGTTTAAGTGTGTAATCTATGAAATTATGTACAGTATAACCCGTTTAATACGATCACGCTTAATACGATTTCTCGCATAATACGCCGCTTTACGCCAGTCCCTGCAACTTGAGACATATTTTCATACATTGCTTAACGCTTAATACGATTCGTCATCCCGTTTAATACGCCCACCCGCACTCGACACCTCGACACGCGCTCGAGCCAGCCGTCGTGTTGGAAGAAGAAGAACCCGAGATACTGCAGATTTTTTCTGGATATTCTTCCATTGATGACAATGTAACACCGTACGAAATTCAATCAATTGAAAATCTTATTGAGAATGTGAATACACACAAAACGAGGCCCATATAAGTGATAATGAAGATGAGTCAACCCCGTTTTTGTCAAACGCCCAGGCATTATCAGCTGTTAATGTTATGATGATATCAGACGCTATGTAGCTTCTTTGGATCAAAGTGAAGACGCACTGCAAAAGTTGTATTATGTTGAAAATCTTTTAATTGCTAATGCATCAAAATCTTTCTCTCAAACCAAAATAAGTAATTTTTAAAAAAATGTATTGAATGTAGTTACATAATTTAAAATAAAAAGAACAAAATACATAATAATACATATGTACATGGTACGTTTTATTTTCCCTATCCCGCATAATACGCTTTCTCGCTTAATACGCGTTTTTGGTCGGGTCCCTGAAAAATCGTCTTAAGCGGGTTATACTGTAGTTATAATAAGCTTTTCGATGACATGAAGTTCTCGGCTTCCGTATAGTCAATCAGTATAAAAGTCAATCAGTCTGGGCAAGTAATTTTATATGTATAGACGTGTGACTCAAATTCAAATCGAACTGATATGAAATAAGCTCACACTAGATACTTAGAATATTGAGAGGAACCTTCTGTATCACTCACAGTTAAATACTAAAGATAAAACTAAAACAACAGAGGCATAACCACTGGCTGTGCAAACAGTGTGCGGTGCACACTCAGCAAATACCATCCTTGTCGCTGTTTCCTGTCTGAACCAGACAGCCACTAACGAATGTTAAGTGGTACAAGCGATAAGCAACTCTAAGGAAAAGACATGGTCATACCCTGATGTCGGATATGCTACTCTATATAAATTGCTTGTGACAGTTCCTGACAATGTTTTGGGAAACACATGCTTCAGCAAATATGGGTTGATAACACGGCCTTACAGGACATCGATGATAAGAAGGAAAGAAAAAGCATTTAATTTGACAAACACAAGACAACATAAGGATATTGTTTCGTTGTTAAACTCCTTAGAATACTTAATTACTTAGAATGTAAGAGGAGGCACTCCAAGGGGAGAACTCACAAAGAGTCAACAGGCTTATCTTTCTTGAGTTACAAGTAGAAATGGCTAGCGCTAATTACAATAAATGACCAGTCTGCTTGCTTGTCTTTTATACCATAAAAAATAGTAATAAGTGAGTTATCTGTTTTGCTAGCACACAAACTCTTATGTCTTAGACCACAAGAGCAGTATACGAAAGGAAGTAGATAATATTTGAACAGCGCCTTTGCCAGTCAAATTTCCTTCTATTCAAAGATTCCTAGCCTTTAAAGGAAAATTTTAAGTGTTGAATATTGAGTTTGCTTTAAGTGCCTTGAACACTACAGATTTAGTCAACTTTAGCCTTGTTTATAACTGCAAAAATAATCATTTGTATCATTTCATTTTTTTAACACAAATAATTGTTATTTAAATACAAAACTTAAAAATAAACAAAAATACTTTCATAGTACCTACCCATTTTCAATTTCAAAATAATTGTCAAACATAGCAAGGCGTTTTTCATTATTAAAATTAATAGGAATTGTTATTAAAGTATAAAAATAACAAAACTGTTTAACCTGTTTAAAAATTGTTTTTTTTTTTCGTCAAACCTCGTCTGCGTCTCCTATTGTTCGTGTTCTGATGCATGTTGTTATTTTGACAGCGCGAACAAATCTGTTTACCTTATGTAAGGTCACAAGGAAAGTCAACTTTAAAATATTAATCTGTTGCGATATTAGGTATATTTTCCCCGGTGGTGACTCTTTCAGTCGTAAGGTACGGCAGGGGAGATTCCAGAAGCCGCTGATGCGTTCTTGGAGCTCCTCCCGACTGCCGAGTTAGGCCGCCGAGGGGTTTAGTGGGTAGATCGACCCCCTCACGGAGGGTATGGTGCAAAAAGCATACTCCGCGTGAAAAAAAAATGGTATACTTGAATCAAAATAATTAACGCGTTAAGATAACATTGTTGCCGAGGTGTATTAAATATTAGTAGGTCACGTTTTTAGAATCATAGACTCATTAAAATGGAACAACATCTCATCTAAATCTTTTTATTTACTTGGATGTTTTACTTAAAGCGCATAAAGCGATAAACTTGTTCAATCTTCCGAACAGTGAGCATCGTGGCACCTAATCGTACATTTCGGTTCGATGCTCATCAATGTCATGGCGATAGATGAACTATCAAACAAATGCATTTGGATCCTCAATATTACTTGGAACAAAAATCAGAAGAAACAACAACGTCTTGCAGAAGAGTAAATAGTTCCTAAATACTTCTTGTTCAGTGTTGTTATGTGATTCTGCCCTATCTATAGATATAATATAGGGCAAAATCTTATGGTTTGGGACCTCCTCAGAGAAGAGACCTGACGTCGGGTGGATTCTAGTAGAAATACTAGTGACTCCTGGCTACCACGTTCCCAACGAACCGAAGATAAAAGTTAAGAGGTAAACAAAACCGAAGGATCTTTAAGAAAGGTTCAAAAAGAAGAGATTAAGGGTCAGTTTCCCCAGTTCCTGATAAAGTTTCAGATAATTGTCTGCCATATAACATTATTTGACAATGAGGGCCAGTTTCAGTTCTGTTCAAGTCCCTAGACTAATGTCAACATATCTGTAAAATAACTACAGATTTCGGTTACACAAGTCTTGGGTACAGACATTTTTGTTATATATCTTTTATCTGTTAATTAGTGTTATATGGGATATAACTACTTGAATTTTTATCACGAACTGGTGAAACTGGCTCTTAAGGTTGCTAAGATATAAGATTCATAACGAATAAACACTATTAAATTGTTAAACAATAAACTACACAAAATAACCTTACTCATACGGTATGTTTTTATATTCTATGAAAGCACTTCTCATGGGTTCATCTAAGTCATTCAACTTTTTCACTGTGAACGCACATGGCTTTTGTCAATTTAAGTCTCCCACGGTTTTCTCTCAACGAAAGTGATTCTGTATATATTCCTAGTAAGCATGAAATCATCGAGAATAAGGCAAGAGGACTAATAGACAAGACATCCGGTAATGATTAGTATCTATACTACCAGGTACTAACTGACTCTCGCAACTTACTCTGCGTTTCCTTTTAAAATGCTCCTATCTTAGGCACGCACCACAAAACAAATATGTAAAAAAATAAACGTGAAAATCGGTCAGGAGTTAATCGTAAGCAATAGCATTACACAAAATCTATCTGTATATCTATACTAATATTATAAAGAGGAAAACTTTGTTTGTATCTTAGTTTGTAATGAATAGGCTCAAAAACTATTGGACCCATTTTAAAAATTCTTTCACCATTCGAAAGCTACATTATCCACGAGTAACATAGGCTATATTTTATTTTGGAAAAAAATAGGGATTCGTAAGATATTGGGGTTTTTCGGACACAAGGTGTAAAAAGTCATCCAGAAAAGTTACTTATTTTGCGTACGCTGCGTAAACTATAAAATATAGAACCATAAAATGTTCTAATTAATCGTAGATCTTATAAATATCTACAAAAAAGTCCGCGACACTATACGGGGGAAAATTTTTCGCTACGGGCAATAAAAGACGCAAACGAGGTTGCGTCGGTCAGCTAGCTATCTATATACTAGCTGACACGGCGAACTTCGTACCGCCATATTTAAATATCTGTCTCAGTTTCACACAGACAGAGTACAGTCGCGGTCGAAAAAAAAATACTTTTCCCGTTTTCTTTTTGTATACAAACGTTGTCCTAACAATAAAGAACACATAAAAAAAAGAATTACTTCATTTGGTGCAGGTGGTTATTTATATAGATATAAAATAAGTGAAGCAAGAACTTTGTCCCCCTTTTTACCACAATTACGCAAAAGGAGGACTATAGAGTTTGGCACCGTTATAGTTTCATAGGTAGGAGTGTAGAAGGTTTAAAAAGAAATAAATGAATCATGGTCTAATGCGACGTTACTAGTATCTAATAGATAAATTGTTCGGCAGTAGGCTATTTCAATGTTCTTTGGAGAAACCTACACGACAATTAACCGAACATATATAGCCAGTATATAGTTTCGATGCGCATATAATATCGCTTAGTCTTTCTGTTCTGGTATGTGGAAGTGAGAAAAGCAATGGAAAGTATTGCATATACAATTATACACCCGATTTCCTTTTATTATTTGTTTTACATTCGACAAAAGCATTTACACATGCGCAGAGTACTGACTAGGTGACTTTAATTTCCAAGAAAGCTATTCAAGCAAAAAACAATCTTCGTATAAATGCAGTTAAAGACGATTTTGGTGTATGTAGAAATTTCTAAGATTGCCGTTTTCTTCTTCACCATTTTCTTGGGGTAAAAATTAAATCAAATAGAATAACTTGGAAATTAAATATATAAGGAATACCTTCAGTATATCCTTATATATATTTGCATTTAGTTACCTAAATCATTACAAGATGGCACTAGCATACTCAACAGAATGTATGCGTCGCATGCGCATTCAAACTGCTGTCAATAGCATTTACGTACACTGTACGAGCAACGACTGATAAATACATGGAGAGGACTGTTAGACATATTCTAATCTAGTTTGGTACATTTGATTACTTTTACAAGAAATACAGTAGAGAAAGATAAATGAGCGGGAAAGCATAGAGAATGATATTAATTGCAAATAGGAAGGTTTGATCAACATCATCAAACCAATTTATAGTCGTTCCAATCGTTTATTTAACTTTTGACAGCTCTAATACCTAATCAAATAGTGATACCCTGACCTGTTACCGATTCGATTTCTTTTAACGATCGATTTTATGTAGAAGTTTTAATCGATTTAAGACACTCATTATTTTATAGATAATTTTGTACTTTTATCGATTACTAAACGGCAACACCGAACGCGGAGCCGACGCGCGATGCCATTTTTATGTCAGTGTTAATCCACATTTTCATACGTCGAGTTGAGTATTTATATTCCTCCATTTTGATTTATTTGTTTGGTTGAGTTGAGCGTATTGTTCCTCCGTTCGTTACTGTCAAAATGCCAAAAAATAAAGTATAATAATATATTAATAGTATATAATGTATTTTATTAATATAATCGATTTATTTCAAAACTGTTTTTATAGTCTGTGGTCAAAAATTACGAATGACACATCTCTAAGTGGGCGGAGCCCGTCCATGAAGTACAGTATTACCTGTAGTACATTGTATCAAAAATTATTACAAAACTTTATGTGCGTGATCTGTCAAAAGTTAAATAAACGATTGGAAAGACTATAGTCTCTTAAATATCAAAAATGTAAACGCTACAGGTGCATAATACTTTGGTCATTATTTTTCATACCTTAGAGTACCACATGCGAAAGACATTAATGATTCCGCTCTGTGACAACAATATAACTTCGTAGACACACTTTGCTGTTTTACATTAATTTTGTGAGTATTTTTCAGACATCTGCCAAGTCACAAACTAAGCAAAGCTTGTACTATGTGTACTAGACATCTTATTCAAATACAATTTATGCTTGTTTTTGTTTACATACATATCATACGTAGACAACATCCAAATTTACAGATCATACAAACATTTCCTACCCGAAAATCGAACCCGAGACCTCAAGCAATGCAGTCGTATACGGTACCAGTATGTTACCGAGGCAGCAGTGAGTGAACTTAAACCTCTCTTCTCATTAAAAGGGACTCAAACCACAGCTATGAACTTGTGTTGCTATACTACGCCATTAAAAGCACTGTTTTTCTCCTTTGTTCCATACTCTTTCACATAAAACGTTAAACTTTAAGCCGTCTTTGAGTACCTCATGAGTAAAACAATGCCTATTCAATAGAGAGAAGTTGTTTAAATTACACACTCACTCGTGTTTCGGTTCCATTTGTTGTTTTGTCTCCAGATTCCTGTGTTTGCATTTACATGTGTTGCGTGAGGTTGTCTTGCACGTTAGTTAGAGGCCTTCTACTCAACTGCCTCTATGGCGCAGTGGTAGTGAATGCGACTGCTGTGCTGTGTGGTCTCGGGTTCAAATCCTGGGTCGGACCAAATATTTGTGTGATCTACAAATATTTGTTACGGACTTTGGGTGTTTTCTATGTATAATAAGTATGTATTTACAAAAAAAAGTATATATGTATTTATATCAGTTGTCTATTACCCATAACACAAGCTCTGCTTAGCTTGGGACTAGATGGCGTTGTGTTAAATGTATGAAATATTTATTATTATTCTTGACGGTCTAAACCTCGTTAGGTACATGAATCGATCCTGCTGTGTAAAGGTCAGTACCGACGGTCAGTGGCGGCGAAGAGGCAAATTCAGTTACAATTTAAAATCAACCATCCATACGGTTGGTTCAAATCCCACATGGGACAAAACTTTGCGTGATATACAAATTGTTCTTCAGATTTTGGGTGTTCCTTGTGTCCGTTTCTTCTATGTTTATAAAGTCCATAAAGACACAGAATATATATTCCTAATGCGGGAGTTATATTTAAAAAAAAACCTAAAGTTATTTAAACTACAACTGTATTTAATGTAACGAAATAAAACCAACCGTCGCTGCCGTCATTTTAATTCATTGCATCAAATACGATTGTATTTTGAAGCACATTAGATTGAATTTAAGTTGTTACAGAATTGGTCACTTCGCCGTCACTCCGTCCGTCGGTGCTGACCCTATGAATTGTTTATTTATGCATTTACGTATAGACTACGGGCCGGTGTCGAAAATTAAATGACTAAATTGAGCGAGACAATCGCCGGGAAATCAAAAAGAAATCCAACTTTGTGGCTCACTATTTTTGTACGGCATCGGTCCCATTCAATTTCAATATCTCTTCTAATCCATTACCTCGCAACGCCGTACAAAAATTATGTGACAAGGGAGAAAAATCGACGGTTCCTACTCCCTCCCCTTTATCTATACTCAGTTGGACAGCTTCCAAGTGACAGCATAGTGCTAAATGTTATTGTTTTATGCCCCTGTATCTTTCTAAAAAAGTCTCCTGGTGGTTCACATGACCCATCAATTTTCGATACGGGCCCGTAGTCTAGTAGTCGATATTAAACATGACTTACATGACCAAGAAACTAAGCATTGTTAAGTGGTTGTTTTTTTTTTTAAGTGGTTTTATTTTAGTTGTCAATATGTACCCATTATTATTAAATAATCCAGCCTTGCTTTAGCAGGAAACTATTTCGTTACTTAAATTTTTGATGACAATTTTAACTTTTTTCCTGCATAAATTAGACCATAGCAATAAAACAGTATTAATTCATGTATTATTATGCTTGTTGCATGTTGAAACATTCTTTAAAATCGGTCCAACCGTTCCAGAGGTTAGTGGGAACAAACAGACGGAAATTTAAAAACAGATTTTTTATTGTAAGTAGGTACCGTATATACTTTCATATGAATTTATTGAAGAGCTATTAATTTGAAATTATTTATTTGTATAGCTTAATAGTTACATTATTTATGTCAGACTATATTTAAGCTATTATACTTAAGTTAATTATGCAGCTGTCCAGCTATCTCTGTAGATATGTCATTAGGAATGCGCGGCAAGTGCGCCTGCGCAATTTGTCGAACGTCGGCCAGTGTTAGTCGTTATTTATGCACCGTCCAATACCAGTTTAAACCAAACACGAGTTATTTTCACCAGCGGAAAGTGATTCTTGATTTACTCGTACGTATGTTTTATTAACCGACTAACGCGAAAATAAAAAAGTAAAGGGAAAATTTTTGGCAGTCTATATATGTATGTATGTCACAAGAGCACTGTAGTGCCTAAACTACTGAACCAGTGTTGTTGGATTCATAATAATGGGCCAGGTTTTTAACTAAAAGTTTTTACGTAGCCCGACAACGTTTTTTAAACTTTTTTTCGTATTATTTATTAAATAAATTTTATTAACATATGTTAAACTTCAATGTGCCAACAACAATATGAATTGTAACTTCTACTTTGCGCAAAAATAAGAATTTTCTAAATCAGTATTAACTGCGAAGTTGACCATGGAGTTATCAGGTGATAAACATAAAAGTAATATAATATAAAATAATATATTCAGTATAAATAGGTATCACTTTTATACAACAGTAACACGCATTTTAAATACAAAGTCAAATCATCAAATGCTCCTACTAGCGCCATCTATTAGTTAACAGCGGAACTATAACAATACTTGTAAAGAATCGATTAGGCGGGAAAGTGCAAGCTGCCAGCTGACCACAGATTACATAGACAACAATAGCCTATTGTGTCCAATATTTTATGGTTATTGATATGTTGCCGCCTTGGTATTGGCCTTATAGAAGAACAAGGGAAGTCTGCAATGTTTCTACATACTTACCTAGAAATAATTATTACGACATTTCTTGTTACTTCACAAATAGAAATGAATATTGCTGCTTCATTTAATATTACTTAAGAGACAGTACAAGCTGCACTGAACGTCTACGTCAATTAATAAGTTAAGAAAACAGAAATAATGTATTATAAGGAAATCTGAATTTGAATACCTAAACGAGAAGGTTGATAGGTTACCTAAGTTTTTTTAAGATTTCAATTCTTGGTGATCAATCTGAATATCGTTTTTATTATGTGGGGGGCAAACGAGCAGACGTATCGCCTGATGGTAAGCGATTACCTCCGCCCATGGACACCCGCAACACCAGAGGCGTTACGCAACGCGTTGCCGGCCTTTTAGGAAGGAGTATCTACGCTACATTTTTATATTAAAAACAAAAAAGTATAATTCGAAGATTAACCTACCTTTAGAGACAAATTAATTCTTACAATTTGGCTTTTCCTAAGAGGTTTGAGTAACAAATATCTTAGTAAAGGTTCAAATACGAGTTCATAGAGATATTATCATTAAAATTATTCTACAATAATATCCCAACAAAGTTCAGCTTTACTCAGGAGTGGTCGAAGCAAGAACATAATTCATACACTTTCTAGACATACGTTATATCAGGTAATTCATACTTATATTATAAATGCGAAAGTAACTGTTTGTCTGTCTGTCACGCTTTCAAGGCCAAACCGCTGCCCCGATTTCAATTAAACTTGGCATGGGGATACTTTGATTCTTGAGAAAGGACATGGGCTACTCTTTACTGCGATCACCGACAAACACGCGGGCAGAGCCGCGGGCAAAAGCTAGTTTATTGTATAACAGATTATTATCCTAAGGAAAACTTTCTGCTGCTGTTAATTCTGCTTCTGAGGATAAATGAGCAAATGGTATGATGATAACGGTAAAGGACTACCACCAATCATGAACACGATGAGTAAGTGAGATTCTTTAATAAAGTTATTTAATTTTATTACAAAGAAATTTAAATTAATTAATTTCGGAAAAACAAACAAACAATATAATCAAGGTAAAAAAAACATATTTCAGTAAACTGTTTGGTCACAAACAAGAGAAATCTTATCAAGATCGCAAAGTACCGCTAAAAATGGTATGAGAAAATCTTATTTGCTGTGTGTACGCGGAATGTCATCAGATACGGCAGGTTCCGCGTCTGCCAGTTAGGCTGATAAATTTGTAGCCTTTGCCTCACCATTTATAAGGAATGACAAGTGGTTTTAGAAAGTTCTAAGTTCAGTATTTTATGTTTTGAAGTAATCAATCCATCGGTTGGAACATTTCATAATAATCATATTTGTAGTGAATTAAATTTTTCATTATTTATAAAAATCCGTACTACATATTTAATATTTGAGAGAAGACACAATTTTTAGGTGATATTTAATAATTTTCTTCATTTTATCTTTCCCGCTTTTCTCGTGTTTTCTTTCTTTTTACACATTCAAATTCGGAAAGTATTTTGCATAAAAACTGTTTTGATTGTTTTGGCGCAATTTTACATTTATTAGCATAGATTTATAGAATGTAAAAAAAAAACAATTTCAGCTCGGTAACTATGTAAATTTAAATCATTAACTTAATTACTAGACTTTTAGCATACATTACACTTTTAAATGTAAAGAACGTTTATCATTTTAATTTTTTTTATAGATGGTTTGGCAAATGTGTTTTATTGAATTATTTAGATTTAAAAGGAATTTCACGATTAGAATATAATATGTTACATACAACCGAACTCTATACAACGTGGTTTCTTCCCACTATGAACAAGGATCCTTTAAGTGCGAAGTGATAAACAAATCACTAGGGCGCGCATTTTTTTCCGTGGGAAAGCCACGCTTCGGCATGAATGGGCCGGCTCGACCGGAGTGATACCACGGCCTCACAGAAAACCGGTGTGAAATAGCGCTTGCGCTGTGTTTCACCGAGTGAGTGAGGATACCGGAGGCCCACACCCCAACCCCTCCCCCCATTCCCTCTCCCCCCCAAAGGTCGGCAACGCACTTGTGACGCTTTTGGTGTAGCGGGTGTCCATGGGTGGCGGTAATCGCTTACCATCAGGTGATGCGTCTGCTCGTTTACTCCCCATTCAATAAAAAAAAAATCCCTGGGTTGTCCACGTTCGCAATGAGGATGGTGCCCACAACTCTTGGATTCTATTCATGCTTTCCGTCAAGCAGAGCAGAATCATTATGGCAGCTATTACATAAAAACCAACTTGTATCGCTGAGCGTGGTATAGGCCAAAGCCTTCTTGATAAGGACAGGCCTATGTCCAGCAGTGGATTATTATAACCTTTCAATTACTGAAATAATTGTCATCTAAAATGTGAATATTAAATAAAGAGCTCACAAGTTAGCTAAGAAAATAATGAGTCGGAAGCAAAATGGATTATATTCTTGTTATTTTAAAAATAAAAAATGTATAAAGTTCCTACAGCTTGCTGCCTTGGCCCGCGGTCAGCAGGCGACTGACGTGCGCTCTTGTCTGCAAGCGGTCGTGCGCAGTCAGTGACTCTACAATAACATAATATACAGCATGTTGTTTAATTTCCGATTTGAAGTATAAACTGACCAAATCAAAAAGGTTACTTAAGAGATTCGAAGTTTTTTATAATCTTAAATTTTACATGATATCTACAACTTTACGCGCTATGGAATAAGACTTTGAAGTTAGATATGTCGACAAATCAATCGTTTCCGTGGAGTCTAATTGGCCAATAGGATATAGATATAGGATATTTTATTCTTTATGCTAAGTATATAGGAGACATATTTACACTATGTGAATTGGAAAATTATTGAAATCAGCACAGAAAACCAAAACCGCGTTTATCATTTAAGTCAGAAATCTATGCATGTATTAGACACAAAATACTTAAGTTTTATCATTTCATCTAACATTATAAAAAGTGACGCAGGTGTAACACCTTCTTACACAGTTAACTCTAGCAAAACTAAAATAAAAATTACGTTACTTAAATAAAATATTGTTCTCAAAACTTTATGAAGCTTTTTGAAACCAGAACCATAAATAAAAATTACGTACACTTCTATCATGATAACTGCGAATCCGAGTGACTGACACTGCTTCTTCGTCGTCCAAAGGCGACCCAGAGCAGGAAGAGAGCTGCAGCGGCGTAGTGCACCCACTCTGGTATCGACAGCTCCACAGCAGCGGTTGAACATCTACGCAATAGGAATTGTTGGCGAAACTGTTCGTCGTGTGCCAACTGGTGCTACTTGTGGTATAAATTTGTACGTGTATTGGGTGCAAATGAGTGTAATATTGTGATAATAGTTTTAAAGCGAGATTTACGTCTGCACAGTAAAAAAATATAGTTTAATTGTCATACATCATATATTATGTTTACGAATGTTATTTAAAACAGGTATACGGCTACGTCTAGCATTAATTAGGTACCCCGACCCAACCTCATTACAAATATCGGTTTAGCTTGCATTATATACATTATAGGCCTCAAATTAACGAAAGTTAAAGCCCTAATATTAACCATAAAAGACTGCACAGCAAAATATTGATAAACAATCTCACAAATGAATTGTCTATTTAATTACTGGGTTAAATAAATAGTGAAGAAGAGAAAATTTTAACAAAAAACCGTCTTCAAGAACTGGGCTAATTGAAATGGGACCAAACGGGAAGCACCAACTTTCAAATAACAAAGTGTCATTAAAATAGGTTCATCCTGTCGAAAGTTCTGAGGTAACAAAAAAAAAACAGTCGAATTGAGAACCTCCTACTTTTTTAAAGTTGGTTAAAAAGATCCATATTTTTCACTAACAATTATAACAACAACACGATACACCGTTTCATGTCCTTCTTAATTTGGTTGGTTAGCACGAATTAAATGAAACAACAACCTGTATATGCATGAGTCACAAAAGTGGGGGAACCTTGCGGTCGGAGTAGGAGTAAATTATCAGCTGTTACATCATGGCTTCACTTCCGTCAACACCGCCTCACAGTTATGTACTGGATGTTGTCACGGCGCGTTGTGTGTGGGAATTAGGTTATATTTATTGAAGTGGACATTTTTTTGGGTAATTAATTTAATTAACACTGTAAATTTTAACTGCCTCCTTGGCCCAGTGGTAGCGTATGCGAATGCTGTGTTTGAGGCCTCGGGTTCGATCCCCGGGTCGGACCAAATGTTTTTATGATCTACAAATATTTGTTTCGGAGTTTGAGTGTTTCATATCTATTATATATTTACAAAACAAAATGTATATGTTTGTATTTATATCAGTTGTCTAGTACCCATAACACAAGCTCTACTTGGCTTGGGACTAGATGGCGTTGTGTGTTAGATGTTCGAAATATTTATTATTTCATTTTGGAGAAGACGCGGTCTCAATAGATCTTAGTAAATACTTATTTTTTACTCGTCTACGGCGAAGCTAAAAGGGTATTATTTTTAGCAGTTTATGTATGTTTGTATGTTCCACCGTAACGTCCTAACTACTGAACCGTTTTTATACTTACTAGAGATACTTTGTTTCTCGAGGAAGGACATAGGCTACTTTTTACCGCGATAAAGATACGAGTATAGGATATAGGGTAAATTGGATTGGGGTCTGGTTTAAGTCAACCACGATTTCGATGATGATGAATTTGGATTTTTTACGTGGAGCGACTTCCGTCAGACCTCTACAACCCAAACAGGTTCGAGGCGATTTTGGCTAGTGATCGCCCCGTCAAGTATTGTGGGTTCATACTCAACATGGGACAACAATTTGCGTGATCGATAAATTGTTGTTCCAAGTCTGGGTTTTATTTAAACCCGTTTCATGTATGTTTGTATAGTTCCCCGCGATACAGTATGTATATTCCTAACGCGGAAGTTGTCTAGTTGTAGGACATTTTTGGCTCGAACTGGCAATAACGATAGCCAAAAGATGTTCGCAAAGCAACCGGGACAGCTTAACGTGCTCTCCGAGACATGAACGGATCTCAATGTGTTAAAAACCCATCCATATTTTTTTTTTACAAAGACAACACCCGCTCTAGTAAAAATTCCTGTGTCGCGGGGAACTTTACAAACATACATGAAACGAACACAAAGAACACCCCGACTGAGAAAAACAATTTGTGGATCACACAAAGTGTTATTCCATGTGAACCCACAACACTTGGCGAAGTAGGGAACGGCGTGACGACCGCTTAACCACTAGGCCAAACTTGCAGTTAACAAATTGACCTGGATAGGGTTGCTGACCTTTGCAACATATGTTACAACTGAGCCACGAACGTTTATAAAACTCTCTTTTATATTTAAATGTTTGTTTAAAGTTTCCTGAATCACTTACGTCTTAGAAAGTGGGCAATCTCGTACATACAAAGTAAACAAAACGATTTCTAACTTGTTTATCTTTATTATTATGATAGCCGTTACAAATCTAACACTTACTTTTTTACCTCTCATAACAATCGGGTCTGTTTGTACAGTGGTTAGTGTCCCTAGCTGCCATACCGAAGGTCGTGGTTTCGATTCGAGGACACTTGTTCTATTTTTTGTCTAGTTGTGATTATGAGCACGTAAAGCTGTCGGTCCTGCGCCTGATATCTTTTCGGTCGTGTCGGTTAACAGTCCTATCGGATTATAAGAGAGAGTGCACCTGTTTGCGCACACACTTGTGCACTATAATATATCCTGCGTAGTTGGCTGGTCTCCGTTGAGACTGGTAGCCGTGGCCGTAATCGGCTTGGAGGCCATCATTATGCAGAAGAATCTCACTAGGCCGCCATGATGTGGATCACCATGCTGCATTGTCTGTATTCGTAGTGGGTATGCTGACCACGACACCACTTTTGGACTTTGCTTTTTATTTCCATCAGGCAGAGTAGAGTCACTTTGGCAGGCCAATACCATAAAAACAATGCTTTGGCGGCTCCACGCATGTGTATATCAATTATCGCGGTAATAATAGTAGTAATGATATATAGCCTATAGCCTTCCTTCAAATCGGACCAATAGTTCCTGAGATTAGCGCGTTTAAGCGAACAAAGAAACTCTTCAGTTTTATATATTAGTATAAGATATCAACAATCCATGATGTACCAATGCTGGGCTCGGGTCTCCACTCGGGACAAGGTTAAGGCTATCCATCTCCACGCAGGCGGAGTGTGGGTTGCGGACTGTTTAATATGGTCAATTCACTTTTATTATAAGCGGTTTAATGCTTAACGGTTTTATTTAACCAAGTAACCTACTCGTTAAGTGATAGCGCTAAATATTTCAACTAATTGCTTTTTCATTTCATTTACGTATAAAACCGTTCTTTTAAAGTAAATGTACGGATTTCTATTTTTGTATTTAACGAAATAGATGTAAAAGTTAAATCTGTGTAAATTAACATAAAAATTAAATTGAAATCTAAATTAAAGTCACACTTTATTGCAATGATTATAGCCACTAATTGTTCATCTCATTTAAAATGTGTAGGAGAAATTGTTTTTATAAAACATTTTGCGAAATTATACACACTACGTAGGTACGCTAAACTGCCGGACAACAATGATTTTGTTATTTTTTGTCATATTTAACGGAGATATAAACGGAGCAATTCAGTTCTTTTACATGAAGTAGATAAAGTAAAGTGTAACTTTGAATTGCTTATAGCGTGTTGATGTAGTTTAACACAATATAGATAACAATATTTCTACAGTCAGGGTCAGATAAAGAAATCCTGTCTTCTTTATAAAACCCATGTTCGCTCGTGCGTGAAGTACTGTTCTCATCTTTGCGAGGGATCCACGCAGTAGCTGTTTAACGCTCTTGATCGATTGCAGCATTGGCAGTCCCGAAGCTATCGAGTTCCTCGAGCCTCTGCAGTTCGACAGTATAGTTCAACTCTTCGTAATACTTTCATAATACGATATGCTGATTATAGGCTGATAGTTAGAGAATCACATCTCATTAACAACCTTTAACACTCCACTGCTTCCTGGACATAGGCCCTTTCATAGAAATCAGATTTTGACCCACTATACCAGTCTGGCCTGAGGGGTAGATACGGGGTTTGTTTTACGCTTTCATTTCTCTTTGCCCTGCCTAATTTTATTCCTAAATCGACTTACACAAATAGGATAAACAGGAGTGTAGACCCTTCGTATTCTTAATCTGTCACCACATATTCTTCCATTATAGTAAGATAATAAACCTGTAATGATGTCTTAGTATTTTTTTATGCGCTCATCTAGCTGCGTCCTACTGCGATGGTTGATGACTGTGTTGTAGGTCGAACACCGCGTGGGACAACACTTGTGTTATCCACAAGTAGTTAGTTGTTCTGATATTGGATGTTTCGTGTAAGTTCATAAAGGCATACATGATCCTTAGTCTACACGTACACACACTACTAGTTACAGTCTACTGATTTTGCTAAAATATAGGTAGTAGTAAGGAATGCGCTATCGTTAGATTTATTGTTATGATATGCAAAAACGTAGCCTCAGTGAAACGTTCAAGTAATGTCGAGAAAGTCTGCATTACATAGTCAAGACAAGGATTATTTACTTACATTCTACTTTAACCTATTTTTATAGAGTCCATAACGAGTACGTGTATTAGGACTAGTTACCGATTTTATGGATAACTTATAATTTCAATGTCACTGACGCCCGTTGCATCGTTAATGGTCAAAATATAAGTATTTTTATTTTATTTAACTTAATTTTTATTTAACTGTTGTTAAGTGGTTACCTTTAATCATAGACCTACAATTGAAGAGCCACAAGTGCGTTACCGCTCTTGTAGGCGTTCCCCAGAATCACAGAAATAGGGTCCAGTTCGAGTCATCAGAGGAAGTAATTTATAATCCGCGCAATTAAAACTATTTACGAAGTCGTGGGAAGAAAACGAGTGTCACGTACATTTGAGTTACAATCTATAGTAAAAAATATTTTTTAAAGTAAATTAAAAAAATAACAAGGTCAATTTGCATACAACTGTCGTATTGTGCATTGTCATTTACCTTACCTAACATATAAAAAAAAACTTGAGAGGTGTCAAGGGACACCCGGATGGAACGAAGTTCGAAATAGAAAGACGAAACGAAAATATCTGTGTGTGTCGTCGTCGTGTCGTGACAACAAATTGTGTCGTGACAACAAATTGTGTCGTGTCAGCAAATTGTGTCGTGACAATTTTTCCGTCTAGCCCCCTTACACAACGCGCCATAAGGAACTGCGTTCCAAAAAAAAAAGGAAATATATAAAAAATATGCAATGCAAAAGAAATATGTTTCTACCAAATCATTGTTTCGCGACCTATAAGTAAGTAAAAACCAAAATAGTAGAGTATCAAATGTCAAAATTGCACTAACAAACTACACGGTTTGCCCACATCCTCAATAAGAAGTAAGCTTCTGAGAACGGGTATCTTACTTATGATCATGCCGCAGAGTTGGGAGAGGAGAAACCTTACACCCTCCCGATCACAGGGATACGTGACCACCACAAAATATATATTCTAATAATTATTTCCTAAACAATAATTGTAACCGAGAATCAGTTATTATAATAATTACTACTACTATTACTATACTACTTAGATATATAGAAATACATTTATACCGTTTTCACAACATTTTGTTCCTGTAGCGTGATATTAGCCTTCCTCTATCTATGGGCTGTCCAGCACTAATATAATTCTTAAATTCGTCACAGTAGTTTCTGAGATTAACGCATTTAACCAACTAAACATAGTGTTCAGCTCTATAAGTAGGTATAGATCCATACTTGTATAATAAATGCGAAAGTACCTCTGTCTGTACCGATTTCAATGAAATTTGGCATGAAGATACTTTGATTCTTGAGAAACGACATAGGCTACTCTTCACTGCGATAACCGATAAACACAAGGGCGGAGCCGCGGCGAAAAGCTAGTATTAGATATAACGTACGCGTGGGTCTCTCACGTCGCTTTAGTCGAAAAAAAAAACGTAATGAGTATGTAGTTTTTTGTTAATTATTTCCTTTAATATAGTCATTTTTCAATGTTTGTAATCGGAAATTAAACAGACAGTAATTTGATAACGACGATATAAATTTTCAATGTATCATTACTTTCGTCTAATTAGATAGAATGTAGATCTTGTTCGAGATAAGTAAAATTTACAATATGGGAAAATATACCCGTTTTAGGCAAACAGGTATATGTATCGCAAGCCTCTTCTTCTCTTTATCATTACGTGAAGTATATCTACCGCAAGGAAGAGTTCAGTTCATTATGGGTTATACATATTTAACAGGACAGTTAAGTTTTAAGAAAGAAAAAACGTGAAATAAAAAACATGAAATTAATTCACAAAAAGTATATGAAAGAAATACATGGTACTGTTTAAATTCATCATTTCAAGGAGTGCAACAAAGAGTGAAAGAGAACGTTATTAATGACAAATAAATTATATTTTGGTCTGTTAGTAAATCATTTCTTATATATTTACAAATCGGACTTTATAGGTAGAAGGTGCTGGTATTTCCTAAGACTCACTCTCGAAAGTAAACGAAACACAGAAGTTAGACCGTTTAAACTTTATGCCATCCGTACAGTCAAATCTATTTAAATAATTATCAGACAGATATCGCCGTATCGCCTGATGGTAAGTGATTACCGCCGCCCATGGACACCCGAAACTGAGTGAGAAAGTGCGTTTCCGGCCTTTTGGAGAGGGATGGGGAGAGGGGTAAAAATTGCGAGAAAAGTAGTAAAATTCAAAACTTACTTATTTTTCTATCCAACTGCGAGAGGCCTATAACTTTTGACAGAACGAAGTCAGTCAGGGTACCTATTTTTTAATGTTTTACGTTGTATACAATACAATGAGTGGATTCTATTATACGTACCACATCATCAATTATCTACAACCCATAATGTCCCACTACTGGGCTCGGGTCTACTCTCAGGAGAGGGTTAAGGCAAAATAGCGTTGTGGCTATGTAATCTTGCCGTTGGATGTTTTCAAGCCGGCCAAAGGCCTCCAACTACTGTCATTCTATGATAGCAACCGGGACCGACTGTTTAACGTGACAACCGAATCACGGAGACGCTCATGGTATCATGCCAGCGGTCACCCATCCAGGTACTGACGGCACCGTCGTTGCTTACCCACGGTGATTGTTTCTAATCACCGAGTGCAATATGAGTGCCTCGTTTACGTCTACGTACCACAAATTATCTAAATCAACATCCACCAGCCTTGTCATGCAACTGCATATATCACGCATCTCGATTGAAATAAATGGTCTTGCGTGTTCGGTATATGATTTCGAGGGCTATCAGACAAATGTGAACATCCTTGTGTTATAGTGCGATTATTAAATGCATGTGTTTCGTAATACTTAATAATATGGTAGTGGAAGCTAGGTAATGTAGGTGTAATCTAGAAAACAAGTTTAAAGCTAGTTTAGTAATCGAATATAAAAGTAGCTGTTTCTTAGTTTTGGTGAAATAAATTTAATTACTGACATGATTCGTAGGTTTAGGTTAATATCTCTATTAGTGATTATGTCATATTTAATGTAATAATTTCACTTTAACACAGCTGCACAAAAAAGGGTTCATGAGTAAATTGCTTTAATAATATATTAACACGATAATCATTTTTTATTGCTCTGTACAAACAATGTTGTGTACATCTTTAATAGATATACATATAAGTTATTATTCCAAGCTCCTAATGTTGACCGTTCTTGTATATGTATATTGTTGATGTTCCTTAGAATAAATAAAAATTTTTGTCTGTCTGTCTGTTTGTTCCGGCAATTCTCTGGAACGGCTGGACCGATATGGACGGGATTTTCACTGGTAGGTAGCTGATGGTACAAGGAGTAACTTAGGCTTACATTTTTTAGACTAGCTTCGCCTAGCGGCGTTACCCACGATACGACAATAACCGCGGGTAACACCGCGGGGTTCAGCTAGTTTTAATATAAAGATACGGTAATATAAAAAAATCTTACACTTTTTGATACAACGTGAGTTCGGTGATATTTTATTTTATGAATTTCACACTTGCTGAATAAACCCATGGAAGAAAATTAGGGAGTACTGAAATATATTTTTCTATCATAATGTAGATATGCTAATGTAATCAATTTAGGACGTGTTTTTCTAAAAGTTAGTTGCTTCGTATAAGTAAGGAAAAACCGTTTGGCCAGTAGATGATACAATTTCCTCATAGTACAAATACAAGTTTGTACAAGTACAATTTTTAGATCTGCATGTACCACAGCGCTGATCTTACATTATTTCAAGTACCTGCGTGACCGTTACTTTTTTAGTAAATTTTCTAGATAGAAGAAGATACGGTTAGACGGCCCTATTGGTCTAGATGTTAGCGATCCTGACTGTTCAGCCAGAGTAAACATTTGTACAGAGATATATATACGGACATCGACATCATCATCATCATCGGTATCACAATGGGCAGTCTTATCCCTCACGGCAATCTCTTCCAGACAACCTATTCTGTATCCTATTCTAATTTGTTCTGTGTCTGTGTATTATTTATCTAGAGTAATATATAAGGCTTTGCCAAGTTTGCGAGATGTGTAAAGAAAATATTATTTTATGCCTCCACAATTACATTTTAAAGTGTTAAGTCGTTTGAATCAGTACAATATTGAAATTCGAAACTAACTATGGCCGGGAAAACAAACACAGACATATTTGTTTTGTGTATCTGTAAACTTAATTAAATATGCATAAATTTACGTCTCCAGAAGTCCCCACCAGTTAGATTACTAACTGGTGTGGACACGTATTCATTCAGTTTATTTGTGAAATCATGAGATCTATTTACACAATACCTGCTTTCTACAAATACAAAATTTTGGCGGTCTCCATTAAGTACGTCTATTTATGTACATATTTGAAGACTTTATTTTATTTATTGAATCAGTGTTATTATGTCTGCATTTGAGTACTGAAAGATAAAAAATATACAGATATCTGGCATAAATCTTACTAATAATATTAGGCGAACATTTGTTTGGATTTACGGAAGTTTTTCATTCTTTTGCGCAAAAACGGCTGAAAGGATCTGGATAAAATCTAACATAGATAGATAAAAATATAGTGTTCACGCAAAACTAGCAAAGTATAACAAAAATCGCAGATACCTACCTCAGGGTGCAGCTGTTATAAATCACAGCATTCAACATTATCAAACCACTACATCTGTTTCAGTACTTAGATATGAGTTTTTATTACTAATTATATTTTAAGAGTTGTGTGTTACATCATAAATACTTTCGATACATTCGTTTACAGAACATAAACCATCATATAAGCAAGACGCTGTACAGTGATAAATTATAAAAAGCTGTATTTCTCAATAGAAATGATCCTCTCTCATGGAATATTTTGTGCTAATTTTAATGAGGCAACATCGATAACAACTAAATTTTAAAAGTATTATTAAAATCGCTTATCAAACGGTGTCATATACAACAACATTCAGTCGATTAATCGATCGAATTTTTAAATTGAGAACATTCTAATTGAAGTCAATTAACGATTTGGAATAAGATATATCGCATTTGAGATAGAACAAGATTTTTTAAATCTCGTCTACGGATGTCGTAGATCTTCCAGCCGGTAGCGACATAAGAAATGTTGCCAATTACTAAAGATTAATGTTACTAGTGCTGTGACAAGTAGCAGTGATAGTAGAAATTTATAGCTTCATAGCACAGTGTCTAACATAGTTGCATTGAAAAGGCATGCTATGTTTAATTGGAAGGCGGCGAAAAGCCTGCGACCGTTACTGGATTTCTAAATTGTTCACTTGCGAACTATTTGCTGGAAACTTGTTTATCTGAGTATTTAGAATATCAGGCTCACAACTCTCGCGTCAGTGCGCATACATAAGTACCAATCGAGTTGACAGGACAGCAACAGCCCACGTACTAAATAAAAATATACGGTCGAATTGAGAACCTCCTCCTTTTTTAAAGTCGGTTAAAAATTGACGGGTTAATGACCGTTTAAGAGCTCTTTGTAAAAAAGCTCAGTTCCTGAAAAGTGAATAATAATGTATCTGTAAGAGGCAATGCCACTAAAATACCTTAGGCTTTAACAATAGTAAAACATTGGATTGTAGTTTAGTTTGAGTTAGAAACAGTCGTGTGGCGACTTCCACATATAGCGCAATAGAAACATACTACAGTGCCATCTACCGAAGATACATCGAACTACGAAGTATCGAACTACACACTACTAATCCTGAATCGCGATATAGAACTTCTCGGAGTTGTATATATATATACAACTTCCCAACATCAACTGTTGGGCCATGGCCCGCTAGGATGTTCACCTCGGCAGATCGGAGGATCCTTCCTTTTTTTATGTTTGGCATAGCGGCCTAGTGATGCATCTCTAGTCTCGACCTCACCAACGAAACACGACAGCACGTACGCTGTCATTTTACGTAGATTTTCTGTGCGAGGGTAGTACCGCCTCGATCGAGCTGGTCCGTTCCTGCTGAAATTAGCATGACTCACTACCTCGTAGAACTACAAGTTTCTGTTGAAGGGACATGACACCCGTTCCTCCACAGTGGTAATGTCGAAAAAATACCAAATATTAACTGCTACATTTCTAGCAAAGAGTCAAGCAGCTTATTGAAGAAATCTAAGAGAGTATTATACACCGGATAGGGATAATAAACTCCCAGTATCATAAAATTATCTTTGCCATGATCTAGAAAGTTCCATGTCAAGAAAGGCCAACGGCGGGTCTACTAACTAAACTACCTATAACAGCAATTAACTACAAAGTCGGCGATTTTACCACGACGACTTTAGTTTACACAGTTTCTAACCGACTGTCCCTTATCTATGGTATCATTAGAAATTAACGCCATTTATATAATGTAAATGTGAACATAAACACCTTCCACGATAACGGTGAAAATTAATAGTAGCTAGTTATTTATTGAGCGCTAATTTATGTATCAATACTATGTTGTTGGGCAACAAACTAATAAAGTACATATTTGAATTAGTTCTTTCCCGCGGCTCAAGTGATGTACCTACCAAACTTTTGTTTTTGTCAACCGATTGTTATATAATCACAAATTTTAACAAGAAAAAAACGACTTCAAAAACTGGACCAAATTGAAATTGGACCACACGGAAATCACCAACTTTCAAATAAAAAAAGAATCATCAAAATCGGTTCACCCAGTCGAAAGTTATGAGGTTTGTATGAGGTTAACATACCTAAAAAAATACAGTTGAATTGAAAAAACTCCTCCTTGTTTGAAGTCGGTTAATATGAAACACTAAATATTAATTAAGTGAAGTTTACCACTATACCTTTTCTGTCAATTTTGAGATTAGCGCGCACAAATACACAAACACACAGATAAAAAAAAATTGACTTCTGTTCATTAGTTTTTTTTCAATATCAATATATGTTAACTTGTAGTAATTCTTAGCTTATGAAAATTGTATCTTGTCTGGACAATTATAATCTTGATGCACCTGCCTCACTAAATCTCCACACCCCGTAAAGGTTGACTGGTAGAGAATGCCTAAGACATCAAGTCCGCCGATCTACATAAGTGCGTGAAGTTGTAAATAAATAAAAATCGACCACCTTAATATTTTTTTAAGTACAGTTTTATATATACCTACATACTAACTCCTATATCCCAGTAATGATAAGCAGAGGAACTTCTCCATATAAGTATAGTCAATTCTCCATATATAATAATTCTAAGTAAATAAAATAAGTATGTTACAAATATTGTCCTACTAATATTACAAACACGAAAGTTTGTGAGTATGTAGGCGAGTGTCTGTTGCTTTTTCACGCAAAAAGTACTAAATGGATTTTGATGAAACTTTACAACAATATAGCTTATACATCAGAATAACACATAGGCTACAATTTATAAAGATACTAGCTTCGCCTAGCGGCGTTGCCCGCGGTTATTGTCGTACCGCGGATAGCACCGCGGGGTTCAGCTAATTTAAAAATATAGCTTTGAGCAGTAATATTTATACACTCATAAGTGGAGAAGAAGTGCTAAAAGCAAGATTGATAAGTAACTGTATGCACGAGATGAAATTTAGATACAGATGTATTTTAAATATCATATTTCATGTTCTTTCGTTTTTTTCTTAAATTCGCGTACGAAAAACTCACTTTACGTATTGACATACAAATTAACACCGCGAATGAAAACGTTCAATAAACACTGGAAAAAAAAAGTACGTAGCTCTCGAATTAGTTAAAGCCAGACGAGTTGTGTGAAAGTATATGCTTGGGTCGTGTAACGGTGTATTTTCAGTATAGGACTAACAATACACTATCGACAGGCCTTAACAGTCCACTACTAGACTTAGAATCCTCCTTAGAAAAGACGTATTGACTTATGCCCAGTTCCTATATTTGAAAAACGATCCGTTCTAGGTACGAATAATAGTATATTATACGGGGCGTTAGCTAAAATCGTTCCTATAAAAAATAAATTGAAGAACAGTATTTACGACTCGTAGTCGGTTGTAGAAAATTTTTACACTATGATGATTCGTTAAATATAATAACCGGGCATTAATACACAACGTTTTGGCCATACTGGTTGGTATAAGGTTCGCTTTAAGTTTTCCTTCTATTGACAGTGATGTTGTACGGCGTCGTTTGTTCCTTTACTCGATTCTTACGACACTCATAGAATGAATAAAGTTGGTGACACTCCGTATTTTCTATCTGCCAACACTCGAATAACAACTTAGTAAGGTAATAATAACAGTAGCGTACGTTTTACGAGGTCATACGACAATTTCTACTGTCGAGTAAACTGGGCCCCTTGATGTGTGCTCAGATAAGAAACCGTTCGTAAGCTGGCTATACCGTACTGTGTATACACAAGTTTTCTAATTTGAGGTAGCGTAGTTCAAGAGTACTTGATGATAGGTCAGAGTCTTGGCAGTACGACACTTCAGAAACTAAATAAGGTCACTATACAGTTTAAAAAATATTGCTCGGTTATGTAATTTGGAAGTTTACGGGATAAAATATGTGTAAAAATGAATTGTGGCAGTTTCACTTGTGTTTAATAGTTAGTTAGTTATTGTGACTGCCTCGGTGGCGTAGTGGTAGCGTATGCGACTGCTAAGCTTGAGGTCTCGGGTTCGATTCTCGGGTCAGACCAAATGTTTGTATGATCTGCAAATATTTGTTTCGGAGTTTGGGTGTTTTCTATGTATAATACGAGTTTTTTTTTTTTTATTGAATAGTGGGCAAACGAGCAGACGTATCACCTAATGGTAAGCGATTACCGCCGCCCATGAACACCCGCAACACCAAAGGCGTCACAAGTGCGTTGCCGACCTTTGGGGGGATGGGAAAGGGGTTGGGGGAGGGGTTGGGGTATGGGCCTCCGGTATCCTCACTCACTCGGTGAAACACAGCGCAAGCGCTATTTCACACCGGTTTTCTGTGAGGCCGTGGTATCACTCCGGTCGAGCCGACCCATTTACGCCGAAGCATAGCTCTGCCACGGTAGTATGTATGAATTTACAAAAAAAAAGTATATAAGTATTTATATCAGTTGTCTAGTACCCATAACACAAGCTCTGCTTAGCTTAGGACTAGATGGCGTTGTGTGTTAGATGTTCGGAATATTTATTATTATTATTAGTTACTGCTAAGTTTTTTATGGGTGTAGAGTGACCTTTAATAACCTAATTTAATGTTCAATAAGTACTCGTGAAAGATCACTATCTATGTTCTTTGTGTACATATATGTATGTATTCATACATGTGTTAGTGTGGGTGTATGTATATTCAAGAAAAAAAAATTGTGCTTGATGATGAAATCAAGTTTCAACGACCAGTATGAATACTTCTTAACTGACTTTGTATCATAAGACCTAAAGGCGTATCACGTCACAAAGAGCCATTGTGTAAACTTTTAACGCTCACTGATATACGTATGTGTAATCAGACATTTCAGTGCAATACCTAACATAGAACACCAATTAACTACAATGACGTAAGTATATTTTAGAGAAATTTTAATTCACGAACCATTAGGCATGTTGAATTGTTGAAGTATCTAAAGAGAGAACACTTCAATAATATAAGCGAAACGAAATGTTAATGTGGGCTAAAGAATTATGAACTCTCTCGTTGAAGATGATTTGATACTAGGCTGTTTTGGAAATTTCTTTTAAATTAATTTATAAAAGATTGCACATAACTTCTTATAACTGCTTCAGACGAACAGTTCCTAGGACAACAATTTTTGTAAACAAACCTATACAAAAGTGGCTTTTGCCCGCGGCTCCGCCCGCGTGTTATTCGGTTATCGTGGTAAAAACCAGCAAATGTTCTTTCTTAAGTATCGAAGTATCTTCATGATTTTGATTGATTGAAATCTATGCAGTGGTTTAGCCGTGACAGCGTGACTTACAGACAGAGTGTCTGTAAGTCACGCTGCTTTCTACCCGACTACAAAAAAAGGAGGGTGAAAAGCATAAAAGTGCAAAGTTTACTCTTTTTCTTTGCTTTCGGAGGCATAACACGCTCACTTCTCATAATTTCGCTCACGCTCACGCTCCGACAGCTTTTCTGAACACTGCCAACTAAGATTATTTAAAACCAAAATAAAATATTCCAATTATAATCTTGTTTCAATCTTTTCAGTTTTATGATGAATTTAAAAATATATGGCAGATATTGGCGCATTCAGGTTTATTTTTAAACTAAATTTTATGTTTAAAGAAATTTTACACCTAAGGGAGTAAAATAAAAGGTGAAACGTCAACTTTTAACTTCCAATACATGTACCGAAATGAAGATTATGTGTATGTGGTATTAAGATAATAATTTTATGATGTCTACATGGTGTTCTTGTGATGAGCATCAGACTCTAACAAGAAGGTTTATGGTGAATCTTTTTCTTCTCTTCGTGTCTTTGTTTTTCGTAAACAGCAACATTGATTTGAGATTGGTACGAAGGTACAGGTAATTCGTAGCGGTTTTCGTAAAATGATGTGTAGATAGCGTAACAAATTTAACTCATTTCCGTCCCAATAAGCTCTATGACAAACCGTGACACTTGGTGACTTAGTTTTTCCTTTATCTCTTGAATGGAGATCTGTTTCTTCTAAAATATAATTTAAGCCATAGGCCTGTCATCTATACTAATAAATAAAATTGGAGTGTCTGTTTGTAATATTAAAATAACCGCTTTCTACTACATGAACGGTACACAAACCAAAATATATATTTTTAAAATTTTTGTCTGTCTGTCTGTTTGTTCCGGCCAATCTCTGGAACGGCTGGACTGATTTGGACGGGACTTTCTCTGGTAGGTAGCTGATGGTACAAGGAGTAACTTAGGCTTACATTTTTTAGACTAGCTTCGCCCCGCGGCGTTACCCACGATACGACAATAACCGCGGGTAACACCGTGGGGTTCAACTAGTTAAAATATATATCTGTTGACTCACTCACTGTTCGCCAAAAATTGTAACATACGTACGTCTGGCAGACCTCCGCTTAAATTGTGTAACCACTATTAGAAAGTAGCTTTTAAAGCTAGAATATATTAAAATCTACTACAATTTAAGTCCCATTTTCTAGCCATACTAAATTAATAATACAATTTTACCGTGGGAGAGCTATGTTTCGGCATGAATGGGTCGGCTCGACCGGAATGATACCACGGCCTCACAGAAAACCGGTGTGAAATAGCGTTCGCGCTGTGTTTCACCGAGTGAGTGAGGATACCGGAGACCCATACCCCAACCAAAGGATGGGAAAGGGGATGGGGGGAGGCCCCATCCCCTTTCCCATCCCCCAAACGTCGGCAACGCACTTGTGACGCCTTTGGTGTTGCGGGTGTCCATGGGTGGCGGTAATCGCATACCATCAGGTGATACGTCTGCTCGTTTGCCCACTATTCAATAAAAAAAAAAAATTCAACTGACTGCTAAAGTAACAGTTTTTTAGCACTTAACCCAAACAAATAAGTAGGTAAGCAGTAATATGGCACTGACTAACAATGTTTTCTTTAATGTAAAAAATAACTGATATAAAAACTCAAGTATCGAAAGTCGCAATCAAGTTCTTCTAAGTTTTGAGATCTAATTGTCGTCTCATTATGTTAACTAAAAACATTTTACAGTGACAGGGTCAATTTTTTTTTGTGTCCGTAATGAACTGAATGATTCGGCAATCGCACATGGCAATGTTTGTATGTGTTTGTTGAATGCATGACGACTCACTATAGCATTGTTCAATCAAGACTATTGAAGAAAAACGATTATTCATACATCATTATGCAGCTATTTCATCATTTCGTTTGAATATTCAACCATAACATACTAACAAACGACAGTCTCGGTGGCTGTGCTGAGAACGCTGAGATTTAGGGTACGATGTCCGGGTCAAACCAAATGTTCGTATAAATAAATATTTTGGACATCTAACACGCAACCTCATCTAGTCCCAAGCTAACAAAGCTTGTGTTATGGGTACTAGACAAAATATTATATATGGAAAACACCCAAACTTTGAAACAAATATTTGTAGATCACACAAACATTTGGTGCGACCCAGGATTTGAATTCGAGACCACAAGCACAGCTGTCGCATTCACTACCACTGCGCCACCGAGACAGTCCTCCTATGATTTGCGAAGGTTTGTATCGTTGCACAGATCACCCCCAAGTAGGGAGTGATCTGTGTATCGTTGTTTGGGTTTTTCTCTGTAGGTATGTATTTACAATAAAAGTATATAAGTATTCCATCAGCAACTTTCAAAGTACAAACTCAGTTTAGTTTGAAACAAGATGTCGTTGTGTCAGCTATTCTAAATATAAAAAATACAGACTATATGAATCTAAAATGAATGGATAGATTTTTTCCGGCTACACACAGACTACAGACAATATGCTATTAAAACGCATTACTAAGTGTAGTCTACCATGCCCAATTATTTCGCTATAGAGAAGTCACATGCCCTCAATTTCACTATATTAAAGTTTCGTGTAGGAAAGTAAGTGATTCTGTATATGGTGATATTAATCTATACTAATATTATAAAGAAGTAAAGTTTGTGTGTTTGTTAAATTGTAGGGGGTAATCTCGGGATCTACTAAACCGATTTTAAAAATTCTTTCAGTGTTGGATAGTCCATTTATCGAGGAAAGCTATAGGCTATATATCATCACGGTAATACTAATAGGAGCGGAGCACCAATGAAGAATGTTTCAAAAACGGGGAAAATTTTCACGCTACGGGCAATTGAAGACGCAAACGAGGTTGCGTGGGTCAGCTAGTGAGAAATAAATCCATAAAGAACCTTCACAGACAAGCTTCATTCAAACGTCATGTTTGAATGAAGCTTGTCTGTGAAGGCTCTGTGCTGTACTTTGGCAAGGCCTATGTCCAGCAGTGGAGTACAATTGGCTGATGATGATGGTGAAGTAGCATTTTTCGTCTTACGATATTTATGTTACAAAATATTAATTTATGATATTTGACAAAAGATCTTCTGGAAACATATTACTATTACGTCGATGTAAGTATAGCGTAAAGCAAAAGATAAATAATATAACTACACATTAAAATAACAAATGGTGAAAATTACCTATTCACTATTCCAGACAAATATTCCTATGTCTATACCTCTGACAAAGTTTATTACTTCCATATAGAATCATCATAGCTTTCGCATTTATGATAATCGTAAAAGTAAGACAGATGTAATAATTCAATATAATTGTTAACACCTATTTAGAGATCACATACTTGCAAAATCAAACATCGGACTGAAGTTCGTTTAATAACTCCGACAAGATCAATTTAATTTTTTTTTTACGGACAATAGTAAAGTAATGAACATTTAGCCGTACATTATAAGTTAAAAAACGGACACTTGAGTACTGATTGTGGTTCAAATAAAATTCAGGCTACTAATAATTAGTGAATTTGATTATTCGATTCGAAAAATCACTTTCATTTTTTTCTCATTTAACGAACAATTGTAACAGTTGAACTATGGGTTTTTTGTTGTGGGTTCGACAAAGGTGTTGTCATAATTAATGATGTATTTCTTCGTAACTTTCGAAATTTCGACACATGTTGTAGGTACTTTGTTTAACATTGAAATAGCAGGACATTGCTTTTATAAAAAAAATTTGAGTATGAGACTTTCAGTGCGTAAAGTTAGTCAGCGTAATTTTGAAACGATTATCACTGTCTTTTAGATATGATTTTAGATATTTATAACCCGGCCAAGCTTCGCACGGAATTCTTCGAAAGTCTCGGTTTTTCTCTACTGTAATATTCAGGTATTACACATATAAACCTGCCTCTTAAATCATTTTATCTATTGTTGAAAACTGCATTAAAATCCGTTGATTAGTTTAAGAGATCAGAGCGAACATACAGCGGAAGCGACTTCATTTTATACCATGTTTTATACCATATTTTACAAAACATTCGCAGATTTTATTCATAGAAAAAAAATTTTAATTTAATGTTGTCAATATCTACATGGCCGTGTATTTTTTGGAAAATTAACACAAACATGCATTTTCTCATAAAAAAGAAATGAAGCAATAAATGTATTTCTTGCTTCCTGTTTTTGATCGTCTAAATGTAGGTTTTTGAGTGGTTTATGGGTGGTTTAGGGTTTTTGAGTAGGATGCAGGATTTCTATAGTGTACGATGGGTATCATTGACAACAGAAGATGAAGAAGACGATAACTCCCGCATTAGGAGATATCAATATCCTGTGTCGCGGGAGACTTTATAAACATACATGAAACGGACACAAAGACTCAGAACAACAATTTGTAGATCACCTAAAGTGTAGTCACCTTGTGGAATTTGAACCCACAACACTTCGTGCAGTAGGAAGCGGTGTGGCTAACGTTTGAACCATTAGGCCATACGTGTAGTCTTCTCGTTTGCGTCCACCGTTCTTAAAGCTATTAAATTAATATCTTAATAAATTTTGTATGCACAAATGTGTCATATTATATGCATTCTTACAGAAATAATTGATTATACAGAGTTAACGCCCACAAGAATGATACACAGAATTCAATGTCCAATAAAATATCAATTTTAGCACAGTCATTGCGTAGTATAGTTTATCTGGAAAGGTCATATTAACCAGTTCTGCCATGATCTTGCGTAAAATGCTTGAATACGCTTCGTGAAATGAACACTAGAAACAAATATGCCGAGTTGTATAGGCCTACATCACGTTGAAAACATGTACACTCCATTTACTTTTATTGATACACAATGGCGATCGTGTGCCTAACGAGTAGTATAATATTAAAAATAAAATGATTGACGCATGTAGACTTGTATACAGTAACAATGAAACGCCTCTTTTATGTACTACACAAATAATATAGCCAGATCATTATATTTGATCTTGTCTTGTAAGTCTTAAAACGAACAAGGACAAATGGTGGACAAAGGTGGATAATCTACAGTACCTTAATGCCTAAATTTTTGACAAGTTGAGGGTCAAACACCACCCAATATCATTATGTGTTTCGTACTGCCAAAATAATTCCTAGGTAATGTAATTATACTTGTGCCTCGAAGAGCACGGTAAGCTGTCGGTCGCGGTTGTAATGGCAATCGGTATTGGGACGTCAGTGCCCTCAAATACGAGTATACTGACAACTAGTTTAACCTTCGAATTCAATTCACCTTCAGAGTTGCGGACGTCCGATGCCAGTCGTTCTGTAACACCGCGGGTAACACTGCGGGGTTCAGCTAGTTAAAATATATATCTGTTGACTCACTCACTGCTCGCCAAAAATTGTAACATACGTACGTCTGGCAGACCTCCGCTTAAATTGTAAAAAAACTGATATTCAGGTAAAACCGGTTGAATTGGTAGCCGACACCAAATAATCTTGGGAATAATAAAGGCTAGGAAGATGAAATTGTTGTTTAATTATACTAGTATTGAGTGAGCGATTTAGCTAGACTTTTCGAAGTATAAGGTCTTTGTCTATTAGTAGCGATGGTGGTAGAGAAGATATGTTGATAATAAAGATAATCATGATTATTTACTGATAAATGAATAATTATAATAAGATAATATGTACACGAGCAATTCTTTTATATATATATATTTATTTTATTTATTTATATATCTCTCTGAATCTCGGCAACGGCTCCAACGATTTTTAAGAAGTTTAGTATGCAGGGGATTTCCTGGGCGTTAAATCGATCAAGCTGGTGTTTATGTTTAGAAAATTTACGATAAAAAAAACCAAGCAGAGCGGTCGTTCAGGTCATGATTTATCAAATCCCGGAACATATACAAATGGTCATAGTAGGAGAGCTGGCACCAATTTTTGGGTAGGTATTTGAGGCAAGCTGAAAACTTGTCAGATACCTCTCCTATTATATCCCAACTCGGGACTGCAGACCTGGCTGGTGAGTAGCGGGGCTAAATCAAACCCCACATTTAAAAAAAAAATTTTTTTTCTTCCCCAAAAATATATTTGAGGCACTACGCAATTTATATATGTTGCAGTGTAATACTTATTGAATACGAAAAAAAATAAGCCAGATAATTTAATCGGGGCTTTAACATTGCCAGACGCGTGCAAAAATATTTTGCAAAAAAATATACAAAATGTTTTTGAGGCAGCTTGAAATTTCAATGGAGTGTTATTTATAACTAAAAAATAAGATTCCCAAAATGACAGATCATTTCGGTGGAGCTTTCTACCTGCCAGGTGATCAAACAAATAATGAATTGGTACGAGCCTGTAGTGCTATAGACAAGTCTTGCCGCGTTACTATTGGCTCTGGTGAGGTCACGTGACTTACTTTATAATAAATATGTCCCTTTAACGTCTATAAATCAATACAATCCCTTTTATGCAAAATGTTTTAGTACAAATTCAGAAAATTTTATATTTTTTACTCCAAAATATTAACTAGAAACCTCATGGGTTATAGTAGGTCACGTGGCACCGCCAGAGCCAATAGTAACGCGGCAAGCAAGAACGAAGACAGCTGTCGTTATGCGCTCTCTCTCACACTACAGCTTGTCTATAGCACTACAGGCTCGTACCAATTCATTATTTGTTTGATCACCTGGCAGGTAGAAAGCCCCACCGAAATGATCTGTCATTTTGGGAATCTTATTTTTTAGTTATAAATAACACTCCATTGAAATTTCAAGCTGCCTCAAAAACATTTTTTATAATTTTTTGCAAAATATTTTCCACGCGTCTGGCAATGTTAAAACCCCGATTAAATTATCTGGCTTATTTTTTTTCGTATTCATTAAGTATTACACTGCAACATATATAAATTGCGTAGTGCCTCAAATATATTTTTGGGGAAGAAAAAAACCAACCTCGTACCAATTCATTATTTGTTTGATCACCTGGCAGGTAGAAAGCCCCACCGAAATGATCTGTCATTTTGGGAATCTTATTTTTTAGTTATAAATAATACTCCATTGAAATTTCAAGCTGCCTCAAAAACATTTTTTATAATTTGTTGCAAAATAGTTTTGCACGCGTCTGGCAATGTTAAAATCCCGATTAAATTATCTGGCTTATTTTTTATCGTATTCATTAAGTATTACACTGCAACATATATAAATTGCGTAGTGCCTCAAATATATTTTTGGGGAAGAAAAAAAAAATTTTTTTAAATGTAGGGGTTGATTTAGCCCCGCTACTCACCAGCCAGGTCTGCAGTCCCGAGTTGGGATATAATAGGAGAGGTATCTGACAAGTTTTCAACTTGCCTCAAATACCTACCCAAAAATTGGTGCCAGCTCTCGGACCATCACATTCTGCGGCGCAAACTCTCTGCTACCAACAAGCAGCAAGTGCTCAACAGTTAAATTATTTACGTAGCGATAGTTATAAATTATCTCTGTTTTGCACCTAAACGGGTAAAAGAGTAAATTCATTTGTGTTTAGAAACTGATCCGTATTGTTGAATAAGTTAAAGGTGTTTTTTAATTGGCAGTATCGAATCAATTTAACTATGGATAGTATTTGATTTCCTCATGAGAAGCTTACAGTTTTTGCCTAACCTATTTAAAATTCAAAGAAACTGGTACTTGGTTAAAAACTTTATTTTAAATGTTGTATAAAATTGTTCTCTTTATACTGTTGTCTTAATGTGTTAATAACCTTGTAGAAAACTTTAAAATTAAAACATTGCAAGATATTATTAAAGTCGTATAAAGATAAACATAAAACAAAAAGTTGTATTGCGGGTGTCCATGGACGGTGGTAATCGCTTACCATCAAGCGTCTGCTCGTTTGCCCCCTCCTACTAAAATTATAAACGCGAAAGTTTGTGAGGATGTATGTGAGGATGTTTGTTGCTCTGCCACGCAAAAACTACTGAATGGATTTTGATGAAACTTAACAATGATATAGCTTATACATCAGAGTAACACATAGGCTACAATTTATAAAGATACTAGCTTCGTCTTGCGACGGTGCCCGTGGTTATTGTCGTCCGGGTAGCATCACGGGGTTGAGCTATTTTTCCATAAAAATAATAAAAAGCAGTCAGGGCTAGCACTCAGAATATAGCAGTGGGATTAAAATAAAATTGCAATTTATTTCTGAATGCAACAAAGTAGGCAAAATAAGTTGTTAATTACTTAGGTAATCGACAGTCAATTATTCGATAGAGAATCTACGTAATTATTGAGTTACGTCTTTCCGAACAACGATTTATTGCAATTGCAATCAAAAGTTACCATGTATTCACTCAGTATTTATAGCGATATATTAAGCAGTATTTGACAAATAAGTTTAAGACTTTAATAAGTCACACATAGTTGTTTGATATAATAAATATTATTTTAACACAAGGTAAACATCGTTATACTCTTTACTTAATAATACTGGCTGCTTAATATTTATTTGCAGTTAAAACTACAATCTGCTAGCCATAGATAGGCCTCTGTCATAGACCCGCTAGTTAAAACGATTTTGGGATTCTCGCATCCACCCGACCTATCCATTGGCATCCTAGACTAGGTTTACCGAGATAAAAACTACAAGCACCAAGTTCATTTCAGTGAAGGGTACGAAAAGTTAACATCTAAGTTTCACTAATCTTAACCTCTCAATATTATTACACTTTTTGAACAAACTGTTTTTGGTGACCCGTACTTCAGCTCACCGCAGTGGGCCACGGCCTTATAAAAAACTGATGCAGAGCAGTTCTTTCGTGGCTTATACTGCCGTGATTCTAGGACTTGAATGCACGGATGATGTAGTGGTACAAACGGTGGCTTCATCACTTCATACTGCTTTAATTGTTGTCGACTCGCAGACAACATACAGGTACACTCCACTCCACTTCTACTAAGGTTCTCAAAGGGCGGTAACGCAGGTGTCTATGGCCGGCGATATTCACTTATCATGAGTTAACCTGTCAGCATTCAACCAGAATATTACTACCTTGTACTTGCTCGTAGACGATACAATGGCGCTAATTCTGTGTATATATATGTATGAACCTGCCAAATTAACTTGGAAAATATGAGCAGAATATAAGATGGTACGCGAATGTGTAAATGCAGCATGGTGACCCACACTATGACTTCGGTGGTACGTGTTGAAATCCTGGCATGTTAAGATGTCCTGTCAAATGACGTTCTAAATATCAACAACTAACTAAAATTAGATTTTCATAAAGTACATATTTACATATATAGCATTTGGAAATCGCTTCACTAAAATAAAAAATGGGACATAAATTTAGTAAAATTTTAGTGTCATTAAATCCTTCCTTCCATTTTAATTGTAGCATATGTGACTGCTGTTCTTGAGGTCTCAGGTTCGATTCCCGGGGAAAAAAATGAATATATGTATTTATGTCAGTTATCTAGCACCCATAACACAAGCTCTGCTTAGCTTAGGACTAGATGACGTTGTGTGTAAGATGTTCGTAATATTAATTTATTAAACTTAAATGTCTCTAAGAACAACAGAATTAGTACCTTAATTTATTATTCACCTATTACCATTGTTTTGTTAACCACTGGTTTAATTTTGCTCATAATCATCCACGTCATTGCACAACATGCCTTGTCACTGAGACATCGTGTCTATTTGTGGTTTATTTTATCACACAGTAAAGCATATCAGCTACCCAATTGTTTTATGAATCATAATAATTAACAATTTAATATGCATAATAACAAACAAAGGTGTAGGTTAAAACTTGCATAAATTTTGCATTACTTTTATGTGTTTGACATTGGCTGTATGAATATATATGAAATGACCTTTGCCCTCGTGATGTCTTTCCTTAACAATTAAAGTCACTATGCCGAATTCTTTTAGCTTTTATCAAAAGCGTAACAAACAGGCAATGTAATTTCGTTTTAAAGATCAGAAGGGTAACAGTAAGCCGAAATAGCACGATTTATTTTTGTGCAATATATCCATGGGTTATATCAATATGTCTAAAGGAGAGGCCTATTTCTAGCAGTGGACTATTAAACTGTTGATAATGATGATGATGATATCAATATTTGCAGCAGTATAGCAGTATTTCTATAAATGAAAAAAAACTATTCTGAGTCCATCTAACCGGACTATTTCACCAATATCCTTTACAAAAGTTTTGTCGTCCATTTTTGGAAATCACTAACTTTCGCTCTTCTCAAGTTACACACAAACGTTATTAAATCCTTTATATTTTTCATTTTCTTTATTACGGCTTTCTTTTTCTATATATCTCCGGCTCTTATTGAGGCACAAGATTCGTTTTAGTCTAAAACACACGTTGGGATAAGCTCTAAGGGGACAATTCTCTTTATAAAAGTTCGAATCGGTTTCCTATTAGACGAACAAAGGAAAAAATTATATTCATGCATATTTAAAAAATCCTATCTGTCACCATAAGGATAACCAAAAGGGGCTCACCCTTTTGGTTGCCCTTATGGTGACAGATTGAAAATACGGAAAGTCACAAGTGAATACGGGTGTATTCATCCAATGGGTATGGGACTAATCCTTCCCACACGCCCACTGCAACTCCTGTACACCAGGATCAACAGCAGTGACCAACGAACACACAGAGTTATAACACTCAGAAAATCCCAGGAAAAATTAAACCCGCAACGAAATTAATCAGAAGAAAACTGGAGGACTTGAAAATATAATAAGTGTCCCATGGGTGTCGTAAGATGCGACTAAGGAAGTAATCTACGCTGGAAAACATCACTACAAAGAGCAAGATAAATTGAAACAAAACTCTCTACCAAAGTAATTAAAGTAACCAACCCATCTAGATATGGGTTTTGGATATGTGGCCAGCGTTGTGTAGAAGGCCCAAACCTCCAATCTAAACAGAAGCATAACTCCATATATAGGAAATAAAGTCTAACCCAAATACAAAGAAAATTGTTAGGTATAACTACAGACTTTGAACTTGGTTTATGTAATAACATATATGGTTTACGATGTATTTCTTCTATTCCTATGTCTCACGCGACGCATAATGGCGCGCTTCAATTATATATTTATTTTAGTTCCCAAGCATCTCAATCGCCGTGGGAAGTACCATTTTAGTTTTCACCATACAATCCATAGTGAAATCGTTCAACATTTATTATAAAACACAGTATTGCTTTATGCAATAGCGTTATGAAAGTAAATCAATTAGAATTAGATTATGTAATTCAATTTCCTGGTTGCAAGTGAATATTGTGGTTTTATTGGTAGCAATGGTTTGGTTTAAGTTCGTAAAGACACTGGTGGCAATTCTGTTGTTATCATCACTAAACTAAAATTCACAAAAAATAGTTTTTGGATTATATTGTTTAGTCCATTTTTGGATATCTCACATCTTCAGCTATTACTGTGACAGAAATGAGTCGGCTCGACTGGAGTGATACTACGGCCTCACAGAAAACCGGTGTAAAATAGCGCTTGTGCTGTGTTTCATCGAGTGAGCGAGGATACCGAAGATCCATATTCTAACCCCTCTTCCCATTCCCCTCCCCTAAGGGTCGGCAACGCACTTGTGAAGCCTCTGGTGTTGCGGGTTTCCATGGGCGGCGGTAATCGCTTACCATCAGGTGATACGTCTACACGTTTGCCTCTATTCAATAAAAAAAAAACCTTTGCCAAGATTCGCTGTGACAATTCAATCGGTACGATACTCTTTAAGATTATGTACTCATACGGTTATGTGCACGCTTGTACAAATCAACATTTTTAAATATAGATATAGAGTAGCTACTATCTGTGTGCTATGTAGAACATTAAGGTATTCATTTTATTAATATATAATTGAACAAATAAAGTGACTTTCTATTTAATTCGCCCCCCCTACAACCTCATAAACTTTACCTCTTTATAATATAAGAAGAGATTAGAGAGGATTGAGTTACTTAATCCTGCGATCTGGTGAGCATAGACTTTTCTAGGAGTATTCGCATCAAACCAATAATTTATATACCTCCGTGTTCATCCGTGATTGTGAGCTGGGTTAATTATATTATAATTTGAGCTGCACAGGCGATGCATAAAAGATAATTATGGAATGTAATCAAATTAATCATTCACACGAAACACCGGCTTAAATTACCTACTCACAGATTTAGTAAAATTTAATAGAAGGAATAAAATAAAATTAATATCTTTCGTTTCGTGTCGTTAGTAGCCGACCCCAAATAATATTGGGAATAATAAAGGCTGGGAAGAAGAAGATCTTTCGTTTATAATACACTTTTTTTGCCCGTTCGGTCATAACGGTTATAAGCCTATTTACTTTATCCAGAACCAAAGTACTTCTAGGCCAAATTTCATTAAAATCGGTTCAATAGTTTAGACGTGAACACGTAAAGGACAAACATAATTCCTTTGTAATATTTTACATCCTTAAAAGTCTAATTCGAGAATAAAAAGTATCATATGTTCTGTACGTCCCAGGGACGTGAATTATCTCTTATATCTAATTTCATCTAAATCGTTTGGGCGGTTTAGGCGTGAAGCAGCAATAGACAGACAGACACTTATTTAATGCCCGTTATCTCAAATAAATATTCAAGAAACATTAAATTTTAGTAATTTAATTAAAAGAAGGTTAAAGTGCGTGTAAATACGAAGCAGTAGATATAAATAGGTCACTGTTTTAGTGGCGATCGACTTCTTCTCTCTCTTCTCTTCTTTAATGCCTTCAATATCGTCAATAACAATATCCTCCTATCTATCCTTGCCCATCTTATGATCTTGCCCGAAGCGCTGGAATGGTTCTCATCTTATCTTCAGGGGTGCTAGCAGTCTGTCCGTGTCGATGAATCTTCCTCAGAATGGTGCGAACTTGACTCTGGCGTCCCTCAAGACGGTATTCTTTCTCCTTTGTTATTCTCTGTATTTATCTCCTAACCCTGGAACTTCGTTGTGCGTATCATCTGTATGCCGATGATCTCCAGCTCTATTCGCAAGCTAAGCTTATTATATTTCGCTAGCAATAGATAAGGTTAACAGAGAGAGGGATAGAGAGAATTGATTAATACATGTTCCAAAAGGTTCGGCTTGACAAGAAAGACAAAATGTCAAGCCATTTTAGTTGGAAGTCGTCGACTGATGTGCAGGATAGCCACCGAAACTCATCCGGCTATATTTTTTAATGGGACGACTATACCTGTTTGCGAGTCTGTGAAGGATCTTGGCTTTAATATACGCACATGTATTAAATCAAAAAATAATCAAAAGTTGTAATTCATTAGATATTTCGGAATAGCTTAGTCATTTATATTGATTATCGTCAAGTGTTGAGTACTAATGATCAAATAATATTACTAACCTACTATTAGAGCTAGTATGGAACTTTTGGGCACTTTTTTGTATCTGCGGTGCTAACCGTGGGAGAGCTATGCTTCGGCATGAATGGGTCGGCTCGACCGGAGTGATACCACGGCCTCACAGAAAACCGGTGTGAAATAGCGTTTGCGCTGTGTTTCACCGAGTGAGTGAGGATACCGGAGGCCCATACCCCAACCCCTCCCCCTATCCCCTTTCCCATACCCCAAGGGTCGGCAACGCACTTGTGACGCCTTTGGTGTTGCGGGTGTCCATGGGCGGCGGTAATCGCTTACCATCAGGTGATACGTCTGCTCGTTTGCCCACTATTAAATAAAAAATAAAAATGCTGTGGTGGTGGGTAGTGGTTATGTCGAAGCGACCAAACACCGCAAGCCGTCTCGATTATTAGTAGCCGGGGAACTAGATAATGGAACCCCGACATAATTACTTTGACCCCTGGCTTTGACCGCCCAAAAACTTATTTTTATTTCTAATTCGGATTAGTGTCTTACAGCCGTCCTATTCGATTGTGAGAGTGAGGAACAGAAAGGGCACGTGTGTTTGTGCACACACTCGTACACTATATAATTTCCTATGGAGTTGGCTAGCTACATAATAATCTAATCCAAAATACGCCACTTAATTCTAATGTTTTTGTCATGTCAGGAATGGCTTTCTTCAGAAATCAATAGCGTGATTTCCTTCGATAACCGAACACATACGGTACGGGTATTTAGTAGCCTCTCAAATAAACAAAACTTGCACTAATTATATTAGCATGCATGTGTGGGACACAGGGAGGTCTAACTCTATTAGTACGTACTACTTATTTTGCGCATAAACGTGTTAGATATGCACAATTGGAAAGTTTTACAGTAAATGGATACATTTCATTCTCAACTATTTGTATTTAGTTAAGATTTTAGCATGTAACTGTTTTTTGTTCCAAATAAATAAAAAAAAACTAAAAAAAAACTAGTGCATTAATATGAGTGAGTGAGCATGGTCGGTGAGATATTCTAATAAATCTTAAGTTAATTAATTAATACATCATCTACATCACACATCAACAGTCCACTACTTGACATATATTATGTCTCTCCTTAGATAGGTTTTGGTCTACTAATTCGCCTGTGATATTGGAATAAGGAAAGAAATGTACACAAATCTATTCAAGTACATATAACTGTGATACTTAGATCGAAGACAAGGAGACTAAATGTACTAAAGAAGACTATTTATTAATAAAAATGGCAAACAAGATTACGTCTCGACGGTAAGTGGTATCTACAAAAAACCTTCAACACCTACATGTACAATAGAAGAATTTAATTGTTTAGTATCTCATAAAATTTGTCCCCAAATTACACGACCACAAAATATTATTATTTGACTGCCTCGGTGGCGCGAGTGGTAGCGTAAGCGACTGCTGTGCTTGAGGTCTCGGGTTCGATTCCCGGGTCGGTCCAAATGTTTGTATGATCTGCAAATATTTGTTTCGAAGTTTGGGTGTTTTCTATGTATAATATGTATGTATTTACAAAAAAAAAGTATATATGTATTTATATCAGTTGTCTAGTACCCCATAACACAAGCTCTGCTTAGCTTGGGACTAGACGGCGTTGTGTGTTAAATTGTCCGAAATATTTATTATTATTATTATTATTATTTTTATTTTCACATTTTATTAATCTCCCTAAACGGGGTTTTTTTCCGATTTCACGGGCCGTAGCCAAGTGTAATCAGGTTTAAGTGATGGTGTATGTGGATGAACTTGAAGATGTAGTGAGGAATTTGCGAGTAAGTCTATAGGTATTTAATAAAACTGCTTTTTGAAGCAAGTACAATGAGTGTTGTGGCATTTCTAAAATGTCTAGACTACGGTGAAGGCTTTTAGGTACTATTCCGGTTGCAGATATAACTATTGGGACTATATGGATATTTACTGCTTGCCATTGCCTTTTCAGTTCTATTGCCAGATCTTGATACTTGGTAAGTTTTTCAGCTATTGTAGATTGTATATTATGGGTGTTCGGGACTGCTATGTCTATGAGATATACGGTTTTGTTTACTTTGTCGTGAAGTGTGATGTCTGGTCTATTGAAGTGAATGGTCTTGTCCGTTATGATAGTTCTGTCCCAGTATATTTTGAGGTTTTTGTTTTCTAGTACTATTTCCGGCTTATATTTATAATAGGGTATCTTTTTGTCTATAAATTGATGTTTGTGGGCAAGGTGTTGGTGAACTATGGTGGCTACTTGGTCGTGTCGGTGTTTGTAGTCTGTTTGAACTAAACATTTGCAAGCTGAGGTGATATGTTGAATGGTTTCAGGACAGGCATGGCAGCGTCTACAAGAGTCTGTGGGGAGATTTTGTGCGCGTATTATGTGTTTTTGGTAGTTTCGGGTATCGATCACTTGGTCTTGAATAGCAATCATGAATGCTTCTGTCTCTGGGAATAAGTCCCCACGCCGTAGCCATTCGTTTGACGCAAATTTGTCAACGTGGGGTTGCTGCAGGTCTTGGCGATGTCTGCCATGTAGAGATTTCAGTTGCCATTTAGCAATCTTTTCCTCTAACTGTAAAACACATTCATTGCACTGTGGGTTTTGGTCTGCTAAGTTAAGTGGTGTTAGACGTTTGTCTGCAAGTGTTACAACTTCGTGTAGTATTGAGTGTTGTGATTGTTGTTGAAAATATTGTCTAAGTGATCTAATTTGTCTGTTATGTAGATTAGAAACATCAATTATTATTATTATACTCGTATTTGCGTTGCACACACAGTTATTTCAATGTCGAATTCACAGTTAAACACTGTCATGCAATGTTTTAAAATATATGACCTTCACTATTGAACGCTTAAATTATTTGTCATGCTATTTCAAGGTTATCAAATATTTGGTTATTTAAATCCAAATAAAATCATAGTTAAACGTACTTGTCGTTCCTCACACGCGCAATGCTTGTACTTACTACCCCGCTCCTTTTCCCCTATAGTGATAATGCAACACAACTCCATAAATACTTTGTGCAATTAAAAGAAATAGAAGTCTGTAATATGATAACCAGACTGCCGATAAAAATACATTTAAATTGCTAAACTAAAGTGCATTCGCTTAGATACGGTCACCTTGATAGCGCCGACGTCGCATGTGCGGCAAAGCCGCCACAAAATCAAAGAACCCGCCTGCGCCGTACACACACAGGCAAGTATGATTTGTCAGTTTACACAGTTGTATAATATATTCGAATTACACAACAATAACCATAATAACGTGCGGGGGTGCATCGATACTACTTACACGAATGGACTATACATTACATACAAACATAGAAGAAATGGTCGTACGCATCATGCAAACATTTGTCATGGGTGAAATCATATCCATTACCTCCAGCTTAATAGCCAGAGTCACTAACAGATATTCGACTAACAGGCTCCTCAAAAGTAAATCACATTCAACAAGCAATCAAACAAAAAATATTTATTATATTTAGCAAAGATTAGTGTCATAACATCATTAATATTAATGATTATCTAATAAAATACGAGTATATAGTAGGAACAGGAAAAATTTAAGAAACTAGTATTAAAATACTTTATATTCTTATCGTTTTGGAATATACATATATTTATGTAGGTATTTTTTAGAACTTCCAGGATGTCAGAATTTTTCGTGAAGTTTTGCTACTGAGGTCACCTAAGTGTCAAGTTTTAGTATGTATTTATTAAAACACGGTCCTGAGCAGGACCTAGTACGAACGGGACCGAATACGAGCAGTTCTCACTTCTGCCTTCCTGAGTATATACGGACAGCGCTGAGTACACACGGACAATGCTGAAGCGGAATTCATTGACTGCCTCGGTGGCGTAGTGGTAGCGTATGCGACTGCTAAGCTTGAGGTCTCGGGTTCGATTCCCGGGTCGGACCAAATGTTTGTATGATCTGCAAATATTTGTTTCGGAGTTTGGGTGTTTTGTATGTATAATATGTATGTATTTACAAAAAAAAAAGTATATAAGTATTTATATCAGTTGTCTAGTACCCATAACACTAGCTCTGCTTAGCTTGGGACTAGATGGCGTTGTGTATTAAATGTCCGGAATATTTATTTTTTATTTATTTATTGATTTTGTTTTTTTTTATTATTTATTTAAACGTTTTATAAACAAATCAAACGACATTTTTAGTTATTCCGACCGGAGGCCCAAAATGCAGAAGCATCTCATTAAGCCGCCATAATGTGAGTCACCATGCTGCATTGTCGCATTGTCTACATGACAATGGGTATGGTGACCATCACTCTTAGATTCTGCTCATGATTTCTATCAGGCAGAATAGAGTATCTTTGTAGTTTGGATATGAAAACGTTCTTACTTTAATTTTTATTCTTTGTAGTTTCGTACGAATTTGTTGTTGGATTTAATTGCTTTAAATTTACTTTTAAATGTACATTTGTTATAAGCATAACAAGGTTTTCGAAATTACTTTTGACTACATATTGTATTAAAAAAATGTAAATACAGAATATACTATGTGAATTTGAATAAATTAACTTGTTACATAATAATAACATATATAACAATATTAACATGTAATTAGAACACAGCAATAAAATAAATATGTAAATTGTAATATCGGACGTCCGTTTTGCATACTGGAAATGTGGAAATACAAGTTTTTTTTTTTTCATATTAAGGATTTTCGAAAATTTATTTCAATCAATAACACCTCGCAATAAGAGTTTCTACCTTATAAAACCGCCATTTCGTAACGGTGGCAATTTTGAATATAATACCGATTATATATAATTGCATTGTCATCAGTTCTAAAGGTATATTTAAAATTTCAGCGCAATCGGAAAGTGGATCATATTAACTTGCAAGATTTGATTACAGACAAACATCGGGACAGGAGAAACTAAATAAAAGCTTATAGTTAGCCTCTTAAAAAAGCTATTTTGTCATGGACACTATCTGTGAATTCATTTACTTTCGTCTATCTTTTGTTTAAAGAAACAATTGAACAATTATTTGTAGTATAAATATTATATTAAACATCGACGGCTCTTTAAATCTTAGACAAACAGATTTACATCAACAGACTTTAATTGTACACTGCTGGACATCAGCCTCTCTTTCGGAAGGAGATGTTATCCCACTATGCTGGCAAGACAGGTTGCTGTAATGTTATCCTGCATTGTTATATAATTTAATATCAATGCACAATAACATTACATCTTTCGCCGATGCGCCACACGACTACATTGAAAATTAATTTATCTTTACATGTATCTATTCAAACCAAGAAAGGGCGGGTCAGTAATCATCGATAAGTTGTGAAAGTAACGATTTTTAAAGTTTCTACCCTATTAGAAAGCTTTAGTTTACAAATTAGCGTTATTTGCATTTATAGAAATACTGTTATACCTTTTATAAGATACAGACATTACACTAGTAGAAAAATTACACAGTGGGTGACTAGAAGACAAGTGCGTGGAAACCTCAAATTCAAAAGTCATAACTACGATATTGCTCTTTTATTACCTTACAATCTTTAATAAGGACAGAGATTTGATTTTATTCAGTTGACACTGGTTAAATTATTAGTTAGTTAGTTAATTATTTAGTAGTTATTAGTTAATTGCTTAATGCTAAGATGGAATTGTTCAACATTCGTTACATTGTATCACTCCAGTCTCTTCGGACAATTCCAAAATGCTGTATTAGACATGACTGTGAATGTGACATATAATATTAGTCAATGTTTAACATTTGGAATATTTTTGACAACACCTAACTCATTTTTAGTGAGTTTTAGTTCAAACAACAGAATTAAACCCATAAAAACGGTGTTAGTCGATTCAATACAAATGGATACTCACTACAAAAGCTACAGTTGTTTCAAAATAAACTCAATTTTACTTTTTAGAAAAGAAACAGGAATTACCTAAACCTACCTACCTACTGAAATTATCAAATTGATTATTAAAAAACGATTAGGATATTTATAACTGGCTGAATTTGATTGAATTTCGAGATGCCGTTGTATTGATAGTTAATAGGCAAATTAATTTAGTCAAAGTTGGTCAAGCTATATTTTTATTTGCCATCATAGGCAATTATTAACTCGTTTGTTCGTCGGGCGGTTTTTAATCCTTACTGTTGTGTTGAACTAGGTGTCATGGGTTCAATAACCAATGAGGAAATATAATTTTGTTAAAAGGATTTCTAAATCATATTAAAACTGTTTCATCAACTGAAGTTCTTTTAAAATGCTGTTTAATATTAACAGATTTTTATTCTTTCGTTTTCTACAATCGTACTGAGCAGTTAATGTTCAGTAATTATACCTTTTAAAAAACCTTGAAATCTTGTAAGGCTAGATACCTACCTATTATCGTGTCAGTCACTTCGAGTATGCAGAGCTCCTGCCTCGAGTATATTGAATGGTAGCATTATCTCAGCCGAAACAAATCCATTGCTGGCCATAAAGGTCTGCATCTTTCAGAAAATAAACCGGTCCTGTGTCGCCCACAACCAAAGGTTCCTCCGACCTTCACCAGGTCGTTCACTCTTTCATTTTTATACAAATAGAAAACAATAATAAATAAAGAACCTTAGATTCATTCGCGGTTGACAAAAGACTACCGACTTTTTTTAGTTTAAGTTGAATTTTCAATTAGTTGTTTCATAAGTGAGAATACTGTGATAATGAGTCTTAGATTTTTAATTTTTCAATTTTTTTTACTTTTTTTTCCGCTCTTATCAGTTTTTTTTTGAGACCAATACGGTTCGTCAAAGTTTACGTCACCATGATAATTTTTTGCATTGTCTTCATTCGCATGCATGCATAAGTATAGTGACCACTACTCTTAGATTTTCATGTATTCCATCAGGCACCTATAAAAGTAATATAATTATTTTAGAAAATATTTTAGAAAACTGATTAAGGAAGTGGACCGTCTTCATTCCGCATGGCAGATTTATTTACCGTTTGCCTTGTGCATAGTAATGATAATTAAAAGAGTAAATCTATTACATTTTTTTTAATAAACTGCATCTCGAATGCAAAGCTTTAATTACTTCATTACTACACAGTAAAATATAATAAACTACATGAAGCACTCGAAAATATTTAAATACTAAACTCTTTAAAAGAAGTGAATTAATTTTTATTCTTTATATAAAACAACTAGCTGATCGACGCAACCTCGTTTGCGTCTTTTATTGCCCGTAGCGAAAAATTTTCCCCCGTATAGGGTTGATTTTTTACACCTTGTGTCCGAAAAACCCCAATATCTTACGGAACCCTATTTTTTTCCAAAACAAAATATAGCCTATAGGTTTACCATAGCAGCGCCATCTATTGATTACTTACTCAACCCAGTCGAAAGGTATCTACATCTGTTAGAATCATTTGGAGTTAACAGATAATTGTGACTGTCAAATAATAACAGACAAATAATTATCAATAAATTAAAATTGCGACTATAATTTGAGATTTAAACTATCCTATCTCTCAAGTTGGATCGAACTGCACATGGTGTGCGAATTTTATTATAATCGGTTAAGTGGTTTAGGAGTCCATTGAGGACAAACATTGTGACACGAGATTTATATATATTAAGATTGTTGTTCAGTAGCCTGCAAACTTTGCTTAGTTGTTGACTAGACGGCATTATGTGTCGGATGTGTTATATCTGTATATACGAAATATTATTATTTACTATATATTAATACGTAAATCAAAATCTTTGTTTGTGTGTGTGGAATATGAAATTTTATCAGTTAAGTTTAGGTATATGAAACACAAAATGCTAAAAAAATATACTAAATAAATTATGTCAACCACTGGGCGGCTACTAGTTATTATAACTGAGCTGGGCAGTTACCAGAGCCCCCATTCCTCGTGTTTATACGAGGAGGCCTGAAAGGGCGATAACGCTCTTGTGGATGTGTGTATGTATAAATACGATCAAAATATTTTGCGAAAGCTTAAAAACCATCATCACTATATGTGATAATGATTTCCTAGCCAATTTTGTTCGATCAAAAACCGCAGAAGATATAAAGCAGGTGGAAAAGTATGGTCTACAACACAAGTTCACTTTGTTTCCTAACTTTCACAATCCGATGGGACGGCTATCCGACATGACCGGGGAGAGATCCAGGGTCGACGGCTTTATGTGCTCTTCGAAGCACGGCACTACATGTATAAAGTAAATGTCATCATATCATACTTGCCTAGTTCATCAAAATAGCAATGTTAAATATACTAACTTGTCTAAAACATGAAACAAACTGTATTGCAGTAATTGTTATTTCGTTTCGTTATATTTTACTTTTTTCTAATCGCACTAGATAAAGTGGCTACTGCGGTCAGCAAGCGTTGTACGCACCAATGTATTTGATGCGGGTTTTGTTTTGCATCTACCCACAATATGCGTTTGTGTAATGTGACTGTGTAATTTGTATATTTTATTGTAATCGATGACCTTGATGCATAGTAAATCTCAAATTTACTTGAGATTGTGATTGCATCAATTGTAAGCACTTTTGTAACTCTCTTAATTAAAGAATAAATAAATAATAAAAAAAGTTCGATAGGATTTAACTAATCGTAAACCAAGCAGTATCTATACATATTGCTAAAGGTTTCAGTAACAGCTGATAACCTTCAAAACGACGCCTTAATATCTTGTTAAGCAGGTTACGTTCACACAAACAATTATTGTTGTATAAATACGTACTTAATATACATGTGAATACACACACATAATTAATATAAATGTGAATTTGGTTACTTCGTTTCGATATACTCAAATTAAATTAATCGTTACAAGTAGAGAGTTTACCATTCGCCTTTTTATTATCTATATATTAATTACGTAAAGCAAAAACTCTGTACCCCTTTTACTAAAAGTTATGCAAATGGACGAGTATGAAATTTGGCAAAGTTGCAAGCCTATATACTCGTAGATAGACTAGCTGACCCACGCAACCTCGTTTGCGTCTACTATTGCTCGTAGCGTGAAAATTTTCCCCCGTTTTTGAAACATTCTCCATTGGTGCTCCGCTCCTATTGTTAGTAGCGTGATGATATATAGCCTATAGCCTTTCTCGATAAATGGACTATCCAACACTGAAAGAACTTTTCAAATCGGACCAGCGGTTCCTGAGATTAGCGCGTTCAAACAAACTAACAAACTCTTCAGCTTTATTATTAGTATTGATAGAAACATCTTTATTTGACAACCACATTACAGAGTTTTCGAATACATAAAATGTCCGATATGCAGTGTATGAAGGTCGCCTTTGTTGCTAAAAGCAATCTCTTCCAGGCAACTGCGTTGTGTTAACTTACTTGTTGCTTTAGCATTTTAGTTAGTTAGCTTTAATGATTAGCAAAGGTCACTTGTACTACTAGAGGTCGAAGAAGGGAAACATTTGTATATAAAATACTTATGTATTTATACATAAGAGTTTTAAAGTTGTCAATGTTTGTACTATTTTGTAAAACCAACGGATGCAGGTCCTCCCCAGAGTAGCAGTGAGGCCAGCAGTTAGGGGAGTTTGTAGCGGAGTCACACCATACTCCTTGCTTCTAAATTCCGATGGAGCAGGAGATACAAAGCAATTTTCCACTCAATGTACCATAATGACTTTGTTACATTGTGACAAATAATATAAATAAAAATGACGTTTGGCCTAGTGGTTAAGCGGTCGCCACGCCGTTCCCTACTTCGCCAAGTGTTGTGGGTTCAAATCCAACATGGGACAACACTTTGTGTGATCCACAAATTGTTGTTCTAAGTCAGGATGTTCTTTGTTTTCGTTTCATGTGTGTTTGTAAAGTCCCCCGCGACACAACGGGAGTTGTCAAAAAAGATTTTAAAAAAAATCGAATCAAATACCGTTTCGAATAAAAAATATTGACCTTGTTTAAGTCTACTCTTAAAAAACGCACACAAATCTCGTACATTTATCATGGAATAAATTTGGATTTTATTTCATTTATTGAAGACTGCAATTCAAAAAACATAAGTATGCTGCCAATAACAATAATATGGATTGAAACACGATTTTTAAATACTTTAAAAATATATTCATTAGCAATGACAATTATGTAATTGTTTAGTATATCCGTAAAATAACAACACACAAACATTACAAACGTTTTTCTCATGTATACACTTTTCCGTAGTTCAGATAGCCTTTTAATTTACTTTTGACATTTCAAAATATCTATTAAAAATTTATTCGCTAGAGAAGAACTAATTTTGAGAGAAATTTTTAGGAGGGTACCCTCACAATCTCAAGACAACGTCATTTTACTTATTAACCGACTTCAAAAAAGGAGGAGGTTATCAATTCGACTGTATTTTTTTCATGTTTTTTACCTTATAACTTTTGACTGGGTGAACCGATTTTGACGATTAGATATTTTTTATTTGAAAGCTGGTGCTTCCCGTGTGGTCCCGTTTTAATTTGGTCCAGTTCTTGAGGTCGGTTGTTTTTTTGTTAAAATTTGTGATTATAATTTTATTGACATTCTCTTGGATTTTAATGTTACTTTACTCCTCTATATATTATTATATTTTACATTAATTAATTAAGTTATAAAAACGCCCAGTATTAATAGAATTATTAATATAAAAAATAATATATGCCAACGCAAACAAAATTTTCATGTTTTTGAGGGTAAATATTTTTCTTCAGAGATTAAAAATACCTACATGCGCAAACGCATCTGCAACTTCAACATGTATTGTAATTGTAATCAATGACAATTGTGTAAAATGTATAGTGTAATTTCATACCACAAGTAGCGCATTCATTAAAAAATAAATACATACTTTCTCGTATAGCACTCATCGGCCAGTGCAAGGCCACTTTGCCTGGACACATGAAGGGCAAAACGAACGCCCATATACGCCAAAATCACGAACATAGTGTACTCTTGCACAACACTATTACAATGTTGTTATTAAACACCACTGTATTTATGTGCACTATTTTGAATCAAAGCGTATATGTGTAACCGTTATAATTTTTGTCACTGGTTTTTATAACTGACACTAGTTAGTACCAGTTAGTCAAGTCACTGATTTACTCAAGTTAATCCACTAGTACAAAACGTCAATTTACTTCACTTGGTCAAGGTAGATACGTTTTAGAAATATGCCGTTTTCATTTTTCTGTTAATAGAATTCTTAGCAAAATAATATTTAAATTTGTGTGAATATTATTATTAGTGGCTGTGTTAAGCCAAAATATAAAAAAAGTAACTGTTAATTAATTATTTGCCGTTAAGCCTATATAAGTTAATTTTATTATAATATAATTGAGTTAAAACGACAGAAATATTGAAAAAAGGAATTAATTTCACGAACTTAACTGTTATCCAGAATGTCGAGTTAAATTACGATAGAGGTTATGTGAAAACTTTAGGGATGATCTCGTCTACTTCCGTAGTCAAAGGAAGTGATTCGCGGAAACATCGACACGAGAGCGAAAGTGCGCGTGATTCGCGTGCGTTTCGATACAAGACTGGGCGCATTGCGCCCGCGCAACGCGTCGCAGAGCCGCGTAACAGTTCGACGCGCTGTCCGTTCACGTAACATTATTACAAATACATAAAACGATACTTAGCATAGATAATTTGTTCTTATCTAACTTAGATATATGTAGTATGACAACACATCTTTTTAAACAAAAAAATAATTATTTATTTTCTAGAATGCATTTCAACAAGTTCCATAAAATGCCGACAATCGAGAGATTTTTTTTTGTTTGTTCATAAGTACGTTTCGTAATTAAAGTTAGATGGTTTTTTTAAAGGTATTATATATGGTGGTGTTATATATTTCAACAGCAGTTTCCTATCTAGGCTGTGTGGGTGTTGTTTATTTTATTGAGAGAGATGAGTTGCAAAGACAAAATGACATAGCATAACGATGACAGTTTTTAAAGAAGAAAAAGAAAGGTAGTAGATATCTAGTTTGAAGGGTTTCGTTTGTGATGAATGTAATAATGAATTATAATTGTTTTAAACTTACATTTTTAACTATATTTATATACATACTACCTACTTGTATGTTAAAAAATAAATAAAAAAAAGTTATTAATATTACACGAACAGGCTCGGCCGGGTCAGTACTACCCTCTTACAGAAGACCGACTAACCGCCATCTCAATAACTGCATTCGATTCGTGTTCAATCTTCGCAAGTGATGTGTCTGCTTTTCGTTTCTAATCGCAATGACTTCCAATTCGTCAGCGCCGCAGTTTACGAGTGCTAACTACTCTTTTTTCTTGACAACTCTCCATCGTTACCCAAATACCTTGTACCACACTTCCGTCTCTTATGTTCCAATCAAATCAACCGAAATTTTGGGTCAATAAATAATCTGCTTCTTCTATGTCCTCCTCACACCTCCAACTTCCTCCATTCTTTCTTCTACGTGCAGTCTGTTCTTCTCTGGAATGCACTCCCTGCCTAGATCAGGATGATCACAAACCGCCTTACATTCAAGTTAAAGTACGTGAACTTCTTCGGAATGAGTTGGCAATACAGTGACAATCCTGGTACCCGACTGTATGCAAGTATAATATAAAATTTATGTATGTGTATTTATATGTATTTTATAATATTATTATTGACTGCCTCGATGGCGCAGTGGTAGCATATGCGACTGCTGTGCTTGAGGTCTCGGGTTCGAATCCCGGGTCGGACCAAATGTTAGTATGATCTACAAATATTTTTTTCGGAGTTTGGGTGTTTTCTATATACAATATGTATGTTATTACAAAAAAAAGGATATATGTATTTATATCAGTTGTCTAGTACCCATAACACAAGCTCCGTTTAGCTTGGGACTAGATGGCGTTGTGTGTTATATGTCGAAAATATTTATTTTATTATTAATTTAAATGGAATAGTAAATTTATGTTAATTGGTTCTATTTGCTGTAGGATATATGTTATTTAAAAAAACATTATTTATCATGAACAATTTTATGTTTGTCTTTGCACCTACCGCATATTATTTCTACAACACCTGAAGGTCGACTGGGAGACAATATCTTATTTCATTAAGCCCGACTTTTGTACAATAAGAGCAACGAGTTTTTATAAACAAATGCCAGTATTATATTTTAAACAAAGTGATGGCTTTAAAACTGAGGCCCCAAATCATGGTCTCTTTCACTTATGTAAGAAACGATACAAACAAAAATGCAGTCAAGGTCATTTGCATCCAATCAACAAGTTAATGGTACATTACCGGATCTTCGTTTGAGAATGTGTTTTGATTTTATTTATTATGATAATATTGTTCGCTTATTACGCAGTTACGGGTATATAACTACTGTTTGCCTTACACCTGGAGTTAATTTCAGAACTCTTATTTGATTTAACTATCTAACCACACAGCTAACAGCTTAGCCACAAAAACATTGTCAACATTTATTATGCTCAGCATAAACTCCCCGTGCTTCATTCAGGTAAAGGATATTTATACAGAGAGGGCGTCTTGAGACGGCGACTCATGTCATGTGGTGTTCCACAGGGTCTATCCTTGGACCACTCCTGTGGAACAAGGGATACGACTGGGTCCTACGTGATCGTTTGTAAAATAAATGTATAATATTATAAATATTATAATGTTTAAATTGAATCAACATCAAACATTATTTTCCAACCAAAAAAGGCTCAATGCAGCTAAAGAAATTTTCGCTTAAAAAATGTCATGTCAGCATGTCTGTGACGCGAACTCATAAGATTTTCTCTTACCAAAACGTGCTCAAGCGGCTAAAGAAGTTATCATTTCAAAAAACGCAAATGATTTACATAGGGTCCCGTGCTTTACTGACGATTTGCACAGTAAAAAAACAAAACGACAAGTAGTAAAACTCCAGAGGAACCGCCACATATGTTCTTCCGTGCCAACCCACAGCTATCTCAACGATTTAAAGCATCAACAGGAAGATTCATTTACATTTTATTTTAATGGATACAATCGTTATTAAACAGCTTGTTTTTACAACTGATCACAATAACTGATAAAAATAGAAATCAACATGATGGTGAATTAATGATCATTTACTTGAAACTGACCTAAACAACATACACAACGAAAATAATCGACCAAATAAATTTGAGGTTAAAAAAAACCTGTTCATCCATTACATTCACTAAAAATGCATATGACTGTACTTCCTTCTTCGTCTAAATAATAAGTGGCTTCCTTAATGCACTATGTCCGTTCCAAACACAGAATTACAGAAATGAACACAGAAACCGTAATAATAAGAAAAAAAGTGGCATATTACGGGAAGAATACCAATGCCTCTGCATTAAGTAAAAAGTTACGATTGAGTCTAGACTGAATAATTTTGAAATGGTTGCATGTATATATGTTGCATGTTTAAAGAGGGCAAACGAGCAGACGTGTCGCCTGATGGTAAGCGATTACCGCCGCCCATGGATGGACACCTGCAACACCAGAGGCGTTACAATTGCGTTGCCGGCCTTTTATGAAGGAGTACGCTATTTTATCTCTACTTCAACAAACCATGGGTATATTGGACATTTTAGGGTTCCAACTACTTTTAACGATTACCAAAGATGTTCGTATAGCAACCGAGACCGACGTGCTCTCTAAGTCACCGAGAATTCGCATTTGCTTAAGAATGGTCACCCATCATATAACGATCTGACTAGGATAGCTTAACTGTGAAATGTGCAACCAGCCCCTCACAATGACTAATAATTGTTGGCCTGAAATAAACTGCAAAAACTTAAGGTAGATGTTAACTGTTTTTTGTTTTGTTGAGCAAACATTGCTACACATAACACTGCAATATGCTGGCCCCAAATATGTATAATAAAGTGGCCAAATTCAGGGTAACTGACCCTGAAAGTCCCATTCACATTAAAACCTTCATGCTCGAAGTAGATCTTATTACCATTGCTCAATGCAGCAATTTGGAAAAAAACAATAAAAACCTTCAGTCGAGAATTGGAATGGCCTTTTTGGGAAGGTTAGAACGTACCTACATCGGATGTGTAACTATTAACTATGTCTAATAAATTTTAGGGTTTCATAACCAAAGGGTAAAAACGAGACGCTATCACCAAGACTCCGTTGTCTGTCTGTTGGTCCGTTCGTTTATCTGTATATCACCAGGTTGTATCTCATGAACCCTGCTAGCTAGACAGTTTTTCAAAAGTGATGTATTTTTCATGCCGCTCTAACATTAAATCTAAAAACAGATTAAAATTAATATTGAGCGGGCTCCACTACAAAAACAAACAATTTTATTTTTTTATATTATACAAGCTGAACCCTGCGGTGCTACCCGCGGTACGACAATAACCGCAGGCAACGCCGCGAGGCGAAGCTTGCTATCTTTATTAATTGTAGTCTATGTGTTATTCTGATGTATAAGCTATATTATTGTAAAGTTTCATCAAAATCCATTCAGTAGTTTTTGCGTGAAAGAGTAACAAACATCCATCCATCCATCCACACTTACAAATTGCGTTTATAATATTAGTAGGATTTAATTTTTTGCTCGATATAAATAAGCGCAACAGACAGGCGCTAGAAATGTAATGATAAAAGTACGGAACCCTTCTTGCGCAAGACCGACTCGCACTAGGCCGATTTTTCATATTTATTGTTACATTTACTACTTTAATACTCTACTGTAATTTTTCCATCAAGTTTCTTATACAAATAAATGCAGTTCAAATAAAAATGTATCAGCTAATCTCTTTAGCTGTAGCACAATCGCCACAGGTAAAATGGCCAAAAACTTTAATTAAAAACCTTTATGTTCAAAATGGACACATCAATATTCGTGAACGACCACCAGGCATCCTAATACAAGTAGTAAAAGATCGTTAACGGACGTCTATAATGCTGGTGAATCGATTTAATTCGATAATTAAACTATCTGCAAATTGATACTACGTAACTGTGGACGTATCGCCTGATGGTAAGCGATTACCGCCGCCCATGGACACTCACAATTAATCACAGGAAGGAGTACCTACGCTTTCAGGCCTTATTGATTTGAATAGAAAATTCGAGTTAGTGTCTTTGTATCACAATTGCGATATCGATTAATTTCAATATTGAATTATTTTGATTTTGTTTAAGTACAGAAATAGTGTTATATTTCGCTTACGGGATAGAAAATTAAACCGGATCTTCGGTTCTTGTTCCGTCCGTTACAGGACAAAACCAACACGGCAGCTACAAAGCCAGCCCCAGGTCTTACTCTGGGGAAGACCCGGACCCATGTGATTTCAGATCAGATTGCTATTGTTCTATGCTAAGTTTTACTGAGAAATCACCTGCAGTTTAAACTTAGGTACAAACCAGTTATTATATACCTATTTTTTTGTATTCAAGTTGTTGTTATTATAACATTCACAATAACAATTCAAATTATAATCTGCTTGTGAACTAATAGAGTTCTGAATTAAGTTTTATATATTATCAACACACAAAATTTTATCGAATCGTACATCTCTAGTAACACAAGTTGGTAATTAAATCTATACTAATAATAAAGCTGAATAGTTTGTTTGTTAGTTTGTTTGAACGCGCTAATCTCATGAAACGCTGGTCCGATTTAAAAATTATTTCGGTGTTGGATAGTCCATTTATCGAGTAAGGCTATAGACTATATATCATCACGCTACTACTAATAGGAGCGGATCACCAATGAAGAATGTTTCAAAAACGGGGCATTTTTTACTGTACAGGTAATATAAGACGCAAACGAGGTTGCGTGGGTCAGCTAGTATATTATAATAATTTAAAAAGTTATTCTGCTTTTAAGTAAGCCTGAGAATAACACATTTTGTTTCATATATTGTCTATTTCCTCAAGCATTATCGTTGATTGCCGAAATCGTTTTATTTTCCATCTATTACTTTTTCAAATAATATAAAAATTAAGTCGCTTCCGCTGTCTGTTCGCTTAGATCTTTTAAATTACAGCAGTTTTCAGCAATAGACAAAGTGATTTAAGAGGAAGATTTATTTGTGTAATAGAAAGAGGTGTAGAGGAAATCCGAGAATTTCAACGACTTCCGTGTGAACCCGAGCCGGGTCGCTAGTTATTTCTATATCAGAAATTGGACATTCTAACGTCAATGGCCACGTCAACAGCATATTATAGTCCTCTGCTGGCCATAGACCTCTTTAGAAAGGAAATCTTTGCCTACTATACCACGCTAGCCAGATTTCGAGACTAGTTTTCAATTTGTTTATAGTACCTTTGTCATGCGTAATTTTCTTCCTTAGTCGGCTCATACTCCACCTATGGGATGAATGGGATGGTGACACTGTATTCTTAATGTGTCACAATTAATATCAATACTCGGTTATATCATATTAATATTAAAAAGCGTCCTGTGGTGGTTGACAGTAACCTCACTCAAACTAAACGACAATAGAGACCATTTTTGTGTCTCAAAACATTTCTTTCTCAAAGATTATGTTACTCTCTTGGGCTCTATATACAAAAAAATGATAGTAAACTTTCATTTGTACCAAAATATTACGGTATCTATAAACTAAACGGGCCCTAAACTATTTATGATACAAAAAAAAAATAAAAACAAAAGAATATAAGGCTACCAAAGACAGCCATTTTTTAAATTTTTAAACCTTACAAATCTTTGTCATCATTTTGTTCTATCTACTTAAAATTTGGTAATATTATTATCGTATATACGAGTATTTGGTGGTCACCATTCTTATTGCAAACGTGGACAATGCAGCATGGGGATCCGTGAACCGGTCATAAAGGAAACGAAATCAAAGTATTTTACCATCCCATATTGTTTCTTAGAAATTATCTTTTTGGTACATTTAGGCAAAACCTGACTCCCAGTTGACTCGGTACTTTATTATATTACTCCAATGATCGAGGAACAAACTAATAACTCTATCGTGACTGTATCTAATTTCGTTTTAACATTTACGTGTCGTAAATTGTTATTCGTTTGAATTTAATCGTTCTAATGATGACCACTTACCTAAACCTAAATAAGAAAAAGTTAAATTTTATATTCTTACTTAACACATTGTTTCTTTTACTGTACTTCACTGTAATGCTAAAACGCATTGTATTTCTACATCATCAAAAGTCGACTAGGAGAGTTACGTTATCATAATGTTTAAAACAAAAGGCGCTCATAGCCCAGTTGCACTCGGTGATCCGAAACAATTACCGAAGGTAAGCAACGAAAGCAGGTCAGTATCTAGATGGGTGACCGCTGATGGCATGATACCATGAGCGTCTCCGTGATTCGGAGGTCACGTTAAGCAGTCGTGAAGCTTAGTTGGAGGCCTTTGGGCGGCTTAAAAACATCCAACGGTAAGATTACATAGTCACAACGTTGTCTTGCCAGTCCCCAGCCCACACTTGGCCACCGTGGGGACGTATCACGACGGGCCTTGAACCTCTCCTGAGAGGAGACTCGAGCCCAGCAGTAGGACATTATGGATTGTGGATGATAAAACAAAAATAAGTTAGTTAAACCATCTATTACTAAAGAACGGCTGGACTGTTTGTTGTGATATTTTATTATTTGAATTTGTTTCCACCCTGAATTCATACTATATAATATTATAAATTTGAAAGTATATCTGTTTCACGAAAGTAAATCTGAATATTAGCGAACAAATAGTGGAAAAGACGTCATTTCATCCTGACAAGCATGAAATAGCAAAATTAATAAAAATAATGCAGCCAGTCACCTTATCTACAAGCAATCGTGTAACATTATGTATGTAAAAATAAAATACTAAGACGAACCGAGGACTTATTTCTTCTATTAAAATCGATTAAAAAGTGAGAGTATGATTAATGAACAAAATTAATGACATTTGACAGGTTGACAGATACCGCCTTTTGTTCAACTCTCTTGCAATCGAATCTACGTTAGATTACTTTTAAATCTTCATAAAGCAGTATTAATGATTATATTTAGATGAATCAGAAACAGATAGAACTGAAGATTTTTATTTCATTTGAAGACGATTTAACTACATAACTACTGACTGACTGACTACTATTATTATTTAATATTATTATTTTCTGTTATGTGAAAATGAGTGGCTTGTGGATGTAAACAAATCTTGTAAACCGAGTGAGTGAGGATACCGATAGACCCATACCCCATCCCTCTCATCATCCTCCAAAGACCGGCAACGCACTTGTGACGCCTCTGGTGTTGCCGGTGTCCACAGGCCGCGGTAATCGCTTACCATCAGGCGATAGGTCTGCTCGTTTGCTCCCTATTCCATAAAAAAAAGAAAAAGTCAAGTTGACCTGAGTCTGTATTTGTAGATAAAGTTTTTTTATTACTTCTTGGGTGATACCTTTTCCTGCACAAAAAACTCAGAATTTTTAGAGTACCACAAGTCAACAACCAAATACGTGCCGAAAGAAAATGACTGTAATTTTCGAAACACTTCACTAAACAAATAACTAACCATGCTAACCAGTTGCTTCCTGTACTTGACTAGGTCAAAAAAAAAACGATACGCTATGTTTATTTTACAAATTGGCCACAAACAAGGTAATGTTTATAGAACACGAAAATATTTACGACAAGTGTGGCGACTTCCACATACAGCGCAACATACTACAGCGCCATCTATCGCAGACACACTGAACTAGGGAGCAATGTACAACATGAAGAAACTGCCAATCCTGAATCGCGCAATGGAAGTTCTCGCGCCGATTATCATGTATACAGCATCCCAACATCAACTGTTGGGCAATGGCCCGCCAGGCATGATCACCTCGTCTGGTCGGAGGATCCTCCCTTGTGCGTTGGAGGGACATAGCACCCGTTCCTTCACAACAAGTAAAGAAAGTAACGATAACCTAGTATTTATTTACTTACACTACCATAGTCTTTTTCGCTTAATAAATAATTGCCTGACTTAACTATTAAGGTATAGGTTTGTATCACCTTCATAAAGTCTTACTATTTTTTTTTATTACATAGGGGGCAAACGAGCAGACGTATCGCCTGATGGTAAGCGATTACCGCCGCCCATGGACATCCGCAACACCAGAGGCGTCACAAGTGCGTTGCCGGCCTTTTAGGAAGGAGTACGCTCCTTTCTTGAAGGTTTTCTATTTATTACGTTTGGCAGTTTGTGTAGCAATAAATATAAACTTTTTAAAAACGACTGCATAGTAATGATGGACCTAACTATTTAGTTTGTATAGAGATATTGATACGTAGATAAACATACCTACTGTTCATTGTAGATGAAACAAAATAAAACTATCTTACTGATTGTAATTAGCGAGTCAATATCGTTGTACAATTGACAAGATTATCACAATTCACGATCTGGCGAGTTGTAAGTTATATGAGTAATAATAAGACAGAAATGGTCCATTCATTCTTTCATGTATTTTATTTATAATCATAACTAATACCTATTATAAATGTGAAAGTGAGTTTGTTTGTTACGCTTTCACGCAAAAACTATTTAACCGATCATCATGAAACTGAAACATAGGATACTTTTTATAAAAGGCGAGCGAAGCCGCGGACAAAAGCACTAGCTTTATTTAATACTAATTAAATAAATTCGAAAGTAACGATTTGGATGAAATTTACAAAGGAAATACTTTGATTCTTGGGGAAGGATATAGGTTAAACGCGATAACTGATATACACGCGGGCGTAGACGCGAACAAAAGCCAGATATATTACAATTATTTATACTATTGAGAACGGTTTTTAATTTTTTACTTTGGAGGCGAATACTTTAATTCACTTAAACCGTATTTTAATTTTAAAAACTTAATTTAATGTTTATGATGATTCGACACCTTCTTAATCAGACCGATTCCGCTATTAAATTATAAAAGAGTTGCCATTATTTGTGTTTAAAACAGACCAATTAAAATTCATTAAATTCAAGACTTTTTGCAATAATTTCAAATACCAAGCAACCGTTCAGCTCTTACCGTTAAACTCGTAAAAGCATAACTTTTTTGCACAATCCAGAAAATACAGCATTCTATGTAGATCCTTTTATAACACGTACCTGTAACAAATAAAACATATTATTGATACTAGGATTTTAAAGCTTTCATATTTTGTCGATGTTTGAATATTTGTTGTCTATGACTCATCTCAATTTTTTAATCTATATTTGTTAATTTTGACATCTGCAAATTTCAGAAAATATTTGTTTTAGTTGCCAATATTTTACACCCCGTTTCTTTCTCATTCATTATTATGTACTATATACGATTATCGATACTATATATTATTATATCAATAAGATTTATATCAATTATTCTTAGACCACAATACGAGATACAAAAAATTAATTACTAATAATCATTAAAATGTATACATATACAAACAATGATGACTGTTGATTTAATGATATTTTTTAGTCTGTAAAAAATGAACGATACAAAATTATGGTTCACCGTTAGGTAAATGACACCAATCATATTGTTACAAGGACATAAATTTGGAAATGTCATAGTGAATTAGTTCTTACTCAATTGTGACTTCGGACATTATTGGGCCCAACCACTACTTGGCTACAATAACGGAACTTGAAGCAATCAGAATAGTCTTGTGAGCAGAACGAAATTAAAGTCCAAGTCAATTAGATTCTAACTATAAACAAACTTTTACAATTTCGTTAATGTCGAAATTAAAAATCAATTTAAAAGGCTTTTATCTAAATAAACGGTCCACTTATATATATTTTTGTATCTCTTCGCAAAATTTAATGATACTTGGTAAACTAAGACAGATTATGTTATTAGTTGGTCAGTTGGCTGGTCTCGGGTTCGATTCCCGGGTCGGACCAAGTGTTTGTGTGATCTACAAATATTTGTTTCGGAGTTTGGGTGTTTTCTATGTATAGTATGTATGTATTTACAAAAAAAAAAGTATATATAAGTATTTATATCAGTTGTCTAGTACCCATAACACAAGCACTGCTTAGCTTGGGACTAGATGGCGTTGTGTGTTAAATAGATGTCCGAAATATTTATTTATTTATTTATTTATTATTTATTCTATGTTTTTTTTTATGTAAGACCTCCCAAAATGACTACCCTGCCTGATGGAAAGCATGAGCAGAATTCAAGACTTCATGTAGTCATATTTTCGCACCAATGGACAGGTAAAACTTGAGCTATCGTGTGAGGCTATTGGAGTCTCAACTTCTTTCGGTCTAATTGTACATCATTATCTATACCATCATGGGCACAAGTCTCGGGGTGATGATGAATGAAATGATCACCACTGTCTTGTTTATAATGTATGTAATACTTTGTAAGACTATTTATTGTACCAGGATGACTGAGTTTTGCTCGGTATTTCATTTTTGGTTCTCTCCCGACTCCCGAAATTCCTAAGCATACAAAAAATCATGAAAATCGTTGGAGCCGTTTTCGAGATTCAGATTATATATATAGTTATATATTTAGTATAATGTTTAAAAAAAAACTGCATTCGACAGAAAAAATCAATATTTGAATGGCAATCAACCTAAATTGTCAAATATGAATGAATGTCACTGTTACAGACATTTTAAGTATGTAGCGATAACACTAAGAAACGTAAATATAAGTTAAAGGTGCTCTTGCGCAAGTTTATTGCTACAAAGTTGTACCATTAATTGCGCTGTAGCACAATAGCGTAATACGCATCAACGATAGAATGTTACGACCATCTTAATTGCACTTCAAAGGAATATCAAGAGCATTAAAAGTTAATAATCGCAAAGAAACGAACAAAGCAAGTCATTCTAATTGAGAATAAATCATTTGTATTTTGTAACGTAAAAAGTGATGCCAACTCGGAAGAAAAACTTTAAACAGGATTTCAGAATTAAATTACTGTAAGCAGGTTTAATTCTCACTAGTTTGATCGATGATTGAATCGTTGGGTCAATTTGATCGATCGATATTGATAACAAAACAAAATTCTACTGCCATCTACGAGGCTCCATGCGCTTACATATTTCCTATCATCATCACACATAGCACTGGGCATAAGCTTCTAGGCCATATAGGATTTGTTTCAAGCCTTCCTTCTCTTTGCAATGCTGTTGTCCTGCATAGCTCTGATGTTGTTGCGATCCCGGAGGTCTAGTGGTCTACAGGAAATTTTGACGTGACAACGTCTAATAAAACGATGAACGCCCGTGCACGCACGAAAAAGGATGACTCATTGTCCCGTTACGCTCATTGTACGCTTGGGAAAATGATTCAATTTTATTCATAAAAGTATGCAATCAGTTCATCAATGTTTTGTTATGACGTTGACACGTTAAACTATCGTCCGTAAACCGACTTTAAGGACAACCATTTTTTTTTATAAGTTTAGTAAATTACGATATGTTATATGGGTAATATTACAAGAAAATTCAGGAATTAGTGTCATTTGTTTTGATTCTCTTTCTTTATAAATCTATACCAATAAATAAATAAAAATGAAGTATGTTCGTAAATTCAAATTAGCAGTTTTCACTATATGCAAGTGAAGTAAAGTATAGGTATACGGTACTTACATCACTAAAGCAATTTTTAATAATTTTGTCTGTCTATCGGTCTGTTTGTACCGGCTAATCTCTGGAACGGCAGGACCCATTTTGACGGTACTTTTACTGGCAGGTAGCTGATGTTATAAGGAGCAACTTAAGCTACTTTTTTGGACTAGCTTCACCCGGCGGCGTTACCCGTGGTTGTTGTTGTACCGCGAGTAACACCGCTTGGCTCAGCTAGTTGTTAATAATAAAATGGTAAAACTACGACGTACACTGTCGAGAAATCGACAAACTTCAAGCAATAAATAGACACAATAAGAAGGTTCAAGAAGATGGCTCACGAATATTACGCATCATAATTGAGTCAGTCACGCATTAGAGTATTATTTAAGTATTTTCTTTCTCTTCTTATGTAATTAACGTAATCATAGTTATGCTTATGTTGTTGTATGTTTATATATATATATATATATTATATGCATAAATGAATATGTATGTGTATGTAGCTACTACTGTCTCTCTGAAACATTTCTGCCTCGATGGCGTAGTGGTAGCGTATGCGACTTGAGCTTGAGGTCTCGGGTTCGATTCCCGGGTCGAACCAAATGTTTGTATGATCTGCAAATATTTGTTTCGGATTTTGGGTTTTTTCTATGTATAATATGTATGTATTTACAAAAAAAAGTATATAATTATTTATATCAGTTGTCTAGTACCCATAACACAAGCTCTGCTTAGCTTGGAACTAGATGGCGTTGTGTGTTAGATGTCCGGAACATTTAATCCATCCTGAGGTTGCCTGGAACTACACTCCGGACAATTTATGTATTATGTACTTATTTAACTCTGTAATATGGTTTGCTAATAAAGAGTTTTCTATTTATTTATCTAACTCAATATTTTCTTTATTTTAATGGTTCTTGTTTATAGTATTGCAGTTGGTTGTGACATCAGATGGTTGAAGATACAGTAAACGATCTATTGTTGCATACACAGACGACAAACAATTATGTGTTCCAAAGATATTATGATTGTATACAATACATTCAAAGAAAGCTGAAACACATGGTTAGCTTATGTCCACAAATTGTAGCTCTCTTCACTCGTTTCTTTAGGCTGTAACTGTGTAAAAGTCAAAGTACTTCATTCATAGAATAAATGAACAGACAGAGATTAAGTGAAAATCATACATTGTAATATTTGAGAAACTGCAACTGACAAGTCACCGAGAAAGTAAAATGAATTATTCTGTAGAATATTAAGTTACTGTTCAGAAAATAAAAGATTTTATTTATTACGACTATTATTTTATTTGCAACTAGCTGACCCACGCAACCTCGTTTACGTCTTATATTGCCCGTGGCGTGAAAATTTTCCCCCGATTTTGAAACATTCTTCATTGGTGCTCCGCTCCTATTAGTAGTAGCGTGATGATATATAGCCTATAGCCTTCCTCGATAAATGGACTATACAACACCTAAAGAATTTTTCAAATCGGACCAGTGGTTCCTGATATCAGCCGGCACAAACAGACAGACAGACAAAAAATTTAAAAATATATATTTTGGTATGTGTACCGTAAAACATTCTTATGCATGTAGTAGAAAGCCGTTATTTTAGTATTACAAACAGACACTCCAATTTTATTTATTTGTATAGATGAAGATATTTATCGTTGATGTAAACGATGTTATCCGTCTCCACGTTGTAATGGATTATGATAACAGTGTCACCACCCCTGTTAGCCCCATGGGCGGTCGTAAAGGGCGAGCGAGTAAGGGCAGTGCCATTTTTAATCGTCTTCAAAAAAGGAGTAGATTGTCATTTCGAGTGTATTTTATTTTTTTATGTTTGTTACCTCACACACACTTTCGACTGGGTGAATCGATTTTACTGATTTTTTTTTATTTGTAATCTGGTGCTTCCTTGTGGTTGCATTTAAATTCAATCCAGTTCTTGAAGTCGGTATTTTTTGTTAATTTTTTTGTTATTAAATGTTTGTTTTACCGTAGTGTCTAAGATAGATAACATCACGCTCAGACCAATAGGAGCCGAGCATGATTGAAAAGAAACACAGACGAAGTTGCGTGTGTCCCATTTCAATTTGGTAAAGTTCTTGAAGACGGTTTTATTTGTTGAAATTTATGATTATATTTCATTGCATCAAACACAGATGTTTTGGAAAATTTCAGGATGAATTTAAATTGTTGTTGACATTTCGTCCTGCGGCTCTGAGCCGTGCAAACAGAAGGAAAACTTCAGGCAAATCCTATAACAGCTCGTGTAGTCAGAGTTGCCAACGAGACTTTATAATAAAACGTATTTAAAAGTATTGTTGGTAATTTTACTTTATACTTTTGCATACAAATAAAGTATATGAAAATACTTTATTTCCAACCCTTACTGTGATATGTAAAACAAAACACTCATTATTGGTATTTAACTACATAACGATAGAGTAGAGGAGAGAGTAGTAAGAAAATTACAGTTAACAATTTTTTTTTTGATTTTTTTTTTAAAGGCAACTCCCGCTTTAGGAATACACATCCTGTGTAGCGGGGGACTTAACAAACATACATGTAACGGACACAAAGAACATCCAGACTCAGGACAACACTTTGTGGATCACACAAAGTGATGTCCCACGTGGCGCACTTGGCGCAGTAGCAAGCGGCGTAGTGACCGCTTAAACCACTAGGCCAACCGTGCAGTCATGGCAATATTTTCTTAAAAATGTATCTGATAGTTTACCAAATGTACAAAAGTAATTTCTTATTTACTCTCTCTCTCGCCACTTCAGCTTTCACTGAAAGTGTTTTTTCAGTGATGAATATAAAGTGGCGAGAAGAAAGAAATAGAGCGTCAATAAATTTTATTAATAACGAATTGTTTATTTATTTAAATTTTGATTGTCAAACAAGCTTTGAAACATTAAATATGGCAAAAAATTGTTAGCATGTGACCCTCGCAACCTTGTTTACGTCTACTATTGCCCGTGGCGTAATAATTTTCCCTCGTTTTTGAATATTCTCCATTGGGTGTCCGCTCTTATAAGTCTTAGCGTGATGATATATAGCCTATAGCCTTTCTCGATAAATGGACTATCCAACACTGAAAGAATTTTTCAAATCGGACCACCGGTTCCTAAGATAAGCGCGTTCAATCTAACAAACTATTCAGCTTTATAATATTAGTATATATAACAATTTAAAAAAAAATTAAAATACTTTTCTTTCTTTCCAATTTTTTTTTTCGTATTGAAACTATTTTATGCGTGTTTCCTTTAAAAAAAAGTTGGCAACCCTTCGTGTGATCAGCACGATATACTACGCCTAAGCCTCCTTTCTACGCAGAGGCTTATGTAAAGCAGTGGACTGTTAATACGTAATATGGTATTTAACATCACATTTTATCTATCAGAATCACAGCCATAAAAGCTGTTTTTTATTATGTAAGATAATATTAATTAAACTTAACTTTATTTTTAACAATTAATTTTCCTTACAGGCTATAAATTCAAATTGTCCTTGCATTGCAACTTAACAGTAAATTAAAAAGTTAAGTATTTTTAAATATGCCAGTTACGACGACAGAGCGATGCAGTAACCGTCACAAGGTTAATCTGAATTAAAACCATTCCAATATTTTTAAAAATAAAAAATCTTGTTTAGTGTAAACTATGATAGACGTATTTAATAGGATTTCACAAAAAAAATTATATTGGTTACTGATAGAAGAATATGATTGAGAATATTTTTGTATGAGAAAAATGCCTTTTGCAATTTCTACGATTTAAATTATATTTCTTCTTGTAGGTACATAGGTTACGGCAATATTTACAATGTTCGATGTTGTATTGAATACCAAGAAATGGCTATAAAGTTGTCAACAATATTTACTGTAAACACCTTTCTTCAACAAACAATACCTATTGAGTGAGTTCGCCTATATTCGTATTCTCGCATAGAAAACGATTTGCGAGAATGTAAAATACGTGCAATTAAGTATTGAAATAGTGCTAGTAGTAATTATAACATTTATGACGACTTTTTAGTAATAATTACAAGTTAGGCGATCCATTTTCATATCTTTCATTTCATTGAGGCGCTCAAAGCCCAGTGATGGTGATTCGAAACAATCACCGAGCGTAAGTAACGACGGCGCGGTCAATACCTGGATAGGTGTGTGGGCGAACGAGTATCATGTCCCTCCAACACAAAGGGACCTCCGACCAGGCTAGGTGATCATGCCTGGCGGGCCACAGCCATTGATATTGGGTTGTTGTATATATGATAATCGGCGCGATTCAGGAATGGAAGTTACTCCGTGTAGTTACTTCGTAGTTCAGTGTATTTTCGGTAGATGGCGCTGTATGTGGAGGTTGCCACAGGTGACCACTGGTGGCATGAGACCACGTCTCCGTGATTCGGAGGTCACGTTAAGCAGTCGGTCCCGGTAGTTATCATAATGATAACAGTCGTGAAGCTTAGTTGGAGTCCCTTGGGCGGCTTTCAAACATCCAACGATAAGATTACGTAGCACAACGTTATTTTGCCAGTCACCAACCCTCTCTCGGCCAGTGTGGGGACGTATAGCTTAACACGCTACTGAGAGGAGACCCGAGCCCAGCAGTGGGATACTATGAGTTGTTGATGATCTATTTTAATTCTAGGACAATGGCAAAGAATTTCTCAGGAATCTTAGTTTTTGGTGGATTCTTCGCGAACTCCAGAACATAAACGGAATCGGGTAGATTGGTGTAAATTTTTATATTAAGTATAATCACGGATGTTCAAATACTATGTATGGAATTGTGACAGGAGACTAAACATGTATATATAGATAGATACATTTCAGAAAGAAAGCTATAATCTTCTGTGTGTGTGTTTGTAGATAACAGCAAATCAACAAAATTGTGGCTGGCGAGAAGCCTAGACTGTCAAATTATTGTGTTATTTTACTCCAAAACTTGTTCTGTCCGATCAATTTTACCTAAACAATAAAAACACACACATACACAATTTATTTTTTTACCCAATGTCTTTGAAAACGTTAGGGGAAAACGATCTGGAAGCACCGTCTCGTGACAATGCTTCGGCGCACACAGCGAACAAAACAAAGTCTTCTGTTTTAAGGCTTCTGAAAATATAGAGCTCATCCCACACACAGTCCAGACCTAGCTCCGTGCGATTTCTTATTATACATAGAAAACACCCAAACGCCGAAACAAATGTTTGCAGATCATACAAACATTTGGTCCGACCCCGGAATCGAACACGAGACCTCAAACACAGCAGTCACACACGCTCCCACTGCACCACAGAGGCAGTGAATTACTGCCTCTGTGGCGCAGTCGCAGTGGAAAAGCAGAGACATTCGTTCATAAAGACCGAATGTCTCTTTTTTTCCATTGCCAACATTACATTATATAACATTATATAAACCTATTATTACAAAACAAAAATGTCTCTCTATTTACATACTATGATATTTCTGTACATTATTAAGTCATTAGCTTGACGTTAGTATGTTTATGTCATTATATTATGTTACGTTGGGTATAATTTTAGTAATATACATGTTAATAATAGGCAATTGTAGTAACACTTTCACTGTTAGTTTTGTTATATTATATGTTTCAAAATTCGTTCCACGCTAGTGAGAAATGTAGTGCCTACAAGCATCAGTTTTCTTTAAAAGACTTAAAAAAAAAGAAGTAAATTCTCAATTCGTCGGTATTAGATGCTTAGAAGGAGCATATGCTCCTTTTAAGGCTTACGTTTTTATTGTTACCTTTATAAGAGTTACTATAACGATATCATTAATTTATACAATTTGTATATATACTATATTTAGGTACTCAAAATATAAAAATATACACGTATATATATCTAGCAACACGGTAGAGTGTAGCCGTACGCAGGCCGTCTCTCTCTCACGTCTCTGTCAAAGTATAAGCCCAAATGGGCCTACGCGTAACACTGTAATGACAGGCGATTTCTTTTGTATGTGAGTCTAAAATCTGTATGTATAAAGATTTCCCCCGCAAAAAATCACAGATTATTTGGTATCGGGAATAGACCCATACATCGTGTACCTATTTGTAATTATAAAAATCCAAAACGTATAACAAATAAAATAATTTTAAACTGTGGGTGTGTGTGTAGTTCTTGAAAATCGATTATTTATACGCATGGCATGGTGGCATATCTTCTCACGGGCGAATTATCTATGGATTTACGATGTGTCAATATTACACTGAATCAAAATTTAATTTTAATTATTCTACGAGATATCAGCCAGCATTTTAATAAAAAGAAGAAATATTATTTCTTCTCCCAAAAAGTATACATTTAAAGAACAACAAAATAAGCTTATTCTTTTACGTTAAAATCTTTTTTTATTAGTTTCGGTATTGCGTGGTGTCAAGGTTGAGATGTGCTAACCTTTTCCGATTTCCGATTCCGTAACTAAAAACGAAACCAATTGATTTGTTCTCAGCTATAAACTTTCTAAAGTTTCATTGAATAAGGCAAAATCACTCTCATATTAAAAATACAGCCTTAATGATTGACAGCCGTGACGAAATAAATTTAAATTCACGAAGAGCAGTCTGGGTACTATTCGCGCAGGTGGTGCTGACTCACTATTATCTAGAGACAAGACGGATTTTTTTTTCTTTGGTTTGACCTTGAGATAGCAGCAGAGTCAAGCCAATTTTAGCACGAAGGGGCCGCCGGCTCGACTGGAACGTTACTACCCTCACACAGCTCGTGCTCTCGTAATTCGTTGGTGAGTTCAAGAACGGAAGCTCAATGATGCAGAAGCATTAAAATTGGCCACCATACGGTGGGTCAGCATGCTCTTGGATTCTGCTCATGCTTGCCATTAGGCAGAGTAGAGTCACTTTGGCAGGTTTATATAAAAAACCTAAGAAAATTACATACCTATATGACAAATTGTATTCAAATATATCCAGCGATAAGTACGGAACCATTTATTAAACGTCTACTCTCAATATGTAAATATTACATAGTATTATTATTAAGTTATCGCTAAAAAAACTATTTGATAGATAAATTATGATTGTGATGTTAGTTTTTAGACATTACATACACTTCAAAAGGTCTTAATTACATATTTAACTGTGTATAGTTACATCACTGTACACTTTCGATAGCAATAAAATTAAGAACTTAAAAATTCAACGAATTTGTTACCTTAAATCGCGATTCACTTTCTTGTACGACACATCTCAAGTTGTTGAGATCGTCAGAGAGCCTAAAACTGAAAATTCCTGGTTATTCTACCAAATTTCTCGACCACTCCTTCTCTGTCTAAGCAGGACTGGTAAAGGAGCACAACAGGACCAGACATCAATGTCTCATAACGAATATTTTTCTTTATTTTCATTTAGTCAAAAAGTCACAACGTGTCACTTAGTATTTAATCTATTTTGTATATTTAACCACATCTTGTTTGTATTTCTTTGTATTTATTAGGAGCCCCACTGTGTATTACTATTCACTTAAAATGATACATCATACTACTGTATTTTTTCCTTCTTATCTATCTTTTAACACACTAGAAACTACCCTGTACTTTCTCCTAATCTTAATTTTCTCTTGCCTTCGAGCAATAAGGTTGCCACTTGTACCTACATACCTAGTTTTACGTCCATTATATATCTTCTGGTGTACAATAAATATATTATTATTAAATATGTGTATATTTACAATCTGAACATCGGAAACGGCTTCAACATTTTACATTAGATTAGATTATAGATATATAGATTAATTTTTACACAATTTATCAAAGCAAAAATACCGAGTAAACCTCAGTCATCCTTGAAGTATATCATTACTTGAGTGAAGTACATATAAAAACCAAAACAATTGGTGACTCAACAAAATAAGAATTGAAAATTATTACACTTCAAAAAATGAAATAAAATCACGAACGTATTGAAGATAAAACCAATCGTTATTGAAAATCTTTCGGCGCAAAATTTACTTGACTTGAACATGTTTTTAAAAGAAAAGTGTAGGAACTTCATACGTACCTACACTTTTCTTTTAAAAACATGTTTAAGTCAAATATAGGCAGTTACTTTGTAACTTTATGGCGTGTGGTGCTATTTCTATATCCAGTAGTGCTTGATGATGATTATGGTATGGTAAATATAGTCATTATGTGAAAGTTAATAATGCCTACTAGTTAGCTTAATAGACAAATAAGTAAAAAGATGTATGTGTTTACATTATTTCAAATATCCGTGTAAAGACACATTTTTCACCGGTGTCGGCGCCCAATGAAAACTGTCTTTAGTCTGCCTGTTTTTTCGTCTCAGTTTAACGGTTGCACAAATTACGAGATCTCATTGTCTTATATCTGATCTCAATTTGTGCACGCTTTTCAAAAGTATTTAATTCAAATATTTGAAAAACGGTGCCGACCAAAGTTACTTTTAAATAGTTTTTGCATACATTAGTTATATTTGCGTATGTGCTTAAAATGGAACGATTTTTATCATGTTTTTCGCATAACTTTAGTTCTTTAACACTTGATTTCATCCGTTTTATGTAGTTATTTTTTGTACGAAGTAAAATGTGTAATATCATTAGCCTATTCTCTGGTTTAGCAGTCGGGATCGCACTAGATCAACATATATAAATGTTCATAATCTATCTCTGTATTATTTTCCTAACAATCAAGCGAATAAAAATGGCGTAGCTAATCTTAAAGTTCATATAATATGGCTACACCTGTTTTAGGTTATTAATGTAACGGTATAGGCATTAATCAAATTCCATAAACACATAAATAAAACCCTACATATTTATAATAAAAGTTTATAGTTATTATTATCATAAATAACCAAAACTAATAAATGAAATTATTCACTGATTTGAATATTGATTATAGCCAATAAAGTCACGTCTACATACGAAGAAAAGTTTTTCTATTTTTTTAAATTTGGAACATCATGTTAAATGTTAATAGTAACAAAAAAAAGGGCACATTATAATTATACGTATTTTTGCATATCTAGATTGAAAGTCAAAGCTGTAAAAAAAAACAAAGAAAAATATTGTCTATTGGCCGTCAATTTTGTGTCAGTGTGTTGTTTTTGTTTCTATAAACGCTTGACTTGCATGCACACCATTGAAAATATTTACATTTTATAGTGCTCAATTAAGATATAAGTTACTGATGTGAGAGAGCCATACTTCGGCATAAATGGGTCGGCTCGACCAGAGTGATATCAAGGCCTCACAGAAAACCGGTATGAAATAGCGATTGCGCTGTGTTTCACCTACTGAGTGAGGATACCGGAGGTACATACCCCCCTAACCCCATCCCCCTCCCCATCCCACAAAGGCCGGCAACGCACTTGTGACGCCTCGGGTGTTGCGGGTGTCCATGGGCGGCGGTTATCGCTTACCATCAGGTGATACGTCTGCTTGTTTGCCCCCAATTCCATAAAAAAATCATCAAAGTTATCGCAAACCAAAAGCTAAAATTTGAAATTTAAAATGTTTGCATTCTTTTTGTTTTGTCCGTGGTATCAGCATCGAAATTGTGAAACATTAAAATAAAAAAAAATTGTGTGCGTGTACTAGCGTACACTCGTAAGAAGTGAAACTTCTTTATGACGTTATTTTTCAAAAAATAAATATCATATGTCGACGTAAGGTATAACGACAAAAGACTTATAAACCAGCAATATTCGTGACAATTCTTATTTCAAGTGCAATAAAAGATAAGGAGCGAGACCTGAGTAAATATTTCGCGATCTGTGGTGTGAATGAAGTAAGTTTGTGGAATGTGAATAATGTGATGTGAATGTGTGTAGTTATTTACATTGTGGACTAAATAAAATAATATTGTTTGTAATGTGATATTTCATTGTAGTATTAATTTGGTCCTGTTTGTATTTGAAAATGTTTTTTGTTTTATTTTATAAATTTGACGCGTAACGTAACGGATAAATGTTACACGTAACGTAACGGATAAATGTTACGCGTAACGAAAAAATGTTACACTAAATTTTTTGACAACCCCGATAAAGAAGTTTCACTTCAAAAACAAATCTTTAAACTTGCATAATTAAAATATACAATTTTCATTTGAAAACGTATATATACTTGCGTGTATCTGACATTTTGTTATTATTAATTAGGGCCTTATGTTTTCATCGAATATATAATCATATTCTACAAAAAAGCGGAAAAAAGAAACGGTGAAAATTGTTTAACATAGCATTATGGACAAATAGTTGGTATGCCAGTAATAAATTAATAGAAATTTGAACTCATTTCATAAATATTTATTATCTGTGCTGTGACATATGGGCGGCAATAAAGAAGATTGAAATTGACTGTATTTATTGTATATTTATTCAGAAACTATTAATAATTTAAAAGGGTTACGCTACTGCTGAGGTGTCCTATACTCAAACTCAAACTCAAACTCAAATCATTTATTTCCATAGGCCCCAAAAGGCACTTGAACACGTCAAAAATACAAACATAAAAATATAAAACAAAACTCCTAATACTAAATGCACTGAGATGATTTGAATTACCGGAGCTTAGATTGATTTCGATTCAACACAAAGGTCTAAATTGAAATCAATCCAAGTACCAGCTCCGATGGGTATTGCATTCATGAGAAGAGCTGGTGAGAAACTCATGTGCACCATCTTTTCAAATAATTCATACAACTCGTATTATAAACGCGAAAGTTTGTGAGTATGTAAGTGGGTATGTTTGTTGTTCTTTCACGCAAAAACTACTCAATGGATTTTGATGAAACTTTACAATAATATAGCTTATACATCAGAATAACACATAGGTTACAATTTATAAAGATAATAGCTTCACCTCGCAGCGTTGCCCGCGGTTTTTGCCGTACCGCGGGTAGCACCGCGGGGTTCAGCTATATTATAAAGCTAGCAAGTTTATTTGGTTGAAGGCACTGATCTATAGAAACAAATTGTTCGAATGGTATATTTCTTTTAGTATTAGATAACCCATTAATCAAGGAAGGCTTTATAATAAGTTATGACACATTGTAGTTTAGAATCAGCGAACAACTGTTCGTACGTGTAGGTACAAAAAACCCCTTAATGCATTGACTATTCCACAAATTATCCCGAGAGTAAATTCAAATAAGGTCTGATATTTAAAAGTACTGTTCACATTAACTATCAAACGAATATTTTACGCCGATAAAGTCGCAAGTAAAACCTAGTAATAGTATAAATATAAAACCAAAAAATAAATGAAAGAATTCATACATGAAAGAGCTGTACAGCTCAGGAAAGGCGTTCAAAATACGCATTGCAAACAAAACGAGTAGAGTTTTTGCTCCACTGAAATAGCTCACAAAGTGAAAGTACTTATGTACCATCGAATATCTTCCTCTATTCTATCAAACAACAAGTGTAACAAAAGACAGTAAAAAATATTTTCACTTAGTTTCCAATTTTTTTACTTGTATTTTGCTTATCAATGCTTAATGCACAAAAGCTATACGTAGACAAGGCGGCCTGAACGCACGAAGATGCAATCGGGCCACTACGTTTAGATAGAGGGGAGGGGAACCATTTCCTCGGGTAAGAGCTTGTTAAGGCATAGTGTAGATTCGGGGAGAATCTGATATTACATAGTCGCCGGCCCTTCCGGGTCGGAGACTGCCCGTCGTTGTGGTTTTAGTGGAAACATCTCATTTTCGTCTGGCTCGTAAATCCTGTCCCATGTCTAAGTAGGTAAATATTTATTAATGTATGTAACTAAAGTATAAACCGTTGAACCGCTGGTAAAATCTAACGTCTAACGTCTAATAATATTATAAATTCAAAAGTACCACTGTCTGTCTGTTAAGCTTTCACGATTCAACTTTCACCGAATTCAATGAAATTTCTGCATGGAGATACTTTGATTCTTAAGAAAAGACGCAGGCTATTCTTTACCGCAATAACCGACATACACGCGGGAGCCGAGGGCAGTCGTTATTAGTATATAAATATTCACAAAACTTAACAACAAAAAAAACGGACCACCTGCTTTTAAATAAAAAAAGAATCATCAAAATCGGTTCACCCGAATAAACACCCAAAATAAACAGTCGAATTGAGAACCTCCTTCTTTTTTGAAATCGGTAAAAAAGTTAAATTTCTTTTCGCAAAAACATAATAATGTATTAAATTTAATAAACAATCTGAGATTTAATTTTAAGACACAAAGGTTCTCAATTCGACACTATTCTTTTTATGTTTGTTACCTCAGAACTTTCGACTGGGTGAACCGATTTTGATGATTCTTTTTTATTTAAAAGTTGGTGCTTCCTTGTAGTTGCATTTAAATTTAGTCCAGTTCTTGAAGTCGGTATTTTTTGTTAAAGTTTTTGTGTTAAATGCCTAAGGTAGTTAACATCACGTTTAGACCAATAGGAGCCGAGCATGGTTGAAAAGAAACGCAGACGAAGTTTCGTGGGTCTAAGTTTTCATATTTATTCAACTGAAATATTTCATCAAAGTCAAAGTCAAATCATTTATTTCCATAGGCCCCAAAAGGCACTTGAACACGTCAAAAATATAAACATCAAACATTATTAATACAAATATAAAATAAAACTCAAGTACTGAATTGATCAGTGATAAAAGGGTGTAACTCAAGTAATCAATGATTTGAATTACCGGAGCTTAGATTGATTTCGATTCAACTCAAAGGTTTAAATTGAAATCAATCCAAGAACCAGCTCTGATGGGTATTGCATTCATGAGAAGAGCTGGTGAGAAACTCATGTGCACCATCTTTTCCAATAATTCATACAAAGTTTGTTTGTTTTTGACAATAATACTTATATGTGCAAGTTAAGGCAACCAAAACACAAAGGCTAGAAAACGGTCTAAAGAAATATTAAAATTAGGGAAATCAATTTTTTGTCTAATAAAATAATTAAAATTAGTCCATAGCATATAAGGTTGCAATCACTTACACATCAAGGAGTAAAAGCAATGTGTGCATACATACTGGTTCCAGAAAAAAAAACGTTCAAAATGTAATAAAATAATAAATACTAATTATTTACGCTCCAACAATGTAAACACAGATCGCCTTTACTTAACAAAATTCAAATGTCTGGTAATCAATGCAGAATAAGATGCCAAGAATTCATTACAATCAAATAAATTATATTAAGGATTGTAAATAAATAAATATATTGCGTATCAAATCAATCAATCAAATCAACACCAAATTCTCATTCACATCCAAGACACCGCGTCGGTCAAGATCATCAACATCAAATGAACAATATTTAACATTTTATTATAGATTACCAAGTGTAGCTTAGAAATGTATTTTATACTAGCTGTTGCCCGCGGCTCCGCCCGCGTTTATGTCGGTTTTTTCGTGTTTTTTCGCGGTCCCGGATATGTGACTAATGCAAAAATTAGATAAAAAAATTCCTTGATGCGGATTATATATCATTCTAAAATTTCAGCTCGATCGGTGCAGAACTTTTTGAGTTTTTGAAGCGTACACAAACCAACATTACATTTGTATATATATAGATAGATATGACATAACATTATTATGAATTTCAATAACAAATATTTTAATGTAGGTATAATATTGCACACAATTTTTCAAAAACCTAAACATTCCATTTAGAGCCTTACATTAATGTCATTTATGACAACTGTCTCACCTGTTAATTTCTCAAGTTATACTTCACAACTTCAAAATGACATTTCAGTTTTAAAAATTATCGACTTAAAAAAAAATACGATTTTGGTTATTATGGCAAAGTGCATAAAGACTGTTACACACTTTGGTGTTTTTCTATAACCCACAAGTGTGAAACAGTCTTTATGTGCTATAAACTCTAGGCAATTCCATTTAATAAAGAGCCGCGAAATTATATCTTATATAAGCTGTACGGTTAGTTGATTCGATTTACAAAAACACTTTTACTTACATCGCGGTTTACTATTTTTAGGTAAAGCAGACCAATTTCTAATTACAGAATAAAACGTATTATTCGACAGTGAAATTTTTTCAGCATTTTGCGATCTTATATATTGTAAGTCTTTCTTTATTTTGTATATATAATATTATAATTATTCATAGCTAGGTCATGTGTAGTGTGACTCACAGTCCCCAAGTGAAATTGTATAATTAACCGACTTCTCTCTGCCTGAGAGGATCCAAATAATATTAATCTTTTAATTAACTCAAAATTATAAACTTTTATAAATTTCATTTAATTTTATTAAATATAATAATGCCGAAAACTTTGCACACATTGAGAAAGGCTAATATCCACCAGACCTGTTAATGGGGTAATGGGGTAACAGTCTCACGAGAAAACTAATTTTATGCAAATAAAGTCACGCTTATTTCCCAGACGAGCGGGCAGAGAGGTGTGTCAGTCCTGACACACCTCTCTTGCCACATTCATCAATCACTGCATGTACAGCAGCCAGGACTAACCTACTTGAGAAAGCACCCCTAACGCGCATTATCCATCTAATTAACGAAGTTCACAAAGATGTACTCGTAGATATTTTTTCGTGTCAATTGCGTGTACTCGCAAAATGTCTTGTAAATTTAATTTGTTACAAAACCTAAAAGAGTTGCAATATTTTGTTTTATATTTTTAATATTAAGACAGATTGTTACTTTTATTGAGTTTATATTTCGTTAATGTGTGTGTTTCTTTGTGTATGTGTGTGTATGTAATAATAGAAATGTAAATTAGCCTCTCTATCGCGTTAGGGCAACGTGATAGTGAAGGTGATGTTGTATTACATAAACAAACAATAAATAAATGTATGTATGGAAAGAAGTGACTCTACTTTGCCTGCCCATACTCATTGGCAATGCAGACAATGTAACAATGCTGTATGTTAACGGGCACTACGGCAGCGTATTGAGATGATTCTGCATCATTGGGCCTCCGGTCTTACACTCACCAACGAAACACGACAGCACGAATACCGTCATTTTAGGTTGGTATTCAGTGGGAGGGTAGTACCGCCCCGGTCGAGACGGCCTGTTCGTGCTGAAATCAGCGAGGCTGTACTACCTATGATTGTACCACTCTACTACCTCTTATACCTATGTTGATTGTTGTGCAAACATTTTGTTACTTTTCATCGAGTGAATAAGATTCCGAAGACTTCCTACCTAAAGAGCCCTTAGAGGTTGGCAATATGTATGTCTCTATAATGGCAGGTGTCTATTGGCTTGGACCACGGTGAGCCGTTTACTAATTTGCCTTCTATATCTTAAAAATACCATATTGGTGTATTACCTTTTGAGTTAGTCCCGTAGTGTCAAGTTTTTCGAAAGGAGGCGGTATTGTAGGACACCTTTTGCCAAAGGATCAACAAGCACACACTTGGTTAATATCTACTGTGTTTCGATCGATCGATTCACTTCACTAATAAACTAGTGAAATAAATACAAAATAACGGTTCGGTATGACCGATGACTACGAATAATATAAATTTAATGGGTTTGAGGTAATTTCTATACGCTTCATTTATCTTAACAAACTTTTATATTGATTAAATAATCAAAGTCCAAAAACAAGTGGTCAACATCACACGAGAATAAATATTTTAGCTAAATAAGAGATAAGAATAACAAAGATGATTATGATTTACTAAGTACTAGCTTTTGACCGCAGCTCCAGCCGCGTGTGTGTCGGTTATCGCGATAAAGAATAGTCTATGTTCTTTTTTAATAATCAAAGTATCTCTATGCCAAATTTCATTGAAATCGGTGCAGCAGTGTAGCCGTGTACTCGTAACTGACAGAGAGACAGAATTGCTTTCGAATTTATAATATTAGTAATGTTTAAGTAATAAATGAAATTATTCCATTATGAAAATTTGTAGAAAGCAACCGCGACTTTTGCAAGCAAAATACTGATTTCATTAAAACGTATATAAACTTTAATTAACTTGTGCAAAGTTAATATTCTTTCAAAAATATACTATTTGTATTATTTTAACAGTTTAATACTTACTAAATTCTAAAACTTATTTTTTTTTAATTATTTATGGATGCAGTTCGATTTATGGAACATAAACACGATGAACGAATTTCTTAAAGTTTGTTCTTAACACACTTTAAGAATATCTGTGCATTTAATACCTAGGTGTGCATTGATATTTTTTTTATTTATAAACCTGCTAATGTCACTACACTCAGCCTGATAGAAATCATGAATAGAATTCAATAGTGGTGGTCACCATACTCATTGTGAATGCGGGCAATGCAGTGACTCACACTATAAATAATATAAATAAATATTCCGGACATCTAACACACAACGCCATCTAGTCCGAAGCTAAGCAGAGCTTGTGTTATGATTACTAGACAACTGATATAAATACTTATATACTTTTTTTTTGTAAATACATACATATTTTATATAGAAAACTCCCAAACTCCGAAACAAATATTTGCAGCTCATACAAACATTAGGTCCGACCCGTGAAACGAACCCGAGACCTCAAGCTTAGCAGTCGCATACGCTACCACTACGCCACCGAGGCAGTCATGGAGGCCTATTGAGATGATTTTGTATCATATGGCCTCTGGTCTCGCACCCACCAATGAAAAATGTGAACGAATGCTGCAATTTTAGTTTAGGTTGGTCTTCCGCGGCGGGGCGGTGTGTCGGAATCGAACCGACTAAAACCACACGGTGTGCCACTCTGCGCCTGAGAAGGGAGGGGTCCGGGAACTGCAGTTATTAACACCCAGCGCCTGCCCGCACTGAATCGGGCACCGTCTGCTGATGGACTCTCAATTTATGCCACGCACGGCACACGCGTACGTCGCCTCTTCGCGGCTGGCCACTAATGCGGATGGAGGGGAAAACCCGTCCCCACCATCCGCGGAGGATAGTACCTGCCTGGTCGAAACAACCCGTTCGTGCTGAAATCATCGTGGTTCTACTACCTTGTGTAAATAAAAAGTGTGATTCAGATTACATTCCACTCTGATAGGTTGTTTAATAGACATTGTTATCGTATTCTGAACAAGTACTGACTCAATATCCTTGACATTTGAATGCACCTTTCCGTTGATGCAAAATTATACCTTTTTATTTAGCAGGAAGTCAACGACAAACTGAATGGCTGTTGCACAGTCAGCATAATATTGATGTAAGCTTTCAAAGTACTTACTTACAAATCAATATTTTAGGTTGGCAAAAAATAAATCTAACCAAAATTTTATTTCAATTTAAACAGCAACATATCTACCACAGTTGAGAGATATATTTAAAAATAAACGCTAAAATTACTGCGATATGACGTGAAATTGTTTAATGGATGAAATAGCACATAGGCTACTTTTTTTCAAAGAAAAATAATTTGCCACAGTGGAAACAATGGCCTTAACCCTCTTCTGAAGACCTGAGCCCAGCAGTGGAACATTATGAGTTGTTGATTATGATTGATGGAAACATGCTACACAGTCATTCACCACAACATATATAACTTACAATTCTTTTTGTTAATTTCTTATTCCTTATATTTTTTTTATTTGCGTACGAGCAGACGTATCGCCTGATGGTAAGCGATTACCGCCACTCAAGGACACCGTTACAAGTGCGTTGCTGGCCTATGGGGGATGGGGAGAGGGATGAGGGGAATGGGCCTCCAGTATCCTTACTCACTCGGTGAAACACAGCGCCGGTGCTGTTTCACACCGGTTTTCTGTGAGGCCGTTGTATTCCTCCGGTCGAGCCAGCCCATTCATGCCAAAGCGTAGCTCGCCCACGGTGAAATGGTTATTTCCTGATAAAGGACTAGGATTCCCGAACTAGGAATATAGCACGCACTAGGAATATATTCTGTGTCGCGAAGAACTTTACAAACATTCATGAAACGAGCATTAAAATCACCTAGACACATAATTTTTCGATACCACAAAGTGTTGTCCCGCTCTAGTACAAGGAACCCACAACACTTGGCTAGTAGGAAACGGTCAAGACCGCTAACACCACCATGCCATTCATGTAGTCAATTGTTTATAAATGTGCATTTTTACAAATGTACACATGCACAATTACATTACCACTAGCCAAAAGTGAAATAATAATTATTCGCCGATTCGTCAAAACTAATTAACAAATCTATTTTTACCCGAAAGCATAATTTTTGCTGCTCATTTTTTTCGTATAACGTTCTGAACATAAGGTATATCTAAAACTTTTTCTGACATTCAAATAAAAACTTTAAACTTTCACTGTTAGATGTCAAAATGATTTTATTGTTAAGGTTATTGTGTAATCACTAATTCATGCTCTCGTGAACATAATGACGGGCACAGTAAAAGTGTTTTAGAATGCAATTTAGGAAGTTTCCTACACGTCTATAAATAAGATTAGAGGACAATTTGTAGTGAAACTTCAACTTATATGATTAAGTTATATGAACTAATGCAATTGTAGAACTTATACCTACAACTGGCATACATCAATGCGTTATTAATGTCATAAGGAAAAAAAAAATTGTTTGTTCTTTTAATACGCTATGAGATTGGATGGGTCCCGGAAAACAAATGTAAAGAGTAATAATAAACTTCGTCATTGCATCATAATATCCCAAAAACAAAACGCATACGAATCCTACATTCTATTTTTAAACATCCACGATATTTAAATATAGCGCCAAAATACCTACAAATGGCCAGTATTAAATTGCCAGTGAAACTGTTAGTAGTTATGTAACATCAGAATCAAACTCGGTCAAGTTCGAGTCGTTCCGGAAATATTTTATAACACTTACTGACGTAATATCTGAATATTAAATGGACAACACGGAATGCCTGATTGGTCTAACGGTAAGCATATGCGAGTACCGATCAAGAGGTATCGCGTTCGATTCCCGGGTCTGGCTAACAGTTTTATTGGGTTCGTCGGTCCCGGTTGCCATGAACATCTATGGTAATTATTATTGGGAAATCAGTGCCCTCAAATATACTGACAACTAGTTTAATCTTTTTTTCAGTTCGCCCTCAGGGTCCGATGCCAGTCGCTGAAAACTGAAAACTGAATGTTGAAGTTGAAAAACTGATTTTCAGGTAAAATCTGCTGCCTAGTACCCAACCCTAAATAATCTCTGTAATAATAAAAGCTAGGCTATTAAGATGATAAATGGAGAATACTAGGCGTTTGACTTTCATTTAAATTAATTTAAATAATACTTACTAATACTAAAAAAAAAATTTAAAAAATGTTTTGAAACACATATGTTGTGTATTAATTTATTAATTAAAAGAACAAAGGTAAGTTTAAATATAGAAAAGTTGATAAATTAATATATCGGACATCTAATACACAACGCCATCTAGTCCCAAACTAGCTTGTATTATGGGTACTAGACAACTGATATAAATACACATATTTTGTTAAATAAATAAATGAGTAGTGTACATACATTTGAGGTTAAGACGTACTTTAACTTGTGATATTAAACTTCATTAAATTAGGTACAAAATCGTTTCATTAGACTGACAGTATGTTTTCGTTCTAGTTTTAAAGTAAAAATTGTTTGTAGTTATGTGTCACATACTGGAATTCTAAAGATATGTATTTAAATAATTAACACTGGGCACAATTAAAGTAATGGTTCAAGAATTTAATTACTTTAAAGCGAACCTCTAAAATATCAAGTACTGGACTGGAACTGGAACGATAACCATCTGTACAAAACAAAAAAAAAGTGGGCCGAGACATCGACACAGAGAGCCAATTTCGAACACGTTCGGAACTGTGACAGATGACGTAACATACCATCTTACGTAACTACCGGTAAAGTTTAAAAACGTAAGTGTTCGAATTTTAAAAGTGTTACGTAGTATGAAGGAGTTGCCCCGAAAGTTTGTAAATATAATAGACAAGAGAGATTGTATTTACACTATGGTTACAAGCGTTGCCAGACGTCCTGATTTTGGTGGAGACGTCCCGATCTTTTATCAAAGTTTAAAATGTCCTTCGTGGGACAGGTTTTGTCCCGCTTTTTGGGGATAACTGGCCCTACGCCGAAAGTAAAGTTAGTTAGTCGTAGTGCTTTATCGTCAAAATAAAATTGAAAGGCACTACTGCCATCATTATACAAATCAAAATAAGACCTTTTTTTTCCCGTGCGGAAATCCCCTCGGACTCGGACCGAGTAAAACCGCACGCCATCTCGGGTACTAGGAGCCGGGGAACTAGGTACACCCTAGAATGGCAATCCCTGGAATACCGACGAACCTCGGGCCACCTACAGTTTGCCGATGGCCCGCTACTCTGTGGAAACCCCGGTGTGCCCGTTGCTGTACCCAATAACCCTGAATTTATAACAGGCACAAAACATAATATAAGGTCTGGTTACTATAGCACAGGCTCGCCTAGTTTGGAATCAGACAACCGTGCTTGATATGACTGACGATATCGTCGTATATATATATAGAAATAAATAAAATTCAAGTGTCTGTTTGTAATTTAAAATTAACAGCTTTTCACTAAATCCAATCGATACTTACATCAAAAAACAATTTTTATTTTTTTTTATCGGTCTGTATGTTCCGGCTAATCTCTGGAGTGGCTGGATCGATTGTGGCGGGATTTTTACTAAAAGGTAGCTGATGATATGAGGAGTAACTCAGGCTACTTTCTTTATCTTCTTTCGTTACTCGTGATTTTTGTCGTACCGCGGGTAAGGACACCGCACGGTTCAGCTAGTTATAATTAATAGGTATATTGCTTTAGATGAAATAATCGTAATTAGTCATCGTAACACGGCCGATATCCATTATACTTGAACATTATCAAATAGGTATCACTCATTTGTATTTATTTGCTTCTATATGGAATGATATTGCATTTTTTATCTACATACTATTGTCTTTAGAATACAATTAATTAGAATCTGATATTACCTTTCTATTCTGAGGAGAAAGGGCTGTTTTTTTTTCAGTTGCGCCATTGTAAGAGTAAGAAGAAAGTGTTGTTTAAACGTGAGGTCAAACAATGGCTACTTGTCTTTGTATTTTATTTGACAAACTTTCATTTGCAAAGTAAATGGGGCAGAATTTGAATTGATGTTCTTTTTAAATGGCGCCTGTAACTGTTATTAAAGAAAAGGTTTTTGGTCGTCGCGTGGGTACGCAATGTTGTGTGAAACTGTTAATATAAAAAAACCTTACAGATATCCGCCATTCAAATAAACATTGGTAGTAATTCTTCACTAAACTAAAATTCGTCTGAAAATGTTTTCTATTCCATTTATTTAAATAAATATATATAATAGGTAGCTGACCCACGCAACCTCGTTTGCGTCTTATATTGCCCGTAGCGTGAAAATTTTCCCTCGTTTTTGAAACATTCTTCAATGGTACTCCGCTCCTATTAGTAGTAGCATGATGATATATAGCCTATAGCCTTTCTCGATAAATGGACTATCCAACACTGAAGGAATTTTTCAAATCGGAACAGCGGTTCCTGAGATTAGCGCGTTCAAACAAAACTCTTCAGCTTTATTATTAGTATAGATTAATAAAATAGTGCTAATGTTTTATCACTTCTATTAATCTGTGTAATGTACTTTGAATAAAAAAAAAAGAAAAAAAAATATCAAAGTTTTCAAAAAAAGAATCAAGAGTAGCCATGATAACTGTTTTATACCGAATACGAAGTTTTATTTTCGTCACTCCAATTTTATTTATTTGTATAGATTTGTGGACTTTATGTCTGCCTGTTAGTTCCGGCTAATCTCTGGAACGGCTGAACCGATTTTGACGGAAATTACACTGGCAAATAGCTGATAATATAAGGAGTTACTTGGGCAACTATTAGGCCAGCTTTGCCCCGCGGCATTACCTAGGTTTACTGTTGTACCGTAAGTAACGTAATGTATATTTAAACCATTAAATAATAGGTTGTCTGGAAGAGATCGCCGTGAGTGATAAGACCGCCTATTGTGATACCTGATATCGATGACCGTATATGTATCTATATACAAATGTTTATTGTAGTGGTATGCAATAAAGTTTATAAATGAAATGAAATGAATAAATATTTAAATTAAAATCAGTAAACTTTATTATAATTATAACATTAGATGTGTGTCGATGTCAAGCACCGATTTCCTAGTGCGCAATGGGTTATAAATCGCAGATGACGTTGCGTAAACACTTTCACAGTGAGAGGCAAGCGCAGGGCACAAATGTTGCAATATTAGGAACATTACAACAAGTCGGTCATAACGCCATTAATGGTTTATGTTATATGGTCTTATATAACAGTGACTCAGCGTTTTATTTTTCCATACATTAAATTTAGATGAGTATATCGTTCGGGTTTGAGAAACATAAAAGGCTTTCAACAGACATATCTATGCAATGAAATGATGAAAAAAGCTTTACTCTTTTTAATGATGCTCAGTCAGCTTTCAATGTAGAATAATGCAAAGGTTTAATATAAACGTTCTTGGTAGGGAATATAAGGACCCTGTAATCTACACTATTTGTTGGTTAGTTCAATCTATACAAATAAATAAAATTGGAGTGTCTGTTTGTTATATTAAAATAACCGCTTTCTACCACATGCATATGAATGTATATACGGTACACATAACTAAAATATATATTTTTAAAAATTTTGTCTGTCTGTATGTCTGTCTGTCTGTTTGTTCCGGCTAATCTCTGGAACGGCTGGACCGATTTGGACGGGACTGGTAGGTAGCTGATGGTACAAGGAGTAACTTAGGCTTACATTTTTTAGACTAGCTTCGCCCCGCGGCGTTACCCACCATACGACAATAACCGCGGGTAACACCGCGGAGTTCAGCTAGTTGCAATATATAACTGAGTTTTTATAAAAAGAACTAGTGTTGTAGTTTTCCAACTGATCTTGGAAGGTTGTTATCTGTTTATTAATGAAGCAAAATTTATGTATTTAATGTATGTATTTAATTTGGTAGGTTTATATGTAGGTGGAGTGCAGAAAGCTATAAAAATATTATCTAAACTCCGAACGAAATCCAGGAAACGAACCCGAGACATCATGCACAGCAGTCGCGTACGCTACCACTACGCTAACGCCGCAGTCAATTCAACATTAATATTTAATGTTCCAAGTATATTTATCTGTTAGAACACAACCAGTGTTAGTGTAGGTCAAGATAGCGCTATATATTATAAATAACCCACATTAACATTTTAAAGTGTTATAAATAATAATATTAAACAAATTACCCAAAATAATATTCCGCTTTCGCCGGCTATTCTAACGGAAGCACAACATTAGGTAAACGAAACAGAATACTCGTAAATCTCAAAACATATATATTACTACTGCTAATTACTTTAATGAGCAGATAAAAGTTATGGATGAAAAAAAATCAAGTGGTCAAGTCGGTAGTTAAACGTTTTATTTTAGCATACATTAGGTTACATAGCGTAAAAATAAACAATTATGTAGTTAAATGTTTTGTGAAATAATAGTATTACCATTTCTTGAACTAAACTCACTTGTACTTATTCCACTCCTTCTTTTTTTAAAGTCGGTTTAAAACAACCGACTTTGTTATTAGGTACTTTCGACTGAGTGAATGGATTTTGATGATTCTTCTTTTATTTATTTATTTGAAACTTTATTTAAAACACACAGCACACAACCAAAATCAAATTTTACAAGGAAAAAATATAAAAAAGAAATAAGATTATAACAATTAGTTTTTTTTCTTTTATGAGGCTTGTAACATTTTAAATGTCAATCAAAGCCAAATTACGTATTGATGACGTGTGCAATTACACAAGCATGTATGCATTTCGGATTTTTGGATTTCAATCTGGTGCTTCCCTGTGGACCACCATTTCAATTCTGTCCAGGTCTTAAAGTTTGTTTTTATTGACTTTAACCCCAAACGGTTTCACCCTATACTATTATATAATAGACTAGCTGAACCCCGCGGTGTTACCCGCGGTTATTATCGTATCGTGGGTAACGCCGCGGGGGAGAGACAAACTTCTTAGCACTCCATGGATTCACCGTGCGGGTGCCGGGTCCATCGTGTGGCAGAGGGAGAAACTCAAAGCAGTTCCCAGGACTTACGACCTGGATGTAGGTTTAAGGAGGCCCCCTTTAAGATGCGCATCAACGCTCACCTTCACTGCTCGAGTTTCCCGCCCTACCTAGCCAAATTTGGTAGGAACCTGATAGTGCAGCCTTGGATACTCGTTCTAAAATAGAACTTACTGCAGATCTCGACAGGCCAAGGTCTTTCAGAAGGTTATAGAGAGATTTAGCTGGTATACCTCTCGCTCCTACTTCTACCGCGTATAAATTAACCACATAGCCATTTTTGTTAAGTTCAGTTGTTAGATCGTAATATTTATTTAATTTTATTCTATGGTCTTTAGGAATATTAGTTTCCCACGGAACAGTAAGCTCTACTAATATTATGTGTTTAATTTGTCTAGAGAAAAGGAATATGTCCGGTCTGGATGACGAAACACCAACATCCTCTGGGATTTTATAGTGCTTATCATACGTATCCATCAAAATAGTCCAGTCAGGTGCAGTACCTAGGATTGAGAAAGGCTTGCTTTTAGATTTGGTAGTTGAGCCATCCTTTATAAAGTTAATTTCTCGTTTATTTGTAGTCAATCCTTTTTGGGCTCTAGCTACTGAAAGACTTACTGCTTCACGTATGATTTCTAGTACTCTATCATGTCGGCGTGAGTAATAACCCCTATCAAGCAGCACCCTGCAACCTACCAGTAAGTGCCTAGCAGTACCTACTGCCTCACCACACGTATAGCAAGATTTTTCAGATGCTTTCCCCCATCTCACTAGGTTACTTTGGTCTGGGAGGGTCATTTGGAAGGCATTCAGATAGAATTTTAACAGGGCAGGAGACCAATCATATAGCAAGGTGCGCCATTTCAGGGCTAACGGGATGCAGAACTCACCTATAGTTAACCACTCACTTTGCATTTCTAGATTCATTGCATGCACTTTATAGATATCATTTTCATCTTGTTGTATAAAGGATTTTATTATTTCTCGGTCTCCCTTCTTCTTTGCGAAACCCAGCCCGACTCTATTAAACTGTGCACCAGCCATAAATTGTTTATGGAACTGAAGTCTTGACTCAAGCTCTGTAACATATTTATCTTTTGGGAGTGATGAGACTATTTCATCCTGGGATTGTCCCAAGACATGCATTTTGGTAACTCTGAGGTGTTTATAGAGTTCCGATGGCTTCTTTAACTTCATCCCAAAATTGTTTTGATCCCTAAATAGAGTTGAGGGGTCAGCTGAGTGTGCAATTCCGAGCCATAACTTCAATATCTTTTTGACATTTGCATCTAGTTTTGCCAGGAGGCTTTTACCGATGTCATATACAAGGAAAGACCAAGTCAGACGCGACGTAAGATAATTGTCGTATATCCAAACTTTTTTAATATTGTTTAATGGTTGTTGGTCTACCTTATTTAAGTCATTAAGAAAATTTTCGACAGTTATCTCTAAGGATGGTGTACGTCCTTTGTAATCAATCTTTCTACCAAGAAATTTGAAAGGCACTGCTTCAGCAATCGTGGTTACACATTGTCCTCCTATTGAGAGTCCCGGATCATATGAGGTATATTTGGTATTCCGTCTACCCAGACATAAACAGTGGCATTTACTTGGCTTTGCCCTCAGTCCGTCAGTCCATGTACAAAACTCATCCACTTCAATTAATAACTTCTGACATTGTTTTGGATAAGTAAGTAAGTAAGTAAGTAAGTCTAAAAAATGTAAGCCTAAGTTACTCCTTGTACTATCAGCTTCCTACCAGTGAAAGTCCCGTCCAAATTTGTCCAGCCGTTCCAGAGATTAGCCGGAACAAACAGACAGACAGACAGACAAAATTTTTAAAAATATATATTTTGGTATGTGTACCGTATGTACATTCATATGCATGTAGTACAAAGCGGTAATTGTAATATTACAAACAGACACTCCAATTTTATTTATTTGTATAGATATTATAAAATATACTGTTTATTCACAAGGTCATTATTACCAGACAGTGAGGCGAATAAGGAGAGCAACCTGCGCAGTACAACAGTACTTAAGATTAGGAAGACTTAAAAAAGACCCTACGCAAATCACAGCTTTAGACTACAAAAGCCTGTTTATATGAGTGATAATAATGAAGGACGCGAGTTCATTAGTAAACCACTCGGTGACATTTAATATTGGTTCAGTTCTGTTCATCATCATCAGCACGCCGCTTGGTTCGATCCTCGGCTTCTCGCATTCAACACCTGCCAACCCACTCCACATTTTTGTTTCGTCCTTGCAGAAATCTCCTAGGATACCTCCTAACGGTCGCATGTCGGACCCGAACCGACTAAAACCGCACGCCGTCTTGGATACTATGAGTCGGGGAACCAGGTGCACACTAATAAGGAAAACCCTGGAAGCCAACCCACTCCACCTGGCCTGTGGACGTTCTACACTACGCATACCGAGACGCGGTCTCCACTCAAATACCCATTTACCTTAATGGTTATTAGTTCTGCGGTTAATATGGCCAGCCAACTGCCATTTCAACTTGCTAATCCTGATATCACTTCCATTTACAATACATATTTTAATAAGCTGTATGAGTCTACATCCTAGATTGGTTCCATACAAGGACAAAAGTGATAAAACATAAACAATACAGATTCAAAATGACACAAAAAAATAAAAGAAGGTAGTTTATTTTGTACCATAAGCTATAACATTTTTTTTAAATCGCACACGTAGAATTTAGTACAGATAAAAAATAAGATAACGGTTTTTGCATAGATTAATTGGTGAACATTCTGTATATTACATAAAAGTCACGATTAAAATCCGCCATAACAACTTTTCACGGTACAGTGAAATTTAGACAAATGTAGGCTTTCGTATGATTTCACAAGAAATCTCACGATTTAAGTGGGCCGTTATTTCGCGAGCAACATTACCGTCAAATTTCACTACCTAAAATGCTCGTTGTTTTCTAAATTCTTTTTTTAGATATTGCTAATTTATGTTCATTTTTAATTCATTTCAGGTTCTATTTTCAGCCATACTAACTGTATCCTCTTGAAATATGCAAGCCTAAATTACTCTTACTTGGCGAAAGTAATAAGAAATCTGTTAAAAGAATAAGAAAAACTTTATTTTGCTTTTATACTACAGAGTTACAATTAAGAGTGTTTAAACAATGTGACTGGGAAGACAAAATGGTCTTGGACTCAGCATATGGATGACTATGCAGAGCATGTCAGCCGCTGTTATTCTGTCCAAGCCAATTAGAATAAGCACAATGACACCATTCCGACCATAAAGATAATAATTATTAAACATTTAAAAATAAATAACATAGTAAGTTGTTGCTACTGAAAACGTTGTATACAGTACCGTCTTATAAACATTAGTCCAGGAAAGTCCCACTTCATAAAATTATGTATTCGTATATAGATGGCACGAACACAAACCAACACATTATTCAGATAACAACCTGCTACAGCGTGATTTGAATGGCCCTTATTCTAAATGTAACATGGGTGGGGGTAGAACATTCCAGCACTTGGAAGCGGTCCTTAGTTTTAATGACTTAAAACGAACAAACGTACTAACCTCGGTAACAACTTAGATAAAATATTCCAATAAAAAGCAGATTGAATTTAGACTCTGATGTTAAGGACTTTTCTTTTACAAAATCAACTCTTCGCCTTTCTTTGGAGTTCAAATGCTAAGGGCTGTGCTTTGATAGGTATATATGAATGTCAGAAAAAGTTTTAGATATACCTTATGTTCGGAAAGTTATACGAAAAAGAATGAGCACCAGAAATTATGCTTTCGGTTAAAAATAGAGTTGTGTTTTGACGAGACGACGAATAATTATTATTTCGCTTTTGGCTCGTGGTAGTGGAATTGTAGATATGCGCATGTATAAACAATTGACTACATGAATGGCATGTTGATTTTAGCGGTCTTCACCGTTTCCTACTAGCCAAGTGTTGTGGGTTCCTTATACTAGCGCGGGACAACACTTTGTGGTATCGAAAAATTGTTGTATTGTGTCTGGGTGTTTTTTATGCTCGTTTCATGAATGTTTGTAAAGTACTCCGCGACACAGAATATATTCCTAGTTTGGGAATTATCCCTTATAAGAAAATGACCATTTTACCGTAGGAGAGCCACGCTTTGGCATTAATGGGACGGCTCGACCGGAGTAATACCACGGCCTCACAGAAAACCGGTGTGTATAAATAGTGTTTGCACTGTGTTTCACCAAGTAAGTGAGGATACCGGATGCCTATACCCCAACCGCTCCCCCATCCCTCTCCCCATTCATCAAAGGCCGGCAACGCACTTGTGACGCCTCTGGTGTTGCGGGTGTCCATGGGCGGCGGTAATCGCTTACCATCAGGTGATACGTCTGTTCGTTTGCCCACTATTCCAAAAAATTATAAAAAAAGCTTAAATTTTGACACAATGTATTTAAAGATTCTATTCATATAAGACAAACATCGAGTACAAATGAGTTTATTTATTTTCAGTTTTGCCGCCGTTTATATCGGTTACATCGGCATAGGGAAGCCTATGCTCTTCCTCAAAAATCAAAGTATCTCCATGCAAAATTCCATTGAAATCAGTGCAGCGATTTAGCAGTGAATACATAACAGACAGTTACTTTCGAATGTAAAATTTCAAGTGTGGATTAAATTTAAATAGACAACCTTTGACACCGACGTTTCTTTCTTATGTATGTTAATCAATCTATAAACTGTTTCCCTCGCGAGAAAAGCATAAATATTAACTTTCCTTAAACCGGTTTGAGTTCACAGAGACCGTTTACAGCAAAATACCAGTACCGTCTTTTTACGATAAGTAAATAAAGTTTATAGTATACCAATATGCTCTACCGCCAATAAAACTAGTAATAAAACGACATATGACAAGTGTGGCGGGTTATACATTACATACACATTCAGCTTACGTTAGTACATGCGAAGAATTTTATGTATTATTTTCGCGGTATTCAGAATTAGAAATTGGAACTAGTCGTTTTAGGATCTACAGAGTACTCTTGCGGTACTAAAACACCAGTATTATTAGTGGTAATTATTTGGTTGTTGGATAACTTGTTTATAGAAGAAAGCTGCTAGCAGAGCATCAATGAAAATGCTGTCAAAATCAGGAAAATATGGTACTTCTAAAAACTTACGTAGCGTGCGTGATAATCAACTAGTGTTTAATCTAAAAAAGCCTTAAAAAAGTCTATCATAACATTATAATATGTCTGTTTTAAAATCTCACTCTTTTTCTAATACAGACAGAGTTATGAAGGTCAGCTAGATGAGTATAAACTATTAAAATATTGTAAATAAGAGCCAAACTTAGCTGGTTAATTCTACTTAGGTGGTTTTTATAGCAAGCGGAATATGAAGAAGCAAACAATTTAATTGTAGGATACATTAAAGGTACTCTTTTCTCCACTAAAACGTCCGCTTCAATTATGACATGGAATCGCGTAAGCTAAGAATGTTTTCTAACTTGGAACACGTATTAGGCCTAATAGACCCTTGTAAATCTTGATTGATAGTTCATAAAAAAAATTGCATTAACATTAACATTGCAAAGCACTCTAATTTAATTATTATAAATGTCATTATTCCGAATTACTGATCAAGCACTTCCTTTAGCATCAAACGATTTATTTATTACTCGAAACTTTATTTGACTACATCGGTTTTATGAGATCCTAATCTCAAAGAAATACTATTAATGAGAATGTCTCTTTTGGCATATCTTGGGTAAGTTTTTGCTGAGACTTTAGAAGCCCTTCACCTCTTTTTATTTATTGAGGTTAAAAGCTGAATAAACGCATCATGCGATCTTAGTGATTTTTGCCGCTAATGGATATTTTTAATTCAAGAGAGTAGTATTTTTGGTGAAGAGTTACGGGTGGGCACCCTTAACTCTCGGTGGTGGAGATCTAAAGGAATTTTCAATCCCATCAACAAAACATGGTCTGTGATTGGTACCTCAGCGTAACTCTCTTTCCCACGACTAAAAGATTCAACTGAAACATGAGTTTATTATGTCCTCTTATTGTTGTTAGACTGCACGCTCTATACTTTCCACGTCTTTCTTTATATCCCATGGTTGCCTGTAAGGGAGATTGTCTTCAGGCGATAAGGCCGCAAATAGTACCTGTAAACTTTAACTTACCTTTGTAATTAATCTGATGTATATTAAAGTGATTATTAAGAATATTAAAAGAATGACCTCTTACTTGAAAAATAGGACATGGATTTAAAACTTATAACGATAAATAGCTAAATGTTTTGTAGTACTATATATTAAAGGACGTATATTATATTTTAAGGAAGCCTGTGGCAGCGGGATGGCCATATTAGCCCCAGAACTGTTTACCGTTGGGGTAAACGAGTTCTTGAGTGATTGAGACCGCGTTTGGGCAAACGTGGTATGGGAGGGCGAGCTGGAGCTGAATGCAAGAAGCTGAGGATCGACCTAAGTGGCGTGCTATTGGAGAGGCCTATTTCTAGCATTAGACTGCGATAGGCTGATGATGATGATGATGATGATGATGAAGTTAACTTAAATATTCATAATATGGTTTTGTAATAGGTTTTTAAATGTTTTAATTTGATAGTGTTTTTCTATGGACATATTTTATGTCATTAGTGTCGTTGATATAATTCTTAATAGCAATTATTCACACGACCAAATCTTTTAGTTAATACATATTTTTAAGACATATGAAATATATAAAAATAAATAAATAAATATTTATGTCCAAAATATTTATTTATTTAAATTTTTAAACTTGCGGTTCAGTTTTTTTTAGCTTTGTTGGAGTACTTCGTGAATTGTAATTTACCTGTTATTACAAATTAACATTATACATACTCGTATACGGTATTTGCATTAAAATTCATTTTTTTTTTCTTTAAAAAGACAACTCCCGCATTAGGAATATACATCCTGTGTCGCGAGGGACTTTACAAACATACATGTAACGGACACAAAGAACACCCAGACTCAGGACAACACTTTGTGGATCACACAAAGTGATGTCCCACGTAGGATTTGAACCCACGGCACTTGGCGCAGTAGCAAGCATTGTAGTGAACGCTTAAACCACTAGGCCAACCGTGCAGTTTTAAATTTTTGTCTGTCTGTTCCAGGTTAAGGTTAAAGCCATGCGTTCCCACACTGGCTAAATGCGGGTTGGAGACTGGCAATACAACGATGTGGCTACGTAATCTGGCCGTTGGATGTTTTTAAGCCGCCTAAAGATCTCAACTAAGCTTCACGACTGTTATCCTGTAACAGCCGGGACCGACTGCTTAACGTAATTTCCGAATCGCAGAGACGCTCATGGTATCATGCCATCAGCGGTAACCCATCCAGGTACTACCCTCGATAATTGTTTCTAATATATACCGAGTGCAACTGGGCTATGAACTCTAATTAATATACCTATATATTAAAACGTGAAACAAATACTTTGTAGCTCTTTTTACGAAAATTGCACGAACGGACGAGTATAAAATTTCAAACACTTATAGTTTTTCTAGAGGAATGCCGAATGCTATTTTTTCTTAATTATGCATAAAATATACCGAGAGGCCGCTCATGATCGCGAGGGATACCGTCTGCTGACCTTCAAACATCATTTTCAAGATGGCACCCCATGATAATGATGATAAAAAATACGTTAAATTACTAATGAAAATAACATTCACACACATATAAAAACATGCATATACATTTTACTAGAAGTGAAAACTTGTTATTGGTTTTCTGACGACTGATCTGCTTTGTATTACCAATGTATCTAGCTGTAATTCCATAAATAAATAAATATACACAAATGTGAAGTCAAACTAAAATGATGAACATTTTTTTGACTGTAATCACACTGAATGTCAAAAGTAGCCATGATGAAATATTTGATTACAAAAATTTCAAGAATTATTGTCAAGTTTAAACCTCTGGGCGACCATCAGATATTATTAATATAAAATATGGCAAGCTGAATAAGGTGCATAAATAATTTTACAAATTGCAGTTAAAATATTTAATATACAATTTTTGCGAAGATAAATACTCCATGCTATAGAAAGTTCTAATCAATCATTCATTCAAAATGTAATCAAGTGTAGTTTGATAAATGAGACAAATAGTTCTGGCAAAGAACCAGGCCAGGCAATAAAACGACCTCTAATTAACTAAAATATACAATTGCTTGGTTTAATAATTACTGTTATATTATAATGGTTTCGATCCTTAACGGAAAATTACAGAAATTAATTAGCATCATTAACAATAGTTTATTACGTAGACTATTTCTTTGATGTATATATGTACCGCTTTATTTGTTTTTAAATACAGTTTGTAAATATAATAGGTAATTTAGTGTATTACCCGTCGAAAATATATGCGCACCCGGGTGGAATGAGCTTCACTTCCCCTTCGCCTGTCTAGTAGTAGTATAGTACCGTTGCCAAAGTAAGCGCCGACTCACGTATATTATTCTTGCTTTCGTAATCTCATTCTTGTTTATTGTTTCTCTGTTTAGTGAAATATTAACTTTCTAGTTTGCATGACGTCATTAGGCCAGGTTCGCAGATATTTCCGACGGGTTGTACCCATAATAATTATTAAATTGATTCGTATATACTGGAGCTTTAGGGAAACGTTTGCGAGTTGAGCGGGTTTTTATTACTAACTAACCTGAAAAATTTTGTGTAGCAAAAAAAAAATAATTAGGGATGGGTCACGGGTTATCTTTTAGGGGTATGAAAAATAAATGTTGACCGATTTTTTTTTTTTTTTTTTTTTTTATATAATAGTGGGCAAACGAGCAGACGTATCACCTGATGGTAAGCGATTACCGCCGCCCATAGACACTCGCAACACCAAAGGCGTCACAAGTGCGTTGCCGACCTTTGGGGGATGGGAAAGGGGATGGGAGAGGGGTTGTGGTATGGGCCTCCGGTATCCTCACTCACTCGGTGAAACACAGCGCAAACGCTATTTCACACCGGTTTTCTGTGAGGCCGTGGTATCACTACGGTCGAGCCGACCCATTCATGCCGAAGCATAGCCCTCCCACGGTGATTGTCAGACCTACGCGATATACACACAAAATTTCATAAAAATCGGTCCAACCGTTTCGGAGGAGTTTGATAACAAACACCGCGACACGATAATTTTATATATTAGATATTAATTTATTGCTTGTCTACATTTGATAATTAAATCTAGATAAATAATTAATATGGTGTTATACAAATTAGTGTTTAATGATGATTCATTGGAAAAATACATAATATCAATATATTTTGGCGCGGTATTTTACCTATACAGGGTGTAAAAAGACGACTACCGAAAACGAAAGCGGCTGATCCAGCACCCCAAAACTTATTAAAAAAAACAAACAGTTGTCTTTAAAAAAATTGTAGCTTGAAAAAACAATGTGTCAAGATTTTTATTAATTTCAGAAGCCAGCAATGTACAACTTAACGCGCCCGCGCGCTCTGTCGCGGTCATTGCACTCACCCGGCCAGCTGTTTTGATATTAAAATACATTACTGTTTTATTGATTTTCTTTGTTTTTTGGTTTTCTAAATGAGATAATTAGGTAGTTTGGGTCCTGTTATGTTTTACTATGTGTATGTAAGCAGAAAAAAGCATAAAACGATTTAGATAAATTAACATTTTTTTTTGAGTTTTTTTTTTCGCTAAACCTATTCAGTATCATGGTCTGATTGCAACCCCCAAGTTTTCGGTAGTAGTCTTTTTACACCCTGTATATTTAGAAATCATTATATTTGCTGCCTGCAACAAGTTGCCCGGAAGAAATAGGGTAGTTGACTGTATCGTAAATAAATACCGATGTCTCCTTCATTAAAACGAATATAAGAAAACATCGCGGAACATAAAATTATTACAGCTTTTCATTACCATTACAAACATTAATCAAATAGGTAGACATTGAAATATTTTGCTCAATTGAGTAGTCTAAAACAGTGACGTTACAAGTTTGTATTTAGTATATTTTTCATATAAAGTTATCATTTTGACAGATCTTTTTCCTAGCCATTATTATTCCCAAGATTATTAGGGGTCGGCTAATAGTCCCACCTGTTTTACCTGAATATCAGTTTTCCACGAAGCGACCGGCATCAGACCTTCACAACCCTTTGTGTGAACTGTATTCGAAAGTTGAAACTAGCGTCAGTATATTGAGGGTACTGACTCGATTACCAAGTTTCATTCGTGGCAACCGGGACCGACGGCTTAACGTGCTCTCCGATAAAAAGTAACTGATTTGACTAAGGCGTCATCTAGCTACTAGAGTGGTACAAGAGGAAGGTTTCTATGCGTGATACATGCATATAATAAATCTGAGAATTTCAAAGACTTCAGTGTGAAGCCGGGTAGATAGTATTCAAAATAACTGAAGGTAAAGTATTCATAACGTAGTTCTTCGCAAAATAACTTCAAACTATTTTGCGTCTTAGTAAATATGTTGCAGTTATATGACAAAAACATGGATTTGGTCAATTCCTTATGCGATTTGATCAAACCACGGAAGATGTTAAAGTAACAACACGATTGTATCATTTCCCTACACAAATGTAGTATTTCTTTTAAAGTAGAACTTACCTGAGTGAGTCCGAGCCTGTAGCTGGTGACGTCCAGGTCTAAAGTGAGCAACATGTCGTCGACTATCTGCCGGTCTGAGAGCGTGGTCTGCTGGGGGGAACTCTCTGAATCCTCGCTCTCCGACGTGGCTAGGAGACGGTACCTATTGAATAAAATTTGCTGATCATGAAAGTATATAAGTATTCTATCAGTCAATCTTGCTATCATTCATTCATCATTCAGTCATTGACCAATGAGTGAGCGGTTCTAAAGTTAAATTTCAAACGTCAGTTGTCGACGTCATAGCCGACACATTAAGTTGAAAGTAAATTTACCTGCGAGCGAACTCCGACAATGGCATGTGCTCAGGGAAGCCTTGTTTGTACAGCCTCGATGCATCCAACAGTTGGAATCCACGGAACTATGAATAAAACAAACTAGTTAATAAAGTGTGATCTGTAGTCACAGGCGTCATGACAAATTATCATGTTTTATAAGTATATTTTGAACTCCTCCAGTTTGTTTTTGATAAATTTTGTGGCGTAATCCAAGACAGTTCAGTTGTGTGTTGTTGTTGATGTGTTTGTGGGTCGTATATAGGTAGTGGTGTATAAGAGGTACAGTGGTGGCGTGTGAAATATTTCGCTGTGGACTTAAAGCTATACAGTAAATAGCGAATTCACAGTTTCGTACTATTTAACCCATATTCATAAACGTTATTTAAATTTTAGAGATTGTACTGTGTCATTCTCAACTTTAAATTTACAGTATTTAAGTTGAAAATAACTCAAAACCATTATTAAAAATGAAATAACGTTTATTTATAGGAGGGTGGTTTAAAACCCACGTTCATTTAAGGTTTTTTTTTTGTTTTAAGTATCTACTGTTATAGCAGCAATACATCAGCGATAAAAATTTAAACTGTCTGTCACGGTTCATGAGATACAGACGGACTGTCGAGTTTTAGTAATAGAGTCCCATTTTATCCTTTAAGTAAGGAACCCTAAAAAAACAACGCGGGGCAGAGTTTAGGGACTGCCGATAGATGTGATAATATAACTAAGTAAATTATGAATTGTATAGTCAAGCTATCACAGTATACATATATGTAGCTCATAGGTAGCGTTCAGTGACGATGACGCGAGTTCTATGATTTTTGGTCACCCAAAAAGTATTCAACGCGCCTAAAGAAGATTTCACTTTATATAATATATTGTCAGAGGTGGGTATAGGTACCTGAGAGCGCAGTAAGGGCACGTTGACGTCATCAGGTCCGTCCGAGTGCTGGTTGGCGAGCAGGCAGCACACGAAGGTGGTGCCGCCCGCGCCGCAGCGCCGCAGCGTGTCCACGAGCCCGTCGGCCACGAACTTCGCCTGCAACGCCGTGGAGCGACGCTTCATGCCTGCCGTACCTGACACAAACAGATACCTATCTATCAAAAGGTATGCTTTTCGAGATATTCGTCATTTTATATCTTAATCATTGCTATTTCAACAACTAACATTGTTAAAAACTCCCTCTTTTCCGTGGGAGAGCCACGCTTCGGCATGAATGGGCCGGCTCGACCGGAGTGATACCACAGCATCACAGAAAACCGGTGTGAAATAACGTTTGCGCTATGTTTCACCGAGTGAGTGAGGATACCGGAGGCCCATGCCCTCCTTCATTACCCTTCCCATCCCATCCCCCAAAGGTAGGCAACACACTTGTGATGCTTCTGGTTTTGCGGGAGTCCATGGGCGGCGGTAATCGTTTACCATCAGGTGATACGTCTGCTCGTTTGTCCACTATTCAGAATAAGAAAAAAAGACCTGTGTTTAAAATCAACAGAGTATGTATAAAATATTTAGATGTTCCTGTACAGCTATTCAGAAAAACTGCAACAAGGTCTTGTAGGGCAGGGGAAGAAATATATTAATATGTGTGTTTCTCTACACATAAACGCAAAACGAATATATTCCATCAAAGCGAGGATATCATAGTACACCGTAGTCCAACGGTTAAAGCTTTGCAATTGTATATTATACTTATATTTATTTATATTTTTTCATTACTCTGTACAACCCGTCGGGAATATCTGCGAACCTGGCTTAATGACGTCATGAAAACTAGAGAGTGAATATTTCCCTGCACAGAGAAACAATGAACAAGAATGAGATTACGAAAGCAAGAATAATACACGAGTGTCGGCGATTGCTTTGGCAACGGTACTAGATAGAAGGCGCGATGCGTCGGGAAGCGAGAGCGAAGCGCATTTAAGCCGGGTGCGCAGATATTACCAACGGGTAATATCTCAAAAGCGTACAGTGTGTGTGCATTAGTGTACTAATCTTAATAACTACATTCATAGTGTTAATAATTAAATCATAAAGTGAATTAATAAGTACTAGTTATTCACCATACGTATACACAATAAACGATTAGTACACTGCCTCATCGAATAAAGGCAATTCCTTACCGCTTACTTAACAAAGGAAAGAACATATAAATGTCTAAAATTACACAATAATTACTGTATTTCTATTGGTCAAATAGTTATTATTTAACCTACCTATTGAATTCAGTTAATTTTTTTTTCAAGGTAACTCACGCATTAAGTTTTTTTTTCAAGACAACTCCCGCATTTGGCATATAGATCCTGTGTTACGGGAGACTTTAAAAATATACTTGAAACAGACACAAAAAACACCCCGACTCAGAACAACAATTTGCGGATCACGGAATTTTGCCCCATGTAAAACACTATTCTTTAAGCTCAACAGATGTCATTGCCAATCGGTTTAAATAAAATTAACTCAATGTAATTTGCTTTTAACACATAAAAGTTCACCAGGTAGTAGAGCCTCGCTGATCTCGGCACTAATAATAATAAATGTATTAAAATTTACGAAACAATACCATGATAATAATTAGTTATAAAATTATTAACCTAACGATAATTCGTAGTAGGTTTCATTAATATTTAATTAAGTTAAAGATTAAGTTTCCTTGATGCCTTATGATCAAATAAAGGATTCCTAATGGTTTACGTACATTATGTTTTGTTTTGTTGTGTTGTGCAGATAGAAGAGCCACGCTCATTTCAGCACGAATGGGCTGGCTCGACCGGGGCGGTACTACTCTCGCACAGAAGATACGAAAGTAAAATGACAGAAGCAGTGCTGTCATCGTGTTTCGTTGGTGAGTGCAATGAATGATGCAATAGCATGGTCACCATGTCATGGATTACGAGTACCATGTAGTATTATTGCATTGTCTGCATTCACAATAAGTATGATGATCACCACTCTTGGATTCTGATTCGGCAGAGTAGAGTAATTGGCAAGGCTATACATAGTAGACACCAATAGTTACCAGAAGTGAGTGTTCGTCGAATAGACGAAGCTCGCCTCAGAGTGGAAGCGTCACCGACGGCGGCCGACCAGGCGCTGATGCCGCACGCGCCGCGGGACCACGACGACAGACGACCTATTTCTTCACTAGAAATAAGAAAAAAAATATAAAAAACCAATCAAGTATCAATCAATCAAAAGAGCCTACTCCTACCTAAAATGCCGGCAATGCACTTGTAACGCCTCTGGTGTTGCTAATCGCTTACCATCAGGCAATACGTCTGCTCGTTTGCACCCTATATAATAAAAAAAAAGTCGAAAAAAAGTATTCGCTTATAGCCCACATACACTACTAGCTTTTACTTGCGGTTTCGTTTGCGTGGCTATTATTTTTTAACAGCGAAAATGATGCATTTCAATAAATAAAGAGTTTAAGTTAGCAACCTCGACGAGTCGAGGTTGATTAATTAGTGCGTCAATCAGTTAGTTTAAACTCTTAATTCAAAATACTGAAAACATAACTCTTAGTTTCGTAATTACGATATCAAAATGTAAATGTTTCTAAACGAAATATGAAGCGTCATCTGTAGGCAATCTTATTTATAAAAATCAATTGCTGTACGTTTGTCTCGCTAAACTCGAGAACGGTTAGGTCGATTTAGCTGATTTTGGTTTTGAAATATTTGTCTTAGTCCAGGGAAGGTTTAAACGATGAAAAATTAGAAATAACTTGAAAATCCAAATATCACGTGTATGAAGTAGCGGGCACAGCTAATACATAATATAACATATCGGTATATAAAATAACTAACGTATTTGCGACAATTAAGCCTATTGTCGACACCTTTCACTGACAGCCTCCTTACATTTTTTAATAAGAATATCATTAGTAGCTTTGAGTAACAACGTAATTTATATTTTAAAGCAAACCACTTACTTCTGACTCTCCTGCAGTAGAGTCAAGGACTTTTTGGCAACAGGATTCTCTCGGCTCGCCTTCACCCATCCGGTTACGTCATATAGAACTGGGTTTGTGCCCTGAACAGAATAATTACAATTCTCAGATATTTAAGTGTATAAAGATTATATATAAAACACTTGTTCTATGTGGTTGCAAAAAATAGATGAAACCCATATGACTGCCTCGGTGGCGTATTGATAGCGTATGCGACTGCTAAGCTTCAGGTCTCGGGTTCGATTCCCGGGTCGGATTAAATGTTTGTATGATCTGCAAATATTTGTTTCGGAGTTTGGGTGTTTTCTATGTATAATATGTATGTATTTACAAAAAAAAAGTATATAAGTATTTATATCAGTGGTCTAGTACCCATAACACAAGCTCTGCTTAGCTTGGGGCTAGATGGCGTTGTGTGTTAGATGTCCGGAGTTTTATTTATATATTTATTTTATTTATATATGAAACGTGTTGCATGTTACATCAAAATACAAATCAGTCTAGATCTTTTTGAGTTATATAACGTATACAAATCAACATTTTTGTGAATTTTTCTTCATTTCAATGTTTGATTGTTTGATCCCAAAGGAAGCAAAGCCAACCAGACTACTGACAAACACACTTACACATTTCCAAACACATCTATATTTTAGATAAATTACACCCAAACACAGAACAAATGATTGTGTTTACACAAGTTACAACAAATGATAACATAATTATTTTTACTAGGTGAGAAACGAACCCGCGACTTCTGCAATGCAGTCAGGATAACTAATCACTAGACCACTAACATCTTCATCTTCCTAGCCTTTATTATTCCCAAGAGTATTTTGGTGTCGGCTTCTAGTTCAACCGGTTTTACCTGAATATCAGTTTTTCCACGGAGCGACTGGCATCGGGCCTTCGCAACCTTGAGGGTGAACTGAATTCGAAGGTTGAACTAGTTGTCAGTATATTTGAAGGCCCTGACTTCCCAATAACAATTGCCATTGATGTTCATGACAACTGGGACCGACAGCTTAACGTGTTCCGAGGCACGGGCGGGAAACACCGCTATCTTTCATACTCCGAGCTGATATTAAGAATTCCTTGCAAGAAAATCCCAACAGCAGTCCGACCCGGGAATCAAACCCAAGACCTCTTGATCGGCAGTCGCTTACGCTAACCGCTAGACCAACTAAGCCGTTCACTAGACCACTAACCCGTCATATTTGAGTGTTAAAATAATTATTATTACTGTACCTGTAAATGTTGCAACACAAACTGTCTCGCATGTGGAGCTTTCTTGATAAGTGCATGCGTGTGATGCGGAGCTCCGTAGTGGGACATCACGCGCTCAAGGAATGTGTCGTCTGAGGAGCCCGGGTACATGGATTCTTCATCCAGGAGCCTGGTAAATAAACGATAGTGTTTCTCAATTTAAGTATTAGGTTACAAAGACCCGTGTTTGGAGTTTACTCTTTAAGAAACCATAATCATATTTATAAACCGTAAAATCAAGCGTTACCTTAAAGTGTGGCGCTACGCTATAGCGCTTTGTCGTTAGTTATAGTCTAACAAATTATTAAAACAAACAGCGCTAGAACGCTTGTTATTAGTGATAGTGTTCTCGCGACTAAAGTGACGTAAGCGCCGAGAATTTCACGGCGCCGTCAAACTCCAGGCGTGGGTCGGAGCTGACACACACTTTATATAATCAGAGTGATTATATATCTAAGACAAATAAAATATATTATTTCCCCCGACAGAAGTATATTGCATTAATCAGTGGCTCTAAATCACCGTGAATCGATGATCAATATACCTAAAAATGATGAATTGGTTTTATATTTCAGTCTGAACCATTTTACACATAAACCTCAAATATAACAAAATTTTGTATTATTCAGTTCATATTTCTTTCCTATAATGCACACAAAGCTTTTTACATATGTGAATATAATAATCTATACTAATACATAAAGCTGCAGAGTTTGTTTGTTTGTTTGAACGCGTTAATCTCAGGAACCGCTAGTACAATTTGACAAATTATTTCAATGTTGGATAGTCTATTTATCGAGGAAGGCTATAGGCTATATATCATCACGCTAATTCTAATAGGAGCGGAGCACCAATGAAGAATGTTTCAAAAACGGGGGAAAATTTTCACGCTACGGGCAATAGAAGATGCAAACGACGTTGCGTGGGTCAGCTAGTATAATTATAGTCAATAGATACAACTTAAATATCACAGAACTTACCACAGCAGACCACGCCGGTCGCAATCTCTCAGATCTGCCTGAGAGCTCCTCACGATAGTGTTTTGTGGGGCTTTATCGAGTAACTCCACCATAGGGCCAGGATTCACCGTCTCCGAGAGCCAATCTAAAAGAAAATCACAAATTTATAAGATACTAATATTTTATTCACTTAAACGATCTTTTAATACTCAATACAATACATACAGAATTTGGCCAAAATTAACACTATATGATCATTATAAAAATATCATTTAATTTTTGTTTATTATTAAAAAAATTACAACTTAAATAATACATAACATTAAATATTTTTTGGATATCTGACATACAACGCCATCTAGTCCCAAACTAAGCAGAGCTTGTACTAATCCATAGTACAAGCTCTGCTTACTATGGATACTTTTATTACCACGATAAACGACATAAACGCGGACGGAGCCGAGGGCAAAAGCTAGTATCTCGTAAAGGGTATTTAAGCGGTATCAAAGCGGTATTTAAACGTCTAAAATTGGCCAAATATAATTTTAGTTAAAGTTCCTTAATGGAGGTAAGTCGTAATCGGATGAGCCCTTTTGAGTTTAGATAGGAAAATTATGACTTTATTATGGGGAGGAGTAAATAAAAAGGTAAGGTAATAATTAAAAGCTGACCTTCTTCAGCGCCATCGTCCAGCTGTATGCCCTCTTGTGAGTACCGCTCGCGCGGCGCCACCAGCGTGGCTTCGTGGAACATCGCTTGTAGACGTTCCTGTTATGATCATAAATAATAATAATATTTCGGACATCTAACACACAACGCCATCTAGTCCCAAGCTAAGCAGGGCTTGTGTTATGGGTACTAGACAACTGATATAAATACTTATATACTTTTTTTTTGTAAAAACATACATATACATAGGAAACACCCAAACTCCGAAACAAATATTTGTAGATCATACAAACATTTGGTCCGACCCGGGAATCGAACCCAAGACCTCAAGAACAGCAGTGGCATATGCTACCACTGCGCCACAGAGGCAGTGTTATGATCATAATATCATAATAATTATTTTATTTCCAAACAAAGAATATAATTAATACTATATTAGAAAATATTAGAAACCACAATTAGTAGAATTAATATAAGGTAACAAAATACTGAGCCACACTAGCGCAATTTTCAACTTTATATATATATTTAACCGACTTCAAAAAAGGAGGATATTATCAATTCGACTGTATTTCTTTTTATGTTTGTTACCTCATCACTTTTAATGTACTCGGTGAACCGATTTTGATGATAATAATATTTTTTGGTTCATTTGTTGAAGTCGGTTTTTTTGGTTAAAATTATAATTTATAACATTGATGCTCGGCTCTTATTGGTCATAGCGTTATTGTATAGCCTTACTCAATAAAACTATACAAATTTAAAATATTCTTGCTCAATTTTAAACAGTACTAGTTTTTGATACTAACACATTGAACCAAACAAACTGATCAACTTTAAATATTAGTGTAGATAGGAGAATGTTCTAAGCTTGATAACTTTAGTCTGTGATCCGAAGATCATGATTATCATTGATAGAGTTACCTGTAAATAGTTGGATAATAGTTTGGAAAGTGGAGCACCGCTCTGTTGACCAGCACACATAGGGTTGTCTGCGCCTGGTGTATCCAGCAGCAGAATAGATGCTGAGGTCCTGGCTGAAGTGGATAAGCTCCTGCAAGGTAAAATAATAGTAGTCAATATTAAACACCGTAACGTAAAACGTAAAAAAGAAAACCTTGTTTTAATATTAGCGGTTATTCTTAAATACAAATCATTTTAATTATAAATAAATTTAAGTAGCAAAAATGGTAGTAGCATTCAACCGTTTCTCGATGTTCCGTTTCATGTAAGAGAATTCAAATAAATAAATAAATATTTTGGACATCTTACACACAACACCAAGCCATCTAGTCCCAAGGTAAGCAGAGCTTGTGTTATGGGTACTAGACAACTGATATGAATACATATATACTTTTTTTTGTAAATACATACATATTATACATAGAAAATAATATACATAGAAAACACCCAAACTCCGAAACAAATATTTGCAGATCATACAAACATTTGGTCCGACCCGGGAATCGAACCCGAGACCTCAAGCTTAGCAGTCGCATACGCTACCACTACGCAACCGAGGCAGTTAAATATATATTGTAAATACATACATATTATATATAGAAAACACCCAAACTCAGAAACAAGTATTTGTTGATCATACAAACAATTGATTCGACCCTGGAATTGAACCCGAGACCTCAAGAACAGCAGTTATATGTTTAGCTGTTATTCAATAAACGACACACTATACTCAAACCTTTATTTTTATTAAAATATTCACGAAAAGAAGAAAAAAATTAGACTCCAGACTAGATTTCGTTCGACTCCATTCACTTTGCTATTTGCGCAGTTTGGTAGGTATATTATATTTAGGGTTACCTGTTGACAAGTGCAGCGACGATATTAAATGTCTCGTTGTAAAGTCCGCTGACGAACGCGTCCAGCGCCTCCGTTCCAGACATCTCGCGTTCGTTCGACGGTGATGGAGTTCTGGAAATAAATAATAATAATAAATGTTTCGGACATCTAACACACAATGCCATCTAGTCCCAAGCTAAGCAGAACTTATATAAATACTAGACAACTTTTATAAATACTTATCTACTTTCTTTTTGTAAATACATAATAGTAAACACCCAAAATTGCGAAAGAAATATTTGCAGATCATACAATCATTTGGTCCGACCCAACCGACCGAGATTAATCTGTCTGATTTTAAATCTGTCGTTATCATTATAATACATTTTCATTATTTTAGTTTTAAAATAAAACATTACTTCAGCTTTATTTCGTCACACGAGTGAGCAAAGTGCAGAATCAGTTGACTCTATCTTAATTATCAGATAAATGTTGTATATTACCGCTAGCTACGGCTTACTCCTGCGATTCCCACAGTCTTCCATACAATATTTCATCTCTTATATTACTTTTACCAAATATTTATTCATAGTGGGTCCTTACAACATAAAAAGCATCAATTACCAAAAAAATCAAGTGTATAGTCCTTGTTTAGGCTCTACGTTGAGTAATCGATCAGTCAGTCAGTCAGTCTTTGAATGTATTTTTATGTATTTATGTAAATTAAAAAACCACAAACAAACTTGAAACAATGTATGTTGTAGCGAATATTTATTATTTTTGATATCTTTTACGCTTCTATAAATAAATAAAGAAATATTCCGGACATCTAACACACAACGCCATCTAGTCCCAAGCTAAGCAGAGCTTGTGTTAAGGGTACTAGACATCTGATATAAATACTTATATACTTTTTTTTGTAAATACATTCATATTATACATAGAAAACACCCAAATTCCAAAACAAATATTTGCAGATCATACAAACATTTGGTCCGACTCTGGAATAGAACCCGAGACCTCAAGCTTAGCAGTCGCATACGCTACCACTAGGCCACCGAGGCAGTCAAACGGTAAAATATAATTGAATGAAGTCTCAAATTCCGCTGCAGTTTATATGGAGTATCTATCTATTAATATTTCTACGTACTTATTTATTAGTTTTAACATCCACATTAGATGTTACTATTACTTTATATAATATGTATATGTAAATACTTATTTTTCTTATAAACTTTTTATACACCAGGCACTACCCTAAACTTTCCACGTGTATCTTTCCATCCAATGGTTGCCTGTAAGAGATTGCCTTCGGGCGAAAAGGCCGCCAATTGTACCTCTTAGCTTTAAGTTGTTACCTTTGTTAACTATCTGGTGTACAATAAAGCGATTATTATTATTATTATTATTATTAAAAGAACTAACCTTAAGTTAGAGTTAGATTGTGGCGAGGAAGGAACAGTGGCGAACACAGCCCGCGCCAGCTCCTCCGCGCCCACGCCCAGCAGCCGCGCTGCTCGCTGGCCACATCCCGTACTTGCGAACTGGTATTTTATACCCGAACCCGTATTCACTGGAAATTATACAAATCATCACCAAAAAAGTAATTTCCAGTGCAGCACCAGATTTCTATAATTTTCTTAAAGCAAACAAGCAGACAGATCCTTAAGTTTTGCTACCCAGGTTGTGGCAAGCAGAGGAACACCAATAGTGTTCCACCAAATGGTTTAATGGATGAAAACCCGACACATCCATTCGCTTTCCTCTTTATTTTTCCCCTCGTGCGGTGATCCCCTCGGATACCACTTCCTGGTGGCATGTCGGACTCGAACCGACTGAAACCACACGCCGTCTCAAACGAGCAGACGTTTCGCCTGGTAAGCGATTACCGCTGCCCATGTACACCCGCAACACCAGAGGCGTTGCCGTCCTTTTAAGAAGGAGTACGCTCTTTTCTGAAAGGTTCTTAAAGGTTTGAAGGTCGTATGATGCAGGAAACCAGGTGCACCCTAGAAAAGAAATCCCTGGAACCTCGACGAACCTCGGACCTTGGTTTGTAGATGGCCTCTACTGTGTGGAAACCCCGATAATGTAATGAGAAAATCCGATAATGTAAAGAAAAAGTTTATTTTACTGACTATTACTCAATAAAAAGAAATCAAGCTTAGACATAGCATAAATCAATGTGAAAAAAAAATAAAGAACCAACTTTTCTCAGCCTTCTTTAAGATTAAAGCATTACCTTTGACAGCACCAGCCCATCCCAGATGGCATATCGTCGCCATAATCTTCCATATCGCCATTTGTTCCTGCTCCGTCACACCCAGCAGTACGAGAGCTTCCTTCAGAGCTGAGAACTCCGCAGCATCAGATTTGTCGCTGTAGCTGATGAAAGGGTTCGGGGAGTTCACCGGTGATTGGTCGAAGAGTAACTCCCGTCGGAGGCGACCGTCGCAGCCATGATAGAGACTGAAAAAAAATCAATTAAAGCGATGTGATATAAAATAATAGGTTTCCTTTCTATATTATTGTCATTTTATTACTGCCTCGTTGGCAAAGTGGTAGCGTACGCGACTGCTGTGCATGAGGTCTCGGATTCGATTCCCGGGTCGGACCAAATGTTTGTATGATGTGCAAATAATTGATACGGAGTTTGGGTTTTTGTATTTGACTGTACAAAAATAAGTCAGTTATGTATCTAATTATAAATGGAATTTGATCAAAATTAAGCTCTTTGAACCTAACACGTCCACTACTGCCTATAGGCCTTCCCAACGTTCACCACTGATTGTCGGACAACCATGTGAGAACCCACTCTTAGTTTATCGCTAGTCGAGAATTTTTATTTTCAGATGCTAATTTTCTAGTAATTGTTATATTAACCACAAATTTTAACAAAAAAAAAACTGACTTCAAGAACTGGACCAAATTGAAATGGGAAACACCAGCTTAAAAATCATTAAAATCGGTTCCCCCAGTCGAAAGATATGAATGAGGTAACAAACATAAAAAAAAGTCAAATTGATAACCTCCTCCTTTTTTGTAATGAGTTAAAAATACTAACACATTCAAAGCTCGTAGGGAAGTCTGTCCAGGACGCAGGTCTGGCAGCAAGATCTGCACAGAAGCCGCAGCAAGAGCGCCACCTCCGTCGAAGTCCAGAGAAGTCAACGATACGAAACGAGACGCGTGGGGATTTGAACTCGTGCTGTGCAAATACAATGTTGACAATTATATGTGAGCTTAAAAAAATATTAAAAAAAAAGGATTTATGAATTATTCTGAATTACGTATCACCAGATTTATGTAATTTTTTTTCCTTATTTTTCTTTAATCTTAAAAATCATCTATTTACAATCATATGCTTTTTTTTAAATTGACAGTTACTACGTACAGTTTTCAAAAAAATATACTCTCCAATATAAAAATATGGAAGAGATTGCTTTAGGGCGATAAGGCCGCCAATTGTACCTCCTAGTTTTGTGTTACCTTTATAAGTAATCTGGTGTACAATAAAGAGATTATTATTATTACTCTCCTTCAAATCAGCTCTAGAAATAACACGTTATAAATTTCCAAGATCATTACCATTCAAAATAGTTCTCTATTTACATACCGTGAAGATCCAAAAACGTGCAGCACATCAAACGCAGAGTCCAATCGTTCAGGAGTTAGCTTGGATCCTTGAGCAGGGTAGGCACTAGCCAGGTACCATACACAGTGACGCATTGCTGAGGTTTTGCCGGAACCAGACCTTAAATAATAAACATTTAATTTTAAAGGCATTCGAATATTCGCCATGTACCGGTGAGAGACTAAACATATTACAAATTAGACGTGATCCTTAAATATTTGGATTCGTAGCCAATAACTTCAATCCAAACTGAACTAAAACAGTACATTTTTCGCTTACAACGAGGGCTGCTGAACTCAAAACCTATGTATTTTATTTGTGACGATTAAAAACACTTAGTAAAATTTGGAAACGCCACTATATAAATGATCAATTGTAAGAAATCGCTTTTTGTATAATAAAAAATACATAAAGTCTCTTTACTAATATTTTTCTTGCACTAAAAATTATTACTGTTAAAATATTATCATAATATCAAGTAAACCGCTCACTATTTATAATATTTATCGACTTATAAATTATAATTTTCAGCTCCCGTTCGACAAATTATCTAATGCCGCATCTATTGCGGTACTAACATTAAAATATGTAGTTCTAATTAAGAATTCCCTTGAAAATTGGTCCCAAGATTACATCGCTACTATGAGAAACATGATTTAACACCTTAAAGAGGATTTTAAACCTTAACATTTCAAATATAGAGTTTACTTTCAGTTGTTATGATAATTTGCAAATTTATAGGCGTTAAATTAGCAATATTTAAATGGAATTTTAAAGAATGTAAGTGGATTAGAAAAATCTTGTATTACTTGATTTCTTATTGGTATTCAATATTATGCGGATTAATTAGTAGTTAAACTTGCACTCTGAATACTAAATTAAAGTTCGATTTAAAATTATTGAGGAAATAACATATACAATTAAGTAGCTAATTAGGCAGGAAGAAATAGATAACGATCCTAATATAATTTTTGCAAAATATTTTTTCGCATATGCACATATATTTTGTAGCTTAACTTTTAAAAGTGCTTTATACAAATAAACGTTTGGTTCTTACCAAACGTTTCTTTGTATAAAGCGATGCCGTCTGTAGATAACGCCCAGACGTCCTGCCTTAGGCTCCTAAAAGCCAAGTTTTAAAGACTGGACCTCTACCATTCCCCTTATCGAGTAGACTGTTGTTTGTATTAAGAAGTACATTTTAACTTAAATGATCTAAAACCACAGAGGTTAATTTTCGGATCGGTCGTAAATCGTTTATGCCCGGTTCCTATATTTAACGACTCGTCATCGTGTAAAAATTTTCTACAACCGACTACGAGTCGTAAATACCGTTCCTCAATTTATTTTTTATAGGCACGATTTTAGCTTACGCCCCGTATAATATACTACTATTCGTACCTAGAACGGATCGTTTTTCAAATATAGGAACTAGGCATTAGTTAATTATACAAGTTGTATAAATAAATTAAAACAAAAGAAATTGAATCTCAAAGAAACAATAAACGATTTTTTTATAGTGCTTATTGCAAATTCTGGCGAAAGTTTTTTGAAGTTAGAATGACTCGCTAATTATACATTGAGGTAGTTAGTACCTAATATGTAAAGTGATGCAGCTAAGTTATAACGGACTATGCGGCTGCCTAGAATAACTTGACACGATAAACAAAAACACGATATTATTTTCTAGCTTTAGAAAAGTATCAATCTTTTTTAAAGTCTTTCAAAAAAAGACAACGAGTATTACCACGTATTTATTTTATCTAACGGACGACGTTAGATGATAGACGATTGAAAATAGGCTGACATAGAATTCGTAAGCAGTAGTCCCACTGGTTTGTTCCAACGGCTAGGACAGAGAACAAGATTATAGGATAGACAGCAGAGCAGACAGGTAAAAGTTTAAAACTACATCGTTTATTCTAACTAAAAACAGCGAGTATTGAAACTGAGTGACCTTAACGGGTCACGACACTCGGGAAGTCACAGGAAAAAATTTAATTGTTTTAGAATTTAAAACAACAATCAGATGAAAGAAAGAGGATTTGGTAACAATTTTATAAAACTTCAGTACGAAATAATTGTCGAAAACAAAAGTTATAGTAAGTTTTCATTTACCTGTAATTCACACACGTTGTAAATTTTAGAATAAGAACAATGGCATCGGCACGTGTAAGCAATTTATACTTGGATGAAAGTCGTGAAAAAATTCGAATTCAAAAAATATATTTAACTCACGGAACGGTCTACTAAACAAACTTTCAAAAGTAACTATTTTTAAACAAAATACCTAATATACTTTCTGTTTCCTAAGCGTCACAAAACTACTTACTGTAAAATTTACATACTAACGAGTCAACAGGTATATACCTACTAATTAAATAAACAAATACATGTGTGTGTGTGTGTAGAAATATTAAATAAGATTATACTAATTTGACATTCACCTCCAGAGAAGCATATTCAATGAACGTAATTATCATAGGTATATTGGTTGTTCCTTCGTATAGTATTTATGCTCATTTAGCAAAATTTCATTTCCTAGTCCAATGGGCAACTTAGAAGGATTCGTACAGGACGCAATCATAGAGGTTCTATTGGCTTCTGTGTAATAATTACCTTGCTTTAAAAACATAGCCCTATAAACCAGCCTACACTACGAACCGTTCCCGACCTCCAAGTTGCCGGATTACAGGAGACGCCACGCTTTAATTTATGCACAAAAGTACTATCATTAAACTTTATTAGGGCATTCATTAACTAAAGAGATTTATTCAGGGTGAATAAATCTATACTAATAATAAAGCTGAAGAGTTTGTTTGTTTGTTTGAACGCGCTAATCTCAGGAACTGCTGGTCCGATTTGAAAAATTATTTTGGTGTTGGATAGTCCATTTATCGAGGAAGGCTATAGGGTATATATCATCATGCTACTACTAATAGGAGCGGAGCACCAGTGAAGAATGTTTCAAAAACGGGGGAAAATTTTCACGCAACAGGCAATACAAGACGCAAACGAGGTGGGTCAGCTAGTGTTTTATAAAATTCTTTGAAAAACTTCTGCAGTACAATATTCATCTTAAATGTATTTAAAGAAGTACTATTAAATTGACAAATAATATAAATTGAGCATTGACGAATTGAACATTATATTGAAACTTTCCAACAGAAAGATCGACAACAGTCAAAGAGATAGGAGATATTGTTAGAACTGATATATTTTTCTGAATTAATTGGCTCTCTATTTTAATAATAGGAGTTACGTAACTTACCGGCCAAGGAAGACAATAGCCCTGTCACGTCTTGAAGCTAGCATACAGCGATGTGTAGACTGTGCTGCAGCGAAAACATGTGGTGGCATGTCATCTGCGCGGCAGCCTCGGAACATCGCCGCTACCTGGAAATAATAATATAAGAATATTTTGAACATCTGACATACAACGCCATTTAGCCAATTAAGCAGAGCTTGTATAATGGGTAAAACTGATATAAATACATATATTCTTTTCTTGTAAATAACATACAAACTCCGAATCAACTAATTTTAATCCGACCCGGGAATCGAACCCAAGACCTCAAGCAGTCGTGAACGCTACCATTGCGCCACCGAGGCAGTCAAATGAAATGCATAGATACTAAACTTTCTATAATTATTTTGTTATAATGAATTATATAGATTTTGATTCGTTCCAGTTCTTGAAGTCAGTTTTTTGCGTTAAAGTGTTGTATCATATTATATGGCTGAATTGGAAAACTAATGATGATTTCATTTATAAATAAAAACGCTATCTTGATGAGTTATACCTTTTCAGTGTATATTGGAGCAGTGCGCTTCGGTGGTCCAAGCACCAGGAGGGCATAGCCGGCGCGAGCGTGAAGTAGACCAGCAGCAAACCTGGACCTCAGTACGTTGAGAGCACCGCATTCGTTTAGACACCGCAAAGAGGCGATGTCTTCACAACGCTCCAACTGCGGAGGGTTCGCCTGGAGGAAAAGAGAGTTATATTATATTTGCTTGTGTCGGTTTTCGCAGACAAAAGAAGCCTATATTAATCGCTGATAACGTAGCTGTCCATTGGATTAGGCAAGTGCGAGTTGAACTCACGCACTGAGGATTCCGTACAAACCTGCAGGTATATTTTATAATGTAAGTAAAAATTTATGCTTTTCGCAATTTTTCCTCAATCTGAATAAGACTGCTTCCTACCAAATTTCAAGATTCTGAGTTCTCGAAAAGTACCCTGTAGGTTTTGATTCCCTTGCGAGTGTCAAATATTTGCAGCATAAACGGCTGTATCTTTTCATTGCGTTGGCTTAGAAGTTTAATTTTTTCACATCTACGAGGGACAGTAGATCTGAGTATTTGATATGAATTTGAGCTTCACGCGTTCCTGAGAAAAAGGGTCTTGAGAGACAGACGGACAACAATGTGATCCTATAAGGGTTCCGTTTTTTGCTTTTGAGGTACGGAACCCTATAAACAATTTAATTCGCACTTATCATATCAGTCAGAATTTCGTGCAAATTTCTTTTGTTTAATATTATAGGCATTGCTGTCACTACACTACTACGGATTAACTACTACGAAAAAAAAGTCTTCTGTAATTGGTATTTGACAAGAAGCAGAAGATATTTTGTGAGCCCGCGACTACAGGAAGATAGCATGATCGAAATTTCAGGCAATTTAAAGGCACCTATGTAATTCCGGCTAAATCAATTATGATTATATTTATTTTATTTAACATTCTCTTTTCTAATTTCAAGTTTTCAAAGTAAGTAAATCTCTATACGAACGTACAAAACAAGATTTAAACATTCTAATTAAAAATATTAACAACCGAAACATTTTAATTATAATGTCTATAAATAATAAAAAATAAAAGTTATTTCAATAATACTTTTCTAAATTTAGAATATTTTAAAGTGTTAAAAAACAAACTTGTTATTAGCTCGATTTGATACGCAGATAAAAAAAACAGTTCAGTTCGTGTATTCAAATAGGACTAATCACTCCTACACTCACATTACCGTATCGGCAGTAACCAAGACCAACAGTAGTGACCCACTAACAGACCTAGGGGAATCCCCGGAAAAGTTAAATTGTTCTGAACTCGCAATTAAATTAATCAGAAAAAAACTGAAGGAGTAGGAAAATAAGTCTCCCTCACTTCTTAGCAAAGCGGGAGAGTAATGAAGTAACAATGCTTTCCACCTTTTAAACCAGAAAACCACCACAGATACAAAATATTATGGGAAAAAGAGCTATTTTTAATTTCTATAATATGTATATAGGTATACCAGAATCGAATCAGCTATTGTATCATAAAAATAAACCTTTTCCAAGTCATCCTCGTCAACAGTAAGTGTCTCGCCAGTCTGTAGCACTCGCACTTTGGCCCTCCCCGTATCTGCCTCTCCCTCTCGCACCACGGCGGTGAAGCCTCCTCGATGAGCCAGCCACATGTGTCCAGTTTGAAGCCATTCTTTCTCGCAAGCTAACTGCTCCTCAGACTTCGCCTGGAAATAGAAAAAATCGTTAAAAATAATCGAATTATGAAAAATTGTTGTACAATTATTGAAGTTTTATTTCACATCAGTTTCGCTTGCATAATTATTTCTTTTTGTCTATCCTACTACGAAGATGACGAACTACCATATATATTTCACCCCCATAATTTACAAAGTTCATTTCTCATTGGGTAGTTACTGCATAAACAATATCACCTACCAAAAATTCAAGTTTTTAAAACCAGCGGTTTAGGCTGTGTAGATAAATCAGTAAGTCAAGCTTAAATTAGTTTATGTATAGAAATACAGATACATACATACGTAGATTAAAAATATAACTCTGCTCATAATTCGGTAATCTACACATATATAGACTAGCTGACCTCTATTTAGCGTATATATAGCGTGAAAAATTATCCCCCATTTTTGAAATATTCTTCATTGGTGCTCCGCTCCTATTAGTATTAGCATGATGATAGCCTTTAGCCTTCCTATATAAATGGACTATCCAACACTGATATCTAAGAATTTTTCAAATCGGACCAGCGGTTCCTGAGATTACGCGTTCATACAAACGAAACAACTCTTCAGCTTTATAATATTAATATAGATATATAGTAAAAACTTTGTACCTTTCTTAACTAAAACTATGCGAATGGAGGAGTGTGGGCACAGGTAAAAAATAAATAATAGTTTAATAAAACTTTAAAAAACACGCTCTTATGAACAAATCAAACTAAATACTACAAAATATTTTTATTTTAAATTCTAACTGAAGAAAAGCGTGGGATGTTTTCTGAAAATAGTTTTATTTACCTATTATTTTTTTAAATTATTATTTTGTCATCGGTCCTCAATAACTTACTAAGTTTAAATAAAATATTGCTGTTAGAAGTAGTTCAAAATCTAGTTCAAAGGATTCGGTTACAAACAAACAAACATACAGGTGAAGCTAAAATACAATATAATTAAATGAATTATGATAGAATTTCGACCCCGTGACGACGTACAGTTAAAAATACATAGTTTTAATAATATTTTATTTTCGAAGCGCCTGTTTTGTCCACAGTACCATAATCTATGCAATGTAACATGCGCAATTGTAACTTAAGAACAACCTATTCAGTGAATTACATGTTGTTACTAAAATTTACATGTTTTAAAATGTGTTAAAACGTGGTCACGTAATATAATACGTGACTCAGGGACGCGAATGGGTCACAAGTAGATGAAAAGCATTAAGTATATATTATTGCATCTTTACATTTACAAATAAATAAAGTACGTTCAAGCGCCTGTTAGTAATTGGTTTTACTGAATACATCTCAATGTGTATTTTTTTTTTAATAGTGTGCAAACGAGCACACGTATCACCTGATGGTAAGCGATTACAGCCGCCCATGGACACCCGCAACACCAAAGGCGTCACAAGTGCGTTGTCGACCTTTGGGGGATGGGAAGAGGGAATGGGGGGAGGGCTTGGGATATGGACCTCCGGTATCCTCACTTACTCGGGGAAACACAGCGCAAGCGCTATTTCACACCGGTTTTCTGTGAGGCCGTGGTATCACTCCGGTCGAGCTGGCCCATTCATGCCAAAGCGTGGCTCTCCCACGGTATACCAGCTAAAGTTTTAGTTTAAAGAAAAAACGTAAGTATTTTGCAAATCATTGTTACATTCGCAATAAAATATATTTTCTGCGATTAATAACTGCACGATCTTCAATCGATAAAGTACTGCAATAATGGGTAAAAAATATAGATTTTCAACTAACTTCAAAATCATCTAAAGCAAAAAGAAACATAATGTTCTTGTACACAGATTATAAAAAGTAGAGTGGCGATTATACATGCATTAAATAGAACAACTAAACATGTTTACATTTGTATTTGTACAGAGTTTTTTTTTGTGGTTGTTGGTTTAATCTTTAAACGATTGTGTAATTTTTTTCCTCGACCTTTTTTGGGAGACAAAAACTGTAGTGTCTGTTAGTAATATTAAAATAACCGCTTTTTACAAAATACGTATGATGTATACACTGTACATATACCAAGATAATATTATTTTTTTCAATTTTTGCCTGTCTGTCTGTTTGTGCCGGCTACTCTCTGATACGGCTAGACCAATTTTGACGGGACTTTCATAAACAGATAGATGTACATGAGGAGTAAATTAGGCTACTTTTTTTAGAATGAATAAAGTAGCCGTTTTTCGCCGGGCATATTCACCCTCAGTCTTTTACTCTTACCAACACTATATGACGGTCTACGTTAATTAGACTTTAAGATGAAAACCCTAAACCAGTACATCTAATCATCGATTAAGATTTGTTTAATCTAAAATCAACCCACGCGTTATAACACTAAGTCCTACATTCCTACATCAATAATACATATTATTTCAATACAACCTTCCCTCACCCACCTACAAAGAGTACAAGGAAGCCAGCACACGACCTACGTGAGTGTAGGTTGTATCTGCTAGCAAAATATTTCCGTAATTATAGGTACATACTATCAATAGGGTTTTAATGTGCTGCTAGACATCTGTCTCTAAATTGATGGATACAAAAAATATGATCTCAAACTAACTACTTCTTTCATATTTCCGAATTCGATTAAGTTGGTGAAGATCAATAGACTCTTCATTTAAGTACTTGTACAGTAAAGAATCGAACAAACAAATCTCGTATTAATGTTAATGAGAATGTTAACATTTCAATTATTTCACCCAGAACCACTATAATGGATGTTTATAGCACTAACGACAACATACAATCGCTATATGTTTAATAACATTATAATTTTATTAAATAATATTCGTAGTTTAAATTTACTTGTTTTAAATGGTTAGTGCCTGGATATTTTTTTCTAAAATGAATCTTTACTAGATCGATTTATCGCTCTTGAAACTCCCTGCATACTAAATTTTATGAAAATCGTTGGAGCCGTTTCAGATATTCGGATAAAATACGAGTATATATACCAGAATTGCTCGTTTAGAGATATTACATGGATAAGATATTCATTCTAATTCATCATGTGAGCAAAACGCTACATCACTCGCAGTGGTACGCTCTATCAGTTAAAGAAACTGTGATTGAACAACAAAATGTCATATTACAATGTGCCGACATATTACAACATTATCAGACATGTAACTACAAATAAATTGATCTATAGCGCACTTGTCTATTTAATGGCGGGAATGTATGACATTTTACGATTCCGCGATTTTGTAATCATTTTGATTACATGTTTTGTAGACATTTCCGTGAAGAGGTGTGGTGATCGTCGAACACTACGTTTATTATCCGACTTCGAAAGAAGGAGGGTTATGTTTTTCGAGGGTATGTTTATATATTTCTTTGACACTCCTAGAGCCTAAACGACTTGTCGTGTTTAATGTGAGTGGTGATAGTTTCGTCTTAGTCGTGAGAGTGACAAATTAAAAAAAACACGGTTCTTCAATGAATTTATTCAAGATGGCAGATATTGACGCAGTCGGCTTTTTTTTAAGTAATTAATTACTTGTTTTCAGCCTACTGCCATGCACTGCTGAACGAATGCCATTGCTATTTCGTTAGCCTCCATATAAAACAAAAAAATATATACATTTAGGTATTATTCAGATCAAAAAGAAAGTGTAAGGGAGACTTGCTAACATTTACAACTCATTGATTTCAGAAAGCTTTTGATTCTGGAAAACAAACATGAAGAGAACCAATGATATAAAAAGTAAGAAAAACAATTTCAGTTTTATAAAATAATCATCAAAAATACTAAAAACAGGTGTGTAACACCTGTTTTTAGTATTACGCGCAGTATTGCGCACAATTAATCTACAAAACTACTTTGACTGGACGGTGGATCTAGATTCTAGTGGTTTAAGCGGTCACCACGCCATTTTCTACTGCGCCAAGTGTTGTAGGTTTAAATTCCACATGGGACAACACTGTGTGAATGACAACTATTGTTGTTTTTTTTTTTTTATTGAATAGTGGGCAAACGAGCAGACGTATCGCCTGATGGTAAGCGATTACCGCCGCCCATGGACACCCGCAACACCAAAGGCGTCACAAGTGCGTTGCCGACCTTTGGGGGATGGGGGGAGGGGTTGGGGTATGGGCCTCCGGTATCCTCTCTCACTCGGTAAAACACAGCGCAAACGCTATTCCACACCGGTTTTCTGTGAGGCCGTGGTATCACTCCGGTCGAGCCGACCCATTCATGCCGAAGCATAGCTCTCCCACGGTCTCTCACACTCTCCCATGTTCTGAGTATTCTTTGTGTCCGTCTCATGCATGTTTGTAAAGTTCCCCGCAAGACAGGATGTATATCCTTAATGCAGTTGTCTTTTTGAAAATAAAAATAAATTAAATTCGATGAAAATTAGCTTTCAGCGATCAACTGTTAAAGAACGAATAAATAGCAAAACATCTTATTAAAACAACGAAGACTAAAAAAAATTGTTACAATAAATAGAAAAGCAGATGCGCTTCATAAGAATTATTACGTGAACGTTCACCTAAAGCAACAATGAAAGTTGATATAATATATAATGGCACAATATAGCTCCATATCGGGGGTCCAGATGGTATCCGCTTACACTCATTTGTAATCTTTACATGCTTAAAATGAAGTCGCTTCCGATGTATGTTCTTAGATCTTTTAAACTACTCTACGGATATAAGTACAATTTCCAGCAATAGACAGAGTGATTCAAGAGTAAGGTTTACATGTGTTATACATGCATATTAAAATAGAGGAATAATTTTAAAGGATGCCGTGCAAAGCCGGCCGGGTCGCTAGTTGTAATATAAAACAAACTGTACCATTCGATTTCTCATGGGCATTTTTTAAAAAAAAAACACTTGAACGTCACTCGAGAGATGGTGTATAACAATAAAATAATTAATTTATAAACACATCATGCACTTTAGTTGCATTGGCGGACATAATGTCTACGGCATTCGCTGCCAGTCAACCGTCGGTGATGCTGATGAAGTAGTTGCATTTTGGTTAAAATTATATTAAAATAACACATTAAATACACATCTAGTTGGTCGCGGTGAACTTCAAAACTATTTAACCGATTTCCATGTCTTTGTGTAATGTGTGTTTTGCTGGTGTGCCTAAGAACTCACAGAAAACCGGTGTAAAACAGCGCTTGCGCTGTGTTTCACCGAGTGAGTGAGGATACCGGAGGCCCATATCCGAACCCCTCCCCTCATCCCCCTCTTAATCCCCTAAAGGCCGACAACGCACTTGTGACGCCTCTGGTGTTGCGAGTGTCCATGGGCGGCGGTAATCGCTTATTATCAGGCGATACGTCTGCCCGTTTGCTCCCTATCCCATAAAAAAACTTGACGCTTGCTTTTTGACGCAATTGAGGTCGCATTGGTTAATTGGTAAACTTATATTAATACAAATATACCTACTCCAATAGTTATACTTTTAATGGCAGATGACAATATGTCTCCTATACTATTTACTTGAGCAACAAAATCCCTGATTACTGGCTTTTTATATACTCTTTTAAAACAGATTCATACATGAAATAAATCACTACAAACTTGAGAAAGGGTTTCGAAATATCTACAAGAAGGTTAAAAGAATACAGCTAATAAAAAAGAATTAACGTTTTGATATTGTAATATTTAAATACACCAATGTAAATACACATAAAACATAGTAGGTAACATATTTAACACTTTTTACATAAAACCGGCGCTACAATTTACTATATTCTCAAGCAATTAAACCAACATAAAAAGTATAAAAACACATATGAATCGTGCTGTGTATTAAATATATTCATTTAACTGTTATTAACTTCCACGAATTTCGAAGCCCATAAACACTTGACAGAAATAAAAAATAAATCTATAATTGAGTGTGAAATTTATCGATATCATTTACTGTATTGTTATTAATCGTCTGCCTCGGTGGCGTAGTGGTAGCGTATGCGACTGCTAAGCTTGAGGTCTCGGGTTCGATTTCCGGGTCGGACCAAATGTTTGTATGATCTGCAAATATTTGTTTCGAAGTTTGGGTGTTTTCTATGCATAATTTGTAGGTATTTACAAAAAAAAGTATATACGTATTTATATTATATCAGTTGTCTAATACCCATAACACAAGCTCTGCTTAGGTTGGGACTAGATGGCGTTGTGTTAGATGTCCGGCATATTTATATTTATTAAGAATTATTATCGTCAATATCTAATAATGGTCCACTGATGCACTAAAACCTCTAAAGGAATGTTTGACTTGCTGTACCACGCTGGTTCCTTTTCTTTGCTTTAGTATTTTGTTCCCTCACTCAGCGTCGACACCCATGGGATTAATAAGAGTCGTGATATGCCGTATTGTGCATCCGTTACTCAATGATAGTTCAGCATAAAGTGTTGGAACCATTAGAAAGGTTATGGATTTTCGGTACGACAGGTAGCATTGTAAAATGTTATAGCTGATTTTTTCTATGGTCTGCTGAAGCCAATGAAGACGTGAGAATGCAATCATTTCCAGAAGAGACAAAGAGAAGCGATACATTGTGATAATAAGGTAAACAAAAAGAAGAGAGTTTACTCTTTCGTCTTTCCTAAGGGGGATACTTTAAGTATCAAAAACGAGAGTGACTCTAGTAGCTTGATCGAGGAGCTTGAGGCGCACTTTACCGGACTAAGATTTGAAATGATATCAGCCCTCTAACCAAGATGCAAGCAAGAGACCAAGATTCATGTCTCGCGCCCAATCTCTTCCTGAAACCGATAACACCTCAATTTTCTTGTATGCCTCAGCGTTGAGAAGCCATCATTCCCGTACATTTTTTAACCGACTTCAAAAAGTAACTCACTTTTTAGTTGTAGAATGTAAATTAATTACGGGCCAGGTTGAGGACATAACCTGCCTAACCTCGTAATTTTCTTAGTTCGTTCATTTTCACTTACTTAGTTTTATAATTTTGTAAAATTTGCTCCACAATTTCTGTAATTCCGACAAAACAATCTTGAGGAAGATACATAGCTTTCTCTTTGAAAGAGAGACTTTTTAATTTTCATTAAGACTTCAGATAATTAACATTTCAGCTGTGATTCATGAAAGCGGAATAGAAAGGTGTGATAAAATATCATTAAATAAAAATAAATTATATAAAGTAAATAATTATTTTTTACTCTAATTAAATTTAATTAAAATTAAATGTTAAAGAATCACCGTCAAAATGATTTTCCTATAATATTTTTTAAATAAGTCAAGATAAACTAAAATGTCTTGTTATTCGATATGTATGGCCTTGCCAAAATGTCTCTACTCTGCCTGATGGAAATCATAAGCAGAATTCAAGAGTGGTGGTCACCATACTCATTGCGATTGCAGACATAGCAACAATGCAGCATGGTGACCCACACCATGGCGGCATAGTGATGCTTCTGCATTATTGAGTCTCCGGTTTCTTTCACCAACTAAACTAAACACGACAGATGTTATTTTAGATTGGTCTTCTGTGATTTACGTATATGTATATTGTATATTGTTTTGTGCTGTTTCTTTTCAAGCGCTTTTGCTTTAGTAAGTATATGTTCAAAATCGGTTCATCGGTTTAGAGATAAGGGTACAAATTCACATGTAGTTTGGACAATTATAACTTTACATAAAATAACTATACAATAGCAACAATTGCTTGCTTGTTTAAGTTTTCAACAAGATCAAAACAATTGATTAGCTTACTTTAAATTAGATACTGTGTGTTCAGGATTAGCAACTTCAAATTATTATAGAAACTCAAATGCTGCGCATTCCTCATTCGATCAAAACGTATTTAATTAATTAAAATTTACTATTGTTATTGTAAAACGAAAACAAGCGGGCAATAAAGTAATTATCGAACAGTTTTTGCCATACTCTTGTTTTTATAACAGGCAAATTACTAAATTACTATACTACGGGCTTTTAACCCACTAACGTGCGTCAAACTCTTGTGGATATATTAGCAAGGACTTTGTACTGTTAAGGTACATTTGATAACAATCTTAGTTTTTTTTAACTTAAGTAGCACTACGCAGCATGTTGGGTGTGAAGAGACAGGATCGTATTAGAAACACAGAGCTGCATTCCAAAACTAAAGTCGCGGACATGGGCAAAAAGACCGCCAGATTGAAATGGGATTGGGCCGGACACGTATGTCGGATGAATCCGGACCGGTGTGCCAAGGTCGTCGAACGCTGGGTACCTCAGAGTGGACGCCGACGACGACGCCTATCGAAGAGACTGGCCGGATCCGGCTTTAAATAGAGAAAAGTGGTTTGTTGCAGGGGAGGCCTTTGCCCAACGATGGGACAAAACAGACTCATAAAATAAAGTTGAACTACGCTAGTACACATACTGCTACCTAAACTAATATTATAAAGCTGAAGAGTTGGGTAGTCTACGAACAGACAAATACGTACTCTTAAACAGTTCTTATCAATGAACTGAGTAATTTTACAGAAAAGAGCGGCCTTTTAGGAAGGCCTAAAAGGCCGGCAACGCATTTGTAACGCCTCTGGTGTTGCGGGTGTCCATGGGCGGCGATAATCACTTACCATCAGGCGATACGTCTGCTCGTTTGCCCCCTATATAATAAAAAAAATATTAAGGTAGTTCTGAATTTGGATGCATCATCCTAGGAAGAAAAATAATTTCAATTTCTAAATTCCATAAGTATTACCTCTAGTACTACACATTTTAAACTGGTGGCGAAAATCTCGACAGAAGTTAAGTCAAACTCATAATTGATTCATATGAGTCCGATCTAAAATCGATAGCCAGCGTCTAGTTATAATTCGAAGTGTATTTAGGTCTATCCTCAAAGTTAAAATACTGTTTAGAACAGCACTCATTTGGCTCACATGTTTCTAAACTGCGTACTGGTTTCGTCGTGGGAGGCAGACTTATATGTGGCGTTATTTTATAACTATTTTATGGCATCGCAGGTGTCTCGATAAACATTTTGCGTTTAAGGGTGACCTACTAAGCACATCTGTGTGTTTGTTAGTCTGTACCAACACGGAAAATCGTTAAACTGAACGTAAAAAGACTATGAACGTTATATAAGTCAACTAAAATAGGAAGTAGTAATAGTAAAAGCGGAGCATGTTTTGATCAGGAACTGTAACCAAATCCAATACAAGTAAATGGTCGCTGAGGGTAAATGCAAACGAAATTTTGAAGTTATAAACCTTTGTAATGCTGTGTTTTGTACACATTGGCAACTTGAAAGGTGTTTTCTATGTATAATATGCATGTATTTACAAAAAAAAAAGTATTTATGTATTCATATCAGTTGTCTAGTACCCATAACACAAGCTCTGCTTAGCTTGGGACTAGATGGCGTGGTGTGTTAGATGTCCGAAATATTTATTTATTATTATTATTATTCTCTTTATTTAATTATATATACATATTAATTACATTTTTAAATACATAAAAAAGATAAACAATAACATAATATATATTTAAAAATATAAAAAATAGTAGACCACCGACTTCGACACCGACAGACTTCGGGTACAGGGACCAAGAAACCGGTGGTTAGGGCTCCAAAGACAGGAACCTCCTCTATTATTATTATTTATTAAATCATTCAATAAAATAACAAGCCTTTTATTTCGTTGCAGACTGTTGATTGTTGACAGTTAAAAAAACTATGTTTCGGCTATATTTTTATAAAATTAATAAAATATTCATTAAAATCGTTTCAGTATCCCTTTTGGGAGTCTAGTTTCATTATGTCTATGTAATACAAACATACATAATCTGTCAAAAATACCCTGTTTGGCTTCGCTATTGTCGTGTGAAATAGAACAATATTCATTTAAGACCTTTCTAAATAGATGTATAAGACAATTATTTACCCTGTTACATGAAATACCATCATATATTGAGACAAGTAATGGTTATTGTAAGAGAAATCATTTCAACAAGCTGGGAGCAATTATTCTATTGAACTACTTTGAGGAACAGAGGGGAGATATATGGAATTGGTCTCAAATTGCACCAAGATAGCTGCATTCGCAAAGACAATATTCGCAATGACAATTTCCGCAATTAGTTCAAGGAACAATCTTACCAATATTATAAACGCTAAAGTTTGTAAGTATGGATGGATGAATGTTAGTTACTCTTTCACGCAAAAAGTACTGACTGGATTTTGATGAAACTTTACAATAATATAGCTTATACATCAGGCTACAATTTATAAAGATATAGCTTCGCCTCGCGGCGTTGCCCGCGGTTATTGTCGTACCGCGTGTGGCACCGCGGGGTATAGCTTGTACATATATATAAAAAGAAATGAATCACCGAATTTATGTACGCGCATAACTTCCCATCGGCTACATCAAATTACATAATTCTTTTTTATATGTGTTCGTTATTAGGTTACTAGGACTAGGTTTGTATACAAAAAAGTCAAAACATCTTTCAGAAATTTAGAAAATATTTACGAAAGAAAAATATGGCAGTAAAAGTTGCAGAGTCAGCTAGTACCTACGACATATTTATTAATATTAAAAATAACAGTTACCACTGGTGCCATTTTAGACCTAACGGGGTACATTTTAGGTGCGAATTTTATATTTATAATGTATTGTACTTCATCTACACTAATAATAAAGCTGAAGAGTTTGTTTGTTTGAACGCGCTAATTTCAGGAACCGCTGGTCTGATTTGATAAATTCTTTCAGTGTTGGATAGTCCATTTATCGAAGAAGGCTTATAGGCTATCAAATACGGGGGGAAATTTTCACGCTATGGGCAATATAAGACGCAAACGATGTTGCGTGGGTCAGCTAGTATGTAATAAAACTGGCACGTAAAGAATGAAAATGTAGGCGATACAAAATAAAATCACTTGTTCAAAGTTACTTCGTTGGTTCAAGCTATATTTTAAAGACTGTACAATTACTGCCTCGGTGGCGCATTGGTAGTGAATGCGACTGCTGTGCTTGAGGTCTCGGGTTCAAATCCTGGGTCGGACCAAATGTTTTTATGTAATCTACAAATAATTGTTTCGGGGTTTGGGTGTTTTCTATGTATAATATGTATGTATTTACAAAAAAAAAGTATATATGTATTCATATCAGTTGTCTAATACCCATAACACAAGCTCTGCTTAGCTTGGGACTAGATGGCGTCGTGTGTTAGATGTCCGAAAATATTTATTTATTTATATATTAAATTATTATTAAACTTAAGACTATCTTGCAATGCAAAAGTAAATCAAAATTCGCCGACAAATGTATTTTAACATGCAATATATAATATTTCCTTGAAAATGAAGGTGTTTATTGTATGGGTAATTACTTTAATACACCTCAAGAGGCATAACATCTAATGAGTGTTAAGAACGGAGACAAATGCATAATTTGCGCTGAAAATTAACACCTATTGTTGTATGGCCTTGACTCATCACCTGCATCTCAAGCCCCGTATGTAGATAGATTGATATATTATGCATAATCACATAACGCAGAAGTAGCATTAAATGGTATTTTATATATGAAACAATACGTATTTAAAACGCGATTAAAAGAAACATGCATAGTACATTTATTTTTTTATTTTATGAAACATCTAAATACATATAAATCTTCCACTTGAATCACTCTTATCTATTGCTGAAAACTGCATTAAAATCTATTGAGTACTTTAAAAGATCTAAGCGATCAGACAGCGGAAGGCAGTTTATCCTATGTGAAGACCAAAATGGTGTTTATTGCGTAATTATTTTAAGATTCTTTTGAACCTTTTATACAAAGGACTATTCTCCATAAGGAATTGTATGATAATAACAGTAAAATCTAGCTTGGACTACGGCCAGAAAAGAATTTGTCTCAGAGCCAAAAGAGGGTGTAGTACGAGGTTAGTGCACTTTAAAAACTTCGACCGAAAAATACGGTTAAATTAAATTTTTCAAATGTTTATACAGGACTGCAACGAGTTACTTTTTGTTAACTTTTAAACTACCATGTTTAGAAATTTTTGTATGCGGGAATTAAAGCGCTCACGAACGATAAATTGGATAATGATTGTCTGGGGACTATTGTTCGCGTTGGCGTTGAGGGTGGTGACCACTTCTGTTGGATTCTGGTCATGCTTTCCATCAGGCAGAATAGACTAGCATACAGTCATCATAAAACTGTATTTTTGCTACCCTTTAAGAAATTATATGAACATACCAGCTTTTGCGCGTGGCTCGCAAGGCGTATATGTCGGCTATCACGGTAAAGAATAGCCCAAAACCTTCCTCAAGAATGAAAGTATCTCCATGCCATATTTCATTAAAATCGGTTTAGCTGTGAAAGCTTAACAATCTGACAGAGTTGTTTCAAATTTATAATATTAGAATAGAAGTATGAACTAAATTACTTCAAAAGCACAATGTGTATGTATATAAGTAAAGTATCTATCTAAAATTATACATATATAATAAATAAAACAAATCTTTACATGCAATGAAGTAATTTACGTATTTCCTTGAACATACTTTCCACCTGAACCAATCCATGAAATAAGATAGATTGAGATAGCCATTAACACAGTCTAATAAAGATAAAGCAGTACCTATCTTTAAAGCACAATATCACATTTACCGCAATATTGTCGCTATTCGAAGAATGTAAACGATGTAGCGTAGAACATAACTTATACCAACCGATATCGTTAAAACAATGAGACAAGGCTATCGGCAAATAAGTCGCGCCAATTTATCGGAATCTGGGCTAAAGCTCACTATTTCAGGAATGTAGATCGGATGCCGAAATCGATTTCAGGTTTAGTGCAATTCGGGAGAAATGTTGAAAGAGGTTCGGATACTATATTATATGATTTAAATATAATTTTATCGTTGAGCATTTAATTTAGACTAGTAAATTAGAAAAGAAGTCTGATTATAGGAAGCTTTCTTCCTTTTCAAATTGCAATGTAGGTACTTAGGTACCTGATCCTTAAAGTAATTTAAATCTAAAAGACATTTTTTATATCAATGGAACCTCAAAATTGCAAATATAAAATTATATTTCCTAGGAATTGGAGCTCCAACTTCATACACAAAAAAGTTAGTTTTAAAAACACAGTTGTTTAATTGACTGCAATACCAAAAATGCTTTAAACTTTATTATTAAAAAATAAATTAACCGTTTACCACAAAGTTTTCTGGTAGTGATACTAGATAATAATATTATAAGTAAATCAAGAAGTAAGTCACACTAAAACGTAAGACTCGACTAGTTAATCGAATGAAAATAAACTATTCAACACGAACTTTACACAGACTGATTATTCTTGCTTTGGTATATTTGAGTCATTTATTTGGGGTCTAAGTTGGGTCCGCGTTAAGGTTTGAGGGCATGGTCTACAAAACAGATTTATTATTATCTGTTATAAATATTTGTTGTTTCGATACTTTGAAGTCGTTAAATAGCTCCGCAAAGTCCATTTTCATGAATGTTTATTTAGAAATATTGTAGGTAAATTAATACACGAGCAAAAGGTTACAAAAGATAATTCGTCACAAGAAAAAGTTTAATAACTATAACCCTAATATTTAGCCTATGTCACCCAGGCGATTATTACAAATCACCTAAATATTGACACCTCATTCATTAAAGTCGGTTCAGTAGTTTAGACGCTACGGTGGAACATGCAAACATACATAGACTGTCAAAAATATTACCCTTCCTTTTCAAAAACTAAACGTCTAAGTAATATTTCTTAAGTTAAAAAAAAAATCGCAAGCTTTTTAGAAAAACGTTTTTTGAAAATAAAAAAGGGTGTGGGACATATCACGTTTCAAAATGGCGGTTGATTGAAACTCACCATGGTCAAGAAAGTCTTCAACTTGTGTTTTTACAATGACAATGACAGTAATAATGTGACTGATTAGTGGTAGGAAGCCGATACCTACTTAACTATATTATTTACAAAAAATAAAACATGTTGCAAAAACAGTAACATAACACAAGCCCTGCTTAGTTTGGGACTAGATGGCGTTGTGTGTTAGATGTCCGAAATATTTATTGTCATTATAATCTCATAATTTTCTAGTTCAAGTCGTATATTGGGTTTTTAACTACTGTTGTCTAAAACTGGGAAATTCGACTTAGTATCAGTAATTACTTTAAAGCAATAATTTGCCGCATAACATCTGCCTAGGCAAAGAAATGCCCTATTAAGAACTAAACCTTGGTGTTGCGAGATGTTGATAATTAGTGTTAAGTGCGTAATAAATGTTTTGACATTTAGGTAAAGACGACGCAAATACAATGTAATCACAACTACATAGAATAGAGAATCAACGCTCATGTTATTCCCATGTATTACTAGCTGAAACATGCGAGGACTCACTGTAGCACATTGTGGGTGCATTAACGAGAAATGAGAAAGAAAATGACGCTAAAAATAGACATGCAGTAGAGTCACGCTGATTGCTGACTATCCTCTCACAGAAAATGTGTTTCGCTGGAGAGTGCGACACTGGAAGCCCAATAATGCAGAAGCATCACTAAACCGCCATGGTCTGGGTGACCATGCCACATTGTTGCATTGTCAGCATTCGTAATGAGTTTGCTGGCCATCACTCTTGGATTCTGCTTACGCTTTCCATCTAACAGAGTAGAGTCACTCTGGGAGAACCATACATAAAAAAAGACAAAAACGATATGACGCGGGCTGTACATCGTGTCAAAATTTATCTTGCCTTGGTGCAGAAGTTTTGAGTTTTTGAAGATATTGTGTCCTTATTATGCAAATTGTATTTATTTACGGGTAGCGGACGGAGTCAGACTCAACTAGTTATCAATATAAAAATTAACACTAAAACTTTCTCTATTAACAACCTCGTAACACCTTGTAATTTCTATAATGACACTAGTAAAAATTGTCACAACGAATATTTTAAGGACTAAATTAAGTAAAGCTCCTCCACGTGCCAATTAGGCAATGGCTCGGATTTAACTAAGAAAGTCATGATAATTCTTTCTATTTTAGGCGTAGTAAGTTTACACCGGTTTTAGTCGATTTTTGTAGCAGTATAACATCAAAAAAATCAAATCAACGAAGTATTTTGTATTATAAATCGACATATCGCAATCACAACTCATTTGAAGGAATTTTATGTGTAATTGTATTTGGACATATTTTTTGTCGTTATATTAATTAATAGAATAGTTTAGCAATTAAATGAACAACTTAATTATTCATTGGCGGCTTAAAAAACTTGTTGATTAACGAAACAAATATGTAAATTGTGAAGCAGATAGTTTTTTTTAAAATAATTTATACCTAACCATGCGAAGCCAAAAGGAAGGGTAATAGTTTCGTTAAATGATGTATATTTGTAAGTTCCAACGTGTCTAAACTACTGAACCGAGTTGAGATGTAATTTTATTTAACTTTTACTTCTTTACTGCAGTTTTTGTAAGTACATTGTCATTAAAAGAATATTGTCTGGATAAATATGCCGGGCATCTAACACACAACACCATCTAGTCTCAAGCTAAGCAGAGCTTGTGATATGGGTACTAAACAACTGATATAAATACATATATACTTTTTTTGTAAATGCACACATATTATACATAGAAAACACCAAAACCCTTACCCGGGAATCGAACCCGAGACCTCAAGAACAGCAGTCGCAACATTACCACTGCGCCACCGAGGCAGACACAGGCGATAAATTGAGGTAACTTTAATAATGATTAATGACATGTCTGCATGCTATATCATACTTCTCATGTTTTTCTGACAAATGTCAGATATATTATATATATATATATATATAACTGGGTATTTACCCAGACCAACAATCCATAGTAAAAATGTTGCAAACATTTGCAGTCAATAGAAATCGAAACGGCGTATTCCACTCTCGATCAACGTCATGAATTCTTATGAGAAAAAACATTTTTGAAAACAAAGATTTTAGATGCTCACGCTACCACGGTTTTACAGTTGGCAAAGTTCTACTAGCTTACTATACACGCTCATAACAAAACACAACCAAAAGAAACTACAACATTTCGACAGTTATAAATATTTCAACACTTGCTTTCCATCACTCCTCATCACAACCACACTATAGTGTCATTTATCACACACTTCACAAATTATCGCCACACGAAATCGATGACGCAATAAAAAAGAACAAAAAATGTTTTACGTATCAATCGATTTTACAACTGGTAGCAACATTACACTAATTACAAGTATATTATACTCAGAATTTGACACTCAAGCAAGTGAAAAACAAATGCGTCTTTATGATTAGACCAATTACCAAATATTTTTGATTTATCACACGGACATTTGTCTTACTGCTAGCTTTTGACAGCGGAGCCACCTGCTTGTATGTCAGTTATCGCGGTTAAGAGTAGCCTATTACCTTATGGGGGAACGGGTGCTAAGGTCCCTCCAACACAAAGGGAGGATCCTCCGACCAGGCGAGGTGATCATGCCTGGCGGGCCACTGCCCAACAGTTGATGTTGGGATGATGTATATATGATAATCGGCGCGAGAACTATTTATTGCGCGATGCCGGATTTGTAGTTACCCCGAGTAGTGCGTTACTTCGTAGTTCAGTGTATCTTCGGTAGATGGCGCTGTAGTAGGTTATTGTTGTGTTATATGTGGAATTTGGAGGCGGAAGTGCTCGCCGAAGTTTATCGGCGAGCGGCTGAATACCGGGCGGAGAACGGGTATCGTCCTCCGCCCGAAGAGGTACGCGGATGGCGTGAAGCCGCTCGCCGAGCCACGATGGCTCGTTGGTCGTCCCGGCTGGAGGCTCCACGCGTTGGCTTTGCCACCGTAGAGGCGCTCCAGCCGGTCATCCTCGAGTGGGCAGGGCGGCAGCACGGGACTCTTTCCTTCCGACTGACGCAGGTGCTTTCCGGACACGGTTGCTTCGGGAAGTACCTGCACTCGGTCGCTAGGAGGGAACTGAGTCCCGCCTGTCACCACTGCGACTGCAGTGAGGACTCGGCCCAGCATACGCTGGAGATCTGCCCCGCTTGGGCGGCGCAGCGCCGGGCCCTCACTGCAGTCATCGGAGGAGATCTGTCGCTACCGGCCGTCATAAGCTCAATGGCCGGTAGCGACAGCAGTTTTACCGCGGTCGCGACCTTCTGCGAAGACGTAATTTCGCAGAAGTGCGGAGAAGGCCCGAGAGGCGACGTACGCGTGTGCCGTGCGTCGCCTAAATAGATATAGTCAACAGCAGACGGTGCCCGCTTCAGTGCGGGCAGGCGCTGGGAGGGGTCCGGTCGTGTTAATAACTGCAGTTCCCGGACCCCTCCCTTCTCAGGCGCAGAGTTGGCACACCGTGTGGTTTTAGTCGGTTCGATTCCGACACACCGCCCCGCCGCAAACCCCGGTGGGGTGACGGCCCTAGGGGTATCCAAAAGTTAAAAAAAAAATAAAAAAAAATTTTTAATATACATATAATGTGGAAGTCGCCACAACCTTCCTCAAGAAACAAAGTATCTGCATGTCAAATTTCATTGAAATCAGTACAGTAGTTTAGCCCTTTTGAATTTATTATATGAGTATGGATTTTTTTATGTTAGTCCCATCGTACCTTATCCTATGTTATATTTTATTTAATATCAGGTCAAAGCTTTTGATGCGTAAATATTTCAAATAAGTCAAGTGCAGCATTTGAGGTTGGGTTTCCTAAAATGTTAATAAACATACTAATGTCATGATTGTTTAAATCATATCTACGCACCAACAAAAACTAATATGGATGCAGGTGTCCTTTCAGCATAAGTTGTGTGTTTTATTGTATGTATATAATACATGGTAAGTGTTTTATGTACTTACAAGCTGAACCCCGCGGTGCTACCCGCGATACGACAATAACCACAGCTAACGCCGCGAGGCGAAGTTACATCTTTATAAATTGTAGCCTATGTGTTATCGTGATGTATAAGCTATATTATTGTAAAGTTTCATCAAAATCCATTCAGTAGTTTTTGCGTGAACCAGTAACAAACATTCATCCACCCATACTTACAAACTTTCGCGTTTATAATATTAGGAGGACTTCTATCTAGACTGTTTCATTGAAATTAAAATGTAAAACTTACAAGCAGAGTTCGTACAATTTTGAAGGTAATACAGAACACATACTTCTCATGAGCTTGGAAACGTATTTTTCACGGAGTGATTGAGTATTGATTACCTGTAACAAAATAAGAAAAATATTATTTATTATTGCCTTTGAAATGAAGAGAATCAGGTAAAATATCTATCACTTATATACCTCACTAGATGATCCGGCAAACTTCTTAAATAAATTTTAGTAGTTATGCCCGCTTCGGTTTCGCACAGGTAGTGAAAAAAAGCTTTTAATATTATCTTTTAATTTTCTTCTATAAACACCTTGTCGTAACAATAACGAACATCCAAAATAATTATCCAATTTGGTGCAGCCAATAGGAAGCTATGTGCGTACATACATTTCGGTGATTCATTTTTATTTATATAGATTCTCGTGTCGCGTAGCTACTTACGAGAACTCCAAATTTTCACGTTTCTTTTTAAATAGATGTTTTGCCGGCATACGTAAGATAGGATAGTTAACATCACGCTTGAGTCAATAGGAGGCGAGCATGATAGAGAGATATTACTTAGAAATCGTAATTCTGAACGAGTATCTTATAAAAACACTAGCAACCCCGGCTTAGTATAAGTTACTCTAAGAAGTTTTACGGCTTAATGTTTACCGACGTCTTCAGCAAATATCGTTATATTTTAACAAATTGTGGCGATAGCGCGACCGCGCCGTCACGTCGCGCCAGCCGCCCCGCCGCACCGACCGCTCGTCGTGAGAACTAAAAAATTATAAACGTATTCTCGGCGCGCGCCCATATTTACGTAAAGTTACTTCGCTCCAATTGGCTGAGGTTTTTGTGTAGTCTTGTAGCTCGCTTTCACTGTCCTATGTTGTCGGCCAAAATTTAATTATAAGAAAATGCATTTGTGTAAATAAATCAGATAAGTCGTAACCTCCTCGAGTTTCACTACTATTCTAACTACGGTACGAAGGCTAACAGCTGGGCCGGTTTGAATAGTTACCACCACCTTTCCCTGGTATTAAGGCTACGGATCGAAGGCTAATCAGCTGGGCCGGCCAATATACCTATCCCAGTATCTGCTGTATTTAAGCCAGCTGGCAAAGTGTAGGGCCGGGTCAGTAGACAACCCCACGGGTCAGCAAGCCTCACAGCTGTCCCGAAAAAATCATATACGAAAACCCTCCCCAAGAATCACTCCATCGATTAGTAAAATTTATCGCAAACAGAAAGACGCGACGGAGGACAAAATGCGTGGTCCTCCTAAAAACCTACTCTAAAATAAAAGTGCCTATCTACTATCTGCCAGTGAAAATCACGTTCAAATCGGTCCAGCCATTCCGGAGATTAGACGGAACAAACAGACAAATATTTTAAAACTTGATTAATTTATGTACCTAATTATCGTTATATACTTCCGTAAGCATTTAGTTAAATGCAGTTAAGGTGAAAATATAAACTGACACTTTATTTATTTTATTTTTTAGATTCATTTAGAAATAACAAAATTATTCATAAATCAATACTAAGTTATAAATAAATCTTCACCAAGCAACGATCGTGGCAAACCACTCGTGTACAGTCCTTACACGATTAAAGTATTATGTCATTACCGTGTCCTTAAATATTTCAAATTCTAGCGCACAGAGGAATTAATGATTAGCATATGTTTATAAATGTAATCACTATAGCAATTACTAATGCGTAACGTGCGGAATGAATATGTTTCATGAAGTACAAAATGATTTAAAAACATCATAATCTACAAAAACGAAACCACGACGTTGTCTTGCCAGTCCCCAACCCGCACTTGGCCAACGTGGGGACGTATGGCCTTAACCCTTTCCTGAGAGGAGACCCGATCCCAGCAGTGGGACGTTATGGGTTGTTGATGATCATTAGCCAGGGTTAAAAATTTAAGTACCAAAACATATTGATTTTCCTGAACAATATCTGTTTTGGAGTTTGGGTGTTTTCTATGTATAATATGTATGTATTTACAAAAAAAAAGTAAATAAGTATGTATATCAGCTGTCTAGTACCCATAACACAAGCTCTGCTTAGCTTGGGACTAGATGACGTTGTATGTTAGATGTCCGGAATATTTATTATTTATTTATTTATTTCTGCCAAAAACTAGACACTATCATCGACAAAATCTTTTACAATTCATGAAACAGATCGTCGGGATTCCATCACGTAATTGCATGTCCTCGTGACATCGACACCTCACGGAACGGCAATGACACACCTGATTGGATTATATAAAGCTCAATAGTTTTAATGTGTTTATTAGGAATTGTGTTCATCTTACTGATGTTATAGAATTTAATACACGAAGGTACAGTCAACCATTATAAATTAGAATAGAGTTGAAAACTCGTAAAACACAACTAAAATAATAAGTCAACTGAGGTTTATACTCCACATACTATCACATGTTGTTATGTACTCGTAGTATTTCACTAATGATCTTTAAAGCGCTGTGTACAATTTATCGTTATCATCATCGTCTATTTGTCCGGTGAACGATACTATAGGTTCATATATTTGTCCATTATTGGAATCGTGATTGATTTGTTGGATGATGAATTTATATCTCATACTAGCTGACCCACGTAACCTTGCGTCTTATATGGCCCGTATTGTGAAAATTTCCCCCGTTTTTGAAACATTCTTCATTGGTGCTCCGCTCCCATTAGTAGTAGCGTGATGATATATAGTTTATAGCCTTCTTCAATAAGTGGACTATCCAACACAAGAATTTTTCAAATCGGACCAGCGGTTCCTGAGATTAGCGCGTTCAAACAAACAAACTCTTCAGCTTTATTATCAGTATAGATTTCTCAGGCTAAAAAAGTGTTTGATGATTGAAGTGATAAATAATTTTATTTATTCGGAATGTTCAGATTTACCCTCTAGCTTTATCCTACGCACATCCTTCGTCATTATTCTTATCACAAAAGGCAATAAGACTATAAGTCCATAATTGCTTTTCTAAATGTTAGTCTAATCTAGGAAGCTGTTATCAACATCGTAGAAAAATCTACAGGTCATTCCCACCGCTATCTCTTTTCTACCTCTTTTTTATTCTGCATCTAAACTGTGCATTCCATGATGCACGAATAAATCGACACGGAGAGTTCTACATAACTCTACAGTTTACCTTCCATATCTTTATTTATATAATTAATAAAATAATTACATATTACATCCTTTAACTAATCTAGTCGTTCAACAGATTTCCGCGTTTGACTGCATTTATGCACGACAACTCGACCTACATGTAATTTACAAATAGGGTTGCCATCTTATTTATCTAATTTAATACCTGTGGCGGCCTCCACAGACAACGCGAAGTAACGCACTATACGGAGTAACTACCAATCCTGAATCGCGCAATAGAAGTTCTCGCGCCAATTATCATACGAGTATATACAACATCCCAACATCAACTGTTGGGCAGTGGCCCGCCAGGCATGATCAGCTCGCCTAGTCGGAGGATCCTCCCTTTGTGTTGGTGGGACATGACACCCTTCCCCCACATACCTTTAAACGACCAATCCTTACATGTATATATTTGAATCTCAGCAGCGGCACCAACAATTTTAATGAAATTAATATGCAGATCGATTTATTGCCTCCGAAAGCGAATTTCGGAGGTGATAAATCGATCTAGCTAGGATGTATTTCTACACACACACACAGACGGACAATCTGATCCTATAAACTATAAGGGGTCCGTTTTTTTCTTTTTGAGCTACGGAACCCTAAAAAGAATAGGTGTACCCTAGCACACTTCGCTGTGGTTATCTTGATATATATATGTATATATCTACGTATATGTAAGATAACTATTTTATTCGCAGTTAAATTTGGTAATGATTTATAAATAAAACTTAAAACAGTAACCCTAAATAGCACTTAACATTCACCGGTTCGTTTCTATGAATATAGTTCTAAAAACGGCGACGATGTGGATGGAATGCTGCCATATTTCCTGTCCGCCTAATAAGTATTCAATGCGAGTCGCACGAGGGAAGATTTAATAATTATTATGGATCTGTTGTCAGCCATTTTAGTTAATCCAGCTGAGTTTATTTATACCATATAGCGCTGTATTATATAGTTACTTAAAATGCACCGTCCGCTGCATGAATGTATCGACTTCTAGCTGTAAAGACCGATATGTAAAAATATCTGTAAAGATTTACTGTGTTTTAAAATAAAATAAACTTTATTGTATAGTCCACTCGCTAATATACGGTACTGTTTTCCCATGTAGGAAACAACATGTGGGTTCAACCACAAAACTTGCCAAAGTAGAAAGCGGTATGGCGACCATTTAAACCATTAAGCCATGACTAGAGTCGGAAATAATAGAATTTAAACTCATCTTATTTCCATATCTCATATCCTTGTCTCAAAATAAACTTTATTGTATAGTCCACTCGCTAATATACGGTAACTTTGATCGCGCTCCCGTCCCACGTGCGATCTTTTGTTAAAGGGACGCCGCCCCAAATAAGAACAACTTGTCAGTTTATGTCGTTGTATGAATTAATATACATATTCGTATTTCACAACAATAATCACAATTGCGTGCGGGTGTACTGGCACTATCTAAGAGAATGGACTATACACCAGATAGTACAGTATACCTAAAATAATATATCAATTGAATGATCATGTAACGGGTGATTTTTTAAGAGCTTGAGAACTTTTTTAAACAATAAAACGCATAAAATTTGCAAAATCTCATCGGTTCTTTATTTTAAACGTTAGATTGGTACATGACATTTACTTTTTGAAGATAATTTCATTTAAATGTTGACCGCGGCTGCGTCTTAGGTGGTCCATTCGGAAAGTCCAATTTTGGGCAACTTTTTCGAGCATTTCGGCCGGAATAGCCCGAATTTCTTCGGAAATGTTGTCTTCCAAAGCTGGAATAGTTACTGGCTTATTTCTGTAGACTTTAGACTTGACGTAGCCCCACAAAAAATAGTCTAAAGGCGTCAAATCGCATGATCTTGGTGGCCAACTTACCGGTCCATTTCTTGAGATGAATTGTTCTCCGAAGTTTTCCCTCAAAATGGCCATAGAATCGCGAGCTGTGTGGCATGTAGCGCCATCTTGTTGAAACCACATGTCAACCAAGTTCAGTTCTTCCATTTTTGGCAACAAAAAGTTTGTTAGCATCGAACGATAGCGATCGCCATTCACTGTAACGTTGCGTCCAACAGCATCTTTGAAAAAATACGGTCCAATGATTCCACCAGCGTACAAACCACACCAAACAGTGCATTTTTCGGGATGCATGGGCAGTTCTTGAACGGCTTCTGGTTGCTCTTCACTCCAAATGCGGCAATTTTGCTTATTTACGTAGCCATTCAACCAGAAATGAGCCTCATCGCTGAACAAAATTTGTCGATAAAAAAGCGGATTTTCTGCCAACTTTTCTAGGGCCCATTCACTGAAAATTCGACGTTGTGGCAGATCGTTCGGCTTCAGTTCTTGCAGGAGCTGTATTTTATACGGTTTTACACCAAGATCTTTGCGTAAAATCTTCCATGTGGTCGAATAACACAAACCCAATTGCTGCGAACGGCGACGAATAGACATTTCACGGTCTTCAGCAACACTCTCAGAAACAGACGCAATATTCTCTTCTGTACGCACTGTACGCATTCGTGTGGTTGGTTTAATGTCCAATAAAGTAAACTGAGTGCGAAACTTGGTCACAATCGCATTAATTGTTTGCTCACTTGGTCGATTATGTAGACCATAAATCGGGCGTAAAGCGCGAAACACATTTCGAACCGAACACTGATTTTGGTAATAAAATTCAATGATTTGCAAGCGTTGCTCGTTAGTAAGTCTATTCATGATGAAATGTCAAAGCATACTGAGCAAATAATAATGCATGAAAATCATAACCTCAAAAAATCTGAGCAAATACTAATGCATGAAAATCCTAACCTCAAAAAAATCACCCAATACAATGGCGGCCTTGCCGCTATAAAGCAATTTTTTAAGGCAACTTTGGGATGTGGTTATTTTATTCAATATAATACATAACAGATATGTAAATTATCACATACATAGACAATACAAGACTAAAGAATTTACAATATTATTTTACTTATAATTGCGGTTCCATACAATTTCAATACCACTACTAATACATTATGACGCAACGACGCATGATTTTTGTACAAATCATGTGACAAGGGAGAAACATTAAGGGGCCCTACCCCTCCCCTTCACTAGTACTCAGTTGCACAGCTTACAAGTGACAGCATAGTGCTGAATGTTATTGTTTTATGCCCCTGTATATTTCTAGAAAGGCCTCCTGGTGGATTATATGACCCATCAATTTTCGACACGGGCCCATAGTCTATTAGCCTCCACATCTGATAAATATAGTGCAGTATCATTAGTAGAATGTTTCTTTCTCTACAGGTTTTCCTAGAAGAATTATAAAATAATAACTTTTTTAAACTATTCCTCGAAACAACACTACTTTGAAACACATATTTACTCAACAAATATGTACATGAACCGCTTCAGTAAACTTGAACTTATCGCAGTAGCTATCACTAGTTTCACTTTCGATAGAAATATGATCGAACTCCGGATATCCGGGTCAAATATTTACTGCCTCGGTGGCGCAGTTGTAGTGAATGCGACTGCTGTGTATGAGGTCTCGGGTTAAAATCCTGGGTCGTACCATATGTTTGTGTAAACTACAAATATTTGTTTCGGAGTTTGTGTTTTCTATGTATAATATGTATGTATTTACAAAAAAAACAGTATATAAATATTTATATCAGTTGTCTAGTACCCATAACACAAGCTCTGCTTAGCTTGGGACTAGATGACGTTGAGTGTTATAGATGTCCGAAATATATTTTTATTACATATTTATATTGAGCATTGCTTGTCCTGGAATGTTATATTCGTTGAAATTAGTAAAGAACTTTTCAAATATATGTTTTCAAACGATTACATGTCGTTCTGTTCTACATTGTGACGGCATTTAATATACTAGACCTTAGGCACAAATATCGGAGCCTCAGAATTAAAAGCTTTTATATCAAGAAAATAATCATTTCAGTATTTTTCTTTTTATATAAATCCTACGTCTTGGAGGACTTTACAAATATACATGTAACGGACACAAAAGAACACCTAGATTCAGAAAAAAACTATTTGTTGATCACACAAACTGTTTTCCCATGTAGGAAACAACATGTGGGTTCAACCACAAAACTTGCCAAAGTAGAAAGCGGTATGGCGACCATTTAAACCATTAAGCCATGACTAGAGTCGGAAATAATAGAATTTAAACTCATCTTATTTCCATATCTCATATCCTTGTCTCATCTATGATTCCTTCTTTTGATTGATTTTTAATACAACTCCAAATGTTTGAGTTTGATTATACTGTTTATTTACCTAAAAGCCTACTTATAAATAAACAATATTAAATTTCAAAAAAAGCTAGGAAGATGAGATTTCAAATATAACTTTTTCAGAAGTATCAAAATTTCAAAAGTATCAAAGTCGACAAAATCGCAAAAGCAACTAGTTTCGAATAAACGAGTAGGTACTGTATAACGAACAGCGTACTTTAAACAAACATTTGACGTAACCGCCGCGTGAGTCAGTCGGCGCCTATTCTGTCGCACCAGGTTTCCATTTATGCACTAGTTCTAAGCCGTTAATTTAAACGACTGCACGGTTAGCCTAATGGTTTAAGTGGTAACCACGCCGTTTTCTACTGCGCTGAGCGTTGTGTGTTCAAACCTCACAAGGATTGTACATACTGGTAATAGAGTCATGTTGATTTCAGTACGAACGGGCCGGCTAGACCAGGGCGGTACTACAGAAAATCAACGTAAAATGACAGCGATCGTGCATCGCTAGGCCGCCATAGTGTGGGTCACCATCCTCCATGGTTGCATTATCTGCATTCGCAAAGAGTATGGTGACCACCATTCTTCGTTTCTGCTTATGCTTTCCATCGGGCAGAGTAAAGTCATTTTGACAGGGCCATACATTAAAAAAATATTGTTCTGAGTCTGGATATTCTCAGTGTCCGTTTTATGTATGTTTTTAAAGTCTCCTGCGAGATATTATGTATTTGTATCTCATACCTTTAAACGAGTAATTCTTGTACATTTATCTACACTGAAACTCGGAAACGTCTCCAATGATTTTCATGAAATTTAGTATGCAGGGGGATTTCGGTGGCTACAAATCGATCTATCTAATATTCATTAATAGAAAATTTACCAAAATAAAACGTCATTCAAATCATCTAGGTAGGTATTATAACTAATGCGAGAGTTGTCTTAAAAAAACGAAAAGAAAGAAAGTTAGCGACCTTACGTACAGGAGATAGAAAATCTACAATTATACTATTTATGGTACGCTTTTACTTCTCGCTTGGGTTTTAGTATGGGCCGAGATCTGATCGATTTACTGCCAATGAGTAATGGAATGAAACGTGCTGTTGATTGAAATGTTAATGTGTACATGCTATAAATCCTTCACAAACAAACGACTACATATTTTAAGGGATTCTTGATCCGAAAATAACATATTATAAAGAATACATTTGGAACCAGGTATCATTAAACGTGATTACTAGTCAAAGTGTCAGTCAATAAAAAATACCTAATAACTATCAAACGATCTCCTTATTGTCTATACATACTCATAATATACTGCACGGTTGGCCTAGTGGTATAAGCGGTCACTACACCGGTTGCTACTGCGCCAAGTGCCGTGGGTTCAAATCCCACGTGGGACATCACTTTGTGTGATCCACAAAATGTTGTCCTGAGTCTGGGTGTTCTTTGTGTCCGTTACATGTATGTTTGTAAAGTCCCCCGCGACACAGGATGTATATTCCTAATGCGGGAGATGTCCTTAAAAAAAAAAAAAAAAAAAAAAAAAAAAAAAAAAAAAAAAAAAAAAAAAAAAAAAAATGACGTATTATTGATAAGGAAAGTTCAAAAGTTAATCCAAAAAAGTACAGCTGCAACATCCTACTTAACGTAGACAATTTACTAAAACGCTTTAAAATATTCAAATGAGATGAATTTGGGAGTATATTTTTGTGTATCTATATTTTCCTCTAAAAGAAAACCTGGAATGACTAAACGAGTTCACCGTATCAGTTCATATTATTATAACAGTAGCTTTTACACAGACCTTCGTCCTGGAGGCTTTCTTGAAATTGATCTGATTGAAAAAGGAAATATTCAAACTGCCTGTTTATTTTTTTCTACGTTTGTTGCCCCAGAACTACGTTATTTATGAACCGAAGTACGTAATGGCATTATCGTAAGGATACATTTATTTGCAAGTTTAAAATTAGCACGGATATTAAGTAAAATACTGTCTCTTTCAGAAAATGTTTCAACTATAAATGTTCGACTGCCTCTGTGGCGTAGTGGTAGCGTATGCGACTGCTGTTCTTGAGGTCTCGGGTTCGATTACCGGGTCGGACCAAATGTTTGTATGATCTACAACAATTTGTTTCGGAGTTTGGTTGTTTTCTATGTAAAATATGTAACAATTTACAAAAAAAAAAGTATTTATGAATTTATATCAGTTGTCTAATACCCATAACACAAGCTCTGCTTAGCTTGGGACTAGATGGCGGTATGTGTAAGATGTCCGAAATATTTATTATATGAAGAAAAGTCATAAGTATCAGTTACAGATTACCCAAAACTTACAATACAAATAAATAACATATTATATGGAAGACGTGTATTTAACCATAGTTTAACTACGTTGTAGCATACCAGTAACAGTCTTAAATGAGATCAAAGTAAGTCCCTAACACACTAAACTCTATTAACCTAACATCTAAGTAAGTAGTAAATAATTTTGATAAACGTCAACCGCCTTTTAGTTAATGGACGGTAGCGTCACCACACCGTTCCTTCCGAGAATTAAGATACTCAAATGAGTACTTTTATCAGGTAACATGCACTCAACAACAAATATAGCGAGCACTTGACAGGAGTGATTCGGTAAACAGTAATGCATGTTAGGTAGGGCTGCCATCTCTGAAATTTGGAAACTAGGACAAAGAGGGCAATTTCCCCGGATTTTGGACTTTAAAACTCAAGGACTCTCGGACACGTAAAGTTTGTTTTTAATATAGCTATTCTAATGGCGGTAAATCAATTACGTAGACGTTTAAAGAAGTCGTGCGTTATTTCCTTCAAAGAAAATAAAAATGACAAAATCATGTATTTTTTTTGGGGCTTTATAATACCTCTTAATCGGCAATCAAAAGCCGCAAAGAGCAAATGAAGCTAGCCAGGACGTTCTACGGACTAGGACAAATTCGGACGAATGGCAGCCCTAATGTAAGGAAGTGATGTTATCAAAACTTTATTTATTTATAACTGATTAATGAACGGGTCAATAAACGGAATGTGATCGATGCAACCAGACGTAGAGAGCACATCAATGTTAAGTGTAATTAGAATTAGATTCACTTTGTTGTAGAATGAAAGAGATTTGATTGAACTAAACACAAAGTGTCGTGATCTAATCGGACTAATTTTTCTATTGCTATATATGTACTAAGAAACAAACATGTGATATATACTTTGAAGTATTTAGACAGCACGGTTGGCCTAGTGGTCGCCACGCCGCTTTCTACTGCGCCAAGTGTTGTGGGTTAAAAATTGTTGTTCTGAGTCTGGGTGTTCTCTGTGTACGTTTCATGTATGTTTTTAAAGGCCCGCGCGACCCAGGATGTGTATTCCTAATGCGGGAGATGCCGTAAAAAAATATGGAAATAAGTAGTTACCTTACGACTATTGTTAGCTGTTCAGCAAATCGTAAATGTGTTTAAGAATTTCGGAACAACTGGCATGCAATTCTTAAAACCCATGTAAAGTAGCAATAAAATTGCTTGGTGATGATTTCAAAGTTATCCATCGAGAACAACCTCATCCCTCAGAATACAATAATTTTGCTTTAAATTACATATTTGACGAATCCAACGTGATATGTAATCAAAAATATCCTCGTTAAGTGTTTTCATCACGTTGTCAAACTCGTCTCACTCTACCACCAGAAACACAACAGGCCTAATTAGTGGCTCTCTAACTTATTGTTAATATCAAGAGAGAGTCTAAAGTTCTGTGAATAATTATTCACACAACTTTTAACACTCTCTTTATATTAGAAATATGCAACAGCTCTAATATTTGCAAGGCGTTCGACAGCAAATCAACAAATGTTACCAACATTATCGACAAGTTCGAACTTGCACTACAGGGCGCGTGGGCGACTAGTAACTTACTATACAGCAACAAGACACGTAATAATTTAGCTCAGAAGTTTAAGTTAGGTATACTATATTTGGATTGTGGCTGCGTGTTATATGCTTGTGTGTTCCACTGTAATGCCTGAACTACTACATTTATTTTAATGAATGAGGTATCAATTGATTTGGAATGATAGTCCCGATGACGTAAGCTACATCAATCTTATTAAAAAAAATTACGTAGTTTATTTAGTTTTTTAAACTGTTACTTATTTATAACACCAGTTTAAATCAATAACTTGTACATTTCATAAAGCGTGATATTATTTTGTAGTTATTCCTATCCCACAAAACAATATTTTAAACCAAAAAATGTATTTTTATTGAAATTTGCATTTTTTTTAAACCATTGCCATTTACTTAAATAACTACATATTATATTTATTTATTCAGCAATTGATGTCATAACCTCAATAATGAAACCATAGATACGAGTGATTTATAGTTATTTATTGAAAACTAATATTTCAAAAAGGCTAACAACAACAAAGACCCTCGCAAAGAAGATCAACCTAAAGAGACCAGGGTCCCAATTATACTTTTTTTTTATTGAATAGTGTGCACACGAGCAGACGTATCACCTGATGGTAAACAATTACCGCCGCCCATGGACACCCGCAACATCAAAGGCGTCACATGTGCATTGCCGACATTTGGGGGATGGGGAGAGGGAATGGAGGGAGGGGTTGGAGTATGGGCCTCTGGTATCCTCACTCACTCGGTGAAACACAGCGCAAGCGCTATTTCACACCGGTTTTCTGTGAGGCCGTGGTATCACTCCGGTCGAGCCGGCCTATTCATGCCGAAAAGTGGCTCTCCCACGAAAATATAAGCATCACTAGGCCGCCATGGCGTGGGTCACCATACTTTATTGTAGCATTGTCTGCATTTGTAATGAGTAGGTATGGTGACTACCACTTTTATAATCTGCTTATGCTTTCCATCAGGCAGAGTAGAATCACTTTAGCAGGCCCATACATAGATGGAAATAGATTTCCCAAAAGATTATAGACAACAATAGGACCTGTGCTAAGTATACAAAAATATACGTGCATTGAACTTCTGCACCGATTCTGCTTTGTGGCATTAGTAGAATATTGCTGTGAAATTGTAGCATTAATGACACGAACCAATTCTATCACTGACTAATTCCTACAACGCAATAAATCACGCCAGGCTACGTTTAGCGCACTAATTAAATACAATAACATAATGTATAATGCTTACTGACTCGATTTCAACAGACAGACATTCAATTTGATCGATGTAGTACAATTCTATTTATATTAAGATGTCCTGAACGCACCCTAACCATATTAATGAAAAAAAAAAACAACATTATTGTTTTTACCTCTTTTTGAGTGAGAGCAATTATAATTGTTGTTAACCAAAATAAGGGTTTTTTATTTCGATCTATCTTCGTGCGACAATTTAGGAAAATCGCATACTATATATTTGGAAACTCATTAAAAGCTTTTTTTCCAAAATTGAATAAATCTGATTTTCAAGTAATACTTCTTACTCAAGTATGACTTTGATAGATGTACAGAGGACTTTCTGAAAAAATCTGTGCAATACCATGATATGAAAATGAGACAAATCTGTATTCGACTTGAGGTGATCTTTACTTTATTTGGCGAGAGTACACAACAATATATATTTTTCGACCTATCTCTATTCTTCCCTTTCTGTCTAAGGTACTCGAGGCCTGTGTTCATAAGCAATTCGCACACTTTGTTCACACCAACCAGCTATTAAGCCCTCTGCAATCCGGCTTTAGGGCCGGTCACAGTACAGTCTCCGCTCTCCTTAAAGTGACTGGCGATATTAGGAGGGGCATGGAGGATACCAAAGTTACAGTACTAGTTTTAGTTGACTTCTCAAATGCCTTCAATACCGTCAGTCATGAAATCCTCCTATCTATCCTTACATATCTTGGGGTGCCTTCCGAGGTACTGGAATGGTTCTCCACTTATCTTCAGGGGCGACAGCAGTGTGTTCGTGTTGATGACTCGACGTCAAGTTGGTGCCACCTCCGCGCTGGCGTCCCTCAAGGCGGCATTTTATCCCCTCTCTTATTTTCAATATTTATTAACCTCATAACTCAACAACTTCGGAGTGCGTATCACCTGTATGCTGATGATCTGCAAGTGTATTCGCAAGCAAGAGTGGAGGACATAGCGCGAGCCATCGACGAAGTTAACAGGGATTTAGAGATCATACAGTTCTGGTCAATGAGGTTTGGCTTATCAGTTAACCCAACTAAATGTCAGGCGATTATAGTGGGTAGCAAACGCATGATAAGTAGAATCGATACTACTTCAATATCACCGATTGTGTTCAATGGCTCAGTCCTCCCGTTCAGCAACGTAGTCAAAGATCTGGGCTTGCTCATCGATTCGACCCTTGATTGGCAAGCTCAAGTTACTTATGTCAGCCAGAGGGTAACTGGAAACATGCGAACGTTATATCGACTCAAAAACTTCCTACCACCTAACACCAAAACAACTCTCCTTAATAATCCCAATAATTGACTATGGTGATGTATGTTATTTCGACCTGAATGCAGATCTTCTCAATAAACTAGACCGCCTTCTTAATAACTGCATTCGATTCATTTTTAATCTCCGTAAGTATGATCACGTGTCAGCCTTACGTTCTCAACTTAAATGGTTGCCTATTCGCCTGCGCCGCAATCAGCGAGCACTTACCTCCCTATTTTCTTTTCTTAACTCACCTTTTTCTCCTACATACCTTGCTTCATATTTCCGTTATCTGTCCTCTAACCATGACAGAAATCTTCGTTCAGAAAATAATCTACTCCTCTTATGTACTTCCCACAATTCAGATTTCATGAACTCTTCATTCTTTGTCCAAGCGGTACTACTCTGGAATGCTCTCCCACTTGAAATCAGGATGTCCACAAACCGTCTTATGTTCAAAAAGAAGGTACATGACCTCCTTCTCAGTAAATCGTCAGAAATTTCTAATTGATAGTGGCTTCACCTCATATTCGGATCATCATCGTGTACGAACGTAGTGTATTTGTATAAGTATATTTTATATATGTATTTATTGCGTGTGTATTCATTATAATATATATGTACCTCTGTGCACCACCTACCTTACTAGATCTCTACACCACCCTAAGGTTGACTGGAAGAGAATGCCCTGGGCATTAAGTCCGCCAATGTACAAATGTGCATGAAGTTTTAAATAAAAAATAAATAAATAAATAAATATATATAAGTGTTGTGCATGAACCCACGAAGGTTTATGAGTTGTTTCTAGCTTTGCCACGCGGTGTTATCCGCGGTTGTAAAGGTACAACAATAACCGCGAGTAACACCGCGGGACGTCAGCTAGTATCTCATAAAATAAATGTACAAATGATAACTCATCTAAATTTTTAGGCAGGCGGTTATATTATTCAACTTTAAAACATACTACGACTAGCCTTATAAAATCCAAGTCTTAGACCCTCGATAAATCATTTCGAACATACGCTTTATAGTATAAGCCGACTCGGCATTATGTATTATGCAACAATTTATATGACATCGATATTATATCATACGTGTAGGTATGCGTCATAACCGACGAAACCGACGCACGTGGGAGCCAGTTTTATTCAACTCGAATCTTGATTTGTCCCAATATGTTCACAATAGGCTCGGCCTCATTATGTTGTGCAAATACCCTATTTATTTATATGAGTACTATATTAATTTGAAGCAAAGCTAACGAGTGCAAAGAGAAAAAGTTGCTTGAGCAGAGACTCAATTCTACATTTTATGTATGTGGGTGTGAAACATACCTATGAAACAGTTTTTTTTTTATAGAATAGTGGAGCAAACGAGCAGACGTATCGCTTGATGGTAAGCGATTACCACTGCCCATGGACACTCGCAACACAAGAGTACTCACGAGAGCGTTGCCAGTCTTTGGGGGATGAGGAGGGGGATAGGGGGAGGGGTTGTGGGTATGGGCCTCCGGTATTCTCACTCACTCGGTGAAACACAGCTCAGGCGCTGTTTCACACCGGGTTTCTGTGAGGCCGTGGTATAACTTCGGTTGAGCCGGCTTTTCATTCATCCCGAAGCGTGGCTCTCCAACGGTAGGGCCACGGTTACTATGGGAAGAGAGACTTTCTAAGCCGTAGATATATAGATATATTATGAAGGAAAGTTGATTAATAAATAGATGCCAAAAAATTAAGTGCTGTTCATTTATTACTCATGTATTGAGATGCAATTATCTTGATACTTTAAATTACGTCACACGAAGAACAAATATATATAAAAGTATGTATGTATACACATAACGAAAATTTATTTAAAGCTAACTAATATTTTTAATATGCATATATGAATGTGAAGTGGGTTTGTCTACGGTTCAAAAACTGAAAAAAGCAGTGATTTGGCTTAAATTTTGACGTAATGTACAATATACAAACAGCTACAGTTTTGTTTCTTATTTTCATCAATGCAACCAAAATGTACAACAGCAAAGCGTTGGCACATTGTATAGCTAAGGTATTATAAATAATATTAAAAACTAACTATTCTGTATAACTTATAGAAATAGGCCATAAAATCTTAATTACCAACAGCTGAAAAAGTTTCTAATACTTATTTGTTTCGTAAATCCTTATAAAGCTAATCCAGTCTGACTGAGACATCAAAAGCCGACCAAATACAGAAGTTCCACTGCTTGCTGAACACTTATAACTGGCAAGCCCCAAGTAGGAGGTCCCGTTCATTCTGCCGGATTCCTTATGCCATACAAGGTAGGATGATACGGATCATACAGCAACTGTTTGAAAGGTATGCGATGGATGCAACCGATGAATGAAAGATGGTGACGAATTTATTAGAAAATAATAATTAATTGTTTGATTTTTTAATGAAGATATGCTACTTTTAAGTTGATAAAGGAGTTTATACTGGTGAATTTGCGAAATCAACGAGAACTTAGTTCATCACATAGCAAATTTATATACTTTTATAAGAGATATATATGTATGTGTATGTAGCTATATTATTATAGACGAATATATGTATGTTTATGAATATATTACGGTATACGAGTATATTTCTCTCTTCTAATTTGTTCATATATGTATATTCAAGCTAATTGTAGTATTTATTAAAATATTTTCTCTGCATTGCCCAATCGACCGACTGGCAGACAATGCCTTAGGCATTAAGTCCGCCGATGCATGTATTTGTGCATAAACTAAAAAAAATAAAAAATATATTGACAAGTTAAAGTCTAGTTTTTGTTCAAGCAAGCCTTTCATTTAATGCCATTGTAGGAATCTAACAATCAACTAAGAGTTATCGTATAACCCATAATAAGTTACCATAAATTATTATATACATATTATAATTACTGATAAATAAAGATTGTGACAAAGAAACTTACACACATACACTTTGACAACATGACCGTCCTTCTGGCGCAGTCGGGTACAAAATCATTAAAAAAAGTGTGTTTTACCATACCTATTAATAATGTTGCTTCAGGTTTCACGCAAAAATTAACAGCAGATAATTACCTGGAACAAAAAAGAGTATTTTATTAAATAAATGTTCAATAAAACTTCTAAACCCATTTCCATGCCATTTCATGAGTCGCAGAATTCGCAGGTCAAAACATGTCAAGTGTGACTTGAATACATATGGAGTGGGTTCTGTACGATGATTATGATGTTTTTGAAGGGTATATTTTATACATTATAACTGGAAATGGAAATTTGTGAGTTATATTGGTTGTCATAATTATTATAAGATCTTGAAACTCATGTATATTCTTTGATCACGAACAAAAATTTTATTTTGCATTTTTGGACTTGGCCTGAGGAGCAAGTTGATGAATGCGTGACGAGAGCGTTACGAAAGTGTGATCGGGCGAAGGCGAACGGAAGTTGAGAGGTTACATCTGTAACATGAAGATCGAAAGAGAGAGAGAGAGGTGCGAGCATACAATTTATTTCCCTCTTTCCCTTTACGTTTTGTATATCTAAGACACAGTGAAGGCCTCGTACCCCTTGAAGTTTTACTTCGGTCGTGAGGCTTAAGGCACATTTCTTTTTTTTATTTCAGCTTTTCCGCTCCATAATCTGGGAGTTACTGGGCGTATTGTACATTTTCATCAACGTTAAATAAGTTTATAGCTTTAAAAAAATGTTATTTTAAGATCCTCAGAAACAACCCGGACACATGATATGTATGTAACATGCCACATGAACGGGTTGTAAATTTATTTATTTACATAGTTCTGTGTTCGTATCCCAAGCATTAAATTACTACACCATAAATTTTTCAAACGAAGTAACGTAAGATGCAATTAGAAGGGCATTCCAAGGGCACAGTATATTAAACATAGGTACATAACTACATGACACTACAACTTTATACATATGTAAATATATAAATACATAATGATCTCCTACATTAATATTTCGTAACTTACTACATGTGAGATATGTAAATTATAATTGCGATGTGTCCGAAATTGCGTGCCGATTGTTTTAGCAATAAACGGTTGTGTAATACGGTTGTACTATTTTGCATACTCGTTGTTTGTCAGCAGTGGTTATATCTACTCTAGGCACTTCTATCATCAGCTTTAGTAGGTTAGTTTAGATTTATGTGAAGTTTTACTTCTCTTTGCAGTGCTGTTGCTTTGCATAGAACCAACAAGAATCGAGTCTCGCGTTTTTAAGACGCTTCCAAATTTCAAACTGTATGTTATTTGGAAACGTTCACATAATATCTAAAAATAGAAAGGTAATCGCGGTCGAATCTACTTAGGTTTTATCTCCCAAAAGAGCTGGCAAAGCAAAACCTGCAGAAATCCTTATATTATGACATATTTTATTACTATACAATAGATATACGTACTTCACCAGCTCTTCTCATGAATGCAATACCCATCGGAGCTGGTTCTTGGATTGATTTCAATTTAAACCTTGAGTTGAATCGAAATCAATCTAAGCTCCGGTAATTCAAATCATTTCAGTGCATTTAATATTAGTACCTTTTATCACTGAATTGATTACTTGAGTTTTGTTTTATATTTTGATGTTTGTATTTTTGACGTGTTCAAGTGCCTTTTGGGGCCTATGGAAATAAATGATTTGAGTTTGAGTTTAAGTGTATGGGATACCTACAGCCTGTTTTCAGTGTTTTGTTTGTAAACTTTTGGATACGGTACCCAAAAAATACGACTTGACATATTTTCGCCTCGTCTGTTTCCTTTAGGAATGTAATATTAAATTTTAGTACGAAAGACAAAATTTGTTCAATGAACGTAGAAGTACGATGATGAAAACGGTGACGATGAATTATGTACTAAAATTTTATTCCTGACACTAAAATCCATCTAGAATTTTACACAAACATGCTAGTGTAATTTCCACTATAGTTAATTTACGTACAAACCAACCAAAGCTCTGTCATTTCGCAACATAGTGTAGGAGAGAAATTATGCGAGAGATTAACAATGAATCTAAAGAGGTTGCAACATTCCCATTGTTTGGTGATACCAATATTGCTGCTGTTAGCCTATTAGCATAAGGTATGGCACGCACAGGCGACACGACTTATTTATTAGCCATTGAATCTTTAGTGGCTTTTGAAAATAATAAAGGACAGACAGGAACATTGTCTAAATAAACTATCAGAAAAGAATGAGTGTTGTGATCATACTGTACGATGGTCTTTATGAAATAATTATATGTCAATTTAAGAATTGCAACTTTAAACAAGATACTTAATGTTTATACTGAATTTTAGGAAAATTTAAGCTACTTCATTAATTTATACTGATATTATACAGAGCTTAAATTTGGAAGTTAGTGAGGTAGCAGAGGGAAATCACATGTAAAAACAAACAAACAAAAACCACACTATTTATTTGTGAGTGTCATAAGCTATATTTTAACCCGAAAATTTTTCACGCGATATCCGACGTAGACGCGGAACGGAGCCGCGGGCAAAAGCCAACTTACATAATAATATAATTTAACGAACTAACAAAATTTTTTTATTAAATAATTATCTCAAAAGCACATCTTCAGCTGACCGAAGAAAAATAATAATAAATAATATTGTAGGCTACTTTATCCTTCAACTTTCAATGCTTAAAATATTTTAAATTCATAGGGAATCAATGTTGAATACAAATAATTCGATAAAAATTATATTATATTTACGAATGGCGAAAATATCGTGTGTAATACACACACCAAATAATAATAAAACACTGATTTTGACATGATCCATATTAATATTATAAATCCGGAAGAACTCTTTCTGTCTGTCTGTTACACGTTCATAGTTACGACGCTGCATCGATTTGGATGGTTTTAATTCTTGAGGAATTTTGATTGTTTAGGAAGTACACCGGCTTTTATTTACTGTGATAACTGACAGACACAACGGCGGGGCCGCGGGCAAATATAAGTAGGATATTAAACGTATAACGTAACGTAAACGAAACGTAAAAAACTATAAAATAAGTCTGAGTAATTTTTTTTTTTCTTTGTCGACTCATAGTCTTAACACACGCTTTTCGATCGTTACTGTGCGCTTATACTTAAGCCACTTTCACACGCCTGTGGTACGCTCAGACGAATATAAATATTTATAATAACAATACCAGACAGTTTGACAGATTAACTAATACAAACCATTATTGAATTACAAAGGTTATGTATTCAATCCTCGCTTCGAGCACACGGCGTGATTTTATTGTTTAATAATAACAACACACAACACTCATCTGATCCCAAAATAGGCAGTATTTCCAGACTCTACTGATAAGCATATAAGCATACTTAAATATTTCTAAATACATCAGAAAAAGTCTTTACCATAGATGGAAACAGGCGTATCCTTAGTAAGGAGATTCTATTCTAAACACCTACATCTATACAAATATTTTAAAGTTTGTTAAGATGCATGTATTTAATCCGTGGGAGAGCCGCGCTTCGGCGTGAATGGGCCAGCTCGACCGGAGTGATACCACGGCCTCACAGAAAACCGGTGTGAAATAGCGCTTGCGCTGTGTTTCACCGAGTGAGTGAGGATACCGGAGGCCCATACTTTCGTTACTTTCGTTACAATAACGTGCTCTGTGTAAATTGTTTCGATTTAAAGATTCGAAAATAAGGTTCGCGACAGTATATATCTATATTTGACTGCCTCGGTGGCGTAGTGGTAGCGTATGCGACTGCTAAGCTTGAGGTCTCGGGTTCGATTCCCGGGTCGGACCAAATGTTTGTATGATCTGCAAATATTTGTTTCGGAGTTTGGGTGTTTTATATGTATAATATGTATGTATTTACATAAAAAAGAATATAAGTATTTAAATCAGTTGTCTAGTACCCATAACACAAGCTCAGCTTAGCTTGGGACTAGATGGCGTTGTGTGTTAGATGTCCGGAATATTTATTTATATTTTAAGGTTAGCTTACTGTAACCTTTTATATGATAAACACATCACAAAAAATCGAACTCACGTCTTCTAGTTTGCCACTACACTTAGACAAATAGGCTCTATGAATATGATATAAGTAAGGAATATACTCGTAATACATATAACTATATAATATAAGGCTACAACTGTTTTTATGTCATTGATGAAGTATCGTAACAACAGAACAAAGTACTATGGTTACCAACTGTAATAAATAAACAAGCATTAGAATCATATATATCTTTGTATTGCAAAATCGTGACCATCATTAAACAACTCCTTCATGCATATGCATCTTTACATCAATGGTAATAATAATATATGGTTTTTGTATATACCTTATTGTCATCATAACAGTTATACTAGCGGCGAAGAGTTGCACACGTTTTATTCATCTAGCAATATATATAATATATATTTATTTGTTGATATCATTTTTGTGATAAGTCGTTTCCCTTGATAACTGCGAAAAACCAGAGGACAAGTTCATGGTGGGGGCCAGACTTGAAAAACTACGTAAGTGACTTAGGACACTCTTTAACGAAGTTATTATTATTTAAATTATAAAGCAGCATAAAAACACTACAAGAACCGGGTCAGATTTCGGAGTACGGAGGCCTGGCGTAACTTCTATAGCAGTATAAATTCGACGAACCAAGCCGCGAAAATAAAAAATATCCCTACCAAGGGATACCTAAACCTATTACGCTCCCTTAAAAAGACGGCACATACACCAACACAAACGACGAAACCAGTGCAGTATTGTAGATACACACTACCCCGGATGCTTAAAACCAATTTTTTTACTTAAAATACGGATTATATTGCCTATGTAATACTTGGAACATTACCTAAGAAATATTCTTTAGAGTTTACCCAACTTCAGTGCATTCGGGCGGGCTTGATCGCAGTGTTTTGTTTAATGCGTGGAGACGCCTTCGCCACAGCCTTAATTCTTTCGTATTTTTACACCAAGTGAGTAGAGCCACCGGCGCCCCAATTCTAAGTGTCTCATATGCGGTAACTAAAATTTTACTTTTGAGTTACAGATTTTCGTAGGTTGCATTAGCCACATACCCTTAAGAGATCTGTCTGTTTGTTTGGCTGACGTTTCTGATCATAGTTTTTGTTAACAATCGCAGCCTGAGAAATGACCGTCTACTGAGCCCTCCGGTAAGTAAAATTATGAATCCTAGTACACGTTCTGTTTACATAAAACATCCAGATAAATCCCCAGGGGATTCAAGTGGACGCAGCAAAAATAATTCTCATCCCAACCACGTTCCGCAAAATACCGCATCGTAGTGATGACCTCAAGTATATTTTCCACAAACGTTGATCATCGCAGAAATCAGCAGTACAAACAATGTCTCTCAATGCAAATGTCCAATGTCACTAATTCGTTACAAGGCTTACATAATAAGCCGGGGAGACACGACCGAATACAAATGTATACAAATGAATTGCAGATCAGGATATCGTATTGTAAAACGGAGCGTGGGTACTGAGTTGTGACTTGCCTAGACTCTAGTAAGTTGGTGTGGTTTGTTTATATAACACATAGGTATACTGTACAAAATATACTGTTCTTTATGATAATAGAGCACACACAATTATATAAAAAACCTAGCTCTTTGAGTATATCGATTATCGTGGTAAAGAATAGTAGAGGAAGGACATATCCTTCCTCAAAATTAAAGTGATTTCAATGGAATTTAGTACGAAAATATACCAAATTTCATTAAAATCGGTGTATCAGATTAGTCGTGAAAGCGTTATAGACAGACAGAGCTACTTTCGAATATATAGTACTAGCTGAACCCCGCGGTGCAACCCCGGTACGACAATAACCGCGGGCAACGCCGCGTGGCGAAGCTAGTATCTTTATAAATTCTAGCCTATGTGTTCTGATGTATAAGCTATATTATTTAATTACCGCTACATATTGTAAAGTTTCATCAAAATCCATTCAATAGTTTTTGCGTAAGAGAGCAACATAAATACTCACTCACATACTTGAGCGTTTATAATATACGAGTAAGTACGATTAGTGTGGATACGCAATGCTTATACTGCCAATGGGAATCCCAGCTCTGGCGAACCTTTGACTATTCTTATGTTTTACTTTTCTTGATAGTGTGATTGAAAAGTATGGAATTCCACTGTGATTTAGCTAACTTTAAATACTGACCTCCGTTCCCTTAGGCTCCACTAAGCCTTTACAAAACAGAGTATCGAAGTATTTTGACAAATCGAATTATCCAGTAGTCTTAGTAAAATTGTATGTACTTTATCATGACGTACATGATATTTACAAGAACACACACGTCTTTAAAATATAAACAGTTAACAACTTATAACAAAGTAAATGTTGAAAGCACAATAGTGACGGCAGATTTATTTTATCAATTGATTTGTTTCAATCGCCAAACACAGCACAGTACTAAGTTGCCATTATTTAGTACAAGTATTTCCGTTTCAAACTTCTAAGTAATAGCTCCGTATAGGATGTGGATTATTATATATTTATTATTACATAAAGAACTTCATAGACTACACACTAGCTCCTGACCTAAATAACAGTGAACGGTTCTTAACAGCGGGATTCTGAATTCTAACTACATTAAATATAGCTTGTTCTCTTTAATATATGATCCTAGACTTATCATAAATAAATATATAAAAATTCACACCTAAAATGGACCACGTATGATCTAAAATGACTCTAGTGACAACTGTCCTAGAGACCAGGCTATATTTTATGATGTGCAAATATGTGTGTGAGCTGAACCCCGCGGTGCCAACCGCGGTACGACAATAACCACAGGCAACGCCGCGAGGCGCAGCTGTTATCTTTATAAATTGTAGCCTATGTGTTATTCTGATCTAAAAACTATATTATTGTAAAGTTTCATCAAAATCCATTCAGTAGTTTTTGCGTGAAAGAGCAACAAACATACTCACTTACATACTCACAAACTTTCGCGTTTATAATATTAGTACGATAATTGAACTTATAAAATAACTAAAAGAATGAATATCATTTTCTTTAGCACCTCATTTATATAAAAACAGTAATTTCAAAACATTGCAAGTTCAATATGTGAGTAAATCTACCCAAAAATCGAGCTGAACAGCGGCAAAATACTCGTAGTAGGTTCAATATAAACATATCAAATGAGGTACCAGGCAATCATAACGTCTAAGAAATATATCATTTTACATTCGTGGATCACGTGCATCGTGTCGCCAGCGGCGGCCACTCAGCTAACCGATCTCTTCGTGATCAGAAATCGAAAGCGATACGTAATAACTATGTGAGCTATATGGTCAAAAGCATTACCGATGCCAAGTTAGCGGTTAGAAGAAAGCTACGTTTTTCCATGTAGAACATAGTTCCAATGGATATGGTCATCTCACTTTCTTTATGTTTAACTCGTTATTTGCGATTTTTTATAGTTTTTCTTATAAATATGTTGCAACGGATCACGTACAAACGTGAAAAAATATAGCGAACCACAAGGTTATAGATGTGCTTCTAACGATCGTAGCGTAATGTTACTTAACTTATTTTATACTCAATTAATAGTTAATCTTACTTTGAGTCTTTACCTTTTTAAAAAAAACAACTTAAAGACTGTGTAAATACAGCTAAGAATGAAAGCTCTTATAAAATGTGTGATAAAAACAGACAACACGTCTATTAATAAATTAATCATGGTTTTAAAATGAAAGTATATGCGCTTAAGTGCCCTGTTACTAATTTGATAAAAGTCCTTATGTTTTTAAATTATCAATTTAAAGTATGTGTGTAAATATCTGACTGCCTCGGTGGCGTAGTTGTAGTGTATACGACTGCTAAGCTTGAGGTCTCGGGTTCGATGCCCGGGTCGGACCAAATGTTTGTATTATCTGCAAATATTTGTTTCGGAGTTTGGGTGTTTTCTATGTATAATATGTATGTATTTACAAAAAAAAAGTATATAAATATTTATATCAGTTGTCTAGTACCCATAACACAAGCTCTGCTTAGCTTGGGACTAGATGGCGTTGTATTAGATGTCCGAAATACTCGTATTTATTTATTATTATTATTTAAATATAGCGAGGAAAAAAGCTCTCATAATAAATGTAATAAATAACCGACAACGCGGATATTTATTGGTAATGTCTATCTTATCAGTACTAACAAACGAACTAGATTTATCTTTAGTTTCAGCAAATATTATTCGACCTTTTACAATTATGTACTCGTATGTCGTCTCAGAGCAAACACGGGTATTTCGTGCGACTGTGATAAGATTACAACTATTTTAGCGCGTTTTACTACTTTTTTTATGCTAAGTGAGTGGCCGTGGCTATTAGTGGATAAATATGTCTTTTAAAAAATCTTGCAAAACATCGCGTCACTTTAGAGTTTATAGAAATACGAATGAAATTAAATTAAACAAATTCTACAGCTTTATAATATTAGTATAGATATCGGCTAACGGTCCTTACATTTTAAAGAAGATTAATATATATTACTATGGGTTTCAACAAACATTATGATGTTTTTTGTTCAATCAAACATTGACCGATTATATCATCAACAACCCATAACGTCCCACTGCTGGGCTCAGGTCTCCTCTCAGGAGAGGGCTACGTCCCCACGCTGGCCAAGTGCGGGTTGGAGACTGACAAGACACGTTGTGGCTATGTAATTTTCCGGACCGGGACCGACTACTTAACGTGACCTCCGAATCACGGAGATGCCACCAGCGGTCACCCATCCAGGTACTGACCGCGATGCGTTGCTTACACTCGGCAATTGTTTCTAATCACCGAGTGCAACTGGGCTATCAGACTCTCCAATTCTATTTTTAGTATAGATTTGTATAGATATATAGATAAACTACATACGGAACAAAACAATTGAATAGCACTCATCGCGTAATTACTTGTACTAGGCGGGAATTGAAATTTAAAATGAATACCTAACTAAAATTATAACTGGTGCAGTTTTATCGCATCGTATCACCAGTTCGAAATTACATCGCTCATAACACACAAACTGCAAAGTTGTTAGAACGTGACGGCTCGTTGAACTGTAATAAGGCTGTCATGATACCGATCACCTGCCAAATATGAATGAAATATCAAAAGGCGCTCTGAGCTGGAGGCGGATGATTGACTAAAGATTTTGTATGAGACTGAATGATTTATTATTAAGTTCTGTTGTATCACTTAGATCTACTAATTTATATTTTATTTTTAACAACTTGACCAGACAAATGTAATCTTTTAAAAGTAACCAAATGCAATATCATCTTCAGAATATATTTTTCCCTACTCCTTGACTACTCATTAAAACTATATCGCTAATCTTAGGTTGCGTAATGTATGCGTTACAGATGTTGTTAGTTTCCATACCTTCAGATGGTTTTAACGAGTCAACAATCTTTTTAATATATTTTAAGAACTTACCTCAAATGGTGGCGGTTCCGATTGAGAAGACAGCTCAGTCCACGGCCTAAGCAAGGCCCTTTCAGCATCAGCTCCGACCGCAGTAAAACTAACACCATATCTCCTCCAAAGAGACAGTTCGTATAACTTCTTCCAAGGAATTCCATCATTCTTAGGTGTCTTCTTCTTAATACTTCCTCGAAAAGACGACGTTCTACTTAATGGTTCTGTTGGCTTGCCGTTTTTGCTAGCGCCTCTCCATGGAGGCTTGGTACCATTGGTCTTACCATTGCTAACCGTACTTCCAGAAGATCTTTGACGCTGCAGACTAGGTTTAGTTTGAGTGGGAGTTTTTCTCTTCTCATCGAAAAGCACAGCGTTTGCTAGATCCTCATCATTATTCGAATAATCTGATTTTACTTCTTCGATGGTAACGACTCCAGATTTTCTTTCTCTGTAACTTAATCTGAGAGGAGTCCTATTAAAAGCTTGTTTAGCTTTCTCTCCATCGACTTCATCTTGCATTGCAGATATAACGCTGTCATCAGCGTATCTCATTCTAGCAGTCTTCATCAACGACGCCTTTGTACATTGAGAGAACAAGCGTTCGCACGCATCTGTCGACTTGTTATGATCTCTAGACTTGAAAGTGTTCTCTGAATCAGTGTCACTGTGACCTTCATAAGAACTGGTGCTGTTACTGAAGCTTTTTGTAAGACTCCCGTCATTATTTTTGATGGAATTGCGATTATTCTTATCGGCTTCTTTGATTTCAATAATACATTCATTGCGAAAAGATTTCCTCGATTGTATACTAGTATTTGAATCCGATTTTTCAAGAGGATTATGTTTGTGGTCCACGCATCCGTGAGCGTGGGCTTTTCCAGTGCAATGTTTATGGATTTTGGCCAAAGCAGCTAATGTTTTATTTCCGTTAGGTGACACATCATCGCCGCAGCGCAGCGACTGCTCAAAGGATCCCTGCACGTGGAACATGATTCACTGATTCTACACAACAGTCTCATTAATTTGTGTCGATATTGACATTTTAAAGGGTTAAAGTTCTGTAGAGCGGATCATATCGAATGTCACTGCACAATAAGAGCATTTATTAAAGTTATAGGTTTAGCAGCGTAGATCGGCGTGATAAAATACGTATTGGAGTACCATGGAGCATGATTAAAACGAATCGTGAGTAGTTAACCGTGTTTAGTAATAAGTGGTAAATATTTTAACAAAAGAAATACAACTTTGGTATTTATTACGATAATACATTTGGGAATATTTGGGACAAAAAACAACTTAGTTTTGGCTTGGTACTTTCGTCACGCGTGTTATATACACTGTTTTGACGTATTTTAGTATCACAAAAAAAGATGGAAATCATACGATTTTGAAACTACTTTTTTTTTCTGTATAATTTAAAAAGATGTTATTAAAATTCCATCTTTTCTGGTTTAAATATTTTTAATCCCGTAAGGTAAATCTTAACCTACATCATAAGCTAAACTTCGAGACGAGTTATTTAGACAGAAATCCATTTTATTGATATTTTAGCACTTGGCAGATTAATTAAGAGACGACCTTCGAGGACTTTAATTGAATGTTTTGCTTCTATTCAAGTTTTTCGACTAATTTATAATACATCATCATTTCATTTCAACCATTTGCCGTCCACTGCTGAACGTAGGTCTCCCCCAAGGAGCGCCAGTAGAACGAGTAACACAAATATTTATTAAAGTTTAATGTAAATAATTAAGAAATCAGGATTCAAAAACTTCATCATCACAGTCGGAAGACGTCCACTGCTGGACAAAGGGCTTTCCCAAGGCTCTCTATATCGGCCGGTCCTGTGTTACCCTCATGCAATTACTTCCAGCGCCTTGTATGAGGTGTACCATTTGCAAATCAATGTAAAAAAAAAAAAAATACTGGCTTTTGGCGCGCGGCTACGCCCGTATTTTTGTCGATTATCGTAGCAAAGAGTAGCCCTTTCCTTTCTCAAAAATCAAAGTATCTCCATGACAAATTTCATTGAAATCAGTGCAGACCGGCAGGTATGGAAGATATGGATTTCGGTCAACAATTTTTTTCAAACTGACTAAAATGATGTCTTCATTTTTTTTTTAAATAAATGTATATTGTCGTTAGTTTTACGTAGTGTCTGACGTCCACAGGCCAGGTGGAGTGATGATCTTCGCAAGACGGCTGGCAGGAGCTGGATGCGAGAAGTCGAGGATCAAACTAATTGGCATGCAATTGGAGAGGCCTATGTCCAGCAGTCGACTGCGATAGGATGATGATGATGATGAAAGTATTGTCTATAATTCAGAATACATACTTGTATTAAGAGTTTTATGTAAGATTAAAATTGAAATATCTTAGCGAACATCAACATCGTGATAAGCACGAAGAAATGGGTGTGGCAACACCTTTGAATAAAAATATTTAAGGCACATAGGGATCTGGTTACACTGGTCTGCTAGCCATTCTATACTAGTAAACCATTCGAATTCGGGCTTACTGGCTTTATTTTCACGGCAGTGAAAATATTGAAGACTAAAGACAAATATATTCCTTTCTTATTACCCGACTGCGAAAGATAGAGGGTTTTTCAAGTGTATGTGTGTATGTATATTTCTTTGGCACGCCCTAGAGCCTAAACGACTTATCATATTTTTATGTGAGAAATGGCAATAGATTCGTTTTAGTCAAAAAAAAACAAAAAAAATAAAGTGAATTTAATAAAAATGGTGGAAATTGACTCCTCGGGTTTTTTATTAAATAAATAATTCATTACATGTTAATATAACTTCTTCTTAAAGATAGGCGGACAATGTAAGGTAGATAGATCGACTAAGCAGTGAAGTGACGAATCGTCATCAACAGCTCTTACCAGTCCACAGCTGGACATATGCTTCTCCTTAAAAAGGAAGTCCTGGTCTTTTATATCACGCTGGTCATCGAACGATGAATGATAGAGAAGAACGGAACGATAAATGATTCTCAATGCGCCGACTCCAAATAAATTTGGAGAACATAGAGAGACGGTACAGTGTGAACATATCTTAAAACTTTTAAGCAAGAAACTAAAAGGATTTATCGAGGGCAATATATTAATTTAGGTGCTGATTTATGATATTTTATACAAGCGTATATCAGATTAAGACAGCTGTTACGAAAGAATATATTTGCAAAAAATTTGCGTAGATGATTAATGTAGGTATTACATTAACTAGTAGGTATATATATTTGAAAATTGATAGGTTATTCAAAATACAGTGTTAGATTTATACTGGAGCACAATGGCTCCACTTAATTTCGGAGTCACAAAAACCAGTGTTATACCGATTTTGATGGAGTTTTTTTTTTATTTATTTAATTAAATATTCTCAGGTGACTGGTCTACTTATTTGCGTCCCTTTCATCATAAAAGAATATTTTCGCCACTCTTTTGGAAAATGGTTACAGATACGTACTATACAGCCGACGTATCTTGGCGAGTCTGAACATACGCTCTGCGAACTTTCGCGCATGTAAACTAGTGAAGATTTCTTTTTAATAAAGATCAAAAAACTATCAAAAAATTATCTTCTGCGCGAAGTTTTACGAGTATATATGTATATACTTGTAAAACTGAATATGTAAATACATAAAACAATGGAGGCTTCCCTGACGTGTTGCTAATCACAAGGTATGTACCTATTTTATATATATATAATAGGCCAAAAACTTATTTCTAGGAAGAGTGCTATGGCCCGCAGTGGACTTTTAAGATCTTTGATGATAATGTGTACCTATTTTTCTATCTCCGTTTCAAGCTGTAATCAGCTGTTCCTGTAACCTTACCTAAATCTTGGCAAGTATATTGTCCGTTCTTCGTTATCAATATGTGAACTTCAAAACAAATAAAAAAATAGACTTGTATGATTTAATTGGATAAAAGTAAAAGAGTCTTCTAAATAGTACACAGCGTACACAGATACAGCATTTGGTAGCTCTTGTAGTTTTCAGTATTTTACTAATAACAAGAGCTACTGGTAACTTTGTTTGTTATGTAAAAATTAAAAAATCTTTCAGTTGCCAGAGAACAATATACAGTATTAAATCTCTAAAGGCTTTGATGACTACATACTTTCAAGCTAACCTAGTACTTTTAATATGTAAATTACAACGATATACGGTCTACAACTTTAGCTTACAAAAGCCGTTTTTCTGTGTACCTACCTACTGTCGCGTAAATGAGCGAAACTTAACACTGTTGCTCACATAAAATAAGAAACATCGAACATTTACATTTCAGCTATGCAATAAAACCTACACACGTTGTGACGTAATAACCAGCTCAATATTATACACATTATCACCGATGTTTCTCATAGAAAGTAAAGGTAAATTCGCATGTATTATTAACAATCAATATTTATCATTAAATACGTGACTAAGACCACCCACGTCATAAATCCAATAGTAAGGTTTGTTTAAATGTGTGGGCATTGTTTTAAGTTTAAAATTTAAATTTCTGTTACCGTTAATAAGTAGAAGAGTAACATCAACTTTCAAAGGTTTTGACATTCATAAATAATTTAAATTTGGAAAAGAGGTGACTGTCGTTCAGAAACTACAAAAAATAATGACGAGCAGGAACGACAAAGTATTAAACTGTTTATCTATACGACATCTGTAAGATTGAAAAAAAAAACAAAAAAAGTACGTCTAATGTAGGTAGATATTGTTACGTGTTAAGGTTTGAGATGGATTTGAGAAAAACCCATCTGATATATAAAAGAGACTTTTTTAAAAACGCTCTTAAATCACAATACATATTACTTAGAATAACAGTTCTTAATTGTCCGCCGGCGGAATCGTAGGGAAGCAACAATCAATCTATATTCGACGCTATGTTTATCGGCGTAAGTTTCATTATTCCGTGCCTCAGGAGATCGACGAGGACTTTCTGTGTGAAGATGTCTCGAGTGTTCGCGAATAATCTTTCCTCGTAACAATATTTTGTCCACAAAGCGGTCATCCAATTTACGGATTGTTATATTTCACATTGAAAAAGTAAAGCATATGGCGTTGACTTTCAATGGGACGTCAATAGCATACTTATCTTAAATTGTGATGTCACATCAAGATGGTCGGTAGGCACACACATAACTGTTCTAATTTGCAATAAACAAACAATTTATCATAGACTAGCTGACCCACGCAACCTCGTTTGCGTCTTATATTGCCTGTAGCGTAAAAAATTCCCCGTTTTTGAAACAGTCTTCATTGGTGCTCCGCTCCTATTAGCAGTAGCGTGATGCGTGAGCCGACCTTGCGTCTGAGCCGCGCGGGTACCTAACTCATAGATCTAAACTCCCCTCCTCCCCTCATAAGTAACACTTCGCAATAGGCCGTGCAGCAGAAATCGTAATATTTTAATTTTGCCATAACTTCAAAACCAAACATCCAATTTTTATCATTCAAAGACCAAATATTATCTACATAAACTGTAGTTAGTGATGAAATAATTTATTTTGATAAGGATTGATAGTATAGTAAAATAAACGCGTTTAAATGTAGTCCAAACAAAATTCAAGATTTTTAAATAAAAAAATGGTTGTTGTGCCTCACTCGACATAGATAGGTATAGTGTGTCGCGGACTTTTTTGTAGATATTTATAAGATCTACGATTAATTGGAACATTTTATGGTTCTATCTTTTACCGTTTAGGCAGCGTACGCAAAATAAGTAACTTATCTGGTTGATTTTTTACACTTTGTGTCCGAAAAACCCCAATATCTTACGGAACCCTATTTTTTCCAAAATAAAATATAGCCTATGTTACTCGTGGGTAATGTAGCTTTCGAATGGTGAAAGAATTTTTAAAATCGGTCCAGTAGTTTTTGAGCCTATTTATTACAAACAAACAAACAAACTAACATACAAACAAAGTTTTCCTCTTTATAATATTATTATAGTGTAGATTAACACGAAAAGTTCGTGTACGAATGCGTGTGTGTGTGTGTGTGTGTGTGTGTGTGTGTGTGTGTGTGTGTGTTATGTGTTTAAATGTATGTCTAATGTACAACACATGTGAAATCTTATCAGTTAATGAAAATTGCTGTATTTGTCACTTCACGGACAATATGGACGTAAATATTCTACGTTCAATATGTGCAAATATTTTGTACGATATACAATACACGTTATTAGCAACTAGACGCCATAGCTACAACTGCACAATACCGCACCGAAACAATAGGGTACCTACAGCAGTGTTTTAAATGAGGTCAAACTTTCGTCCTCAGTAAGACCGCAGCTTTTAGTTGTACCTTTGTTTTACCGTACAATACCCTCAGTGGGGAAGACTAAGGGTGTGTGCGGAACTCCCCGAGAACCGGTCTACCTACTAAACCCTGCGCGACCTCCCTCGGCAGTCACAGTTCGTGAAGCTCCAAAAATGTTTTACTTATACTATTTGATTATAATATTTTTATTATTACATACAACTATTCTTAAATTGGTTCTTTGAATAATTTTAAGAATAGTTCCTAACAAGGTCTTAGGAACTTATTTCAGTTGTTGTATTAAGCGTCAACAAACATGCTGCGGCAGACAAACACTATAGTAACTATAAAAGAGTTATCTCCACTAGTTTGTAACAACGCGTATATACAAAAAAGTAGTTAGTTACTGGGTTTTTTATGTAATTATTATTGAAAGAACATCAATTAAGTTCTTATTGCTGTTAAAATTCCTCGTATCATTGAATCAAGCTTTGCAAATATCATTAAATGGAAGACTAACCAAACACGTATTACATTTTTTCGAACTCAGTTTTTATTACCCGGAAAAAATGTTGTTACCTTCGAACCTTATAAATAAACCTTTGCAAAAGGGGTCACATTAAAAAATCAAATAAAGCCAAGCAAATAAACAAAGAAATCTTGAAAAGAAATGACTCTAAAAACTTACTCAAGGTAGGTGGAAAACTAAACAACATGATAATCTCCAACAAATACAAAACTCTCCGTTAATTCGCTATCTCCTACCAATATTTGATCAAGTCGTACCTATCTGCTGACACCATCGTGAGAACGAAGTCCACTTTCATTTTTTTAAAATCATTTTAGTACATGGGTATATAACATAAAACTGGCTAGTTTTTAACTCGATATTTAACCTCTATACACATCCTTCATTTTTTTTTCATAGTATAAAGCGCCAATGAGAAGGCGAATACCGATTGATGGCTGATTTACAGCTACGAGTCCAGATACAAGTGATAAAAGAATGTTGAATGTTGTTTGAGCTCGGGAATATCACAGACGATAATTTGGTTTAGAGATTAAATTCGCTTTTATAACAAGCTTCCCATTAACTTACCTAAAATATATGTCAATAGGTAAATTTAAATCTATTATGAATTGAGTAAGAAAGCCTACTATATATAAGAGGGGAGGGAGGTAGTTCATTTAATATTTCGTAAGTTGTAAGTTAACACGAAATGAATAACACTAGTGGTCGCCCAGTGGTTTAAATTCGACCGAATTTGCTACAGGTATTAACAATATGATTTGAATTTAGAAGTGCAGCGTTGACCGTATCGTGAAAGGAAAACAGTGGTAGACTGCCAATTATTGCAGTGAATCCCAACACTTAGGTAGTTGGCGCTTCACCACATACCTACGTCACATTCTGAAGTATGGTGGTTGATGTGTTTGCTCACGTTGGCTAAGTGTCATACTTAACGACACCTAGCTATTAATAATTCTTAGTAAAGAGTTTCCAAAAAGTCTACATTTATTTGTATACCTTACTTGCTGGACTTATTTCTTAATTATTACCGATAAGTGAGTAAGGCGATGTGATTTCTTTTCGAAAAGTGAATTGTATCACTTTAGAAAACTTTTAACCTTTTTTGTCTCTTGAGTCTTGAACGTTAATGGTCAGTAGTTGCCTACTATCAGGGATTCATAGTTCGCTTGTTTACCCGTTATTCCATCTCACCTCATCAGTATATACAAATAAACAAAATATAAGTGTCTGTTTGTAATTTCAAAATAACAGTTTTTCACTAAATGCATATGAAGGTTTATTATACGGTACTTATGTGAAAATACTTAAATTGATTTTTTTTATTTGTCTGTCCGTTTGTTCTGGCTAATCTCCGAAACGACTGAACCGATTTGACCGGACTTTCACTGGTAAATAACTGATGATATAAAGAGTAGCTTAGGTTTTTTAGACTATAACACCGCGGTGCTTAGCTACATATAGCTATATAGCTTAGGTAAAAACATATGTAGGTACACAATAAAGTCTATATATTTATTTTTTGGACCTAAAAATAGAACGTGGATTTAAACGTTCCTAGGTCTAAGAACTGTACATTACACTTTCATTTATTTCTTTAATTTATTTACAAAAATGTATCGAAGTGAAGCTGCGCCACACTAATTAGACAACTTTAATAGAAAAAGTTTATGAATTCGGTTTGATGAGAACCGCGTTTTATCAACACGTTAACATGTTAATTATTCAAAATGGCCGCCAGCGGTATTGCAGGCTAATAGCCTTTTAATGTAATTAGTACTGTTAGTATAATATTAATGATACGTTTTTGTGAAAGTATTCAGAAAGTGGGTGCCTGAAGGATGACATCTAAACCGGTTGCAAATCAGATAAGGTTCACTAAGGTTAACTGACCCACGCGACTACATCTTGCGTCTCTTGTCAATCATGCTCGGTTCCTATGGGTCTAAGCGTGATGTCAATAACCCTATCTTAAGTACACCACCAAAACACACATTTTAAATAAAATCATGAAAGTCGGTTGGATAGTTTCGAAGTTCATCCTTCTGACGCATAACGAGACATAACACAACTGTCTGTGTTTTCGAGAAAAACACAGACAGTTGTGTTAGTCTAATGGTTATTGGCCCCGACTGCCAATCCGAAGTTCGTGAGTTCGATTAACGCCCGGGACAAATACCTAATTACATGATAAACGTTTTTTTTATATCGTCAATTTGGAAGGGACACCTTCTGACTTCTTCAAAATGACTCTACTCTGCCTGATGGAAAGCATAAACAGAATCCAAGAGTGGTGGTCACCATACTCATTGTGAATGCAGACAAGGCAACAATACAGCATGGTGACCCATATTACGGCGGACTAGCGATGTTTCTGCTTTATCAGAGATGTTTATTTGTGCAGTGTCTAGGTGCAACCAATCTATAGTAACTAGCTGACCCACGCAACCTCGTTAGCGTCTTCTATTGCCCGTAGCGTGAAATTTTTCCCCCGTTTTTTAAACATTCTTCATTGGTGCTCCGCTCCTATTAGTATTAGCGTGATGATATATAGCCTATAGCCTTCCTCGATAAATGGACTACCCAACACTGAAAGAATTTTTCAAATCGGACCATTAGACTACGGGCCCGTATCAAAAATTTATGGGTCATGTGTACCACCAGGAGACTTTTTTAGAAAGATACAGGGGCATAAAACAATAACATTTAGCACTTGGAAGCTGTCCAACTGAGTATAGGTAAAGGGGAGGGAGTAGAAACCGTCGATTTTTCTCCCTTGTCACATAATTTTTGTACGGCGTTGCGAAATAATGGATTAGAAGAGATATTGAAATTGAATGGGACCGATGCCGTACAAAAATAGTGAGCCACAAAGTTGGCTTTCTTTTTGATTTCCCGGCGATTGTCTCGCTCAATTTAGTCATTTAATTTTAGACGGCATCGGTCCCATTCAATTTCAATATCTCTTCTAATCCATTATCTCGCAACGCCGTACAAAAAATATGTGACAAGGGAGAAAAATCGACGGTTCCTACTCCCTCCCCTTTACCTATACTCAGTTGGACAGCTTCCAAGTGACAGCATAGTGCTAAATGTTATTGTTTTATGCCCCTGTATCTTTCTAAAAAAGTCTCCTGGTGGTTCACATGACCCATCAATTTTCGACACGGGCCCGTAGTCTACATGTTCCTGAGATTAGCGCGTTTTAAGAAACAAACAAACAAATAAACTCTTCAGCTTCATAATATTAGTATAGATATATATGTGTGTATATGTTTAAAGGTTTATGAATACGTTTATCGGCAGTCTGATAACCATTGTACAGGCTCTGCCTAGTTAGGGATCAAAGCATGAGATGTGTGGGGCTATTACTTCATTGCTGTAGGTATTGGTAAACAGCATAGTTGTTCAATATTTAAATTCGTATAGCGAAATAGAACCCACCTAAGCGATAATATTGAAATGTGTCTCTTACGTAATTGTACTACACTGAGGCAGAGGTTCTCGTTTCACTGACATTCAACCTGTTTATTTTACTAATGTTTAATCTATAAACTTTATATTCCATAGTTTGAAAGGATAGTAACAGAACTCTGGTAGCACAAGACTAAGGACAGCAAATGATCTACGATTCGAAAATACAAGATTAGTTTTATTAAGATGAGTCAATATTTATTTACTAGTGACCTCTACAATCACACGACACACAAACAGTATATCGATCAAGGCCTAAATGAAAAATTATTACCACCAACTAGATTTAATGACATTTAAAATACAATGTTTTTCATAAACGTATTAATTTTTGGTAGTGTATTTTTTTTTTCAAAAGAAGAAGTATTCCAGTGTCGCAGAGAACTTCAGACTAAATACAACAATTTGTGGATCACACAAAGTGTAGTCCAATGTGGGGTTACAACCCATAACAATCGCAATAGAAAGCTACTCGTAGGTGACCGTTTTAACAACTACGACACAGTTAACTCGCGTCTAGTTAATGTACACAAGTCTTGTCTTCCGCATCTATCGATATATCAACCGATTAACACAAGACAATAGATCATACATAAGCATGAGGGAGCTAGTTAGTCAATCAGTCGCTCGATCGGTCGTGACTGCCAACTTACTCTTCGACTGATCCACAGATAACCAAACCTGGTCGGAATATAAAACACCTATAAAAATTTCTCACCACGCGACATAGCAATTAAGCAACGCGAAATTTACTTTTAAGTGATCCATCGTCATTTTCTTCATCAACTGCTTTTAATGATCTACTACTGTGCTCTTCTGAGACAGGAGGATTTGGTCTACTGTATCACGCTGGTCGAACGAGTTAGTATAGGATTTGATATAAGTTTTCCTTCTCCTTGAAGTGATGTTGTTCTGTGTAGTTTGCTCCTTAGTCGCCTCTTAGGACATAAATGGTGGTAATCTGTAATAGTAAATCGAGTACGCCTAATTATATATGGCCAGTCGTCTGTTGGACCTCCTTTTAGAACGTCGAAGTTCACAGATTACAGACTAGACTACATATTATTTGAGGGATTGAAGATGTAGTAAGTAGCTGACGGGCCTAGCCCAAATAAATCTATATTTTTGGACATCTAACACACAACGCTATCTAGTCCTAAACTAAGCAGAGCTTGTATTATGGGACAACGGATATAAATACAAGTATACTTTTTACTGAACACCCAAACATTTAAACATATCATTCAAACATGAACATGGACATTGGACCCATACGGGAATCGAACCCGAGACATCAAGCACAGCAGTCGCATACGCACAAGTAATTCAAGTATTTCGCGTAACACCATAGGCCACGATAATCTGACTGCTACTAAACATATACATACACTCACATGCTTATATATTTTTTGTAAATTATATATTTACGTATAACAGATAAATTATACCCAGACACAGGAGAAATAATCATAATTGCGAAGCAATTATGTATCCTGGATGAGATAGAAGTAACGCTGATTTCAGCTCGAACGGTACTACGGCGGTACTACCCTCGCAAATAAGATTAACGTAAAATGACACTGCTGCTGTCATGTTTCGTTGGTGAGTGCGAGACCAGAGGCATCACTAGGCCGCCATGGTGTGGGTCACCAAGCTGCGTTGTTGCATTGTCTGCAATCGCAATGAGTATGGTGACCACCACTCTTGAATTCTGCTTATGCGTTCCATCAGGCAGAGCAGAGTCATTTTTGCAGGCCCAAACGTAAAAAAAGAATCGAACACAAGACCTAATTACCTATAACTTCGGCTCATGTAATTAAACAACATCAAAACTAATTAAGTTTTTACGAACGAAAAAAAGAACTTAAAAATATTGACTTATTTTGTTATTTGACTCCATCATACTTAGTATTTAATTACATAAGTTAATTAAAACGAAATGAGATATACAAATTCACGCATGATTAGAAAATATATTTTCACATCTTCAATGATTTCAACCTAATTTTGTTAACAGTAGGAATGAAATTTAAATGGAAAAATTATACACTTATATCTCCATAAAAATAAGTAAATAGCGACGACCACCTTTAAACATGTTTAAATAAAAAACGACTATCATTAATAGTTCATTTGATGGTGATTTTCATTCATAGATTTATAATTATGTATAAAACTTAAATTTTAAATAGTTTTCATCTATAAAATTATTTGCCCTGTTTGACATCACCTGAACTGAACATCAACGCAGAGTCGAAACCGTGAGAGCTACAAACTTGAAATTTTGTCAAAAAAGGTTCTTTATGTTAAGAGAGAATTTCTGGAAATTTCCCCCCTTACTAGGACATATTAAGAGATAAACAGTTCTTTTTAGACTGGCAGATACAGGCTTTCTTATTTTCAAAGTTAGATTTTTTCTACTTGTGGCAATTAATTGTGATTGATTGAATGACACGGATTTAAGGAGCAACTCACTACATATCATAATAGTAAACAATACATTAAATTTACAAAAGGTCTACAGTAATAAAAATCATCCAATGGGGGAAGATAATATGTGTACCACAGGTTCAAGTTCTTCTTCAAACTAAAGTCAGGCACATGCTCAGTTTTTATTCGAGTAAAATTAAATATAGTTGTTAGTGGCAAATATGAATTTCCTAAAACAAAAGTCGATGGTAGACCAATAAAAGAGGTCAAAATGTTTCATAAAGTGGAATAAATGCGTTCAAGCTAAAGATTATTTTATAAACCTCCGCATAAGGTACAAATTACATCGTCATAATATAAAATGCATTAACGTCACTCAACCTGCTACAAAGAGTCACAATCTAAACTGGCGCAAGATCAAGGTGAGACTATTTTTACATATCATTATATAACAGCATCTTCATAGATTTAAGATAAGATTAATTCACTGTCATTTAATTACAGAACACTTCCATAACACAATTTTACACATATATAAATAATTAGTTTGTAGACGCTTCTAAAGCTCAAAAGGTTCTTTATTTTATGTATGGGTCTGCCATAGTGATACCACTCTGCCTAATCGACAGCATAAGCAGAATCAAAGAGTGGTGGTCATTATACTCATTGCGAATGCACACAATGCAACTACCTTAGAAATCAGCGTGGCTCTACAACCTTTGGTTGTGCACCAATTGAGCTCAAATTTTAATATGATTTCCGCTTTAAAGATTGTTTTCGCCTCAGTTATGTTTCTCATTACTTTTCATCATACATGCAACTATAATGTGCCACAGCTAGCCTGTTGTGTCAAGGAAACATTAACTTGGCTCTTAATTCACCAACTGACTGATATAAACTGTGGAAAATCATTTGTCTGCACAAATGAGCGGAGTCAACCGGAGTGCAGCTTCTGCTAAAATCCAGAGTTGAGCTAAGAAATTCTTTTAATGATTTTCAACTAGTCAGAGGTCAAAACCCTTCCTCTTTCTACTTTTAGGCTTAAATGACAGCAACGTGCTTAAGACAATTAGTTTTAGGTTACCGGACCTGTCTGCCGTTTGGACTTATTACCATAAAAGACAAAAAGTTTATTAAACTAAAACAATAAACAACAAAAGTCAAAGTTACGAATCTTGGTCACTTGTCAGCTTACGACTTTGGAAACAATATTAATTACAACGGCCTGAGGCAACGGATCTAATATGAACTTATTCCTTTTATTATGCCTTCGTTCAGAAAACGTCGGTACACTTCGTAGAATATTTTAGGGTGATCGATATATCAAGTGTTAATAGTGTAGTTTATTTGTATTGCCTTCCTTCCTTAATTTCAGTATTGTTGTTTTTTACTTATATCTCAAGACTTGACATTACTCGGAAGAGGTTTGCTATTGTTAATTAGTAAAAAATACATCAAACCAATTCTGCGAAGGTTTTTTGTTGATCAGTAGGACATATTAAACGCACTCGTTGATGTAAAATTGTGCATCTTTGCATTTGCATTGTACATCGCTGGGACAAGTGTGTAGGGGTCGCTGATTAAATAAAAAAAACTTGTATTATCGTTAGATCGGAAACTTTACAGACCACCCATGTAAGTCTTTATCAAAATAAAATCTGTGCATAAATATCACTAATTTAAAATTAATTGATTTAAACGTCGGTAAATCTATTATGTACAAAATCTTTAAGAAACTTTCTATAAATCAACACTAAGTGTTAATAAAAAACTATCTCAGAAAAACTAAAAACATTTTATTAGAAAGATTTAGGTATTATGTTGTTATGATATTAGATATAAGCTAATAGCTCCAAATCAAATATTAATAATATATGTAAATATAATGATACCTATGCATAAACAAATTCCTTTATAAACCGTAACTATGTATGGACACATGCGAGAAAAATATGCTTTTATAAAAAAACCGATTGACAAATGAAATATCGATTCTACGGTAAATACAAGCGAGAGTTCATGGACATTTCATATAAGAATGTTATAAAATTATCATTTTAATACGAAATTTACGATTCGGAATGTACACAAAGATGGTATTCGACGTACTTGACCGGTTTAACGATGCAAAATTACATAATCAAATAAAAGACATCTAGTTCTAAGGTCATACTAATATTGAATATAATGCCGAAATTCATTTTATATATAATCACACATATATCGATCAAGCGATTTGAATTTTTTTAGTGTTTTCTATAAAATCTGACCCCGAAATAGTTCCAAATGCTTGCACAAGCCCGCTGTGCAACGGCTTATTTAAACACTTATACATTATTTAGATGTTTTGATTTGTGGGGGAACGGGTGCCAATGTCCCACCAACACTAAGATGCGGGGTCCTCCGACCAGGTACGGTTATCACGCCTGGCGGGCCACTGCCCAACAGTTGATGTTGGGATGTTGGATATATGATAATCGGCGAGAACTTCTACTGCGCGATTAAGGATTGGTAGTTCATTCGTGTTGTACGTTGCTCCGTAGTTTAGTGTATCTGCGGTAGAAGGCGCTATAGTATGTCGCTGTTGCGATGTATATGGAAGTCGCCACAGATTGTTAATTTTTAAAGGTTTTAACCATATTGGGGGTAGCGAGAATACTACTGCGGAGAATGAAATGGTAATGATATCATATTTGCTTCATCATCATAAAAATTAAACATCATAATCTTCACTTTACATAAGAGTCAGAACGTTTCTAATTCACCTTTTTTCTATTTTCTTTTTATTATATATTTTGTCGCAAACCTGACTTTGACCTTGCAAACATACACGAAACGGACACAATAACACCCAGACTCACCACAACAATTTGTAGATCACACAAAGTATTGTCCACGTATTGATCGAACTTCTAAGACACTACGCCATTCGTGAATTCATGATTTGTCATATTTCTATTTATAATTATCTTCTTTTAAACAGTTCATTAATAATTTATTACATCGTCCTCGACACTTTAACTCGACAATTTTCTTATCAATATTTTGATCATCTCGAAAAAGCAAAGAATAAAAACAAAACAACAGTTATAATTTACGAAGCACCCAAATCGCATTGATTAAATTCGTGTTGCAATAAAAGAACTTCACATTTTTCTAATTCTTAGAACGGAAAAAACTAAAAGGATGAAATATTAATCTTTTATTATATTTTTGCTAGAGTAATTCTGCAAGAAATGTTCGTCTTGACGATGATAATCGTATTTTATATCCTTTTTTTCTACAAGATATATTGGTGTTTAATTAATTTATGCGTAAGTATTTTAATTTATAAAATACTACGATATACGATTGGGCAAAATTATACGATTAAATACAAATATAAAACAAAATCTTTTGTATGATTTGTAACCTTTCAAATTAATTTGATAGTAAACCAAACTTTTTTGTTGGAAAATTACGAGTTGTTAGAACTTAAAAATGTTTTATTCTCGCATTATTATCTTTTTTTTTTGTAACCGACTACAGAGATGGGCAAGGTTCTATGATGTTACACTGTATGTATTTTTTTTATTAATTTGTGTACACATAAAAAATTAAAAACAATCTACACCGATTGAATTTAGAATTTTGACACCACATACTAAATAAACCGGTTCAAATATTGTTCTTATCATTTTTATTTACCCATTATTCTGTTATTCATGTATCACTACTGCAACCATGATATAGTCACAACGAAGCGTGGCAAAGTACAGCTAATATTATTATATTTTAACATAATTATAATTTATATAACGCGACTTAACTAATTACTATTAGAAATACTGCAACCTGCAACTGTACTAATAACCGTATACTAATGTGAACGCTTTCTACAAAGCAATGCTTCTTGCTTGGTATGTGCTAGTCTCAAAAGAGGAAAACAATCGAAACAGCTGCAAGATTTAAACGTCTAAGTCTCGAACCTCAACGCCATTGGAAGATTAAAACAGAAATCCTATAAATACATGCACATTCCACTTTATGTAAAAATAATTAGCGTCTCGTGCATTTCATGACGTTGTAATAACATCGTTTAAATAAAGACTCGTTATTTAGCTTAATTTGTTTTTTTTTAAATTCAGTATTGAACGATCTATTAACACAACTCAATCGACACCTGAAATTTTAATGGTTTAAATGAAATGTTCATGCGGTTAAGGTTCTTCATGTAGCCTCACGTTTTTTAAGTTTGACACTTCTTTTTTTTATTTGCCTTTTAAGGTATTCCAATGTAATTTTTTTCGATTCGATATTTAAATAGTTTAGTTCTTTTTTTTTATTCTCGACAATCAGAAGTTGTTTATGGTTTTAAAGGTAATACAAACATTTGTTATTCTTTTATTGCTAGCAGCAGTTGAAGACAAAACTTTTAACTTATCTTGATTTATGTTTATTAAAAAAAAACATTTAATATGACACTTTATACCACACACCTGACAGACAATTTTACATTTAGATATACAATCTTTGTGAGATCAAATGTATATTTTATTAATTATGAACGAATACATCGTTTAAAAATCTTGAAAATGTTCGACTTCCTCACCTTAAAAAGATAACCAAAAATGATAAAATATCGAATATATATATAATATTCATAAACATCCGTTTGGAGGCGACAGACGAGGCAAATAAATTGGCTAACTGTACCGTCAGTGTCGTGTACAGGAATATCGAAGTTATTTTATTTTTTCTAAATTGAACCTTCCAAAGTGGCTCTACTCTAGGAAGTAAGTATTGGTCACCATACCCATTGCGAATGCCAGCAATGCAACATAGTGACCCGTACTATGGCAGCCTATTGAGATGTCTTTGCATCATTGGGCCTCCGGTCTGCAAAAAGTTCCAATTCCTGTAAATAGTAAACTGTTGTTGGTATTTTTAAGGCTCGAACTACCTGTAACGATTGCTACAGATGTTGGTATTGCCATCAGGAATGAGCGGGATCTTCAATCTTACCGAGGTACGGAGAGGCCTTAGTATATTAAAAAGTGGTCACCAATACATATCCTGACTTGATTACGATTGCTTAAATTAGCAATGTGTAAACATATGGCGTTTTTAATAACTCTAGTTAAAACTGGAGATGGTCTGTATATTCTTTAAAATAATTTTCAATATGATTATAATATATATAGCCTATCTCTTGTTAACACTGGAGATAGATTATGGAAAACAGCCGCTAGTCAGCTGTCTCTTAGCGACGTGCCACCAATTTTTTTTATATAAGACCCTGCCATTAGAACTCTACTCTGCTTGATGGAAAGCCTAAGCAGAATCCAAGAGTGGTGGTCACCATAGTCATTGCGAATTCAGACAATGCAACAAAGCAGCATGGTGATCCACACTATGGCGGCCTAGTGATGCTTCTGCATCATTCGGCCTCAGGTCTCGACTCACCAACGAAACACGACGCGACACAGCATGAACGCTGTCATTTTACGTCGAACTTCTGTGCGAGGGTATTAGCGCCCCAGTCGAGTCGGCCCGTTCTGTTCTGTTCTGTCAAAAAGTGTCTCTACTACCTTAATAACTAAATCACTTTATTGTATTTGTGTATTTATCGGAAAGGTGTGTAAGGACTAATGTAGGCTTTAGAGATTACTTAATTACTTGAAACAATGTCAGCATAAAACGTGTCAGTAATGAGGCAGTAGCCACCGGCGAAGTGATTACGAATGTGTGGAATGTTAAATGGAAGGTTTAGGTTTAATTGATTCCTGTTTGACAACCAGCTGTTAGTAAGATTGCAAGACTTATGCTTAGAACATCAATACTAATAATGTGAAACCGAAGAGTTTGGCTGAACGCAATAATCTTAGGAACTAATTAATTGAACTGATTTTTTTTATCAATTTAAGGCTATCGGTATAGGTTGTATAATAACATGCTACGATCCACAGCGGCCGAGCATAAATTAAAAATGATGTGACGCAGAAGATGTGCGTATAATAACAATCTTTAAAAGTTGGTTGCATCATGTCAAAATTGAAAATTACAGTCGGTACAGAACTTATTGAGTTTTTGAAGGAATTCAATTTGTTTATATATAAGTAGATAGATATAGAGTAGGCTATTACTATTGTTAACATTGTATAACCGGAATTCTTAGAATTACTACTACTCAAGGCTACAAATAGCGTGGTTGGTTTAATGTGGGGGATTCGCTCATTGGATTTCGAACAGTGAGGTGGTTTAAATTATGTCCGGTAAGATGTGCATTGTTAAGTTGTTCTTTTTTTAAATAAATCTCTCTCATGAACCTAATACTATTTGTAAGTAATGATGTGTTCTCTGTGACCTTACGAAATAGGTTCATTCAAAATAAGCCTTAACTTAAACATAACTTTAACTTGAGTAAGTTTAAAACTGCAGTATGTCCGTTATGTAACACGATTACTGAATATGCAATAGGACTTTGCTTGCGTATTGTTCTGTGATTGTAAAATATGCAAATATTTCAAACACCTGTGTGCATTTACATATGGGTGCGAGACAGCCAACTATTTGTCGTATCTATATATATAAAAATCAATGTTTCTCTGTATGTCCTTTATAGAAACATAAACTATGCATTTGATCTTGTGATGATCTTAACAAAGTGTTGCGCATGAACCTAGGAAGATTTCTGAGTTGTTGCGGTGTAACCCGCGGGGCAAAGCTAGAATCAACACATTAGGCATGGATTTAGATAATGTTTTAAGCAATTCACAAACTCTGTATACCTATCACACTATTCCAGTAGACTACCATCATTTCCCAAGACTAACTTTGAGATTTCTAGATGCAAATAAATTATCAATACAACTTGGAATACTTTGCTATATATTGGAAAGGTTACAGAATATTTGTACACAAAAGTATGTGGATATATATTATAACCTGGCTAAACTAAAACTGGACCTACTTATGCCACAAGGAACCAATCCATACAGATGCCAAAATCAAAGAATTATCCTTATCTACTTAAAAATAGGGTTCTTATTTAGATTTTGGCATGTCAGCGGTTCCTTGTTGCATAAGTAGGTCCAATTTATCTAGGTTTTCTAGGATTTACGGGGCAAAACTTTTTTTAAAATTTGGTTTAGAGAATTTTCGAACATCATAATTAGACCGACGGATATACGGTTAAGAGATTTATAATCGAGTAGCGCTTATTTTTGTGGTTAACTCGCAGCAACCGCTCTTTCGTTTGCGTCTCTCAAAAAGAAATGAATTTGCCCTGTTTTTGCAACACTTTTCATTGATGCCTATTGGTCGAAACGAAGCGGTGTAACTAAAATAGGTAAATGGGATATCATACTTTAAAAATAATCTCAATTTTAATTCGTAGTTTCTGAGATTGATAAGTTCTAAAAAAATAATTTAGCTTCTTAATAGTAAAGTTTACTTACATGTTATCGTACTCAAACTTGTGGTGTTTAGAATGAAACAAAATTCCATAAATCTATGTCGCTATTTACTATATGAATCATAATAAAACTACTGACCCCGTTCTGACGATTGGTTTATGGTCATATTAAGAAAATGAGCTATAATTTACGTCACCAATACGCCGAGATAACACCAAGAAAATACATACTTCCAAATGAATGTATATTATGAGACCGTGATATCGCTCCGGTCGAGCCGGCCCATTTATGCCGAAGCGTGGCTCTTCCACGTTAGCCTATGGGTTAGGCAGTTACCGACCTTTCATGACAGAAAGAAGTTCATTGTCCGCGCAAAAATGATTCAATTAGTGTTGCAAGTGTAAATTATACCACATTACGTAATGCATAAAATCTATTTCGATCGAAGTAAAAATTTTCTATTTAAACTTTAAGGAACGTATTCTTTTTAATTTAATTCTACTTGTTGCCTCAACACATTCCTGAGAAACTGGTCTTGTCAGGTAAACAGACAGACTTAAAAGTAATTCTACAATGATAAGGTATCCATATAATATAATACGGAATGAATGCTTATTATATTAATAGTATGTTGCAGAACTTCGGCCAGCTGTGTTCGACCTACCGCAATGCGTAAGCGCACATTTATTAAGACGGGCTGACTTCTTTGTGTTTAAAAGATATTTTCTGTATGTTCTAGAGAATAGTACTTGATTTGAATCAAATATACCTAATATGCTATATTTTACTCTTCACGAAAATTAAAGATAAAGAGAAAAAACTAATAATAAAACCGACCAAGCCGAACTCGCGCACCGAGGATTCCGTACAAACCTGTAGGTATATTAATATGATGTACCTAAAAATGTATGCTTTTCGCAATTTTTCCTTCATCTGTGCTATAAGACGTTGCTTCGTACCAAATTTCAAGATTCTGAGTTCACAGGAACACACCCACACACAAACACACCATACACCCAGTAAGTTTTGATTCCTTTGCAAGTATCGAAAATTTGCAGCATAAACGGCTGTATCTTTTAATTACATTGGCTTAGAAGTTTGATTTTTTCACAGCTCCAAGGGACCTACTGTCCCTTTGTATTTGATATGAATTTAAGCTTGATACATCCACGCGTTCCTGAAAAAAGGGTCTTGACAGACGGACGGAAAACAAAGTGATCCTATTAGAGTTCCGTTTTCCCTTTTGAGATACGGAACCCTAAAAAAAATGTATATTTCGCATTTATCATAATATACAGTCTTAATTGTCCACTCTTGAACATGGACCTTTCCTTAGAAACAAGGTTTTAGCCTACTATACCACGGTGGTTCGACGGGTTGATATATGACTTGTACCAAGTTTAATTTCATTTTGCAGTGATGTTTTCATGTGTAGTTTGCTCACAAAGTCGACTCTTACGACACCTATGTGATAAACACGGGCAGTGACATTTTGTATTCTTGGTCCGTCACCACACGTATATTATTATTTAGTATGTAATCACAGTGTCTAGATATCGATGCTAAACAATGCCTTTAGACCGGGCGTCCTTCAAAATCAAATGTCAAATGTGTTATTTACAAGATTATAATATGTGGTTCGTTTTAATACGTACAACTTTAGTTTTTCTGTGTAATTAGGCAAAGGAAATAAAAAGATGTTCAGAACAGAAATTGCAGACAAGTTAAATATTGGTAGAAATAAATAGACCGACTGAAAATCGTATAGTTACCTACTTCAAATTCACAAACTTAATTATATTTTTTAGTATTTCCCGTTTTAAATTACTTTTAAATATATAATTTTGTATACCTAGTAATTCTTTATCTTGGAGCCATTTGAATTTCGAAGAAAACAAATTTCGGAAATACCTACTTAATTTAGCGCTAAATTCGCAATTTTTGATCTATATTAATAGTAGGTCTTCTGTAGTGTCGTTTGAGTTGGTAAAGTTTATGCGGTTGTAGGGGGTGACCTCTGGATCTACTGTGTCGATTTTGAAAATAATTTTGTCAGAAAACAACTGTATTACATGTGTTACTACGAATTACCTCTCCCGCCCCTCGTGAGTATTAAAAATAGCCCGTTACATACAAATTGCCCGTTACTTTATGCGCTGTTTTTTATTTGTGGGTGGCAATTGGCAATCAAATACGGCCCGCTATGTACGTCATCATCGTTTTCTTTTCATTTTTGTAACGCTACTTAACATTTATATGTAAATAGTTCATAACGTGCAATCCTTACAAATATGTACAAACCATTATTCTTCAAAAACAGAAGCAATTTGCATTAAAATTAACTAAATTGTTTTGCAAACTTTTGTAGTCGACAGTTTGACTTATGAACATGACAATAACTAATGAGGCAAACAGCTGTTTTTTTTTCATGATCCTGTCAAAATTACTCCACTCTGCTTGATGGAATGCATAAGCAGAATCCAAGAGTGGTAGTCATCATGCTCATTGTATTTAAAAATATACCAAATGTCTTTCTATTTATAACACAACATTCATTCAGTACCTCGAAAAAACGCAGAAATGTATGGACCTTCAAAAACAGAAAAGCACAATACAGCTTCATGAACCAAAGACGAGGTGAACTATATGGTATTTACTCTCCTGGATCGCGCAATCAAAGTTCTCACGCTAACTAGTTGCATGGTGGTCGCGGGTCGACAAATTTAATAGCAATTAATGGTATATTTAACTCGGGCCACAAAACCAATATATGAAAAAAAGTAAACCAACACCACATGCGACTTCATTAACGCTTTTAACCGTAGATTTATGAAAGGTTCGCCATAAAGATTGTAATTAAGTATGTGCTGGACCTTTACTGATTATCAACACCAGATCACACGCTCAGTGCAGGGCCGATATGCCGGATATATAACAGTTAACTTGACATTTTATTGGTGTATTTCAACTAAAGCTGTGGTGCCACTAACAGCGATTTAATTATCATTACAAATCAAATGATGAACATAGATAAGAATATTAGACATACGTAATGAGATCTTAATTAAAACTATGAATTAATTTACAAATTGGACTGGCAAATTCAGAGATAAGCGCGGAGTATAATTTTTTGTTCTAAAACATACTCCTCATTCATTATTCCTATAAAGATCGTTTATCGCATTCAAGTATTAATTATAATATTTTTTTGAATCATTCAGGTAGTAAAAGTATAAGAAAAATATATTGCTGCCTTTAGAGTGTCCTACAGTATTAGAAAGTGGAATTGGGAAGATTAGAACACCAGTTAGCACACTATGTGGGTTGAAAGGCAATATAGAACAGCTAACACAGATTTTCTGTGTGGCAAATCTCAATGGCTCAAAGACATTTTTTGTTTAAATAAATCGCATTTAAGTTCGATTTCTTAAATCAAATAATTTATTACTTCATTTATATACTACGCTAGCTTCCACTAGACTTCGTTTAGTCAAATGTAATTGACCTATCAAAGTCCAATTTTTTTTATTGGTCTTTTCTATTTTCCTCTGATTCTTACACTCAATTGTCGAGTTCATCTTGAGTTTTGAGCTTATCAATATATTTGGCTATACATTTTTATTTATATTAATATATTTACTTATAGCCAAGAATCGAACCAAGTGGCGTGCAGTTGGAGAGGCCTATGTCTCATCATCATGATAGTACACTTATATATATCACTTGGTACATTGCCCGCTGTCTATAAGTACAAAACTTTGCTTACAGCAGAGAAGACAACCGCCCGCGCGCTACCCACGCTCTCAATACAACACTCAATTTAGATGTATTTACTCCTAGGCAACTGCAATTACAAACAATAGAAATAATTGTCAAATACTTCTGGTCTACCATCATCGTTTGAGTGGGAGCAATATAGAATTAATCCTGATAAATCGTCACTTTTTGAACGACGTAACAAAAAATTTGTAACTACCTACTTTTTTCTTTGCATTTTTCTTCAAGTAGTCTAACTATAAAACGTAAACGCTAAAACAAAGGGACAGAGAAGGGTTAACAGCATTTGAGAAGTGGTGCTGGAAACGGATGATGAACATCAGTTGGACAGAGAAAAGATTCAACGAGGATGTCCTAATAATGGTCAACGAAATAAGAGTTGGCCACTTGATAAGAGACGACAATCTGTTTAAAACAATACTGGAAGGAAAGGTAGAAGGCAAGAGAAAACGAGGCCTAGATTAAGTTATATACGAGTACAGTAAGTAAAAGAGAAAGCAGGAGTCGTGGTCTATCAAGAGATCCAACAGATCGCAGAAAATAGAGAGGAGTCCCGATTGCTGCACCGACAAGGGCCTGTCCTTAAATTGAGAGAGAGAGAGAGAGAGAGAGAGAGAGAGAGAGAGAGAGAGAGAGAGAGAGAGAGAGAGATAAAAATGGAATTATATAATACGATTTACTAAGAACTCCTTTCAATATTACCCCGGCCGAACTCATGGTAACTTTATTTTTAGCATGCTCAGTTTCAGTCGCAATTCTGTCTAAAAAATTTGGTCTTGAAAAAATTCGACCTCAATGTAAAGACAGCAGCACTCGTTAATAAAAACTAGTGAATTCAGTCGTGCACCTTGCATTTGTATTGTGCATCTTTGGGAGGAATGTGTAGAGTTTAAGGAGATTAAGTATGTGGAAAAATAAAACTAACAAACAATGTATTGTATCATCGTTAGGTCGGGAGGTTTTTCGAACACTTACGTATATTATATCCTTAACTTGAATTTGTTAGTAAGGATACGTTAACTACTTGTTAACGGGCCTACATTATTCTCAGATTTGCTCTCTCAAAATACCGCGTCTGTCTAGTTTTTCCATCTTCTCCTTATCATCACAACTTTATCTTCAAAGACTCCTCCAGCGTTAGAAATTTACATCTTGTGTCGCGTGGGACTTTAGAAACATACATGACAAAAAGAACACCCATACTGAGAACAACAATTTGTGGATCACACAAAGTGTAGGTATGGGATTTGCACCCACAACACTTGACGCAGTAGAGAACGGCATGGCGACCGCTTTAACCACTATGGTCGGCCTAACCGTGCAGTTAATCTGTGTGTCAGTTAACTGCTATCATATTATCACACATTTACGTAACCAAAACTCATTTCTGATACTTTCCCAGTGAAAACAAAGTCGCCCCCGCGCTATCTACACTTTCGCTTGTCAAAAACGGACGCGGACGGTCCACGGTTGGTTTTCTTGTCGTTTGTGTCAGTTTCACTACTTTGTTAATAGCCGTGACCAATCAATTGTTGTACGTTACAATACTAGTTGGTAATAAATTATGAAAACATTTAGAAGCTTATTGACCTGTGTAAGTTTAGATCTAGATAAATAGGAGTAAGGTAATTAATACTATTTTCTAATTTTCATAGATGTTACTATAATTTTATTATAACCAGCGTTATTTATTATAATTACGAGAGCGCCTTCAAAGGCAAAATGTGGTTTCATTTAGAGATTATAGTTTTAGTATGTATCGTCATCTTGAAACAATATATTGGTTTGGAACTATGCCTTGAACTTACAATCTATTATTCTTAGCTTTAGATTAGTCCTTATCATTAAAAACCTTGTTTGTGCATCATCATTTCCTAGTTTCCTTCTAATGTTTTCATCTTTGATGTCAAAAAATACCTGTTTTTTTTTTTTAAAGACAACTCCCGCATTAGGAATATACATCCTGTGTCGCGGGGGACTTTACAAACATACATATAACGGACACAAAGAACACCCAGACTTAAAACAACATTTTGTGGATCACACAAAGTGATGTTCCACGTGGGATTTGAACCCAGGGCACTTGACGCAATAGCAAGCGGCGTAGTGACCGCTTAAACCACTAGGCCAACGGTGCAGTCAAGTCAAGTTTGGTTTGCTCCTGAGCGTAAGGACTGCCGAGCAAGAAGTCTTCGGTTTAATTCCCGGAACATTAATGGCAATCGTTATTGGGAAGTCAGTGCCCTCAAATATACTGCCAACTAGTTCAACCTTCGAATTCAGTTCACCCTCAGAGTTGCAGAGGTTCGATACTAATAATCTTGGAAATAATAAAGGCTGGCAAGGTGATGATGACAAAATACAAATCCTATATTGTCTGGCCAGCGTGATGAAGTAGGGCAAAACCTCGTTACATTGGAAAGGCCTATGTCCAGCAGTGGACTATTAACGACTGTTGATGTGTATATGATGTGATCACTTTACTAATAGTTGTATGCCATATTTTACAATAATAAAGGCCTATGATCATAACTTGTGCAGACGTACAAGTAATATGCGCGTGGGCAAGTCAAGTGCAGTGAAACTTTTGTGCAAACATTGCTTTATTTGTACTACGAAGTATCACTTAATAATTTTCTTGTAAATTTATTTGTTTATTGTTTTTGAACTTCAACATAAAGCTATATAAAACCACTACATTCATAATAGAAGCTTGGAAAGTGATAGGACTTCAGAAATGCTATTATTTACTATATTTATGTACACATTCAAAAACAAGATACATTACACATTATGTAATAAACTGCCTATCTTATAAAACTGCCTATCTTGACTAGCTATTCGGAAAAAAGGAGATTATAAACATTTTGGAGGTTCACCATCTTCCTAACCTTTATTATTCCCAACATTATTTGGGTCGATTACTAGTTTAACCGGTTTTACCTGCATCTCAGTTTTTCCACGAAGCAACTGGCATCTGATCGCCGTAACCCTGAGGTAGAGCTGAACTCGGAGATTTACTGACTTCACAATAACGATTGCTCTCAGAGGCACGGGCAGAAACTACCGCCATCATACTCCGGGCTGATATTAAGAATTTCTTGTAAGAAAAACCCGGGAATCGAATCCGAAACCTCTTGATAAGCAGTTGCTACGTTAACCACTAGACCAACGAGGTAGTCAGTTTTGGAGGTTAAATAATATAGGTTAGTATACGAACCTGTTAGTTCCATCGTATCCTGAACATGTCGCTACATTTCGTCTTAACACTACCGACATGCATTATAACAGAGTTTTCTCATCACCGCTGTTTGGTATAAAATCTTTTTACCAATTTAGTTCTTAAAACGTACATTTATCAGTTTAGTTACAATAAGAACGACTTTAATTGTATCATTTTGTTACCTTAAGTCGAACGTCATAAAACTAACAGGCATGAATCGCGCAAAAAAATGAGTAACTAAAGAAATTTTTTATACGAAACCGTTAAATTAACCTGAACGAAGTTACAGCAAACGTGTATGTGAATAATAAATAACAGACATCATGTAGGAGTTATTAGCGCGCTTATGTACCATTTATATTACATCGTACCATATGCAATTTTATTTATTGCATACGTAACCTAAGCCGTTTGCTAATGCAGATTATGGATTATGTTGATGCGGACGACAAATGTAACAGCGTCTGAATAACAATGACACATACAGTGTGATCAGATCAGTCTTGTATTGGCAGTGGATTTTATCACCAACTAGCCATCCGTACCAGCTTCGCACGGGTCCAATATTTGTTTGTGTAACTTGTAAGCTGTCAACACATTTTAAAATGGATTGTATTTTTGCACCGCACATTTCCCCACTGTTTACTAATTTTTATGATCAGTGGCAACGACAACGCAATATCTTGCCGTAGAAGAGTATTTAAGGTAAGTTTGAAAAGATTACTTAAAAAAATAATGAAATTTCATATATTTTCAATGATTAAATTAATTTATATTCACCGCAGTAATAGGCGCGGAGAATGGCGTTCATTTCAAAGCTAATAAATTGTTGCCGGATTTGAGGACCAATAACAAGGATTTGTGTAAAACGTGCCCACAGTATATATCTAAAATTAATTAATTTTATGGTAACGCTGCGTAGGTCAAAGTTTATTATAGTATACCCTTTAACCTACCGCAATAAATAAGCTGTGTAATACTTGATTTATTCTTTGATTGGCGGGAGTTTTAAATACATTGCAAATAAAGGAACAATTCCATTTCAAGTAAACTGTAAATATAATTAAAATATATGACAAAAAAGTACATTCAGATGAACATAAAACCTCCTTTTTACCCAACTACGTAAGAAGGAAAGTTATGTTTTTCCAGTGTATGTATGTATATTTCTTTGGCACACCCTATAGCCTAAACGGCTTGTCGTTTTTTATGTGAGTGGTGTCAATAGATTTGTCTTAGTCGTGAGAGTGACACTGGGTACATAAAAAAAATCAATAAAAAAAAATATGCAGTCTGTTTTTTTTTATAATTCATTAATTGTTTAAGTCGTATTAGTAAAAAAATCTTTAAATGTGTAGAAAGGCTTTGAAGAAACTAACAAATTGATTTTTTACTACTTTTTACTTTTCTGGTTAAGATTAAGTTAGAATATAAAAGTACGTAAATCATCATAAGCTGCTTAAGAAAGAGAGCGATATATGGTACTGGTTTCTTATTTGAAGCAAGTCCAAATACTATATACGGAAACATTTATTGGTCTTTAATCAAGACAGAGATAAAAGATTTTAGTCAATTGATCACACGCATAACGCTGTTCCATATATCAAGCATCTTTTACATCTCAATGTCAAATAGCTTTCTCATTTAAACGTCATTTTGACATCCTTACCGCCATTGTACCTACACTAAAATAATTCCTTTTAAAGGAAAACCATTAATGCACGAAAAAACCACAAACGAAAACGGTAAGCGTGTTAGATTCAGTTTTGAAGAACAAAGTAATAAAAGAATTAAGGGGAACCTTTTCAACTGAAGCATCGACGGCATCCTGCTTACCCAGAACAACATGTATTTGATATAAAAATAAAGTAATGGAGAGAAACATTTCGTTTGGAACGCGGCTTCCTTGCCGTGTCCATGAACATACGAAAATAGTTCCGACAGCTACCGTTATATCCTTTATTAAGGATGTAGCATACGACAAAGGAATTATAATGTGATATGCTTTAAAAAGGAGAAAAGTAAAAGGTAGTTTATATGACAATAAATTGGTTTCGAAAGACGATTATCAACCTTTCCTATTATTAGCGCTAGAGAATTTTGGATCAAAGAAAAGTACCTATTCTTAAAAAAATCTTTTTTACTTTTTTTGGTACGTAAAATTTTCCACCAAACAGTAGTAGAAGGTGGTACAATCCGATTCGACGACTACAGCAGAGGCAGAATTATGAACGGAATTAAGTACAAGGGAATTTTAAAGAAATACAAGATTTAAAGATAAAAAACACAGACATATGATAGATAGGCCTACACTATCGAACGCATCTCACTGCGTCTGAGGGTCATATAGGATGCGGGTTTCCGCATGGATGGTAGTCGATAATGATGTCCGAAGCTTTATCAATAATGCACGTCGCTATTACAAATGATACGCTACTTATAGATACATTTCTTGGATACAATAATATAATTAAAACAGAAGATTACAAGGAGACCCCGAATACTGTTGTGGCAACTTCCACCAATAGAACGAACGAGCATACACTACAGCGTCATCTATCGAAGAGACACTTATCAACGGAGTAACTAATCATGTGTCGCGACATAGAAATTCTCGTGCCGTTTAGTATATATACATTCCCAACATCAACTGTTGGGCCGTGGACCGCCAGGCATGGTCACCTCGCCTGGTGGAAGGACCTTTCTTTGGGACATGATACCCCATTCTTTCACACTAAAAAAACACAATGTTGCTTAAACTCCGATTTCTTTGTGAAGGTACAACTCAAAGCTGTGCCCCTGCCTCTTAGAAATCATTATAAACTATCTATTGCCTAGACTTAATGTATGTCTTTTCTCATATTTCTGACTTTAAAAAAATTACCAGTCTCCATACGATCATTAACCACTTAGGAGTCTAACTTCGGAAAATCCTATCTCAGTGGGTGCTTACAACATTTAAAGCATTAGCTGCCAAAAATTACAAGTTTTTAGCCTCAAAGGTTCAGGCTTCAAATTCCTAAATCTGTCAGTCAGGGCAAATAACTATATAATATATTTATAGGTAATTGCCAACCCTGTTTCCTCATCCCTTTTATAGCCAGACAGCAACATACTAAGTCTTCCCAGCAGTCCGATGTTCCATTTACAGTTTTTTTGTGTCGTCTTCTCATTAATATGTGTCAAGTTGATGTTTAGCGCTGTTTTGGAGAATGTCTTAAATTATTTCGAGTTATTCGTAATTGGTCGGGTTATTTATTTTGTGCTCAAGTGGTGACGAGGCGGGGGTTAGAGGTATGCGTGTATTGAAAACAGTAATGGTAAGAGGGACAGGTGTTGTGTCGTTGTCTCTTCAACGTTATGGGTAACCGTCTGGAAAACTTAACCCTTTAAAATGCTATTAACATACTGTCGTAATATATTCAAGTGGTACTAAAATATTTTCACTATACTAAGTTTTGTTATAAGGAGTTTTAAAATGTTTTTTTAGTAGTTTCAAAACTAATTTCAGGTTCTACAATACACATTTTTAGGGGTTTGCAATTATAACAAATAAAAGTAAACGAAATGTTCGATAACACAATAGTTACATAAGAATAGGTTTTCTAATTTCTTTTTAAGTTTTTGAGCTGGATGACAAATAAAACGTTGTAGTAATCGGCATTTTTTTTTTGATGATTTTCGATTTTTTACATATTATTTTTGTATAGTCAATACAAATAAATAAAATTGGAGTGTTCATTTGTAATATTAAAATAAGCGCTTTTTACTAAATGTATACACGATACATATACCAAAATAACATTTTATACAATTTTTGTCTGTTTGTTACGGCTGTCTGGAACAGCTGGACCGATTTTGACGGGACTTTCACTAGTAGGTAGCTGATGATATAAGGAGTAACTTAGGCTACTTATTTAGACTAGCTTCGCCAAGTGGCGTAACCGGCGCTACGACAATAACCGCGGGATTGAGCTAGTATTTGATAAAAGCTCTTACATATAGTAACACTTCGAAATTTGATGAACATTAAAGAAGCTATTTATAATTAAACAGTAAAAAAATTTTGTAAACCTTAAAGTGCTTTCCTTTAAAGTATGCAATAATTAAACGCGTCATTTTTCTATGAAGACGACGAGATAAGCTCTTTGTTAAGTTTATAATAACGATGTTTAAGGCAATGAACAATTATATTTCACATAAACTATTCAAGGTATTCATTCGACATGACATAGCATCGACCGATAAATTATTTACCCATTTCGTTTACAAGGTTCTGTCGATGACGCCTACGTACAAACGTTAATCAATGTATAAAAACATTAGTTACTTTCTATTGATATTGAGTAAACGGATATTAAGAATGATTTTAATCAGCATTAATCTTGGTTAATTGTGGATTTTAACTCGTTTATATGCCGTTAATATGAGTAACGAATCTAATCTAAGATCTGAACATTTGACATATCATGTTCGTTAGTAATAAGTGTCATGTTCTCATTCGTTTATGTTTCGAATGTCAAATGATTTTACTGAGAATGCGTCAATTGAAGTGAACAGATTTCAACCTTAAAGTGAAAAACCATCAGTGTAGTAGGGTGATATTGACAGGATTTGTTTCAAAGTTATCCTTCTCTTTGCATTAATGTTGTTCTACGTCGTTCGCTCCTTTGGTCACCCTTACGTAACTCATGGGATCAATAGGGGTTTTGAGATTCTAATCCGTTACCACACGGACACAGGGTGCAAGTTTCTTCTTCTTCTTCTTCTTCCTAGCCTTTATTATTCCCAATATTTGGGGTCGGCTACCAGTTCAACCGGTTTTACCTGAATATCAGTTTTTACACAGAGCGACTGGCATCTGACCTCCGCAACCCTGAGGGCGAACTGAATTCGAAGGTTGAACTAGTTGTCAGTATATTTGAGGGCACTGACTTCCCAATAACGATTGCCATAGATGTTCATGACAACCGGGACCGACGGCTTAACGTGCTCTCCGAAGCACGGGCAGGAAACACCGCCATCTTCCATACTCCGGGTGCAAGTTTAACACAATCAAATGTTATTTCGCATTTACTTCGTGCAAATTGTGACCATTTCTAAATTTCGAGGTTTATAGCAAAATATATATCCATTGTTTTCATGTCACGGTTAATGAGTGTTTTTTCTTTGGAGTTTCAGAGACGAAACTACGAAAGATGATCTTTAGTATTGCATGAACAATTTCCATACACTCTATATTGAACAAATTTCTAATTAAATGTACTTCAAGCAACAGAAAAGACGCCAATCATTTTTATTTTGTCTATAAACAATCTGCACACGATATTTGTCTGTCTGTTATATTAACTTACTAGTCACCTTGGGGCTTGCATTAATCTGTTAATACCTTGTGATTCTTAATTTAGAAATATTACTCTTTATAGATAAAAATAATAATGAAAGGAGTCCAAATGCAAGCCAATGACTTGCATGTACGCCAATCAAAATCTATAAAAATAATAATTTTAAAAGTTTAATTCGGGTCTTCCCCCGAATCGTGCGAATCGATTAATTCCTAAAATCCTCTTACCCATGATCGCTAATGCGTCCATATAATTTTTTACACCCTAGCTAGAGAAACAAAAATATGTATATAAACTTTTAAGTCTCTAATGACATTTTAAAAAACCGACCGAGACAAGGAAGTAAAAAAGTTATGAATATTCACAGGACTAAACTGACCTCAACAAATAAAGGAATGCATTTAAATTGATTTAGGTTTTAATAAAAGCCCTGAGGGTACACCGGCGTACTTTAGTGTTTAACATAAATAGCAATTCATATTAGAGACTATTATTATCTTATTTACACATTTAAATACTTCAAACGCTAGAGGCAAACACTTAACCATCGCCATAAAACGATGACAACCAATAACAAGCAGTTTAAAATTTAAAAACCCTATATTAAGCGGTCGTAAATTATGTTATCACATTTATACGACTATAATAATAGTTGTTGCAGCAATTTCTAACATACGCCGTCAGAGTTACGCAGCATCAAGTTCCAAACCCGCCCATTACTTAATCAATTAACCAAGACTCGAATATGTTAAATTACAATGTCAAAACGCGTTTTTGTCACACGAGCGTGAAGCTGACATCGCGACATATGTCAAGCTGACATATTCTGTCACGGCTCCAGAACCCTTTGAACTTTTCCGACACATTTGTCACGCCGATATACACTGATCCTCAGCACGTTATCACAAAACAATAACTTATTTATTCACACAATCGATAAAATTCCATAAAACAACACGTACATCACTATACCAAATTCGAAAATTTCAAAATTTGAACTGAGAATTCCAAGTTTGTATTTCGTAACGGTCGGTTGTCGCGACGAACGGCGCGTGCGCAACGGCCGCGGCGCAGATTTTAACTGTTTAGAGTACTTTAGACGCTTAGCATTTAGGCGGGTTGTATCTCCGGTATCTAAGACAAATATCGTATACCTATCTAGATAAGGCTTTTATTGAATGAAGTTAGTTCTTGTTATGTAATGATGCATACGTAATTATGGCTTGGGATTTATTGTTTTTATAAATATATGAATAAAATTGAGGCCACAGGTGTGAATTCTTTGTATCGACGTAGGACGACTTTGTTGCAGAATTGTTGGTTATTGAGAAATTTAGCATGGTGATGGGTGTTTAGAATATGAAACAAGACAACAGACTCGATACAAGACAACAAAGGGGTAAGAAACTAAGACAACAATGACTGCACCACAATTTGGAGAACTGATAATTCTTATCAAAAGTACTTAAATGTTATTTGAGAAGCGTGAAGAAAATTTTATAAATAAAAAGGCTAGATACAGAGGCTAGGTAGGATTCAATCTTTCATCGACATGGTCGACATACGTAATTAATGATGTGTGTTTATTAGCTTAACTTAGAACTTTAATAACTCAAGTAAGTGCGTAATGATAAAGGGCTTTACGTGACTAATATTTGTGAGAGTTCAGGTGTTTTACTAAATATTAGATATCACTTTTTGTATAAAATTTTCACAATAATATTTATTATCTTTCTTCATTATCATCACCGTCATAAAATTTAAGAGTCCATTACTGGACGTAGGCCTTTTCTTTAAAAGGAGGTGTTGGCCTATAATACCACTCTGGCCAGACGTATTGGTCTAGCATTACCTATTCATATTTCTACAGCTTCTATTAAAGCTATTTATCAATTTTTAATATGTTTTTTTTTCTTTTGCGACAATCAGATATAAATAATAAATAAATATTTCGGACATCTTACACACAACGCCATCTAGTCCCAAGCTAAGCAGAGCTTGTGTTATGGGTACTAGACAACTGATATAAATACATATATACTTTTTTTTTGGAAATACATACATATTATACATAGAAAATACCCAAACTTCGAAACAGATATTTGTAGGTCATACAAACATTTGGTTCGACCCGGAAATCGAACCCGAGACCTCAAGAACAGCAGTCGTAATAAGTCATAATAAGAGAGATAATCACGTTCATCAGTCTCTACCAAGGCAAACGTTTCAATTTAATTTGTATCGAACATCAATCGCAACTGCCAAATTCGTTGTCGCTAAACATATTTCTTATTACCTATCAAAATTTTTATTTAAATGCACTTACAGAATTTCATTTCCTACAATCATATTACTATTTAATTATATTCACAATAATTTAAAATATAACTTCCAGTAACAAATTAGTAGTGGACTTTCATAATGAGTAATGAAATCTACAGGATGAGTATAAATTACTGAGTGATACCTCTTCGAGTGACACTCTATCTATTCAATATAGATGTCGTAAGAGTAAAGTCGGCAGGATAATAGCAATACAAAAAGGGAAGAGTAGACTATTATAAGCTTTAAAAGAGTATAGGTTAAAGTTGTAGAATACTTCTAAAAACGTTAGCTTGGGACTGGCCACCTGGATTGTGGAACATTTCAATATTTTATAACTTGAATGTTTCAAGTATGCTTCCATAGCCGGGAATATCAAAATTGTGTATTGGAATATAGTGTAATAGGTGCTGGTGGAGTGTTTTATGATCTTGTTGGTCGTAGAATGGATTACATCTAACTCAGTGAGGGTAGAGTTTATCATGACTGACTGACTGACATAAGTGTTAGTAGTGTGGTATTCTTAGCACAAGCTCAGCCTAGTCTAGGATCGGCCATGTATTTTTTTTATGAAATAGGGGGCAAACGAGCTGACGTATCGCCTGGTGGTAAGTGATTACCGCCGCCCGTGGATACCAGCAACACCTGGGGCGTTACAAGTGCGTCGCGGTCTTTGGGGGATGGGGAGAGGGAGAGGGAACAGCGTAAGCGCTATTTCACACTGGTTTTCTTTGAGGCCGTGGTATCACTCCGGTCGGGCCGGCCCATGCATGCCGAAGCGTGGCTCTCCCACGGTAAGTATGATATTTTATCTATTTTAAGAACTTCATTATAATAAATATCCCGGACATCTAACACACAACGCCATCTAGTCCCAAGCTAAGCAGAGCTTGTGTTATGGTATTAGACAACTGATATAAATACTTATATACTTTTATTGTTAATACATACAAATTATACATAGAAAACACCCAAACTCTAAAACAAATATTTGCAGATCATACAAACATTTGGTCCGACCCGGGAATCGAACCCGAGACCTCAAGCTTAGCAGTCGCATACGCTACTACAACGCCACCGAGGCAGTCATTATGCTGTCCAAGATTGTTATATCTATCAAATCAAAACTATAACCATATTAATTTTAATTCCTTAAAACAAATATTAAAACACACTGTATAAGCTAATGGGCAGCAGGATGTACACTTCATCGGATGCTCACCCCACGTTTTATATCCGTATGCGGTGCGTGACAAGCTTACATTCAAAATGTTACTAAGACAACAAATAGTTGAATTGTCACTAGTAAGTGAGAACACATTGGTGCTGACTCTGTTATCTATCTAATATTCTAATACCTTTAAACGAGCAATTTTACAAGGCTTGTTGTTATGCCATAATAATAAAAATATTAAGGGTGGGTCACCCTCCTAGTACCCGAGACGGCGTGCGGTTTTAGTCGGTTCAAGTCCGACATGCCACCAGGAGGTATCCGAGGAAATTTACGCAGCAGGAAAAAATAAAAATAAAAAGGGTGGGTCACCTTTATAATGTAGGGGTATGAAAAATTGATGTTGGCTGATTTTCAGACCACGATATGCACTCAAAAGTTAGGACTGCCGCTCCGCGCAAAGCTCGGCGTGTACAAGGCGTACATTCGCACCCGAATAACACATGGTGCCCCGGCCTGGTTCGCGCTCGTTTCCGAAACGAATCGCCGTCGGCTGCGTGCGCAACAGCCGCTCGCACTGCGCACTCTCACCAACGCCCCTCGCTTTGTGCGGAATAGTACGATCTCCAGAGATCTGCGCGTGGAGAGCCTGGACGACTTCGTGGGACGCCTGAGCACCAACCTGTTAGTGCGTGCCGACGGATCGCAAGCCCGCCACCTGCGGGAGATCGCGCACTATCATCGGCGACCGCCGGACAGGTATGGCCTGCCACGAGATCTCGTCTCCGTGGCAACCACTTTTTAACCATCTCGAACACCCGACCTAGTGCTGGCTGACGGGCGCTCCTAAGGGTTTAAACCTCAAGGAGCTCGACCTCGCTAAGTACAGGTTATCACACTGAACAAGACCTGGGCGTTACTAGCAAGTCCCTGTTAGTGACGCCCCTCCCACCGGACCAACACCCCGGGACTACTAAAGGCCCATCGGGCTCAACCCCGTGACCCACCTGTAGTTGCAGGCGGCGCGGACAACTACTTTAACAGGCCGTAAACCTGGAAAAGTTACCCCGAGACCCTACGGGGTCTACGAGAAGAACCACGAGAGACTCAAAAGTTAATAAAAAACGGTCCAGCCGTTTCGAAGGAGTTTGGTAACATATAGAGCGACACGAGAATTTTATATATGACGTAGTACGACAATAACCGCAGGTAACACGGCGGGGTTCAACTAGTCTAAAAAAGTAGCCTAATTTACTGCTTATATGATCAGCTACCGATCAGTAAAAGTTTCGTCCAGCCGTTCCAGAAATTAGCCGGAACAAACAGACAAACAAACAAAAATTAAAAAAAAAAAAATTTGGTATATGTACCGTGTATACACACTGTACACACGGTATATATGTAGACACTTCAATTTTATTTATTTGTATAGATGTATTGTATTGTAATTGTCGTAATTCTATGTATGTTTCACTATAGCGCGTAAAGTACTGAACCGATTTTAATGTCCCGGGAGTCATGGGTTATATAAATTTTATCATAAGATTTTACCTAACCGAGTTTTAGTTTTTTAAATTATTTTCTTGATAATCTTTGGAGAAAGAAGTTAGACAAAGATCCAGAGTGAAAGTAACCATAGCTAATTACTTTAATTAGCAATCAATTCCCGTTTTTCAAGGAATTTATGTAGCGTGTGTATACCCGGTTCCATCTCTATGGGTTTATTAAGTTATCTACAAAGATTTATGGTCATTAACATCAAACGTGGGTTCCGTAACACGATGCTGCAACTTCCAACCAGTAAATCCATTAAGGAAAAATTTATTTATATCTCTAACAAACGAGGATGTTGGGTTATTTTAGGTGTATCATAAAAATAACGCACGTTTAATAATGAATATTATTATGCTGAATGGCATCTTATGATTTGTGGAACTGTGATAAAGAGCGGAGTTGGTATAATTTTGTACACGTTTTATGAAGCAATTGATATGGAAATATAAAATAAAAGCAGTTTTTTTTCCTTTGTAACGTTCTGACATTTGTTTCGTGATAATGGTAATAATATGACAATAATAATAATGGAGAATAATGGAGTAATAACATGAAAATCGTTGGAGCCGTTTCCGAGATTTAGATTATATAAATAAGAATTGCTCGTTTAAAGTTATGAGATAGATTATTTCATTTTTTTTTTATTGAGACTAATCCCGCCCCCACGGCCATCACTGTAAATCCTGTACACCAGGATCAACAAGCAGTGACCCACGAACACACCGATTATGACACTCGGGAAGTCCCAGGAAAAATTAAACTGTCTTGGAAACCGCAACGAAATCAATCAAAAGAAATCTGGAGGAGTTGGAAATATAATATGTCCACTTCCCTTTTTGTGGGAAAGCGGGAGACAAAATGAAGTCAAAATAGGCAGACACCTTTTTCAGATTACGTAATTCATATGTAAAAGAAAGAGAGATTAACTTTAGTATATTAGTAACGTAGTGTAGGACGTCCACGGGCCAGGTGGAGTGATGATTTGAGCAAGACGGCTGGCAGGAACTGGATGCGAGAAGCTGAGGATCGAACTAAGTGGCGTGAAATTGGAGAGGCCTATGTCCAGCAGTGGACTGCGATAAGCTGATGATGATTATGATGATGATATTAAGATTGCATAAGGTTGAAATATTTGCCATATGCGTATTGTACTTTTTTAAACCCACAACCAAAAAGCTCTGTATCATTAATAAATTGCTCCGTAAGCTGCATCTCGAATACACCACTATCTTATCTATGGCATGTATTAAACACACTTCAAACAATCCTGAGATTACATATTTAGGATTTTTGAACTTAGACCGATAAGAGATTCAAAGCTTGGCGATAACAGTGAAAGATGTGGGATTTATAGATCCATTTTTTTATAAAGACAATTCTTGCATTAGAAATCCTGTATCGTGGGGGATTTATATTACAAACATACATGAAACGGACACAAAGAACACTCAGACTCAGAACAACAATCTATTGTGGATACAAAGTGTTGTTCCAGGTGGGATTTGAACCCATAACAAGGCGAAAGCAGCATGGTGACCCCCTCCCCCACCCTTCCCTTATGGGCGGGAGAAATATGTCAGGACTGTGGATAATAGCATACCTACATACCTACTATCGTCTCTGCCATTATGTACAGACGGTACTATTTACCTATTATGCGACATAACCAGCGTTGCCACATTTTTTTGTACCATTCTAAAGGAATTTTGAGTCTTTTTTGTGAAAAAAAAAGCGGGATTCTTTCGTCGAAAGCGGGACAAGTAACAAAACGTTCGCAATATTTTTGTTTTTCTGCTACATGCTACATCATCAGAGTCCGTGAAAGAACTAGTATTATTGAACTAATAATATTTATAATGTAATAGTGGAATTTATATTTTTTTATTAATAGCGAATTTTATTGACGATAAAGCACTAAGTTATCCCCAAAAAGCGGGACGTTACAATTTTGATTCAAAAAACAGCAACCAGCGGCAATGCTGCGCGCTGGACTGTACACACATAAGAAAATGATTTGCCAATAAACTATTTAATTTTTCTACCTATTTCGGATTTGAAGCGTGAGTGTAATATAAATCAGGATTCCTATAAACTTCTATTATTAACAATAATGTTGAAGATTTTCTATTTTTTATCATGTCAGCGCCATCTAATATATCACAGCCAAAACTAGCAAGCAAACCAACGTCAAACTTAAACGATGTTGCTATCCGATGGTAGATGGCGCTCTAGACGCGAAAGTTTTGTTAGCTATTCCAATATCCAATGAAAACGATGGAACATACAAACAAAAGAGAAACATCGTTCAGTTGTGACGTCGTGCTGCGCAGCGCGTTTATTTTCGTTCCTGATAGGCAGCGGACATTTTGTTTTGACATTGTGACGCAGGCGAAAACAGACGGTTGGAGATGCCTCTGAACGCCGTCGGATGGTCAACGGAGGAAGACGAAAAGCTTGCAGAATTAGTAGAACCGCATTCCTATTTGTACAATGTCCTGGACCCGTCGAGAAAAAATATATTAGCGAGGGAATCTACATGGCAAGAAATAGCACAGCAACTATCGAAACCAGGTGAGGCTCGGATCATTTAATGCGTTTTGTATAAATTGTTGTGCTGCAATCTACAACTGCAAGATCGAATTAACATTTTAATTCAGTGCCGTTAAAACAATTATACGTTCAAAATCAGCTATTAATTGGTAAAAATGGTAACAACGTTAAGCCATCTATTTTGGGTGTGCCTACTCATTCATCCGTACAAGTTCCTTGCACAATAGATAGTATTTTTAGACAGAATTTAAAATCAGCTGTTTACTGTTGTCATTCAACAACACATCCACAACCAACAAAAGACGTCTTTTGACTTTACATCTAATTGGCTACTTGTCCACTGATATATAGAAACAAATAAATAAATATACAATTTAGTAATTGGGGTTACAAAGTCAACACCATATTCAAATACTTATGCGCAACATGTAGGAATAGTAAATTAGGCCAAATCCATCTTACTTTTTGTTATCAAAATCCTCATAATGAATAAATATTCTAATATATAAGCATTTAAACTGCTTAATAAATGTATATCATGAAAATCAAACAATATTATGAATCATAAACATACTAACCTATTTAGTACTAAAATAGTAACAATAAAACTAGGTTGAATTTATATAAAATGTTATCTGTTCATCATCATCGCCTTTATAATACACTGCTGAACATGGGCCTCTTTTTAGAAAGAAGGTTCTGGCCAGATGGAATTGTATTCCACCTCTTCACAATATAAAATATTTGGAAAAGAATATATTTTCAATAAAAGTAAAACTAAACCATCAAATTTGAACTATTTCCAGTTGAGGAATGCAAGAAGCGCTGGCGAGGTCTCCGTGATGGCTACATGAGGAGCAAGCGCGTTGGCACGATGCACAAGACAAAAGTGGGCATTTTTGAGAAACTCCAGTTCTTAGATGGAACATCCTTGGATGGTGGTGAGGATAATTCAGTTGCAGAGACTATTGTGGAGGAAATGACACAGGATGATACTATAATTGGTGCTGAACAACATGTCATTACTGATAATCAAGAGTACTATGAGGTTAGTACATATGTGATTTTTATATAGGCCATAGATACTATGAGTATTTTTTTTTTCTGATTGATACAATAGCTTAGCTTTGGCGTTTATAAATCCAATAGTGCAATATGTCTTAAGATTTACATATTGATAAATCTATACAATAACAATTAGGTCAAGTGTCATTAGGAACATAAATTATAGCCCTGGTCACTAATCAAAGTTATGTAAATATATATTGTTGGTCTAGATGTAATGTTAATATTTAATTTCTGTGATTATTTGTAGAAATCATATTATTTTAGCTGATTACAGTAACATAATAGTGAGTGTGTTTTTTTTTTTGGTTCCACGTCTTAAGGATTACAATTATATTTTTCAGATCACTGTAGTGGATGGACCACAAGAACCTCTAAAGCCATTCATCAAATTAGTGCCAAAACTAGAAGTCAGTAATGAACCACCAAAAAAAATTAGCAGAAAAAATTGTGGCCGAAAGAAGTCTATTCCAGTGCCAAAAAATGTACAACCAATAAAAATATTACCAAAACCGATACTAGTGAATGGACCCAAAATAGTACAGTATGTTGAAGATCAAAAAATGCCAGAACAAAGATCAAAAACTATTGATAAACTGATTGAAAAGATATTGAAAGAAAACACCAATGAAATTGATGTATTTTTCCGAAGCATGGCTGCTAGTGTCAAGAAATTACAACCTAATTTAATACCTAAAGTAAAGATGGAAGTGTGTAATGTGATTGCTAAATATGAAATGCAAAGTTTCGATAAGAATTTAAACTTTTGAAATATAGTGAATACATACTTTAAGATTATAAATCTGTTAAACTAGACCTTATTTATTTACAAAGTAAATACCAGCAATAAATTTGAATTGTTTTTTTAATCTTATATTTAACAAACAGTCGAATTTTAAGATGTGACCCGATTTGTTGGCAAAGTCAGTTGAGTATTACCACAGGTAGACTCTGGCACCCTTTAGTAAAACTAAAAATTGTGTTTTGATAATATTAGCGAGGCTTCAGTCAAAAATACAAATGCAAAAAATTCATATTGTGTCAACATTCTTGTAACATATTATATTTATGTATTTTTGATTGAGATGAAACAATAAAAAATAGGAATTATATATTATTTACTTAAGAAACACTGTTTTACATTATATACAGAAGAATATTTATTGTAATTATGTGTTAGGTTATAGTTTCCAATAATTATTCTAAATTTAGCAACATCACAAAAGTTATCGCGATGCAGATTATCACATGCAGAAAATGAATGTTTTTTTCTGCATTTCAACTACACTGTCAAGCTACATTGAGAACAATAATTTAGAACTTTAAATGCATTTTGCCGCCTAAAATCGTAAGTTGTGGTGCGATTTTTTTTTAATTGACAAATGTATCCGTCTCAAAAATTTGGTGCGTTAGGATCTTCTTGGAACATAAGTCACAGGTAGTAATGATTTCATACATTTGTAGCGTATTGTAAGTCATATATTTATAAAATATGTTTTGACTTGTCAAATGAATTTGGCGTTTTGTTGTAATGATAATCATTTTCTACCTTCATCCAATTTCAATTGTAAATAATTTTGTATGATTGTAAATAAATAAATTGTGACCAGGAAAATTTTAGTCATTACCATTTTCAAGAATTGTATTATGTATATAAAAGATAATGAATTTTACTTGTGACAAGACTTGTAGCGAGCAGAAGCGAGTTTTTAAAATATTAAATATAAACAAGATTGTTACAAAAATGTTTTATTAAATAGATATGGTATTACCGATCTTGTTTATTGATAAAAGTTATTTTAAGCATAAAAGAAATGTCTTCGAATTTATCTTTTGGAATAATGCTATACAAGTAGCGTAGCATTAGCATTCTTTCAATCGTACGTTGGAGGTATTAGAAGTAACAGTAGGATACGTTTTATTAAATTCTAGTGAAGACGCAGGCGAAACAACAGTATTTACGTATTCAAGTCCAATAGATAGATATAGATATGAGCGATTAAACGTTAATCTCTTAATTATTATTTTTTATTTAACGAACAGAACACAATAATAATATTTTCAAACATCAGACACAACGCCATCTAATTTCAAATATCAAACCAAGCAGAGCTTGACTATGATAGCTAGATTGACTGACAGAATACTTATACATTTTTGTTCTATACTATAAGTACATAGAGTACTAGAAGTACATACAAAAATTTGGTCCGATTTTCAAAGAGCAGTCGCATACGCTATCAGTGCACCAACGGGCCGTTTGTACCGCAAACATATTTAACAAACGACGTTACCTTGATATTAAGTTAAATTATTCGTTTCGATGCTTCTAACACCATAAGGTATAGATGAAAACAGACTATAACTTCTACCGTGGGAGAGCTATGCTTCGACATGAATGGGTCGGCTCGACCGGAGTGATACCACGGCCTCACAGAAAACCGGTATGAAATAGCGTTTGCGCTATGTTTCACCGAGTGAGTGAGGATACCGGAGGCCCATACCCCAACCCCTCCGTCAACCCCATCCCCATCCCCTTTCTCATCCCCCAAAGGTCGGCAACGCACTTGTGACGCCTTTGGTGTTGCGGGTGTCCATGGGCGGCGGTAATCGCTTACCATCAGGTGATACGTCTGCTCGTTTGCCCACTATTCAATAAAAAAAAAAAAAAACTTCGTGTGGGGCTAGTTTAAGAAAACAGTGTACCACTTCTATTTATCCCATGGGTGTCGTAAAACGCGACTAAGGGAACAAACTACGCAGGGCAACGTCACTGCAAAGAGAAGGGCCGTTTTTACCGTGGGAGAGCCACGCTTCGGCATGAATGGGCCGGCTCGACCGGAGAGATACCACGGCCTCACAGAAAACCGGTGTGAAATAGCGCTTGCGCTGTGTTTCACCTATTGAGTGAGGATACCGGAGGTACATACCCCCCTAACCCCATCCCCGTCCCCATCCCACAAAGTCCGGCAACGCACTTGTGACGCCTCGGGTGTTGCGGGTGTCCATGGGCGGCGGTTATCGCTTACCATCAGGTGATACGTCTGCTCGTCTGTCACATAATCCATTAAAAGGAAGACTTGAAACAAACCCTATGCCAATCCGTCTGGCCAGGGTGGTATAGTAGACAAAAACCTTTTTAGAAAAAGGCCTATGTTCAGCAGGCTGAGAAAGCATAAATATTAAATAAATATTTCGGACATCTGAAGTGTGTGCTAAGCTGAGATTGTGTTATGGGTACTAGACAACTGATATAAATACATATATACTTTTTTTGGAAAAAGATGTATATTATACATAGAAAACACCCAAACTCCGAAACAAACATTTGGTCCGACCCGGGAATCGAACACGAAACCTCAAGCGCAGCAGTCGCTTAAAACAAAGCTATCTAAGCATCATTCTAGAACCAGCTATACATCTTCAACAAACATCGTCAACTTGAGATATAATAACAAAAGGTACAAGACATAGACGTAAGTACTACAGTCAACGTATTTCTCATTCAAAGTCGCCTGTATAGTGAATGGCACAATAAAGGAAGTATTGTTTATGAAAACGTTGCATCGTATAGCTCTCGTCGTTTCCCGTAAACCATTGTGTTTTTACTGTAGTTTGTGTAAACCGTCCAATCGTGTAAAAAAAATCTAGACACTATATATACTGTGTAGGGTAGTTTTATTTAACTAGAGTTGTTCAAGTTGGGGGTTCGCCCCTTTCCAATTAAATTTTATAACTTGAACGCACAACATGAGTTAGAATTAAATTTTGTGAATGTTCCCATGTCACGTTCCTAGTACTTTACATTAAGTTAGTGGTTGGTTAAATTTAAAATCACTTTTTTCTCCCAAACTTAATAAGTGAAATATTTATAAAATTAAGTATGCATAGGTTTCGAGGGCGATAAATCGATCTACTTGCTAGGATTCACTTTTAGAAAATTTACTGAAAAAAATAAATAGCTCAGTTTTTTTAATTGGGTACATACGAGCTTACGTATCACCTGATGGTAAGCGATTACCACCGCCCATGAACGCCCGCAACACCTGAAGCGTCACAAGTGCGTTGCCGACCTTTGGTGGATGGGGAAAGGGATGCGGGAAGGGGTTGGGTATGGGCCTTCAGTATCCTCACTCACGCGGTGAAGCGCAGCGCAGGCGCTGTTTCACACCGGTTTTCTGTGAGGCCATGGTATCACTCCAGTCGAACCGGCCCATGCATGCCGAAGCTAATATTTTTTACAAATTTATTTTACGCTTTTAAGTGTTTCTAGGCAGGCAGTTTTAGTTTGATGTTTTTTTTCTTATGTTTTATGAATAGGTATGAACTTACTATCTTTACAGATGGTCTTATCCTTCATTCATAGTAACGGCATAGTAAATATTATTTTACGCTTGTACTGTAAAAACAAATTGAACTATGTAAGTTATACTATAAAGTTAGAGTAGGTATATACGCTGTCTAGACACGCCGGCGTAGGTCGCCGATCTCTGCAGGTTAAATAAACGAAATTTCAGATTTATGTAGCTACAATTTTCTGCCGCATTGAACGTTGCAGTGTTGCAGTAAATTCCTTTTGAAAAACATCAAAAGGTTGGATAAATGAGACACGTTGTCTTGTCTCATTTGTTAGTTAGCATGTATTAAAATTTTACCATGAATTATTGTAACCATAACTAACTGCAATCTTTATAATTATACGTTGCAAGTGCAAGTAACGTTTTGAATAAACAACTAACGAATTATTAAAAATAAACTCACCTGTGTCAATTTTATTAAATACGTTAAAGAAGTAAAAAGATAGAAAGAACTGAACCTATACAGGACAACACGTGCCGGTCTTGGATGTCACCGCTTCAGAGTGGTAGACATACGCTCTCGTACTCACCGCTTCGGTTCTTCCTTCCTGTGCCGAGCGGTCAAAACCTGGAACTCACTACCTGCGTACGTGTTTCCCTCCCACTATGAACCCGGGTCCTTTAAGCGGAGCGTGAAGAAGCATCTCACTAGGCCGCCATAGTGTGGGTCGCCATGCTGCAATGTCCCTATTAGCATTGAGGATGGTGACCACCACTCCTGGATTCTGCTCGTGCTTTCCATCAGGCAGAGCAGAGTCATTTTGGCAGCTAAGACATAAAAAAAAAAAAAAAAAAAAAGAAGTGTTTTTTTTTTATTTATTTTTTTATTTTGATGTGACACCCGGTGTTAATCTCACGACTAAGACGAATCTATTGTCATCACTCACATGAAACTATGACAAGCCAACTACGACAAGGCTCTATTGTGTGCCAAAGAAAAATACATACATACATAAATATACATACTCGAAAAACATAACCCTCCTTTTTTCTCAGTCGGGTAATACATTTTTGATATTAATATTATATAATACTAATATTATAAAGCTGAAAAATTTGTTTGTTTATTTGAACGCGCTAATCGCAGGAACCGCTGGTCCGAGTTGAAAAATTTATTTCAGTGTTGGATAGTTCATTTATCGAGGAAGGCTATAGGCTATATATCATCACGCTAATACTAATTTTGAAAAACGGGGGAAAATTTTCACGCTACGGGCAATAGAAGACGCAAACGAGGCTGTGTGGGTCAGCTAGTAATTAATAATTCGAAAGTAACTCTTGTCTGTTACTTGACCTTGAACGGCTAAGCCGGTGCACTGATTTTAATGAAATTTGACATGGAGATACTTTGTTTCTCGAAGAAAACATAAGTTACTTTTACTCTCTACCTTATTACTTTAGCTTGTGAGCTATATCGTTAAAAATATATAAAAACATAATATGTACCTTTATATTAACATAATTAAGTCTATACTTTTAAGTGAAAGTTTACGTTACACTGGTCATTGCAATTAAAATACAAACAGTACAAAATTTACTGTTTTTACCAGAAAAATAGTTGCAGTCTGGTCTTCAAATGTAAAATTACACATGAAACACAGGCAAAAATTCACAGATTGTCATCAACGTGAATGAAACCGCGTGTAAAAGCTGGTTTGTTATAATCTCACCAGGAGAGTACTTTTCTATAAACACACAACCAAAGAATGCAGGTATAGAACTCTGTAGAGATCTATATGCCTCTTGTAGGGAGATCAAAGCTGTGTTAAGTACCTAGGGCACAATGAATGCAGATCTCCCCCTGAGTAGCTGTGCTGTATTCAATGCGTGATAAATTAGTGGGGAGATCTAGAATGGTGTAGTAAATGCTGCTGTAGGTACGAGTATTACTACGACTATAATTATTTTACGCGATTACCGCCGCCCATAGACACCCGCACCACCAGAGGCGTAACAAGTGCGTTACCGGCCTTTAGGGGAAGGGGAGTAGGGTGATAACTGTGATTTGAGTATGTTCTGGGGCATTTTCCGTTTTAGTCTTCGAGTTGCGTGAGTTTCCTCCATCAAGACTTTCGCCAGATGATTTGGGTGGTTTGTGATTCTTTTTTGTAAGTTCTTGTATGTCGTAAAATTATCTGTTTGACAGTATGTACTTGAAGGTCGTGATGCAACTGTTCGTTTGTTACGTACCAGGGAGCGTTGGTTACCATTCGTAGCATTTTGTTATTTTTTCCTTTTTTGTTCCGTTCTGCGATTGTTTTTATGTACAGAGAAAGAAAACTACAAAAACATAGATAGATAGTTTGAAAACTCTTCATTTGTACACGATAATATAACATCCACGAGTAAATAAAATGTGAGATGTAATGTTCAAAGGGCATAAGGGTACATAAAAAATGTTTAAGAGGAAATTAAAATTTTGTATATAATACAATTATTATTAATAATAATTAATAGGTAATTTTGGAGGTGTTGATAATTAAGTGGCAATCGATATTAAATGACAACCTTGTACAACAAAAAAAAGGTGTGTGTTCACACACGATAGAAGTGATACTTCAGTAAATCAACAAAAGAATGAGACCGACATTTGCTCTCTCGGTCTGGCTCACTAATTACAGGCGACTTTTTGTATTTGTGTCTCTTACCTGTCGTTTTTCCGTTGCATTCGGTTTGACATCAAAACGATTCTAAAGAAGTTTTACTTCAAAAAATAAACAAATTAGTAATATAGTTCTGGAAAAAGATTTAGAATTATATTCCATACGAAATATACAATAATATAAAATTGATATTTTTTACAACTATGTATTAGATAGTACTACTGGGTGATTTGGTAGTACATTTATGATTTTAAATAATAATTAAGTTAAAAAATAGTTTAGTTTTCTGGCAGCCCTGTGTCTGACCATAATGAAAAATCAATAATGCCGGCCATAACTAACCTACGGCATCGTGGTCCACTGTACTTAAATTATCTCAAATAGGTCGAAATGACCCCAACAACACAATTCAATCAACCCACCCCTGCGCAATGACTCATTGTTTAGCACCATCCTAGCGTGGGGTCCTGAGATTAACACTACATACCGTAGGGCATATTCGTCAAGGTTATTTGGGTTTTTGGAAATATAACAGTATTAACGTGTAACTGTAATATGGTTGTAGAAAAAAATCCCTCCCTCGAAAATAAATTCATTTGATATTTTAGATTAATCTAGATTAAGAAACAGCACTTATTTTTTACACCAGGGTTTTGCCAGACATTATAAATTTAAATGTACAGCAAAATGAATGTACAAAGGGCGATCTTATCGCTTTGAATAATTTCTTCCAAGCAACATTTGGAAGGACTTGGATGTTTTAAAATGGTATTAGGTAAGTTGTATAAATTTGAGCAATATAAATACAACGAAAAACAATTCTATGCTTTCATAAAATAATTTGTACCTAATATTATAAATGTGAGAGTAAGCCACATTATGCTATCCCGAAGTAACTACTCATTCGGTCAGGGCATTATTTTTTAAAGAAGACTCCCTCAATAATTGTATGTATATCCTGTATCGCGGGGGACTTTACAAATATAAATGAAATGAACACAAAGAACACCCTGACTCAGTACAATAATTTGTGGACACAAAGTGTTGTCCCATGTGAGATTTGAACCCACAACACTTAGCACAGTAGAAAGTGGTTTGGCGACCGCTTAAATCACTAGGCCAATCTTGAAAGATCAAATAACAAAGGTATCTTTTACCCATATAAAAAAATGGTTGTCTGTAAAGTGGGTTTACGGACAAAAGTTTAATGTACAAAAATGATTGCATACTTTTATGAATAAAATTGAATCATTTGCACAAGCGTACAATGAGCGTAACGGGACAATGAGTCGTCCTTTTTCGTGCGTGCAGCCGGCGTTCATCGATTTATTAGACGTTGTCACGTCAATAACGTTAACGTATATGTTAAAGAAAGTTGGGAAATAAAAGGCCAAAGCTAGTTCCTGGCCTGCAGAAGGATTCTAATTCCAATTATCAAGTGGAAGTTATTAGAGAACTAAAAAAATTTATCGGAGTGAGTTGTTTTTTATTGCTCCTTCTCGCATAAAATTTGACTGATGAGTGTTGCGTTGTTGATTTTATGCACGCATTTGTCAATTGAGTTCGCGTCATACGTTTTCATTGACAATCGTTTGCCTAAAAACGAATCTGTCAACAAGTTCGTTTATATTAATTCATAATGAACTGATCTCATGCACGACAAAAGTTTGTTGATTTTATTATTCTCTTAAACAATACAAATAACATTTTTATCAACACCTCTTGACTAATCTATATAAATATATAAAAATGTTATGTTGGTTTGTGTACGCTTCAAAAACTCAAAAAGTTCTGCACCGATCGAGCTGAAATTTTAGAATGATATATAATCCGCATCAAGGATTGTTTTTATCAAATTTTTGCATCAGTCACATATCCGCGACCGCGAAAAAACACGAAAAAACCGACATAAACGCGGGCGGAGCCGCGGGCAACAGCTAGTTGAATATAATGTCTTAATGGTAGTCTGAAGTGTCGTGGTTTAAAACCTTAAAGCCATATTTTTTCTGGCATTAGTGAGTTGCGGTTCTTGATTAATATGCCCCCACCACTAACCCCTAAAGGGTCACCGTTAAAATAGAAATCCATACTAAAATTATTATTTATTATTGACTGTCTCGGTGGCGTAGTGGTAGCGTATGCGACTGCAAAGCTTGAGGTCTCGGGTTCGATTCCCGGGTCGGACCAAATGTTTGTATGATCTGCAAATATTTGTTTCGAAGTTTGGGTGTTTTCTATGTATAATATGTATGTATTTATAAAAAAAAAGTATATGTATTTATATCTGTTGTCTAGTACCCATAACACAAGCTCTGCTTAGCTTGGGACTAGCGTTGGCGTTGTGTGTTAGATGTCCGGAATATTTATTTATTATTTATTTATATTATCTATATTAATAAAAATGTATCACCGTATGTATGTATGTGTGTACTCGCATATCTTCCGATCGACTGCACCAAATTGGATAATTATTTCTTCTATGAGATTGTTATTGTCAGGACAAGTTTGTATAGAAGAAAATAAAAAACTTAATTTATATTTTCGAAGTCAGCCATTGTACACTATCCCTAGGAAACTAATATATAATACCAATACATTTTTTTCCGGAAATTCAATAAATATTTATAAAAAAAGTATGGCAGTGCGAAGTTCGCCGGGTCCGCTAGTAAATTCATAAGAATCATAAGTAACTCTGTCTGTCTGTCTGTTACACTTTCACAGCTAATGAACCGATTTGAATGAATTTCGGTATAGAGATAGATTTGACCTTGGACAAGGGTAGAGGCTACCTTTTGTCGCGATAACCAACACACAAGAGACTAGAGTCGAGTTAGTTTTTTTTTTTTATTGAATAGTGGGCAAACGAGCGGACGTACCATCTGATGGCAAGCGATTACCGCCGCCCATGGACACCCGCAACACCAAAGGCGTCACAAGTGCGTTGCCAACCTTTGGGGGATGGGAAAGGGGATGAGGGGAGGGGTTGGGGTATGGGCCTCCGGTATCCTCACTCACTCGGTGAAACACAGCGCAAAAGCTATTTCACACCGGTTTTCTGTGAGGCCGTGGTATCACTCCGGTCGAGCCGACCCATTCATGCCGAAGCATAGCTCTCCCACGGAAAAGTGTAGTGCAAAAGCCAGTATAAATATACAATACAAACAACTGCGTGAGTAGAACCGTATGTTAAGCAAATGTCCCTAACCGATACCACAGCCAACCACTCGGAAATATTGCAGTGACATACATTATTACATTTATGATGTAACTGTAAAGAATGAACCGCAAAACCGCTACACTTCCCAATACTGCATGACGACACAACAGGCAAGCGATATTTGTTTACTTATTACATAGGTATATTTTTAGATATACAACTGCCTTGGTGGCGCAGTGGTAGTGAATGCGACTGTGGTACCAAATGTTTGTGTGATCTACAAATATTTGTTGCGCAGTTTGGGTGTTTTCTATGTATAATATGTATGTATATGTATTTACAAAAAAAAAGTATATATATATGTATTTATATCAGTTGTCTAGTACCCATAGCACAAGCTCCGCTTAGCTTGGGAGTAGATGGCGTTGTGTTAGATGTCCGAAATATTTATTTATATTTATTTTTATGCGACAGCAGGAGGGTTTAGGAGGGTTATGTTTTTTCAAATATGTGTGTATGTTTTTGGTTCGCTCTGTAGTCTTAACCACACCACATCGTCATACGCTTAATGGATTTCATGAGAATAAAAAAAATAGTTGGCGGTTTTTTGGCGCCATGTATTGTTTCAATTGAAATAAAAATGATTGTAACCTTTAAGATGTTAACTACGATTTTCACGCATACAAATTTAAATAAATTTGTGTATACATGTATTTTACATATACTCAGATCAAATATAATAAATGCAGTTAACGTACGGCCTTTGATCTGAGTACATATATTAAAATTCACACCTGAAATGTTACCACATAAGTGTTAAAATAACACTTGTTGCAACTGTCACAGAGATAAAGCGAATATTTTTTTTTACCGGCTTCTAAAAAGGAGGTTCTCAAATCGACTGTATTTTTTTTATGTTTGTTACCTCATAACTTGGTGGCAGAATACCGGGCGAGACACCTCGGATCACCGAGGTCACTTCCTGAAGTCGTCGGCAACGTGAGGAGTCTGCTAGGCTTCTTGGAGGAACTGGGGTGGCACGAATAATGCCATCCCACCACGCAAAATAGGCGCACTGAAGTCGTCGAATTGCGGAAATCCAGCCCACGAGTTTCAAGTTCAAGTACCTCATAACTTTCGACTGGGTGAACCGATTTTGATGATTCTTTTTATATTTGACGTACGGTCCCATTACAATTTGAAGTCGGTTTCTTTTTTGTTAAAATTTGTGAAGGACTAAATTTATTTATAAATGGTACGCTTACAGATCGCTAAGTACATGCTAAACGTTAGGAGACATATAAGTCTAGACAGTAATCCAAATTTAGCATACACAACATGAGTAAAGGTAAAATACAAACATTTCCTACGCCTAATCTACAAGAAAATTATTGTTAATTAAACAAAATAAAATAATAAAAAAGAAAGAAGCATCTCAAAATAGAAATAAAAGAAAACCCAATACGAGAGAATAAAAAGAAGATTGGGAGTTTTGTATTCGTTGACTTCACACTTAAGCTCCTAAGCCATACGTGTGGAATACATCATTATGAATTTACAATAAAAATGACGGTACTTATAAAAAACACATGATTACAAAATGTAGGTTACTTGGAAATAAATTCTAAAATCATGTCATTGCGTGCTCAACGTGTTCAAGAAATTGTTTTGGCGTGTATCGTGATGTATGTAATACATAACGTACATTGCACAGAACATTAAAATTACGAGATATGTACTAAGAAAATGAAACGAAGCACACAACTGTAACATTATAACAACTAAATGTTCAGATTTTACAAAAATCTGCATAATTCAATAATTAGTCTATGATATATTAAGACCGGGATATCTCAAATCCAACCCCAAAAAAAGTACGTTAAGGCGGTGAGTAGCTCTATGGAAATATAGCACGGTCGCTATAAATCAAATATGGGGGTTATAGCCCCATATTTGACGAGCGTGATGTTTTTTGTTACATAGCTAAGAGTGCAAAATGTATCTAGGTAATATATAAATGCAACAAAACAGAAGAAAATAAAGTTTTACAAAGATATTGACCGCACGATTGGCCTTGTGATTTAGGCGGTCGCCACACCACTTTTTACTGCGCCGAGTGTAGTGGGTTGTGTATTCCACAAATTGTTGTTCTGAATCTGGGTGTTCTTTATCTCACTTTCATGTGAATTTGTAAAGTTCCTCGCGACACAGGAATTTATATCCCTAAAGAGAGAGTTGTCTTTAAAAAACAGATTTGGTCCCAATTTTGTAATAATTCGCAAAATCTGGTTTAGATGGATGCCAATGAGAATAATTATTAAGAGAAATTTTGTAACAAAATCTGATTTAGAATTTAACATCTCCTCGATAGTAAGGCTGTATGAGAACATGATGTAAGTCCGTTTCATAGAGCCACATAGGCAACCCACGGACCGGGTCCGATAACAGCTGATCCAACCACTGAGAGCATCATATAATTTCAAAACCTTGTAGAACAGAGCGCACTCGGACATAAACTCATAAGTCTTATCACACAACATCACGATTTAATTAACAGTCGTGTTTTTGTTATAATTAGTACGTCAACGCCCGTCAACGCCAACACATTAATGCATAACTTGTGTTCTGTTTAAATAGGTCTTGGCCTATGTTTATAGATTATCAAACAACGATAAGGAAATATCAATATTAATACATTGTTTGTATTCAGACTGGACAGATAGAACGTAATTAGATTTTTTAAATTTACATCGTACACGACTTATTGAGTAACATTTTTTGTATAACGAAACTTTGAATTCCCCTTCCTCTTAGAAGCAGCTGGTTAAACCTTCAGTAACCACGCACTCACTTGATGAAAACCAACAAAAACGTAACATCGGTTTTCTGTGGAATCACTTGCTTAAAAATTAAGAAGTTAATTTAATAAGCTATTGTAACAGATAAGAATATATATCATTTTCATTGTAATAGTAAATGTGTCTCATGATATAGGTACTCGTAGTTTTAAGATATTCAAGTACTCGCATTTTCAGAAAATGCGGAAGGTATTATTAAAGGTTTTTTTTATGCAGAGCAGACGCATAACCCGATGGTAAACGATTATGCCCTTGGACACCTGCAACACCAGAGGCGTCACAAGGGGGATGGGGAGATGGATGGGGGAGGGGTTGGTGTATGGTCCTCCAGTATCCTCACTCACTCAGTGAAATACAGCGCAACCGCTATTTCACACCGGTTTTCGGTAAGGCCGTGGTATCACTCACTTTTCAACAACTTTGTAACGAAATTTATTCGGAATAACTTTTTAGGTGTTTGCTTTATTGCTATTGATGCAAAATTACGCTATTTATGCAATAATTGGGCCAAATGCTAGATGTGTTAAATTATATATAGATCAATATGTATAGTTAGATAATATAATACTACTTTCGAGGATTTTTTTCACGGATTGTAATTTTTGTACACGAATACAAATGCTAATTATCCAAAAAATACACACTTCGACAAGTTATTCAGTAAGTAAGTAACAATCACTATATTAAATTTGAGAGATTGCTTGTTTAATTTGAGAATAGCAATTCGAGCATCAAACTGTTTTAAAATCAAATATTTCCCCATGACCTAAACCTCGTTTAATCCTTTCATTACATATCAAACCAATTTTATATTTATCCAGGCTTGTTCCAAATACAAAAAAAAATTAAAATATGTGACAGGAACTTCGTGAATGACATGTCTTAATTACCACTTGCTATAAACTTCACTACGTAAACTAACATGGAGTACCTTGGAGTGGAATTCCAGCATCGAGCACCTTGGAGAATATGTAACATTATGACCACCCATACCTTCTACTGCTCCACTCTCTTCCGTTTCACCCAGCAAGGTTGCAGTTGCAACACGATTGTGAAAATTGAACAGAACTTGTTAGCGTATCGCAAATTGGTTCGCAGTGAAAGTCAGCAGGTGTAAGTATAATATTTAGATAAAGGTCATTCCTTTTATATATTCTTACGAATGTACGTAACATATTAGTACCTATGTTACTACTACGCCCAATGTATATTTCGGATGACTACGGTCAATAGTTATATCATATTTGTTATGATTTCATTTCACAACTTGGTACACTTATGTACATCGGCGGACCTGATACACAAGGCCTTATCTACCAACCAAGCTTTAGGGGTGTAGAGATCTGGTCCATGTAAATTAAAATGAATCGTCAAATGTGTTGCTAAGTATAAAATTCGAGAACCGCTCGACCAATTTGGTTTTTTTTTTATATTATCTTTAAAGCACAAGGAAAGTTGTTATGGAGTGAAAAGTTAAAACAACACTTTTTTTTTCTTGGACTGCTACGTCAATAACATTTGACAGACGAAGTCCGTCGGGGCAGCTTGTAAGTAATATATTTGAGTTTAAATACGTAAGCTATAGCTATATATATATATTATATACGCTAAGCTTCGTGTTTGTTATATTTACCATTTCAATAATACAAACTTAACGTAAACAATAACGAAAGGGATCCTGGTGTCCTGAAATACAGGCTGTGAGCCTAACTTAGGCATCAATCTCCCACAGTATGAAACCTTTACATATTTATATGTAATCTGTTACGTTGAAAATGTATTGTGGCGTGTTAATAAATGTTTATTATTTCGGAGACCTAAATTGAGCAAAGCTGTTAAAATTTCTATTCACATTTCTATTCCTTTATATAAACCCAACAATTGCCTGAAAGCAAGCATCATCTGGCATTGTTTTTGATTTGAATTATTGCTTATTGCTTCTAGAATCATCTGCCCACCTACCTGTGATGTAGTGAACCTTCTACTACCGGACCTGCTAAGGGTACCACCTCGTACGTTGCTGTCTGACAGCTCCACGTCTTCCCCACCGTCTGCTGCGCGTCTTCGCGACAGTTCGCATAGCTCTGCTATCGGTTGCACCTGTCAATCATTTTTAGGCTGTTAAAACCATTAAATCAGATATTAATGACCTAAAAAAGACGTTTTTTTTACCCAAATAAGACGAATCCAAAAGGAAAGGGTAATAGTTTTGGCAATCCATGTATGTTTGTATGTCCACCGTAACACCTAAACTATTGTACTAATGTTAATGAATGAAGTGTCTATGGATTCGTTATAATGACCCGGGGGACATCCTACTAATATTATAAACGCGAAAGTTTGTGAGTTTGTAAGTGAGTATGTTTCTTTTTTCACGCAAAAACTACCAAATGGATTTTGATGAAACTTTACAATAATATAGCTTATACATCAGAATAACATATAGGCTACAATTTATAAAGATACTAGCTTCGCCTAGCAGCGTTGCCTGCGGTTACTCTCGTACCGCAGGGTTCAGCTTTTTTTTTTATGTCTTAGCTGCCAAAATGACTCTGCTCTGCCTGATGGAAAGCACGAGCAGAATCCAGGAGTGGTGGTCACCATCCTCACTGCTAATAGGGACAATGCAGCATGGCGACCCACACTATGGCGGCCTAGTAAGATGCTTCTTCACGCTCCGCTTAAAGGACTCGGGTTCATAGGTAGTAGGCTATATAAATAATTACGTAATCTGGTTAATAGTTGTTTAACTTTTTCTTGTTTAACACAACAACCACAGGTTGAAATGAGACAGACAATGTCATATAGCTAAAACTGCACGTATCCAAATACTAGAGCCTTGTCAGAATAAATCAAACAAAGAAAGTCATGGCCGTTGGAAATATTAAGCGAAATGTATTAACTGCCTCGGTGGCGCAGTGGTAGTGAATGCGACTACTGTGCTTGAGGTCTCGGGTTCAAATCCTGGGTCGGATCAAATGTTTGTGTAGTCTACAAATATTTGTTTCGGAGTTTGGGTATTTTCTATGTATAATATGTATGTATTTACAAAAAAAAGAAGTATATATGTATTCACATCAGTTGTCTTGTACCCATAACACAAGCTCTGCTTAGCTTGGGACTAGATGGCGTTGAGTGTTAGATGTCCGAAAATATTTATTATTTATTTATTATTATTACATAATCATTTTTATGCGCTATTATGCTAATAAAATTAATATTATTCAGTAAGAGATGATGTAATTGAGAAAAAGAAATTCATTGAATAAACTACAATTACACGGACCCAACGCAAATAAATGTTAATAATCCAACCTTTCTGGCTTCCATCGTTGATATACAAGCCTAAACGTGAGTAATGTGTTTAGTTGAACTCGCAAATGGATTATCTAACAAGAAAAAGTTTTAAAAAACAATAACTGACTACGTAAAAATCTTTTGAAAATTTTTTTTCTTATTTTTTATGGAATAGGGGGCAAACGAACACACGTATCGCCGATGGTAAGCGATTACCGCCGCCCACACCCACAACACCAGAGGCGTCACAAGTGCGTTGCCGGCCTTTGGGGGATGGAGAGAGGGATGGGGGAGGGATTGGGGTATGGACCTCCGGTATCCTCACTTATTCGGTGAAACACAGCGCAGTCACCCGAATCATTATTCAGTAATCAATAATCATGGTTCAGTAGTTTAGGCACTACGGTGGAACATACAAACATACAATCGTTTTGTGAGGCAACTTATATCTCCCGATTTATTTATTAGTATTCTAATTACTAAATTAAAAATCAACATAACCACTGAAATATCTATCATCTTCTTAAAAGGACAATATCGCGTACTTTTTAAAAATTCAACTTTCAATATGATACCGGATACAAAGGAAAATATAGATAGGATACAATCATTCCGTTGGATTAAGAAACAACCTGTATCACCAACATTAGAGTCATCCATATTTGCAATACAAGATCAGGCAATAGTAACAAGGCAACATGAAAGGGACATATTTAAACGAGCAGTAGATGGTAAGTGTCGGCTATGTTCAGTAAAAGACGAGACCGCACAACATATTGTCTCGGGATGTGAAAAATTGGCTGGCACTTATTACACCAAACGACACAACAACATTGTACAGTACATATTTTGGAGCCTTTGCAAAAAACACAAAATCCCAGTCGCTAAACTGTGGTGGCTAGAACATCTCACACAACCACAAGTTAAAGAGAACGAATCTGCAAAGATAATGTGGGAGATACCGGTACAAACAGACGTCACAATAACACACAATAGGCCAGACATAATATACGTAAATAAAACAGAAAACAAAACATACTTAATAGACGTAACCGTACCATCAGACTATAACATAGGACCAAAAGAAATAGAGAAGCTCAGCAAGTATCATTCTTTAAAAACAGAAATTTCACGCTTGTGGAACACACATACAGAAACCATCCCAATAGTTATAGGCACAACAGGTGTTGTAGCAAAAAGTTTACATAGATACATAAATAAATTAGACTCAAATATAAACATACCTATAATACAAAAACAAGCAGCAATACACTCATCCACAATACTCATAAAAGTTTTGGGCGACACAGTGTTCTTAAATTCCAGGGAATCCGAACCTCCTTTTCTCTGAAGGTTACAGAGCGGGAATTAGGAAAAACCGAGAAAAATAAAACTCGAGTAAAAAATACAAAAAAACAATTAAAATAATAGTTTGTTTATATTTAAATGTTAGAACTTATAACATTTTTGCGAATTTTTAATAATTATTTAGGTAAAATATTTCAAGAAATTTTGTAATATATTTTTCTTTGCGCTTCGGAAGTAACAAAATTATATTTTAATAGTGGTCGCCCAGTAGCTGAAATTCGACCAGAATTCAGTTTTGACACCATAATTTTATTACGAAGCAGCGTTCGCATAATTAAAAAAAAAAAAAACGGTATGACTTTTTACTTCACATAGATCAAGACATTGTTTTAAAAACAATTCTCTAATGAAGTGACCGCGTCACCATAAAAAAAAGTGTTTATACTTTAAATATTAACGATATAACTTACAATAGTTCGCTATTAACTTAACGATTACGCCATCTGACTAATCTTGTTTCTGAATTCTAAATAATCTACTTTTGACACTCAAACATTTCACAATAAATCGAACATTTATAATATTTATTATCCATCTATTAGTTAAGTTGTGTATAAATTAATAAATCGTTATGACAGTCAAGATTAGCGAATGATGATCAGAATTATTTATTTAAGAAGTTGTGGAAATTTTACTTTTATCGTTAAAATGATACATGGATTCAATAGTGAGTCATAATCGTTAATAAAATAAATAATGATGATTTTAACATCCAGTGATTTTTTAATTTATGAGAAACCTGACACTGCGTTTCGATTCTAGATACATTACTCTCATAGGACTTTTTAGTGAATAACTTGAAAACTTACCTTTATAGTGACGGAATCCTGACTTCCTTTTATAAGATCAATTACTTCTTCCCTATTTTTCTCTTCAACATTAACACCATTTACTTCTATTAGTCTGTCACCAGGCAAAAGCCCAGTCTCACTTGCTCCTGGATAAGAACCTGGCTCTGCCAAAATCACAGCTTTGTAATTCAGTTTTGTGATTGTTCCTAGACTATTGACCTTGTTGTCACCATTCATTAGGGCAGAATCATGGCCATTAACATCTCCAATGAAAATTCTTTCTTGAACCATAGCTCTACGGAGGCTGAAGCCGAAATCGTTTCTTGGAGCTTTCTGTCTTTGGATTGTAAGTACTCTTGGTTTAGGTAATTGTAGAGGAGTCAAAGCTGGCAATGGAAGATAGACATCGTCGAAGTTGCTAGTTCGGGACCATCTATGAAATCCTTGGGATTCCCCAACGGGTGAGGTAGAAAACGGTGGAGTAGCGAACGAAGAATTAGTTGTCGTATCAGTTAAGGAATCGGCGCTTGGGGATGTAGATGTCACTCCAAGATAGCTATTTCCGTTAGTCTTTGGTGCCTCGTCAAGATCCTGAGCAGCAATCGATGGGTTGTTAGAGCCATTTTTATAATTTTTGTATTGATTTTCCACAGGACTATGAATAACTTTTTTGGTAAAATTCTGAACAAGCTGCATATCATCACTGGAAGAAGTACTCTTGGAAGGCGGAACGCCGTAAGAAATGAGCTCGTTTCTTTGAGTATTTCGGGCTAATAAATTAGTGTCTTGACCGTTAATGTTATCAACAGCATCGGTACTTTGAACATTGTTCTCTACGGAATTTGAACTAGTATTGCTTAGACGTGGACCTTTAAGGATTCCACGTTTCGGAGGACGCGGTGGTATAGGAGGTAGATTTGGCGGTTGTCTAGGGCTGGTATTGGCGTTATTTGGATTGTTAAGTGAATTAAGAGATGTTTCTGAGCTGTCTGACTGAAGAACTCCTTCTTTCTTACTCCAAGTGTGGGTGGCTGGGTATCCAGGCGACAGATGGTTGTTCTCATCGCTAAGATTAGAGTACGATCCTGAGGTAGGTATAACATTATAAGAGGAATAATTTGAGTCATGTTCAAGATGGGCGAACAGCGACGCTGTGTAGTCAGCAGTTATGCCTGAGGGCAGTTTCTCTTTTTCTTTACGACGGCCCCGCAATTTCAGAGAACGTCGAACCTGTGGACAATAGAATAAATTTATTGAATTGAAGCTAAATCGTTTCAGTTGGCTGAGCATGAAGTTCGAACAGATGATAGATCAGTTTATTCAAACGTAAAGGACGTGACGAATGTTATAATCACAGAATTTTATGACATGCTTAGATTTAAGTAGGTGAGCGAGCTGATTGATGTCAAAACTATTTTTGTTAATTGTTTTGTCGTGGTACACAAAGCATGAGATCGCTCCACTTTCTAAGAATGCAATTATAATACAAAGGTTAGTAACTACGACTACATCTAAGTATACTAATGTTATATAATATAAAAAAAAAAAAAAAAAAGAGGTAAAATTAGTGAGGTTTAACGCCCAACGAAGTAAGTAAGGGTCAGCTAGTATTATTTATTTGTATAAGTTAGTTGTACTTTTTTATTCAGGAACGTAATAACATTGTTGTAAAGCTTTCAATATTACAAACTACCTATCTATACTAATATTATAAAGCTGAAGAGTTTGTTTGTTCGAACGCGTGAATCTCAGGAACCGCTTGTCCGATTTGAAAAATTCTTTCAGTATTGGATAGTCCATTTACTTTTTACTGCCTCGGTGGCATAGTGGTAGCGTATGCGATTGAGGTCTCGGGTTCGATTCCCGGGTCGGACAAATGTTTGTATGATCTGCAAATATTTGTTTCGGAGTTTGGGTGTTTTCTATGTATAATATGTATGTATTTACAAAAAAAAAGTATATAAGTATTTATATCAGTTGTCTATTACTCATAACACAAGCTCTGCTTAGCTTGGGACTAGATGGCGTTGTGTGTTACATGTCTGGAATATTTATTTATTTATTTATATTTATTTATCGAGGAAGGCTATAGGTTATCACGCTAATACTAATAGGCGCGGAGCACCAATGAAGAATGTTTCGAAAACGGGGGAAAATTTTCACGTTACGGGCAATAGAAGACGCAAACGAAGTTGCGTGGGTCAGCTAGTAATGTTATAAAGAGGTAAAAATAATAAGGCTTAACGCCCAATGAAGTAAGGGTCAGTATTACTTAATTGTATAAGTTAGTTGTACTTTTTATTTGGGAACGTAATAACATTGTTATAAAGCTTGCAATATTGTAAACTGTCTATTATTAAATATAGGCAATAAATTGGTACAGTAATTTACCAACCCATGGCACGTGGATGTACAACTCCAATATGCACCAAGTCATGATACAATTTATATTGACTCTCATGCCGTTGATATACGATTGGTATTACAAGTATTTTATGATTGACTTTCGGTTTCACGTATTCCTCAATGACGGCATAAGTAACAGAGCGGTAGAGCAGAGACAAAACCTGACGGTTCCTGCAATCTCGGAGCAGCATTCCGAGACGTGCACATTTAATGCTAACGAAAGTATTGGAAAACACGTTTTTCATGTTAATTATAACCAGTTATTAATTTGACAACGATGCTAACCGTTATTCTTAGAGCATGCAGCGCTCTGTATGCTACGTATATATAAGGGGTGTTTTTTTAAGCTAGATAGAACTTTAAATTGTAAAAAGTAACACAAAAAATTAAATTTTGATAAAACTTTTTTTTTTATTTGTTTCAGTATACTCTGACAAATCATCATGAATAGACTCACGCTTGAACAACGCTACGAAATTATCCAAATTTACTTTGAAAATCAGTCGTCGATTCGCGCAACTTATAGACGACTTCGTCATTTGTATGGCGTATAACACGAACAATGCTGGCCTCCAAGGCGTCAATTGTTGCTGGTTTATCAGCATAAACCAGTGACTTCACGTAGCCCCATAGGAAATAATCGAGAGGTGTCAAATCGCACGACCTTGGAGGCCAATTGACAGGTCCATTTCTCGAAATCAACTTATTGCCAAATTTTGATTTCAATAAGTCGATGGTTGCGTTCGCCGTATGGCACGTAGCGCCATCCTGTTGAAACCACATCTCCTCCGGATCAATGTCATCCATATTTTCAAACAAAAAATCATTGATCATGGTGCGGTAACGATCTCCATTGACCGTAACGCGAGCTCCGGCCTCATTTTTGAAGAAATAAGGTCCGATGATGCCACCAGCGTGAAAACCGCACCATACGGTGCATTTTTCTGGATGTAATGGAGTCTGTAGGGTCTGTTGTGGATTGGTCTCACTCCATATGCGGCAATTTTGCTTATTAACAAACCCGTTAAGCCAAAAATGCGCCTCATCGCTGAACACAATTTTGCGATAAAACAGTCGTCTATAAGTTGCGCGAATCGACGACTGATTTTCAAAGTAAATTTGGATAATTTCGTAGCGTTGTTCAAGCGTGAGTCTATTCATGATGATTTGTCAGAGTATACTGAAACAAATAAAAAAAAAAGTTTCATCAAAATTTAATTTTTTGTGTTACTTTTTACAATTTAAAGTTCTATCTAGCTTAAAAAAACACCCGTTATAAGGTATATAAGTATTTTTAGGTTTTCGATATGTGTATGCTATGTATATACATATTACATTTAAGTAATCTGTAGTTGATATATATAGTCTGCCCGACGCAAAAAGAGGAGGGGTGTTATAAATTTGACGTCGATGTCTGTCCGTCTGTGTGTGTGTGTGTCTATCTCTCTCTGTGTATGTGTGTTTGTCTGTGGCATCGTAGCTTTCAAACGGATGGACCGATTTTGATGCGGATTTTCATTCATTTTCATTTGAAAGCCAGTTTTCTTATGGTGGTTCTTAGCTATGTTCATGTTAATATCGGTTCAGCAATGTAAGAGTATCAGGTCTCTTCCAAAATAATGTAAGGCATTTTTGGCGTAGATTACTTGATTAAGTGCTGCCGTAGGGGGTTTTTAAATTTTTAATTTTAGCTCAAAGTAAAGTTGAAAAAGTAAAAATTACAATGTTGAATGAAAATTTAAGTACTTAAAATAAGTATACAAAATAGGTACCTACACTTTTCTGTTATTAGTTATGGCAACATTATAATATCAATAATATAAAAATATCTATACTAATATTATAAAGAAGTAAAGTTTGTGTGTTTGTTAAATTGTAGGGGGTAATCTCGGGATCTACTAAACCGATTTTAAAAATTCTTTCAGTGTTGGATAGTCCATTTATCGAGGAAGGCTATAGGCTATATATCATCACGGTAATACTAATAGGAGCGGAGCACCAATGAAGAATGTTTCAAAAACGGGGAAAATTTTCACGCTACGGGCAATTTAAGACGCAAACGAGGTTGCGTGGGTCAGCTAGTATAAAAATAATACTTAATGCTGGCATTGACAAATTTTCAAGTAAAATGCATACATAATTTGTTAATTAATTAAATATTAAGAAATATGTCGAGATGTTTACACAATATTCGGCGCGTTATATTGATATGCTAAATCAAGAATTTATTATGTTTTTTAAAATCGAATATTTTATGCAGCTTACATAAATATTTCATCAACTAAAAATAGCAAAACTTAAAAAAACAGAAATAAATTTAGAAAAAGACATCTAAACATTAAATAATAATAAGTAATAAACATCCATTTGTTGATGGATTATGAATACAGTGTTCCGTATGTAATATTTAATTGTTATATGGATGGATGTTAGCTGGGTGGATACCTGCCTGAAGTTGGATAATGTTATTTGAGCTCTCTATCGTAACTAATTTAATTGTCTACTGCTGGATATAGGCCTCTCCTCAGAAAGAAAGTTTTGGCCTACTTTTTTTATTGTATAGGGGGCAAACGAGCAGACGTTTCGCCTGATGGTAAGCGATTACCGCCGCCCATGGACACCCGCAACACCAGAGGCGTTAAAAGTGCGTTGCCGGCCTTTGAAGAAGGAGTACGCTCTTTTATTTTCGAGAAGAGGGAAGTTATGGCTATCGGCCTGTAGTTAGTCGGATTTGAAGAATCGGGTGGACCAATACTGCCTTCCATGATGTCGGGACTACGCCAGTAGAGTAGGAGAGCCGAAAAAGACGCGTTAAGACGGTGCCAACTCTGGAGACGGATTGGTATGGGTATTGTTTCAAGATTTATTTTTCTTTGCAGTGTTATTGTACTACGTATTTTACTCCCCAGAGTCAAACAAATATGACATAAATAATAATAATAAAACTTTATTTGCAAAACACAGCACACAACCAAAATACAAATTTTCACAGCAAAGAAAAATACGAGTATAAAAGTAAGACTTTAACAAATTGATTTTTTTCTTTTTTTCAGGCTTGTATCATTTGAAATGTCAATCAAAGCCAAATTAAGTAACGTGGCATTGTTGAGTTTGATTACGTGTAATTATGTGCAGTATCACATCATCCACATAACTTGCACCTAACAAATCAAACCTCCTAAACAAAATAATCAAACATGGCAACGAGGGTTGTACACCGTATTTCACAAAAAGGAGGATTCTCAGCGTACAATGCGATGGGCACAGCTTATCCCAGTACTGATTTTCAGAGCCCACCAAAGCAGGGACATTTATATAATGGATATAGTGGCGGTGACACTACCTATTCTTAATCCTTTAGTAATCGGATAAACAAATTTAATTTATTAGTTCTTTATTCAAGTTACGAACATCAGCTTGAAAAGGCACCAAAGACAATCGAGACTGACAATAGTTTATTTTTTAATTGTCCGGGCACAGTTAACAATCAATCGCCACATTCACACAGCCAGAAGCAAGCAAAAGCCTTCTACATATAATTGGATGAAATCCTACAAGCTATCAAGGCTCTCATCGATTTCAATCTGCCTACGCGATAATTGGACCACTCAACTACCTGACTCGGTCTGATTGATCCGAACAAAAGTGCGACTGAGAAAAGTACTGTTAGTTTAAAAATTAAGCAATGATTGTATCTTTTGGTACGTTATCTTCATTCGAGAGCTGTATACAATAGTTTACATACGTTGTTATAGATAGGTGTAAATTTTAAAATTGACGAATATTGCCGTCTGACATGTCGTGATTATTTTTTAAATTTTAATTCGTTCAGTGTTAGATAGGCCAGTTATCGACGAAAGCTGTAAGGTTATAATCATCATACGGCCAAAGTGAGATCAATAAAAATGTAGTAAAAAGGGGAAAAAAATATTCCTTTTAAGAGCTTCCATGGCCGTACATTGCGTAAAAGGTTGTTTCACAAAAATAATTCTTGAATTCTTGTAAACAAATTTGTTTACGCTGTTATAACATCACTCTGCGAGCAATAGGAGACGCATACGAGGTTGCGTGGCTTAACTAGTACATAATAAAAATTTCATCATGTTTAAGTATTTTTTATTTTCGACCTTTATATGTCACTAAACATTGATTTGTACTAATTTACTTTTGGAGGGACCAACTTTTAAAAGTTAAAAATACTAAACCTTGAGAGACAGATATAATATACTTTAAAAAAAGTAAACATACCCAAAAATTAAGAACCAGTCCAAACATTTTAATGCCAGCATCTTGTAAATTGAATCCTCGAACCATCACACTCAATCAACACCAAACTAATGGCAACACCGAACAAATTATTAGTGTTAGCGAAATATTTTGTTGATCGATATAGAGATAAACAAATATGATTGTATATGATTGTTTGTAGTAATTCAGCAAGATAATATATTATTATATTATTTAGATAGCCTAAGTATCAATGAAGAAGGTGTTGCTATTAAAAAAAGTCGAAACGTGTATATTATGCGCTTCTTCTTTACATACTATAAAATGAAGTCACTTCTTCTGTCTGTTCGCTTACATCTCTTAAACTACTCAACAAATTTGAATGCAATTTTCAGCAATAGATAGAGTGATTCAAAAGAAAAGTGAATGTGTGTAATATATGCATATTATAGTAGAGGAAATCCGATAATTTCAAAGACTTCAATCCGAAGCCAAATTTTATCAATTGGCTCAAAAACTATGTTTTTGGACCCACAAGTCTGTTCCACCTTCCAACGAAGCGATTTAAATTGAATTATTTTTAGTTTCTATTTGGTCCCAAATTAGTAGAAAAATAGTTTCTCTCGCGTTTGTGATCATTGCTCTACTCTTCAAAGTTGTAGAATAATACAACCTTAATGAATACCATTTCCAATATAAAAACAGTTGTTCAAATCTATCTATTGGTTCCAGATATTAACCGTTTAAATATACCGCTATATAACCGTTAAAAATAAAACATCGCGTAAAACATCACCACCTTTGTGCGGCCCCAGTCGGTAAGTAAATCCTGACAGAGCGTAATACGGCACATTATTGATGTTTTTCGTCCAATTTAACAAACAGTTTTCTGAGTTTTCCGTTAAAACGGTTTCGATATTTTTCTGAACAATACCTAGAAGGTTTCTAGTTCTTTGCCCTATAGCCATCAAATGGACACCACTAAAACATCGCCATTGGTAAAATACCAAAATACAGTACTTTTCAAGATTTCCGTAAAGTAGAAAACTCTATAACTGAAAAATATATGTCTGTATTCTATTAAGAATACAGTTTAAACGGTATTTAGGCGCTTTAAATTAGCGTTACTGTTGAGAGGTGGCAACATTAATAATTGCAGATTGTGGTATATGGTTTTGACGCTAGAAATTATGGCGGTAATTACTAAAAAATAATTAAGTGTACTTTTTACTAATCATAGTCTAAATTAAATAATGGAGAACCCAAAAGCAAACAGTTACTAATCTCACTGGAGATGTTAGCAAAAAAAAAAGAATTTAATAATATTTAACAATAAATATTTTGAACATCTAACACACAACGCCATCTAGTCCCAAGCTAAGCAGAGCTAGTGTTGTGGGTACTAGACAACTGATATAAATACAAATATACTTTTTTTTAGTAAATGCATACATATTATAAATAAAAAACATCCAAACTCTAAAAAAGATATTTGCAGATCATACAAACATTTGGTCTGACCCGGGTATTGAGACCTCAAGCATAGCAGTCGCATACTCTACCAATGCGCCACCGAAGGAGTCAATGGAAGTAGCGTCGCCATAACATTGCAGCTACATTCAAGAAACCTTGAATGAAGTTGCTATATTGTATGTCTATTTATACTTATGTTTTGCAGCTAATGCATAACCAGCATTCGTATTTCATTCAAACATTGAGTAAACAGGAGGCACTGACTGTTTCCCACTCTAATAAATCGCGGCTCGTTCCGCAGATGGTCACATTGGTCACTGCATCTGCATCTGTGCAGCAGCCATGACGTAAATTATATACGTATGATATAAGTATATACAGCTGTAGATTATTAATCGAATAGCTTTAGTGTTTTTTAAATACGGTAGACTTGAGTCAAACATTATAAATGGTTTAAAAATTTATGCGTGTATATCTTAATTTTTTTAAATGTCAGCACTGCTTTTATATCGGTAAAAAATTAAATTCCTTATTCATAAAGGACAATGAGAGGTTTGTATGGGACTTTTGTACCGACTAGCGTATCTCATGGTAGGGATTGTTTTAGTATTTATTTGGCTGCTAATACCACCGATAATAAAATTTTAATTTTCTAGATTTTTACAACATTGCATTAAAAAGTTAATTTAGTTTTTAAATGTGTTGTCATTATTGTCAACAAGATGGCGTAGCGCTGAATTTTTGAAATCATAATCATTAGTCTACAATTTTCGTGATACGTCAATAAAATATTGCTCTTTTGCTAAATTCACCAGTAAGCTCATTCGTATACATATTCAAATATTTAATCGTTATATATATTTTAAAACAATGTAATTTGCAGACTAAGTAGGCTTTAATCATGCATGCTGGGAACACGTAAGAATGCGTTTTGTAAAACATAATGCAGTTGTAACAACTTTATGAGCAGAATAAAAATAATTTTTAATTCTACTCATAAAGTTGTTCTAAAAATATAATCCATACATGAACATAATTAGGACGAGTCACTTAATAAACGGTATAAATATCATAACCAATCATATCATGTTGCCAGCAGTACAGGATCTGCCATTCCTTTAATGATAATACTTTAAAACGACAACACAGGTTATAATTTTTCGAATCCAGAATAAACATAATATTGTTTTTCATTAAAACTATTTGAACTGACGCAGTTTGCAATAGTTTCTCATTTTAACTGCCATAATGAAAAAGTTTATCATTATGGCGTAAGGAGACTACAAGAAGAACGTTATACCTACGAGTATAACAAAGTAATTTAGAAGAATTAATCAGACATTAATTGGAAAATGGAATGAAAAATACAATCACGAAAACAAACGACCAGTCTTTTGTAGATGACAAATAGGTATATTATATCTTATGGCGGAAAGAACTGACTTCCTCGAATCGCTCTCAATTGCACCTGTCATTTCCGACTGGAAATTGAACCACAGACTACACACAGGCATAGATGACACAAACAATGGAACGTTCAATAACGGCTTGATGTACCACATACCACTGTGAAGGTTGGTTTGACCTTTCAAATGAGTATTGCAGAAATGAATCTATGCCGAAGAGACGCTTTTATTATTATCAACTATTTTATCAAAATAAGCCAATTCAATGGCAATGCTACCTGGCTCAAATCATGCAATTCATAGGTCTGCAATACCTCGTGGAAAGTCGGACAGGTGGTGAAATTTGACTACTGAAATTAAAACTCCACTTCAACCTGTTACATGATCGCGTTAATATCAAATTCCAGGCAAATTGTCGTCATCATCTTCATCTTGCCAGTCTTCCAATTTAATTTGAACGGCTAGTTTCCATTACAGCCAGACGCCTGCCAGCTATCTTCCTTGGCAATATAATCGCTTTAGGACACCGTAAATCTCACAAGGAACTGAACTGAAACTGCAGTAAATTGCAAAGACTTCGGTCTGAGACCTGAGACAAATAAATAAAATTGGAGTGTCTGTTTGTAATTACCGCTTTTTAATAAATGCATATGTATGTATATACGGTACATATACCAAAAGAACATTTTTAAAATTTTTGTCTGTTTGTTCCGGCTAATCTCTGGAACGGCTGGACCGACCAGACGGAACTTTCACTGGTAGCTTAGACTAGCTTCGCTTCGGACAATAACCGCGGGGCAACAGCTAGCTTATCTTAAAATTGAAGAAGCTACTATAACAGTGACGTAGACTTGTTTGACTTATTAAAATATTTCAAAAATCAATTTCATATAAATTGTTAAATAAGTAACTGTGAATTAATAACAGAGGCTTTTACCATTGTAATCCTTTTTATCTATCCTCATTCTCATAGAAATGTATGTTGTTAGTTAAACGTACCTACTAAATTGCGAACGCCCACTTGATAACCAGAATCATATGAACTCGATGTTCTATTGACATATTGCGACACGGATTTGCATAGCACTTACTGCAATGTGTCATTAGTTCATTCTGGGACAAGCTAAAGACCTAATAGAAAAGACAATGAGTAGCAAAACAAAATAATGTGGTAAGAATATGTTTCTCGCACAATTGTTTTACATTTACCTATTCCAAAGGTTTATTAATTCGAAGGCTTATTTTATTATCAGGAACCCAAAATTATCGTAATTGGTCGGTTTTACGTGATCAAAAACAGTTTTTCTTCGTAATCAATCAAAACAAAATGTTTAAATCGTTTAAAATGAACTTTTCATTTGTGACAACATTTATGCGTTATTTAATTTCTTGTCATCGTACGCAATAATGCATCGATTAGTTTTTTTGGGCAGTACTTTAATTTTTTTTTTGTTATTAGATTGTAAGATTCTCTTGAATATCATTGGGAGGAGCAAAGCATCATTGGAATCTTACCAACAAAAAATCAACTCGATGTTCCTTTACTTGCTAAATGGCAATTCCTTACTTATTTGACTTGACGATTATCAGCCCTATTCTATAACAAACATTTAACACTCAACAATTTTTTATTATCTAGTGTGATTAATAAATATAGTGGATACTAGCCCGCGTAAAGGTCTGTTTTCATGTGATTCTGCAAACTGATATGTTTATTTATGAACCGAATGAAATGAAATAAACAATAAATGTTAAGTGAAGCAAACCGCAATGCATTAGTGAAAACCACATTCAAATCTGTGAAGACGTTTCTGAGATTAGCGTGCACAAACTTACAAACAAATAGACAACAGATAAAAATGTAAAAAATCATTGTTTTAGGTTTTATTGCGTTCATAAAGGCCCCTATAATAGTTTTTCTTAAATATTTTCCATGTACAGACAGCGACCAGTTACTATTTTATGTACATATTGTAATTGATAAACATAAAACATTAATTACGGTAGTTTCAAGTATAAATATATCGTATATACCTACAATATCCGGTGAAAGGATGACGGGATATATTTGTGGATGTTTTAACCGAGCTGAACACATGTTTGTATAAAGAAAGCTGAGAGCGGAAGACCGATCGCGTAAATAAGATGTAAACGAAATGGGGTACTGAAGGAACTTACACAGACATGAACTAAAACGATTCTGGCGATTGCGGGTTTTAAATATGTATAATGATGTATGTTCTAATGTTTCTAACCGCGCAACGTGGGTTTTATATACGAACGATACATACTCGTATATCGCAAAAGGTTGTAAAAAAAAAAGCCGCGATGGCCAAATATGGCTTTTACCTAATGTTTTTTTTATATATAATATACTAGCTGAACCTCGCGGTGTCACCTGCAGTTATTAGTTTACATATTGATATATTTTTTTTCGGTTTTTTTTCTTACAATTTAAATAGTCTATATTAATCAGTGATAATGTAGCATTCAAATGGTTAAAGAATTTTTAAAATCCGTCCAGTAATTTTGAGCCAATTCGTTACAAACATACTTACATACAAACCTTTCCTCTTTATAATATTAGTATAGAAGTATAGATATATATTATTACATAGTGGGTAAACAAGCAGACGTCTCGTCTGATGGTAAGCAATTACCGGCGCCCATTGACACCCTCAACACCAGAGGCGTAACAAGTGCGTTGCCGGCTTTTTAGGAAGGAGTACGCTCTTTTCTTGACGGTTTTGAAGGTCGTATACAATAAATATAAGTATTTACGTTAGTATGGAAACGTAACTCAATAAAGAGTTTATCGATTACAATTGTTGCATTACCAAATCGGTATGTACATATTCGGATTTTCTTCATTTTAAATACTTAGCGTGCAGCATCTTATCATGATTCTTGTTTGGTAAATCATTTGGTAAATTATCAACTTCACAAAAGGCGGAGATTGTCAATTTGACTGTATTTTTTTTATATTTCTTACCTCAGAACTTTTGACTGGGTGAACCGATTTTTATGATTCTTTTTTATTTTAATTAAAGCTAGTGCTTCCTGAATAGTCCAATTCTATAAGTCGATTTTTTTATAAAAAAATATTTATAAGTTCGTCAGTTATGGAAGTGTTTGCTAACCTCTGAATATGTAGCATTTAACTTTAATTAATGACGTTGTTACGTCACCTAACGAGTGTTAATAATACTTAATTAACTTGAGTTATTTGCTTTAATAAATAAAGTGTTTGTTATACAACCCAAAACCGAGTAAAAGTAAATAGGTACGTTATTAACTCTATAAAGGTACTGGAACGTACCTGGAGACATATAGTAAACGTGCATGATTATGTCTTCTGCAGCAGTCAGTATTACTTTTAACTAGACCAATAGGAATATCATAAATAAATAATTGAATTATAAATAAGTCAAAGGCAGTCTGGCAGGTGTGAAAATTCGTAATTATATAAAGAAAATTACATCATAAATCATACTTCAGTGAAGCGTCGCCATACTAACAGCCAGTTTCACTTCGCATACTTTACATCAAAAAGATACAATAGATTTAAGGATCTACAGAAAGCAAAAGAAAGAACGAATATCACATTGAAGAGCGATATAGTTATCGTGCATTGCATTTTAAAATAAAGAGTGCGATGAATGACAGCATAAATGCAGATATAATACACTAGCTGAACCTCGCGGTGTTACCTGAAGTTATTAGTTTTATTTTTCCTTACAATTAAAATAGCCTATATTAATCAGTGATAATATAGCATTCAAATGGTGAAAGAATTTTTAAAATCCGTCCATTACTTTTTGAGCCAATTCGTTACAAACATTAAGTATGTTTGTTTGTGCGATCCACAATTATTGTTCTGAGTTTGTAAAGTCTCCTGCGATACAGAATTTATATCTACGGTAGTTTTCTTTTCTTACTCTGAGATATTTTTGTACAATAATTTAATGTTTTTAAAGTAAAACATAACACGAACAGGCATTTCCTAGTATTTATATTAATACGAGAAGCAAAAACTTAGCACCCTATTTTACGAAAATTGTTATTATTATGGAAGAATATGAAATTTGCCACAGGTAATAGAGAAAGATTGCAAAAAGCTAAAAACAAATGAAAAATAAATTATGTTCGAATTTTGACCATTGGGCAAATCACTAGTTCGTGTGTTATCTTCTACAAAAAAAAAAATCAACTATACGTTATACTAGACGTGTGAACCTCAAGGGACACAGGAGTATCAAGTGTCGCGTATGCGACAATCTAACCACAATTCGTCACAAGCTGTTGCAAACCGACCGGCCTTACAATTTATGGGTCATTGCAGCCCAACATTAATAACACTGAGATAAAAATTAGATTGTACTTTATATACAGTTTCAATAATTGAAGTTCTGCAATAGTTTGAGTATAGCTATCAGTCACTGTTCGTAGGACGGCCTTTGTAACCTACTTAAGACATTATTTCTTAGTCAATTCAAATCTAAACTAATATCTAATCTCTGGGTCCACCGATTTGGAAAATTATATTTCCCATAGAGCCATATTATTTTTGAGTGTCATAGGTTTTATATTAACCCGAAAAATGATTACCGTGATATTCGACACCTGTTCTTGTCATGAGCTTGTCTTACCCGTCACCATCGAGGTTCGTCACCTATCCTTCGTACAATGTGACCGAAATATTCGAGGATTCTGCGGAAACATAGGAACTTAATAGTATAAGCAGGTAATAATCAAAGGATAAAAACTTTAGAGTGGCAGGCCGCGCTTCAGCGTGAATGGATCGGCTCTATCAGAGTGAAACAGCGTATGCGCTGTGTTTCACCGAGTGAGTGAGGATACCGGAGTTCCATACCAACCCCTCCCCTCGCTCCCAAAGGCCGGCAACGCACTTGTGACGCTCTGGTGTTGCGGAAGTCCATAGGCGGCGGTAATCGCTTACCATCAAGCGAAAAGTTTGCTCATTTGCCCCTATTCCATAAAAAAGGATATAAAAAACACACATATAGAAAATCTATTTCTGTTTTAAACAGTTCCTATGTTACTAAAACTATAAAGGAGGGACTGTTTAAAGACAGTTCGTTGGAATTCAATCCACAATGCGCGTACATCCAGTACAAACAAACAAATTCTGAATAAACGCAGTGGTAAAATAAAGTCGTTTTAAGTGTTTGTTTCAATAATAAAATGTACAGTCAAGTTAACAGTGCCTGTAGTTATACGATCTATGGTAGTGGGTTTATTGGCCTTGTGTGGTCAAATAGGTCATACAGAATGTTAATAAGTGACAACTATAAAGGAGCTTGCATGGAAAGATCCTGTATATAAAATTAAAGTATTGTGTCAATCATTTTTTTTTAAATCTGCAATGAGCCCATCGGCTTTAATCGGATTTGATGTTGTGCTCTTAGACTTTTGGAGAGTGCACATACAGTGATGTGTCAACTCTTTCATTTTATTCTCCCGTTACAGGACTATATTGATGCTAATCGCGTTCTTTTCACCCGAAATACGCTGTTGTTTGTGTTTATGAGCTGTGTAGCTAGTTGGTTGCTATGTCGCTCAAGGCGTTGTTTATAGGACATAGAGGAACTCTTTATGTCCTCCTTGACTGTCGAGATCTCCAGATACTTATGCACTTCCGTATTTCGGGTGAACTATGGCGCATTTATCAAAATCTTCATTGTCAATCATAAAGAAAAATATATAAACACTCTCCCAGTTATACCTAAGTAGAGATAGGTTATTGAAAATGGCCGAATGAAACATTGTTGCTGCATTTAATCTATTAGTGTAATTATTAATTACATAATAAAAATAAAGATGTTTATATTAAGATTCATCTAACCAAATTAGCAAACGCCACAATACTTAGCTTTCAAGCTCAGAATCTCAACTGCAATCGGACACATCAATCTATTTTGCCTTGATCGCATCGCATTGATTTTGATACCTACAGTCATTGCTCTATTATACACTATATTAGCAATTCCTTTAATCGAGGCAAATGTCAGTTTAGTGTTCGATGTCGCGCTAACCGCAGTGGACGTAGTGACACATGAAAACAACAATCATCAAAATGGGCAAATGCGTAGTGAAAGAATGCGATACAAGATCCAAAAACTGTAACAAATCAAACAGAAATACTTTTCATTATGTAAACATACCTATGTTTTTCCCAAATTAGTGTGAGAATATATATTTATATATATTGACTAGCTGACCCGACAAACGTTGCTTTGCCATAAAAAGGAATAGGTATATATTTAAGGGGTGAGTAATTAAAAATCGCGATCGAAAAATAGGGGTTGATCGTAGAGTTAAGTAGAATTAAGGGTTGTATGTATTTTCTAATGCTGTATCATAAAAAAAACTAAAAAAAAAAAAGGATTGGACTACCCTTAACATTTAGAGGGATGAAAAATAGACGTTGGCCGATTCTCAGACCTACCTAAAATGCTCACAAAATTTCATGAAAATCGGTCCAGCCGTTTTTGAGGAGTATGGTAACTAACATTGTGACACGAGAATTTTATATATAAGATATTAACATGATAGGAACTAGCTGTCATATTTTAAATAATTTAATAATATACCTAATAAGCAAATTACTTAATTGAAGTTTGTAGTCATGAAATTTAGTTAACGTATGGTATAGTTGGCTATAACCTACCTAAGAAGTGGTTTATGTCCAGCAGTGGACTGTTAACTTTCACGTTTATGTGTGTCTAAAATAGATTCAGTATTTCTCCTATCTTACGTAAAGTACCTATCAGTCAAACCTATCATCATTTTCATCAACCTTTTATCAGGAGTTTGACAAAACTAGTCGTTATTATGTGTCTTTGTAGTTATTATTGATTCGATCTCAAACAAAATCCTTATCCACTTTCGAAATTAAGTGAGCGTAAATAATATGATTCACTTTTTAATTGATATCCTTACGAAAGTGCACTTTCATTTGTAACAGCCACTGTGGAATGTAGCCCAAGTGGGACCTGACGTGACCATAACGATTTGACGTGTAAAGAGAAATTTTGTCAATTATAATATCAATGTATATTGTCTGTTTAGGAATATAAATTCAAAACCGGAGGCCCAATGATGCAGAAGCATAGTGATTGATTGCAATCGCAATACTTATGGTGACCACCACTTTTGGGTTATGCTTATGATTTCCATCAGGCAGAGTACAGTTATTTTGGCAAGGCAAAACATAAAATAAAAATTGTACCTTCAGCTTGACTGACTGACTTGACCTTGAGAAAAGGTATATCAGATTGACTAAGGTCGATGAACTATAGGAAGAATGAAAAGAGTATCAAATAAGTTTTTCTTTATGGAATCAAGAAGAGAGAGAGAGAAGTAGGGAAACCTTTTCATGGTTTATTCGTTTCATCAACAACTTTTAACAGTACACTACTGGACAGACCTCTCCTTAGCAATGAAGTTTTGGCCACGAAGTAAACAACTAGCTGATCCCCGCAGTGCTATCCGCAGTACGGCAATAACCGCGGGCAGCGCCGCGAGGTGAAACTAGTATCTTTATAAATTGTAGCTTATGTGTTATTCTGATGTATAAGCTATATTATTGTAAACTTTCATCAAAATCCATTCAGTAGTTTTTGCGTGAAAGAGCAACAAACATACTCACAAACTTTCGCGTTTATAATATTAGTAGGATAGCAACGTTGAGGCTGCTTGCCTGAGTTACTGAAAGATATAGTATGTCTATACTTTTGTGTATTTCATGCCTGTAAATATGTATATAACAGTATTTTTTCTGCATGAAAAGTATTCAGATAACGTGTATATCAAATTTCATGATTCAAACATTTGCCTGTTCAATATTAAGTACCTCAGAACAAGTGAACGCTGTTACAACCTCGGACTTTTGACCTATTGCGATAATACTGGGCTGAACTATAAGGGAGATTAGACCCACAACAAAACAAACGTACTAAAGGAAATCATTGGCATTTCGTAGTCGTGATGTTATTGATGTAAATGACATTTTGTTTGGTTAACGGAGGTTAAGTAGCATAGTAATTTAACGCATGCTGAATGAATGTAAATTTCAACATTGCCGTTTAATGTGGAAACCACGATTAAGGTTTTTGATTGAATCAGACGGTTGTGTCTAAGATACACCATATTACAGATAACAATAAAAAAATTCATATAAAAATGCGGGGCAGTCTTTGGGGACTGAGAGGTGAAAACTAGACAAATCCGCCCAACAAGTTATGAATTTTTTGAAGAAAAACCCGACTGCGGTATTTTTTTTTTTATTTATTTATTTTATATTTTAGTGAAAACTTCTTTAGCGGCGCTGTGTACTTTTTTGGAATGGGTAAAATGTATAAACTCGCGTCAGGTCACGTGACCTGATCGAAAATTCGTAAGACGGATGGAGAGAAGACAGGCGGCGCAGGGCGCTTGCGCGAATGTTCGTGTGTGTATGTAATATAAATTGTCATGTTTGTGTACGATAGCGCAATAAATGAATATTGTATTCCACCACATAAATAATAGTACTTTTATACTGATAATGAAAGCAATTCGTACAAAATTATTCTCTAACCATTCCAAAATATCAAAAATGCACAACGTTAATATTCAAGTTTTCACTTCTGCCGGCACTCCCGGAGTGCAAATCGTCGATTTTTTTTTAATTTTGAATTACCCAGTGTCACTCTCACGACTAAGACGTATCTATTGACACCACTCACATAAAAATACAACAAGCCGTTTACACTCTAGGGCGTGCCAAAGAAATAAGCATACATACGTACGTATGTCTCGAGAAACTACCCTACTTTCGCAGTTAGGTAAAAATATAGAGGACTTATATATATGTAGAGAGATATCTGTATACATGGGTCTCTCTGGGAATGGATATAACTCATGGGAAGCGTGCTGTGACGATGATGCGAGTTTTATATATTTTGTTCACCCACAAAAGTTCTGAACGCGCCTCAAGAAGTTTTCAGTTCAATATTTCATTCAATCATTCAAATAAAATGACCTCAGATAACATTGTTTACATGAGTTACAACGACCTATACTAATAAATTTCACAAATCATTTACCCCAATTAATATCAGGTTAAGATACGGTAACTGTTCAATAAAAACTCGATCAAACCGGTATTGAGCAGGTTTATCTTATTGAAATAAAATGTGGAGTTGTTTTGACAACTTAACTGATACTTTGTCACTTTTTATTGTTTATCTTCATTTGTGGATCATTTACGAATGAATTATTATCAGCATATATTTTTTATATTTGAAGTGAAAGCGCGTTGAGCACTTTTGGGATGAACAAAAACAATGGAACTCGCGTCATCGTCACCTAACGCTTCCTATATATGAGTTATATATATATATATATGTACATAGATATATCGTCGTCCGTACAAGTTACTTAGTTTTCACTTCTATTGGCAATCCCTAAAGACTGACCCGAATTTTTTTTAGGTGAAAGTTCTATAGGCAGGTTTAGATGGGGAGTAAATACAATTAAAGTAATTAAGACAGCCACGAATTAGCGTATGATGTGAATGTCTTTATAAGTTTTTATTCAGTTACACCTGTACCGATGTTAGTCTGTAAACAAATCTTGCAAGTTAAATATGATCCACTTGCCGATTACCGATTGAGCTGAAATTTTAATTATACCGTTAGTACTGATGACAATGCAATTATTTTTAATCGGTATTATTATTAATTTAAATGGCCGCCGTAACAAAATGGCGGTGTAAATATTTCAGAACAACCCATCCAATATAGATATCAAATTAAAGGGCTTAAAGTTACTGTTTTTATTAACAAGTAATAAAAGCTTTTTTATTTATTTTAACGATTTTTTTTTACTTAAGACTATACACTTTTGTTTCTTAACTTATATTTTTATTTAACAGGAGACAGACGTGCAAAGGATTCATATAATGGTAAGTGTTTATGGCCGCTCGTGTCCATATGAACTCGAGAGGCACAAGTACATATGTTGCCTTTTCAGAGTGGTCGATGTACGCTTTCGAATGGTTCGGCTCTTCCTTCCTGGGCACAGCATTCATCCAAAACCTAGAACCACTCACACTAACTTAACTAACATTTCCTTTTGGGGATCTTTAACCAGGCCGTGCAAAAGTATCTCATTAGATGCCAGTGTGGGTCACACAGAATAAATAGAATTGATAATAGTTAATAATAAAAATATTTGCGGGTATGTTTTCAATTAATTTTATTTACAGTTTCTCTAAAACATTAAAAGTGTTTAAATTCATAAATATTTAAATGTAACGGTTTTTTTTTGAGAATGTAATAATGTTAGGCTTTAAATGATTTTGAAGTAACATAAAATAACGGTAAAATGTTAATAATAAAATTAGGCACCCAAAAACAAAGTAGACGAGTTCCGTATCATAAATAGGGTTACCAGCCTTCCAAAACCAGAAATATTGTCGGAGAACAGAAAGTACCAATGTTACCAAAGCAAATAATAGCGATACTGAAGTATTTTTTTACGTTACAATCAGCGAACTGTGGTTAATAGAACTACCTACTACGACTGCTGTGTTAAATAAATCAAACAAGAAATCTAAAAACAATGCAAATTTACTTCTATATATGATGTAGGAGGTAAACATACATACAAACAAACATACACGCACACATATATATACATCTAATGTAAAATGTAAATGTATGCGAGAAGTCGAGGATCGAACTAAGTGGCGTGCAATTGGAGAGGCATATGTCCAGCAGTGGACTGCGCTAGGCTGATGATGATGATGTTTGTATGTATACCTCCTACATCACTCCCCCTCCCCCTTTGTACAATATAACAAAGGACACTATATCAGATCAGATCAACAGTCCACAGCTGTCATAGGCATCTTGGAAATGAGGTTTTGGCCTAGGTACTATACCACGCTAGCCAGACGGGTTTTCATATGATTTGATACATGTTTTCCTTCTCTTTACATAACAATGTATTATCCTGCTGAGTTTGTTTAAGTAACTTCATAATGTGAAAATATTACATTTTTATGTCAGTGAACCAGTCTATGCTAATTTCCTTGAATCGATTATATTTCTCACCGTAACGGCTCTTTCAATTTTACGATTCGAGTAACACCTATTTTATTATTACTCGTATATCATACACTTTCACGCAATTAAGTGCCAATCAACTTCATGATGTTTTAAAGCAACGAACGAAGCGCGAAAGCATAGCAGACGGAGCACATTAAGATTAATCTTTCTATATTAATACTAATGATTCGAATCGGATCGAAATGGGACGGAGTATGAGATGTTTATGTTCAGTCGTGGACTGCGACACGTAATCATGACAGAAGAATCAGATATGCGAAGTAAGGTTAAATTCAGCTAAAAAAGAAGAGATCGTTAAATTTTATCCTTTTTTAGAAAAAAAAACGCGTCGAGTGAGATATTTCTAACATCCTTGAAGCAGACCCAAAAGAACATCCAGACTTAGAACAACAATTCGTGGATGCCGTGGAGTAAATTGCGGACTTTGTGCTTCAAGGATCGGCTCTTGAAGGAATAAACTTCACTTTGTTGTATATTTTAGAAAAAAGTACCTGGATGATCAAAATCGAAATTTCATGAAACGCGTTGGAACCGTTTCCGAGATTTAGATATATGTATTATACAAGAATTGCTCGTTAAAAGGTGTTAGATAAAGACACGAAAGTTAATTTGTGTCATTGATAATTATTGTGGCGTAGTGGTAGCGTATGCGACTGCTAAGCTTGAGGTCTCGGGTTCGATTCTCGGGTTGGACCAAATGTTTGTATGATCTACAAATATTTGTTTCGGAGTTTGGGTGTTTTCTATGTATGTATTTACAACAAAAAAAAAGTATTTTAGTATTTATATCAGTTGTCTAGTACCCATAACACAAGCTCTGCTTAGCTTGGGACTAGATGGCGTTGTGTGTTAGATGTCCGGAATATTTATTTATTTTATTTATTGTGTATGTCTTGTAGGATCGTTTAGTAACTTTAGTAGAAAAGATTCATGTTCGTGCTCGATACAATTTTTACGTACTTTACTATCAAGCGTTAGTTTATTAATAATCTTTGTAATACTTTTAAAGTAATTGTGAACATCTCAAAAATATATTTCTCGTGAACTCCTATATTATGGAACCGATTTTCACTTCTTTTTTTTAATGTATGTTTTGCCGGGCGTGCCTAAGGCAGAATAGCTAACATCACGCCTAGACTGATAAGAGCCGAGCATGAAAAAAAGGGAAGTAGACGAAGTTGTGAGGGTCAGGCAATAATTATAAAATTAAGTCTTCTCTGTTCTAAAATAATGCTTATAAGACTGAATTAATAATTAATTATAAACATTTTACTATCGTTTGACATAATATGAATTTAAATAGACTTGAAACCCGTTGTACGAATATTTATGATAGGCGTGGTTACTAGAAAATGTGAAATTACTGCTTTTAATATTCATGTATTCGTATTTACCGTTCATATATTGTATATTGAGAATTTGATTATCGTAACTACAATTTCCAAAGGCTCTTTAATTTATGCATACCTGCCTACCTCAAAACCTTTCTTTCTGAGCTCGGTAAACTTGTAATCTATACTAATATATAATTATTTTTTTTGCTTGAACACGCTAATCTAAAGAACTACTGGCCAGGCTATATATCATCACGCCAAGACCAATAGGAGCGGAACACAAATTAATAATGTTACAAAAACGGGGGAAATTTATTTCGCTACGGGCAATAGGAGACATAAACGAGATTACGTGGGTCAGCTATGTGTTGCTAGTAATACTTGAGAATCGCTCGATCAACTCGGTTTTTTTTAATATTTTCTTTCAAAGGTTTTTAAATAGAGAAAGGACATCAAAATTGCGAGAAAAATAGTAAAACAATACTCGTTCATTTTTTCTAATGACTACGACAGCCCATTAAATTTTAACTTAACGATTGAAATCTGTCGGGGTAGCTAGTTCGAAATAATTTCAAATGATTAAAGAAACTTTCAAAAAAACTCATGGGACGCATGATAATCAGAATGTAACGTTAGATCAGATAAAAAAAGTTATGAAAAATGCAGTTCATTGATGCAGCAATAATTTATTTTGAGGTAAGGAAGTGGGGGAAACAAAAGAAGGAAAACCTTGTAAAATTATAAATTCGAAAGTTTGTGATGTGTTTGTAACACCTTCACGCAAAAACTACTGAACGGATTTAAATGAAACTTTACAGTAATAATATTAATACATCACATTAGTACATAGGCCACTATTCATCGCGATATGTGATAAATGCTAGGTAAACCTATATTTAACTAAAGTTAAGGTTATAGGCAAGATAAAGGGCGTGGTCTGAGACTGCCAGCGTTAATGCAAACTATTGATTTTCGGTTTCGCAAACGCTTTTCTCATACCGTTACGCAAGCGATAATAAATGGATGAAACCGAAATAGAAGTTTTCTTTTGATGTTCATCATTTTCTTATTGATTATAACTTTCTTCTTTTTGTTAATCTTTAAACTTCTGTTAAACTGTAATCTATTATAATATTATAAATTGAAAAGTCACTCACTCAGTCATTCTGTCTGTCTGTCACCCATTTACCGGTTAAACTGCTTCACCGATACCAATGAAATTTGGCATGGAGCTACTTTGATTCTTGAGGAAGGACTTACGCTACTCTTTACCGCGGTAACCGACATACAAGCGGTCGACGTTAAATATAGTAAATTATATTATACCTATAATATAAAGTATATTACAAACAAATGTTACAAAAGTTTATGTATCCAAGTAATAGTTAACTAATTACTGCCAATGAAATGAAATGTTTTGATAAGCATCAAATAGACGAACAGATCTTTTTAAAAACCTCACAATCCTAAGATGAAACTCACCTCCTCCAGCCTAAGCGGCTCCTCAAGCCCAGCAGCTATTCTCTCCCTTTTCTCTCGTTCCTTCCTCTCTTTCTTCTCACGTTTCCGCCTCTCTTTTTCTCCATCCCGCTCTTCCCCACCGCCAACATCACCGCCCGTCAACACAGCAGTCTTCTTCATAAAGTTGAACATGGCGCCTTTGCTCTGCAACAAGATAGATTTCATTAACATTACTTAATGTTTGTTATAGCTTTACGCCTAAACCACACAACCGATTTTAATAATTATTTTACCAATGAAAACCTCTGTATTATCAGAGTAACATAAGTTTTATGTGACATATATATGCACACATATCAATAAAAACATGACTGTGGCGACCTCCACATACAACATAACAAACTACAGATCCATCTATCGAAGTTACACTGAACTACGGAGTAACGTACCATACGAAAAAACTGCCAATCCTGAATCGCGCAATAGAAGTTCTCGCGCCGAATTATCGTATATACAACATCCCAACATCAACTGTTGGACAGTGGCCCGTCAGGCATGATCACCTCGCCTGGTCGGAGGATTCTCGATTGTGTTCGAGTCGAGGGACATGACACTCGTTCCTCCACAAGACAAACGAATTAGACATAAAATCATAAGAATGAATTACCTTTTCAATAGGTATTGTTCGGTCCCGTTATTATTACTATAATAAAAATATATTGTTCTTAACGAGTTCTATTGCAGTAATAAAACTGGAACAAAATGGCTCACAAATTACGATCCAAATTAACCAGTACCGAATGCTGGCTTTCATTAATATAGAGAAAATTTGGAAAGTGGTGTCAAAAATATCGGCAAAATTAAGTTCAGATAATGCTTATAATTCATGAAAAAGTTGTTCAGTACTTATAAGTTCTTCAGAGAAAAAAGTTTGTGCAAAGAGTTACAAATGGCAATTAAAAGGCCATCGTCTATCCTTCGTATTATTGTATACATAGCCGAAATCCACGATAAATACGAGCGTTCGTCAAGTACGAACGCTTATATGTACAACATGCATACAAAAGACACACACAGGGTCGAAGTTACACCCATTCCCCGTTTAGGTAATAATTTGAATACAATACGTTAATGAATCAGCCTCCAGCTTCCTGTTCGTTTTATCAACGAAATTGTTAGGTTCCTCCAAGAATGAATACGAATACAATGAATGAGCACTACGCTTTTGATTTATACCGAGCGACTACCATACTGGAAAGTTTTGCTTTGTACATTACCGTCACTGTCGTAAAATTGATTGACGCAACAATTTCGTATTTATTTTGAGAAAACAAATATCTTCTACACTTTGTTGTACGAGTATTTTGTTTGAAGCAAGCGACGGTTAGGTCTGCTAACTTTTTAAGATGAGAGCCCTATGCATTTTCTTACAGATTTGCTAGTACCATGATTTTGATTCAGAGGAGCTGCATACATGTAAATATATTAATTATGGACAGACAGGACAGTAAAATTCTAAATACAAAAGCTAATAAGCAAGTAAAACAAATGGTAAATAAAGAGACACGGCCAGAAAAAAAACGAAAACATGGGAATTAAGTTTTATATTTGCTTTTTGTCGTGTCACACTCAACACGCATAATAAGGTAAAACACGGTGTTGTTATTAAATGCACTCGTAGCAAAGTAACCTATATATACTGTCTGAAGTCATTGAACTCCGAACATCGTTAGACAAAACAAAGAAAATATAATTATCTAACCGGTGATTGTCGCAATGTGTTTAACAGCTGATGTCTGATGACGGATGAAGTTTAAGCTAATCGCTTACATCATAAGTGGATATTAATTTGTAGATAATTTCCTTGTACTAATGACCTTTCCACAAAAATAATTACAGTTGACACATGCAATTGCTGTTATAGGTATTCGTTGAGTTTTCTTTCTACCTTTCGATCCTGACCAGCAGTGTATCATTGTATTTGGAAAGTGTGCGACCTGTCCAAGAGATCAAATTATACATATTTGGCAATTATGTCCCGCATAACATTCTAAAGGATCTTCGTTTTTCATCAAAACCATGCAATGTTAAACGAATCCAAGAACGTACTTGTTCAGTTTATTAGATTATATGAATGTAAGAAAGTAGACATCACCATACTAAAATAACAATAACACACATACCGGCCCGTTACGTGTTGTTCCTGATTCCATTTAAGTAACTGTCAACGCATTCTGTGCGTTCGACATAATACGATGTTAGTCCGCAATACAAAATGTGTTCCAAATACCGAATAGGAATTAGTAATCCCTTAAACTATTCATGTGGTGTCACCACCTCTCATCTCTTAGTCGGCTCTTAAGACACATGTCTTAAGAGCCGACTAAGGAAGCAAACTGCGCAGGACAACTGCACTGCCAAAGGGAAGGAAAACTTGAAACAAATCCTATATCAATCCGTCTGGCCAACGTGGTATAGTAGGTACCTATATTTTGAAATCCATTGAACCCTATTATTATGTAGGTGAATATGTACGTAACAGTACATATTCAGTTACATAATAATATGTGTGCGTGAAATTATGAATGTTTTGTATCAATTGTTATTTGTGTGAGTTAGTAGTGACAGGCGATTGTTTTTGTATGTGAGTCTAAACTGTGTGTGTGAAGATTTCCCCCAAAAAAAATTGTACAGACTGTTTTGTATCGGAAAATGATGCTATGGCTCCTCCTCTTTGCTCTACCGGTTTGTGTTGCTCTATGCATACTGCAGATGCAGAAGTGCTGACGTCACTTTAAAAATAAAGTTTAAACATTTGTGTTCAAAAGTGACTATATTTAGTGGTGCGTCAGTCAAGCGCCAAATTATTCCTTGCATGGACATTTGAACGATTGCCAATATCCTGTATGAATCGTACGAAGCCGTGACGTTGAGCCATACATGTACAACCATGGTATATGTTGAACGGATGACATCAGCTATGGATTGCATCTCAGCTTCTTCATCCGATCTATCTACGTACTAAAATTAATACTAGCTTTTCATTACTATAAAAAGTCACCATTCAATTCATAGTAGTTTGTTTTCCTTATCTTGTACGCAATGTTTCTTGTTTTAACGATGTCTGGTGTCGTTAAAACAAGAAAATACCATTAAAACAAATATAATCGTTATTACAGACTTCTCTTGTTGTTTTGTACTCATTTGAATATTAGAACAGACTTAGAGTGACCCTTTTTTATGGAATGGGGGCAAGCCAGCAGATGTATCACCTGATGATAAGCGATCACCGCCGTCCATGTACACCCGTAACACCAGGAGCGTCAAAACTGCGTTGTCTGCCTTTTAAGGAGTTCACTCTTTTCTTGAAGGTTAGAAGGTGGTATTAGTCGGGGAATACCGCAGGCGACAGTTCATTCCACAGTTTTGTTGTACGAGGCAGAAAGTTTCTGTAAAAGGGTACTATTGTGGACTGCCAACCATCTAAATGATGAGGATAAAACTGCTGTCGCGTAGGACGATGGAGACGAACTTGAATTATTCTCAGTTTAATAGACTCTTCTATCTAATCGTGAGAAAATCTGTGTCTGAGTCGACCGCAGTAAAACCACGGTGTCTCACCATCATCAACAGTATTTAATAGTCCACAGCTGGACATAAGCCTCTCAGAACGGTATAGAGCAGTTCATACGTTGTATTTCACCAAGTGAGTGAGGTTAACCAAAGGTATGGATGGCTGGATACTCATTGGCTGTAATGTCTTGTGATTTCGCGTTTTACAGGTCCATGGGTGACGATCTCATACATACCACCAGGTAACCAGTACGATCGTTGGCATGAAAATATAAATTACTAGCTGACCCACGCAACCTCGTTTACGTCTTCTATTGCCCGTAGCGTGAAAATTTTCCCCCGTTTTTGAAACATTGTTTATTGGTGCTCCGTTCCTATTAGTAGTAGCGTAATGATCTATAGCCTTCCACGATAAATGGACTATCCAACACTGAAAGACTTTTTCAAATCAGACCAGCGGTTCCTGAGATTAGCGCGTTCAAACAAACAAACAAACAAAAAAACTTCAGCTTTATAATATCAGTATAGATTAGATTAAAAAATATCTTGAATATCTGACATACGACGCCATTTAACTTCGAACTAAGCAGAGCTTGTACTATAATAGCTGTAGAACATTTTTACACCTCTTTTATTGTAAATAAATACATATTAAGTACATAAAAAAACACCTTAAATCCGAAAATGTATATGCGGTAAATTGAAACATTTGGTCCAACTTGGGAATCGAACCACGAAATAGTCGCCTATGCTACCACTGCGTCATCGTGCCTATCAAATATTCTATTATTTTTCTACTAGCTGAACCCCGTGGTGCTACCCGCGGGCAACGCCGCGAGGCGAAGCTAGTATCTTTATAAATTATAGCCTATGTGTTTTTCTGATTTATAAGCTATATTACTGGAAATTTTCATTATAAGCCACTCAGTAGCTTTTGCGTGAAAGAGCAACAAACATCCTCACATACATACTCATAAACTTTCACGAATATTAGTAGGATCTAGTTCTAATTGGCTAATGATTTAATAGTCGACAATATAAATATCTACATAGAAAGTGGCTAAAAATGCTCGGTAATAAAACAGTTCTACGTACAGGTCATTAATCACAAGCGATTTAAATCAATCGTCACTCTTCTCATAAAAATTCTAAAATTGCTTGGTAAAAACTGGTACAAAAGCTCAAAGACTCATTATAATTTTACGACTGGCTTCAGATAGTATAATGAGAAAAAAAACATTAGCATAGATAAGGGTGCCGATTCTGTTAAACATTCAACTAATAACGTCTGAAATTCTAAACGAAATTTTGAATTAAATACAAGCCAGTTTGGATTCTTCGAATAAAAGTTAGACTTTGTTAAGTTCACTATTGGACTAACACTATTGGATTAAGTTTGTACTTCTTTTTTATTTGAAACGTACAAGATATTCTGCCTATCAGTACTACAGAAATTATGTACTGCATTAAGTAGGTAAGTGTATTAAAACGAATTTGAATAAAACTTAAATAAATCTGTTAAGTGGTTTTATCCAACTACGGCAAAACCAGAAGGAAGTAAGAAAGGGATTTTTGTACATCCTAAATTATTAAACGGATTTTATCGAATGAGGTGTCAATGGATTCACAAAAACGGTGACATAGGCTTTATAAATTTAACTACTTAAAGATTTTATGTAGTCAGGTTTTAATTATTGGAACTTTTATCTTGTTAGTCTAATTTAAAGACGATTTCAACAACAGAATCGGAGCAGAAGTCAAGAAAATTTGTACGATAACGGACTCGAGTGACTCAGTTGCGTCTTAACAAGGTGTGAAATTATAATATTAGAAAGTTATAGCATACTATTGTCGAAAGGACACCATTACTAAGTAGTTCACATCTAAGTTTACCCCCTCGCCCCCCACCTAAAATCTCGAGTATTTTTAACAAATTCTTTGAAATCTTTAAATACAGCTATAAACTACAATCTAATCCTGAAATTAAGAGCCATAATAAAAATGTCAAGACAGAAAGGTTGCAGATTGTTTTTGACTGGCGAAAGATAATATTAAAGGAATGTTGTAATGCGACAAACAAATATTGTACTAGTACATAGTACTACTACGTTGGTCTAGTGGTTAGCGTAAGCGACTGCAAATCAAGAGGTCTCGGGTTCAATTCCCGGGTCGGACTGCTGTTGGGTTTTTCCTACAGGAAATTCCTAATAGCAGCCCGGAGTATGGAAGATGGCGGTGTTTCCCGCCCGTGCTTCGGAGAGCACGTTAAGCCGTCGGTCCCGGTTGTCATGAACATCTATGGCAATCGTTATTGGGAAGTCAGTGCCCTCAAATATACTGATAACTAGTTCAACCTCCGAATTCAGTTCGCCCTCAGGGTTGCGGAGGTGAGATGCCAGTCGCTCTGTGTAAAAACTGATATTCAAGTAAAACCGGTTAAACTGGTAGCCGACCCCAAATAATATTGGGAATAATAAAGGCTAGGAAGAAGATAGTACACTACGCAAGGAAGAAATATAAAAAATAAATACATGTGATATTAATACTACTACATTAATACATTACTACAGCCCGGTACAGGCGGGTGCGCCTTGTGATATTTAATGATTTTTGTCAAACCCCCTCCTTTTGAGCCTCACGTGATTATTGGACGACCCCTATTTGACATGTATGTTTTAGCTTTCTAGTTTATATATTATTGCTCTATTATTACACGAAACCTGTTTTATATTTAATTGTACTTTAATTTTATTATTAACATTCAAACACAATTATAAATAATTTAAGAATATCTCTCACTCTATCACTGGCGGATAAATGGTGATACAAGGAGTAATTTAGGGTATCTTCATTTGAGACTAGATTCGCCCCGCAGTGTTACCCGTGTACAACAACCGCGGGCAATATCGCAGGGCGAAGCTAGTCATAAAATTAATTTACTACGCTAAAGGATTTATAAGTGTCAAGTGTTGTTCAGATAGATCCAAATATATCAATATGAATTACGTATGTATACCTACATGACTAACATCCGTCATTATAATTATGAATTCTATCGACCGCCATATAAGGGTCATTGGGCAATGACCCGGTTCATCCAGATGCTTAGACGCCACGTGTGTCGTACATGGAACTAGGAATTTCTACATCCATACTTATTCATACTATTATTATAACTTTGAAAATAACTTTGTCTATCTATCTGTTCCGCTTTCTCGGAAAAACGGCTGACACTTACATTAGATTTTTTTTTCTTAAAGAAAGACTATTTACCGATAACCGACATACACACGATCGGAGCAGCGGGGTAAAAGCTGTTAATACTGTTACGAGCTGGGTATTAAATAAATTTAAGTAGTCGATTGATTACCAAAATAACACAATTTTTATTAACAACACTTTTTCCCATAACAAATCACTAAATCACTCGTTAGTCGCACTAGAAGATCTCTTCGATGTTTTATCCGCTGTATCGTGAAACAATACTGCCCGTACGGCTAACACGTTCCGCTTTTATATGGCTGTCGAGATAACTAGAATGTTCGATAATATTCGATCGATGGTTCTCGACTTAATAGATTATTCTAGAAATCGTCATAATGTCCACAGTTGCGCGCTTCCCGAAACTAGATGGCGCGGTCCTCAATTCAATCTAGATTATTCTCGTACAAACGAGATCCATCTGGTCATGACGCAACAATCCTATAAATTCGAAAGTAACTCTGTCTGTTACGATTTCACGGCTAAACCACTGCAATGTTTTTAATGAAATTCGGCACAGAGATAGTTTGATTTTCGAGGAAGGAAGTATGGTACTCTTTATCGCAATAACAGACATATACGCGGGTAGAGCCGGGGGTGAAAGCTAGACGTCCATGCATACGTACTTTTACACCGTTAGCATTAATAAGGATCAAGTTTCATATGATTTAGTAACAATAAATATATTCTATAATATCAAAACGTCAGCTTATGCATATAAATAATAAATGTAGTTAGATTCTGCGTAATCTCCCTGGTGTTTCCCGTGTAAGCGGTGTTGGTTCGGGTGAATAAAAAGATTTGCTCAAGATAAACGTAGGCGTGTTTAATATCTTCTACACAAACACTTTTTAATATACGATAGATCATTTCAATACAATTAATATAGAAAAATTGGCATAATGTCGAATCTAAAAGTGTGACATTTTGTGGAAGGGTCAACTAGCCTTTCCGTTTATGTTCGGTTACATCGTTAGCTTTATTTTAAGTTTGAATTACATTGTGTATCGAACACGTAAAATGCAATTCAGGTCTTTAACGAGTAAACTTTCAACTTGAAAGTGTAAAAATCTTGGTAGGTATAAGTAAATCTTCGGAATGCGTTGGTAACACAGTCACCCTAGTACTCGAGTCTGACTCCCGACTCCTAATTTTCAATGGTAAATTTACATTTATCGGTTGTATTTCATGTACGATATCTTTTATTTACAAAATCATTATATACCAAGGAAAACCTACCCCATCCTATATTTCTGCATCACCTGAAGGTCAATTGGGAGATACTGCCTCATGGCATTTTCACTAAATCCATATGAAAGTATATCCGCTACTTACATAAAAAACAACTTTGTCTGTTTGTTTGTTGTTCCACTAATCCCAGGAACGGCTAGATCGCTTTTGACGGGACTTTTACTGGTAGGGAGCTGATGATATAAGGAGATGATGATGAGAAATGAAGGGATGATATACGTATCGTGCTTAACGCAACCGCTAAGTACGGCAAGTTGCTCATCCAACACAGGCGATATCACGGCTATAAAATATAAGACCTATATATAAGATATAAATCCTAAGATATAAAATTTTACAACTAAATATCCCTGGCCTGGTTTAAAAATCAAACAATAAACATACTTTTATAAGTATCTGTAAAGTATTTAGGTCTTGTAGTAACGTAGTTTTCTTTTCAAAATACATGAATGTTAAAATAATAGTAAACCAAAATACTTTTATGTGTAATCTCAATGCCTATATCTATCCATTTTTAGATATCCTCAACTTTACGGGCTCTCGATAATTACGAAAGCGAAACTCTATTAACAAATATAGCTCAAGGTAACATCCATATTCTATCGGAATTTATTATGTAATAGAAATATGATATATATACTAATAGCGGTCAATGGACATTGACCTCGTTATATTTCCAAGCTATAACTACTCGATGACGCGGCATCGTTGCGTTTTTGTCACGGGACGGCATATCCATGTGTCGGCATTTTTATGTTTAAATGATTGATCGTCGGTCTCATAACGATTATGTGAGAAGACCTCACATAGTAACTTAGATATTTTTTAGATATTCTATAAAAAAGGTATAAGTGCTCAAAAAAGACGGCAATTAATATCGCTTTTACTGTACGTATATTAATTATACAATCTCTATAAAAAAGTTTTATCCCATATTTTATGTAATAATATAAGTCAGGTTCGTGTTACATTTAACTACTTATAATATATATATTTATTTATCTTTTAATAACGAGTCATACAAGAAAGTTATGTAAAAGAATCATCGATATAATCTGATTAATATTTTATTAGTACCTAACTATGACGTTAGATTGACAGTAATTATTTTGTTTATAGCCATGCTATTTTGTAACATATTATTGTATATTAATTTACAAAAAAAAACGAGAAACGGTAGATGAATCTATATATTATCTAGTCTTTTAAGTCTTCTAAGTTATGACGTTGACGATTCCATTAAATGCAAATACGAAACAATCTTTTGTTGTAACAACGACCAGTTCTCCTAGAAATAAACAAACATTCTCAAACATGAGCACCTCCTTTTCCTCCTTCCTTCAAAAAAAACGAAGAATACTGGCGCCATCGTATCAGTAAAACTAACTTTATAGAGAGGGAAAAGTTGTGTGATACGATGAATATAAAGGAAATAATAAAGTTTCAGGGATGAAATAAATTCGCTCCAGTGAGCATAAGATTGAATTACTCTTTAATGCGTGTTTAAATATAATAATATGAAAATAACCGGGTAATAAATTCCTTCAATTAATTAGATGGATGTTTTCGACAGGATGACTTTTGATTGCATGTATTTACGATAAGTAAGTAAGAAGTGCAGTAAATTTTTTGTACGGTGTTTAGGTATTTTTAAAGACTTATTTTTTGTGATAGGACTAATTTCGCCCACCACACTGTAACTCCTGTACACCAGGATCAACATCAGTGACCCACGAACACACCGAGTTATGACACTTGGGAAGATTCAAGAAAAATTAAACTGTCTTGGAATCTGCAACGAAATTAATCAGAAGAATACTGGAGGAGTTGGAAATATAAGATGTCCACTTCCCTCTTTGGTAAAAGTGGGAGATGAATAAGATAAAAACTAGGTAAACACCTTTTTACAAGGTACCTTTCTACGAAACAGTGAAGCACGGGCATAACATTTTACAGCTCGACCGGAGTGATACCACGGCCTCATACAAAACCGGTGTGAAACAGCGAGGATCCCTACCCCAACTCCTTCCCCCATCCCCTTCCTCGTCCCCCAAAGGCCGGCAACGTACTAGTAACGCCTCTGGTGTTGCAGGTGTCCATGGGCGGCGGTAATCGCTTACTATCAGGCGATACGTCTGCTAGTTTGCCCCCCTATTCCATAAAAAAAAATGCTTCCCAATTTCAAAGATAAATGAAATTTGTCTTATTTAACCTATACTATTTGTTGTGCACGATTCATTCTAGTAACGGTACCTATCACACATAGAATCCTATTCTTCGCAACCAAGCGATTATTGCCTTCAAACTTTTTACAAATTCTTAACGTATCGCCTTGGGTATAACTGTAGTGTTACGTGTTCTGGATTCCTTAAGAAACAACTTGTGTTATACAAATGTTTACTAAGTATTAACAAAAATGGTGTCAATAGGTTCAATGGAGTTAAAATTTAACGAGTTTAAACGAATTAATATAGCATGAATGGCACAGAATACGTAAATACTTTACCTATTTTTTTTACATTGATGAGGCCGCAGCTGTTTATATAAAAACAACTTGATACTTTCCAAAAAAAAGGTGATGAGTGATGACAAATGATAGACATAGTCAAAGATCAGCATTATACCACAGAGCAACGAACTTTGCCCAGAAATGAATTAGTTACGTGTAAAAGCTACTTTTGTATGCTTACTTCGTCAGTTTTTTTAGTCGAAATTAATTGGAATCTTTTCGCAACTGTCGGCGACCATAATTTCTGAGAAGTTACTTAATTCTAAATAGGTACGTAATTTTGATTATAAGTAATTATGAACCGTTAAACCGTGCGTCGCTCCAGGTTGTCATGAACATCTATGGCAATCGTTTATAGAGAAATCGGTGACAATCAATGATGGTTATAATAATTTTAAATGCCGGGAAAGATAGTGGTGAGACCAGTCGACGACATTCGAGTGTCTCCGTCCACTGTCTACCCTCAACCTTAAAATTCAAATACATTCTAAATTTATATGTACTTATATTCTTGGTTATTTGAAAGCATTTATTTTCGATGTGACGTTTGAAGGTCGCGAAAGTGTCTGAAATCACGCGAGTTCCTATGTTCATACAGCAATAAAACCAAAAATAGATTTTCATAAACTGGTTCGTTTTTTTTGTTACTTTGTGTTAAACTAGTGTAGTAGTTAAGTCAGAATAGATAAAAAGCTCAACAACAAAAGATGAAACTTGCTTATTTATTAATTATACATGGAATGACTCCATACTTCATTCTTTCATTTACTACGTTAAAAGGAATGAAAGAGCACGAGGCTATTTAAAAAAAGCTTTTCTCGTATTTATCGACGTAATAGTAATCATGGTTTTATAATAGCTCAGCTATAAATATTACTGTTGAGTCATCGAATCGCTCCATTCAATTACATTGAAACTTTTTGTGACGGGCGGCATAATGAGCGCGCAACGTGTAAAAAATTAAACAACAGTGAACGGTGTCTATCGTATAAACATTTTGAATGTTCAAATAAAGAATGTTTAAATTAAGGATAGTTAGGTTTTTAATGCAGAATTAAAGTTTAGTGCTGTACTTTTTTAAGACTTTTAGGTTACTTTACAATTTCACAAATCACACATTAGGGTTTGGTTCAAGTTTTTCTTCTTTTTGCAGTGTTGGTAAACTTGCTCCCTTTCTCGGATGTTGCGACACTCGTGGGATGAAGAGTAGTGATGACACACCGTATTCTTACTCGTAGTTCGTCGTCACCACACGGAAAACTTTAGAATTTCACGAGCCGAATTTATTTTAAGTAATTTAAAATTTGGAATTGGAGGGTATTTTTTGATATCCCTGTACAAGTACTAACACATCAACCCGTACAAGACAGCCTTAACAAATGAGTATTTTGATGAGATCCATTCGTAACTAAAACCAAACTTAAAAAAAGAACGCAAACCAAAGAGTTTCTCACTCAAATCAAATAAATAAAAATTAAAATTTCCTTTTTCCTCACAGATAGGATGAAATTGACACAATTTTAAACGATATTTATCACGGCGCAATGGCGGCGTGTGACACCGCCAACATTGACAAGCTGGCACGTAAGACGACGCGTGCGCAACTCACAACAATGCCGCAGAATGATATTACAAGTAACAATACCTCGGAATGCGGTGGAACCCGCTCCGTATCAATTACTGCGTTCGGTAACATATCAGACTACAGATTTTATATTTAAGTTTATAAGAGTTGCTGGATAAATCATATAATCGTTTAGGTATGCATGTGTGTACCATAAACTTGCAACTTGTAAAGTTACAAGTGGAAATGTAGTTTAAAACTTTGTTGAAATAGTGGGCAGTATTTGTCAACATCGACAACGTTGATTATGACTCTGACAGCTTAGCCATAGTTGTGGGTTTGCTGCCATCAAAAACTAATAATGAAGACTTAATGCATTATTTTTTTGTTAAGATGCAATTTATTTATAATATTTATATGTTGTATGTATTTGATTTACCTACAGTACACATATGAGCGCTCCTGATGCGAGTATAATAATTTTCATTTTTACACATCTCCCTGAAGTTATTAAACGAAGTTTTGGATTTTGATACTCAACCCAATCTTTAAATATTACACTTATATAACTGTCTGTTACGGATAAGTGATTGTTCTATTTATTGACCTAGATTTATATTAACTATTGTCGACTCGTGAACAGAAATAATTGACAGACAAATAATTGTGGGTTACAGGGTTCGAAGCTCAAAGATAATTACCGGTTAGACTTATAGGCATGTGACCTTGACCTTTTCTGTGGAATCGAGGGTAAATAAGAAAATAGTAGTGGTAGTTATCGGATGGCAAATTATTAGCCTGCCGTCATACCATTGACAAAGTTGAATCATGACATGACATGATTGTCTATAAATCATTGAAACCATTAAAAAAAACTAAGATTTGACTCCATTATAATGTATAGCACTTGGCTCGTTTTAAATATTAAGGAAGCTACATTTATGAACAACTTAACTCAAGAAAAAAAGACGTATGTTGCTGTCAACTCCTCGTATGCATCACTACAAAGACTGTTGAAGGTGATGACGTGGATGTTTATTAAACCTATACTTACCTCTTTGCGGAGGTGAAACCTAAGCGCGAGTGTATATTATGGTGTATTACTGTGTAATAAAGAGGATGAAGTAACAGTAGAATTCATGCAGATTTTTCCCTTGATTTCTACTATTACTACCTACCTCAATTTTCGGCGATTTTTTTACAGTTCCTTTATATCAAAAAAAAATCATATTCTATATATATTATAAACCCTCTCATCGCCCTAGCTTTTATTATTGCCAAGATTAATTGGAGTCGGTTAATAGTTCAACCGGTTTTACCTGATTATAAGTTTTTCGATGAAGTGACTGGCATCGGTACTCCGCAACCCTGAGGGTGAATCTCAATTCGAAGGTTGAACTAGTTGTCATATATTTGAGGACACTGACTTCCATATAACGTTTGTCAAAGAGGTTCATGACAACCGGGACCGGTGGCTTAACGTGTTCTCCGAGGTACAGGCGGCAAACACAGCAATCTTCTATACTCCGGGCTGCTATCAAGAATTTCTGTTTTGTCTGCAGTTTCTATGACCCATACTAATGTTATAAATTCGAAAGTAACTTTGTCTGTCTGCCTTTCACGGCTAAACCGCTGCATCGATATCAATGAAATTTGGTATGGAGATACTTTGACTCATGAGGAAGTGTGCATAAGCTACTATTTACCGCGATAACCAACATACACGCGGGCGGAGCTAGGCCAAAAGCTAGTGTATTTCATAGTTATACTCATATTTTCAAAATAAAAACGTGTTTAAAGCCCATATTTTCTTAGTAACTTTGGTTGGTATTACTTTTTCTAATACTTACATAAATAAGGATGGTTATCAAATACAACATTAAGTTATAAAGGCCACCGACTTAAATGTGCGCAAAGCACGATACATTGTAATAAGCTGTATTTCATCCCTTGACATTCCACCCTTAGAAGTAAAATATTTTCTTCAGAATTTAAATAAGTCCAAACATGAATTCCTAACCATTCTTCAACTGGAACTGGTTCACAAATGTCGAATAAAATTATCAACAGGTTTTAAGGCCACTGCTGGACATGAACTTTTCCTTAGAAAGGAGGTCGTGATGATGATGATGATTAAAGGCTCTTATTGTATGTTCTTTTATGTGATTGTTGCCACATATACATATTATCATTAACTAGTGGTCACATAGAGTTCGAAATTCGACCATTCTTTTTTCTATTTTCTGTACTCCTCCTCCATATAAACTATAACTGTACAAAATTTCATGCTCTTCCGATAGCATATTTTTGTAAAAGAAATGTTTGCTTCACGTATTGATATAATAGCTAAGCTCAAGATCATGGATAGTTTTATATTATTTTATTGGAGTTTTTATCAAACAACAGCTGCATGCTAATGCTATTCCTTATAGACGCGTGTGAGTTACGAGTATATTAACTTATCATTACACGTGTCGAACTCATTTCGATGTTATTACACTTACCGTGTGGCTAACGTTTGAGCTGTACGACTCACTGTCCATAGAGATAGCATAAATATCCTGCTTTCTAAAATTGTAGGGTAGGTACCAAATGATAAATTTGACTTTTGTACCCTACGCCACTACCTAGAAGTTACGCCATGAGGCTTTGATTATATAATATACAAAAAACTAGTAAAATATTTTTTTTAATATAATTTCATAGTTCGTCCCGCTCTTACAAAAAAAATGCTCACGTTACGTATGGCCAGCATGGTATGGTAGGCCGAAATATCCTTTCTAAAGAGAGGCCCATTGAGATGCTCCCATATCATTGCACAAACTTTCGCGTTTATAATATTATAGTAGGATGATTATTAAAAAACACGATAGCACGAATACTGTCATTTTAGGTTGGTCTTCTATAATCCTCAATAGAGGTCATAAGATAGCTCAGAAAGAAATAGCAACGTTTTAGAACGTTACCATCTGACACTATTACCGAGGTGGAATATAAAAGTTATGGTAACATGTAGTCTTGCCAATTTGCCTACTCAGAAGTGTTAAGTAACTCTGAACACCTGACAGCATCAGCCTCTCTACTTAACGCCATAATATAACAATTTGATTCGCACGCATATCACGGGGTCAACCACCTCGTTACGTAATCACTGTCTAATATTTTTTTCATCTGTTTCTATTCGTTTGTTTGTAGGGCTGATACAATAACTAATTTAAAACATTTTTTTTTATTCTGTTAAACGGACTTTATCATTTCTCCATAAATATACCTTAAGCTGTTTAACATAATATAATTTCGTTAAGTTTGTCATTTATTTATGATTCATTAAAATCTTTTATCTATAGGTACATATGTTAAACAACGTTTTTCTTAATATAATCATCGCAATTGACTGGAAGCGTGGCTTTTCTTGTAATCCGGCGACTAGGAGGTCAGGAATGGTTTGAATAGTTCAGTTGTAAGCGGGCTCAGAAAAGAATATATGTATTCCGGACTTTGGACTCCGCACTTCTACGACGCGAGACCTCTAGGAGAAGTGACGTGAGTGCTTGGCCACCATTACATACCGAAGAAGAAATATAATACACTATTTACAATCGATATTCGTTCTATTATATTACATAACATAATATTCTATTATATAACATCAGTATTAATATTTTGAAATGTCAATAAATAAGGCTGCATTTAATCAATAAAAAGTAGATTGTGTTTTTAAAGTAATTTACTTAAGGTTGATCTTCTGTGCGCCTTAGTGCCGAAAACAAAATGTGCATTTGGTCATAAAAAAATTCGAAGCATTGAAGACTTTCTCCGTTTTTTAAGTCTTTGAAGAAGTTTGCTTGTAGCAACCCTGAGCTTTATCTTACGTTTGGTGAATGATCGGTAACAACTGAGTCGGATGAAAAACACTGCGTCATCGGAACACATGTATGTAAATTTAAGAATAATTTACAAGTACTTTAATTGTATTATCTTTGTGAGGGCTATAATTACCATTAAATTGTCTGAAATAGAAAAATAAATTGCTTCTTTATAATACAATCTTAATTTATATACCAACTCTATCTCTGAAAATGAATATTTATATTTTCTGTTGATTGATTGGTGATGGTTGTTAATAGGTGGTACCAATTATTCTACTACAAGCTGAGCCCCGCGATGTTACCCGCGGCTCATCAACATCCAAGAGTAACGCCGCGGGGCAAAGACAGTCTAACAAAAAGTTACTCCTAATATCATCAGCTATCTGCCAGTGAAAGTATTTATTTATTTATTTATTTATTTATTTATTTATTAATCTTAGGGAAACTTACAGCAATACACTTAACATAACTTATAAAAGTAGCAACAACACGCCATTAATAAGTCTCCACAGATAGAAGCTAAATACACAAAAAAAGAAGAGATCCCTTATACTAATGTAATAACAAATTATAGAAAAATTTACGTTTAGTCCGTTTATAAAAATGTTATAAAAATATTACAAAAATATAAAAAAAAAAAAATTACCTGCCAACCAACAATTTCATAATAATGAAGTTCAATTTTTATAGATTAAGTTAGAATTCAAAACGACATTGAGTGCAGTCTCCTCCTCATAGTAGAAATACTCATAGCAAAAATGTCAAGATCATGTTTGCGTACTAAGTCATTATACATACGGCAAGATCGATAAAGGAAACTGTTTTGTCGATACCTAGTAGCAACTAATGGTGTTGAGAAAAACGGAGCATGGCGCAGTGAGTGCACTGGTGCATAGATTTTGCATTTATTCAGCAACTCAGGACAATCGATGGAAGAGGTCATCACTCGAGCAAGGAACAGTATGTCTGAAATATCCCGACGTTTTCGGAGTTCTAGGAAGTGGTGTTTTTTACAAGAAATTGCATAGTCGTTACAAACTGACTTCGTTCTGAAATTAAGAAATTTCATAAATTTCTTTTGAACCCTCTCAATCCTCTCAATATAGGTATCATATCTCGGACTCCAAATTTGCGAGGCATATTCTAAGTGTGGACGAACATATGTGGAATACAGAATTTTTAGAGTTTTCGCGTTTATGAAGTCTCTGGATGTACGCATAATAAAGCCGAGAGACTTCAAGGCCTTTTTTACTATGGAATCTATATGACGATCAAACAACAATTTAGAGTCATGCAGAATACCCAAATCTTTAATCACATCAGCTGCTTGTAATTGTACATTGTTTAAGAAGTATTGAAATAGAACTGGTTGTTTACCTCTAGTGAACGTAACTTTTGAGCACTTACTAGCATTAAGGTTAAGCTTATTTTCTGTACAATAGATATTCAAGCGAGAGAGGTCATCCTGTAAAGCCAACGCGTCGCCAGGATTAGAAATGAGTTTAAAAATTTTCATATCATCCGCAAAATTTAAAATTAGAGAGTTGTGGAAACAAGTATGAATGTCAGACATGAATATGAGGAAGAGGAGCGGGCCGAGCAGAGAACCCTGGGGTACCCCACTGGGCACACTCATCCATTTAGACATATAGTTTCCCAGAACAACTGCTTGACTCCTATTGTCTATGTACGATGCAAACCATCGAAGCAAGTCTCCCCTAATGCCTGCATTTTCCAGCTTGTATAATAAGATTTTATGATTAATACGATCGAACGCCTTGCTATAATCTGTATAGATAACGTCTACCTGCTGGCCTCCCTCCATGGAGTCCGTTAAGAACTCATTGAAAAGAATTAAGTTAGTAACCGTGGATCTCCCCTTAATAAAGCCATGTTGAGAAGAAGGCAATTGATCTTTTAATGCGTTGTATACCTGCTCATATATAATCTTCTCAAAAACTTTCGCTATAATTGACAACTTTGATATAGGACGGTAATTTTCAATTTTGTTCCTTGATCCTTTTTTATGAATAGGAGATATAAAAGCGGATTTCCAGATATCAGGCATATGACCACAGGTGATAGATTCCCGAAATAGATATGCTAAAGGAACCGATAGTTGCTTGGCGCAGTTGATAAAAAATATTGGGGGAAATGAGTCAGGTCCTGCAGATTTACTAGGGTCCAATCTCATAAGCTTATTTTTTACTACATCTGATGTTATTTCTACGCAAGAAATATCAGCATCCATACCCATATTTACAGTAGGCAAATTAGATGATGAGTCAGTATCAGATAGAAAGTTAGAGTGAAAATAGTGTGCAAACAGATTACAAATGTCATGGCCCTGTGTTGCCGTTTCATTGCCATGAACCATATTATTTGGTATAGTGGTTCGTTTAGAAAGCGATTTCATGTGTGACCAAAAACATTTAGGGTTGGTCTTTATTGAATCCTCAACTAATGCTATATAATTCGTATAACATTTTTCTTCTAAGTCTTTAGCGCGCTTCCGCAGCAACTGAACAGTCTGGGCGTCCGAAGTCATACTGTATGTTTTACTTTTTTGCCTAAATTTTTCTTTTTCTTTTAAAATTTTTTTGAGAGCAGCCGAGTACCACGGAGGAAATGACTTCTGCCGAATTACTTTATTTGGTACATATAAGTCACGTAAGTTATTTACACACGTATAAAAATATTTAACCGCCTCATCAACACTTAATTTAGAAAATTCATATAACCAATTTATATTTGACAAGTTTGAATTGATTGCGTCATAATTTGCTTGTTGAAACATAAATTTTGTACGAGGGGCTGGCTTCAACATCTGGATTCTCTCGATTGTCAGTGAGCAATACAAAGCTTTGTGGTAAGGGTCAAGTGGTACTAAGGGCCCATGACACTCGGTCACGGTTATTTCACAGTTCGACAATACCAAGTCGAGCCATTTACCATAACAGTTAGGAACAGAATTATACTGCTGGAGACCCAGTAATGATAGTTCGTCTATCAAACTATTTTCATTTATACCCGACATGCTACTTGGTTTAAGATAAGATACGTTTCTCAATACATTCCAATGAATCGAGCTCATGTTAAAGTCCCCCACAATTAAAAAATGATCGGAAGGGCACGAATTAACAATATCAAGCAACTTATTCAAAAAATTACTAAGTTGTTGTGTAAAATTCAAACCCCTCTTTTCATTACACAAATAAACTGTACATATATGTAACTGTATATTATGAGATACACAAATAGATAACCATATATCCTCAGCAGTAGAATTCCATTCAGGTCGAATAAATGTATTAAGATATCTGCGAGTAGCCACAAGAACTCCCCCACCCATCGACTGACCAGTACTTTCATAACAGCGATCACGGCGCCACACCATATAGCTATCGTCAAACAGTTCCGCATCTAACACGCTATCATTTAGCCACGTTTCAGTTATCAAAACAACATCGTAACTATTTAAAACTACGTTGCGTTTAAATTCGGTGGTCTTCGTCCGTAAGCCGCGAACATTTTGATAGTAAAAGTTAATAACAGGCATAGCTAACAAATAACAATATCAATATAACAAATAAGATATGTTTCTCATTCACGGGCCGCACAGCTCGTAAATAGAAACATAATAGAAATATGTATGCATGTATAACATTCAATATAAATATCAGAAAACGTTCGCGACAGTATTGAAGTAAACAACTCATCATAGCAGACCAAACCGGTTTGCGTAAAAGAGAAGTATACTCACCACCGGTTAGTGTGAGGGAGACATTTATATGTAATTTTGCACTGTCGTTGGATACGGCCGGGTCACTCTGAATGAGTAGAATTAGCAGGTAACATTTTTTTACAATAGGGACTATAATGGATGCAGGTGTTGACAACATTTTTTCTTTGAATGTTTGCCAAATTATAGTTACTTTAAAGTGAAATGGAAGTGAAAGCAACAATAAAGTTAATTTAAAAATAAAAAACAGAAACAACACAACAAGTAGACAAATTTGGGATATAAAACTAATTATTTCAACTTGTTTAAATCCTTTTCGGAAGTAATAACGAGGGAAGGAGATGTGTCATTTTTACGAACATGTATTTTTGAGTACTTTACCCACACATACTGATGACCTTTCTCCTTCGCAACCTGTTTTGTTTTTGTCAAGAGCTTCTTGTATTCCGGCGACAGGTGATCGTTAACATAGATTACATGATTAACTCCTTGGAAGCCTATATCTTCAGCGGAAAACGCCTTCATGGCTCGAGCAGATGCAACAAAATCCTCTTTCACGTATCTGTTCGTGAAACTGACCACTATAGATTTCTCTCTACTATTTAGAATTGGAATTCGACTAATAAAATTTATTTGGCTTTTATTCACTTTGTAATTAACAAAGTTGCCAATCAGGTCGAGCGTATTGAACAAATTCTCGTTCTTTTTAATGGGAACGCCTTTTATTTCAATATTATTAAGGCGAGACCATTGTTCCCGCGCGAGATCATTATACTTAATTGCATCCAACTGGGACTTATAATCTGAAGCAGCAACCACCGACGACTCCACCAAAGACACCCTCGACTCAACCGCGGTCATTCGAGAAGCAAATTCTTCAATTTTCTTCAGTGCTTCCTCCGTGGCAGTTTGAAGATTTATCATATCCGATTTAATGGCCTTTACATCACTTATAAGAGAAGGAAGACAATCGAGTTTTGTAGCCATTGCATCCAACTTACTCATTATATATTCGAGTTGATCTTCCTGCCTTAGGACTGTCGGTTTAGGTGACGTCATGCGACAGGTTGCACATTTCCATGCTGCCCTCCTGTCGGCTCCGAGTCGCCGATATCCATGCTCCGTGATACCCGCACAGCCAAAGTCATAGTGGTTTTGACAAACACTACACTGAACACCGTCATTAAATTGATTGTTACAAGATGAACAATTCATGTTGACGCAAGGTTGTTAATCTCTGATTTATTTTCTTGGTAACAGTAAATACGTGCTTATAGGTACAAGGTCTATTCGCGACTAGTACTTACAACGGTATTGTCAAAATCGGTCCACCCGTTAGGGAGATTAGCATCTCAGATCTACCCCATATGCATAACAAGAAAAGAAAAGAGCGTACTCCCACCTAAAAAGCCGGCAACGCACTTGTAACGCCCCTGGTGTTGCGGGTGTCCATGGGCGGCGGTAATCGCTTACCATCAGGCGATACGTCTGGTCCAGCCTTCTCGGAGGACTTTGGTAGCATACATCACGACACGATAATTTGATATACGAGTACATATTAGATTTATACTCATACTATAAAACTAAAGACTATAATTTTAGTGTTTTTTTTAACGTTTTCATTATGTGGTTGTCTGGAAGAAATCGCCGTGAGCGATAAGACCGCCAATTATACAACATATGTGTATTTTGTGATTCATTTTATGTGTTGTTTTGTATGAAGATAAATAAATACATAAAATAAAACACACATTACACGATACCATTGCCGCTATTTTCCGGAAGGATAGCTCTCTCACGACATCAGCAAGTGATAGACACGATATGGAGACATCAAGAGATACATGTTTACAAGTATTTGCATGAGGAAGTATCGACAGCTGCCGCATACCGTGCATCTATTCAAGTAAAACACCGAAGACGTTATGATGGTATAATGAGAAACTCCTTAACTAATTCTTTCAATTTATTTCCTTCAGTTTAAAGATTTATAAATGTAGAAACTACTGTACTACGAGTCTTATTTCACGATTCAAGCTTTACTAGTTACAAACTTTCATACAACCGTTCATACCTTATTTTAGATACCCCCTTAAGAGTTGAATTTTCAAAAATTCTTATTTAGTAGTTGAGAAGCATATGCTGTCAAAATTTCAAGATTTTATAACGCAGAAGTTTAAATCGTGGTTCAGAAACATAAGAGAGAGTTGACAGGGATTTGTTTCGTTTGACAAAAGCGAGGAGTATGCAGAGCTGACGGCCAACTTCCATCACAGGAGTAATACAATAAAAAGAGGATATAAAGAGTGTTACCACACATATTTATCTCGAGGGGTTTCGACTGACTATATGACTATTGAGACTACTACGCAGGACAACAGAACTGTAAAGAGAAGAAATACTCAAAAAATATCCCTATAGCTACCTGCCTGATCATTGTGGTATAGTACACTCAAAACTTATTTTCTAAGGATTTTCTATGTCCAGTAGTGGACTACCAAAGACTAATTTTAAATCAAAGATTAGGGTAGTTGACTGTATCGTAACTACATACAATAATAAATAAATACAATGTCTTCTACATCAAAACGAATATTACAAAACATTTCGAAAAATATAATTAATGCTTTTCATTTCCATTTCAAACATTAATCAAATAAGTTAACTGTGGAATGAGCTGTCGCCTGCGGTGTTCCTGGACCAATACGACCTTCAAACCTTCAAGAAAAGAGCGTACTCCTTCCTAAAAGGCCGGTAACGCACTTGTAACGCCACACTAACCATCAGGCGATACGTCTGCTCGTTTGCCCGCTATATAGTAAAATAATATATATATATATATTGCTCAATTGAGTAATCTAAAAAAAGTGACGTCATAAGTTGTATTTAGTACATTTTTCATAGAAAGTAATCGTTTTGACAGATGATAAAAAATAACTCCTTTGAATAAGGTGTCATCTACCCTATCACCTTCATCACAACATAATTCAAGGTGTTTTGTATACAAACGTATAATTATCTCATACGTTTATGGACATATAATAGCTATTAACATCTATTTCAATAGGAGGAAAACCTAATAGGTAATCCTCATTTGATAAACTATAATGATTTTTCCTTAGGTGTCAGTTTCAGGGTGATTATTGCCTGTACTAATAAAATATATTGATCTTCTAGCTGACTCGGCAAACTTCGTACTGTACATATAATTATCTTTAGTTATTTTTTTCTAAATATCTGAAAAACTTATTTTAGTAATTATGCCAACTTCAGTTTGACAAACTATCACTTATTCACAGAGCAACGTCAACTAACTACTCTACATAATTGAATCGTTTATTGTGACAAGAGCGTGTACCGAAGCAATTAGCTTGGGAAAATTGGTGCTGATTTGATTGCTGCGTCACAATCACCCATCGTGGGGATATAAACATCGTAAATTGCGATAGTGACACCGTAAACAGCTGTTGGAAAACAGTTCATTATGGTGACACACTACTATCAGAAACTAGATGCGTCCCGCTGTATTACGCGCAGTTTATAAGATACCTACACTAAACCATTTCCTTGATCGTATTTCAATTCCTTGATCATTTTCGACTACATGTCTTGCAATACACACTGTCAGCTACCTCTATTTCAAATTTATCCAAATCGGTAGAGCGGTTGCCCCGTGGCGTTCCCTTACTTTAACTTCAATACAATTGGACTTTCATACAAACTACCATCCCCCGTTTTAACCTGAAAAATGGGTTGATTTCTAAAGATACATTATTGGTACACCTCAACACCATTTACAGAGCATACATTTTTAATTACAAGTCTCTCAAGTCTCTTAAGTACTTCAAAATCATAAGACTTTCCTACAAACATCCAATCCCCGTTTTAGGGGGGGGGTACTTAGGGGTGGAATTTTGTAAATTCTTAGCGGATGTCTACACAACATATTGCCAACTTGCCAAATTTAAAGTTTGTAGGTGTTATAGTTTCTGAGATTTCGTGATTAATCAGTGAGTAGTATTTCGCTTTTACATAGATTAGATAGAATTAATACCTACATTTATCATGAGACAAACATACAATTAATGGAACACAAAGTACACCTAAACTCGGAACAATGATCTCTATTATTACATAAATTATAGTCCCACGTGGGCTAAACCCACACCAACTATTTGCTGTTGGTAGAGTGATCGTGTAATACATATGTATTTACAAAGTATATGTTGTTGGCTTAGATTTATTAAACTACTCAACAGATTTTAATATAGTTTTCTGCAATATGTAGAGTGATAAATTGGAATATAACAATCGCTGATCCACGTTACTTTCTTTGTGTAAATTTAATGTTCAGCTCTTATTAGTCGTAGACTGCAACACTAACAGATTTTTTTCAATTCGGACCAGTCCTATGTCCTAAGCGCGTTCGAACAAACAAACTGATATGATAGCTTTATAATGGTATAGACTTGACGAAGTCCACGCTGATTCAGTTTGTTACTTGATTACGTAAACTAGTGATCGCCGAGTAGTCACAATTCGATCATAATTTCTTTGCTATTATTCTTCTCATAAGACGTTATGTCTTAAGCGGGCAGTAGATTTTGGTGTTTTCACCATATTTACTTTGACAATCCAGTACATGTTGTGTGTCTGTTCGTGTCGATCTATGATTTTTAACTGTAACTTCAATTTAACGTTCATAAATGTCGCATAGTGTTTTAATTGAATAAATGATTTTTAATTTTAATACAGTTTTTTTAGCTTTCTGCACTCCTGCTCAATAAATACTTTAACTGCGCCAAATTTAATACTCCTCCGTTCGCAATTGCCGTAAAAAAGGGTACAAAGTTTTTGCTTCACGTATTAATATATCTAGGTATATCTGTACCTAACTACTCATGATTACAAATCTCTAAATATAACAATTTTGACCTTAGGATATTCCAGTTAATGAGAGATAAAGCAGTTCTATCTTATCTTTAAATCATACAAATCATTAAGCCATTGAGCCATCAATATACTTAGTCACATAATTCGTCGCTATTCAATGAAACTGTAACAACAGTAATTTCACAGTGTATCATCACCGCTGGGGGCCGTTAGCTATCTGTTGTGAATTTTACATCCGTCCGTCCGGCTGCTTACGTCTCGGACATCATCAGGTCATCGCCCCTATTGTTATGGCACAGGAAGCTTGAGATTTGGGCAGAAACGGGGAGGGATGTGTGTGGAGGAAGTAACATGCGGATTTAGAAATCGGAATTTCATGAATTGACAGCTGTAGAGTACTCGTAAGTCGTAGATTTTAACATAGGATTTCGCAATTTGATTTTTTTTAATGACTGAGCAGTATTTAAATTGCGCTGTGTTAGAAGCTGGTACTTTGGTTTGCCTGTGACTTCTGCAGTATATTTCATTGGTCTTATTAATCGTGATTGATACTCATAGTAACCAATTATAACCGGGATTGCCCGTTGCCGAGATGTCTGGCGTCTGCAACCGATAATCCGATGCTTACGTTGCCCCAAAAATAATACTAAAACATGAATTGTATACACGTGGGGATATTGAACCCAAAACAGATGGTGATTGCGATGAATGCAAGGTAGTTATTAGCAAGTCGATTACTTTTACTTTCTGACTGCCTTGTTGGCTGCCTTGTTGGCGCAGTGGTAGCGTACACGATTGCTGTGCACGAGACAGCTCGGGTTCGATTCCTGGGTCAGACCAAATATTTGTATGATCTGCAAATATTTGGTCTGACCTACAAAAAAAACACAACAACAAGCTCTATTTATGAGTAGCTTGGGACTAGATGGCATTGTGTGTAAGCTGTCTGAAATATTTTACTTATGATACGAGTATGTACAAAAATATAAACAAAATATAATGATAATAATAAGTTTGCGTCTTATATTGCCCGTAGCGTGAAAATTTTCCCCCATTTTTGAAACATTCTTCATTGGTGCTCCGCTCCTATTAGTAGTAGCGTGATGATATATAGCCTATAGCCTTCCTCGATAAATGGACTATCCAACACCGAAACAATTTTTCAAATCGGACCAGCGGTTCCTGAGATTAGCGCGTTCAAATAAACAAACAAACAAACTCTTCAGCTTTATTATATTAGTGTAGATTAGCTTTTGTCCGCGGTCCGGGCGTATTCCGGTTATCACGGTAAATGGTGGTCTATGTCTTTCCTCAGAATCAAAGTATCTGCATGCCAAATTTAATTGAAATCGGTGAAGTGAAAGCGTAACAGTGTTAATTTCGAATTTATAATATTATATGGATGCTATCTTCATATAACAATAAAGTTAAATGTGGTACTTAAATAAATACTCAAATACAGGCAATATATACACAAGTACAAAATATATTACTGAAGTGATAACCAATCATTTAGTACACCCATAAATATATAATAGGCACCTTTAGTACCTATTATATAATTTATCTACTGTACTATATAATTGATAATTTCTCTTTTATCGCTCACGAAAGTTTTAAATATGGAAGTCGACGGATATCACAGTGGAGGACGACCAAAGAAAAATGGATGGACTGCGTGAAAGACGATATGGCGAGGAAGGGAGTAAGCAGTCAACTGAGAAGTGACAGAGGAGAATGAAAGAAGAAAACTCATTGCACCGACCTTAAATAAAGTTAGGAAAAGTGTAGGTAGATCATGATGACGACTTCGCTCACGTAGGTCTTGTCAATCAATAGGCCTGAACCTCAACAACACAACTTTTTCTGAATAAATTGTAGACGAACATTTGACACGAGTAAAAGTCACCAAAAAGGTATTTTGCAATATTTCATTATCATTGCAGCTAGGGGTGTAAACCCGTAACAAACAGACATATCAGTTTGTTTGTTTGTGAAAGTATCAAACCTCAAGTTCAAAGTTTAAAAGTCAACTAAGTCCATTTTATACTTAATGTGTGTAACACATATTCGTTCTACCGAAGAAAGACTTACAATGTGTATATTAAAAAGCAATTTCAAAGTAATGCACTACAACATGTTTTTATATATATATATAGGTACATATACCTAAATATTTATAAAATGTCCATAACAGTTTCGCGCTCATAAATGTCCCGTAAAAGTATTTTTTGGCCGCAAAAATTCTTTTTAACGAAGCAAAAGCGGTTCATCGTTGAAAAAAGGTACCGTTAAATAAAAGAACATTAAACATTTCTGTTATAGAAGTGCTAATTGCGGCTCATCGCTATTTCGCACTTATTTATGTAGTTAAAACATTAACTTCGTATCTAACAATTTGATGAAAATTGATTTGTGTAATGGTAGAAAACCATTTGTTGCCTCTGATTTTTTGCAAATGATAGGATGGTGATGGAGCGGTGGTTAAGAGAACCACCAAAAAACGAGATATACAATATACAAAAACTTTAATTTATTATATTAATGGCTAATAAGTACAAATATTCATTATTTATGTAAAAGAACACTCTTATTATCTCAAGCATGTTTGTACGTAATTAGTATTATGCATCAAAGAAACTTGGGCTTGGATGATAAGCCAAAAGACAATTCAATGCTTAAAATGTACCTTATTCCTATTTAGTATTTTTGAGTAGAAAAAAATTAAAAAGGCTTTAATCATTGTTAGCGTATACCTACTTCATAACTATAGTATAGATAGTTTTGCATTGAAAACTGAAACCTTTTTATACAACTAGCTGAACCGGCAAACGTTGTTTTGTCATAAAAATAAATATTTAGGGGTGGGTCACCCTCAACATTCAGGGGTATGAAAAATAGATGTTCGTCGATTCTCAGACCTACCCGATGTGCAAAGAAAATTTCATAAAAATCGATCCAGCCTTTTCGGAGGAGTTTGGTATCAAACACCGCGACACAAGAATTTTATATAGGTACTAGATTAGATTTTAAATCGTTTGATAACAGCTTTAAAACCAAAACACAAACAAAAAATATTTTACGTTTCATTAAACAATGTAAATGAAGTAAAAGTAGGTAGGTACAATAGTCATGATATTTTCGTTAATATTTAGTAAAATATTTTTTATGTAACTGTAAATTATAGCGTCCTGTAAATTATAACAAAAATATGCACGTTTTTGTTATTAGTACCTTCACATTAGTAGGTACATTCATATAAAATTTGTTGTAAATTCGCAAGCACCAAATTAATACTTTCAATTATTGAGACTACTTCGTTGGTCGGCTAGCGTATGCAACTGCCAATCAAGAAGTCTCAGGTTCTATTACCGAGTCGGGCCAGAGTAGATTTATCCTGTTTTTCGTATATGAAATTCTTATTAACCCGCCCGGTGTATGGAAGGTGGCGGTGTTACCCGCCCGCCCGTGTCTCGGAGAACACGTTAAGTCGTCGGTCCCGGTTGCCATGAACATCATAATGACTAAATTACAATGCCTACTTAACTCGTGAGGTACCTAAGTCTAAGCAAAGACTAAGCACTCTTTATAAATATCACCCTAAGTGTTTTTGTCCGTTTCACACATGTTTGTAAAGTTCCCCACGAAACAGAATGTATATTCCTAATGCGGGAGTTTAAAAAAAAGAAAAACAAGACCATGGTCAAGACAGATACTTCAAATATCGAACATACTTTTAATTTAAACTGAAAGTCGGCACTGGAAAGAATTTAAAGCCTGCCATTTCGTCAGTTCATTTCAAGTCACATTTTCTAAAGGTAATCTATAAGTGACCTACACGGTCAGCTATGATATCGTCTATTTATCTTCATATACGGATAGTAGAGAACGCTATTTCAAGATGAGGTCAATGTTTGCGGTTTACGACCACATGCGCAGATGTATAAAAAATAATTAACGTGTGGGGGCTTAGAATCAGCGGTTAGGGTAGCCTTGAAGAAGTGGGTCGGGTGATCGTTATTATAGACTTATATAATTCTCGTGTCTCGACTTTTACAATTTTTTAAATGTATGTTTTGCTGGCGTGTCTAAGAAAAGTTGACATCCGCTTAGACCAATAGAAGCCGAGCATGATTGAAAAGAGGTGTAACGATTAAACCAAAAGATAAATAGTTTAGCTCTTTTGATTTCTAATTTAATTTTGCGACGTATGTTTCTTAGGGCCGGTTTTTCAATGGCCAGATAAAACTTGTCGGAGAAATAAACTATAAGACGGCAAAAATAAGGACACGTTACTACTGACACTTACTCCTACAAATAAAGTGTTCATAATTGTGCCGTCTTATAGTTTATTTCTCCGATAAGTTTTATCTGGCCATTGAAAAACCGGCTCTAATTTTACTAAAACATAATATAAGTAATTACACTGCAGGTTACATTTAAATGTCAATGAAATTTGATAACCGATGTAGTTTGGCGGTAAGCACTCAATTGCAACAACAGACGTGACAAAATATATAGTCAAATTCCCCTCGATTTCTGCATGAAACTGCTGCATTGGGGACATTAATAATTCAAGAGTTCTTGAGCATAAGACTCGGAGAAGTGGAAATCGATACATCTTGTATTATTTATTTATTTATTTATTTAAACTTCATGCACATTTGTACATTGGCGGACTTAATGCCCAAGGCATTCTCTTCCAGTCAACCTTAGGGTGGTGTAGAGATCTAATAAGGTAGGTGGTGCACAGAGGTTACATACATATACATATATATTATAAAGGATACACACGCAATAAATACATATATATTTCCATATATAAAATATACTTACACAAATACACTACGTTCGTACACGATGATAACACGAATATGAGATGTAAAAACCATCAATTAGAAATTTCTGACGTTTTACTGAGAAGGAGGTCATGTACCTTCTTTTTGAACATAAGACGGTTTGTGGACATCCTGATTTCGAGTGGGAGAGCATTCCAGAGTAGTACCGCTTGGACAAAGAATGAAGAGTTCATGAAATCTGAATTGTGGGAAGGACATAAGAGGAGCAGATTATTTTCTGAACGAAGATTTCTGTCATGATTAGAGGACAGATAACGGAAATACGAAGCAAGGTATGTGGGAGAAAAAGGCGAGTTAAGAAAGGAAAATAGGGAGGTAAGTGCTCGCTGATTGCGGCGCAGGCGAATAGGCAACCATTTAAGTTGAGAACGTAAGGCTGACACATGGTCGTACTTCCGGAGATTAAAAATGAATCGAATGCAGTTATTAAGAAGGCGGTCTAGTTTATTGAGGAGATCTGCATTCAGGTCGAAATAACATACATCACCATAGTCAATTATTGGGATTATTAAGGACTGCATGAGAGTTGTTTTGGTGTTAGGTGGTAGGAAGTTTTTGAGTCGATATAACGTTCGCATGTTTCCAGTTACTCTTTGGCTGACATAAGTAACTTGAGCTTGCCAATCAAGGGTCGAATCGATGAGTAAGCCCAGATCTTTGACTACGCTGCGGAACGGGATGACTGAGCCATTGAACACAATCGGTGATATTGAAGCAGTATCGATTCTACTTATCATGCGTTTGCTACCTACAATAATCGCCTGACATTTAGTTGGGTTAACCGATAGGCCAAATCTCTTTGACCAGAACTTTATGATCTCTAAGTCCCTGTTAACTTCGTCGATAGCTCGCGCTATGTCCTCCACTCTTGCTTGCGAATACACTTGCAGATCGTCAGCATACAGGTGATACGCACTCCGAAGTTGTTGAGTTATGAGGTTAATAAATACTGAAAATAAGAGAGGGGATAAAATGCCGCCTTGAGGGACGCCAGCACGGAGGTTGCACCAACTTGATGTTGAGTCATCAACGCGAACACACTGCTGTCGCCCCTGAAGATAAGTGGAGAACCATTCCAGCACCTCAGAAGGCACCCCAAGATATGTAAGAATAGATAGAAGGATTTCATGACTGACGGTATTGAAGGCATTTGAGAAGTCAACTAAAACTAGTACTGTAACTTTGGTATCTTCCATGCCCCTCCTAATATCGCCAGTCACTTTAAGAAGAGCGGATAATGTACTGTGACCGGCCCTAAAACCGGATTGCAGAGGGCTTAATAGCTGGTTGGTGTGAACAAAGTGTGCGAGTTGCTTATGAACACATGCTTCGAGTACCTTAGACAGAAAGGGAAGAATAGAGATAGGTCGAAAGTGTTCAGGGAGTGTAGGATTATTTTGTTTTGGAAGAGGAATGATATAAGCCTTGCGCCACAGCGAGGGGAAAGTTCCGGAATCAAGAGAGAAATTAATTATATGGGTGATAGCTATAAGTATGCTGTCGAGAATGGTGACAACCATGCGACGGCTAATACCATCATATCCCACGGCATTAGAATGGATAGATAGGATAATCTTCTTGATGTCATCGGGAAGCACTGGAGAAAATTCGAATGAGTTGGTAGTAGGACTGGTAAGACCTGATATGTATTTTAGAGTTTGACACTTAGTTTGAAGATCCAGCGTAGGTATAGACGAGAAATGATGATTGATATCATTCAAACTAATTGTCTTATTGAACACTTGATGTTGTTTTTTACCAATACCTAGAGTACCAAGAAATTTCCAGATACTGGAAGAGGAAGAAGACTCAATATTTTGTAGAATATGTCGGCGTTTAGCGTTACGTATCACCTGATTGCACCGATTCCTTGCAACTTTGTAAAGATTCCAATTATCTTCGCTGCGGTTACACTTGAACCGAATAAATGCTTGATCCCTTCGTTTCATAGCTGCCCGGACCTCGTTCGTCATCCAAGGTGCTGGGGTACGTTTTAACTTAACTGTCCTAATGGGAGCGTGGACATCATACAGTTTGACAATGGTGTCGTTGAAAATGATGATTTTGTTATCCACGTCTGTAGTAGCTGCCATATTCGTCCAATCTATCGCAGCAGCATCTGCATTTATTTCTTCGACATTCAATCTTCGGAAACAGCGAATCTGTACAATTTTAGGATGTGATTTGGGAGGTTTCAGGATATAAGAGAGGAAAATTAAGTCGTGATGGGAAAAGCCAGGAGCGGAGAGTTGACCATGGGAAGATACAAGGTGTGGGGCAGAGGTGAGGATTAAATCAAGCCAGGTGTCCTGATGTTCAATATTGTGATGAGTGGCTTGAAGCGGTAGGACATGGAGATTGGTTGCTTGGATAATATGAAGCAGACTGTGTGTGCGAGGACAGTTCAGGGCTAGGAGGTTGGTGTTAAAATCTCCCATGATGATGTGATGCGAGTGTTCAGACCCTAAAGATTCCAGCACTGTTTCCAGACTGGAGAAGTAGTTAACAGTTGGAGGGCAGTAAACCACACCCAGAATGACCTTAACTCCCTTGACACAAACCTGCAGGAAGAGATATTCCGCGCTGGTAGAGAGATTGGAAGAGGAGATAATTGTATAAGGTAAGAAGTTGCGAAGATATATAGCAACGCCACCACCTCTTTTATCTAAACGGTCATTGCGGATAAGGTCAAAACCAGGAAGAGTATATGAGGTGGAAGGTAGGTGAGGCTTGAGCCAGGTCTCCGAAATCAGGATGGCATGAATGTTGTTATCAGAGAAGGTCTCAGTTAAGTCACTAAAATGGCTAGGAACACTTTGAGCGTTTATGTGACAAACATTTAAATAAGGACGCGATTGGGAAAGAAATATTTGTCGCACCTGATCACCCAGAGTCTCCGTTAAGGAACTGAAACTGACATCTTCTGAAGAGATATCGGCAGAAAAAAATACATCTACATCATCGTCCATCATATGTGTACTTAAAAAAAAAAAAAAATTACCACTAAAATCAAAATAAAAAACGTAATAAAAATCTAAATAAAAACTAACCAGATCGTATTTCCACACCACCCGCCAGCAGGCACACATACAAAAATAATAATTCTTTATAACTTTGGTGACATTGTGACAAAATATTGAAAATTTTCAACAAACATATATACAAAAATAAATTACATCTGCATTCTATATAATAATACAAATATATAATTCACTTTTGCAAACATAATTTTAATAATAAGAGGTTAAATTAAAGAGAAAAGATACAAAAAAAAAAAAAACAACCAAAAACCAAAACAGACATACCCTCACAATTACTACCAACCCACATATAAATAACACGTTCCGAGCGTATCGGAATATAATAATACGTCACAGTAGTCAGTTGTCACAAATTATGATTGTAAAAATAAAACATGAAGGTATTTTCTATGTAAACAAAAAGCGAGAACTAAGAATGAGTGCTTATGTTTTGAGTGAAACAAATTGATATTGCTAGGTTGACGTAATTGCGAGAAAGTTATTAAGTAAAAATAAATGGTGACAGATGCAGTATGATTTAATGTCGCCGTGAACTTTTAGTGTTCGCGCTCGCACTTGCTTTAGGTGGCGATATTGCCTTGGGGTATTTAGCAATGAGAGGCTTCAGGTCATCCGGTGATGTTATTTTCTGGCGGCTATTATCGGAAGGCTTGACGACTATGGTGCCGTCTTGTGTCCAGCAGGCCGACATGCCGAAGTGTTGCCTGGCCATGCCGAAAGCCGCCTGTCGAGTTCGAGTCAAAAACTCTCTTACCGTGAAGCCGGAACCCTTCAGCGTCGTTTTCGCCTTCCAAACAGCTGCACGAACTTCCACCGTAGAAAACCAAACCAGCACCGGTCGACGACGTTCCTTAGAAGGGGTACCAATACGATGACAGGTTCCGATGTTGGTTGCTGTGACATCTTTAAGACCCATCCGCTGGTTAAGGATGCTCAGCAAGGTCTTAGAACAATCCTCCTTGATAGCTTCAGGCACTCCGAGAAACACTAGTGCCTTACGTCTATGGCGTGTCTCAATGCCATCTACCATTTTGGCACACTCATTAATCTGCTTGCGCAGCAGACCCATCATAGTAAACATGAGCTCTCGGAATGCTCTGAACTCCTCGGATACTCGAGCCACAGTTTCTTTTGAGTTTCCACCAGACTGTAGTTGTGCTTCTAGCTGAGCCATTCTCTTCGAGAAACTCTCTTCCAGACTACTTTGAGCCTCTTGGATGTCAGCGAGCTGAGACATTGTGATTAAAGATGCTACTGACAGTTGTAAGGGTTTTTTGTTGATGAAATATAAAGTCTGTGTAATTAGGCTGGCAGGTGGTTTAAAACTTAAATCAACATATGTACAGTATAGTAACTGTAAGTGTTATATAAACTATTCACTTATTTAGTTCAATTTACACTAATATAGGTATAAAATATTTTTCACTTAAGAGCTTTTAAAAAATATTAACGACCGAGTAACATGCAAAGCCGTCTGTGTTTGTCTGAGACTTAGAAAAATTAGAAGTCTTCTCAATTTAAAACCCTTTTAATCAGTAAATTCAGAAATAGGTTCAAAATCAAATAAATTTGGTTTTAAGTCAGTAGTTGTCTAACCTTTAATTATTCGACAAGAGAAAACCGCTAATTTATATAGCGTTTATAGTAAACCGCTGTTTTCATGGCCTCTATCTGAAAACGAACACACCGTACGATTTAAACATATGATTCATTATGTGCTATATGTAATTGCGGAATTTACGGAAGTTCTAAATTAAGATAAATTACTATGAAAGTTTTACTTACTCAATTTATTAGCGCACGGTTTGGAATCATCTAAGCAACAATTACTTTTGCGTCTTTATATAATCACGTTGGCAGAATAAAATGCAGCTTATGCCATGATAAAAAAAAAACTAAGAAATTTATTCTAAAATAAATACCTAGTTTTATTCTGAAGTTTCATTTTTAGAATAGCTTAGGCGATAATCAGAAAATGACATTAACTTCATTTGTGACGATGCAAAATAGGCGGAATCGTAAATTGCAACAGTTTGCAAGGGAAGTGTATAAATAACAGGAAGGCGGACAAGCGCGCGCTATTTTATTTGACAACTGCCGTGGCGGTGCTAAATGTCAAATATCACTCGTCGTACGACCTTTTAATATAACCTAACTCCAGTTTTTACTAGAGATATGCTATTTAAAACGGTCTGAATTTATTTTAAACAGAGTACCTACCTACTTATTTGTTCTTTTCTTTGACAACTGAAACTTATCAAGAAAAATAATCTGTCCTGGATGTCAACGAGTATTGAATCATACATATTGAAAAAAAAAAAAAAATTGTTAATCTATTTTTTTTTCTTTTTAAATAAACTAACTCTAGTTTTAACTAGAAAACGGTCTATAATCGACTACTGTGAACTCCTCCTTTACTTTTACTGCAAATATTTTAAATAAATAGTTAACATTCAAGTGACAAATCGTGCCCGATGTAGTAACACCAAATAATAAATGTTGCGTAATAAATGTCATAATGATTATAACATAGTTATCGCACCAGCGCGTACCGTTATAATATTATTAACTTTAGTAATAACTCCGTTTTTATAACTATTTTTAGACTTTAACATAAACACTATCGTTTCGAACTTAAAGGAACTAGCTCTATATTGTCTGTAACGGAACGGACAAACGGAAAATTATTTTTTGTAATTTGCTTTTAACCTGCCATAATAATTTGATTACAATATTTTTAATAATAATAACAACTTTATTCAAGAAGAGAAAGATTGTAGTAAAGGAATTTAAAACATTGTTAATTTTACATTCATCAGCACATAGATACAATCCACACAAGGGTGACAGAACTTCACCCACAAGGTGAAGTACTGTCACCCCAGACTTATGTAAATTTAGGCAAAATGAAAGGGATCTTGGACTATAGTGTTTCATAAATGATATCAAACTAGAAAAAATGGTCAGTTGTGTCATATATATGTATACTGTTATCATTATTGTTTATTTACTGCTGAACACCGGTTAATTTATAACAAAAATTCAAGATGATATGTAGATACATAATTAACTGTGCTTTTGTTTTGTTAGTAATGCAATTTTAAGTAATTATATAACTATCTGGATGACCGAGTTTTGCTGGGTGTTTTTGTTTGTAGTAAATTTTCTAAATATGAATCCTAGCTAGATCAATTTATCGCCCCCGTAACCCTCTGCCTACTAAATTTCATGAAAATCGTTGAACCCGTTTCCGAGATTCAGATTATCTATACAAATAAATAAAATTGGAGTGTATGTTCGTAATATTAAAATAACCGCTTTCTACTATATGCATATGAATGTATATACGGTACACATACCAAAATATATATTTTTAAATTTTTTGTCCGTCTGTTTGTCTGTCTGTTTGTTCCGGTTAATCTCAGGAACCACTGGTCCGATTTGAAAAATTCTTTCGGTGTTGTTTATGGAGGAAGGCTATAGGCTATATATCATCACGCTACTACTAATAGGAGCGGAGCACCAATGAAGAATGTTTCAAAAACGGGGGAAAATTTTTACGCCACGGGCAATATAAGACGCAAACGAGGTTGCGTGGGTCAGCTAGTTTATAATATAATACTAGAATTGCTCGTTTAAAGGTGTAAGATTTATTGTGGTGACGGATTATATAAGAATACGGAATGTCAACATTCTAATTCATCTTGTAGATGTCATAAGAGCCAACAAAATTAAAGCGAAGAAAATCTTGACACAAACCATATTCTAACTCGTATGGAAATCGAGGATAATATAATTGGTTGTAGGACAAAACCTCCTTTTTAGAGAGAGGTCTATGTTCAGCAATGGCTTATTATAAAAGGCTGTTGATGATCCTATTTATAATTAAATACTCATTTATGGGTTATATATCTATAAAACAATTACTAACAAAAATACAGTGGGAGAGCCACGCTTCGGCATGCATGGGCCGGCTCGAGCGGAGTGATACTACGGCGTCACAGAAAACCGGTGTGAAACAGGTATTGCGCTGTGTTTCACCGGGTGGGAAGGATACCAGAGGCCCATACCCCAACCTCTCCCCCATTCCCCAAAAGCCGGCAACGCACTTGTGACGACTCTGGTGTTGCTGGTAATCGCTTACCATCAGGCGATACATCTGCTCGTCATCATCATCCTCATTTCTACTCCATAAAAAAAAAACATTACAGAAATATGCTGCTATAACCGCTTAATAATCACGGGTCAGTAGAATAATAAACGAACAAATGAAACGCCACGCTAACACACATCGTGTAATTAGAACATCCTGTATAAGTACGAAAATGATGGAAATAGATCCGTTTCAATTGAAATGTTCCAACACTGCTATTAGTCGAATGAATCGCTTTAAGCGGAATGAAATATAGGGTGATGCATTTAATCATTGTTATTTCTCTTTTTTTTTTGTTCTTCTCTTTATTCATTGATACGTTTTGCATATAGTTATATAAATCTAATAAAAAAGAGCGCTGTCGTCTAAAATATAGATATTTAGTCATCAGTCAGAGTATTCTCTGGTACTATCTTTTTTCAGAATATGAATATTATTATCAACAGCTCTTAATCAGTCTCCACAATCAAACGAGGTTTTGGCTCACTATAAAACTATAAATAAAGATTTTTTTTAAATTGTTGTGGTAATCAGAGTTAGAAAATTTCTGCATTGCGGTTGATTACACATTGCTAATTGACTTTTTTATTATGATTCTTTACTTAGTGTCTAAGAATTTTACTAATTGTATAATTTAACCACTTTAATATACAACGAAACATATTAACATAAACATAAGCTTATGAGAACATTGGATATCGGGGAAGTCTTAATGCTAATATAACATCACGCAAAGTTCAATATGAATCGAGTATCTGATCTACGAAAAGGGTTGTAAAAACGAGGAAAATTTTATCTTTTGAGATTTGCAAACGGAGTTCCGCGGGTCGGGTAGCATTACATACTATAAAATATCTAATACAAGCATGTGTAATATATTTAACGGCTTATCCAAACAATTTCCCTTTGTCCTGTGTTCTGCACAAAAGGTTCACTCTTCTCAGTAATGTAACAATGGCAAAATCTAGTAACAAAATCTGGAAGTGGGTCATAAATATCTAAATAATACGTTGATGTTGCTGACTTGAAATAGATTCCCTGCAAGTTTTATATTTTCTTTTCTTTTATGGTATAGGGGGCAAACGAGCAGACGTATCGCCTGTCGGTAAGCAATTACCGCCGCCCATGGACACCCGCAACACCAGAGGCGTCACAAGAGCGTTGCCGGCCCTTGGGGGTTGGAAGGGGAATAGGGAGAAGGGATGGAGTATGGGTCTCCGGTATCCTCATTCACTCGGTGTAACACAGCGCAGGTGCTGTTTCACACCGGTTTTCTATGAGGCCTTGGTATCACTTAGGTCGAGCCGGCCCATGAACGCCGAAGCGTGGTTGTCCCACGGTAAGAAAGTTATGCAAGAGTCTTATTGCAAAAGCTTCATGTAGATATGTCACTAATGCGGTATGGTACGTCAACAACACGTCGTAATCAAACACCTGCTCTACCTAAAGCCTAAATTAAATACATTGTGCATTTAATATACATCAATATGGCCCTTTACAATACGTAATTTAAATAAATGTATTCGAAGATATTACAGATATAAAACGCACGAATGGTGTCGTCGGTGGTTGCATCTGAAATCCACCCGTTCGAAGCCGGGGTGGGTCACTAGTATGTAATAATCTAATCGAAGGTAGGCCTCTCTGTGTCCCACATAAATAAAGCCATTTAAACAAAATTAAGATAAGAGAAATATAAACAAACATAGTAAATATTTACACAGCATTGTATCTGGTCCTTGACCTATTAACATAATGAAGTAGTCTAGAGGAAAGACAGTCTATTATTTGATCCCAACCAATATTACACGTATGTAGACGTACTGCGGGGCGTAGGTAATCTATCTACTCGTATTTAAATAAATTGAATCACAGAAATGTATATACGCCAATAACTTTCAATCGACTACACCAATTTTTTTTTTATCTATGATTATTATTGTCAGGACAAGGATTGTATTAGAAAAACTTAAAAGAAAACCGGAAATGTTATCGTTTCTTAGTCCACGACTGTATACTACACTTCGAAAGCTGGGGCAGGCGTAGATACTAAACAAGTTCGTGGAAATTTAGAAAATTCTCTGTATACAAAAAAAAAAAATTGTGTTACGAAGCGCCATATTATTATTATTTTTTTTTTTTTTTATTATTGAATAGTGGGCAAACGAGCAGACGTATCACCTGATGGTAAGCGATTACCGCCGCCCATGGACACCCGCAACACCAAAGGCGTCACAAGTGCGTTGCCGACCTTTGGGGGATGGGAAAGGGGATGGGGGGAGGGGTTTGGGTATGGGCCTCCGGTATCCTCACTCACTCGGTGAAACACAGCGCAAACGCTATTTCACACCGGTTTTCTGTGAGGCCGTGGTATCACTCCGGTCGAGCCGACCCATTCATGCCGAAGCATAGCTCTCCCACGGTAAAAGTGGGAGAGCTATTCGTCGTAGAAACGATAACCGTTGGGGTAAACGGGTTCTTAAGAGGCAAACGTAGTGTAGGACGACTACAGGCCAGGTGGAGTAACGATTTGCGCGAAACGGCTGGCAGGAGCTGTATGCGAGAAGCCGAGGACCGAACTAAGTGGCGTGTAATTGGAAAGGCCCGTGTCCAGCAGTGGACTGCGATAGGTTGATGATTATGATGATTACGAAGTTCGCCGGGTTATCTAATCACAGTTATTATGAAAACAAATATTATTTGTTTGCGTAACATGTGACTGTTATTATTATACAGCCTTGACTTTTGAAGAAACAGCTTATTATCGGACACATAAATAGCGATTGTATTTTATTAATATTCTTATGGTAAAGAATTGTTTTCGATCCATGATTATAGTATTGGTGCAGTAAGATGTGATGTCGACAAGTCGACAGCTAGGAACTGTATACGCGCTTCGTTCACATCTTTCAAATATTGTTTTACTAGCTTTGCCCCGCGTCTCTGCCCGCGTGGACGCTGGTAATTGCTGTCAAGAGTATGTCCTACTATAGTCCTATGTCCTTCCTCAAGAATCAATGTATCTCTGTGCTATAAGCAATTCTGCTGCAAGCAGGATAAGGAAGGGATGTGGGAAGGCATCTACAGGGTGATCGGCCGGACCACGAAAAGAGTAGAGGACCAGCTTCTACAAAGGAATGGGGTGACACTGGACGCGGAAGAATCAGTAAGGTTGTTGGCTAAAGTCTTCTATCCGGAAGATATGGAAGAGGAGGACACCCCGGCACAGGCTCGAGTAAGAGCAAAAGCTAGGGAGATGGACGCGACCAACAATTGTGAACACCGAGAACCCCCTTTCACTCTGAATGAATTAAAAATGGCTGTCAACTCATTCAACGTCAAAAAGGCCCCAGGTGCCGACGGTTTTACCGCCGACATATGTGGCCAAGCCATAGACAACGACCCGACTCTGTTCCTAGGCCTCACAAACAAATGCCTGACACTAGGATACTTCCCAAAAATATGGAAAGAGGCAACCATCGTAGCCCTCAAGAAACCAGGTAAGGAAAATTATACCCAGCCCAAATCGTATAGACCAATTGGTCTCCTACCGGTGCTGGGTAAAGTGCTGGAGAAAATGATAATGGCTCGTCTCCGCTACCATCTTCACCCACGTATAAGCCGTCGCCAGTATGGGTTCATGGCCCAGAGAAGCTGCGAAGACGCCCTCTATACCCTTGTTGAATATATAAGATCTAAGCTAGACGAAAAACTGATAGTTACACTTGTCTCCCTGGATATAGAGGGCGCCTTTGACAGCGCGTGGTGGCCGGCGATAAAATTGCGACTGACAGAAGAGGAATGCCCTGAGGGCATTAGGAAAACTATCAGCAGCTACCTGGAGGATAGACGTGTCCGGGTGAGATATGCTGGTAGGGAGCACTCGAAGGCAACAGAAAAAGGATGCGTCCAGGGCTCAATAGGAGGGCCAATTCTTTGGAACTTGCTCATTGATCCGTTGCTCAGAAGCCTGGACGAGAGGGACGACTATGTGCAAGCCTTCGCCGATGACATAGTACTGGTTTTCTGCGGCAATACGGCTGCAGAAATTGAGAGACGAGCAAATGCCGCTCTCGACCATGTCCAGGCGTGGGGTGAGAGTAACAAATTGAAATTTGCACCCCACAAAACCAAAGCGATGACCATCACTCGCAAAATCAAATATGACACTCCGTGCCTGAGCATGGGCGGGATAAATATCGACGCCTCTAAAGAGGTTAAAGTCTTGGGCCTAATAATAGACAGTGGCCTTACATTCAATGCACACGTAGCAAGCGTGTGCAAAAGAATCACAGGCATCTACAAACAGCTGAGTAGAGCGGCGAAGGCGAGCTGGGGACTGCATCCCGAAATCATCTACACCATATACACGGCGGCGGTGGAACCAGTGGCTCTGTACGCATCCAATACGTGGGCACCCGCCGTTGAGAAACTGGGGATTAGGAAGAAGTTGAACTTCATTCAACGCAGCTTCGCACAGAAGATCTGTAAAGCCTATCGCACGATCTCTCTCCATTCAGCGCTAGTCCTGGCGAGAATTCTCCCCTTAGACCTTCGCGTACGTGAAACTGCAGCGCTGTATAAATCCAAGAAGGGATATCCGCTGCCGGAACTTGGAGGGAGAGAGATCGAGCAAGTGGCACCGGTAACAGATAACCCACATCCCGCAGAACATATTTGCCTAGAGTTTATTAAACTGGAGACTCAAGAACAACTTAGTGAAATTAGTAATAACAGCATTCAGATCTACACGGATGGCAGTAAGATTGAGGGACGGGTGGGGGCAGCATTATCCTGTTGGAATAATGGAGCTGAAACCAAGTCCCTCAAGCTTGCTTTGCCATCCTATTGTACAGTCTACCAGGCGGAACTCCTGGCAATATGCGAAGCGTCTAGGGTCATAGTTAACCACACTGCTAATGCGTTTACAATCTGCAGTGACTCAACCGCGGCATTGCAAACAATAGGAAATCCAAGTTGCCTCCATTCCCTAGCGTTGGAAACCAGACGAAACTTGAAACTTTGTTTTCAACAAAACAAAAGGGTTAGTTTGTTTTGGGTCAAGGCACACGTGGGGTTGGAGGGCAATGAAAGGGCTGACCTGCTGGCGAAAGAAGCCGCGTTAAAGTTAAAACGTCAACCCCACTATGATCGCTGTCCGGTGTCATTCGTCAAGCGAAAAATCCGTATGGATTCGCTTGACGAATGGAACCGAAGATACATATCCAGCGATACCGCTTCCATAACGAAGCTATTTTTTCCAAACGTGGTGGATGCGTACAGAATCACGGCGAAATTTGAAGCCAATTTTCACACTACACAACTACTCACAGGGCACGGTGGGTTCTCAGAATACTTGACTCGTTTCAAGTGTAAAGAGAGCCCATCGTGCATCTGTGACCCGGCTAAGGATGAGACGGTCCCCCATTTGATAGTTGAGTGTCCTACCTTTGGCAGCCAGAGGTGTGATTTCGAACAGGTAAAAGTCAAAGTCACTATAGATACATTGAGCAAATTAATAGACAGTAAGAATAGGAATAAGTTTTTAAAATTCTGTATTAATATAATAAGAACTGTAAACAAGCGAAACAAAGTAGACTAAGTTGTATGATCAGAAATAATGTAATGATTATTATCGTAGATCATTAAAATAGAAAATAAGAAGATGTAAAATTAATACAGTAAGATAAGGTGTGTAAAATAAACAATAGACTGTAAACATAAAAATAAAATAGAATAAGACTGTAATAATAAAAGTAAATATAAAACTGTAATAGATTAAGATAAATGTAATAGTGATAAGTTAGCTCTAAGAAACAGTAACCATTGATGATTATAAATAAAAAAACCTGTGTCCGAATCACTACCCTGAGTTAAATAAATAAATAAAAAAGCATAAATAGGAGAATAGCAGGAATCCCACCTGTATGTATGAAAGGCCATTTGTCAGAAAGATATAGTATGAAGCATGTCAGTGCGAGCAGCAAACTTGCGAGAACTGGAATGAAAGGAAAGATTAGACTCAAAAAGACTCCAAAATATAGATATTGGAGGTGCTAGGTATTAAAAAAAAAAAAAAAAAAAAAATTATCTCTGTGACAAATTTTATGAAAATGCAAAGCATAACAGACTGACAGAAAGACAGAGTTACTTTCGAATTAATAATACACATTAGTATAGATATGGAAGTATAGATGTCGCATATTACATCGCTTACTGTTCAATGTTATTGCAGCTTTGATCGAATATCACAATTTCCTAGTATTGATTAAAATCCAATGTGTACAATGAAAATACATTATTTTTAACGAATTATACATACATAGATATATACTACTGCTACATATGTATAGCTAGCGAGTGCGTAATGCGGTTCTATGACGTAAGCAGGTTGATCCGCAATATGCAAGCCACATGTACCGGTTGACATTGGGATGCTAGAAGTACGATATCAGTACTTAAATGGTGAACGTTTGATTGTGAATGTACATATGTGTGAGTACTAAAATTGTGAATTTTATATGAGTCGGTGTGTGTGTATGATATTATTAGAGTGTAATTGTTTGTGTGTGCGTAATATAAAAAAGTAAGCGGCGTGTTTTGGTTCTGGCCTAGAACATAGTCTAATAAGGCGGTTTATTTTTATACTATTAAAGTAGAATTCGGTTTGATTAATTGTGTATTTGAGTGTGTAATATTTACATGAACTGGTATCAGTTGTTGACAGAACTACGGAGCAAATATTTGCTTCGCAGTCATCTTTGATTATCATCCCCTTAGCTGAAAGACGTCCACAGCTGGACATAGATTATTTCTGCCCGCATACAACGGCTTTCCGCGCCCCTCACCAGGTCGTCGGTCCACCACGCACGCTCCGTCTTTCAGTACTCCAGAACTTTGATTTTATGTAACTATTTTTAGCATATTTTTCGATAAATAACTCTCTTAACATTCTCGCCCTTAAATAGGAAGGAATCAAGAGCAGCTGTTATTCAAAAACTCGGATCAATGTTCGCGAAGCTTACTTAGCCCTATTCGATAAACTGTGAGATATTGTTAGGTCACGTGCATTTCATTCACTCATGAAATAAGCTAACAAAATAAGTACTTAGACTCACACTACTAAGTACGTCTTAACGTCATTTAATTAAACCATACAGCACGAAGCACCAGGTGTCAAATACGGCATTAACTTATCTAGTGGCCTGAAATAAGCGACTTAATAAGCCAATTGTCAATGTCAATCACACTCACACCAAACATTAGACTTTCAAGGTTTCTGAACGAATAAACAAATACCTAGTCATATATTGCGTAAACTGGAAATACACATCGACCCAAAGTCCCCCAATATACCCTCTCTGGAGAAATCTAGTTACGTTTGGCAATAAAATAAATCTTTTATTTATATGGGTAGGGTTGAAATTGAAGTTAGAATTGACATAAAAAGATTTTTGAAATCTGAACAGATCTATCTTTCTCATACGAAGACCTTAAAACAGAGTTTTTTTCTAGCCTTTATTATTACCAACATTAATTAGGGTCAGCTACTAGTTCAACTGGTTTTACGTGAATATAATTTTTTCCATGGAGTGACTGGCATCGGACCGCCGCAACTCTGAGGGTGAAATCAATTCGAAGGTTGAACTAGTTGTCAGTATATTTGAGGGCACTGACTTCCTTATAACGATTATCATATGTTCTGGGCTGCTATTAAGAATTTCTTGCAAGAAAAACCCGACAGCAGGCCAACCCGAGACCTCTTGATCGGCAGTTAGAACATTACGTTAACCGCTAGCAAAAATAGGCAGTCAAAAATTCTTCCAAAAATATTATAAACTGTAAAATTTTGAAGGGGAACTAAGAAAATTAAGGAGGTATGTACTTAATACATACGTTTTGGATTGCCTGTAATTTCGAATGCGTTGCAATAACTGTGATATCGAACTTTGTATACGTAATTATATACAAGTATATAATATCCACCGATATTATAGAACGCCAAAGTTCTAAAGTTAATATTTGAAATGTACGAATTACGAGTGCACACGGCCTTTTACATTTAACAGAGTAGTTTTTTTAGCTAGATATTGTAGCTAAGTCAAGGTAAGGGAAACTATTATAATTATGTATGTATTATACAGGACCCTGGCTGGTTGAAGGAAAAAAAACCTTTTTGAAGTGAAAACTTCTTTAGCGGCGCTGTGTACTTTTTTGGAATGGGTAAAAATGTATAAACTCGCGTCAGGTCACGTGACCTGATCGAAAATTCGTAAGACGGATGGAGAGAGGACGTATAAACTCGCGTTAGGTCACGTGACCTGATCGAAAATTCGTAAGACGGGTGGAGAGAGGACAGGCGGCGCAGGGCGCTTGCCCGAATGTTCGTGTGTGTATGTAATATAAATTGTCATGTTTGTGTACAATAGCGCAATAAATGAATATTGTATTCCACCACATAAATAATAGTACTTTTATACTGATAATGAAAGCAATTCGTACAAAATTATTCTGTAACCATTCCAAAATATCAAAATGCACAACGTCAATATTCAAGTTTTCACTTCTGCCGGCACTCCCGGAGTGCAACCCGTCGATTTTTTTTATAAAAGTGATGTTGATTCACGGATTTGTCATCAAAGAGGTTTCCAATACCTCCTTTGCTTTCACATAACTCACGTTACTTAAACGGATTTCCGTTTGTACATTTTTTACTTGTTTATCGTTTTTTTTCGTACTTGCTATACATTTTATCTTAGGTTTTGATTGGTTCGTGTTAGTATAAAACTATTAATGCACAACCACGACAGACTCCGGGCCATCTGCATAGGTGTATAGATCGAGTTCTTTGATGAGATCTTTTCCCACTTAATTGGTTGAATTGTTTGACCACGTTACATAATTAAATAAATTAAGTAAATCATTTTCTAACAATAATTATGTTTTAGAACATTATTTATTTATATGTTTACTTACTTCATAACTGTGTTCATACCCTATGCATACTGTGTACCGAACTATGCCTAAATAATAACGTCCTGGCTTAGTTAACATGGCTAAGTAGGGGTCGCCGCTCAGCTGACGCCCGGGAAGTATCGATCTGTACCTCCTTATGGAGAGTGCCGAACTTACGATAAGTTTATTAAATTTTGTCTCAAAAGATCGTTTGTTTTGTTGAAAGCTAGAGATTTCAACAAAACTCGATATTCGGCTCCTATATGTAGTCTTACCGTTATCTATACTAATATCATAAAGCTGAAGAGTTTGTTTGTTTGAACGCGCTAATCTCAGGAACCGCTGGTCCGATTTGAAAAATTCTTTCAGTATTGGATAGTCCATTTATCGAGGATATATATCATCACGCTAAGACCAATAGGAGCGGAGCTCCTTTGAAGAATGTTTAAAAAACTGGGGAAAATTATTACGCTACGGGCAATAGCAGACGTAAACGAGGTTGGGAGGGTCAGCTAGTAGTTTATAAAAAGACCACCACTAGATAACATGTTAATAAATTTAAAACGAAATAAAATCTTAAAAAATGTATATTAATAAAAATGAATCATAGAAATGTATGTACGCATATAACTTCCATAGCATCAAATTGGATAATTATTTTCTCTAATTCCATGTGTTCATTTTTGTTAGGACAAGGTTTGTATGGAAGAACATTAAAAGATAACCAGAAAGTTATCTGTTTTGGCTGTGACTATACACACAACAGAACATGTTGTACATGTAACTCATAAGTCATGTTAGAAAATATGATGATGATTTCTCCTAGCCGATTATGGCCATGGCAGCCAGTCTCAACAGAGACCAGCCAACTATGCAGGAGATATTATAGTGCACAAGTGTGTGCACAAACACAAGTGAACTCTCTCTAATAATCGGATGATGAGACGGTTAGCCAAAATGATTGGGGAGAGATCATCACATACATCAACCACTAGCCCAATGAGGCAGTTATATATAGAAAGACATGATTAAATAATTTATCATCAGACTCTACCTAATTTGGGATCAGACTGTTGTGGATGTTGATATGAAAATTACAACTATTCATTTGTGTGTTATAAAGTATATGTTTATTTAAGTTAACAGAGAATACAGGAAAATCATCATGACAAAATAATTAGTCGCTGATTAATTACCTATACTGAAAATAGTTGTTATTGTTTAATATGAGCCAGTATTAAAGAGCTAGGTAAAAAAAAAATGTGTTTATTAATTTGTTAATGACTGACACAGATTTAGATATTATGAGGCATCATTAGAATTGTTGTATCCTTGCCAATAGCTATTCTAAGAATATCTACCTATATATTTTACAATTACCTAACAGTGTACTCCATCTTCACACGGGTAGATTAAGTATTGAAAGTATATTAAATTATTTATGTATTTAACATTGTTTGTAATACCTTTAAACAAGTAATTCTCGTTAGTATTAATATAAATATTACATATAATAAATGTATCTAATCAGAATCTCGGAAATGGATGCAAAATTTTTGATGAAATTTAGTATCCCCTGCATACTAAATTTCATCAAAAATTGTTTCAGGGACAAAAAATCAATCTAGCTAGGATACCCTAAAAAAAAATATTTTTTTTTTATTAGTTCTCTTTCTGTAAAATATTTAAAGATTGCTATATTACATATTCAAAGTTCTTTGGTAGGTGTAGAATTATTTCTAATCACAATTGAAAGGCAGTATAACTTATTTAACTATTAATATCTACCTAATTGGGTGTTTTCTATGTATAATATGTATGTATTTACAAAAAAAAACAGTATATATGTATTTATATCAGTTGTCTAGTACCCATAACACAAGCTCTGCTTAGCTTGGGATTAGATGGCGTTGTGTGTTAGATGTCCGGAATATTTATTTATTTATTTAACTTTAATTTCATACTAAGTAGGTATTACTGTATTTAACTATATTTAAGAAGGTGCCTATTTTAGTCATACAGATGCAGAGGTTTAGACTTATTATCAAACTTTTTGCACATAACTGGTTTCATAGTTTGCACTTCAAATTTTGACTGTGGCTGTTATGAAATAGTGCTAATGCATGTTGTTTACACACTGCATTAAATGTTGGGTAATTTACAAACTTTAAACACTGACATCATTATATTGAAACTAAACACAATGGAATGATATACATTGACCAATTTATAATTTTGTTTGTAAATAATACACACAGCTCTGTTTAAAAATTAATAAACCCATTTGAATTATCACCTTATAATTTTTTTTGTTAGTTTATTTAATAAGAGAATAGATAAGTACAGATAATACATATGATACCTTAATCTTTAGTTGCCTAGTACATACACCACATAAAAATACAAAACATTAAATGTGTGAATCTAAGGTCAGTTGTAGTTTTTTTTTAAATAGGGTAGATAAAGATGTTCCCTATCAAAGACCTTATACTTAGATTTGAAGAAAAAACTTGTGAACAACAGCTTCATACCAAATTCATAATGAATTCAAGTGTTTTATAGTTTTATGTTTCTATTGTTTTCTAGCACCTCTATAAAAAAAATTCAAAGATTTTTTATGTGGGCTACAAAAAAATCTTATTAACAATTTAGACATTTATAATAATTAGAATGTATGCCTTTCCCAATGCTAGATGCTGCATAATATTTTAATGATTTATAAATATGTAGACATCATTAATGACAGTTTTTTTATTATTACATTTTAATATAGAATAAACTTTTAGTCCCCCAGTCAATACATTTTTTTCTTTTAACCAATTTTATTTTCATTCCATATTTTTTTGGCCTTTGCCATAAAAATAGCGTACATTACTTATATATGCTCAGTAATATTTTTGAACTTAGATTATCAGTAACTTTTACCTGATCTGGGTAGATGATATTCTTTAAAATAATTTAGATTTCAACACAGCTCTTGATGCTTGGAAAGTACTCCAAAGTACCGTAAAGGTAGACAACAAAAGCGTCTTTAAGGTAATATTTCGTAAGCAGATAATGTAAATATTTACTCACTTGTGCGTGTATTAATCCGAATAAGCAACTGTGTAATCCTCACACTAAACCGTAGTTACACACAATACACATCACAAATTCCTTGCATTATATTCACATATTAGTTTTAACAATACACGAAAAAGGACACTTTATCACATCGGCATAGCATTTTCATAGGCATACAATAAAATATTACACGAAATTCATCGCTTACACAGAATCTCGGAATAGTTAAGTTTGACAGATGTCGAATAATTATCGATAATTGTTAAATCGCGTTCCGTACACTGCAAATGCGAACGTATCCACTTTTATCACGGCACGGCTAAACTAAACACGATCAACTCATAGCGGGACGCTTCGAACAACGCCCGCAAGACCCCCTAATACCTAAATAACTTCGAAAGTCAAAGTAACGGTGTATTGTCGTAACAACACCAATACCTTTGCAATTTGGGCGTGTAAAAACTGTCATGTAAGAATAGTGATAGTGGTTTTTGGCGTTGTCAAATATATTGGAGTTTTATTTTTATGTAATGCTTCTTTAGATCAGTATTTAGTGAATTGAATTTTATTTTATATTTTTGGAAATCTTCAATTGATTTTTAGTGTTTAATGCTTATTTTTATAAAATTGATTAACAATTTGGAACAAGTACCTTTTTAATTTTTATTTATTTTATTATTCCCACAGATCTAAGAAGTAAGTTTTATTTTGTATAATTATAAGTCGAGAGAAGAGTTAACTAAAAAAGTATTTAACAAAATTTTCTAATTGTTATAAACTTGTAACACTCAAAATCACATAACTTTACGTTTGTGTTGAAATCTAGTGACGTCCTCAAGTATTCAATAGCTGTACTATTGTGATGCACGTCATTTCATGTGCTATTGCCATTCACTACTAGATGGCGCTTTCAGGTAGATTTTTGTTTTTAATTAATATAACGTTTTTACACTCCTTTACTGAGATGCTCTGTTTTATTTTTTTTAATTATTAGTGCAATAAAGAGACACGTTCAACTGCTTATAAAATTTAATCATCAAATACAACCAAAGTGTATGACAATACCTACCTAGCCGGAAGTATTATTGCAGAATGATATAAAGGGATTTAGTGTAACTGTGTTATGATGTTCTTCCGTAAAAACAAATTTCCAGAGGGCTTAGTGTGTAGTTTACTTTCGGTGTTGCGATTGTTGAAGAATACGGTGAGGGTCGAGGGCCAATCGCAACGCGCAAACTCACCACAGCACCATGATAATCAAGATGTGAAATAAACCTTAGGACCTCTGCAGATGCGTTCCTAGCCCGTGTGCAATCATTACGTTAGCGCCCTTTAGTAAGCGCGCAGGTTCATTAAAAAAGCCACGGCCAGCGCGCGGCGCCCCTGTCGCCGCTGCGACTGTGTGCACCGCACATTGTGCACTATGGGTAAAGAACCCTGTGGCTCTCTGATAATTAAAACAGGTCTACACATAGCTTGCTTTTTTGGGGCGTTCTCAACGGCATTTTAACATGTTATTATTGGACTAACACTCCTAACGAACTAACCTCAAGAAACCGATTACAGTCGAAATCTAACTAACTATTAGAATTTGTATTTTGATAAATAAGCTCGGTCCTCCGTCGCTCCGGTTCAAGACGAAATTGGACAGGAGAGACTACGTAAATAGCACTATAATAATTTAGGTATATCTCAAATTACCTACTTACTATTGTTAACAAACCTAAATCGCAAAAAAATGTCTATGTCCCTTAACCGTAATATTATTTTAAAAAAAGTTAAAGGTGTAAATACCAATTATAGTGTACAAACATTTCGTTCGTTGCGTTCCAGTTTTGAACCCCAAATAATCCCCCTAGCCATAGGTACCTACCCATGCTAAAACGTGTTAACTGTAAAAGATTAATATTTAAATTCATATTTTACTTGACTAAGGCGAAGGCAAAAGAAAGGGTAACAATTTACTTTCTTATTTCATATTATACAATACTTATATACTTACATCAAATTTAATTATTATTTCTATCTGTCCGTTTGCTCAGGCGGTTCTCTAGAACAGCTGGACCAATTTTGTTACAACTTTTACTGGCATGATAATTGATGTTCCAAGAAGTATTTAAGATTACTTATATTTTCCAAAAAAAACAGTGTTAAAAATAAACTAAAACCAATGAAATAGATACAAAAGCAACAAAAACCCGGATAAGGCCACGGGGTGCAGGTAGCCCTTAAATTTTAACCCTAAAAAGTTCGTAATAAAATGATGCAATTTCTAGGCGCATTCCACTGTAGGTGATCAATGGCTGAATTGTACATAAATGTGTCGGAGCCTCGGAGCTAGATTCCCTAATGTCCAAAACTAATGTGTTAAGTGTTTACACATTGGCTCGATAGATGGCGTTGTGCATATGGCTTGAATCACGGTATCGTTTAGTTACGAGCCAAGGTATATTAAGAATACTAAAATATTTATGTTTAACACGTTTTTTTTTTTCTATACTGAGTGCCAACTTAGTAGTGATAAATTGAGTGGTACCGTGCAGTTTGTGTTTCACGTGAAGACTTAGAGGAAGTGTTTGAATACACATTCATCATGTAAATAATTTATCAGGGTTGGTTGTACGTTCGAATGTCTTGACAACACCAGCAATCACAGGCCTCCAATTTCAGTTACATAGTAACACACTGTACCTATGGTTAAGTGTGTTCGAATCAGAGACTGTAAGTACTGTAACTCCCGAGAGATGTAGGGTGACGGTCCGAGGTTGGTTCCACTCGTAAATAAAGGTGTCTATGTATGTATGGTCTGTTTTTTGCGCTTGATTATTTAAAACTATTTAAGCATACATAGTTGTTATTTTTTTTATGATAAAACTGTAATCGACTGCACGGTTGGCCGAGTGGTGTCAGCGGTCGCCATGCCGGTTGCTACTGCGCCAAGTGTCGTGGGTTCAAATCCCACGCGGTACCTACAACACTTTGTGTGATCCACGAATTGTTGTCCCGAGTCTGGATGTTCTTTGTGTCCGTTCCGTAAAGTCCCCCACGACACAGGATGTTTATTCCTAATGTGGGAGTTGTCTTTAAAAAAAAAAAAAAAAATTATAGACGATTTTATACAATTTTTTTTCAAATGTATAATTTAGGTTCCTCGAACTTTATTTATTTGAAATGGATTACTATTGGTTAGAAGTATTACTCATGAAAAGTTTCTGAGTTGCATATCTACGAGTATCTATATTAATAAAGCTGAAGAGTTTGTTTGTTTGTTTGAACCTGCTAATCTCTCTCTCTCGATTTGAAAAATTATTTCGGAGTTGGATAGTCCATTTATTGAGGCAGGCTATATATCATCACGCTACTACTAATAGGAGCGGAGCACCAACGAAGAATGTTTAAAAAACGGGGGAAAATTTTCACGCTACGGGCAATATAAGACGCCTATAGTCGCAAGATAAGCAGAGCTTGTGTAATGGGTACTAGACAACTGATATAAATCCATATATCCATCCGCCGTGTGGAGCCGGCATAGAATAGCTCCACCCCATCTCCTCCCGTGGGTGTCGTAAAAGGCGACTGAGGGAAAGCTGGGCCGCCATCGCCTCGTTCACTAGGATGCCCTTTCGGCCCCACGAGGCGGGCATCCCTAGCCGAGTCGTGGTGAGCAAACTATCCCGTGGCTCGGTCTCAGGTGAGGAGGAACACCGTGGGGCTTAGTGGGTAGTCTGGCCCCCTCTCTTGGAGGCCAGGAGTCCCACACGAAGTGAACCCATCGCCACCGGGGTGGGCGAGCGAAGTGCGTAAATGCATTCCCCACGGGAAAAAAAAAGAAAAAAATCCATATATCCATACGTATATATTTTTTTTTTATTTAAATACATACATTTAGATAACTTGATAAAGATCAAAAAAAAACAACGAGGAATGAGATTAAATAACAAGCAGTTTTTCTATTTATTACAATCAAACATAAAAATTACTTAGGAACAGAATAATTACCTGAATACAAATTAGACAGATAAAATTAATCTACTTACAGTACAGAACAATCGTCTACAACAATTTATCCACTTAAACACTAACACTTAGAGTCCTTGAACGATGTTACCTCGACGAATGACAACCGACAAATAGGCCCGCGACGGAGCTGCGTGCCGTTTTTATACATTTCTAGTAGGGTATTCCTTACTCGGCCTCTCCTGACTGTGGTTCGTCCTCGACCATATAGCTTCCAGGTTCTTCTGTTGGAGTCTCAGTTGCTTGGTCTCTTTCCTGACCTTTGTCTTCAAGTAATGGCATAGACGGTCCAGCAACTGCGCTCATGTCACTGCCCTGCTGATTCTCTGGAATTACATCGTCATTATTGCCATAGTAAATTACCATTGGGTGACTAACGCCGATTGCGACTAACGCAAATGACGACTAATCGTCAGAGGCGACTAACGCAAATGACGACTAATCGTCAGAGGCAACTAACGCCGGGTGCGACTAACGCAAATGACGACTAACGTCAGAGGCGACAAACGCCGGGTACGACTAACGCAAACGACGACTAACGTCAGAGGCGACTAACGCCGGGTGCGACTAACGCAAATGACGATTAACGTCAGAGGCGACTAACGCCGGTGCGACTAACGCAAATGACGACTAACGTCAGAGGCGACTAACGCAAATGACGACTAATCGTCAGAGGCAACTAACGCCGGGTGCGACTAACGCAAATGACGACTAACGTCAGAGGCGACTAACGCCGGGTGCGACTAACGCAAATGACGACTAACGTCAGAGGCGATTAACGCCGGGTGCGACTAACGCAAATGACGACTAACGTCAGAGGCGACTAACGCCGGGTGCGACTAACGCAAATGACGACTAACGTCAGAGGCGACTAACGCCGGGTGCGACTAACGCAAATGACGACAAACGTCAGAGGCGACTAACGCCGGGTGCGACTAACGCAAATGACGACAAACGTCAGAGGCGACTAACGCCGGTGCGACTAACGCAAATGACGACAAACGTCAGAGGCGACTAACGCCAGGTGCGACTAACGCAAATGACGACAAACGTCAGAGGCGACTAACGCCGGGTGCGACTAACGCAAATGACGACAAACGTCAGAGGCGACTAACGCCGGTGCGACTAACGCAAATGACGACAAACGTCAGAGGCGACTAACGCCGGTGCGACTAACGCAAATGACGACAAACGTCAGAGGCGACTAACGCCAGGTGCGACTAACGCAAATGACGATTAACGTCAGAGGCGACTAACGCCACAGGTGCCACGGTGATCAGTAAGGGTGCCACCAGTAGCCACCAAGCAGCGGACCAGCGAGATGCCTCAGGATGCCGGCCGTCATGTGTCACTACTGCTTCTGGAAACAGTCACCAGTACAACAACAAAGCGAAGCAATCGTATAAATTGAGGATCTTACCATCGAAAAATATGGCACAAGTCTCGGCACCATTCGTCTTTCCATGGTACCATATATTAGGCGGCCGCTTGAGTCGACTTTCCTTTACTACCGTTGAGTAATTTTAGTTTATAGCGACCGTTCGGCAGAACATTCGTGACTCGATACGGTAACCAGCAGCTTCGGTACGCCAAGTAGTGAGATGGCCTGTGTGATTACCTTTCGAAGCTCGTTGGCGTCTTGATGACACATCGGATACAGCAAGCAGAATTTTGTAAAGGAGTCTACAAGTATTAGTACGAATTTGTAGCCCTCGGACATTGGTAAAGGTCCGAGTGCGTCTACGTGTACGATATGGTAAGGTAAGGTAAGGTAGTCGGCATGCTGTAGCATGACACCTTTTCGGTACTCCATGGTAAAGTGGAAATCCTGGAGGTATATCCACCAACGAGCCACGCGAGGGAGAAGGTCCTTTTTACCTTGAGTTGACTTCAGGGCGTTGCAGTCCATGATGACCTTGAATGGGATACCTGCTAAATAGTGACGGAAGTGCTGCAAGGCTCTGACCACTGCAAATGTTTCTAACTCGTAGCTGTGGTATTTACTCTCAGCTCCCTGTGTAACCCTGCTAAAATACGTTACCACATGTCTGCTGCCATCAGGATATGTCTGCATTAGTATGGCTCCATAGCCTGCACTACTCGCGTCGGTATGGACATCAGTGGGGAGTTCATGTTTAAAGAATTGGTTCGTTTGTCAAGCACGTTATTAGATCTTGGCGAACCTGTTCCTGCTCAGGACCCCAGTTAAACTGAACTCCTTTTTCTAGTCAGCAGAGCAATACATGCCGTCTTAGTAGCATACCCGGATATATACCTGCGGAAATAGCCCGCAAGCCCAAGGAGTTGACGGACTTGTTTCACGTTTTTCGGAGCAGACGAGTTTTTCAATGCCTCAACCTTTCTAGCGCTCGGTCTTACCTGACCTCCACTTACTAGCCGCCCCGAGACTAGAAAATTCGAGAAAGGCGTCAACACAAGCATTAGCGATTCCAAATCATCATCTTTCAGAGGGGACCTTATTAGAGAACTTTCAATAGCCTGGGTTTGATTAACCTGCCTAGTGACACCTATTATGCGGGTGATGTACTGCTGGTCTTTCGTGCGTACATATATAACCCCATCACGGTTAAGAACATCTGTCCCTATCACGATTGAGGTGTTCATGCAGGCTGATGGCACTACAACTAAATCAGCCTCTAACGAAACCTCGTTTAACTCGATAGTGACAGTGAAGTATGAAGTAGTAATAATTTCGTGTTCACTAATGCCTTTTATCGTACATCTTGTATATTTAGGTTGACACGAAAGGTACTTGAGGACGTCAGAAGAAATCAGCGATTGTGTGTGCGAGCACCACTGTCAATAAGTACATCCATTGGTATGCCTTGGACAACTGCAGGAACTATATCGATATTAGTGAAGACTTTGGGTGCGCACAAGTTAACATTTCGCTGGTTTCTTGGTTCCGACCAGTCTTTTTGCAAAAAGTACAAGTTACCACGGACTTGGCATTGGGAGCAGTACTCGTGTTCGAGATATTATTGCTGTTAGTTCGTTTGTTCTTGTTACAATGACGTCCTGGATGACCGCGTTGACTACAATTATAGCATTTAATTCCCGGCTGTTTGCGGATTAACATAAGTACTGTTAGTTTTAGTACAACTCGGTTTAGTATAAATCGACAGGAACGAGACTAAGTCTCTGGATGCCAAGTTCGCGTTTGCCGCTACCGCTCTAATTTGAGGGTTATCAATACCTCGTATGACTATAAGAGTCCTAAGCTCTTCAGATAAACCCTTAACTACGGGTAAACGCAATAATGTACGTCTCGCGTACTCTGCGTATGTCGTGTATTTGTCGGATGTCGTGTTCATGCATTCAAACAGAATATTAGCGTAGTCCAACTTCCGAGGGCAGAGAGGTTTAAATTCGACTTTGAAATTTGACCACGTACGGTCGGTTGTGACCCACTCATTTAGCCATACATTGGCGTCACCTTTTAGGCATGATGCTACACGCGACAGACACTCCTGATCCCCTCAGCCGTTCGCAGCCATAGCGCAGTCCACCTCTGAATACACCAAGTCAATGTCGTGTGTGGATGGATCAAAGGTGGACACGTAGTAGTTGCGAGAAATACTCGGTCTTAAAGATTTAATAACTTCCGCCAAAACGCTAATGGAAGAAACTGGCACATCTGAACTGCGAACCGCGGGGTTATCGCGAGCGGACGGCATACCCTCTGTGTTGTCCACACACGTCTGAGGAACATCGCTCAAGTTACCCAACCTGTCCGAAGACAATGCAACGTTACCATTATCGTTAGTTGAAGGTACACCTACTAAATTACTACCCGCAATATTGTTTGGGATCGGCGTTATACAACTATTACTAGACTGTTCAACTGCGTTTAGTCTTACTAAAATGCTGTTCAAAGTATTCTGTAACGAGTCGCTGCCAACCGATCGCGACACAGGCGGGCATCGAGGAGGCGTTCTACAAAAACTCCTCGATTCACGTCTTGATTTTCGAGTATAAGGGTAGTTACGCCTGTGCGCACTGTTGTCTGAGCCACGCGACTCGCTACGGTCCCTACGAGACGAACTATCTCTAGTATGGCGTGACCTACTAGATCGTGACCTACTAGATCGTTTATGACTCCTTTCCTTAGGCATAATTGTTAGCAACAATAAAATAACCTATACCTTCAAGTATCGCAAATAGAAAGGGTGATTATCCTGTTCCTCAATGACCAAATAAAAATGAGATCTTTATCCCACTTCTGAATTTAGATAACTTGATAAAGATCAAAAAAAAACAACGAGGAATGAGATTAAATAACAAGCAGTTTTTCTATTTATTACAATCAAACATAAAAATTACTTAGGAACAGAATAATTACCTGAATACAAATTAGACAGATAAAATTAATCTACTTACAGTACAGAACAATCGTCTACAACAATTTATCCACTTAAACACTAACACTTAGAGTCCTTGAACGATGTTACCTCGACGAATGACAACCGACAAATAGGCCCGCGACGGAGCTGCGTGCCGTTTTTATACATTTCTAGTAGGGTATTCCTTACTATACATATTATACATAAAAAACACCCAACTCCGAAACAAATATTTGCAGATCATTACAAACATTGGTCCAACCCGGGAATCGAACCCGAAACCTCAAGCTTAGCAGTCGCATACACTACCACTGTGCCACAGAGGCAATCAATTATTGTAGAATCATATGAAATTGAGAACTAATTATTTAGTAGAAAACACCCAAACTCCGAGCCAAATATTTGCAGATCATACAAACATTTGGTCCTTAATCTTATGCACAGCAGTCGTATGCGCTACCACTGCGCCACAGAAGCAGTCAAATAAAAAGCACAACTTAGAGAAAAACTGTTTATTTAAATATGCACTGAAAAACTTATACAACAATTGAAATTACGCTCGCGTAATTTGGTCAAGAAATACACTGAAAGTAAAAAAATAACTCCATCATAATTTGTTTTACGCACCAAATTCGAGTACTAGTCTAAATAAACATAATTTATAAGTATGATAATATATCAATAGTGATGCTGTATACTGTAGGGAGCAGTCTTGAGATTTACTGGACCTTGTATAACCTGGTGCAGGTCACATCTTTTGCGGTCATTACCTGAAACATACAAATTATAATATTAACTGGATTTAATGGTGTTTACAATTAAAAGCTTTGGTTATAACCGTGGTAAATTATTTGCCAATATCTATTCCTTGGAGCCAGGAATCCGTAGCACAAGGTTATCCTGGTTCGGCTCCCTGTCTTCCACAAAAATGTACATTAAAAGTTGTAACTTTATTATTGTAACATGTATTTTGTGGGAGAAAATAAAAACGTTATTATTATTATTACATATAATTTACGTTTTGCTCACGTTAAACTCCGAAACTATCTGAACGATTTTCTTTTTAAATGTTTAGTTCGCTGACGTGCTTAAGGTAGGATAGTTAACATCACGCTTATACCAATAGGAACCAAGAATGATTGAGTAGCGCCGCAGACGAAGTTGCTTTGGTCAGCTGGTACTTGCATTTTTTTCGGTATCGGAATCATTATATGTGTTAATTCTCTTTTCGTTTCCAATTTGCTGCTAAACCATTCATTTATATATACATTCCTGTATCTACATTATTGTTAAACAGTCCCTAGCTAAACGTACGCATAAGAAGCCATTTTTTCCCCTTTGACTCGCGGGCTGGGTCTCCGCAACTCCGACGACTTCAGTGCACCTACGAGTATTTTGCGTGGCATTTTTTCACCTTTCCCAAAGATATAGTTTGACTTGTTTGTATACTTACAGCCTTCATCTCCTCAGGACCGAACTCACGGACGTAGGTCACTTCCAAACCATCGCTGGCCTTCTGGACCTGCTTTAAAGTGTTGCCCTCGAAATTGCACACTGATTTCACCTGGAAAATTGAGAAAAAGTCATTTATTATTCTGGGTCGGACTAAATGTTTGTTTCGAAGTTTGGGTGTTTTCTATATATGATACGTATTTAACCACGAGCGCTGAATAGGTTGTTGGTATAGGATTAGTCGCGAAGCTCCTTTAGTCGGCTCTTACGACATCTGCAGGATAAATAGGTATTGACATAATACCGTATTCTTAGTACGTTATCACATGTTTTTTTGGAATTTCGGACATATTATAACTCACAACGCCATCTAGTCCCAAGCTAAGTATTGGTTTTTGATAACTTACTACAAGAGAAAATGTATGTAGAATTATTGGGAAAGTCAGTGTTTACTTTGGTTTTTAATTATCAAATAAAAAAGTAAATAATTTGTAAACAGGAAGATATAAGATCATGCCCTATTGTTTTCAACAAAATTTGCAATCAGCTATCATTTCGGTAATCATTGATTGTGGTGGAAGTATGTTTTCAAAATTCTGACGCCCCTTAGGTAATATTATGTTTTCTATGTATAATGTGTATATGGATTTACAAAACAAAATGTATATATATGTATTTATATCAGTTGTCTAGTATCCATAATACAAGTTCTGCTTAGTATGAGAATAGATGGCGTTGTGTGTTAGATGTCTGAAATATTTATTTATTAAAGTACCTGAGAGCCTATTGTGAGCTTATTTCTAACTAACTAACTCGATCTAGAGAGCGAGAACGAGAAATTTAGTATGCACGGGGTTTCGGGGCGATAATTCGATAATCGATCGGGACTAATTTTTAGAAGATTTACCAAAAAGAAAAACCATCATCAAGGTAGGTACTAATAAAATTATATTATTAATGTTTCCTGCACACTGTGAGTTTATCTTATGAGTACTATTTCTCATTATTGTAAATTCTTATAAGGAAATAAATATTTTTAACCGTAAATATTACCTTGGCGCCATCAGCTCTTTCCTCATCAAATTCTTCGCCTTCCTTGAACTTCATCTCCGTGGTTTTGAAGGTGGATGATGTCACCAGGTTGTAGGTGTCTCCTTCTTTGCGGAGCTCCACTGTGGGGGTGACTGCGTTGGCAGCTTTACGGGTGATCAGACCGACACCTGGGAACAGAGAAAATTTAATGTAACAAAGAAATTTATTGTTTTATGATTATTTTTCTGATCATGACCACACTTTTGGCCCAATGATTTTTTTTACTGCCTCGGTGGTGCAGTGATAGCGTCTGAGACTGCTGTACTGTACTTGAGGTCTCGGGTTCGATCTCTAGGCTGTTGATATCAGTATCGTGGTTATTACATATATACCTCTAGTTTGAGATCAAACTGCCGTGTGTGAAATTATTAGGTACTATTATATACCTATAGCTCTCATGAACTCATCGAAGTTCTCAGTAGACACAAGTTTATATTTCATTCCTAAACACTGGATCATGTTTACACTTAATTAAGAAAACCACTCGTTGAATTATTCTAGATTTACTTAACATAAAAATAGCTGGCAAATAGTCTTTAAATATTTATGCAGTATTGTGACAATGACGTCAATTGACTTTTGAGTTTCCATGCAAATTCGTTTGTTTAAAACTAGTAATGAGGTTTTATTGATTTACTAGCTGCTCCCTGTGCGGTTTAATCCGCGGTTGTTCCCTAATTTTACTGTTCTTTATTTAGTGAGAAAAGTAATAAGATAGGGCAAAAAATTGCCAGAGTATGTAGAGTATGTTTTATCAATTTATAAACGTGCAAGAAGATCGCAATGGCCGTGCATTAAAGCCAGCAACGAATTGGGATTGAAGTAATCTACATTTAGTGTTAAATATATTTCATTGGATATTTAGTTTTTGAGTAAGTATTTAGTTGTGATCGGTGCCGGTTTCTTTAAATGAACTTAAGAAGTTGACTAAGAACGCAGGCTTTTGATACAAAGATTTTAATATATTTTGGTACTAGCTCTTGACCACGGCTATGCCCGCATCTATGTCGATTATCGCGATAAATAGTAGTCTTTTTCCTAATCAGTCTTTTTTCAAGAATTAAAGAATATTCATAGTAAATGCCATTCAATTCGGTTCAGCGGTTTAGCCGTAAAAGCGTAACAGATAGGCAGAATTACTTTCGACTTTATAATATTAATATATATTATATTTATAATAGTACCTAATATGGTAAATATTGCTATAGCAGTATAATATGGACAGAATGGATTAATTTTAACACTTTGAAACTTGTTATTTAAATGGTACCTAAAGGATTATTGCAAAACAATACATATAGATTTGTATCTAACGGATATTCTGTATAGACATAAGCGTTTCTTTTCACGCAATGGTCTGCATCATTATGATACACATGCGATGCACCGTTCATCGGATGTCATCCATATATAGAGTCGTTGATCCAATTCATTTATTATCAGTATCACGTTATTATCGCCTTTCAGGACTACTCTTTTAGTGTCATAATTATTTGCAGGAAGATGTGATAATTGAACATTGACTCGGAGTAATGACCGTCAATATGTTATTGATTAGTCTCCGTTTGTTACTTCACTTGAAGTTCAATCTCTACTCTTTCCAACTATTTATTTTCAAGACTGTTTTTCAAGTTCTCGATTTTGGCACTTTGTTCGGTTCTAATAAATCTAATAAAAAAACTTTACTATTCATTAATTTTCCTAAAGATTGGTAGTTTTTTAAAATTCTTTTGATAATAATAACTACTATCTACCAGTAATGTTAGATTAACAATACTAATTTTTCAAAATCAGAATGCGGAGTGCCACTACGCCAGGCAAGGCAGTGTAGTAGGTATAGTAAGTCAAAACTGTAATTCAAATTTCTTTGAAATTGGTTAGTTTTTATTCAATCGCTGTTGTACAGAAAACATTTGGAGATATTTTCAATAAAAATATGAAAGAAACTTTGTACTTTGTAGGCGTAATAAAATAATCTTTCTTATCTGTAGCTTGGGTGGTATACGAGGTATTTAGCATCACAACTACAAGGGCACTTATTTGAACTAAAGTAACCTCTGAGTCAGGTACGGTGATAAGAATTACAGACGCATAACACAAATTAATATATAAAATTGTGGCGCGAGTGGTAGCGTAAGCGACTGCTGTGCTTGAGGTCTCGGGTTCGATTCCCGGGTCGGACCAAATGTTTGTATGATCTGCAAATATTTGTTTCGAAGTTTGGGTGTTTTCTATGTACTTATAATATGTATGTATTTACAAAAAAAAAAGTATATAAGTATTTATATCAGTTGTCTAGTACCCATAACACAAGCTCTGCTTAGCTTGGGACTAGATGGCGTTGTGTGTTAGATGTCCGGAATATTTATTTATGTATTATTTATAAAAAAAAAAAAAAAAAAAAAAAAAAAAAAAAAAAAAAAAAAAAAAAAAAAAAACCTATCTACATGCTGGTTTTTCAAGTTAGGTAGTAAGATTTTTGTGTAAAGTAATAAGCCGAATATTCAGTGCTCTTGGCCGACTATTCGCCTACTACGATAGTCGCGACTGATCGGCACATCTCTAATTTTGATCTAAATGTCTGCATGAAAAATTAAATAGTTTATATTGGCATGACAATAATTATTATTCATAGTATGTTTATCGCAGAACGTAAGATTTGGGGGCATGTTCATAACGCTTGCATTCAGTTAAGCTCTGTGTATTATGTAGCCACTTTATATTAGTTTATCTATAATCATCAACATCATCAGCCCATTGCAGTCCTAGACCTCTGCTAAGGCATGTCACAGAGTCCTGTCTGGTGTAGGTATATTTACTAGGAGCAGTAACTGAAATTGCATGACATGACAAGTCAAAACAGCTTATGCTCTTGATGCGAGGAATACAGGTAATTAATTTACAATTAACCGCGGGAAAAATTATAATCTACGGTTTTTTTAGTGTAATTAATTTACACGATTTAGAGTTTTATATGTTCAGCTACGTTATGCGTATAGTGAAAAACGATACATAATGAAAATTTTTAACAAACCAAATTATGTGTTGTTCATTATAAAAATTATCGGAAATTAAAGGTTATATGTATTTACCCATTTTTTTTATAAAATTATGAGGAAAACGCCAAAACTTATCCTTTACACTAACCTGGGACTGCTACACGATATTAGTAACAAATTATAATCTAATATATGAAAATTAATTGCTTTTCGTTTGTCTCGCTAAAACTCGAGAACGGCTGGGTCGATTTAGCTGATTTTGGTTTTGAAACGTTTGTCGTCCGGGGAAGGTTTAAACGGTGAAAAATTTAATATAACTTAAAAATCGGGTGGGGCTGTGCTGGGGCACACGGCCGTTGGTTTTAACGTGAAACGTCTATGTTAGCGAATAGCTTTTAAAGTAAAAGATTGAAATGAAAACAAGATACTCAATGTCATAACAGCGAGCTGACTATATAAGTGAAATATTCACACCACATTTTTGTTTCTAAGACTAATAGTTTTTTAATTATTAAGGTACGATGATATAGACCTTTTCGTTACGGTCCACTTTTTAAACCTGCTACCCGTATGTTTCGGCGCGATTTTAAAGAAAACCAAATGTTATGTAAGTATACGAAGTAGTAGGCCACCTAGTTGAAACATACATTTTCGTCTTATTAGGTAACTGTCTATTTTCATTATTCTTAAATTTCATTCACATGAATAATAATTCATGTGAATGAAATTTCTTCCTTGATTTATAATCAAGTCCTCGTCTCGCCATGACCATATAAAGCATCTATGTCCCAATGGAATTTGTAGCTTCAGGGCCCAGTCTCGGAATGTGCACGCTCAGGAATGCGGTATTGCAACTCGACTAGTGGTTAAAACCACAGACAATCTGCCCTTTCAATTGACCACCCACGAATTCCGCCAACTGTTTACAGATCAAATTTCAAATTCCGAATCTAGATTCATGTATCATGATTTGAAAGTAGTATAATATTTTGTAAATTGCAACTCTGTAGTGAAAAACTTCATTGCTGCATTATGTAGAAATAAAACACGTCAAAAGAAAAACCCAGATCGTTTAAAAACTAAGCAAATTATTCCACTACAATAACAGGGATAAAATCGGTTACAGTACAGTCGCATGTCCCTCTGGACCGAGCCATCTCATGCTGCCAATTATTATCAACACGCGCAGATGAATCGATAACTAATTCTGTTCTCCTATTGGCTGAATTGTAGGCGCGGCACGCCTCTATTCGCTGGAACGATGTGGTGTGACGTCAAGGTCGACAACCTTTAAATTGGCGCAATTTTTCAATTTAGAACACATTGACGGAGGAAAGTTTTTGTCAATGTAAAAAGAATTTATTTCAATCATGTAATGAATATTACTGACGAAGTACTAATCGATCACAGCAAAGGATTTATATTATGATATTTAATAAAAATCACGTCTCATTTAGACATATTGCCTTTTATTTGAAATACATACAACGTTTACTTAAAGTAGATTTTTACTATCAATGTCTATAAAAAATACAATGTCTTAAATGAAAATGTTTTGTTGTTTGATGTCCAACTATTTACATTAAACAACTTAATACCTATTATAAACGAGTCTGTTTTTACATTAGTCTAATTTCCCCATCTATAGACTTATCAGTGACAGATCTTTTTTATGTTGTCATCAGTCGATATAACAAATTTACTGCCTCGTTGGTCTAGTGGTTAGCGTAAGCGACGAAGCAGATCAAGAGGTCTCGGGTTCAATTCCCGGGTCGGACTGCTGTTGGGTTTTTCCTACAAGAAATTCCTAATAGCAGCCCGGAGTATGGAAGATGGCGGTGTTTCCTGCCCGTGCTTCGGAGAGCACGTTAAGCCGTCGGTCCCGGTTGTCATGAACATCTATGGCAATCGTTATTGGGAAGTCAGTGCCCTCAAATATACCGACAACTAGTTCAACCTTCGAATTCAGTTCACCCTCAGGGTTGCGGAGGTCAGATGCCAGTCGCTCTGTGTAAAAACTGATATTCAGGTAAAACCGGTTGAACTGGTAGCCGACCCCAAATATTGGGAATAATAAAGGCAAGGAAGATGATGAGTCGATATAACAATTTAGGTTTTTGTAACGACACGAGGCCACACAGGTAATGTATGGTTTTTTAATCCCTACACACTAATGTAAAAAAATGGTTTCTGCTTTTTGCTAAATCGCTTACTGACAGTTATAATTTGCGTTGATGTCTCTGAACATACTCTGAACTACTTGGTACCTGTACTTTGCAATTTTAAATAAATTTATTTTAAGAAAGTATTTCTAAAATTAAATGTTTCTCGGTTAATCATTCCTGCTTCGGACAGGTTTATATTGCGATTTTCTTAGTAGATATATTTAACAACTTTATTTTTATTAATAAAAATTACAATAGCTGGCCGGAACTTGTACGAATGGACGCAATAAAGTGATGTCTCCAAAGTATTAAGAGTCATTTTCATTGCATTTGGCAAATAATAGAAAATTGCCAAGCACAGGAATCCTCATAACTCCGATCTTCACTGTGTATAAAGTTACTTCTCAAAATCATTGTGTTTCTATAGTTCGGTACTAGAACTGAACGCCACTGCGTTCGAAATATCATGTGTCAAATATGTAGTAATTATAACGCATTTGGCTATTTTCGGTTCATAGAGTTGCCAAAGCACAAAAGATATTAATTATCTGTGCTGTGCACTACTGTAATTTATTTCCCCGCTAATTGTATTTAGTTAAAAGTCGCTCATTACTCTATGACGTGTGAACAACAATGACACATTTGTGATGTAGGAGGATAATATTATTACTTGACTAAATAAGTATCTACAAGAAAAAAGTAATTAGATGTTATGCGCTCCAAGTTCTTCATGAAAATAACGATTCGAAATTTGAATTATAGTGCTAATCATCCAATGTACAAGAAAAAAAGACGAACAGTTCGTTTAAGAATAAGAAATTAATTATTTTAAATGTTTTTTAAATTGTTTCCAATACACATACATTCACAGACACTGTGATAAAAAACTGATCTATCTATATATATCTATCTGGGTGGTAGTGAGTCGCTAAAAACTATGTAATACACATAAATTAACACTCGCAGACTTAATCCATGCAACACAATGTTATTTACCTTCGGCAGATAGTCGTTTTTTTATTTAAATTGGAAGGCATGTTTTTCTTTACCTGACCTAACAGATTTGTACGAGTCGGTTTAAAATCTCTGGAATTCATTTGTATTTTATAAAGTCTGACATCGAAAAAAGAGAAACGTTCAAATTTGGCTTTGTTTTTTGTTTGAGATCTCAGAACGCCGTCATTTATTAACAGAATAGGGGAACTCTATTTGGGAGAACACACTACTTCTTTTACTTGAAATAATGAAACACAGGTTATCACAATTACCATTATGTAGATACATTGTTGTCGATGATACTGTTTCTAAGTTAATTATACAACTAATATAGTTTATAACTCATCATTATGTAACAAAATGATTTATTAGTCCGTGTCAAACTAACTAAATGTGTCATAGACTAAAGAATGCTTCACGAAAGAAAGTTGCATGACGCCCACTTTTGCTCTGGTGACACAAATTCATAATTCGTACGTCGTTTGTTCCATGCAATACAAAAATAGCTCAGCGTAGAATGAACGCCCGCCTGAGATACGAGTATCTATAATAGTTCAATGTCCACAAGACAGTATTATCGTTACTATGCTAGTAGCTTTATTTATAAGCTCTTGTAAATTAATTGTAAGTTACTCTTCAACAGCAAGTCCTTATCAATTTACTGCTATATATACTTTCATTCTTAAAGAGGAAGTACGAAAATACTTTGAATTCACAATAATTCCAAAAAAAACAATAGTAAAGTATGTTGAAACAAATAACAAATTAAAACGTCTTATATTATTTTTCTCACGCCTAATACAATTACAAAATATAATATAAAAACGAATTCGTTGTAATCTCGCAATAGTTTTTATTATCATTGCTTTACATACATTTTTCTAGATTATGTTCTAACCATTTTATCAGAATAAAGTAGACCCAACATTTAAGGCATATTTTACAAGAAAAAAAATTGTTTTTACAAAAAAAAAAACTGTAAATGTGATTTCGCGGGTTGTGTCAATATTTTATTTTCTATTTCCATTCTTTGGTTATTTTATTTTCTTATTTGGAATATTAATGAGTCAACATTTAAAAACAGATTTATTATTGCCTCAGTATTACTAACAGATGCAGGCTTCAAGTGCATTATAATATTAGATCTAGATATCTAGATAAGTGGGGTTTAAATATGTGATTTACTAGCCATTGTGACGTAAGAAATGTTAATACATATTTAAATCACTCACTCTATTTTGCCCGTTTCTTTATTCTGTTTAAAGTAATATAATATTAGGTGTTTACTTCTATAAAATTAAAGGATACAGACATCTTATGCTAATATTGTTGTGTGTTTTCGGCAAAAACTACCTACGCATCATAATAATGCTCTTATTCACAAATAATAACATAATATCTATATATATATTTGTGATTGAGTATATTAGTATTTTTTATAACTCTATGATATTGATAAAAAAAAACTTTTATAGCTATTAAAAGAAAAAATACAGTTTCAAATTCTCAAAAAAAACTACCCACAGGAATCCAGGCATTTAACCGTTTAGTAATAAAACAATACAAAATATACTATAATGAAATTTATTTATCAATTTTTCTGATCTTCACCGTGATTCTTCGAAGGACTGACTGCAAATATGCCTAAGTCCATAAAACGAAGCTTAATTACCGTTTAATTAAGACAAGCTAAAAAACTCAGGCCGTTTTTCAGGTAGTTTTTGTCATTAATAGCATGAAGTTCGTGAGTTTGTTTTTATGTTCTGTGGATAAATATAGATGTAGATAGACATCTGTCTAGGTTTTTATAGTCTTAAATAACCGTGTTTCCTCTTTTGTAGGTTGACATTGTTTGAAAAGATTTCTGTTAAAATTTAACGTTCCTGATTTTGGTATACTCGTACATGCATATTTGATTGCGATTGGACAGAATTTAGCATCTGCTTCTATTGAGGTTGTTACCTCTCCGTCACATTTGAATGTGAATCCGAATGCATTCGGATTAAATTAATCTATACTAATAATAAAGCTGAATAGTTTGTTTGTTTGTTTGAACGCGCTAATCTCAAGAACCGATGGTCTAATTTGAAAAATTATTTCAGTGTTAGATAGTCCATTTATCGAGAAAGGCTATAGGCTATATATAATCACGTTACTACTAATAGGCGCGGAGTACCAATGAAGAATGTTTCAGAAACGGGGGAAAATTTTCACGCTACGGGCAATATAAGACGCAAACGAGGTTGCGTGGGTCAGCTAGTATTAATATATTTGTGATGTTAGTTATCACAACTTATCCGAAATAGTAGCATAACTTGTATAAAAATAAATGACGAAATGAAATTTGGAAAACAAGGCTCTTAAAAAAATAATTCTAAGTTTACTCGTTCCTGCACAGCTCGCATACGACTTTAGTGTCATTGAAACAAAAAAATGATAAAAATACTTGGGACAACTATTTGTAGATCACACCAATATTTAACACGACTTGCAAGGCGACCCCCTTTAATATAATGTATGCATAATGTTTTTATATCGAAATTCACAAAATACACCCCGGTTCGAGTCTTTATTATTTTTGATACTTAGGTATTTTGTTAGTTTAAGAATATCCTCACCTTAACCTCTAGATTTTATAACTAAATTTTACATTCCAAAATTCGTTACACCATTTTTTTCGTCTGCGAATGCTAACCTCATCCTAATTTATTTCGTGAATTCCCAGAGTGGCAGTGGTCACGCAAGTGCTTCAAAGCTTTTCTTACGTCACGTAATCATCTCAATTGTGAGTACTTGATCCCAGCAAAATATACTCAATTGAGGACACCGAAAGCGATAGAAAAATGTGGTGATGAGACATAACGACATTATACTGCCGATTTGCAAGGTAAATGAGAAAACAAACCGAATAAAACTGTTTTCACTAATCTCTTGGCAAATTAAAATGGTAAGTTAGACGAATGGTAAACCATTGCACGAATGGTAAACGGCGTTTTATTTTATAGGAAAAAGAAAAACCGTTTGTAAATACCTTTTGCAAACCATGACTAAATCACATTTGTAATTTTGTCTGCTGTGTTTTGTAAATTTGTATTTTCCTACAACTATATTACAGATTGTTTAAAAATATTATCGGGATATATTTGAAGTGCACTACTATACAATATTATATATATCTACCATGCAATATGTAGTCTTAATATTTTATTTTCCTCAATAAATCTGTCCAATATCCGCACTGTCAAGTTCAAATGACAGTCTAGTGTTGTACCACTTGTAACCGTGCGTAGGTATACCCGCCGACGGTATCCGCTGGTGGTCGCCTGACTAACGCAAAGGAAACGCCTGTCACGCTTATTAGCATCAATTGATCTCTAAATCGCTTAAAATGTTAATCTGTACTGACTCACATAAAATAAGAATGACAAAGATTAATTTGTACATTATTCAATAAGAGGGCTATTTTTCAATTTAGGCGCGGTAGGGAACTTTACGTGGCACTGATAGGGTTTTTTTTACACTGAAATGAGCTGACAATGAACTTTAAAATGACGAGAAGTCAAAAAAAATATAGTTAATAGCGGAATTCTATTCCCACCATACCACCCACCGAAGAATACGTGAAACTCGTACCAAATAAGAGGGCTATTTTTCAATTTAGGCGCGGTAGGGAACTTTACGTGGCACTGATAGGGTTTTTTTTTACACTGAAATGAGCTGACAATGAACTATAAAATGACGAGAAGTCAAAAAAAATATAGTTAATAGCGGAATTCTATTCCCACCATACCACCCACCGAAGAATACGTGAAACTCGTACCAACTAAAAACCGTACGTCCTCTCAGGAGGTCAGTAGCCAGGGAATCAAGTGTATCCTAGGAAGAAAATCGTTGGTACCTGAAGCGGAAGTCTACCGACATTTCTGTCTCAAAAGCCCATGGCTCTGTGCATACATGGATACATTCATACCTTACTATCCTGCATTATAATAAGCTATGGAACAGAACAGTAAGGTTGAAATGAAATGGTTCTTGGTGCAAAAATTACAATATTTAGCATACCTTTAATATTGTAATATTGAAAAAAAGTAATTGTAATCAATTGAGACTTACTTTATTATCTAGTCTTACATTGCAATAATTTTCCGCTATCATAAGAATTAGCCAAGAAAAATATTAGTGTACTTTGTATTTCAATAAAACGATTATTTAAAATAACCGTCGTAACATAAAGTTGCCTCGTTAGTATGAATAAGTAATGTAAGTAAGTGGTTTCAAGTCAGTTATGTCTATATACTCGTACATTATTGTAAGTAATAATATAAATATAGGTGAATTTACTCATGAATTAATTACAAAATGTAATTGAGTCAATGTCACATTAAGTTTTTCTTTGTGGCGATGGATATTTGTGTGCTGACGAACGAAGAACAAGAGAGTCACCACACCTATTAATCCCATTAGTATTTTAAGAGGAGCCTAAGGGAATAAATAGCAGCAGGACAACAGCATTGTAAAGAGAAGGAAAACTTGATACAGACTCTACACCGGCCCGTTTGGCCAGCGTTGTACGTACGCCAAAACCTCCTTGCGAAAGAATAATTACAAATTTAAACAACAAAAAATCCGACTTTAAGAACTGGATCAAATTGAAATGGGTCCACACGGGAAGCACCAGCTTTCAAATAAAAAAAGAATTATCAAAATCGGTTCACCCAGTCGAATTGAGAACCTCCTCCTTTTTTGAAGTCTGTTAAAAAGAGAGGATTATTTCAAGCAGTGAACTGTTTAAGCCTGATGATGATAAGAATGTAGGGTCACTTGAAAGTAAGCAACTACTGCTACTCATTGATACGTGGAACTCAAGGTTCCCAAGTGCGTTGATACATTTTCAGTCATCCCTACAGTATTGATTGATACTGTCAAGGGTAAAGCAGAAAACCCCTAAGCATGAAATTTGGCACGGAGATACTTTTTGATTTTTAAGGAAGGACATAACTGCACACGGGCGGAGCCGCTAGGAAAAGCTAGTTAGTAGGTTAAGTTTTTATAATTTTATTCTTGCTATAAGTAATTGGTCCTGAAGAACCTTTCCTCGGTAAGTTCAATGATAAATGAGAATGAAATAAATAAGTAACCAAGTTCAAGACAAATTAGAATGCAAAGGTAGGTTGGTCATGTATAGGAACAAAAACAAGTAAATAATGATACTAAGTTTCTTAACAGATAACGTTGATAAGTTCAAAGTTTGATTGTTCCAGAATGTTCGTTAGACCTTTGATCTTGATGAATCAGACCTAAAAAAGAATTATCTTTGTGTAATAATGACTAATCTGATTATCCTTAGATTCCTTAGATTAAATCACTGTAATTCGTTTATCAACTTAAGTTGCGTGTAGTAGGTACATTGCGTACTCTTATTTTGTATAATCCTGTTACTCACATTCGTAGAATGGCCTATTATCTTTAGCGAGTCTTTATACGTGTTTGGTGATTCAGATTCAGGTGGTTGAATTTGAGTTCCTTTTTTGTGTCTGTAATAACCTATTATTATCATATTACTAATAAGATTTCTTGTGACAATTGTGAATAATAACAAGTAGTACCTGAAGTGTGACCTGAATTTCATGTACCTTTAATTTATATACTAATATTGAAAAGCTTTTTTTTTTTTTTTCCTTAAAAATACTAATTTCAGATAGCCATAGCTTATTTATTAAGACCTAAAGCTTTATAACATCATGCCACGACCAATGAATTAGTGTTTCTATGAAAATGTTGCAGAAACGGAGAGAATTAATCCCTAATGAGGAACACAGTAGAAGACTCGCGGGTTAGATAGTGATAAATACATGGAGTAGGTAGTTGGTATTCCGGTGCTCTTGTTGTTGTGAATGTTGAATATGAGTTAACATATGTCCTCCTCCCGCGCCCTTCGCCCCTCTCTCGTCCAGCTAGGCAGTGGTGAGCGTAGACAGTAGTTAATGTACCTAAGTGCAGTTATCCTTTTTCGTTGTGATACTAAAATTATGTGTAATCATAAGTGTTGTAACTAGTTGTGGTTAAAGACATTTATTTCTCTAAAGATTACAATAATCACTTACAAAGTTAAACAACGCCGAGCACTCACTATTATTCAAAATTATACTTTACTTCTAGTGATATTAGGTTTAATCTATTTTAGCACCTATTTAATTTTACTCAATTAAAACTTGAAACACGTCTGCTCACCACGCTAATCGGTCTCCGACCTACAGTTACAAAATTTAATGTTATTATGTAATCCTGGGCACCTTCCTACAAGATTTCTAAACCACCCTAAAGTTGACTAAAGGGGAATGTCTTGTGCATTCAGTCTATTGATGTACAAAGAGTATAAAGTGTAAAAAAAATAAATTAATGAGTTTTTCTGTAGTGCTCTTTCAACAGTTCGCAATTCTTCTCAAATAATAATATATTAAACTTTTGGGTAGGTACTTTAAAACTCTTTTGTTAAATTAAAAATCAATAGTAAAGTCAGTTAACTAAGTTCAAAATTAGACTGCATTAGTCTAAACAAATGCGGCAACATGTATTACAACAACGGTACCAATGCGAATACATTTCCCTGGCACTAATAATAAAAGAATATATATATTGTTAACAAGTCCTCATATAAAACCACACATGAAAACAGCCCTGACATATGATACAGTGCCAATAAAGCAACAAAATCAATATCTAAATAGAAAACGGAACTCGCCTCGTTAAAGAACATGGCCGAGTAGGTATGCACGGCGCGTCTGGTATCATATTGACCACAATTGGAGCTGATTGTTGGTCATTTGACGACAATTGGTCGACAGTCGGCCGGACCAATGGAAGCTTAATCGGTAAACTATGTCGGGATATTCTCATGCGATCTTCCTAAATTGAAAGGATACATCGTTACTGGAGGGCTTTTATTCAAATCTTTGTATAGCTACCCGCATACAAACCCGCATCGTTAAAGAAATTTATGAGTAATTGAGTGTAAACGACGAATAATGGAAGTGTATGAAAAGCGTTTATTGCTATAAGAAACTAACAGTACAGTGAAGAAATAAAAAATAACAAGACTATATGGATTGTTTTAGGCCAGGGAGCTTCGCAAGCGTCCCAAAAACGATCCATTACTTTCATTACTATCTATCGATCGATCCGATCGATGATTTTGGAACGAATAGAAACAAACAAACATGGTTTTTATTTATATGGCTATAATGCTTCAATTATACCAATTGCACTTTTTATTTGTAAATAAAGTGATATTTTTGTTTAGTCGTATCTTATCCGCTATAGTACCAATCATCTTTATCATTTGATAATAATCATGGAATTCTTAGTGTACATGTCTCACAGAAAAAATATTCCTTTAGCGATGAAAAAATTGCTCAACGCGTGCCTTATATTATTCAAAAGCTAATGCAAAATATTCTATGCTAAGTTAGGTTATCTATACAAATAAATAAACTTGGAGTGTCTGTTTGTAATATTAAAATAACCGCTTTCTACTACATGCATATGAATATATATACGGTACACATACCTAAAAAAATATATTTTTAAAATTTTTGTCTGTCTGTCTGTTTGTTCCGGCTAATCTCAGGAACCACTGGTCCGATTTGAAAAATTCTTTCGGTGTTGGATAGTCCATTTATCGAGGAAGGCTATAGGCGATATATCATCACGCTACTACTAATAGGAGCGGAGCACCAATGAAGAATGTTTCAAAAACGGGGGAAAATTTTCACGCCACGGGCAATATAAGACGCAAACGAGGTTGCGTGGGTCTGCTAGTCTTACATAAAAACTGCTTCAAAACAAGGTGACATTAAAAAAAAAAAACTGGTTTTTTGCAACGCAAAAAGACAACAAAAAGGTTTATTTTTCCGTATAAAGTAACATAATCAGATGGAACTGTTTAAATATCTCTTCTAGGTATTGCATAAAGATGAAATCAGTTTTATATCTAGATCGCTGTAGTCGAAAGGTAATCCATTGACAGACTTTAAATTTTGAGATAACACCTAAGGTTTTCTGCTTATATATTCTCGACTAACTTTAGACTAAAATATAATAACTATAGAGCGAAAAATTTATATTGTTTTGTTGTTTTAAGCCACAGCAGCATGTTCACGAATTTGTCACGTATCACAGTCATCATCAAACCTAAAATTCGCAGTAAATGTAATATTTTAAGTATGCTATGGGTCACAGGTATTCACAAAACGTATACTTCAATAGGAGTCAAACTAAGCTGCGTTCATCGTTTCACATAATACACAGGTTAACGACTTCACATCCGCTGGCCGAGTTTTGTACTGATAAGCAGCAATGCACTTTGCTAAACCAAACAAACTTTCTAACAACGGGCGTCAAACTGCAAGATTTGATTTTAAAATCAATTATTATTATTATTCTGTTTGTCCTATATAGAATATCTGTTTCTTATGTCGTTGTATCTACAATATTTTTCTTTAGAAACGTTGTAGACTATAAAACATTCAACACACTACAAAGAGGTTCGAAATAGCGATCTTAACGTGAGTTAAACTCCGAGGAGCACTATTAAAAATTTTGTAGCTTGAGTTCTTGTTTCTAACTATGCTTGTTGCTATAAAACTATTTTTTGATTTGTTTAGACCTTAGATGAGAAATTCTTGAATAAGATCGCTATAAATGTATTTCTTTGACATCGCAAAAACTGAATATTTATTCAGCTTAGTAAGAAGTGTGTCCCTGTAAAGTGCATCGACTCGCTGTGTAAAGTAATACTGACCACAAAGTTTTAGATGTCTGCAGTTATATTGTTTTGCACTTCGTATCAATTGTCCGATCAACTATGTCAGAATCTGTAGCTCAAGTTTTACCGCACCGCACGTGCGGAACGAAAATACGATCTATATTAATCCTTATAAGAAATTAAATTTCAATAAACATATATATCATATTATATTATTATCATAAACAAGATCTTGAAATATGTCTGAATAATTTCGTAAAAAGGGACAAAAATTTATAAAATAAAGGCAGAAAACCTTGTACTTTTCGATTTCATTTTAATAAATTAAAAAATCTTCTCGCTTTCTTAAAGTATATTCGAGTTACAAGAAGGCACAGAAGCGCATGCTATTAGATTTGACCAATATGTGTAAATCCAGAAGAAGAAGAAGCATCGAAATTCAAATTTTTCCTTAACACTTACTTAAGCTTAGGATGACCTCATGCGGATACGCGAAGACCCACCGATAGGAGCGTATCAGACCGATAACTTAAAATGATTATGAAATAATCATGAATTTTTTCGGCACCTGCTGTCATTGCCCTTCTATGTAGGTAAGGTACAATTTATCCTATTCCGTATCCTATTCCTCTATTGATATTATCTGGTATTATACGCTTAACAACAGATAACTAATAAATAAGCTAAGCCAGGTTGAAGTTTCAATGACAAATTACATGAAGGTATATAATATACTACGTCGTATATCATACTTCGAGAGATATTGTTGTAAAAATAATTTCTTAGTTTTTTGAATTTATATTCGTAAATTGGAGATAGATAGAGTTACGAGTACTTTCGAATTCATAATAGTTAGTTTGGTTTTAGTTCCAGCGCCTTGCCTAATATACCCTGCTAATCAATGCTATTCAGATATCCACAGTCCCACAATGTTCATAATGTACGGATAATGTAAAAAAAAGTTTTGTTTCCACATTGCCATTTCGAAATTACACTACTAAGGGGAATAAGTAAGGCATAAATTCTATGAAAGCTCGTCATTTTTAAAGTAAAAAATTCGAACAGCTAGTCTAGTGTTAATATTAGGTATATTACCTAGGGGTACTAACTACACTAAACCATGATGTAAGACTGTAAAAGTTATATAATACAGAGAATCAGTGCAAAGATCGTAACAGGTTTTTATGCATTGATGGAAAATTTTGACTAAAAATCTTAGGTTACACTAATTTACTCTGTGATTAAACCATATTTCTCATATCCTTAATAAGTTTTCTTTAATACTATTAATGTCAAATGTCTTTTCCAATAGAGTTAAATGGTATAGACAAATTAGTCTTTGGCTCCAAGTTTTGTAGTAAGGGTTACAATAATATACACGTTATTAAAAAAAAATGTGTATTAAATTTTATTAATTATATAATTTCGTGATTTTAACTCTAAGGTTACTACGGTTTATATTTATTATCAGTTAATCTTAAATCTGTAGTTTCTAGATAAACAATTACTTGCAAATAGATAATGAATACAATAACGTGTTTTTAATACTATTTTGCGATTATAATTCGGTACTACCTACATTATTTCTCTATAGCAACTGTCGCCTACTGCATACAAGTATTATTTATGATATCAGTGTTGGAGTGTAAATAGGCATTGGCACGTTTCCGAGTGGACTCACAAGTCAAAGTCCGCTGTAAGTCCAAGGTCTAAGGAGTATTCATTCTAATCTATTGTAACTTTTTGCATATATTTTTTTAATCTACGATTATGTAATGACATTAGCTGTTCGCGGTATTTTTGGAAAATTGTGGCGTTTCGTTTGTACCCACTATCGTGGTTATTTACATAAAGTGATAATTTGTATTTTCAGTGAAATATGTCGAAACTACAAAATTCGTGAATGTTTCATACTTATTAAAGGCATGTAGTTTATTTTTTTCTATATTTCAGGTTGCTTGACTAAGTAATTTAAGGGTGCTTGACATTTTCGCGGTAGATCGCTTTAATCTTTGAAGAAGGGCCTGTTATGGTTATGGGTACCAGTGGGGTATCCCGATTTACACATTTGTGAAACCATTAATTTTAGATGAATTAAAATTTGTTACCACAAGCAAAATTGATTAACTCTTTATGACATTGTTGGTGGACTTGCCGATCGACAGACGAGATTCTACATGAGACCAAAACACGGGTGAAATGTGGGTGTTTAATGTAATAGGCCTCTGCCAACCCCTTCGGGGAAACAGGCGTGATATTATCTTGATTGAAGCTTCCCATATTACTTTTATTATTGTTGGTTACAAAAATACAGATAAGATAAAAGCAACCAGTTTACGACGAGTCAATTATGTCATATATATCTTACCTTTTCGGGGAATGGAAGCGTTTAGCCAACATTAGGTTAAAAGAGAAATAATAATGGGATTTCAGCGAATTAACGGTCCCATTGACAACATCCTTTCATTGTCAGTAACAAATTTCGAGAATTGTATAGAAATTTTCATATAGGCATTTGGTAAACAACGTTGGTGAATGGGGACCTGTTGCCGGTCTACAAGATTGGCGAATGCTACTGTTGATCATAAGGTCTCGGGTTCGAATTCCAGGTCGGGCCAAAAAGTATTACTGAGTTTTTATAATTATAGATATTCTTAATAACGTACGGTCCTGCGCTTGATCTCTCCCCGGTCATGTCGGATCACCGTCCCATCGGATTATGGAGTGAGGGAACAGAAATTGCACCTGTGTTTGCGCACACACTTGTGTACTATAATATCTCCTGCGTAGTTGGCTGGTGTCCGCTGAGATTGGCCGCCGTGGCCGAAATAGGCCAGGAGAACATCATAGATTTATTTGCCCGTGGTCCTACTAGAGTAGTCCTCGTGCTAGACCCTCGGCCAAATAGTTTTGGCCGTAATTCTATCAGTTGGGACTGGGACACGGTTTTTTGTTCTATCAATGACAAGTAAGTTTGATCATAGTTCAACTAGCAGTAATAAATGTGTAATGAGTGTTTTTTTCCGAACATAAGATACCTATTTTGTTACAAATTTTCAAATTGATTTATTTATTCCATTTACATCATTCTACCAAAAAAAAAACAAATACAAAATATGCAAATGTAACAGTTAATTATTTCAATTAAAAACAACTAGATATTGTTCGCAGCGTCGCTCGCGTGGACTTCCATACTTTTTTTGGTTATTAGATAAATGATACTGCTATGACACTCAAAAGCAATGTGACTTTCTGTTGATAAAAATATTTCAATATATATTGAGTAGATCCAAAGATTATTCTGTACCACTTTAATAACTAAACCTCTTTATAAAATACTAGCTGTTGCCCGCGGCTCCGCCCGCGTTTATGTCGGTTTTTTCCTGTTTTTTCGCGGTCGCGGATATGTGACTGATGCAAAAATTTGATGAAAACATTCCTTAATGCGGATTTCATATCATTCTAAAATTTCAGTTCGATCGGTGCAAAAATTTTTGAGTTTTTGAAGCGTACACAAACCAACATATAATTTTTATATATATAGACTAGCTGACCTCCGCAACCTCGTATGCGTCTTATATTGCCCGTAGCGTGAAAATTTTCCCCCGTTTTTGAAACATTCTTCATTGGTGCTCCGCTCTTATTAATATTAGCGTGATGATATATAATCTATAGCCTTCCTCGATAAATGGACTATCCAAAACTGAAAGAATTTTTCAAATTAAACCAGCGGTTCCCGAGATTAGCGCGTTCAAACAAACAAACAATCTCTTCAGCTTTAAAATATTAGTATTTAATTAATTCTATTCTACTCTATAAGTACACTAACTGCATTTTATAATTTTAACTTGGTTACGACATACATATTTTTAAAAATACAATCACACACAAACGTGTTACGTTTCCGATCCCAGGTCATTCGCTCGTAGAAAATAAATACGTGCATTGAATTGTTGGATCTACATAAATTAATTAAAACATTCACACGAAAAACAAAACAACACAATTTGGGTTATATAAGTAATTTTGTCATTCAAAGATATGGAACCTCATTAAAGAAACGAGAGGGCCGCGATTAGGTCGGTTTATAGTGTCTATTTGTTCCTTCATAGCTGCATACAGCTAATGGATCAATTCGCTAAATCAAAAGACAGCGAGTCTTTTCGGTTTTATAAACCTACTATCTAAACCCCGGTGCTACCCGCGGTACGGCAATAACCGCGGGCAAGGCCGCGAGTCGAAGCTAATATCTTTATAAATTGTAGCCTATGTGTTATTCTGATGAATAAGCTATATTATTGTAAAGTTTCATCAAAATCCATTGGGTAGTTTTTGCGTGAAAGAGCAACAAACATACTCACTTACATACTCACAAACTTTAGCGTTTACAATTTTTTATTACCTTAATTTTTTTTAACTTGACAATTAATAATTTGTACAGACATCTTTGTATAATAAATTATTTTACAAAGCTAATTAAAGTTAACTAGTTAGATGTCGTCATGGTAAGAAAAACGTCTAACTTCTTCTCTTACACCGGATATGAATAGGAAATAGAATTTTACATAATAAGTGTGCAATGAGCCTGAAAATTAAAAGAAAACCGGCCAAGTGCGAGTTGGACTCGCGCACCGCGGGTTCCGTAAAAACCTTTAGGTATATTATATGATGTAACTAAAAATGGATATTTTTTTTTTTCCTTTAAATGTGCTATAAGACGGTCCTTGGTATCAAATTTCAAGATTCTGAGTTCACAGAAAGTCCCTGTAGGTTTTGATTCTCGGACGAGTGTCCAAAATTTGCAGTATAAACGGCTGTATCGTTGGCTTGGAAGTTTGATTTTTTCACAGCAAGGGACAGTAGACCTGTTTTATTCTTTTTTTTTAAAATACAACTTCCACATTAGGAATATACATCCTGTGTCGCGGGGGACTTTACAAACAAACATTTCACGGACACAAATAACACCCAGACTCAGGACAACATTTTGTGGATCACACAAGGCGATGTCCCACGTGGGATTTGAACCCACGGCACATGGCGCAGTAGTGAACGTTTAAACCACTAGGCCAACCGTGCAGTCCCTGATTATTTGATATGAAATTCAGCTTGATACCTTCACGCGTGCCTGAGATCCTATAAGGATTCCGTTTTTCCCTTTTTAGGTACGAAACCTTAAAAATTCAAATGGAAAATCGCCTTCAGTTCCCAATGCTGAACGCATCCCGCTCATATAACATTTTCTGTAGTGTTTTACAGTTATTTAATTTACTTGCAAACCGTGAGCTAATTGTATGACGATTCTAGATAAAAAAAAATATTATACCCATTAAGGAACTGCTATAGACTCATTCATCTCGTATTAAATCATCCACACAAGGAACCCTTGTGTCTCTGTAGATAAGCCATATTCACTGCAGGTGATAAATACTGATAATTAAGCATTTTTAAAGTGAATAACTCCATTTATTTGCTTATCGTACCATTAAAATTTACGATATTCTTTATCTGTGCATAATATAGTAAGGGTACGATGCTTCTATGTACGATTGTCTCAGTACATAAGCGGAGAAAAAAATAATACTTTATGAAGCTATCTAAAGATTAAAAAAAAAATGAATGTGTGTACTTATGTACACGCGTTAGAAGTTATACTTCTTTGGCGTATGGAAAAAAAATAACTAAAATGCAGTAGTGATTAACGATAAATATTAAAATTAATCAAAAAGATTTTATTTCAATAAATAATATTTATTTATTCACACTGTTTAATTGTACTGTTACGCAACACGTGTTCTACATATAAAAATACTAGAATATACAACTTGAACATAGTTATCGATTTTCGATGTAGAATTCAGGTGTCGGTGTGCACGCGCATCGTAAAAATTCACTCTCATATTTTTTCTGCATCGCGCCAAATGAAGTATAACTTCAAAAAAAGTTCCTCTATGGTTAATTATAAGGAAAGGCTTATGTCCAGAAGTGGATTATAAAAGGACCGTTGATGTTATGCTAATATAACATATACAACGCTTCAATAAAACAAAATTAATAAGCATCGAGCAATCGATGTTATGATGGCTATCATTTTAGTAATAAAGCTAATCCTTTGGTTTTATCTTCTTTCGTAATAATAATGAGATGTATATATACCCTATATGTATATATAGCCTAAAAGAAAGAACCTGGATTATATATTGGACTGGATATCTTTTTTATATAAATACTAAATAAATATGATCAGACATCTAACACACAAGGACATCTAACACACAAGGCCATCTAGCCCCAAGCTAGTGTTATGGGTACTAGGCAACTGATATAAACACATACATACTTTTTTTCTAAATACATAAGTACATATCATACATAGAAAACACCCAGATTGAGTCCCACCGTGCTACCGCGGCTATTGTTGTACATTTACAATCGCGGGTAACCCACGAATTGTGAATCCAAATCCTCAGGAATAATCTTTTTTTTTTTATTAAAATCGGTTCAGTCGTTTAGGAACAGTTTAGTCACATACACACGCACAGAACATTTATATTTATAAAAATGAATCCTAGCTAAATCTATTTATCGCCCCCGAAACCTTCCTCCATACTTAATTTCATAAAATTCGTTGGAGCAGTTGCCGAGATTGCTCGTTTAAAAGTATTAGATAGATAATTAAATCTGCAAAAGTCGTTACAATTTTTCTAAAAAAATACATTTCTATGATAAGAGATTTGTATTGTATCAATCGCTTACTAATAAATAACGTCTATTTACATAATTCTCGTGTCACATTGCTCACGATGAACTCCAAATCTATTTAATCAATTTTCTTTAAATGTGTGTTCTGCTGACGTGCCTAAGATAGGATAATTATTTCGTAATGTTAATTATCATATCTTAGACATCGCTTGGGCCAATAGAAGCCAAGCATGACTGAAAAGAGAAGCAGAAGTTCTGGTGTTGCGATGCGTCTGCTCGCTTGCCCCTTATAGCATAAAAAGTCGAATATTTCTAATTTTTATTGTGACAAATCTTCTAATTGGATTGCATGCCCGTAACTTAAACTGGTTTTTTTTTATTTACTTGCCAAAATATAGTAGTATTAAGCTCCTTTAGTATTTTGTTTTTCTAAATATTACCTTACTCCTAACACTGTTTTGTTAGGCGCATTTTATTTTATCTCATATGTGAATGTTGTGTGTACCTGTAATGGGCATGCATACTAGATAATATTTTTGTATAATTTTTTTAAAAAGTGTATGTGTAAATAAATAAGTTACCAAAAAATGACTATTGTCTGCTTGATGGAAAGCAAGGATAGAATCCAAAAGTGGTGATCACCATACTCACTGCGTATCTGCACAATGCAGCATGGTGACCTCCCCACTAGGGCGCCCTATTGAGATGCTTTTTGAAGATGCTTTTTAAGAACTTATTGCTTTTTAAACTTCAAGAATGCCATCTTACGTATTACTATTAACTTAGTCCTTGCGTTTAAACATGTTGATTTCGAACGTCGGAACTTTTTAGTAGGGATTATTCGGTTAATATCTATAATAATGTTAGAAACGAAGGATAAACACATATGTTATGGTATTTATTTATAAAATAAGTTATCAAGCATTAAAAAGTAAACTAGAGGCGACTTGAAACAAAAAGCAACAGTTCGGACTTTGTGGTGTTCCTTGTGTGAAAAGGCGTATATCCTATTTGGTCCGGATGTGTTAATTACAACAGTACCCGGATCCCTCCCATCTCAGGCGCAGAGTGGCACACCGTGTGGTTTTACTCGGTCCGATTCCGACACCACCCCACCGTAAACCGTGGGTGACGGCCCGTGGGGGGTTTTCCACTGATTAAAAAGTGTCCCACTGAATAAATATTTTACTTTAGAATAATTTCCTTAGCGTGACAGTTACCACGTGCATTTAGAAACCTATTTTCCGTAATATCTATATTTTTATCGTTACTATCGAATGGCTAATTGTACACGGTATCTCATATCTTTAATAAATGTCGTAATAATATTGATAATATTGATACCTATTTCTGATAATAAAATACTATCTATTCATGGAATAATTATTACACAGATACTAGATCCCCTTGCGGGTGTATTTCAAACATGGTTTATCAAGCTTCACTTTATTTGGTTTTCTTGAGTGGTCAATTTTGCTTGAACTGAAAATAATTGGTATAGGCGATATTAAATGGGTACTGCGAGGAAAGAACGTAAGCATATTGATGCAGTTAAATGTGTCATTCTCATTATCTCAGCGTTAAAGACTTCCACTGTTGGACATTTCTCGGGATCCTACACTAGCATAGATAGAAAATTGAATGTTTTTTGAAACGTGATCATTTCAAGTGGAATAACTAACTTTTTTTTATAGAGTAAGTGGCAAACGAGCATATGTATTGCCTGATGGTAAGCGATTGCTGCCGCCCATGGTCACTGGGGGCGTCATAGGTGCGTTGCCGGCCTTTGGGGGATGGGGAGACGGATGGATAGGGGGTTGGGATATGGGCCTACGGTATTCTCATTCACTTGGTGAAACACAGCGCAAGCGCTATTTCACACCGGATTTCTGTGAGGCCGTGGTATCCTCATAAAAAAACTTTTGGATATATGGTTGGTTTTCGGAAATACAACCTTTCTAATTGATCTATGAATTCTAAGTCATCAGCTTAGTCGAGTCATTATTTGCGGCTGAAGAGTGGGTAACAATATCAGGTACCGTCTACCGACTATAGGTGGGACGTACTTGATAGCCACAGCCTATTTGTAATTATTTCTAGAAGTAATTAGGTATAACCCTTTTTAAATATTAGAGTTTAAGTTATCTCGGACTATCGAATTCAGGGTAAAGTGGGAGTTAAAACATCACTAGTATCGTGTAAGAAAATTTCAACCTACATTTACACCTGTCCAATCTACCAATTTCATTTACTGGGAAAATAATATTTACTCAGATTTATATATAATAGATAGATACGATAGATATTATTTTTAGATCCAAACAAATATTAAAACATGACTAATTTACGTAATTTTCATGTCAGTTAGTATCTGGCACTTAGGTTGTGCCTGTTTTGAAAAAATAAAATTAAATAACGAATATTGTGTAACTATGAATATCGTTTTAACACCAGTAACATTTATTATTTATTCAAGGTTTCAGCATCACAATAGGTCGCCTCTAAATGTAATTTTGCACATCAATATACCGCAATTATGTACTTTTTGTATGTACTTGCTAATATCCAAAGGTTAGTGTTAAAGTACATAACATTTACAGCTTATGACTGGGGACTAAAGGCCGTTTTTAATAACCCATCCCTACTTAAAACTGGAGATCTTAATATATTTTGTCAATATAATTGATTCAATACTTTCATTGTTGGCAAGAACAATTTTTTTTGCCTTTTTTGTCAAGTGTTAGATGTAAAGTTAAGAACAAATATTCTTTTTAAGGTAATTTCAAACCATTTTCAATAACCTATCTCTATATTAAACGAAATCTTAAAGGATTCTTAATCGCTGTAAAGTACATTTCGTTTTCGCTTCTTCCGCTTTAATATAGACTTTAAAATCAGAGTTATAAAGATTATTTATCAATTTACATGTTGTCAAACTGATATCGGAAAAGATCCTAAGAGAAACTTAGAGCGCCTAATACAGAAATAGTTTACTAAAAGTATATTAATATCATTACATGTCATTTACCTTTACATTATAAGTTACATAAATAATACTGCAACTGTTCAAATAAATTGATTATTTAAAAAAAGTGTTATCACCTTTGATTTACGAGGCGTGGAAATTACTACATACATATCGTAATTACTTTTATAAAAGAAATTGCAGAAGTAACTGAATGTTTCAGTTCCATATTTTAATCACAAACCGATAAATAGTGTATATAGGTACGACTAGTTTAAATTTGTTTCTAATAGAGGTAGAGGAGAGATGAATACAGCACGAGAATGATACGACCAAATATCATTAAAATCAATTAAAATAAAACTAAATACATAAAGATTTATAACAGTAAATAATTTTACGATAGATACAATAAGAATGAAAAATAAATGCAAGAATATTTGCTTCGAAAACGAAAATTTATTGTTCCGGCCGGCATGTGAATTTCCACTTAGAAATCATTCTTAGCTCAGAAAGTACTATTTTAATGTTATTAAAACTTATTTAAATAATCATTAACGAAAGAAAATACACTTATCATGCTTTATAAATGTATACTATACAACTATGGCTAAATGTGTGCGAAAGATTTCACCGTTAGATAATATGCCGGCCGGCATGTGACATCGATTTCTTCTTAGAAAATATTTTTATTGCTGTATGAATACACTTACCGATAACCTTCATGAACTCGTCGAAGTTCTCCGAAGAGACCATCTTGTACTTCTTGCCGATGCATTCCATTTTTATTTTTTTAATAGAAGTATTTCTAGTAGAATTAAAAGACGTGTATCTGTCCTGCCGGTTGGAACTAGAGTGAATATCGATATCCGCGGCAAAAGACAGCTAACCGGCTCCCGGTGCGTTATCGCCTCAGCGCATGCGTAACGAACGAATGGTTTTGAATGAACGGAACGAATGAAGTTACTGAACCGCGTTGATCTTGACACGGGTTATATAGTCTGTGCTGTGAGGGACTGTGAAGGGTGGGGCTTGTGTGGCCTGATGTTAACGTATTCCGACCGTTGATTTTGTTTGTTTGGTAAATTGGATGTTCTATTGGGTATTATATCTTTATTAGAGAATCTTACGCACATCTCCGTTGGTCTGATTATGTTCAGTAAATCGACATTGTAGGTTTTTTTGATAACCTTTCTTTCCTAAAAAATATCAACTCAGTTTATAATATTTTCATCAACATCAACTGCTGGACAGTTTCTTTACTGAGGAGGTTTTTAATATACTATACCAGACAGTTAAACAGGTCGGTATAGGGTCTGTATCAAGTTTTCCTCCTACTTTCAGTGCTAATATCCTTCTTAGTTTTTTCCCTAGGTAAACAGGTAGGGAGTGGTGAGTGGTGGTGACACTCCATATTTTGATCCAGCACCTATAGGTCGAAGGTGATCTCTAGGTGAATTAAACTATATACATCCTTTTTTAAGAGAAGAAAAATCCGTATATAGTATACGTCATTCTTACATAAATACTCAATGGCCCCCTATGATTTTAGTCGCCGGATGAAGCTATTCTCAACTCAACAATGATTTCTTTAGTGAATAGGGGAGTATAATTCTTCTTTTTGTCAAAGCAAATTGAGAGTGATGTAATTTAAATACATAAATATGTAGCACAATGAAGTCTTTGAATAATACAGCGGTTCAATGGAACTGCAGTTGATTGGGCGTATATTAAATTATTACTCATACAGCTATAAGATTTTACAATTCCTTCTTATTTTTGCACATAAGTACTTGATGAAATCTATCAAAGTAAGGTCAATGCCGACCAATTGAGTGAAATGAGAAAGAAATATGTTTTAATATTAATATCGTTGCCTTTAGGAGTATACAAGCTCTGTCCCAGTTTGCAAACCAATATCTTCTTTGGACTATCGTGAACTTTAATTATCGTTCTTAGCATTTGGTTTGTAATTGTTGTAAAATAATAATAAATATTTCGGACATCTATCACACAACGCTATCTAGTTGCCAAACCAAACAGAGTTTGTATTATGGTTACTAGACAACTTATATAAATATACTTTTTTTTGTAAATGTATACATATTATACATAGAAAGCACCCAAACTCCGAACCCGATACCGAAACCTCAAGTATAGCATAGCAGTAGCATACGCTACCACCGAGGCAAAATATTAATATTATTACTAATTAGCAATACCTTAAAAATATATAATTAAATTAACACTTCACACTGCATTATAGACGGAGAATTCATAGTTTAACGCCTGATGTAAAATTTTAGGCAAAGACGTGTCGCGGCAGAACTGGAGTAAGTTTAACATAGCACCTTTGGCTTCAATGAAAAAAGACCATAAGAGGTCATCATAATGGGCCTGTTCAACTTGTTTAAAACCAAGACTTTACAGAAAAACGGATGATAGGCAACTTTTTCGTCACTTGCCAACGAATGAGTGATTTTAAGAGATTCTAAAACCTCTCTACTAGGTAATTAAAATGATTTTGGTTTGGTCAAGAATTTTGTTCTTTAATTGTGAGTGTTTTGGGCTATTTTAGTTAGCAAATATCTGCTAATAAATCATATGTGATTCGGAGGTCACGTTAAACAATCGGTCCGGTTGTTAACATAGGATAACAGTCGTGAAGCTTAGTTGGAGGCCTTTGGCGGCTTAGAAACATCAAACGGCTAATCCCCAACCCGCACTTAGCAAGCGTGGGGACGTATGGCCTTACCCTCTTCTGAGAGGAGACCCGTGCCCAGCAGTGGGACGTTATGGGTTGTTGATACAAATAATATGATATAATCAGGTGATCTGTTTACTAGATAACTTTTACACCATAAAAGAAAATAAATCTTAATACTCTTGTGTTGTGTTGTTGTTTATTCACACAAAAAAAAAGAGATACGAGTCTTCAAACTCCATAGGTACACCTTTTTTTTATTTGCTGGCAAAATGACTCTACTCTGCCTGACGCACAAAGCAGAATCCAAGAGTGGTGGTCACCATATTCATTGCGAATGCAATGCAGTAGAGATGCTTCTGCATTTGTTATTAATTGTGTGTAATGCAATTAACCATTTTTTACTTTGGAATAGCGGGCAAACGTGCCGACGTATCACCTGATAGTAAGCGATCACCGCCGCCCATGAGACCTGATAGTAAGCGATCATCCCGCCGGAGAGGGGGAGGGGGAGAGAGGGAGGGGGATAGAGAAGGGGAGGGGAGTGGAGGATGGGGAGAGGGAGGGGGGAGGTGGAACTTTGGGAGGGGAGGTGGGGAGCTGTTAGAGTATGGGCCTCCGGTATCGTCACTCACTCGGTGAAACACACCGCAAGCGCTATTTCACACCGGTTTACTGCGAGGCCTCGGTATCTTTTCGGTCGAGCCGATTCATGCTGAAGCGTGGCTCTCCCACGGTAGATAATAATGTCGGTATGTATTTTGTGTTGTGTTTATGTTTGTATGTTTAACACAAACAAACTATAGAAAAAGGCGGTTCAGGCGGCTACCAAGCGTTTTATAATGGGCCTTAATATTCTTCTCAAGGAGAGGCTTATATCTTCCAAGTGACTATAAAGATATGGCTCATGGATAGTGTGTGATGAGGATATCTGAGTTACGGGTTTCTACGGCTGGCGAAATAGATCTTAGCTAAACCACCTGCTTCAATTACGCTAATCATTGCTACTGATTTGGATGCAGGCGCTCCAAAACATGAGGATCGATAGCGATGCAGTCGGTGATGAATTATTAAATTATCTTTCCGCGAAAACATTCGCGATACTTTTATTGTCATGCTACTGTATCTGTGCTTGAGAGGACAATAGTCTCATAAGGTTCCTTTCATACACATCATTCGCCAATGTATGGTATTAAGGTACAACTTCTTAAAAATATTCCAACCTATTATTTCTAATTTACTCTAGTGATGTATTAAAAATACGGAGGGTCACCATCCGCATTCAATTCATGGTTATCATAAGAAGCGACTGAGGCAATTTCTAAACTACGTAGGATAAAATCACGTCGGAGTTCCAGGGTTTTCTTTTCTAGGGTGCACCTGGTTCTCCGGCATCTAGTACCCGAGACGGCGTGCGGTTTTAGTCGGTTCGAGTGTCAACAAGTTAACAAACCGTGTACCAACTCGCCTTGCCAGTATAGTATTTCAAATCCTCGTTTCTAAGGAGAGACCTATATCCATGTGATCATCATGTTATCTATATTTAATAATATGAATGTACCTATTTCTTATTTCGCACATAGGTCTAGTTGCACTCGATGATTAGAAACAATTACCGAGAAGCAGCGACGGCGCAGTCACGTTAAGCAGTCGGTCCTGGTTGTTATCATAGAATAACAGTCGTGAAGCTAAGTTGGAGGCCTTTGGGCGGCTTAAAAATATCCAACGGCCAGATTACGTAGCCACAACGTTGTCTTGCCAGTCCCCAACCCGCACTTAGCCAGCGTGGGGACGTATGGCCTTAACCCTCTCCTGAGAGAAGAATCGGGAAAGGGCTGATCTCGCTCAAAGGAGGCGGCAGAGGTCGCTGGTCGTCCGAGGCGCGTTTGCCCCTCTTACTGTGTAGAGTTATAAGACCGTAGCGGCAGCCTTTTGCCCTTGTTGTGACAAGTCATATCGGGACGTACCTCAGTCATGGGATACGGCAGGGAGGACTTCAGAAGCTTACGATTTGTTCCTGGAGTTATACCCAACTGCATAGGTAGACCGCCACGGCTTTTATGGATGATAATGATGTGGAGATGTACTAATAATGTACCCGTGGCGTCACCCACGGTACAACAGAACCGCGGGTAACACCGCGAGGCAAAGCTAGTTACTTATACACCTACAACGAGAACGAGATGAGATCGTAATCTTATGTAAATACTTACACATAATTCGTATGAATACACTTGACTGAATAACCTTCTTGTAACAGAACATTAATCTGTATTGCTCTATACATCGTGTATACACTTGCATATTGTATTAATCTTAATTAAGGTGTGGTCCTTTTAATGCGATTGGAACGCATTTATACAAACATTATTTCATGTTTTTGTTGTTTAATCTATGACTGTATGAACTGATTTGACTGTTAGCAGTGGGTTCCATCCGTAAATGGTAGTAATATAAAGAAAGTTTTGTATATAATGTTTAAATTCTCCGAATATGCGAGTTGTTCTTGCCTGATGTGCTGCACCCTAACGGCTGGCAGATATGATTATCATTAATCTACAAAATTCACCACACCATATAATTTTATAGGTAGTCTCGCCAGCTGTATAGGTTCTTAGGCGTTATATAAACGAAACTATTTGTATTTCAAATTTATTTATTTAACAATTCGGAGGAAACCGTTGTACAAATATACGTATAAAATACAATCGACATTTTTTTTTTGTCGTCATTTAGAGTCAATGGAACAAAAATCAATCATTGTACATTTTGTAGCAAATTATCATTACTTTTAGTATTCCCATATGTTTGGTAAAATATTAGATTAATCAATTGTTTCTGTGAATATCACTTACTTGAAATAAAGTTCTAATTTCAGAGAGGAACTGATTAAACCTAGAAATACGAGATTACAAATAAAAATGTGAAAGTTAGAAGGTAGTGTAAGGTAAGTTTAAAAATGAGAATTGAGAAACAAAACAGGTTTTTTTACTATTAGTCAGTACTCGCAGGGTTCTGATGATCACTTTATTTGATCATCTTGGGGTGGTGCAGGGATGACGATACCTCTGCCTTTGGAAAGGGGTTAAAGAGGAATTATACTTGGCAAACCAATGAGATATAGAACTGACCTTCTCCATAGCCAGTACTCCGTACTCACAGTAAGGCAACTTTTAATCAAGTGCATACTATTTGTATGCACAAGAACACTACTTTTAAGCCAATAGCAAAGCGCAACAAAATCATAATTTATTCTGTAATACTACATAGAACGGCGGCAATATTATGTACAATGCCGCAAATGCTTAGAATAATATTTATTGACCACTACCAATGAACAAATTCAAGAAATTTGTAAAATTATGTATTGAATAAACATTACTATTATTATTTAGTTATTTAGCATAGGTACTTACAGGGAGATCAAAGTTTAATTTTGATATTTTGTAAAAATTTCAAGACTTAACTATTAGTCATGATATAAACGCAATACCTTTCAATTGAAATTGTTTTCCTCTTTCTTTCTAGTTCTTGATACATTATACATACTATACACCACAGCACTCAATAACAACAATTCAACAGGCCAAAAACTCACACTTTCAACGGTCTGACATTAATATTTTGATACTTTAACTGTATAAAATAAATTGATGTGGGTTCTCAACTTATCTGCAAGTGAAGACGAAAATACAAATATACCCTCGAATAGTTGCTAGAATGCGGATTCGTGGTCACAGTATAGTTAAGACAACAGTAGAACAATTTTGTTTTGCAAAATCGTATCAGTTAATATTATGTTATACTAGCTGACCCACGCAACCTCGTTTGCGTCTTATATTGCCCGTAGCGTGAAAGTTTTCCCCGTTTTTGAAACATTCTTCATTGTTGCTCCGCTCCTATTAGTAGTAGCGTGATAATATATATCCTATAGCCTTCCTCGATAAATGGACTATCCAATACCGAATGAATTTTTCAAGTCAGACAAGCGGTTCCTGAGATAAGCGCGTTCAAACAAACAAACTCTTCAGCTTTATTATATTAGTATACGACCCCGGCCTCTTCGAGCTACCGCAGTCTCTATCCCGTTTCCTCATGCGAGATATGCGGTATCCTATACCCTAACTTCCTTACCCTATCCATTTTACCTTGTCTTATTTTACCGTTTTCCCCAATCCCTATATAACGATTACATTCCCAAGGAGGGTTAGCGTCAGGCAGGCGGCCGGCTATAAAACAAGTTGCCAAAACCACTATTTGCAATGAGAAATGAGAAATAGTAGAAATGAGGGCGATAGGGCTAGGGCGTACCCCTTAAGCGACGCGCGGCAGCAGCACCCGGCTACGCGAATAAATGGACAAGGGTTGCTGCATCTATCAGGGCGGATGCAGCGTAAGAAGCAAGCCCCAGATGTAAGGCTGAGGTATGGAAGTTGGAATGTTGGAACTATGACTGGAAGAGCGAGGGAGCTAGCCGATGTATTGAAGAGAAGAAGTATAAATGTGGCATGCTTGCAGGAAACCAAATGGAAGGGCACGAAAGCTAGAGAAATTGGTGAGGGTTACAAGTTTTATTATTGCGGAAGTGATGGTAAGAGAAATGGGGTGGGTGTAGCATTGGATAGTGTTTTAAAAGAGTGTGTGACGGATGTACAGAGAGTAAACGATAGAATAATAGTTGTGAAAGTGGTGTGGGAGAGTCTCATTCTGAATATTATTAGTGCGTATGCACCTCAAGTTGGATGTGAAGCTGAAGTGAAAGAAAAATTCTGGCTGGATTTAGATACAGTAATGATAGGCATTTCTGATTGTGAAGAAATTTTGATAGGAGGAGATTTTAATGGGCATATCGGATTAGATAACGAGAACTATGAAAGAGTGCATGGAGGTTGGGGGTTCGGCAACCGAAACGTTGAGGGCGACAGCCTGCTTCAGTTTGCCTTATCGTTCCACCTCGCAATTGTTAATACCTGGTTCCAAAAGAGAGATGAACATCTTATCACTTATAAAAGTGGTAACCACAGTACACAGATTGACTATCTTCTTATTAGGAGAGGTAAGTTGACCTGTGTTAAAAACTGCAAGGTGGTGCCCGGCGAGTCTGTAGTAGCACAACATAGACTGCTACAAATGGAAGATAAAAGATAAAAGCGGTAGGTAGGGGTAGAGTGAACCGGCCCCCTCCCCGAATCAAGTGGAGAATGTTAGAAAAGGAAGAGCATGCTAGATTATTTAAGGAAAGGATGGTAGGTAAAATGATAGAAATGGGTGAAATGCGTAATAAAACAGTGAATGAATGTTGGAACGAAATTGCCATCTGTATAAGAAAGTCAGCGAAAAAAGTGTTTGGAGAATCGAAAGGCAAGGGTGTGATTGATAGAGACACATGGTGGTGGAATGAAGATATACAGAAAGTTTTGAAAGTAAAGAAGAATGCATTTAAATCTTGGCAAAATGAAAAAGGCAGTGAGAGAATGAAAGAAATCAGAAAAATAGACTATAACGAGTGTAAAAAGAAAGCAAAGAAAGCAGTAGCAATGGCAAGAGCCGAAGCTCAAAAGAAACTGCACGAACATCTGCAAAATCCTAGAGGGAAAAAAGATCTCTTCCGTATTGTAAAAAGTAGGGCAGAAAGAGCGAAAGATATGAAGCATGTAAGATGCATAAAAGATGAAATAGGGAGAGTGTTAATCAAAGCTGAGGAGATAAGGTTCAGATGGAAAACTTACTTCGAAAAGCTGATGAACGAGGAAAATGAATGGACTGGAATTTTGAATGATGTGCATGTGAATATAGGATTGGTAAATAAGATTGGTATAGACGAAGTTAGAGTGGCAGTACGAAGTTTGAAGAATGGAAAAGCTGTTGGACCTGATGGTATACCTGTTGAAGTATGGAAAATATTGGAAGAGGATGGATATCAGTGGTTGACTTTATTCTTTAATAAGTTGCTACTGGAAGAGGTTATCCCGGATGAATGGAGCTTAAGTTCACTAGTACCCATCTTTAAAAACAAAGGAGATGTACAGGAATGTGGCAGTTATAGGGGAATAAAGCTAATTTCACATAGTATGAAAGTTTGGGAGAAAGTTATTGATAGAAGAGTGAGAGAGGAAAGTGCAATAAGTCGAAACCAATTTGGGTTTATGCCAGGCCGCGGTTCAACAGATGCCATATTCGCAATTCGACAACTATGCGAGAAATACAGACAGGCACACAAAAATTTGCACATGGTGTTTGTTGATCTGGAAAAAGCGTATGATAGGGTACCCCGAGAGGTTTTGTGGTGGGCCTTGAAAGAAGAAAGAGTGCCTGCTAAGTATGTGGCATTGATTCGATCTATGTACAGGGGATCAAGCACCTATGTAAGATCGGCTGCGGGAAACACCGACCAATTCAGTGTCCCTGTTGGTTTGCATCAGGGATCGGCTCTTAGCCCATACCTCTTCCTGCTGATAATGGATGCTTTGACATCGGACATACAGGAGGAGGCACCATGGTGCATGCTATTTGCAGACGACATTGTGTTGGTCGGGGAAGACGCGCCCGAGGTCCAGCGCAGACTAGAGACATGGCAGCAACGATTGGAGAATGTTGGCTTAAAAATCAGCAGGAGTAAAACCGAATATATGTTTTGCGATTTCGGCGGTCTCTCCGGTCTTGCTGCCGTGTCACTAAATGGAACGGTGATTCCGGTCTGCACAGATTTCAAGTACCTCGGTTCGCTGTTACAAAATAATGGCGAAATTGATAGGTGTGTGCAGCATCGAATCAATGCAGGATGGATGAAGTGGCGGCAAGTAACAGGAACTGTGTGCGATCCAAAGTTCCCTTTAACCTTAAAGGGACAAATATACAAAACGATCATCAGACCTGCCGTTCTGCATGGATCTGAGTGTTGGCCAGTGAAGGTAACGGACGAGAGACGCCTGCATGTGGCTGAAATGCGAATGTTGAGATGCATGTGTCGTGTGACAAGAATGGATAAGGTGAAGAATGACTACATCAGAGGAAGCCTGAAAGTTGCACCAGTGGCTGAAAAGTTGAGAGGCGGCAGGTTAACGTGGTATGGACATGTGATGCGTAGAGATGAGCAAAATACTGTTAGGAAAGTTTTGGGTATGGAAGTTGACGGGTATAGGGGTAGAGGACGACCAAGGAAAAAATGGATGGACTGCGTAAAAGAAGATATGGCCAGAAAGGGAGTTAGTAGTGAACTGACGAGTGATAGAGGAGAATGGAAAAAGAAAACTCATTGCACCGACCCCAAATAAATTTGGGAAAAGGGTAGGAAGATGATGATGAGATTTAGATCAGTGAGATATTTTCGAGGACATGTTTTTTGAGTTTTTTTTTAAAAGTAAATGTAAAAAAAAAGTTAAAGTGATAGTACACTATCGCAACCAGGGTATCGCCACCCCGAATCAACCAGGAAACATCACGTAGCGTGCAGCATGAGATCCGCCGTCTTGTCATACGATAGTGTAAGGAGCCAATCCGTGACTTTCACTTTTGCGGCATGTACGGAACACTTCCCAACATTACATGAATTAGTCACCTTATTGTATAGAAAAAGGACAAATGGACTGAAGTGTCTAGCAAAGGATGTCTTAACTTTGGGTTACGGTCATCTGTAAACTCGACGTTTCAGGAGCTGTGAGTATTCTCATCAATAAACCCTACCAAATGTCAGGCAATCGTGGTAGGCAGCAAAATTATGATTCGCAGGCTGGATACGGCTTCACTCTCGCCAATCGTCCTCAACGGCTTGGTTATCCCTTGGAGCCCTGTGGTCAGGGATCTAGGCCTGCTCATCGACTCAACGCTCGATTGGCGAGCTCAGGTCACTCAAGTTAGTCAAAAAGTCACTGGAAGCCTACGTACATTATACCGTCTAAAGAATTTCCTACCTCCTAAAACGAAAACCTCTTTCATGCAATCCCTAATTATCCCAATTATTGACTATGGTGATGTGTGTTATTTCGACCTGAATGCAGACCTCCTCAATAAACTAGACCGTCTTCTCAATAACTGCATTCGATTCATATTTAATCTCCGCAAGTACGACCACGTGTCTGCTCTGCGTTCCCAATTAAAATGGTTACCAATCCGTCTGCGCCGCAATCAACGAGCTTTGACCTCCCTCTTTTCTTTCCTCAACTCCCCCTTTTCACCCACTTATCTCAATCCCTATTTGCGTTTCCTGTCTTCAAATCACAACAGAAATCTTCGCTCAACCGATAATCTGCTTCTCTTGTGTCCTTCTCACAACTCCGACTTTGCGAACGCTTCGTTTTTCGTGCAGGCGGTTCTGCTCTGGAATATGCTCCCACTCGAAGTCAGGATGTCCACAAATCGGTACATATTTAAAAAGAATGTGCATGATCACCTTCTTGAGATGTCAGAGTCACCGCACCAATAGTATACCTCTTTAAATAGTATTCCATCCACAGTGTAATATTTGTGTTATGTATGTATTTGTGTATATGTTTGTGTATATATATGTATTTCTGTACATGTTTGTGTATATATGTATTTATGTATATGTTTGTGTATGTATGTCATGTATATTATTTTTGAGAATTATAACCTCGATGCACCTACTTACCTATATCTCCACACCCCCTAAAGGTTGGCTGGTAGAGAATGCCTAAGGCATTAAGTCCGCCGATGTACATAAGTGCATGAAGTTTTAAATAAATAAATAAATAAATATTCGCTGTTTAATATTTGTCGGTGTATCTTTAAAAAGGATTTGAGAATAAAAAGCTGACGCACATTAAGCACCTTTGAGGCCTTGTAGAGGTCTATGATCGGGTACCTAAATGGCTTTTTAAAGCCTTGTTTTAAGCACCGACCACTGTGCTCGTTCAACCTCTATTAAATGTGTTTTGGCGGCACTTCCCCAGCAGGTTATGCAATACGCAGTTAAAGACTGGCTCAATGCAATGTATACTGTCCTCAAGATGTTTCAATTGCTTCAGAATAACCTCTTCCACTCTGATCAATTTTGGGGTTCTCCCATCCAACTCCTGCCAGCCATCTCACGGGCTTGTGGGCATCCTACGCTGTACCTATACTCAATTGAAGCGGCATGCAATTGCAGTGACCTATATCCAGCAGTGGACTGCAATAACTGCCTCGGTGGCGTAGTGGTAGCGTATGCGACTGCTGTGCCGGATCGGACCAAATGTTTGTATGATTTGCAAATATTGGTTTCGGCGTTTGGGTGTTTTCTATGTATAATATGTATGTATTTACAAAAAAAGTATATATGTGCTTATAACAGTTGTCTTTTACCCATAACACAAGCTCTGCTTAACTTGGGACTAGATGGCGTTGGGGGTTCGATGTCCGAAATATTAATATTTTATAATAAGCAGATGCTGACGAATCTCTTCCAGCTTAGCTGAAAGAACCAATAAGAGAACTAGTATTATGTGAAGTACATAACCAGTATTCTTTCTTAAGGTTGTAAACAGTGAATATCATTTATTAGGTAGTCTGATTTACCGTGAGTTTATTCTAATAAGTCTCGAATTAAGAGAAGGCTCCTGACAAAACATAGTAAAAACGAGAGTTAAATTTGTTGGCTGATTTTTATACATGTAATTAAGGAAGTACTTATTGAACATCAAGACAGACACAATAACAGGTAAAAAAACACTAGCGAGAAATAAACTGGTTTCTTTGATATTTCATCTTTTGCAAACTGGTCGGAGGTTAAGATTCACAGTTTAGTCGGGGTCGTCTATATTATAAATACGCAGTTCTATTGTATCGTCCTTTTATTGTGTACAAAAGTGAAATTAGTTAACGGAGACGAGGCTGAGAAACAGGTATGTATTTTTTATTTGTAATATGATTTATTTCAACTTATTTTTTGTGCAATTTATCAGAAAATAATTCTGGATACTTAGACTAACGAAATTTGTTCGCAAGTATACAAACTAAAGTTGTGATAACACAAATAAATTGAACGCCATTTTGTAATGGAATGTTAGATTATAATAGTTAGAAGATAGGCTAATTAATCGTATGTTTTTTATAGGCAAAATTTAATTAAAATTGTAAAATTAATTGATTGTTTTAAATATACGTACATAGCAATATAATACGTAATATGAACTATGGAAAACCCTTTGAATGAGAATAGAGCGACCTCATTAAGCAAATAAGCATATGGAAATGTAACCCAAAAATGCAGGGATTGATAACTAAAATATTCTATCGACCCATATCATCATCATCTTCCTAGCCTTTATTATTCCCAATATTTGGGGTCGGCTACCAGTTCAACCGGTTTTACCTGAATATCAGTTTTTACACAGAGCGACTGGCATCTGACCTCCGCAACCCTGAATTCGAAGGTTGAACTAGTTGTCAGTATATTTGAGGGCACTGACTTCCCAATAACGATTGCCATAGATGTTCATGACAACCGGGACCGACGGCTTAACGTGCTCTCCGAAGCACGGGCAGGAAACACCGCCATCTTCCATACTCCGGGCTGCTATTAGGAATTTCTTGTAGGAAAAACCCAACAGCAGTCCGACCCGGGAATTGAACCCGAGACCTCTTGATTTGCAGTCGCTTACGCTAACCACTAGACCAACGAGGCCGACCCATATATTTTAAATCTCTGCGATATTATTTAATTATTATTATTATTTTATAATTTTTATGTTTTTTTTTGTATTATTAAGGCGTGTCTCCTGCTCCTAAAATAACAAAACATTGCAGTCTCCTGCGACTGTTAAACTCGAATATCATACATCTGGTATTCTTCAAAATGACTTCGGATGAAGAAGACGTATTCGATGCTTTAGAAGTTATTTGGTACACAATAAGAAAAAGAAACTGATTTCACCTTCGACCCTGTCTACAGCGACGTACTTTTAATATTTAAGCAGGAGGATTTAAATGGAAGATCGATTTTGACTAAAATCTTTTTATCGTTGCTCAGAAAGTGTAAATCAGCAAATACGAAATAATGGGGATGCCGGAGGCCCATACCCCAACCCCTCCCCCCATCCCCTTTCCCATCCCCCAAAGGTCGGCAACGCACTTGTGACGCCTTTGGTGTTGCGGGTGTCCATGGGCGGCGGTAATCGCTTACCATCAGGTGAAACGTCTGCTCGTTTGTCAACTATTCAATAAAAAAAAAAAAATACATAACCTTAATGTTTGCAAGCAACTATGAAATGCTACACGCAGGCGAACGTGGGGATGTTTTCCGTCATGTTTGCTTGTTTGAGCTAAAAAACAGTTAGACCAGGCCTGTATTTTGTTAGATATTAGGAACACAAAACAGTGTCACAGGAGACCCGGTTATAGAATAATAAATGTCTTAAAAAAGAGAAAATAACTTGCCTGTGTAGTGAAGGATTGAAAATACGGATTTTTGTTACCGGTAATGGGCATGCATTGCAATGCTTTGTCTGCATTCGCAATGAGGATGGTGAACACTACTCACTGGATTTTGCTTATGCTTCCCATCCCATGGGATGGGATAACCGTGGGAGAGCCACACTTCGGCATGAATGGGCCGGCTCGAGCGGAGTGATACCACAGCCTCACAGAAAACCGGTGTGAAACAGTGCCTGCGCTGTGTTTCACCGAGTGAGTGAGGATACCGGAGGCCCACCCCAACCCCTCCCCATCCTTCAAAGGCCGGCAACGCACTTGTGACGCCTATGGTGTTGCGGGTGTCCATGGGCGGCGGTAATCGCTTACCATCAGGCGATACATCTGCTCGGTTGCCGGCTATTCACTAAAAAAAAAACGGATTGTCGATGTCGTAAGTTATGAAAGCTAAATTGACTGGTGAAGAATACTTACTGATATACTTTTTTGTAATAATAACATATATATTATAACTAGAAAACACCCAAACTCCGAAACAAATATTTGCATATCATACAAACATTTGGTCCGAACTGGGAATCGAACCCGAAACCTCAAGCATAGCACTAGTATAAGCTCACTAGTATAAGCTACCACTGCGCCACCGAGGCAGTCAAAATCGTAAGTGCAGATGATGATGATGAAACTCAACTTCATGCACATGAGGCTTTAATTTAGAACGAGTTTTAACTAACAGCCCCAAGTAGGCCACCACTTTACATACAATTCATTTATTCAATTAGAACAGAGTTTTGGGCCTACTGTACTACGCTTGTCAGTATTTGTCAGTCGGGGTGGTACACGATTTTTGTAGTTTCTTCTCTTTTCAGTGCTGTACTATTTGTCACTGTCTTGATCCCACATTCCACTTATAGAAGTAAACAGTAGTTAGTAAAACTCTGTGTTCTTAATCTGTCACCACATTCATTTTAAAATACCACATATTTTCCATCACTTTACAAAATTACTTAAATAAATGATTATTTATAGATAATTAAGAAAACATTGTTTTAAATTTATGATATTATTATAGCGAAAATAAAAATGAACGCAACGATAGGATCGCCCTTTAAATAATTTTGCCGAGAGCGCTTGCGCGAACACTTTGACACAGTCTGGTCGCAGCATCTTTCAGTAGACTTCAGTTTGGCCGTAGTGTTCCTGCAACCAGACGCGTCCCCCTGCCTACTGTCGTTTTTTGAAAGAAATTTAAGTCCCTTCGCGATTTTTCTAAAAGGTAAGTTTAAAGTAGTACTTACTTACATTTTTAATGTTGAGTAATTTTTTTTGTAATAAATTTTGTTGTCAGGCGTGAAACAGTGTTGATTAATTTAACGCTTGTTTAAATACATTATAGTATCTGTACATAACGTAATAAATACATATTATCAATTATCTACACATTTTAATTCATCTTTCGTCAAGAAAATGAGAAGCTGCTGAAAAATTCGTGTGTTTTTACATTTGTTAATTGTAAGGCGTTTGTATTGTAAACTAATTTTTCTCTTTAAATTCTTCTTCATTAATAAAAGATTTATAGGACGTTTGGCCTTAGCGCTGTCCTGAGAGGAGAACCAAGCCCAGCAGTGGGACGTTATGGGTTGTTGATGGAATAGAATTTCTAATTCAAATCAACATTCGAACGTATTTAGTTACCAAACCACAAAATAAACTACTTATATGTACCTATTTAGGTGTGTATTTATTATTAATTACATAACTTCCATTCAGTAAATTCATTCGTTAGTATTTTTAAAAAGATAACTCAAGACATATCCGACGAAAGAGTCGGACCAAAAAGCTTTCTTAGAGAACAGTTTTAAAAATTTCAACCAAATCTCCTCACCAATACGGTCGTTATTTAAAAAAACAGCATTGTCTTAGAAAAATATGATATATATTTCGAATAATTACAGAATGTGAAACAACAAATAATAACCTAGTTCGTGTAACCATCATCAAATGACGAATTCAACAAAGAACAGGATTCAATTTTTTTACATATACTGATTGACCTGAAAGACATTGACAAATTCAATAGTCAATACCTAGTTTATTAGGTTGGGAGAACTTTTTGTGCCGTTTTTAGGGTTTCGTAGCCAAATTGACAAAAACGAAACCACTATTGTGTCGTCATGCCGGCCAAATGAATGACCATTAAATCATAGTTTAAATTGATACTGAAATAAATTAAACACTACACAATTAAACACACCAACTACGTCAATATCTGCCATCTTTATTAAATTCAAATTGTTTTTTTTAAATTGTTTTTTTGAAGTGAAAACTTCTTTAGCGGCGCTGTGTACTTTTTTGGAATGGGTAAAAATGTATAAACTCGCGTCAAGTCACGTGACCTGATCGAAAATTCGTAAGACGGATGGAGAGAGGACAGGCGGCGCAGGGCGCTTGCGCGAATGTTCGTGTGTGTATGTAATATAAATTGTCATGTTTGTGTACGATAGCGCAATAAATGAATATTGTATTCCACCACATAAATAATAGTACTTTTATACTGATAATGAAAGCAATTCCTACAAAATTATTCTCTAACCATTCCAAAATATCAAAAATGCACAACGTTAATATTCAAGTTTTCACTTCTGCCGGCACTCCCGGAGTGCAACCCGTCGATTTTTTTTTGTTTTGATGTACCCAGTGTCACTCTCACGACTAAGACGAATCTATTGACACTAACCACTCACATAAAAATACGACAAGTCGTTTAGGCACTAGGGCGTGCCAAATAAATATACATACAAACACTCGAAAAATGAAACCCTCTTTCTTTCACAGTCGGTTATAAAGAACAAAACTTAGAATAGAATAATTACATTCTTACTAAGTACTTTTTAAAGTAAATTTATAAATTTTATATGAGAATGTACAATGGGCAACCTTTCGATGAACAAAATCAATACTGGACGAAAGAATAATGGGTAGGTAGTTTTGGTGCAAGATAAAATTGTAGAGGAATAACATTTAGTTGATAACATATTAGTTATCACGATATATTTTAAAGTTAGATAGCATCTACATTTATAGTATGACTAGCTAGCTAGCTAGCTATCGGTTATCGGTAAACAGTAACTTAAGTCCTTCCCCAAGAACCAAAGTACATATTATATCCATGTTTTTCATTGAAATGGAATCAGCGGTTTAACCGTGAAAGCTTAACAAACATACAGAGTTACTTTAGAATATATAATGCCTATTAGTATGGATTTAATAAACGATATACTCTTAGTACGAAAATTTTGTTCAATCGTAACAAATGCGTAACGACGGAACCCTATTCTATGCGTGGCCTGACAAGACATTTGGCCGGTTTTAATTAATATACGAGTATGTATTGTAATCAGAACTTTAATTTGGAAGTTGAGTTTTAATTATAATATCAATTTTGGGAAATGTGAACGTAAGACATAAAAATATTAAACTGTGACAGTTTAGTGTTAGTATTAATTTGATTAAATTTGTCGTTTGTTTGTAATGACAATGAAAGTATGTATATGCATTTATATAAATGAGTTGGACATCCAAGAATAGATACTTAACAAAAATATACTCAATATTAAGTTTATATACGTGCTTTTTTTTTAATGGAATAGGTGGAAAAAGAGCAGGCGTATCGCCTGATGGTAAGCGATTACCGCCGCCCATGGTTAACAACACCAGAGGTGTCACAAGTACGTTGCCGACCTTTTGGGGATGGGGAGGGGGATGTAGGGAGGGGGTTTGGGCCTCAGGTATCCGCACTCGCTCAGTGAAATGTGTGAAACAGCGTAAGCGCTATTTCACGCCGGTTTTCTGTAAGGCCGTGGTATCACTCCGGTCGAGCCGGCCCATTCATGCCGAAGGCCAACACAAAGGGAGGATCCTCCGACCAGGCGAAGTGATCATGCCTGGCGGGCTACTGCCCAACAGTTGATGTTGGGATGTTGTACTTAAAAATAACTTAAATAACACTTAAAAATAAAAATTACTACGGCAGTATGGTAGTATCGATGCCGTATACAACACCAGAGTTCACACAAATATAAAAATAGGAAAACAATAAAATTTAAATGTAATAGAAGTGTAAATAGAGTGTTTAATGTTATTATTATCCCCTAATTACACTTTATCCTTATATCTTTACTAGCTGAACCTTACGTGTTAACCGCGGCACGACAATAACCGGTCCAGTAGTTCCAGACATAAGCCGGCACAAACAGACTAAAATAAAAAAAAATACATATATTTTGGTATATGTACCGTGTGTACATATGCATTTAGTAAAAAGCGGTTCTTTTAATATTACAAACAGACACACCAATTTTATTCATTTGTATATAGCATGGATTTGTATAGATAATACACTCCCATTTTGTTATATTGATTTGTTCTGCTTTATGACGTTGTGAATCACACCATCTAACTATATAATTTAGATTTCGATTAAATTGTTAAGTGCATCTTTTATAGGTCAAAATGGAATTTTAAAGTAGCTCTCCCGCCTAATTCCGTCTCCGACTCTCAAAAGGAATAAGTATTGTCGGTTCTTACATTGAGTTTTCATGAGTATTACTCGCCTTCTGTAAAGGGAGCCCTAAAAGTTCATTGCAGGATGGTTTGATAATTTAACGCCCAGTCAAGACCTGCGTCTTGTGATCTTGGTGACCTAATAACGCTTTCACTCCTCTAGTTAAATTTTTATTTATTCCCATACACCGGTTCCACTCTGATTTGGTTATAGTACGCTCTTAGAAGATCTGGTCTCCCTCTAATAGCCACATGTGTTGTTTATTCAGTACTAATTTATTCGAGACAGAGATGTGGCTTCACTGTGCGTCTTCTATCGAATTTACCATGGGGAGTGCTCCGAGGTATTGTTCGGATTGATCCCTGCAGCCTTTTTCCGCCATCGTCCTACGCGACAAAATTTTTATCCCTGTCATCTAGATGGTTGGCAGTCCATAACTGTGCGATTTTCCCGAAACTTTCTGCCGCACACAACGAAACTGTGGAATGAGCTGTGGCCTGCGGTGTTCCCGGACCAATACGACCTTCAAACCTTTAAGAAAAGAGCGTACTCCTTGGTAAAAAGCTGGCAACGCACTTGTAATGCCTCTGGTGTTGCGTGTGTATGAGCGGCGGTAATCGCTTACCATCTGGCGATACGTCTGCTCCTTTGCTCCTATATAATAATAATAAAAAAACTACTTCAAAATTCACTATACACAATTTCGGCTAAATCACGGTAGTCTCCTATCAACCAGACAACTGTCAACTAGTTTTTATGTAATACTAGCTGACCCACGCAACCTCGTTTGCGTCTTATATTGCCCGTGGCGTGAAAATTTTCCCCCGTTTTTGAAACATTATTTATTGGTGTTCCGCTCCTATTAGTAGTAGCGTGATGATATATAGCCTTCCTCAATAAATGGAGTATTCAACACCGAAAGAATTTTTCAAATCGGACCTGAGTGGTTCCTGAGATTAGCCGGAACAAACAGATAGACAGACAAAAATATTAAAAATATATATTTTGGTATGTGTATCGTATATACATTCATATGCATGTAGTAGAAAGCGGTTATTTTAATGTTACAAACAGACACTCCAATTTTATTTATTTGTATAGATCAGTGTTAATTAAATTAATTATCTTTCCACACCACAGATCTCTATCGCCGTAACAATTAGCAGTTTCAATGTCATATTTTTTTGCAATATGAAATTTCAAATTTACTTTGTTAATAGAAAATCATGGTTAGTTAATAAGGGAACTCAATTTCGCTATATCGGTTCGTTAATCGGCTTGTAAACACTTCAGGATCTCTCGTTTCCGATTGGCGTTAAATATATTTGCTCAAGCCGAATTTTTCAAATGAATTTTAAATTGTCATCTTCAGTCGATTACTACCTACTTCGTTTTGTAATTGAATTCATATGGCTATGGTTAATTGATTTCAAAAAAGGAAGAGGTTCTCAATTCGACTGTATTTTTTTTTATATTTGTTACCTAATAACTTTCGACTGGGTGAACCCCGTGTGGTCCCATTTCAATTTGGTCCAGTTCTTGAAGTCGTTTTTTTGTGTTAAATGTTTTAACGAACCGTGTTACAAATCTTGGTAGTATATTTACGCTCTTAACTGTTTCATCGATACGAACTAGGAATAATGTATCATTAGTTTTGTTTTGTAATTGAAAATAATGTAATTTAGCATCTACATGTTAATCTCATGGGGTTTAGATTGACTATGAGCTATTACATCAGGCTTTTAAAATTTTGTTGGTCAGTACAGTGCGTTTTTAAGTTTACTGAACTATGATTTTATTATTTATACTGATTGAGTTACATAATATTATATTACTAAACTTAACAAGCTAAGACTGAACCTCTTGCCTTGAATTAAGACAAAAGAATCAAGACGTCAAACAGAAAGTAAAGACAGATATAGATACGATTGGGTAGTGGAAATTTTGATATTCCATAATCAATTTATAAATACTGATATTATAAAGCTAAAAAGATTGTTGGTTTTAGCACATGTGATAATATCAGGAATGACTAGTTCGAATTGGAAACCTTTTATGTTGAATATGTTGTAATTTCTGAACGCAACCTTCAATACTTTGACAATTGATTTCCCCCGTTTTCTTATCTGTCAACTACTGTAACTTTGATGGTGTGATTGTGCTCTCAATAAAATGTTTAAAATAAAGAAGATGTTTGTATTGAAAGAGAAATAGTTAAACAAATATCTCAACAGAATAATCCATGTGACGAAGACTATAGAAAAGTTATACAGCATCATGCTATAAGAGTTATAAGAAATGGAAGCGGAGCATCAACGAAAATTGTTTCTTAAACAAGGAAAATATATTCCTTTTGAGACGTACACGAAGTTGCACGGTTCAGTAGATAAATAAAACAAAACAGCACTGGATTTTGTGTATACCTTAAGTAAACAGAATGAATAGCCGTGTCCGTAATCACTGACTGATGTTGTATTTATTCCTAAATAATCCGGGTTATCTAATGTAAAAGGAATTTAACAAATTACCCTGGAGCTCTTGAAATTCACACGTTCAAACAAATAAAACTCTTGTGCTTTGAAACATAGATTGTATTTATTAAAAAGAAGATAAATACTTACGACGTTTTTCATCGACGAACAAGCTGCAACACACTCGCACTCTCCGTTGTATATTTTATTGCCAATCAGTCACTGTCAGAGCGAGATGGAAGTATGAAAACTGTGGGTTAAAAAAGTCTTTTATTTTTCTTTCGCACTTATTTATTATAAATACAACTTTACTGCTCTAGTAACAGAATTCAATATAGTTAGGAAATTGTGAATTTTCTTTTTGTATAAGTATGGTTAAGAATGCGGAAGTGATTAGGGTTAGCGAGGGTTTTAGGCACAAATGCGATAAGAAGGGATATCTACTTTTACACCCATTTACTGATAAAACAATATATTTCGGTGCCAGAAATCACTTAAAGCGTTATTAATCCGATAACATTCGTTGAAAGATAAAGTTTGTGACTAAACATAAATTACGAGGTAAATATTAATTTTAAAGTAATGAGAAACCATAAAAGAACGAGATACAGAAAACAAATGAGGAACGCCACCTGGTCCCAAACTAAGTAGACCTTGTATTGAGGTATACTTTTTTGCAAATATATACACATAATACATAGAAAACAACAACTCTGAAACAAAAATTTGTAGATCATACAAACGTTTCATCCAACCTGGGGTCGATCCTGGGACCTCAGGTACAGCAGTCGCTTACGCTACCACTGCACCACCGATGCAGTTAAATATTGATACCTTTGATGCATCATAGCCGTAATAACAGTAAATAAGTGGGGTTCGAGCGGTTCCTAGGTACAGGTCGCAGATCTTTGAAGGGTGCAGAAGTAACCTAACGAACGCGCGAACGTAGAACGACCCCGGACTTGTCTTTCTTTTCTCAAAACTATTATCGGTGAGTTGCAATTACAGTTATTTTCACCGTGTTTGTAAAACGCTATTGACTTACTTGACATAAGGTCCTATGTCCCCTACATAGGGCAGAGGGCGTCCACAGCAATCCGCCATCGCGTATGGTCGTGAGCTTCGCATTTCATCTCGATCCACGTCTTTCCGACCTTCATGCGTGCGTCGCCAAGTCCGTTCGGGACGGCCGCTTTTGTTTTCCTTGTAGATTCCAATCGAGCGCTTGTTTAGCAATATGATTGGTATCTCTTCGCAGTGTGTGACCAATCCAGTTCAACTTACGACGCTTGATGGTGGCCGATCGGCGATTCATGGCAGCACTCCATGAATTCGTTGGAGATTTTCTCGGGCCTATAAATACGGAGAGTTCGAGAGAATGCGAGATGTTCTTTTGTGACCATCCATGTTTCACACCCATATAGTAGTACGGATTTGACGTTGGACCGGAGGGAATCTCTTAAACGCTATTACATGGCTATTATTATTAAACTATTTAATACACTGCTTAGGCGAGTACTAAAATAAGTTGACTTACTTGTTAATAAAGTTTCTAAACGGATAGGTCATCTGTCTGTCCTTTCTGACAATGTATAATTTACATCTATTTCTCTGCGAGGTCGTTACACCTTCATAATCCTTACGCTATGCAATTAGTATCAAGTATTTGCTACTAAAGTTGAGAAGGTACTTTAAGCTATACAAAATTGCTGGGGATTAGTTAGGTTCGTTAATCTATCACAAACGTTTCAATATAGGATTAAGGGCTAAAGCTTAGACAGTTTAATAAGATCCTTGTGACAGTTACATTTGTCTTTTAATGCTGTGTTTAATTAATATCTATACAAATAAATAAAATTGAAGTGTCTGTTTGCAATAAAAAAAGCTTTTTACTAAATGCTTGTTTTGTTTTTTTTTTATTGAATAGTGGGCGAACGAGCAGACGTATCACCAGATGGTAAGCGATTACCGACGCCCATGGACACCCGCAATACCAAAGGCGTCACAAGTGCGTCGCCGACCTTTGGGGGGATGGGAAAGGGGATGGGGGAAGGGGTTGGGGTATGGGCCTCCGGTATCTTCACTCACTCGGTGAAACACAGTGCAAACGCTATTTCACACCGGTTTTCTGTGAGGCCGTGGTATCACTCCGGTCGAGCCGACCCATTCATGCCGAAGCATAGCTCTCCCACGGTTAAAATTATAAACGTAAATAAAAATCGTAACAAATGGGTAACTACGGATTCTTTCTATACGTGGCCTGACACGCACTTGTTTCGTTTTTTAGTGCTATTTCCTGCGAATTCGGCTGTCGTATTATGGGAAATATTGGGCCACTCGATACTGAGTTAATTCCTATGTATCTATGTTATAGTATAACCGTTTCGAACGATTTACTTACTCCTTTTCTTTAAACTGTTGCGCTGTTTTCGCATTAAAACATGTTAATGCGAATGGAGCATAAAAGTGCTATGAAGCGACATCTTAGACTGAGTGGTAAACTGCGCTAGCAATTTTAATGGACCAATCAATGTTAAAGTTATTAAAGCTATAAAAATAGAGTTGAAATTCGTATGTAAATAATATAAACAACCGCCAGGTGGCTAGGATTTGCTGAACCCCGCGATGCTACCCGCGGGACCACAAAATCGCGGGCAACGCCGCGAGGCGAAGGTAATATCTATATAAATTGTAGCCTATGTGTTATTCTGATGTATAAGCTATATTATTGTAAGGTTTCATCAAAATCCATATAGAAGTTTTTGCGTGAAAGAGCAACAAACATATTCACTTACATACTCGTACTCACAAACTTTCGCGTTTATATTAGTAAGATTTAAAATTTTATAAATGCTATCTCAGTGTGATGAATAAATTTCAACTATCAATGCATAATTTATATACATACATAAAATAACGCCTGTCTTCCCGAAGGGGATGCAATATGATTCATATTAAACACCCACTTTTCAATAGTATAATAGTCCCATGTAACAGATGGCGATGTTTAGTTTGCAAGTGTAATAAAAACACTACTTCTTCCTTGATTATGAGTTTATTATAAATTATAAGGCAGCTATACAATCACTCTTAACAATTAGCAGTAATATGGTTGCACTTCTCAACCGCCCAGCAGTGAATGCTCGACCCCATCGAGAACCGTTATAAAATTAATTCCAATTTTTCACTCCTACTCCAGAAATGACGGTGTTACGTCACATCCGTCATTCCTGTGCGGCCGAGCCCAAAAATACAATTATCTCCATATTTTCTGTTCTGATACTGTTATCACAGTGAATAATTAAATCTATCTATTTATTTAGAATATTTTGACTGATGAACCGTAACAATACATAATATAATTAAATCAAACAAATCACAACACAAGTGTCTCGTCCGTCGACATAACATACAGAACAATAAAACGCTACAAATAAATTGGAGGAGAGAGGACTTTAATATTACTATTTTACAATTTAATTCCACGTCATTGTCTATGATTTACTGTTAAAACATTTTTTAACTTTAATTTATAACATCCTTTTCAACGCAATCTATTTAGTTTCAGCCTTAAAAACATAAACAAAGACATATGTTCTAAAGAAACAGATGCGAAGTCTGTACCCACTTAATATATTATTAAACTCGTGTATCAATGGGTAAATGTTGCAAAATCATGGCTAATAAGTAGTACTTTAAGACCTCTGAGTCGGTTTTAATTTCATAAACAGCCTTAACTAGTACACTACTGCTGAACAGGTCTTTCTTTAGACAGAAGGTTTTCGCCACTATAAAACGCCGCACCGATTAATTTGATTTATTTTTTACGATTTATGAATTTGTCTTTTGTTTAAATTTCCTTAATTGTCTCGAGGACCACCTTCTTCATTTTCCCAGCTTGAACTATATCTTTTATTGATACTACACGAAGGTCACCAGTTACTTTGCAGATAGAAGAATTTTATTAACTTCAATGCTTTGGTGTTTACCCTGATTTCAAGTCTATCAATGTATGATGGTTGCCTAGCCGATTACGGCCACGGCAGCCAGTCTTAACGGTGACCAGCCAATTACGCAGGAGATATTATAGTGGACAAGTGTGTGCGTAAACACAGGTGCACTCTCTGTTCCCTCTCTTTTTCCTAATCCGATGGGACGGTTAACCGACACGACCGGAAAGAGATCAGGCGCTGGACCGACAGCTTTACGTGCTCTCCGAGGCACGGGGGTTCAGACCCCAACTTCCAAACTCCGAGCTGTTATAAAGTATTTCTATAATCAGAAAAACTCAATAACACTTTTGGCCGGGTCGAACCCGAGTCCTCTTGATTGGCAGTCGCATATGTCAACCGCTAGACCAATAAGGCAGTTCATATGTGTCTGTCAATGTATATGTGTTGCATGTCAGTAACATTATTGCTTTGCAGATGATAACAAGTGCTTTGTATACAGGCCACGCAAATATTTGTCGTGAAATCGTTATCAAGAGCCGAACTAAACCCGTGTCTAAAATCACAACTAGCATAACGAAAGTTTCAGATTGGGGTCGACTTAATCGAGTACAATTTATTCTTACGAAGACAGGTTTGCGTTACGAAACATCTATAATCTCTACAAAACATCTCTACACTCGGATTATTAGGTATAATCAGTCTCTTCGTTTTTGTTTTTTCCTAAGCTCTGGGGTCAGCTTTTAGTTTCGTACACAACACAGCTGACATGAAACAACTGCTATTAGACCTATCTCTTTTTTCAGAACCCTATTCGTATAAAGGTCGATATGGAAGTTTTGCAAAAGATTGTTTTCGAACTATCCGAAACGATTGCAACAGATATGGCTGATTTCATCGAATGGGTCGCGTTGGAAAAAATTGTACAGTTTTAAATTGAGTATACTATATTTACATTCAATATCAAGTTCGGCTACGATTGCGTGTTGCAGACGGTGCCGCAGCCAATTCTCTTTATTACATCCTTCAACGGAGACCTGCTTTATCAACAGATTTTAATTGTCCACTAATTCAGCCGCTCATTCAAAAGGAGGTTTTGGCCTGCTATAGCATGCTGGCCAGACGAGTTGGCATAGATAGGGTTCATTCAAGGTTTCTTTCTTGTTGCACTGATCTTTGTTCCCTTAGTCGCCTGTCACGACACCCATGGGATGAATAGGGATGGTCACACTTTGTATTTCTCATCCGTCACCACACAACGTCTACCGTGGGAGAGCTGTGCTTTGGCATGAATGGGTCGGCTCGTCCGGAGTGATACCACGGCCTCACAGAAAACCGATGTGAAATAGCGTTTGCGCTGTGTTTCACCGAGTGAGTGAGGATACCGGAGGCCCATACCCCAACCCCTCCCCCCATCTCCTTTCCCATCCCTCAAAGATCGGCAACGCACTTGTGACACCTGTGGTGTTGCGGGTGTCCATGGGCGGCAGTAATCGCTTACCATCAGGTGATACGTCTGCTCGTTTGCCCACTATTCAATAAAAAAAACAAACAACGAACACCTGAGAATAACGAAGACCTATTTTGGATAGCTTAACGTTATAATGTTATAAAAGTATTAACAATCACTTATTTAGTACCATCTCACAACAACAGTTTTTATAAAATTTTACAGTCGAATAGTTCGACCTTATTATGTAGGTACTCCAGTAAGGAAAAGTAATTAATCCATCTTGAAGTTTTACAGATGTTTTACTGAAGCGTATCGGCGAATGATTTTATTTTTTGAGAGTTTACGTCATGGAAATGCACAGACTATAAATTATTCTATTCAGCCAGATTGAATCAACTAGAACCAATCGGACTTGATGCATTGGTCGACGAAATTTATGAAAAAAAAACAAATAAAAGAGAGTACTTTGAAAATTGGACTGTTTGTTATTACATAGTTTAAAATATGTATAAGTATGTTCATACTTATATACTTCTAAATACATGTTGTGTATAAATTATAATCAGAAAAAAAGAAATATTTATTTGTTAGAATATAGTACAAAAGATGTTTTAATACGTTCCTCATATTCTACCATTTCTGGTGTACTAATTTTAAATCTTATGAACTAATCTTAGGGCTAAACAATAGCATTTTATGATATATCTTTATCGCTTAGAAATTCGTTAGTAGTACAGTAACATTTGCTGAAAAGTAAGTCGTATAATTTACGTTGGAACTGGTTCAAGTTAAGACATTTGACGCAATTTGGTAACTTATTGAAAATTCGTATCGCCATACAGAAATATTTTTTATTGTACACATCAGTGCGTTGTTTGGGAATCAAAAAATACGATCGTATTCATCAATTAAAAAAAATGCTATCAAACCAACAGTTGAACTAACTATTAATTTACCTAAGTAAAAAACTTCTTATCCGACTACAGCGAAACCAAAAGGATGTGCAATAATTTTGTATGTCTAAGTATATTTCACAGCAGCACCTAATGTTCTGTGATTTAACAAAAGAGTTTTTATACGGATCTATTAGCACAATATATTCGAAATATCCGGTCAGGTGACATGGCTGAATGAATTTGCTCAAAAGATTTTACATAGGCGGGTTTTAGGTTTATAAACGTTTTCTTTTTTAAGTGTACGGAGTAAAAATACAAATAGAGTTCACTGATGATCCCACGCAACTGAATAATACAATACAACGTTTTTGCTACTGGAGGGTAGGGATCCCTGACCCCGTTACGAGTAAACAGCTCTAAATTTACATTATAAATTAGCTATCTGATCACCAAGTTGGTTGGTACCCGTTCCATTTTCCTGCTAAATTATTGTACAGTAATGTGTGCGAAGTATAAACAACACATCAACAACTGAATCTTGTTCAATCTTCTAAGCTCCTAAAAATAGCCGTGTTTTTATTTACCTTACTAGATCGAACTAGGGTTAAAGCTGTTTCTTATGGACTCCCACTGATACTGGTACTAGTAATTTACAGGTCTATTTATACTTTATCTATTCCAGCCACAGTATTAAATACAGCACAGTGTGTTTATGTAAAACTTGCTACGATACAAGTAATTACAATAGGGGTAACGTGAGTTCATATCATAGAAATATTCAAGCAAAAAGTTGTAGCGATTCCTTATTTACAGTTTCGTTAATCATTGGTGAGTGAGAGATCGAAGGTCTAATGATTCAGGAGCATCTTAATCCGCCGTGGTATGGCTTACTATACTGCATTGTTACATTCTTTGCATTCGTAATGAGTATGGTAGCTACTACTCTTGGATTCTGCTCTTGCTTTCCATCAGGCCATAGTGTCGCTTTGGCAAGCTCTTAAATATAAAAAAAAAACGACTTGACAATGTATTTACGAGTAGTGTGACAAACATTTTCAGTGTTCTTTTTTTAAATAATTTATTAGAGGTGGCAGCACTCACTTAGTGGCAGAAGCATAGTTAAAATATTTTGATATCGATTTTGTTTGTATTTTACTAAACTGTCATTCTTCACTGTGGCACATTGTGGAGAAAAATAAACTTTGAAGCGGGTTGTAGATGTATCGTGTTAATTCGTGTCAAAATTTGAGGTTAATCGCAGAAACCTTTTAAGATTTTGAAACGTAGACGACAAACCTACCTAAAATTTATATGTATTATATATGTACATATAAATATTGAGTGTGATGAAATTTGACTGCAAAACATTGTTTGTTTTTATCCGACTGCAAAAGAAGGAGGGTTATGTTTTTCGACTGTATATAGGTTTGTATGCAAAATTTCTTTGGCCCGCCCTAGTGCATAAACGGCTTGTTGTATTTTTATGTGAGTGGTGTCAATAGGTTCGTCTTAGTCGTGAGAGTGACACCGGGTACTTCAAAAAAAAAAAGTTCTACTATGTAAATAGAAATAAATTCTTCATTATGGTAAAAATCACATCGAAATCCAATGCGTGGTTTAGGTGGTAAATAGAATATTTAATTATATTGTATACTAACTGACCGACGCAACCTCGTTTGCGTTTGTGTCGCAGATTTTTTGTAGATATTTATAAGATCTACGATTAATTAGAACATTTTATGGTTCTATCTTTTATAGTTTACGCAGCGTACGCAAAATAAGTAACTTTTCTGGTTGATTTTTTACACCTTGTGTCCGAAAAACCCTGATATCTTACGGAACCTTATTTTTTTCCAAAATAAAATATAGGCTATGTTACTCGTGGATAATGTAGCCTTCGAATGGTGAAAGAATGTTTAAAATCGGTCCAGTAGTTTTTGAGCCTATTCATTACAAACAAACATACAAACAAAGTTTTCCTCTTTATAATTTTAGTATAGAAAAATTAATTCGCAAACACATTTTTGACAAAACAATTTTGAGGTAATCATTTAAACACAATCTATACAAATTAAAAAAATTGGAGTGTCTGTTTGTAATATTAAAATAACCGCTTATTACTGAATGCATAAGTATGTATACAAGGAACATATACTAAAATTACATTTTTTTAAATTTTTGTCTGTCTGTATGTTTGTTCCGGCTAATCTCTGCAACGGCTTTTTTGGACTAGCTTCGCCCCGCGGTACGACAATAACCGCGGTTAACACCGCGAGGTTTGGCTAGTCTTATATAAATTGCCTCCCATTTTCTTTTCATTAAATTCTTTGCGGGTTCCAAGTTAGTATAAATTTTCCTAGGACTTCTCGAGTGTATTCGTGGGTCACATAGAAAAAATCAATGTTACTTTGAAGTGGTTCTTCTAGAAATTCTTTTAAATAGAGATGTAACCATCTAATCGTTCAAGAAAGTACAGATGGTGTATCGATTTACCACAAAACATTTACGAATGACGAATAAACAGTCTAAATAGATGGTTCCCGTTCTATTTCGCCGTTGAGTGATTGACGCTTGTAAAGTCACGTGTGCAAAGCATAAACAAAACCTCCACAAATTAACTAAATCGTATTCAATCGTATGTTGGCTATGGTTAAATATGCACGTGTTTATATTTACAACTACCTTGGTGGTTGAAAATAGATTTATACTGATTTATTGAGGACCATTGCTCACCACTGCTTTTAGAAATCGCGAAAAGGAATTGCTAGAGTGCTACAATACTACTCAGTGTTTGGGTGAATGCTGGCTAACGTTCCGTTCGAAAATCGTTTAATATTGTGCTGGCCTCACACACAGGAATATAATTTGTGATTAGAGACTGAATTGATAAACTGTGGTGAAATATGTAAAACTGAATTAAGAATAAATTGTGATGTGGGTTTTAAATCACGTATACCCCGAATTTTACAAAAATCAAAGTAAGTGATGGGCTGGAATGCAATTTGCTTTTCGCGCTTCGAACATATTCTTCTTTACTTTGAAAGTATTGTAGAAGATTTGTAGAAATTGGTGATGGGTTTTATTAATTTTTAACAGTTTTTCATTGATATTTATTTGGTTTTTATAACATTTTGGTTAGTTTTCAACCAGTTTTATTAACACTAGTAATACATGATGTGTTTAGTGATCATATTTTGTTTATTTGATCATAACTCAAAACGTTACAATGTTTTTATTAAAAAAACGTATGGAAAACATTTATACCCAACTTGCGCGTTAGTGATACTCATTTAAATTTGATGAAACTTCTTTCGCGTGTGAAATTAACGTCATCGGTGATTGTTTTTTTGCCATTGAAAATCTGTGCGTCCTATTCGTTCCGTGTGAACGCGCGTGTTTTCGTGTGCTTGGGGTTTTAGAAACGTAAATGTCAGAACTCAGAAGTAGTGATGTGAATTCGATGGACTGACGTGTTAAAGTGACTGTACTCCCTACAAGACCTTTTGTGAACCTTTAGTGTGCAGAGCGAGAGTGGCGACTGTTTATGTGCAACGGTAACTACTTTATACTTTTTTGCAACCACAATGTATTAAATAATTTTTAGTAAAATAATAGAATGTTATTTCAAAGTTTTTTTTTATAAAATCTATACTTACAAATAAATAAAATTGGAGTGTCTCTTTGTAATATTAAAATATCCGTTTTTTACTAAATGCATACGTATGTATGTATATACGGTACATATACCAAAATAACGTTTTTTACAATTTTTGTTTGTCTGTTTGGATAATCTCCGGAACGGCTGGACCTATTTCGACGTGACTTTTACTGGCAGATAGCTGATGATTTAAGGAGGAAATTTTTTTGAGACTAGCTTCGACCCACGGCGTTACACAACACCGAGGGGCTCAGCTAGTATGTAACAATAGAGGGTCATTTAAATTTCATATATGTAGTGATTAATGAAATGGGAAATTGTGACGTCACATGACAAAATCATCGAAGACGAAATGTAAAAATATTAAACACACAACGTTATATATAAATGAAAAACTGCACACTGCTATCCTTTTATTAATATATAAACAACGTTATAAATTCTGTATTAGTTTGAACTGTAATTCAAAATTTGTTACGTCAAACCAGCGTGGGTTTCCCCTCTGGGAGGGGTTCAAATGTTTTCATAACAGCAGTTCCCGGATCCCTCCCTTCTCATTCACAGAGTGGCACACCGTGTTTTAGTCGGTCCGATTGGGGACCCCGGTGGGATGAGGGCCCGTGGGGGTTTCCACACGTTAAAAAAAAGGCAGGGGAATCCCATATATGCGAACACCTGTGTCTATCACTAGTAATCCTTGTCTTATGTCCTTTATTATGTTGGCTAGCTTGGCAGAAAGAGATGTATACAAACGCTCATCTTCTTTTCGCTTCTGGTTCTTTTCCATAAAGTAGATTGGACTCGACTTTTTTTAGGTGGAGCGATTGTCATCAAACCTCCATAACGTATCTATCAAGCGATATTGAAGTTCTGTTTATATGACTACTAACCACCGGGCCCGGCTTCTTAAGGAAGTCTTTGAAATTGACAGATTTCCTCTGCTATATATATATTGTTACGAAGAAAGATTTTTCCGTAAACAACGCTTGAGAGAAGACACGCACATAACACACACAGAAGGTTCTCGTTGATCTCCTGAGAAACGGAATAATGAACCTTATATCGATGTGCATAGCGTTGACTGTTGTGCAGTAGTTTCCACCGCTTTGTGCCGAGAACGACCTTGAATGTACGAGTAGTTACTAGAACCTACTATTAATAATAATATGGACAAGAATATGACCTCTCGTGGGCTACAGCCGCTGTTCAGTTTGAGCTACAGTGCGATAAATATTGGAGTGATTAACCTAGCGACCTCGGTGACAATTGGGGATTGATATTCTAAGTGATATTGTGATGCGACCGATGCGCGGTGGGCTGAGCGCTTCTAATAAATTCGCATATTCCGGTGCGCGGTGGGCTGAAGGCTTCGAGCCGAATGCAGCACGTTTGAAAAAAATAACGTGAGATTGTTTATGGATTGGAATCGGCTGAATATCGTACAGGAATGGATATGCCAACATTATAAGCTCCAGACAAGCTGTCATTTTATTAATTCTTTGTTCTGAAGCCAATGTTAGTTTCGCCTTTTGGCATGAACGTTTCGGTAATGGTATTGAGTGATTAATTAGTTTTTTTTCAATGTTTATTAGGTGAATTATTATAAATAAATAATAATAATAATAAATATTCCGAACATCTAACACACAACGCCATCTAGTCCCAAGCTAAGCAGAGCTTGTGTTATGGGTACTAGACAACTGATATAAATACTTATATATACTTTTTTTTTGTAAATACATACATATTATACATAGAAAACACCCAAACTCCGAAACAAATATTTGTAGATTCCACAAACATTTGGTTCGACCCAGGATTTGAACCCGAGACCTCAAGCTTAGCAGTCGCATACGCGTACCACTACGTCACCGAGGCAGTCGATTATTAATTTATTGTTTTAAATTATACCTGCATATGTAAACTATCGTTAAATACTTTCTGTTTGTGTTTACTATGTGTTACATTTTGCAAAATTAGATCAGAAGTGAAGTGCTTCCGTACGTTAGAAATACCTATTGGTGACGTACACGACAAAAACATCCATAAGTGTTCATGTAAGTGTTTATTTCATAACTAATGGTTCTATTATAAGTTGTTTATGAAACGAACTGAACCCAAACACATAAATCAAGCCATTTGAGTACTGCACTTCTTGTTACGGCCACTTAAAACTTTTATTTTCTTCCTCTATCTTTTGTTTACGCATTTCAATAAATTTTTTTTGTAAAAAAATTGTATGTAAGTATGTTTAGTGATATTTAAATGCAATTAATACAAAGTTTGGCTAAATAATAGAATTGAAATATTTGGACATTCGTAATTTTATAGTTTTTTCACTACTCTTTCGATAATCACACACAAAAATCTGTGTTTAAGTTCTTTAGAGTATGTATATACTAATCGGTCGGTAATTTTAAGACAAATCCAAAAAAAAAAAATTTAGGTCGGTTTTTCTATAAAGTTATAGAGTAAAAGTTGAAAAACTGCATCAGTATCTAGCGGGGGGATCCCCTTAAACCGGCCGCCTGCTACTGGCTACACGCCAGTCGAGCGCCGCCGCCGTAATGGTTTTTTTTTGTAGGGGGCAAACGAGCAGACCTCTCGCCTGATGGTAAGCGATTACCGCCACCCATGGACACCCGCAACACCAGAGGCGTTACAAGTGCGTTGCCGGCCTTTTAGGAAGGAGAATGCTCTTTTCTTGAAGGTTTGAAGGTCGTATTGGTCCGGGAACACCGCAGGGGACAGCTCATTCCACAGTTTTGCAGTGCGCGGCGGTTTTAGTAGTGTTTTAAAAAAGTATCTTTTACACATGAGAAGGTTTATTTCTCAAATCCATTGAACCCTAACATGTAACGATATGCATGTATTGTAAATATAAACCTTCCTCTCGTATACACGCTATCTATTGCTGAAAACTGAATGAAAATACGTTGAGTAGTTTAAAAGATCTAAGCGAACAGACAGCGGTAGCGACTTCATTTTATACTATGTAAAAATTGTAGGACTAGGAAGCTCCAACTACTCGTAAAGATTGACACAATGTAAGTACACAGTACGTTTATAAGTACACTGTAAGTACACTTGACTGCCTCAGTGACGGAGTGGTAGCGTATGCGACTGCTAAGCTTGAGGTCTCGGGTTGGATTCCCGGGTCGGACCAAATGTTTGTATGATCTGCAAATATTTGTTTCGAAGTTTGGGTGTTTTCTATGTATAATAGGTATTTACAAAAAAAAATGTAAGTATTTATATCAGTTGTCTAGTACCCATAACACAAGCTCTGCTTAGCTTGGGACTAGATAGCGTTGTGTGTTAGATGTCCGGAATATTTATTTTATTATCGTTTACATTGGTAGAATGTCAACATGGAAATCATTAATTACATTTTTTTTATTAGATGCATGAGTATATACAATACAAAAGAATAAAGTGTATCATCATTACAAGACTCGATCCTTAAATATTTAACCTTTATTCTAACTTGAAATATTAATTAAACTTATTCGATTACTTTGATGCACAGCTGTGGCTGGGTTCAGAATTAATAAGTTCTGAGAACCTTAAGCTTAAACTATTAAGATTGAGCGGTCATTTAATTAGGCTATGTGTGTCTCGAGTATTAAATTGGATGTTCTAGAGGGGAATTTGTTTTAACAATTCTCCTCTTTATTTGAACAAGAAAAGTTTAAAAACTACGTCAAAACATTTCATATATATAGCCTATGTCACCCGGGCTATTATTATGAATTTATAGGTACCTCATTCAATAAAACGGTTCAGTGGTTTAGATGCTACGGTGGAACATACAAACAGTTGGCCTAGTGGTTTCAGCGGTCGCCACACCACTTGCACACACCACGCAGTAGCGTCAAGTGTCGTGTCCATCCATCAATTGTTGTTCCGAGTCTGGATGTTTGTTTGAGTCCGTTTAATGTGTGTTTGTAAAGTCCTCCGCGACACAGGATGTTTATTCATGAAACGAGTGTTTTCTTTAAAAAAAACTGTCAGTTAACGACTTAATCAACTGGGCCCTAAAGCAGTGTCAGCAAGTCATTCGTTTTTTTATGGAGGGAGTGAGGTTGACGCGACACCCCTCCCTCATTCTAGGAGCTACTGACACTCAACTAGCGTAGGAATTTCTTTCATTCTTAAAGCATTTTGAGCGGTAAGAAAGTGTCTACGTCTCAATCTATCACACGGAATAAATCGATTTATTAACAAAATAGACAAATCACTATTAAAACTATTTTAAATAATGTCTGTTTGTACTATTCGTTCTAATTTTCACCTTTTTACTTACTGTATACTAAAACTAGAACGAGTCCACACTAAAACTAAAAGCGGGTGTACAAGGCTCGGTTATCTCATAGAATATACTTCAGAATATTCTTGCAACAACTTGACTGACTCGACACCTCTCCGGAAACATCTAGAACATTCTAAAAAGCTTCAATTGTTTCTAGAAAATTATTTCTACGAGTTTCAGCTTGGGGAAGAAGCCTTTCGATCGAAATAGTACTTTTTGTTTAATCACGTTATTTGTTTCATTTGATAATTGTTTGTTACAGAAATGATATACATAGTTATTTATGCGTCCAGTGAAGAAAACACTTAACAATATTATTTTCATTAATTCATATATATATATATATAAATGGTGACCTCACCATTTATACTATTTATTCGTTGAAAATAACACATTTAAAGATAGTACCAGAAACGTACATTTATAAATTATATAAATTAATTAATAGAAGTGTCTCTTTGTAATTTTTAATTAACAGCTTTTCACTTAATACTTACGAAAGTAGATTCTTTTTTTTTTCTTTTTTAAAGATAACTCCCGCACTAGGAATAATTCCTGTGTCGCAGGGGACTTTACAAACATACATGAAACGAACACAAATAACACCCTGACTGTTTTCTTTTAAATTCAAATTTAGAAAATACCTACTTGTGCAACAGCAACAAGGTGGGACCACTGGTACTTAACCTTTTGTTTATGATCCACGGGCAGTACACTGCTATCACGGGTAGGGTAGCATGATTTTTATGTCCACATGCAGCACTGTATTCACAGCCTGGTAGGATGGCAGTTGATAAATTTATTTTTAGTTCTAAGTTTTACTTTTATTTTCTTTCCTGATCACCGATTTAAGATCCCTGTAAGAAATCGCTTAGGGCGTTAGGAGACGCTTATGAGTGTGTTGATTTGATTTGTTTTTTTTTTATTGGAACGAAGTTCCTTATGGCGCGTTGTGTAAGGGGGCTAGACGGAAAAATTGTCACGACACAATTTGTTGACACGACACAATTTGTTGTCACGACACAATTTGTTGTCACGACACGACGACGACACACACAGATATTTTCGTTTCGTCTTTCTATATCGAACTTCGTTCCATCCGGGTGTCCCTTGACACCTCTCAAGTTTTTTTTATTCTTGTGGTAGCTGCGGCTATCGGCGTCAAGTCGAGTGTTATGGTAGACACTGAAAATCAGTACTGGGATGGGTTACTCACACCCATCGCAGTGAATGCTGAGAGTCCGCCATTTTGATGGACACGGCTTACAGCCCTCGATACAATTTTAACTAAGTATATAGTGTAATGTTTTATAGGCTAATTTTAAGTTCTTAGATTTAAGTTCATTTAAAATTACCACATATGTCAATGTCATCAATGCCACGTCATTTGACTTGCCACTAATTGTTGCAAGTCTCATAATTGTTAGTTTTTTGTTTTTTTTTAATTTTTCATATTTTTTATTTTTTTGTTGTTGGATTACTTAAATTTAAGTGTTATTAATGTATGCCGTGTTTAGCATATAAAGTTTTTATTATTATTATTATTATTACTTAGCACAACAATTTGTGGATCACACAAAGGTATATTCCATGTGGGATTTGAACCCACAACACTTTGGCGAAGTAGGGAACGGCGTGGTGACCGCTTAACCACTAGGCCATACGTGCAGTTATATACGGCGCTTACATCGAAAAATCAATTTATTAAACTTTTGTTTCTTTGTCCGTCTGTTTGTTCGGCAAATATATGGAACGGGTGTACCGATTGTGACGGGACTTTCTGTCTGATAGTTGATCGTGGTCTTAGCCCTGGTTGTGTTTGTAAGGGCACACGAACCGTACAAAAATATTTTTTTCCTTGTTTTACTAAGCGGATCTCTAATAGGATCTTCGTTAATCAAAAACTTATGAAATCCTTTACATTAAATACTACCGTAATAAAATTAATTACCTAGTTAAGAGTTTGTATTATAATTTTATTCTGAATTTTTATTGAGAAATACATCCTTGAGAACTTATGAACAAAGAATGATATTTACAGTGACATTTTGTTGCAATGTTATTGTTTTTAAATAATATAAAATACTTTTTTTTTTTACGTGTGGAATCCCCCTCGGGCCGTCACCCCACCGGGGTTTGCGGCGGGGCGGTGTGTCGGAATCGAACCGACTAAAACCACACGGTGTGCCAGCTCTGCGCCTGAGAAGGGAGGGGTCCGGGAACTGCTGATATTAACAGGACCAGACCCCTCCCAGCGCCTGCCCGCAAAATACTAGCTGAACCCCCGCGGTGTTACCCGCGGTAATTCTCGTACCGCGGGTAAGTATGCGGGGCGGAGCTAGTCTAAAAAATAGCCTAAGTTACTCCTTATATTATCAGCTACCAACCAGTGAAAGTCCCGTCAAAATCGGTCCAGCCGTTCCAGAGACTATGTGTATCTCTGAAATTGAGTGTATACATACATTTACATATAGTAAAAAGCGGTTATTTCAATATTACAAATAGACACCCCACTTTTATTTATTTGTATAGATTTTTAATAAATATTATAAATTCAAATGTAACTCTGTATGTCTGTCTGTTACATTTTCACGGCTAAACCACTGCACCGATTTCAATGAAATTTGGCATGGAGAAACATTGATTCTCTTCTCTCTACTGCGAAAACCGCAACACACTGGCGGAGATGCGGGCACAGCCTTCTTCTTCCTAGCCTTATCCCAAGATTATTAGGGGTCGGCTACTAGGCGACCGGCATCAGACCTCCGCAACCCTGAGGGTGAACTCAATTCGAAGATTGAAACTAGCGTCAGTATATTTGAGGGCAGTGTCTTAACGATTACCAAAGATTTTCATGGCAACCGGGACCGACGGCTTAACGTGCTCTCCGAGGCACGGGCGGAACACCGCCATTTTCCATATTCCGGGCCGGTTAATAAGAATTTCATATACGAAAAACACGATACATCACTTTGACCCGACTCGGGAATCGAACCCGAGACTTCTAGACTTGCAGTTATTTGCATACGTTAGCCACCAGGTCAACGAAGCAGTTTCTTACTAACCGAACTACATTTTTTAAACTGAATTTATTAGACGGCGTCGAGTCCACACGTCCACACCCTTTCCTTGCGCTATTCAACACTAACAACCCCAATTTTCCTTTTTGTTTCCATTTTTACCGTGGGAGAGCCATGCTTGGGCATGAATGGGCCGGCTCGACCGGAGTAATACCACGGCCTCACAGGAAACAGGTGTGAAATAGCGCTTGTGCTGTGTTGCACAGAGTGAGTGAGGATACCGGAAGCCCACACCCTAACCCCTACCTTATCCCCCTCTCCTTCCCCTAAAGGCCAGCAACGCACTTGAGACGCCTCTGGTGTTGCGGGTGTCTATGGGCGGCGGTAATCGCTTACCATCAATCGATACGTCTGCTCGTTTGCCACCTATACAATAAAAAATAAAAAAGGAATAGTGGGTAGACAAGAAGACGTATCGCCTGATGACGTATTTATTTTCTCTATTGGACTAGGAAAGACCAATGACTTTTGAAATAACGAAGTCTGTCGGGGTAGCTAGTAATAGTAATATATAAATTAATGTGTCCCATAGAGAATAAATGAAAATAGACAATAAGAAATGTAATAAAAATAAATATATGAAAATACAAAGAGCTTTTTGTTCAGTTTCCTAAAAGATATTTTACGAATTCAATTACATAGCAATTTTCGCGTCCTTATATTAATTGGGTAACACATGTGCAGTCATAACAGGTCATAACATAGTATGTTTATTTGTTTCAGCGTGGGCTGGGCGGGCGTGGGAGCGCCTGCTGCGCAAGACGAACAAACGAACAAACATATTCTCCGCGGTGAACAACTTCTTCGCTGATTCGCCGCTGGTGAATCAGCTCAAAGGCATCATGGTATGTTCTCCAGTTATTTATTTAGATAATAATGTAACGCTTTTTTTGGCAACACTGTCGATTGAAATTGGCTGTTCAAAAACTTATGTCAATGAATACTTAACTTAAGTATTTCAAGTAAAACATATTTCAGAAAAATAGGAAATTTAGGAACGGCTACATGTGTTTTCTTTCTATAAATGAAAGTAACAGTAAACAAATATGTATAGGTACTTAAAATCGAAAGGATTTTATCTGTTGACTCGGCTAGTCGAAATGTACTAATATTATTGAATTGATGAAGTTGAAAACAATCACAATATCTAAATACCTCCGAAGTTCCAAGAACTAACAACTTTCTGAATAACAGGACGCTTTCAGACGGTAATATTTAATATATATTATATATTAATTCTCTTGTCACATTGTTGCTCATAATAAACTCCGAAACTATCTAACCAAATATCACGTTTTTTTTAAATTTGTGTTTTATTGATTTTCCTAAGATGGGATAGTTAACATCACGCTTAGACTAATAGAAGCCGAGCATGATTAAAAAGAGTCGCAGATGAAGTAGCATCGGTCAACTAGTAACTACGAACTACGTGAAAACAGCGCAGTAAGAAATAACTTGGGCGCCAACTCTGGTCCGCATCACGTCTAATGTTTCGAATGCATAATAGATTTGCCTTTTTTCAAAACCCGACGTCAAAATAGAAGCTTCATAGCCAAGATTCAAGTGTTTCGCGTCGATTCTGGTTCTGTAATCGCTAACGCCTTCATTCTCCTGTATTGGTGGCTAATAGTTTTTGAAGTGAAAACTTCTTTAGCCGCCTTGAGCACTTTTAGGTAGGGGAAAATCTTATAGATTCTATTTTAAAGTGAAACTTCTTTAGAATCGTTGTGATTTTAAACCGGATGCAACGGAAAAAACGACAGGTAAGAGACACAAATACAAAAAGTCGCCTGTAATTAGTGAGCCAGAGCGAGAGAGCAAATGTCGGCCTCATTCTTTTGTTGATTTACTGAAGTTCCACTTCTATCGTGTGTGAATCGCACACACATCTTTTTTTTTTCCACGTGATTAAGCGTCGGCGGTGAGAGACGTCACTCCCATACAATTGTTAGTTTTATTAGCGTTTATATTTGTAGAATGTAACTTAGCTAGAGGGTGTTCGGATTCAGAATTAGAAGCGGATAACGGGTTAATCTTTTTTCGACGTCAAAAGAGGAACAGGTTTTAATATTCTTTTTTCTTTTTTTTATATAATAGGGAGGCAAACGAACACATCTCGCCTGATGGTAAGAGATTACCGCCGCCCATGGAAACCCGCAACACCAGAGGTGTCACAAGTGCGTTGGGGGATGGGTAGAGGGAGGGGGAAGGGGTTGGGGTATTGGCCTCCGGTACCCCTCTCTCACTGGGTAACACAGCGCAATCGCTGTTTCACACCGGTTTTCTGTGAAGCCGTGGTATCACTACGGTCGAGCTGGCCCATGCATGCCGAATCTATTCTTCTCTTGTGTTTAAGTAACTAGGTATCTACTTCAATACTGCAAAGTGCAAACAGTATTTTAAAATCCCCGTTAGTGTGAAGCCCTTTCAATTTCATTAAATAGGTTAAATGTTCCGAGTTCGACTACAAATATTTGAAATAAGAATTGAACGATCAAATTGGGTTAAACTTACCGAGACGTTAGCTTGAAGTGGGTTCTTTAACATTTTTTTTAAATAAGTGTGATTACATATGTATTTTTTCAGCCTCTTTCCTAATTTTATCTTTATGTATTTATGTCTTGTTTAACACTGGCAAAATATTTGGATTAATTGTAATTTTATATACCGCTTATTGGACCCACTTGTGCTACAAGGAACCAATCCACACATGCCAAAAACTAGATAAGAACACAGAAAATGTTTATTAAAAAATAATGTATAGGTATTAAATATTTCTGAGTCTTTATATCAGCGGGACGTACAGGTGTGCGGGGGGAGGTCACAGGTGTAGTTTTGTGTATTTTAACCAACTTCAAAAGCAGGAGAAGGTAACCAATTCAACAGATTGTTTTTAAATGACTGCACGGTTGGCCGAGTGGTGTCAGCGGTCGCCATGCCGCTTGCTACTGCGCCAAGTGTCGTGGGTTCAAATCCCACGCGGTACCTACAACACTTTGTGTGATCCACGAATTGTTGTCCCGAGTCTGGATGTTCTTTGTGTCCGTTTCATGTATGTTTGTAAAGTCCCCCACGACACAGGATGTTTATTCCTAATGTGGGAGTTGTCTTTTTTCTAAAAAAAAAAAAAAATTCGTAATTGAAAGCTGATGCTTCCCGTGTGGTACCATTTCAATTTGGTCCAGTTCATGTCATCCATGAGAAAACCATATAAGTCTTAAATCTTCATTATATATGTGCGCGACAAGTTGACGAATAACTGAATATCACGCTAACCGATTTCAATGATTTTTTTTTTATTTGAAAGCTTTCCGTGTCGACCCATTTCGATGATTCTTTTTTTATTTGAAAGCTTCCCGTGTAGACCCATTTCAAATTGGTCTAGTTCTTGCAGTCAGTTTTTTTTATTTTGTTGGAATCATCTACAGACTATAAATTGGTTGAGTCAAAGAAAATATATGAATTGTGTTCTAAGTTTTTTACCGTGGGGGAGCCACGCTAAGGCATAAATGGGCCGGCTCGACTGGAGTGATACCACGGCCTCACAGAAAACCGGTGTGAAATAGCGCTTGCGCTGTATTTCACCGAATGAGTGAGGATACCGGAGGCCCATACCCCGTCCCCTCCTCCCATCCCTCTCCCTATTCCCCAAAGGCCGACAACGCACTTGTGACGCCTCTGGTGTTGCGGGTGTCCATGGGCGGCGGTAATCGCTTACCATCAGGCGATACGTCTGCTCGTTTGCCCCCTATTCAATAAACAAATAAAAATAAGTGCATTTATCCCTCCAAATTTTAAAAGATAAATGTTTTTGTTTTTAGCGGTTCTGAACACGTTAAAGTTTCATGAGAATTCTATCTCTGCAGATAACTTTCTGATATTATTGTGTGATGTTTATTGAAAGCTTTTCCATTTTCTCTAGAAATCCGTATCTGAGGTAAAATCAAAGCATTTGCTATTCTTATTCTGAATTTGAATTGCTAAGCCGTCATAAAACGTTTATTATCGTTTCGCTTTTAGAACAGGTGAACGTTTTTATAATATAAATTTGAGACTTATGTTTAGTGTTAATGTTTTGAATGGTATAGAATAAGGCGGATTTATCATATGTAAATATGTATCACATGCAAAAAAAAAACAGTGGTAAGATCATTTTCAGCTAAAACGAAAAAGTTCTAAAGAATACCTTCTTTAATTATGGAGAAAAGTGACAAAATAATTCTTAACACTGGATTTTTGGTGTCGGTCCGAGTATAGAATTAATTTCGAATTATTGTTGCAAAAGGAAGACCTTAGGTAGTTTATGTAGTCAGTGTAATACTCGTAGTTTATGCTCCAAAGATCTCTCATTTTTCACACACACATTTTCAATCATTACAATATTTGTTCTGAGTTTCGGTGCTTTTTCCTTTTTTTTTCCTGTATAAAAGGTCTTTTAAATAAAAAAAATGTAATGAATGATTTCCATGTTGACATTCTACCAACGTAAACGATAATAAAATAAATAAATATTCCGGACGTCTAACACACAACGCCATCTAGTCCCAAGCTAAGCAGAGCTTGTGTTATGGGTACTAAGACAACTGATATAAATACTTGTATACTTTTTTTTTGTAAATACATACATATTATACATAGAAAACACCCAAACTCCGAAACAAATATTTGCAGATCATACAAATATTTGGTCCGACCCGGGAATCGAACCCGAGACCTCAAGGTTAGCAGTCGCATATGTTACCACTACGCCACCGAGGCAGTCTAGCACCAAATGTATGAAAATGACATCTCTCAACGATAAGCCACGTGGTTAAAACAAAATATTAGCCAAAAATGTCTGATTTGATAAATCAGATGAGAGTCTTTTCTGCCACATTTTAGGTTGTTAGAAAGATTACATTCTTATACTCGACCCTAACGATCAATGCAATAAAAGTACAAGGCCTAATTTTCAAATATTTTTGTCAGTTCGATTCCCGGATGTCTCAAGCGAATTTTCGGAAATCTTTGAATGCAGTTTTCTTTCTTTTCAAAAATAAAGAACAATTTTTAAATAAAATGTTCTATCTACAATATTAAGAGTACTTTCCTTTCAGGTGGCATTACAAAATACAGCATATATATCATTGATCGAATTTTAATGTGTGACCCCATTTTGGTATTTGAAATACGAAAGCAATTGTAATGACATAATAATGTGATTATGTGTGTGATTATGTGTGAACGTGTTATGCGACACGCTACCGTAATACATTGTCCTTTAATTACAATTGTGTTTTAATTACACAAATCGAATAGTGGGCATTAAAAGATGGAATTTGTGGATTTTAAATGCCTAACAGTTTGATTAATCGTAGTTCATTACTTCGAAGTAACAGCTTTTCTTTCTTGTGTGAAGAACATTAGTAAGGTAAGTTACGTAGATCGCGCGTTACATGTAAATCAACACTATGTATTTTATTACGTAGTTTGACAGAACCGTGATTTTTTTAAAAATCTGTTATACTTATAAATTAAAAATAAATTACTGTTAACTACACCCCGTTTAATAATTGAAATTTAATCATTACAATTGCTACACAAATGGCGAAAATACCTTGTTAGCTAATAAATATAATTTAAAAAATAATTCAAATTGAGAACCTACTTCGTTTTATAGTATGTTGGGAGCCTGTTTTTTGTTTTTTCGAAATACGGCCCCCATTTCAAGTCATACACATTTTATATATTTTTTATCATAAATTTCATCACGACGACGACTTGAAGACTCGAAAACTTTGAATTGAAGACTATAAATACTTGACATTGGCAGAAATAGCTGATCCGAGGGATCCGGCTGGTTGCCATTTTATCAAACAAACTAACTAACTTATAGTATATTAAAAAAAAGAAAATCTACTGAAAATCGAACAGAACAAGCTTTACTTAGTACACATTATAATCAGTCTATTGCATTTTTAATTAGTTTATATCTTTACGATCTTAACACAAATATCATTATTATGTTTAAAATCTTGTCAATGTTTGTCACAGACAAGACAAACAAGTAGCGGCGGTGGCGAGCCTGGTCCACCTGATGAAACCTCAAGACCCGAGAATCAGGGACCTCCATCATTAGCCCTCAGCCGCTCGGAAAGGTGAGTACATACTATTGATTTAGTGTTAATTTTAATTTAGTCATTCCGTGTACACTTATTTTTTTCTAAGCAAAGAACTCATAAGAATAAATTTACGAGCGTTACCAAGAGGTTATTTAAAAGAGAGAGAGTGCATTTTCGAATTAACTGAGAGTTATCTGTGTTTTTTTTTAATATTTACTCTACTTGATGGAAAGCATAAGCGGAATCCCAGAGTGGTGGTCACCATACTCACTGCGAATGCAGACAATGCAGCATGGTGAGTATAGTGACCCACACACAAATAAACACGCTGTCATTTTACATTGATTTTCTGTGCGAGGGTAGTACTACCCCGATCGAGCCGGCCCGTTCGTGCTGAAATTTTACCGTGGGAGAGCCACGCTTCGACATGAAATGGGCCGTCTCGACCGGAGAGATACCACGGCCTCACAGAAAACCAGTGTGAAATAGCGCTTACGTTGGGTTTTACCGGGTGAGGTGAGACCCTTTTTTTATTATTGTATAGGGGGGGGGTGACCACCACTCTTATGCTTTCCATCAGATAGAGTAGAGTCATATCTTAACCCATCCCCCACCCCCCTTCCCATATCCCCAAAGGCCGGCAACCCACTTGTAACGCCTCTGTTGTGGGTGTCTTCTTCTTCAAATAGAAGGAAAACTTGAAACAATTTTTTTCAACCCGTCTGTTATCGTTAAATTTTAAGAAGAGACCCTCCTTTATAAAGGCTGATAAAGAAACAGCGTTAACTAAGCTTTTGAATTAGTTTTTGAATAGTGTAAAGGTTTCTTTAAGATACCATTTTTAAAGCAGTACGATCGATCGAAATGAGGGCTTGGTTGGTCTGTCCATGGGCGTACCCAGGGTAGGGCAGGGGAGGGCAGCTGCCCCCCCCTAGAAGTTGACGTTCCTACTATTTTCTTCTCTTGATTATATATAAAGCACATTCAGACGCGTAAAAACGTGACTAAGATCGACTATGGACAAAGACAGATTTATTTTCTGTGTTGTTGTAAGATCGGCAATCGGAATCGGAATCAGTCCTAGAGCTATGCGATGTTCGAGCGCAGGGACAATCAGAGCGTGCTCTTTAGCGAGGAGAACTACTCATCATAGTCCTAAGATATCAAATCTTCCGAGTCGGTTTATGTAGTTTTTATGGACAGCTGACATGCCCATTCATTTGGAATGTATTTTAGTCACTACAAATAATTCTCGGAAGCAAAATGTTATCGTCTGATATATCAGAAATTTGTTGTCCAGTAATAATTTGTAGTTTCGTCCTAGCATCCAGTACAGGTTTTTGTGCCGCCTAGATATATCACCTTATTTTGCTTTGATATGGTTTTTCCACCGGTCTATATGTAAGCCCACATTGGCTCGCACTCGAAGGCCGATGGGATACCATTTCCGAAGTCTGATTCCCAAGCTGGCGCAGCGCGTGCTTGGCTCGGTTGCTGCCAAATATGAGGGGGCCCGATAACTCCTGCAGGAGACTATACGCGGGCGTAGTGCGGTCCCCAGTATGGGCTGAGGTCCTGAAGGCTAGCAATATCGGGTTATTGCGACGTCCGCAACGAGTGCTGACCTTCAGGTAGGAGACCTAAGACTCGAGAAATCGAAGACCAGAAATTTCAATTTGGTGGAATTGAAATTTCTTGTGGAGGAATGGAAGGAACGACTTAGGCAACTGAGTGCTGGGCACGCCGTTATTGCGGCGGTAAGACCCGTTATTTAGGATTGGCTCGAGAGGCATCACGGCTGACACAGGTGATCACTGGGAAAGGATGCTTCGGAGAACACCTGTGTCTGATCCGCAAGGAGCCAACGTCTGAGTGCCACCACTACGATGACCAGACCGTAGACACGGCATTCCACACATTGGCAGAATGTCCGGAGTAGGGCGAGTCGAGGCGGCCATCGGAGTGGGGGCGTATGTCACTATGTTGCGTAGCGAGAGCGCGTAGAACTCTGCCGTCTTTTTCAGCGAGCAAGTTATGCTTGCGAAGGAGATCTTACCGTCCGCCAGACCCGGGAACGGGCCAGGTACCGCAGACGACTTGGGCGCCGGAGATCGCCAAACGATCTCCGTCCTCCTCAAGCGCAAGCTTGGGGGTGACAGGTGAGAATCATCCTTTTTTTTTTTAACTTGTGGACTCGGACTCGGGCCGTCACCCCACCGGGATTTGCGGCGGGGTGGTGTGTCGGAATCGAACCGACTAAAACCACACGGTGTGCCAACTCTGCGCCTGAGAAGGGAGGGGTCCGGGAACTGCAGTTATTAACACGACCGGACCCCTCCCAGCGCCTGCCCGCACTGAAGCGGGCACCGTCTGCTGTTCAAATCTCAATTTAGGCGACGCACGTCACACGCGTACGTCGCCTCCACGCGGTTGGCCTGTATTGCGGAATAATGGAGGGGAAAACCCGTCCCGTCCATCCGTGGCCACACTTAGGGCGGCATGCGGCGCTGGTGAACGTCGTCCTCTCGGGTATTCTCCGCCAACTCCTTCTGCGAAATTACGTCTTCGCAGAAGGAGGCGACCGCGGTAAGACTGTAATCGCTACCGGCCATGGATCGTATGATGGCCGGTAGCGAGAGATCTCCTCCTATGACTGCAGTGAGGGCCCGACGCTGCGACACCCAAGCGGGGCAGATCGCCAGCATGTGCTGGGCCGAGACCTCACTGCAGTCGCAGTGGCGGCAGGCGGGACTCAGTTCCCTCCTAGCGACCGAGTGCAGGTCCTTCCCAAAGCAACCGTTCCCCGAAAGCACCTGCGTCAGTCGAAAGGAAAGAGTCCCGTGCTGCCGCCCAAGTGCCGAGTGGGCACTCGAGGATGACCGGCTGGAGCGCCTCCACGGTGGCAAAATCAGCGCGTGGAGCCTCCAGCCGGGACGACCAACTAGCCATGGTGGCTCGACGAGTGGCTTCACACCACTCGCGTATCTCTTCGGGCGGAGGACGAAATCCGTTCTCCGCCCGATATTCAGCCGCTCGTCGATAAACTTCGGCGAGCACTTCCGCCTCCAAATCCCACGGGGGTGTTCCGGCCAAAGGTGAGGATCAGCCTAGTAGAAGCAAGCCGGGGTAGCGGCGTAACCTCAACAAAGTGCTCGCGCCCCTTTTTAAAATAGAAAAGGAGCATCAGGGTTCCTACACAGGAGGGGGCCATCTACAAACCATAGGTGGCCCGAGGTACGTCGGGGTTCTAGGGATTTCCTTCCGAGGGTGCACCTGATTCCATGCCAATGCCTTTTTCATATCCATTTATTTGACGAGGTGCTTTTAAAAAAATCCGATTTGCCCCCCCCTGGCCCAGAACCTGGGTACGCCCATGGGTCTGTCTCTTGTTATTGTAGAAGTGTGTTCGAGATAGAAATAGGGCACGAGAGAGCGGGACACTGATCCATTAGTGATCAAGGTCTTCTGAGATTCTGCGGGAATTACTTCGTATACCTATTACAACTGCATCCATAGACCCATTTAGGACTGACCAAGATATAGCGCGCGTGTCAGCCCGCGTGTATGTCGGTAATCGCAGTAAAAAGTATCCCTTCCTCAAGAATCAAAGTATCACCATGACAAATTTTATTGAAATCGGGACAGCAGTTTAGCCGTGAAAGTGTGACAGATAGACAGACAGAATTATAATGTTAGTGTTGATAGTGTATATCTTTAGTCAGTTTATTTCCTACGATATACGACAAAAATTGAAAGAAATTCATAGAGACAGAATTCATTTTAATCTTTCTTAAACCGCAAAACCATTATATACTTAGGTTGAACCTGGCGTAAAATATCTAAAAGAAGAACATGAAAGAAACCTTTGAATCTTTTACATTAAAGATTTAGCTTTTAATACTTCTTCACTTCATCACTTCTTTTATTCCATGAATACAAAACATGCTTTATTGTGCGTCAGTCATTGGAAAAATGTAGCTTTCAATTTCAGTAGAATGAGCCGCGAAAAGCTTTCAGCGTTAAATAAAGCATGAATAAGCAATATTGAAATATCTCTTAACTAATTTTGTTAAAACTTTTTTTTACTGTATTTACGTGGTAACTGCTATGTAATTATTGTTTTAAAAAATATTACTCTTTCCTATCGTACACAATCATAATTATAATTCATACGAATCCTGCTAATATTATAAACGCGAAAGTTTGTGAGTATGTAAATGTATGTTTGTTGCTTTTTCACGCAAAAATTACTGAATGGATTTTGATGAAACTTTACAATAATATAGCTTATACATCCGAATAACACATGGGCTACAATTTATAAAGATACTAGCCTCGCCTAGCGGCGTTGCCCGCGGTTATTGTCGTACCGCGGGCAGCTGCGCAGGGCTCAGCTATTTATATTATAATTTCAAAAGTAATTCTGTCTGTTTTACGCTGTCACTGATAAACCGCTGCATCGATTTCAATAAAGATTGACATAGAAATACCTTGATTCTTGAGAACTACTATTTACTGCGATAATCGACATATACTCGTACGCGGGCGGAGTCGCAAGTAATAGCTAGTTAAGAATATGTCAAAGCTAAGCTATTGGAGGCCCTAAATAATGATAAGCTGTAATAACTTTTATTCTTTATTTCCATAAAAAAAAACACGACACTAAGCATTGATTTGTAATTTTTTCATATACGAGTTCCCCATTTGTAGACTCCGTAGCTCTGTTAAACCGTAAACCCCGTAGCTAGTGTACGTCTACTACGCGTAGCTCTTTTGTCTATAACAATATGCCATGTGGAAAATTGCTTCAAGAATTATTGTCTGCGAAATTGATACAAAGTTTTTTTGTATTTTGTAACATAGTTAATAGTTATTTAAATAATAGCCTACGTAGATATAATAATGAAAAATGTCCAATTAACTTGAACCTTTTCATATTTTACTCATAAGATAAAAATTTTGCAGGTAAAACGTTTGATTAAAACTCTCATTTTTCCATTGCATGTTTTATGTATTAAAATTTCTTTGTTCGACTTCAATTCTTGCTTGAAACCTATGTTGAACCGGAGTACTTAAACAATACACATAGTTTCCATTCCATATGAAATTATTAACCGAATTGTTTTAAAAGTTCTGCATAACATCAAAACGAAGCCAACTGAAAATAAATGTAACGAATTTCCCCGCATCAAATCTCGCAGGATCTCTACAAAGTAGCCAAAGTCAAATACACAACAACGTGCGAATGTGGGAGCCGATCGATAAGCCTCCGGAAGCTCTACTGTTGCTCCGTAGAAATTTAAACGGGCGTTTTACTGCTAATCTGATGTCAACGGACGATTTAATTTCCACAGCCTTAAGGTTCAATGTGGTGTGACGACGCGCCTAATCTGGTTAGGGATTAAGTGATTTTTGACAGACCTTTTCTAATTTGTTAAAGATGGGTGGTTTTACTGGTGTTGCGTGAATTTAACAAGCTTTACTCGTCTACATCAAAAGGAGGGTAATGTTTATTGAGCATATCTACGTATGTATGTAGGTGTTGCAGGAGGAAACAAATAATACTATGAAACCTATGAAATTAAAAGGAAGGATTATAGTTTTAACGGTAGGTATATGTGTGTGTATTCCACCATAGCACTACTGAATCAATTTTAATGAATGTGAAAATCATCATTGTGCACGATTTTTTGAGCAAACACTCAACAAACCACTTCGTGGCACCCGTTTTCAATCGGTAGAAGACATTAGGAAGAATTCGCAACGAGAACTAAGCTCAATTCCGAAAACAGTGTTTAAAAACTTTTGATGATTGGATTATTCATTGGCGTAAGTGTATCGTTTCTGAAGTAGCATACTTTGAAGGTGATAAAGGTGACAGAGTAGTATTATAATGTCATAAAGCACCTTTAAGTAAGCACAGAACAAATGTTTATGCAGTTTGTACAATAATTTGTAGTTCTTCTTTGACAAGACGGATTCTTTCTTCATTTGATTGCCTCGGTGGCGCAGTGGTAGTACATGCAGTGTGCTGTGCTTAACGTCTCGGGTTCAAATTCTGGGTCGGACCAAGTGTTTGTGTGATCTACAAATATTTGTTTAGGAGTTTGGGTGTTTTCTATGTATAATATGTATGTATTTACAAAAAAATGTATATATGTATTCATATCAGTTGTCTAGTACCCATAACACAAGCTCTGCTTAGCTTATGACTAGATGGCGTTGTGTGTTAGATGTCCGAAATATTTATTTATTTATATCTACAATTTACTTCCAAATAAACCAACATTATACAAGAAAAACAATCTTAAGTATTCACGACTTAATCCCTGAAACTCATACTTAAACATTAAAGTACATAAAACATGGAAAACAGTCGGGGTGTTTGCAATATTCTCCGACATTTTACCGTTTCGTAATACACCAAGGACCCTTCTAGTTATATCGGATTTTTATTACGCTTTTTAAACGGAAGTGAATGTAGCATTTACATATAACTAGCTTTTGTCCATGGCTTCGCCCGCTTGTATGTCGATTATCGCAGTAAAGAGTAACCCTTCCTTCCTTCTCCATGCCAAATATCATTGAAATCGGTGTAGCGGTTTAGTCGTGAAAGTGCAACAGATAGACAGAGATTTAATGTATGTATGTATTATATATATTAGTATGTATGTATTGATAATCTGTAAACAATGGTGTTGGTTACATGTTCATAAATTTTGTGTAGGGTCGGTTGTCGAACAGTGAACCAACCAGATACAGTGAACCACCGTCATATTTCTGAAATCGCGACGATTGTTACTTGCTCAATCATGTCAAAACATTTGCCATGTACCCACTTCCCCTCTTCCGTAGTAAGCCGACGACCACGACTTGAGCGAAACATGTGATGTGTGCTTGTTTGTTTTTCGCCGAAAAAACGTACTATTTCCAAGTAAGTATCTCGATTTTTGTTTTTTTTGTTTTTAACTAAGAGAGTAAAAGTTGTGTGGTGCAAATATTGTTATAGCTTTGGAAATATCATAAGCATATTGCATTCTAAAAATTTCAAATAAGACTTATTAATTTTTAGCTTTAAAGTTGAAAAGTACCTGAATTGAACAGTGAACCAGGTCTGCATATTACACAGTGAACCGATTCACTGTGTACCTTACGATCCTGGTACACTGTTTCTTGAAGTGTTTTCTTTTTGTTTTAGGATGCCAAGGCAAAAAGATAAAGAGCGGAAGATAGGAAAACATAAAAAAATTACATGATGTCAACTTTACGTATGGTAGAAAATGGGAACTCTGTTAGAACGGCGGCAAATGCTTGTAATATTTCATACCATAGATTGCGTCGTTATGTAAAAAAGAAAATAACATGGAACAGTGAAATCACAAAATTTGCCTAATGCTGCAGTTTCAGCAATTCTCGACTTCATGTAAAAGCAATAATCAAGAAATTCAAGATTCAACTTCTGTGACTGAAGTTTGACAAGACATGACGTTCAAATTTAAGTAACCTTCTAGATGCACTTTCTCGATCTGGGGTAACATCTATAACATCGTCTACGCAAACGTCTTATTAAATATTAATGCAATGTGAACTTGCCTTTGTTGAATATGGGATGATTAATTTTAAGTATTTTGATTTCATTATTTTAAGTGATAGGTAAATTAATGAAGACTGATAACTCTTGTTGGCAGAAATGTTTTATTTTTTTTCTTTTATTTTCTATGGTCAAATAAAAAGATGATTATTAAAGATTGTGTTTCTTTTCTACAAATAAGTGTCCCATCAATATAATTATATTGTGGTTCACTGTTGAAATAAGGGTGGTTCAGTGTAAACCATCCATAGTACACAGTGAGCCAAATTCATTTATTTTTTAAAACCTCTATACCGTCTTAATTAATTCTTTGATCTTTCTGTAGTCTATAACTAAGACACCTTATAAAATTACCTAAACGATGACACCTAAATCATGTTCTTATCTTTATTTTCTAACAAGATATATGACTTAGAAAAACAGCTGGTTCACTGTTCGACGACGCACCCTACACATTGGATCTAGTTAAAATCTAACATGTCCGTTTTTTGTTCCAATAATATAAATAAAATAAAATAAAATATATGTATTATTGTGTATGTTATAATATGTATGGGCGTGTCTTCTCACATAAGCGTATGTTCCCTGAATTTCGAAATATGAAAGGAAAACTATTTATTTGTACTCACATACCTAGAAGGAAATAACAAATATCATTGAGCCGAGCCTAACAACAAAAAATCGGCCAATTGCGAGTTGGACACGCGCACAAAGGTTTCTGTACAATTATCTATACACTAGCTGACCCACGCAACCTCGTTTGCGTCTTATATTGTCCGTAGCGTGAAAAATTTCCCCCGTTTTTAAAACATTCTTCATTGGTGCTCCGCTCCTATTAATAGTAGCGTGATGATATGTAGCCTATAGCCTTCCTTGATAAATGGACTATCCAACACTGAAATAATTTTTCAAATCGGACCAGCGGTTCCTGAGATTAGCGCGTTCAAACAAACAAGCAAACAAACTCTTCAGCTTTATTATTAGTATAGATTTCAAGCGTCTAGTTATTGCCGTTATTAATATCGAGCACGTGGAGCCCAACTTAATTATCTATTTTATTATGTTATTAGTGTTTGTTACTACAGCAGTAATAGAAATAACCATCTGTGAAAATTTCAACTGTCTAGCAATCATAATATACAGCCTGGTGACAGACAGACAGCCGGACAGTGGAATCATAGTAATAGGGTCCCGTTAAATACCTTTTGGGTACAGAACCCTTTTTTTCGAACTCGAACCGACTAAAAACCGCACACCGTCTCGGGTACTAGAAGCCGAGGAACCAGGTGCACCCTCGGAAGGAAATCCCTGGAACCCCGACGTGCCTCGGGCCACCCATTGTTTGTAGGTGGTCCCGTCCTAAGGGTAAAGAACCCTAAAAAAGAGTTGTTAGTATTAATGTACTATTGTTGTACTGCTTCGAAAGAAGCAGAAATGGATGAATAAACATAGTCTAGTTAAAAAGAGAAAGGAAGGGTAACATTATAGCTAAGAAAATACTTATAATAACAATCCAAGCAGTCTGAATGTGTTAGAAATGGTCAACGATCCAAAGACGGACTTGGCTAAAGTTAAACTTTTCTTTTACCACCTAACCATCCCTTATAAAAGGAGCTTAATTTATTTATTTAAACTTAATGCTCATTTTGCACAAAAGCGGACTTAATGCCATGGGGCATTCTCTGTCAGTCAACATTAAGGTGATGTAAAAATATGATGTGGTAGGTGCGTAAAAGATAATAGTATAATTTGACGTATATAAATATATTTGAATGAATTTTGTACATAGATACATAGAAGTACAGCATACAGTAGTTTTTGGGCAACCAAACAAACATACTCATTTACATACACTTTTTGTAACATGTACATTTGTAATGTAAAACGCATTACAATTACTTTATTAAATACTTTAAATAGGTATATTTACATTACCAACCTATTAAACAATTTGAGAAAGGTTAGAACTTGTTTGACGGTAATGTAACGTTATTAAATTACATGAAACCGAGCATTTCACGTAATTAGGATGGAATATTTCACGAATATGTTAAGAAACAACATAAATCGTTGATATACCGACATCAGTAATGTTTTTTAAACGACGATTTCTTTTGATTTTTGTGATATATTTGCTTTTTGTAAATCGATTGGGATATTTTATTTTACTCGAAATTATTACAGCAATTTGTGGTTGGTTTTAGTTTTGAAGAAAATATGTATTTTGAACCGTGGGAGAGCCATGCTTCGGCATGCATGGGCCGGCTCGACCGGAGTGATACCACGGCCTCACATAAAACCAGTGTGAAACAGCACCTGCGCTATGTTTCACCGAGTGAGTGAAGATACTGGAGGACCATACCCCAACCCCTCCTCCCACCCCTTTCCCTATCCCCCAATCTAGACATCCCTAAACGCCTCCGGTGTTGCGGGTGTCCATGGGCGGCGGTAATCGCTTACCATCAGGCGATACGTCTGCTCGTTGACCTCCTATACTATAAAAAAAAAACACTGCAGCATGGTGGCACACACAATGGCGGCTTATTTGAGATTGTTCTGCATCATCACTCACACGCACAACAATACGAATGCTGCCATTTTAGGTTTGTCTTCTATGTGAGGGTCGTACCGTCCCGATCGAGCCGGGACCGTTCGTGTTCAAATTAGCGTGGCTACCCTTAAAACACAAGGACAAAAATTTTGGAGTTAAGAATACATGTCATCACAATTTCAGTGGTACTTTATTGAAATCCTATTGATTTAAAAAATGGAATAATTAATTGTTTTTTATTGGCTTAATGGTTAGTGAAACGTAAGTCGGGGTTCGATTCCTTAGGTGATTTCAAAACAATTTATCGTAGTCAATATTGTAATGTTTAAATATACATATCTTGCTTAACACGGCCAATAGCGATGGCTAACAATTGTATTTCTTGACATTACATTTACTGGATGTTTTGTTCGCAACTGGACAAAGCCATTTATTGTCGCGGGTCAAACTACGAACAAACTACACAAAGACGTGAAGTGTATTGTCCTTTCATATAAACTGCTCTCATTGTTTACAATAGACTTCAACAGAGAATAGCACTCCAACCCGTTCTGATCTTATTGATGTAAACTTTGGAAATTTATTTGATTCTAGAGCTAGATTTCAAGTTGGTGGCATCGTTAACAAGTATAGATTGCTTCTGTCCATACTTTTGAGCAAGATTTGGGAGAATACATTTTAGTATTTTATATTTCAAGTCAATACTCGTGCAAATAATGAATAAATAATTAGTTCTCAATTTCATACGATCCTACAATAATTGACTGCGTCTGTGGCGCAGTGGTAGTGTATGCTTCAATGCTTGAAGCTTCTGTTATTAAGTATTTCTACAATCAGAAAAACTCGATAACACTTCAGGCCCGACCCGGGATTCGAACTCGAAACATCTTGATCCGCAACCGCATTACCAACGAGGTAGTTTTTTATTCAATTCTACAATACTAGTCTACTATAGCTACAGTCAGTAGATGCAATCACATTGGAAATCAAAGGTGAAGGACAGAAAACGATGGGAAAAATGCATGACGCTTTTACCCTATATAACTAATGACAATAACTCGAATAAATGTCTCACAAAACGCAATACAGTTCAGTACAGATATAATTTTCACCTTTTTGGTAATTTACGGATACTATCTGAATCTGAATTTATCAATTGAAGACATGGTATAAGTGGACTAGCAGAGTATTTTTCAGAGTTTGTTCAGTAGGGAAATGTTCTTCAGATTTTGTTTTATCTTAAGCCAAGAAGTTTTATTAATACCTTGATAAATTAAACACACATGTCTGGCCAACGTGGCAAAGTAGGCCAAAACCTCTTTTCAAAGGAGAGGCCTTTGTCCAGCAGTGGACAATTAAAGACTGTTGACGATGATTCAAACATAAGTTGAGAAACAAACACACCAAACCAACAAACCATAGAAAGGAAACCAATGAAGACTAATTCCCTTTCAAGGAATGACATTTAATAGGATTCAATCTATTAGAAATATCGTTCAATGGTAAAAATCCCACGCTCGGTAAGCAGCTCAATGATCAAACAAACCCTGTCGCACTGCAGAATTCTAAAGGCCGGGTAGATAGCGAACGGGACGATATGAGAAAAAGGCGATGTTCTCACACGGTGACCGAGAGGGATGGCGTTTTAAGACATTTTCTATATTCAGCAGTATATTAAAATCTGGAGTTTCTGGCCCGTTTCTTTTTAAAGGAATATTATTTGGGAACCCAGCCACTAGTCATTAATGTAACGTTGCGAAAGTGCCTAAATAGGCATACTTGCAATAAAAGCTATTTGATTTTGGACCAGCTCAAGTCGCTAAGCCGTCTCGTCCATCCCGCTGTCTATGTACCTATAGCCTTACAAGCTATTCTTGGAACATAGACGCCGAAATAAATAGTCGTCAAAATTGACATGGGTCTTATAAAAATAAGGTGCGGCTTTTAATTTAGGAATATATTTAAAGGTGTTTTTCGTAGTCCTCTTTTTATTTTATATATAACGTTTTACGCCTGTGGTTTCTGTTAGGTATTGATTCATTATATTATTCAGCATCGAGTGTTTTAAAACTAAATTATTCATTTTAAAAGAGATAAGAAATTACTTAAAGTTTTATGAAGATCCAATAAGATGTAAACATAATTATGATATAGCTCCAGCTATGAAGCAATTTGAGTATATCCTGCAAAATCTTCTATAAACTTTATCTGTTAAAGTAGTTTATTAGTATTTACCATGCAAAGATTTTGATCAATCATTGGAATGCATGAATTATTATGAAATTTACCAGAAGGTACACGTTAGACAACGCGAGAACACCTGAATAGAATTGCATAAAACTTGGTATAGACCTAGATTATAGTTTAAAATAGGAGTAATGTTAATATTTAAGCTCCAAATCGACATCAAAGCGAGTGAAGCCACAGGGCAAGTTGGTACCTAATTAATATGTTTTTAATGTCAAAACAAATAAATACGTTTATATACTACCTATAGATCAACTAATATGAGTACTTATTCATTTACAAGTGTAAGGTTACAAGTGTAAATGAATAAGTACTGAATACAAAGAATGTGTTTTAATTTTAGTGTTTTTTCGTTGCAGTCAGCAACCAGAGGCAGATATGACGTCTCCATCGAAACCTCAACGTCAGGTGACGTTTCTGAAGCCGGCGGCAGACACAAACCTCGACCGGAAGGCTTCCATAGTTGATGAGACCTCAGGAATCACCAGAACGCAAATGAAAGGTGAGATCCTTCTCTTTTTTGACATAAAATTTGATCGACCGCACGGTTGGCCTAGTGCTTCAAGCGGTCGCCACGGCACTTTCTACTGCGCCAAGTGTCGTGGGTTCAAATGACTTAGAACAACACTCTGTGTGATCGTCCTTTGTGTCCGTTTCAGGTATGTTTGTAAAATCCCCCGCGACTAACTAATGAGGGAGTTGTTATCTTTTAAAAACATATAGACATTATGCTATTATGTCATTTTTCTCTATATATCATCTTCGATTATTTGTGACGTAAAGCGGATCATTTTGCTTTATGAACACTGGAACGAAAGTTTTCCTTTGAACTTCTCACAGCTTTGATGATATATATGTTTTTTTTTCTCTAAAAAAATAAATAAATATTTCAGACATCTAACACACAACGCCATCTAGTCCCAAGCTAAGCAGAGCTTGTGTTATGGGTACTAAATAACTGGTATGAATAGTTACATATATACTTTTCGTAAATACATACATATTATACATAGAAAACACCCAAACTCCGAAACAAATATTTGTAGATTACACAAACATTTGGTCCGACCCAGGATTTGAACCCGAAACCTCAAGCACTGCAGTCGCATTCACTACCACTGCGCCACCGAGGTAGTCACTGCAATGTGAGCTTAATGCAAACATTGCTCGTGGCTATAAAAAACGCGAGAGAGATACGCAATTAATACTAAACGCGTTAAACGCATGTAGAGTTATTGGAGGTATTTGCACTTAATTTTATTTTATTTTTTAATTTAATTTTAATTTTTAATTTCATTTTATTTTTAACATATAAAAGTTTCAAACACACAGAATTCCGAGAAGCATTCCGCTTGTTCGACAAGGATGGTGATGGCACCATCACTAAAGAAGAACTGGGCAGAGTGATGCGCAGCTTGGGGCAGTTCGCCAGGGTTGAAGAGTTGCAAGACATGCTGCAAGAGGTTGACAGTGACGGTGAGTGATAGTGGTTGTAATAAATTTATTGCTTTTCAACTTCTTCAATTTAGGTACTTCTGATTTATTTGGTTGCGATTTCAACAAAACAGTGAAAACAGTCTGAAATTTCATGAGAATTCTATAAACTGGTGTGTTCAAGGGTTATTGTTGTTGATCATGGTGTTAAAGAGTTAAAGGAGTGGGCGTGTTGGAGAGAGAGAGAGAGAGAGAGGGCAACTGAAATTAATATTTTACACGAATGCGTAGCCTAATTAAGAAAACTCGATTGCGATTTTTTTATTCTATGTAAAAGTTTTACGTTATAATGTATATTATCGATTGTCGGCACTTGATGGAACTTGTTGAAATACATTCTAGAATTTAACTCACTTGTACTTTGAAACCGGTCAGGATTAAACTTAATAGAAATAATGAAATAAATCTGAGTTTAATTCTAATATGTGTTTTACTTTGTTATTACACGAACCATTATCAGGAAATGAGGACCATTCGTATTCTAGGTGACGGTAATGTAAGTTTTGAAGAGTTCGTCAGCATTTTATCCAAGTCGATGGGCGGCATGAGCGGCCCCACTTCTGCAGAACAGGAGGAGAGGGAACTTCGAGATGCATTCAGGGTGTTTGATAAGCATAACCGTGGGTACATTTGCGCTTCAGACCTGAGGGCTGTACTGCAATGTTTGGGCGAAGACCTGTCTGAAGAAGAGAGTGAGTTTAATTTACCTATCATAGCATTCATACCTTACTTATTTAAATTTACCTAAAATAGCATTCATACCTTACTCATTTAATTTTACGTACCATAGCATTCATACCTTGATTATTTAAATTTACCTACCATAGCATTCATACCTTACTTATTTAAATTTACCTACCATAGCATTCATACCTTACTTATTTAAATTTACCTAAAATAGCATTTATACCTTACTCATTAAAAGTTTACGTACCTTAGCATTCATACCTTACTCATTTAAATTTACCTACCATAGCATTCATACCTTACTTATTAAAATTTACCTACCATAGCATTCATACCTTACTTATTTAAATTTACCTACCATAGCATTCATACCTTACTTATTAAAATTTACCTACCATAGCATTCATACCTTAATTATTTAAATTTACCTACCATAGCATTCATACCTTACTTTTTTAAATTTCTATCTTCATTTTTTAATTCAAGCTAAATCTCTTGACACAGTGGTTTTAAATAAAATAGCACGTTTTATTCCCAGTTGAAGATATGATCAAAGAAGTGGACGCCGACGGTGATGGTCGTATAGACTTTTTGGGTAAGTTTTCATTCATTCTGACACTAAAATTTTATGATGACATGAGTAATAGTACAAGATCCCGGTCACCCCAGACTTACATCATTTAAGGAAAGAGGAAATTTCAGGGTCGGTAATCTAACATATACTCAATAAGAAATAGAAACTCGCTAAGCTGAAAGCTGGGCCAAAAAACCATACAAATATACGTCATTTAGGAAGGCTGAATTTTATATATATATATATCATTATTTTAAAATATTTTCCAACGTGCCAGACAAATCTGATGGGCCAAAGTTCCTCCCTGACTTGTCTGAAGTTTATAGAAAGAAACGCCTCATTATTCTATAGCGACATATATACGAGTGCAATTTTGTAATGTCACCTGGAAACGCATTCTTAATATTGTAGATAGAAAATTTTACTCAAAGAAAACATTCCTTTATTTAAAGAAAATTGCATTCAAAGATTCACGAAAATTCGCTTTGCTACACCCAGGAATCGAACTGCCTAAATTCTGTAAAAGTTACACCCTTTTATTGCATCGATCGTTAGCGTCAAGTGTAACGATGAAATCTCTTTAACAAACTTGATAAATGAAATGAGAGGAAAGCCATGCATTCATAACAATTGGGCTATGAATGCCTTTATAGCTCTATCTCGTTCATCAATTACTGCTGTGTGTGTTACTCTCGTTCATCAAGTACTGCTGTGTAATTTGTTTTACATATTTCTTTATAAAAAATCTAATAAACAGAAAAATTTATACTCCAGAATTTGTTCGAGCCCTTGGCGAGCCTGAAGACGCTTGTGATGATGAAGACGAAGACGATCCGACAGAAGGCCCAGACCTGCTGATGACAAGACGCATCGCAGCTAACTGAACGCCTTCATATCTAAGCCACATCTAATAGGTTTTAACATACGAAACTTTGTGCTCAGGTGCATTCATTGTCTTACTTTTTTAGCTCTATATTTTCACGTAAATTTCGTTTACACATGCGTTAACGTTTGAATATTTTTAACTTCAGCAATTGGTAATAGCTAATTTCATATTTTTTAAAAACTTGGTTTTTAACCGACTTCAAAAAGGAGGAGGTTCTGATTCGACTGTAGTTTTTTATGTTTGTTACCTCAGAACTTTCGACTGGGTGGTTCTTTTTTTATTGTAAAGCTGGTGTTTCCCGTGTGGTCATAGTTGTAGTTATTGAAGTCGGTTTCTTGGTTAAATTTTTTGTTATTTTTTTTATACACCTCTTACAATAAAAGAATATTTTTAATAATCCTTTTATTGTGTTATAAATAAAGTACACCGAGGTTAATTGTATAAAAACAACGGTGATCAAAATGAAGTTCAAAGAATTATTCTCTTATTTACCTTACAACGAATCATGCCCTAAGGTCTGTTTGTAATTTTTTGTGATGAGTACACTAAAGATTTGTAAGTAAGTTAAGCGAATGCTTAATTTCATTTATTCAAATACGCGAAAAAATGTTGGAATTATACCACTCGCTAATAATATAAGTATATACCAGTGTAGATTTTTGCTGTACCTACAATGATATGTAAATTATTTTTTGAATCGTCTTATATGTATGTATTAATGTGTTTAAAACCCCTGATAAGTTAAGAATACATTGCGAACTGTTGTTTCTAAGATTTCATAATTGTCTTAATACCTACTAACTTTTAAAACTCAGCAATTGTGCTGATAAGATCGATGGTCTTAGATGTCTTTATAAAATTTTACGCTTACGAAAGCACAGAAGTGCGATCCAAGTTCTTCTGGCTAAATGGGAGACAAAAAAGGTGGTTTGACTTCTAAGGACACACGGTTATTAATAGTTTACTTGCCAGTTTATAAAATAAATATAATAGTTTTTACTATTTTAATTCTTAAATACCCCTAATTTTGAGCATATTTATATGCAGGTAGTCTTAATTTGTCAGTGTGTTAATTACATGAATCGAATAACATGATAATTATTTGTACTTTGTCTTGCAATAACTTGATATTAAGAAGTTAATTTCAACGCCATTCATACTAAAATAAACTAAATACGTGGGCGCCAGGAGGGAGGCGCGAAGTACGTTTATGTCTCATAGTTGCGGCCAACAACGACGCGATATTAAACTCGATATTGGCTGAATGCGCAAATCGTGTGAAGCCAGAGAACAAAAAAAAACTACGCGTTAAGCGTTTGGACGACAGAACTATATGTCGATCATAGCGGTGCCAATGTCACCATACCTAATAAAATTAAGAATTTATCTACTACAAAATGAATACAAGGCATTCATTAACATAATGTTCCTACTTTGATTGTGAGAAAAGCTTTCTCCACCACCATCGAAGTGAATTTCTCAATATGACTGTCGCAGACAACTAGTTAAATTAGACGTTCAATCAAATCAAATCAAAATCAAAAACAGGCTCTTTACTAAACAGCGCTGTTCTGATGCGATGGCGGATGCTTGTGCCTAACCGCTTGTTGGACGACGCTGGCGACATCGTTGATTGAACGAGGCTAGGCTATAGTTTTAACGGCTTATTAAGCTAGTTAGCAGCGACATAATCACGACTGCTCTTACAAGAGCGACACGACAGTGAAGAAGAGATAATCAGCTTATTTATCTTTATATTACATTTCAATAAATTAATTGTAATCAGGTTGTTGACGTCTTCATACAAGACACCAATTTTTAAACAAATATTAATGTAAATAATTCGCCTTATTTGTCTTTGGTAATCAAGAGTGAGATGTTGCAGCGTAATTCTTGTCTCGCTTGTCGTTTTAGAACATAAATTTTAAATAATTTCTTTAAATATACTGGCTTAATATTTCAAGTCTCTAGAAAATAAGCAAGCCATTGTATAATGCTAGACTAATTAAAAAAAAAATTCGCTAATATACCACAATAGTGTGACATTTCAATCATCATCATTTGATAACACAATATTTCAAAACTGGGAACTCTATGAATGGAACGTAGACGTATTAATTTTAATGGTGTATAAAATATTTAGATAAGCTTCTTGTGTTTTTTTAGGTATATATTTCTTCCACACCGTTCCTTATAATACTGCAATTTTAATTTAGTTGTTACATGTGCATAACCATAGAGATATGACTGACTTTTTAAAAGTAATAGAGGAATGAATTTATGATTGGGCGCCCGACGAGTGCTTTCCTCTGTTTGCCACAGATTAATTCTTATAACTCGAAACTTCCGCAAATAAAAAATTAAATAAACATAAATTAATGCATTAAATTAATGATTAATTAGACCAGCATTGTACGTGTTTTTTCTTGTAATAACTCTTTATTAAGATCTTATCTATGCAACAAAGTTTATACCTCAAAATTCTCAACATATCTTAACTTAACAAGAATTTATATAATCAGAGCTTTTATTTGTCTAATATACTTGCATGATAGTTTTACATAATTGATATTTCGCAAATATAAATGTTGTAAATTAATTACAGAACCAATATAATTAATAATATATTATGTTCTTGAATATCTGTAGCTTGTTTTATTTACCTTGTAAAAATTCAACATCACGTGGCGACAACATACGTGGAGACTTTTATATACTGGAAAAAAATCTATTTTTTTTTTTTTTATTGAATAGTGGGCAAACGAGCAGGCGTATCACCTGATGGTAAGCGATTACCGCCGACCATGGACACCCGCAACACCAAAGGCGTCACAAGTGCGTTGCAGACCTTTGGGGGATGGGAAAGGGGATGGGGGAGGGGTTGGGGTATGGGCCTCCGGTATCCTCTATCACTCGGTGAAACACAGCGCAAACGCTATTTCACACCGGTTTTCTGTGAGGCCGTGGTGTTCCTATTAATAATCGGATCTGCAAAAAGCCGTTGCTGTAGATGTTCAAAATTTCACTGACATAAAAAAGAGTCCGTGAACATTTTTGCATCCGCAACACACATATTTTCACTGTTAAAACATTTGAAATTCTATTCTCAACAATTTGCATTATTAGTAAGGACCATCGATTTATTTCCAGTACTACAATCACATCCACTAATATTATAAAGGCGAAAGTTTGTGAGTGTGTATGTTGGTTACTATTTCACGCGCGAACCGCTAAACTAATTATGATAAAATTTGGTTTAACACGTAGGCTACTTTTTATATATTCATTTAATACTTAAAAAGAGTTGTCAATGTTCTCGCCAAAAATATTTTAGTACTTCTCATTCATCCATGATCACTTCTTTTATATGTTGGCAACACTGTCAGCAACAGATAACAAAAATATTTCAGTATTTCGAACCTTTAGCAACACACTTTTTATAATAAGAACAAAATGGGATATATTACGTAAATAAAACTCCGAATGTAAAATTGAAATATTTATTTATTTTATCGAACATTACAAAATATTTACAACTAATACATTTACACAGGAAAATACAAATACTATTGCTGGAGGTAATTCGACAAATACTGATAGTTGATTAACCCACTGAAGCCATTTCATGTCTCGAATACTCAAGTAATAAAGAATTGTTTTAATTATTGCTAGTTTTGTAGCACTGGCCATAAACATACATGTACAGGTACATTCAATAAAAACAATTTATTTAAATTTGGAACTTGTCCCTCTCACAATTTTCTTGTAGGTATGTATTTGGTGGTGATTTGTCGAGGTGTCAGTTTTCAAATTACGTTTTTTTTTATTGATTAGTGGACAAACGAGCAGACGTATCACCTGATGGTAAGCGATTACCGCCGCCCATGGACACCCGCAACACCAGAGGCGTCACAACCTTTGGGGGATAGGAATGTTTGGCTGATAATAAAATTCTATAATACTTTACCATTCGCAAAGATTGGTATTTTTAGGCAAGATGATTACTGGTTAGCTAATCAGCTGTCTTCCTTGTCTAACATTTGGCGCGCAAAGAGTAATAAGTAATAATTAGGAGAAAAAAATATATTTTCCAATATTAAATGTATAGAAATGAGACCTTTAAACAATGTAGATAGGGTTTGTAAAAAGTGAGAGGATGAAAGTCCGTCATACGCGTCATATGTTGTCCCATGACCATAATGCCGCATTTTTAGAACCATTTTTTTTTAATTTTGAATGTTTCTATTATATTTAAGGAATAAAGAATGAAATATTATTGTAATATTTTAAAGCTGTCCACTTCTGGATTGTAAGCTTTACATCAAAAACAAAGTTTAATCTTTAGTGGCATACTATGCAAACATAAATGGATTTTACAATTGATTATTTCTAACAAATGATAATACCGAAAGTATTTTTTAATCATCTATATATTTCACATACATTTGTTGTTAGCTAATACATTTTACTTTACCATTTAACAGTAAATACATTATGTATCAAAAGTAAAGAAAATAGGAACAACAAAACTAAAGACTAAGAAATCCTTGAATGGTGATATTATTTCAAATCCCAATTAGTGAGGATAGTAGAAAATACAAAATATAAAAAACCAGCAAGCTGTATATTAGAAACCTCGGTTTTAATAGTACAAAAATCATGCAGGAAAATGAGAGGAAAGATAACTACTTCAAAAATAAATATTGGTTCGAGATAACTTTTTATTTAAAGGATGATTGATTTACATTAGATCGGACCGTGACCGGGCAGCGTCGAGGTCGGCGTTGTATGTTAGTTCGGGACACGGATTATGTACTGTATTTATTATATACTGCTTCATACAAAATGTATGTAACGTTTCACATCCGTGTCCCGTTCGTGCCACGTAGACCGGCACGGCTGGGTCTAGTACAATTCTTCCATATTACTTATTATACAAAGAAAATGCGTTTGATTGAGAAATTTAGTTTACACTTAAATTAAATTATTGTTCTATTTAGTTGTGCTTGGGTACAATATAATGTATATGGCACTTTAATTGACTTATTCATTTTATTGAGGCAGGTGAGGACATGCATTGTTAAAATGTTAGTATGACATTCGAAGGTATGTTTTATCTGTTAAGGTTTGTTTTCGCTTGCCATCTTTGCGTATACATTCGCGGCGTACTTTAGACATTAATACAATGAGAAATGACGTCATGCTATTTCTATATTTTTTATACACAATTATACCAGTTATATGTTTTTTTATGTCCAGCTGAGGACTGTTATTGGTGATGATGGTGATAATCCATAATAGTCATTTAAGTGATTATTTTGTAAATTAAATTGACATTAGCTGCCAATATAATATCTACAATATGAATTATAATTTACAATACATTAATATTTTTTTCTATTTTTGTACAATCTAGTTTGAGTTTTATGATTTTTGGCGACAGTAGTATATCTTTTGTGACTGGCGCATTGAAATTAACTAAATATTGTTACGTACGTCTAATCATCGCCTAACATTTTTTTTTAATTTTAGTGTTGATGTCTTTGCTGTTCGTTTTCGTAAAAAAATACAATCGGATTGAAAACCTCTTCCTTTTTTGAAGTAGATTAAAAATAATTTAATCAAAAAGATACATAGATACATAAAAAAGATTATAAAAAAGCAATTGATATTATTTTGATTTATTTAACACTTTCACAATCATTATTAAAATACAATTTTGTTGGTTTTACAAATAAGTGCCTTAATATAATGATCACTTCCCTGAATGAATGAATCACTAACCTAAAACTTTGTGATCCAAAATTTATAAGCACGTTATTTTAAGTAATAAATCAGGGCAAATGAAAATAAACTATTCAGAACAATTTAGTAGATAAGAGTAGAGTCACGTTGCTATTTGCCGGCTCGAAGGACCACCCTAATTTTAAACTGTTTCTAAATCAGTACATAAGTTACGCTTTACAGGAACTTTAATTATCGTTTAACAACTCTTATGACAATATCAATATCTTGACGTTGACAAGAGTTTAAGACTCCTTTGAGAGCTGAGAACTAGATTGGATACAAGCTTATATTGAAGATTTTAACAATGCATTAACACAATAAAAACAGGCCAAAATAACCGTTATAAGTTGAATTTGGTGTTTTTTTTACAAATCTTCAGCTAGACACGGCTTAGCATAACACACGATACATAATAGCCAATACCGTGATAAAAAATACTTGATTAACCATGACCTTGAAAGTCAACAAATGTCATTGCCGACACAATTTCAAGGTCCATTACAATGAAACCTATATTCAATTCTCTTCATCTTCTCCATTCCAAAAGCGTGTACTCTCTCGCTGTTCCATACTTCTTTTACTTGCAACTCCTAATGTTCCTGTTTATTTTTAAAAACGTTAACTATTCGATAAATTACCTTCGGCCTACTTTTTTTTTTCTTAGGTCCAAACAGGCTAGTTACTGGTGCTATTTGGAAAAAAATATTATCTCTACTAGTGGCTACCTAATGATCAAAATTCGAGAAAAATCCATTTAGAACTTTATTTTTTGTTGCTTGCACGCCTTCTTCACATAATCTAAAACTGTGTTGTACCAAATTTCATACCGTTCGCGTAATTTTAGTAAAAAGTGGTACAACGCTTTTGTTTCACGTATTAATAAATAAATTAGGTTAGTTGTGTACGCACCAATTTTTTTATTTTTTTATCGAATAGATGGGCAAATGAGCAGACGTATCACCTGATGGTAAGCGATTACCACCGCCCATGGACACCCGCAACACCAGAGGCGTCACAAGTGCTTTGCAGACCAATATTTTTTCCGATTGAGTTCAAAATTTAAGATGTTAACATACAACCTTATTTATATTTTTTTTTATCTATTTTTCACGTTACTTTTGTTCCTAATTTCTCATCTATGCAACTACAATGTGCCACAGCGAAGTGTAGAAGAATATTTGTAACTATTGTCCGAAAGACATGTGTTTCATACCTGTTACTATTACAACAAAACAGGTAAGTCTATTGCAGTAACAGGTGTATAAGAATTTTTCGTGATCCACCATTCCTTTCCAGACTTCTATAGGATCTTGGAAAGAGGTCATTTTATCTCTGCAAGGGGAAGAAGCTCTAACAATGAACTTAACGCCAGAAAATTGTTTTAATAAACCTGTCAGTGACATGACCTATATCGACTTTGCTTATATACGTAAACTATGTACCCATATATCCATATCCGACACAATAATTAGTCACTTTTAAACTTGTAGATACTAATAAATAGGTTATCTCGTATTTAACATACATGCCACACATGACTTCTAAACCAAATTCGATAAAGATTAATTAATGACAAACATTCAAACATTCAAATTATCAAACAACAAAATTTTTGTTTACCATCTAAGGTTCGTACATATTGATACAAAGCAATTCTTCAATAGATTTAGTATAGGCGATGTATAAAGCCACGTCCTCAACAACAGCGCAAGCGGAGCGGTTACATAAGCGGAGCGGCGACTTTAATGATATTGAATGTTATATGTGAATTGTTATTGATTATGAGTACCAGCGTTATATTTTTACACCATCAACCATATTTTGTTGAGAACGTGGCGATGATCTCGCCTTTATAGCACCAGTAACTGCAATCTGAACAATACAATATTAAACCATGAGACCTGGTTTTACCGGCTCGTTATGTACTGTGGGTCCATGTGGCCAGTGTCGCCCAGGGATCGGAGTATCACGCTGCCATTCGGGTTGATGGAGACCCAGGTGATAGAGCCGTGGTTCAGAGATATACGCAGCCATCCTTCTGGGGGAAACTGGAGTGCCCTAGAAATCAAGAAGAATTTTTGAATGGATAAATAAAATCTTCAGTTTTAAAGTATAGGTGACCATGTTGACAAAGCAAGGACAATTTTTTTTTATATTGAATAGTGGGCAAACGATCAGACCTATCGCCTGATGGTAAGCGATTAGCGCTGCCCATGGACACCCGCAACACCAGAGTGCATTTCCGGATTTTGGCATGAATGGGCCGGCTCGACCGGAGCAACACCACGGCCTCACAGAAAACCGGTGTGAAATAGTGATTAAAGTCTAAAGTACTTACTTGCACACGAAGAATCGTATGACGTTAGCATGACACACCAATATTGTGTACGAGTCTTCGGTCTGCTCTGGGGGAGCACGATGGAAGTATTTTCTAAACGCCGCTTCAATCCTGGCACTATCCTGGAAGAACTGCTAAGAATGCACACAAACCACGACGTTAATCACACGGTTTTATTACCTTCAATTTTTTATGTGGTGAGATCAAAATAAGCTAAAATACCAAAAGGATTTTTTTTAAACCTCCTTTTCAAGGAGATTCATATGTTTTACAACATGTTGGACTATTGAAAGATGATGATAATTAAATAGTACAAACTAAAGAATAATTAACTATGTAAGACCTACTCTGTTATTTAGCAAGAGTCGACTAATAAACTTCATTTTATCTTGCTTCTTGATAAATTTTGAACTTGTATGAACGCGTTCTTTTAAATCAATCAATAAATATAGATAGGTACGTTTTTTATATTTCCTCTGTCTTCTCTAAAATTTTAATTTAAAATATGTTGATAGGTTTGTCTGGAAGAAAATGCCTGTGGCATTAAGTCCGCCTTGTGCAACATGTTTGCAGGAAGTTTTAATAAATAAATAAATAAATAAATACGTGCTATAAATTGAAATTTAGAATTGAATATTTTTTTTTTTCGGACATTAACACACAACGCCATCTAGTCCCAAGCTAAGCAGAGCTTGTGTAATGGGTACTACACAACTGAAATAAATACTTATATACTTTTTGTGTAAATAGATACATATTTTACATAGAAAACACCCAAACTTCGAAACAAATATTTTCAGATCATACAAACATTTAATCCGACCCGGGAATCGAACCCGAGACCTCAAGCTTAGCAGTCGCATACGCTACCACTACGCCACCGAGGCAGGCATTATCTTTAATTGTAAAATTATCTCAAAATTCCAAAGCTGAAAAGCGAATACGGGTCATGAGCATTGTTTTTATTGAAATAAGTATTTTAGTCACTCTTGCTAAATAAACAACAATAAATATTATAATATTTTTCGAAAAATAATTATTAACTAGTATCACAAATTACTGTCATTAGTTTTATCTTATTAATATAATATAGGTATCGTTTAAGTATAAATACATTCATAAAGTAATAATGCGTAGAATAAATATGCGATAAAACAAAATACACTACAAAATAAAAAGATATTGAAAATAAAATAGAAGAACAAAAATTAAAAGTGCTTACTGTAATGTTACGAAACCAAAATCCAAAGCTTGAAAAAAACATTTTCGGTTAATAATTCTATGAGTTGCGACGGTCTATGGTTAAAAATTGATGGGTGAAACTTGCCAGACATGAAATAAAATAATGGATAACTAAATTGCATGTTATTAGAAGATATAAGTTAAGAAAATAAACCACCTTATGAACCTCAACCCTTAGCACAACACAAAATACAATTCAATTCTTATCCATAATAATATTAACTTAATTAATTAAATTAAAATTAATATTATCAATTCGAAATTAAAACTGTCTGTTTGATACGCGTTACTTTAAAAAAAATAAAGTGTAATTTTTGAAAAATTTAAATACAGTAAAATAAATATTATTACATGGATTTTTTGTTAAAAATAACTAAAATGGCGCTAAAGGTTGTGTAGGTTATCAGACAACACCATATTAAAATAAGTAAGGCTAAACTAGCAACACCCGACAAAAGGTTTTGCACAATGGATTGTTATCGAAGCAAAGAAAGGTAGATAAAAGATTAAGAACAAAATAAATCGTTATTTGCTGCTTTTCGTGACATTCTACGAAGAGAGTTCTAATTTTTTCAGCACTAAATAAAGTCTAATCTGAAAAAATACATAAATCTAATTAAAATCGTAGTTATTGTTCAATTTGAATAAAGTTGGTAAAATATTTTGTCAGGGTTTTCGGAGTTTATTATTAATTAACAACAAGACTAAAACCCGTGTAATTAAAAACTTTATATATATATACAGCATATAGCTGACCTATCAAACATTGTTTTGCCATAAAAATAAAAAAGTATTTAGGAGTGGGTCACCTTTACCATTTAGGGGTATGAAAAATAGATATTGGCTGATTCTCAGACTTACCCGATATGCTTTACGATATGCACCGCGATATGAGAATTTTATATAGGGTTTTTTTTTATTTAGATTTTTTTTTTTAATAGATAGCCCTAGTGACGTTCAGATGTCAACAATTATAATGAATCCATTTGCTAACATGTAGCTATTCCAGTCAAATTCGATTATAGATCGATTGGTGATAGTCGAGTATTAAAAAAAACTAAAACTGTCCATCAAAAACTAATTTGGCAATTTTTTTAAGCCCAAATAGCGAAGGCTACCATCAAGTTCAGTGGAATAAGGGAACACAGAAACTTACACTCCAAATACATTCACAATGTCTCTTAACATAACTGTAATTTTAATAGGCAGTAATGTTAAGACTATCCATAGGAGATTTCTCACACATTAGTAGAAATTACAATGCTAGCTAAAGAAACAATCAAGGTATTTCCACACCCATCCGCCAGTTGTTAACAAGCAAACTTAAAAACCGGTTATCAATGAATAGGGAATGCAAGTGACATACTGATTTCTCTGGTTTCCAATGTCCTACGGGTGGTTCAGGTGGTATTGGAGCACCCTCTTCAAGCAGCTGACAATCTTTAATTGGTAGATCAACATGCAAGTGCTTTGCAATTATTTCAGCAGTCTGTTGAGCCCTGGTCATGGTAGAACGCACTAATAAGTCCCATTTGATGTTCAATGCTGCCAGTCTTTTGCCTGTCATATCAGCTTGTAACCGGCCTGAAAATTATGTGATATTAGAAATAACAGAATCTTTGTTAATGAACAAGCAGGATTCTGTTGCCATAGTTATTTCACACATTCAAAGGGACCCGGTACAAATTATACTTTTAAATATATAAAAAATAACAAAATTGTATTTGAGACCTTATGTCAAAGCATCAAGGTTCTTAAACCATATTTTGAAAGAATAAACTTGGAATAGTATGTAATCTCCAGAGGACGTCTTGAAATTCCAATGTTAGGAATGTATTCATGGTATGTAACCCTTCAAGGGTCAAATCCCAAGCTTGATCACAAGGGAAGTGGGAGTGTTTAGGTTTTTGTCACATGGGTACGTAGTCTATATCTACGGGACTTCTTATACTTTCTGAGCTTTAAATAATTAAGCTTGCTATGACACACGCTTTATTAAGGAGGACTAAAGAAAAAAAAATGGAATGTTAGTATGTAACGCTGTGGGTATAGTTTTTTTTTTATGATATAGGTGGCAAACGAGCAGACATATCGCCTGGTGGTAAGCGATTACCGCCGCCCATGGACACCCGCAAGTGATTTTGAGGAGTTCAAACCACACATGGTCAAATTGTTGTTTTAAGTCTGGGTGTTCTTTGTGTAAGTTTCATATATGGTTGATAACTACTCCACTACATTGTGGTATTTTAAACTGACTTCAAAAAAGGAGGAGGTTATTAATTAAACAGCTTTTTTTTTCGTGTGAACCGATTTTGTGCTTCCCGTGTGGTCCCACTTTAATTTGGGTCCAGTTGGTTGTTTTTTTGTTAAAATTTGTGAGCTATATAAAATAAAAAACGTTTTCTGTTGTAGTAAACCATTATATCTAGTTTTAAAAAATTACCTAATTCAGTAAGAATTCTTTCTTTGTCTCCTTTTTTATCCATGTGGTATTGCCCGTGACGTATCAGTATCAAATGTCTTATGGACCTGCTTTTGACACTCTCTAGCTTTTCATTGTATTTGTTGTCATCACTTGCATCATTCATATACTTCTTCTTGTTAACCAAAGATTCTGGTGATCGGCTGTAATAGCAATAAAAAATAGTTACACCGAATGGAACAAATAATTATAGCAATCTGCATGGTGCTTAGTTAGTTTGACTGCACGGTTGATGTAGTGGTTTAAGCAGTCGCCATGACGCTTTCTACTACGCCACGTGTTGTTCAAATTTCACATGGGACAATACAAAACTTTTTTGTGTAATTCATGAATTGTTGTTCTGAGTTTGGGTGTTCTTCAAGGCTGTTTCATTCATGTTAGAAAATCCTTCATGATTTGTCTGCTCGTTTGCCACAAATTCCATAAAAAAAAATATTACCCTTTCTTTCTCCATAATCGAGTAAGAATTGTATTATCAGAAAGTTTAGTAACATTGTAGGAATATGTAAATTTGTTGTCTCCTTGTAGCAATTACATTATTAGAAATCAGTCATACAGCATTGTATATAAAGGGTATTTTACAGGTATAAAAGCAATTACTGTGAATAACTTTTAAGTTAGTATTCTATTGTTGATTAAGACGTTTCTTGAACGCAAACCAAAAATGAAAGTTTATGCAAATTTTGTTACTTACAGGTCCCAGTTCTGGTCCCATCGGACACTGGGAGTAAAATTCGATGTCCAAGAATTGTACACTCTATTCTTGCTTACTTTTTCTTCACTAGTATTGCTTAAACTGTAATATACATAGCCACCACCGACGGCGCTTATACTCAGTAGAGCAATTTTGTTAAATCTAGACCAAGAAGCCATTTTGATGTGTTTAAATGTTTTTTGTGGTTATAAGTTCTATATACAGATCATTTGTTGAAATTTGCTTATAAATTCTACATATATTTTTGTCAAATATCAAAAATGTTCATAAACATAACCTCACAACATTCCTACGAAACGTCGTGACAAATCAAATACGAAATAAATTGAAATAATCAAATAAGTCAAACGCCAAGCGATGCGACAGCGATTGGTTGAGTCAGTGTTGCTAACACGTATTTTAAAATTCAGGATTTATTTAATTCTACAGAAATTTCTACTACTTTTCTCATGGTGGGCTACGTTTTTCGCGATGATCAAATCAATCTCTTTATTGCACTGGGTATAAGATGGATCTCACAACATTTTACAATAAAAGAACTGAGTGGTGAGACTTGTTTTTTTTACATGTTAGGTTTTATGGCACACTTAATTAGGTAGGTACTTATCGTTTTTATAGTTTTAGTAATAAAATTTTCATTATTACAATTTTCAATCATGATATGATAGATTCATATCATGATTGAAAATTTCTTACATTAATCATTGTACCTACTTACATCCTACCTCAACAGACCTGCGCAAAGGCCTCTTCATAGCAAAAAGGTTTAGGCCTACTATACCACGCTTTCCAGAAGGGTTAGTGTAGGGTTTATTTCAAGTTTTCCTTCTCTTTGCAGTGATGTTGTTCTGCGTAGATTGCTCCCTTAGTCGCCTCTTGCGACACCCATGGGATGAATAGGGGTGGCGAACCTTCGTATTCCTAATCCATCAACACACGGTCAAACGTTGGTACATTAAAAGGAAAGGAAATAAAACCTCAGAATAATATTTTTACATTTACTACAACTATTACCAACCCAACAATTATAATGTCTCTGTAATTATTTCAATATTCTTGGATGCAAAGACACAGGATATCCGTTGACAGTCACAGCTGATATCGCCATAATTACTCGCAAATCGTCGTAGGTCTCTGGTGAGGATACAGCAAACTCCCGTAGAATCCTTACACATATTGTTTTAATTAATTTTGTACCAAAGTACCTACCTGTAAATAAATAGGTATGTGTCAAAAGATTTATTTTTATTTTATGAACTAGTCATAGTCTATTTACAAATCAGCATTAAATTAGACTTAAGTAATAGCTTCAAAGATTTCTTTACTATAAAATTCGTAGAAGACCCACATATGACCATGCTCAACTGGAGTGATGCCACAGCCAAATAGAAAGCCGGTGTTAAAAAATCTCTCGTTGCACTGAGTGAATAAGGGTCTCTACTACTCTATTGTCATCAATCATCATCATCAACATATAGGCCTCTCCTTAGATAGGAGGTTTAATCTCATTATGACAGGGGTGGTGTCTCTCCGCATTCTTTATTGTTTTTTTTTTTATGTTTATTACCTATTAATCAATCATTTTATGTTTTCTTAATGTTACCACATGGACACCACAGGTCTCTACTGAGTGTTTGCTAAAAGTAAACTAAGATGGTAGGCAGTCCACAACTTTTTTTTTTTTTTTTGTCGATTTGCCTGAAACTTTCTGTAGCTCACAGCAAAACTGTGAAATGAGCTGTCGCCTGCGGTGTTCCCGGACCAATACGACATTCAAACCTCCAACGATTCCTAAAAGCCCGGCAACGCACTTGGGTGTCCATGGGCGGCGGTAATCGCTTACCATCAGGCAATACGTCTGCTCGTTTGCCCCTATATTATAATATATATTAATAATAGATATTATATATATATATAAATATATATATATATATATATATATAAATATAATATCACATTGCCACGATTACGATAGGTAGGTTGGTATTGGGTTCGTTTTATTTATTTTTTTAGTCACATAATATTGGAATGTCCTATTGTTTTTTTTTTTTTTTAAACAACTCCCCCATTAGGAATATATATCTTTACAAACATACATGTAACGGACACAAAAAACACCCAGACTCAGGACAACATTTTGTGGATCACACAAAGTGATGTCCCACGTGGGATTTGAACCCACGGCACTTGGCGCAATAGCAAGCGTTGTAGTGAACGCTTAAACCAATAGGCCAACCGTGCAGTCAAAGTAGTCCTTAGCCAAGATGCAAGTGTTTCGCGTCGAATCTCTTTTTATAATCGCTAACGCCTCTATTCTCTTTTATTAGTGGCTTATATTTTGTTTCGACCACGTGACTCAGCGTTGAGAGATGTCATTCCTATACATTTGTTAGATTTCTATGATCGTTCGTGTTTTAGAATGTTAACTTAGCTTGATGGGATGGTATACAATCTTACCTAAACAATCCATTGGTCCCAAACTAAATGGGAGATAGCAGTTAGGGTTGCGTTTCTTTATATTCTCTGGAGTGAATCGTTCTGGGTCAAATGCGTTCGGTCGGTCCCAGAAGCGAGAGTCACGGTGTAGATGGAAGATTGGAACTATAAACGAACTGCCTGCTGGCAGTGTGCAAGTGCCTGTACACAAATATTTGTATTAGTAGATGTCCACTCTAGTGAAATTTTAGATTGGGTAAGTATCTATTCAATAAACACCACTGAAGTCAATGCGCTTATGTTATAACGAATGGTTAAAAAAAAATCCCTGTTCTGTGTAATAAACTGTTTACTTCATTCCTTAATTTTCCCTATAACCTTAACGGGATACGAGCGTAGGTAATTATATAGGTGTTTAGGTGTCGTCACAAAAAATTGTCTAACTGTGTGTAGATACTGAATATTTAATTTGTGTTCAAAGTTATGAATATCATACAAATATTAAGGTATATAGGTAAACAGAGACTAACACGAAGACACCGACCTACTGAATAACTACAGACCCTGCATTGCGCAACCAAGTTCTTAATGCGTCGCATCGCTTTATAGTATAAATGTTACCAGTGGCGGATTTACTTATTTTTATTTATTTATATCTTTATTGAATACATACAAAATTACAAAACAAAACATGATGATGAGTTACAAAATATGTAACAATAGGCGGTCTGATTGCTCACGGCGATCTCTTCCAGACAACCATGATACGGATTTTCGTTATCCAAAAATCTTGGGTAGCTTACATACAAGTAACACACACATACATATAAATATATACATACATATATATCAATATACCTACACTTATATACGTACAATATACACTCATTTGCAAAAAAAACGGGCGGTTTCGATTTTCTTTCTGACTGAAAAAAATAAAATACCAAAAAGGTTTTAATCATTTGAACATGTTACTGGCCAGTTATAAAAGTGCCATAATGTTTATAAGAGTACATTCCAAATTCAAATTTTTGACTGAGCCTGGTTTTCAAAGAAAACAACTTTTAACTACATTTTGTGGCGCGACTTCCCTATAGTTAATATCAACTCTAATTAACTTTTTGTCAATTTTTATTAAATTATCTGATGTCCTTGACATTTAAAAGTATTGTTATGTCTGTTTAGCAATCTCGAAAATGGTAGATAAAGTGATAAAAGCGAGTAAAATTATTGCGCTGCTTGAAGAAGGTTGCAGCCAATGCTTCGTGGCTCAGAGGCTAAATGTGAGTCGGTCGACAGTTCAAAGGACCTGGCAGCGCTATCAAGAGACCGGTTCCGTCAAGAGAAAGCCTGGTTCTGGCAGAAAGACATGTACCGAACCACGGGATGATCGTTTTCTAGTTAGTCAAGCGTTGAGAAATCGCAAATCTTCTTATGTGGACCTCAAGAACAGCCTCGAAGAAGTAAGAAATGTGCAAATTAGTCTATGGACGGTCAGGAAGAGGCTTCTCGCTGCTAATATACACAGTCATCGCCCGGCACGCGGCCCTAAATTACTCCGTGGACATCGAGTTCCCAGGCTTAGCTTCGCTTGAAATTGTGTGTCATGGGCTCATGAAGACTGGGATAGGATATTGTTCTCCGATGAAGCCAGGATATCTCTGCATGGTGAAGAACGACGTCGGCGAGTGCTACGTAGACGAGGAGAACGCTTTGCAGAGGCATGTTTTGAAGAAATCACACCTTATGGAGGGGGATCTGTTATGTTTTGGGCAGGAATAACTTCCATGGATCGTACGGAGTTAGTCTTCATCGAAAACGGTACACTGACTGGACACTGATACATAACGGAAGTTCTAATTCCTTATGCACAACCCTCTTTAACCGCTCTTGGCGAAAACTCATTTTTTATGGACGACAACGCTCGCGCCCACCGGTCTGGCGATGTGGAAGCGTATATGCTAGAAGTCGGAATTCGTCGTTTGGACTGGCCAGCTAGAAGTCCGGACCTCAATCCCATAGAGCATGTCTGGGACGTTCTGAAGCGACGAGTGAGATCAGTGCAGCCGGCTCCGCAGACCATCAGAGAGCTAAAAAATGTGATTACCGCGGAGTGGGAACGTATTCCCCAAGAAACCATAAAAGATATACTCGCTAGCATGCCCAGACGAATGCAAGCCGTGATTTCAGCAAGAGGGAGTCACACTCAATACTAAACTTTTATCTGCTTTTAATGTATTCAAGAAAAACAAAGAAATTAACGCGTTTCATTTTTATTTAGCGAGCAGGTACAATAATAGTGTTTTGGGCTTAAACATTATTTCTCAAGAATTTAATCAAAATGTTATGATAAAACTGATGATACCTATTCCTTCCTAATTAATTTATGAAATTCTGAGGATAACAATACCTAAAATTATCAAACAAACTAATAGTAACTATAAAATAGTTCTTTGCTTAAGTGCCCGTTTTTTTTGCAAAAGAGTGTATATATTTATATACAATACATACACAGACTAAATATAATATGCTAAAGAGAGTTAAAAAGAAAAGAAATCATAATGACAAATAATGATCCTTCACCAACTTTTTAAAAGCAGACTTATTTGCCGCCAGGAGGTTTTTTTTAATTTTTGCCGCTCTTTCTATCCCATTGGATATAATTAAATACTGTTTTTCACGTGTGTTTTCCTTGAGCCGTCTTTCCACCGGGGTTTACGGTTAACACCATACGATAGGAGGGGGGTTCAATTGTTGGTAAGCCTAATCGCGCACATTGACAACCGCTGCATGCGTGCCCTTTTGGAGAATCTCCACTCAGCTCAGGATCCTTTGAATGGCCACCATGGCTGGAATCGTTGGAAAGAATATGGATGATGTTTTAGGTGAAACAATTAAGCTGCCCTTTTTTACTTATAGAAATGCCCTTAGATGCCCCCTTATCGAACAATCATTGATATGATTATGTCGAACTGGGACCGATTATAACTACTCTTACTACACACTGTCTTGGATACCAATGTACCATTAATGCCCTGTTCCTATATTTGAAAAACGATCCGTTCTAGGTACGAATAGTAGTATATTATACGGGGCGTAAGCTAAAATCGTTCCTATAAAAAATAAATTGAGGGATGGTATTTACGACTCGTAGTCGGTTGTAGAAAATTTTTACACGATGACGATTCGTTAAATATAGGAACCGGGCACGTCGGGGAACTAGGTGTAATCTATAAAGACTATCAAAAGGTACCCTGACGGTCAAGTTATCTACGGTATAAAGATAGTCCCTCCTGTACTGACTTTTTATCGTTTGTGTTCATATAAAGACGATGGCAAACTTACTAATGTTGATATCTTCATTTATGGTTCTTTGTAACATAACACCGATAGGGAACAACCGAAGGACTTCTTTAAATACCATTTCTAGATACGGCATCTGTTTAAGGTCATCGTCAGAGACCGCTCTATCATCATCTCCTATCACCCTTTGAATTTCTGCGTAGAGTTTCTCCTGTAAAAAGAAATATAATATCTCTTCTTAATTCTTGTTATTCATTTTTTTAAAAGACTACTCCCGCGTTTACTGTAAATCCTGTAAACACACACGAAACAGACACAATGTACACCCAGAATCAGAACAACAGATCACACAAAGTGTTGGCCCATGTGGGATTTGAATTCACAATACTTGACGCAGCAGAAAGCGGCGTGGCGACCGCTTGAACCACTAACCGTGCAGTCTACATCGCATGGTCTACATTAATGTATTACAATTTTTTTCAAGTTAAATTGCCAATTTTCTAAATATCACATCATTTATATCAATATCAATCTTTAAATAACTTTTTCCCGAGGGTCCACCCGCGTGCATGTCTGTTATCGCGCTATAAAGTCTATCTCCTTCCTTAAGAATCAAAGTATCTTAATTCTAAATTTCATTGCAATCGGTGCAGCAGTTTAGCCCTGAAAGTGTTACAGACAGATAGAGAATTTATGATGTTGAGACATGTATTATCTCATATGGTGAATATTGGGCATATCTGTAATGGGCATGCGCATACTAAGTAATATTTCTGTTTCTGCGTAATATTTTTATGAGAGTGTCGTATGTGTACTGCGGATTTATCATTTAAATAAATAGGTAAACGTGTTTAAAAGCCGAGGGTTAATTACCTGACATTCTGGATGGTACGCCATCATAAGTAGTATACTGGAAGATATTTTAGCCGATGCTTCCTGACTCTGGAACAAATAACAATACTCGGGTGATGTATGAGACATCACCAATAGGCATCAGCGGCTAGGTTTTTAAAACTCGCTAAACTATAATTTCTTTAAAACTATTTTGTAATCTATTATTTAATTCAAATTATTTTTGTATGTATTTATAGAGGTAACTTTTAATTTTAATTAATTACTGATTCAGAGAGTCGATTGAACCGGGTGGTGGAGGCGCGCTTACCAGCGCTCATGGCACCCTGAGTGTGGCCCTGGATGGACGGGACGAGTTTCCCCTCGAGGGAGGAGGCGAAGTTTCGCGTGCCCACTTCAGACGCTGGGAGGGGTCCGGATGCGTTAATAACAGCAGTTACCGGATCCCTCCCTTCTTAGACGCAGAGTGGCAAATCGTGTGGTTTTAGTCGGTTCGATTCCCACACACCAAACCGCCGCTAACCCCGGTGGGTTGAAGGCCCGTAGGGGTTGCTACACGTTATAAAAAAGAAATTTGATTGTGACAGGACAAATATCACTTTTGCTGATTTTGGAGTTTAGTGTAGTGTCGCGGGGGACTTTACAAACATACATGAAATTTACACAAAGAACACCCAGAGTCAGAACAACAATTTGTGGATCACACAAAGCGTGAAATGGGACATCCACGTGGGATTTGACACTTTGGCGTAGTAGAAAATAGGCCAACCGTGAACTCAAAATTTACTTTTCCTGTACCAAATTCATGAGTTTCATGAGTCTATTTTCAGTCGCTTTATCTATCCAAAGATTGCCTGTAAGAAATTATCTACTTGTTATTGAGTATATTTATTGGTTTTTCATATTCTTGTGAAGAAATAAAGGATCATTCATGTAAAATCAAGTCGATTCTTAAATGTTATGTAAAGCTATCACTTACCGATGTGAATACTGTAAAAGTTTCAGTTACCAGGTCGTCATGATTCAATTCTTTACATAATATAAACCTATCTATTACACTCAATTCCGTATTGATCATCGAATCTTGATCCGCATCCAAAAGAATTTTTTTATTGTGTTCCTCTAAATTGTTGAGTCTGTCTATACTATGTTTGATGATTTCAAGACTAAATTCCGCTATTTTCTTTATAAAATTCTTCTGCTGTTGATAGTATTCGCTCATCCAGAATACAGGATCGATTTGTAAATACCATTTTGTCATTCTTTCGAATATTATATGATAGTTTCTGCAACAAAGAGTTGGTTAAAATTTATCTATTATTTTTTATGGAATAGGGGGCAAAGGACGGACATATCACCTGATGGTAAGCGATTACCGCCCCCCATGGACGGGTGTCCACGGGGGGCGATAATCGCGGACACTAAGGAGTTGGGTATGACCTCCGGTATCCTCACTCACTCGATGAAACACAGCTCAAAACGATAATACTTTTAAACGAACAATTCTTGTATATACGTAGGTATATATATTCTGAATCTTGGAAACGGCTCCAACCATTTTCAAGAAATGTAGTAGGCAGGGGGTTTCGGGGCCGATAAATCGATCCAGCTAGGATTCATTTTGAAAAAAATCCCAAAAAAATTAACGAGGCAAAGCTTAGACATCCAGGTACTTACAAATTAAACATAAGTAGAACCTCAGCGATCAGAGTGTTGTGCAACGGGAGAGACCTATGTCCAGCAGTGGACTGCAATGGTATGATGATGAATGTCATCAGTAGGGAGAAAAGTTTTAAAGATTTGATACCGAAGAAATTAATAATCAACATGTTTTTTGATTTGATCCACGGGCTCGGCAACGGAGGGAAGACGAAAACCTATCCCGAATTATGGGTATTCCACGGTAAAACAACAGTAAATATTCAAGAATATAGGTAATAAGATGATATTTTGACGGCCTCGGTTGCGTAGTGGTAGCGTATGCGACTGCTGTGGTTGTGGTCTCGGGTTTGATTCCCGGGTCGTACCAAATGTTTGTATGATCTGCAAATATTTATTTCGGAGTTTGGGTGTTTTCTACAATAATATGTAGGTATTTACAAAATAAAATAGAATTATATGTATTTATATCAGAATTACTTTAATCTTACTTACAAAGGAGTTTTGTCGATAATTTCTTCTATGTGAGGTAGTTTAGAGGTCTGCTCTTTTGATACACCCATTAAAGTTTCTGAAAATAAAAACTATTGTGGTATTTTACTGTACAATGCGACTCAAATAAGAATAGGAACGTCAATGACCTCTATCTGTCAAATGTCCTTTGAAAAAACATTATTAAACACCTTGAAAAAACTTTAGGAGATCGTTTTTTGATTTTTCGAAAGACGGTCTCCATTTCATGTCATCCACATTATATATATATTTTTTATCATTCATTTCATCACGACGACGACTTGAAGACTCGAAGACTTGATAATTAAAGACTATAAATACTCGAAATTGGCAAAAATAGCTGAACCGGCTGATTGCCATTTCACCAAAAGAAGAAGAATCATTAAAACCTTGAAAAAACATTATTAAAAACTGTATGTTCTATCTATTAATTCGATGATGAAAGGTAAGATTTATCAAAAATATTGGATTAGAAATACATAGAGAACTTACGGCAAACAGTATAGCTGGTACATCGTACAATCAATTTGTATATATCGAATGGTCTATTGGGCATAACTCTCAATTTGTCAAGCAGTAAATCTACTTCTTTGTTGAATACATTGCTGTAACTTTCTATAGCTCGTTTACCATAATTAGGTGTAGCTACTTTTCTATGCTTTCGCCATTGTGGACCTGTAAATTTTTTTTGTGTTTTAAATTATTATTAGTCAATACTGTTGAAGTATAAAAAACACATGTCCACATGCTCGTTTTTGATTAACTTTTCTCTAGAAAGGGAATCAGCCATCATAAACTTACTTATTCGGATTGAGGCTGTAGTTTCACTTCGAATGAGCAGAATTACAAAAAGAACTCTGCCTGTCTATCTGTTATGTTTTCATGCTATCTAAACTACTAAACTGAATTTGATTTGATAGACACGGACTTGTATAAAGACATTGCTAAAGAGTACTTGAAACTCGCAGGCTGGGTTTCCGCAACTCGACGACTTCAGGAGGAGTATCTTAGGATACGATTGACTTCGATGATGATAGTAAATAAGAAAACAAACTTTATTCGACATTTACCTAAACAAATAAGGGACCTACACCTTACATACTACACACTACTTAACCGTGGGAGAGCCAGGCTTCGGCATGAATCGGCCGCCTCGACCGGAGATCACCACGGCCTCACAGAAAAACCGGTGTATAATAGCACTTGCACCGAGTGAGTAGAGATACCGGAGGCCCATACCCCAACCCCTCCCCTCATCCCCCTCCTCATCATCCAAAGGCCGGCGATGGACTCGTGACGACTCTGGTTTTGCAGATGTCCATGGGCGGCGGTAATTCCTTACCATCAGGTGATACGTCTGCTCGTTTGCCCCCTATTCCATAATAAAAAAAACGTACGAAAAAACAGGTTGTAACTATCAGCGGATGTGATCATGTAACTAATTTTCTTTTAGTCATACCTGATCCACTTAATATGCCACCGCCAATTAAAACAGCCATGTACTTGTATTGTGGACCCTTGATGCTGGTTTTTGAACTTGATAGTAGGATCTGGAATAAAGTGTTAGTAGAGAATGAAGTTAATACCGGGATAGTTGGCGCTCCTTCAGGGAGACCTACGTTCAACAGTGGACGGCAAAAGGTTGGTTGAAATGTGGAGAATGAAGTAAAGAGATAAGCTCTTTACCTAAAATAGAAACAGGATAGGACTTATCTTGTCTTGTATCTATTCCTTATTTTTAGTATAAAATATCTAAATATTAATAATATACTATATAAATAGTAGTGGTCGCTCAGTGGTTGAAATTCGACTACAATTTTTTTTTAGCTTTCTGCACTGCTCCGTATACACTTTCCTCTGCCAATTTTTTAAAACCTTTTCCTTTATTAATATATTGATATTCTTGACAATAATCTAAAAGAATTTGATATCTTTCATGAGACAACTTCCGCACTAACAATAGTTACATAGTCACGCCTGTTGCCCAGAGGGGTAGGCAGAGACAATTGATCTCCGCTTACTACGTTCCTAACACACCTCTTTTGCTACATCCAGATTCATGAATCTTTGCATGCATGCTCGTCGGTTCCTGTTGCTTTTCACATAAGTCTTTTTCAGAAGATCACCAATTTGGTTGGTAAATATTCGCCGTGGACGACCTCACTTCCACACACATTCACTCTATAAAATTCTCTCTACGTGATTGTATACGTTCAGATATAGGTATGCCTGCATTACGAGGGACTTAACCAACATACATTAAACAGAAACAAAGAACACCCAGACTCAGAAGAACAATTTGTGGTTCACACAATGTGTTGTCGACGAATCACCCAGGAAGCGAGGTGACCGCTGAAACCCATAGAACAACACGGTAGGAAATAGCCAGAAAATAACTGCGCTGATGGCATAGTGACAACACTTTGTGTGATATGCAAATCATTGTTCTGAGTCTGGGTATAATTTGTGTACGTTTCATGTATGTTTGCGAGTCCCCGGGACACAGTCTTAAAAAAAAAATAAGTTGGTACTGATTTACGCAAATATATCCGTATTAAGAATTTATTACGTATTCCAATTGGTGCCATAAGAGCCTTCTAAGGGAGCAAACTTCGTATCACAACAGCACTGCTGCTGAGAAGGAAGAATTGACACTAACTATACCAAACCTTCCAGCCTGCGTGGTAGGTAAAGTAGTTCTATACCTGGCTCCCCAGTCCCCGAGGAACCGGAGATCCGAAGGGTTTTTCCACACCGTCAACAAAAAAAAAAGGTATAGTAGTTCTAAACCTTCTTCTTGATGAAAGGCGTCTAAATGTCTTACCTTGATGTCATCAGGATTATTTAAAATTAAATTGAGGTCTGGTCCCAACCAAAACGTCACAATATCTCCGTAGTCATCTATCATTTTCTTTATGACTTTAATTAGTTCTGGAAATAATTCATTTTAATATTATATGTATACTAGTATTAGACTGACTACTACTAGTTAGTTTATTTGGACGAGCTAATCTCAGGAAATAAAGGAGTAAAATATTGCTGCCTCAGTGGCGCAGTGGTAGCGTATGCGACTGTTATGGTTGTGCTTTGTAAAAAAACTTTCATAAAGTGAAACACAAAACGCCCTTACTAAGGACCACTACATTGCGCGTGGCTCAACACGCACTTGTTTTATTTTAAATATACTGTAGTTCAAATTCATTTACAAGCCTAAAGAAATCTTATCATGCATCTGCCTACCTTTTTCGGAAAGACGTGAGGTTAGTAGACAATTAAAATAATAATAAAATTATTATACGAGTATTCATGAAAATAGTTTCCTGTGGATTATTACACGAATAAGCTTTGAATTATACATATTTATTTCTACCCTATAGACAATCGTAATGGTTCTCGACCTCTATGGCCTAGAAACGTACTGTTTATTATATTGGTAATTATTATTCCATAGTTGAGTAGTTAGATAACCACTGACTTCATGTTGAAAAGGACAACATAAAGTAAAAAATATGTTGAGTGATAATACGGAAAAATACGGTTTTTTGATCCATACAACTTCGTTCGAATCTTACAAATAGAATAAATATTACCTCGTGTTTGCAACGTTTCTCATATAATTGCTCGATACATGTAACATGCAACATTAAAATAAAATGAGTTTAGCGTTTAACTAAACATACCCTTTCATCATAATTATATCAGCCGAAAGACGTCCCCTGCTGGACATGGTCTTTCACAAGGCTCCCCACAGCATAATCTTTAGCCAATATTAATATAGATATCATTAAAAAATACATCGTAATAATATTCTGATCGAGACGTGCGTAACATTCGTACAATGGTACGAAATTCTGTTGTTAACATCGCAAATTTTTTGAGATTTAGATTTTTGTCGTTTGTATGTTAATATTGTTATTATTTTTTTAATAATTACTCGTATTATGTAATTATCAAGCAATACATATATATAGAGCTGAAAGGCATCCCTTCCAATAAACATCAAACGAGTCTTGGAGGATGTTTGGCCCGTCAGATTTGTCTGGCACGTTGTTAAATATTTTAAATATATGTACTTTTTTTTTAATGATATATATAAAATGCAGCCCTCCTAAAATAACTTAAGTTATCATGTTTCTTTTCCACCTTCGTTACCTGCTAATTGTAAAAAGGCCCCACTTTCAGCTTAGCGAGGATTCAATCCTTTCTGAGTTTATGTTAGACTACCGATCCTAAAATTTCATCTTTCGTAAAATGATGTAAAGGTGGGGTGACTGGGATCTCAGTCTATCAATAGTTAAGAGACAGTTTATTAAATTTACTTTCCATTTTGATACAACCTCATTTCAAGAAAGTGTTACCTGTTTCCTTATGTTTATTTTCTTATTTAAAATTGAAGTGAGTTGAAAGAAAGTATCGTGGCCACTGGTACTTACTTACTTAAAATTATTTCTAATAATTCAATGCTAATTGTAAAAAAGAAATCGGTGCTAAGTAAAATTTACTACCTAGTTACTCGTTTTTTAGTTAAAAAAAGCGAATAAGTTAAATACGATTAACTTACAAAAATATACAAATCTGTTATTATTATTGATTTTGTTAGTTAAACCTTCTTTTATTATCTAGTATCCAGTCCTAATATCTCTCCTTCTCTTTTGCCTTGTGGTTGAAATAGGTTCATCTTAACTGGTTCTTACCTTCTGGATTACAAATAAACTGATGGGCATTCCCCACCAGAGGGATTGTGGGTGGTCCAGGTAACTTCTGAGCCATTTTTATCATTCTCCTATGTTTATACCTCCAGGCAAGCCATGAGGCTGCCAGTCCACCGATTATTAAATTCAGAAGCCAGTACATTCTGAAAAGACAAATGACATAAGATTATATTAGTATAGTGACTTACTTACTACTTTACTACTTACTCCTTCAAGCACAAAACACCACATGCGCGCGTATACACACTTTCTCAAACACACGAATTTACACACACACACACACACACATAAATAAATTAAATACATTACAATTATAGCCCCATTGTGATATGTATTATTGGACCAATTTATTTTATTATATATTCATTTATATTCCGGACATATAACACACAACGCCACCTAGTCCCAAGCTAAGCAGAGCTTGTGTTATGGGTACTAGACAACTGATATAAATACATATATACTGTTTTTTTTTTGTAAATACATACATATTATACATAGAAAACACCCAAACTCCGAAACAAATATTTGTAGATCATGCAAACATTTGGTCCGACCCAGGATTTGAACCCGAGACCTCAAGCATAGCAGTCGCATACGCTACCACTGCGCCACAGAGGCAGTCAATTTTGAAAAACAAAACATTCACTGCACTCTATAGATACACACAATCAATTAACTTATATTTTTCTTATCTATTCAAAATATATAAAGCTGAAGAGTTTGTTTGTTTCTTTGAACGCGCTAATCTCAGGAACCGCTGGTCCGATTCGAAAAATTCTTTCATTGTCGGTTAGTCCATTTATCGAGGAAAGCTATAGGCTATATATCATTACGCTACTACTAATAGGAACGGAGCACCAAAGAAGAATGTTTCAAAAACGGGGGAAAATTTTCACGCCACGGGCAATATAAGACGCAAATGAGGTTGCGTGGGTCAGCTAGTAAATATATATGCGCGCGTCCTACATGTCTATTTCTTAAAGTGCGGAAATCAATTTAAAATAATTTAGTACGTTTAATAATTGTTTTAAAATCAATCTGCTATAGGTACATATCTACCTGTTAGCATACACTAGCCAGACAACTTTTATTTTTAACGTTTTATAAATGATTTTGTTTTGTACAAGAAAACCGCTCATTAAGTTACCTATATAATAAAATCTGTGTGAAAATTTGTGCAAACACAAAAACAATGCACGCAACAATGTTCTTAAAATTAGCATGTTTTTTTAAAACCGTCTACTGACGTAATGACTAGGGAATGCAATCTCGTTCTCGCGAGATCCCGTTCTAGCGAGATCTCGGCCTTTTTTAGCGAGATTGATCTCGGACGAAAAAAAGGCGAGATCTCGCGAGTTTAACGAGATTGCACTCGTTCCCTGGAGGCATTAATCAAAAAGGAAATAAATTTATACGAGTTCGGGGGGTCTAAAGGCCAACTTTTACAGTTCGTGGACAACTGCCTGAGATCTGTGGTTCCAACTAGCGTTGAATCTGAAAGGGCATTCTCAGCGGCTGGTTATCTGGCCAACAAAATAAGAAGCCGTTTAGCAGACGATTTTTTGGATATTTTGTGCTTCTTAAGGAGCTACTTTCAAAATAATTCGTAATAATGGCTTATGATTAGAACTGAACAAATCTTTAATTTCATTGATATATTTTGTTAATTAATCTGTAATCTGTATATCTAATATCTAATGGATATACTGAGTAGATATAGTTTTATTTAATTGATAATAATATCTCAGTTTAATAGTCAACACAACTTAGATAATATTTTTATTTTTTGACTTCTCGTTGTTTTGCTTGTTATAAAAGAACTGTTTTATTACTAAAAGATTTTTGTTTGATATTGGAAGAGAAGACTGGTTGTTTCTTTTATTTGTTATTTGATAGATACGTATGTCAGAGTTTACTACTTAAGTTTATTAAAAAATTAAGTTTGATGCATAAAGTCTAGTGAAAAAATCGTGAAAATAAATGTTTATCATATAATACTTATTATTGTTTTCCTAATTTATTTAAATTTTGTGATTGTTTGCAAAAACACACCAAACTGCTAATCTCGCGAGATCTCGAAATTGGCGAGATCTCGCAGTATTGTTATTCATAAACTCGCGAGATCTCGCTTGAGCCCCAATCTCGCGAGATTTATATTCCCTAGTAATGACCTGTTAGCGGACACTAGCTAGACAACTATTATTGTTAACGTTTTATAAATTATTTGCTTTTCTAAAACAAAATCATCTTAGAAATTAGCACGTCCAAGCGAACCATTCTTCAGACTTATCATTACATATTATTAAACAAAGTCCTACCCCACGTTTGTCTAGTCGCGATAAACTCAAAAGCTACTGCACGTATTTTTATGCGGTTTTTACTTACAGCTAGACTGATTCTTGAGAAAGGTTTTTTTTTTTTTTTTTGATGATGAATGGCAACTAGCCTGATCACTCGGATCAGCTATTTCTGCCAATGACAAGTATTTATAGTCTTCAATTATCAAGTCTTCAAGTCGTCGTCGTGATGAAATTAATGATAAAAAATATATAAAATGTGGATGACATGAAATGGGGACCGTCTTCCGAAAAAACAAAAAACGATCTCCCAGAAAGGTTTTTGTATAATTGTGTAATATTATATGACTCACTAATAATTTGACTATTTTACAATGTAATAAATATTATTTAAATGACATTTTTGACAATTTATATTTTTTGATTTTTTTTTACTCTTTTAAAATTTATGTAATTAATAGAATTTTAAATAAGGACATTTTCACATGCCACCAGTGGCTAAATAGACGGTCTCTAAAGTTCAAACTGTAACAACGCCTGTAAATGTACTCTATTTATGTGAAATAAATCATTTCATTTCATTTCATACAATTTATTAAATATTAAAATTTAACCAGAAAAGCTTCGGAAAAAATTAAGCCGCACACCTCAGGGAAACATAATGAACCCGTGCGAAGCCGGGGCGGGTTACTAGTAATAATATTATACACAAAATCTATAAATGGTTTTTAAATAATTATGTGTGCAAAGTAACATTTGTATCAGGAACATACTTATTTAAATATAGATTTTTTCCCACCATTCGAACCAAAGACAACAACTTAAAAAAAAGAAAAACGAGTTCGTTTGTCAAACATACTCTTAAGTATAGCTTACCTTAACAACGTCGTAACTAACACACACAATACACAACACTACCATCATAGCTCTGTATGAAGATACTCGACATTATGACGCGTATAACATGGTACAAATACAGTAGGCGTTACTTAAGCCCACAACAAACCACTTGTTGTGGGCTTAAGTAACGCCTAAATAATAGTAGTATGTAATACGCATTTGTTCTACGACTGGCTGTAGTTTCTCCTTTATATGATACTCGTATGTATTTTAAAATGCTTAAGAATGTTTATTTAGTATTTTCATTTTTTTTGTAAATGCACAATTCCCACATTAGAAATAAACATCCTGTGTCACAGGGGAGTTTACAGACACACATGAAACGGACACAAAGAACCTAGACTCAGAACAACAATTTGAGGATCACACAAAGTGTTGTTTCATGTGGGATTTGAAACCACTACACTTGGCGCAGTAGAGTGTAAATAATGAATTTAGCTTAATAAATTATCCAAATACTTTATTTACAAGATAATTAAACATAATATTCTTGACCAAAATTTATTTATTTTGACTATAGAGTACAGTTTAAGTCTATAACTTATAAACCTCAATATTACCAAAAAAATAAAGAGTCTTTCAAGCAAAGAGCATTTTCAGTGTCAAGCCAATTTATTTTATACAAAATTATTGTAAAAGAAAAAAAAATCTTTGTTTACTAGATTAATGACTGCCTCATTGGTTTAGCGGTTAGCGTAAGCGACTGCCAATCAGACTGCTGTTGGGTTTTTCTTACAAGAATTCTTAATAGCAGCCCGGAGAATGGTGGTGTTCCCCGTCCGTGCCTTGTAAAGCACGTTCAGCCGTCGGTCCCGGTTGTCAACGATTAGCGTTATTGGGAAGTCAGTGCCCTTAAATATACTGACAACTAGTTCAACCTTCGAATTCAGTTCACCCTCAGTTGCGGAGGTCCGATGGCAGTTGCTTCGTGGATAAACTGATATTCAGGAAAAACCGGTTCAACTAGTAGCCGAACCCAATTAATCCTGAGAATAATAAAGGCTAGGAAGATGAATCTCACGTCACGTCCACGTCACTCAAACCTCTGACCACACATCTGACTAGAAACCGTATCAAATCATATGTGCAGGTAATTTTTTTTTTGTGTATTTAAATATTCATATCAAAATTATTAAGAATACAGAGAACATTTTCTACTTTTAACAATACACACTAACAAATTTACGACAGTAGAATCCACAATAAGTGAACCGTGTAATGCTGTACTAATAAGATTTTCTTTAAATATATTTTCCTTTATATTTATCCCCTTTTAACCACAAGCACTTGATCTTTATATAATTATCGCAGTACGCGAGACAATAATTATAATTCCTTAGGTATTACAATAGTTCACAGGTCATGTGTTATGGAGTAAATAGTTAATTGGTTAATTAAAACATAAAGAATTAGTTTTTTCGTATTTGAGTAATGGTACTGGACAGGCCTAACAGTGAATACCGAGAGTATTTGGTGGTCTGACACTGATCGGTTTATGGTTGACGTCCCGAAGATAAGAACGCCACTTTCCAACTAAGAGAATTCTTTCCAACAATGATTAACCAGAAATACCTAATTAGAAATATTTACAAAAGACTTGACGGGTTAGTTTTTTCTATTAATATAATGTTCATAACCTAGACTCTCTGTTATATATGTACTTCTCTCAGTTTTTAAAGGTTACACAGTGCGCAATGTGTAAATTAAGCTTGGGCCAAATATGATGAAATATGTTTCTGTAACAGTCTTTATACAACAACAACAGAATTTATCCAACTTTTAATTTGAAATTACTTATTTGCTAGTCTTTTGTTTTTTATTTATTTTTAATGAAAACAGCTTGACAGCTTGTTCGTCCTGAACAAACTGTCTTAATAATCGTTGCTCTTAAACTTCGAGAGAGTTTGGGTAAATCTCAGTTCTCTTAGGTTGTCGTCGTGACTTTAGAAGAATATTCTTTCCTTAAAGAAAAGTACCTAGAATCGGGCGCTTTCATCAATATTCTATTCGAGATTTATAAGGCGCTCATAGCCCAGTTGCACTCGGTGATTAGAAACAATTACCGAGGGTATGCAACGACAGCGCGGTCAGTAGGTACCTGTATGGGTGACCGCTGGTGTCATGTGCGTCTTACCATGAGCGTCTTTGTGATTCGTAGGTCACGTTAAATAGTCGGTCCCTGTTGTTATCGTAGGATAACAGTCGTGAAGCTTAGTTAGGGGCCTTTTAGCGGCTTAAAAACATCCAACGGCAAGATTACGTAGCCACATCGTTGTCTTGCCAGTCGGCACAACTTGCACTTGGCCAACGTGGGGACGTAAGGCCTTAACCCTCTCCTGAGAGGACACCCGAGCCCAGAGGTGGGACGTTATGGGTTGTTGATAAATCCTTGTTCTGTATTAGAAGTACGCGTTTACTAGAAGTTACAAACTAAACTCTCTTTCAACATCTGAAGCTTATGTAAGCTGACAAATAACCTCGTTATAATGGTTATACGTATTTTTATGTGACTGTGTGAATTAATGTTTTCTAGGAATCTTGCCAGGTCATCTTAAAGCGTAAAACGGCGTTATTTGTGTGTTAGTTGGACACATGGTTGGAATAATAAATAGTGGTGTTCTGTTACGCGAACCTCGTTTCTATTGTGAAATAATAAGATAACTTCATAAGCCTACCACAGTTCTCTGCTAGATATATTGTGTTCACATATGGCATGGAAACTACGACTTTGACCGAAAATTCTGCGGAGAAACTACGAGTAGCGCAGAAAGCAATGGAGAAGTCGATGATGGGCATAACTCTGATTCACAGAAAGAGAAATGAGTGGATTAGAGAAAAGACCAAAGTCGTAGACGTCGTATCGCGACGAAATAGAACGCCGGAAATAGAGATGGGCAGGACACATTGCTAGACTGGAGTACAGCCGGTGGGCTCGAAGAGTGTTTGAATGGAAACCCCGTGCAAACACCACCGAAAAGGCGGGTCGATGATATACGGTGACGAGCGGGAGTGAACTGGATGGCTATGGCACGGGATCGCGAGAAATGAAAATTAGGAGAGGAGGCGTGAACTGATTAATTTGTTTACGATAATAAAGGTTATATACTTAGAGCCAACCTTAAAAAGTCGGCTAAGTACGAGCCGTACTCCCGCAAGGAGGGTACCGTACGATTATATATACATTTTAAGCATCTACCGTTATTGTCATCATAAAAATCGAGCAAAAACGAGCAAATAAATGACGTTTTTCATACATATAGCCTTAAATATTTATTTTGTTCTGTTTTTTAGTATCTGCTGTTATAGCGGCAACAGCAATACATCATCTCTGAAATTTTCAACTGTCACTATCACGGTTCATGAACCTGGTGACAGACAGACGGACAGCGAAATCTTAGTAAAAGTTTTACAATTTACGTACGGAACCCTAAAAATAGACAATGTGTTCTCACAGTAATTTTTTAAACTTTTAAAAGTAAACAATTCTTTCTTACATTATTTTTGAGAAAATTAAACCTTGACGCAGTGTACGTATGTAATAAGCTCTCAAGAGGAATAATTTTCCATCATTTTTAAAAATTTTTCAGTGATACTTCATTTCTATCGGTCGTAGTGCGATGATATAGCCTATAAACTTCCTCGAAAAATGGCCTATCTAACATAAAAATAATTTATCAAATTCGACCAGTAGTTTCTGTGATATTCCAAACTCTTCAGGTTTTTATTATAAATAAATATATATAAATATTCCGGACATGTTAGACACAACGCCATCTAGTCCCAAGCTAAGAAGAGCTTGTGTTATAGGTAATAGACAACTGATATAAATACTTATATACGTTTTTTTTTGTAAATACATACATATTATAAATAGAAAACACCCAAACTCCGAAACAAATATTTGCAGATCATACAAACATTTGGTCCCGGGAATCGAACCCGAGACCCCAAGCTTAGCAGTCGCATACGCTACCATTACACCACCGAGGTAGTCAATAATAATAATAGCTTATACATCAGAATAACACAAAGACTACAATTTATAAAGATACTGGCTTCGCCTTGCGGCGTTGCCCGCGGTTATTGTCGTACCACGGGTAGCACCGCGGGGTTCAGCTAGTTTGTAATACATGTATATTATAATAGAGGAAATCCGAGAATTTGTAAGACTTACGAGCAAAACCGGACCGGGTCGCTAATAACATTATGAAATTTATTAAAAGCAATGTAGGTTAACAAATGAGCGCAGAAAACAACACCAAGCTTAAAATAAATAGCTTTAAAGTACGGTCAGTGCTATTTGTTATTTCACAGACTCCACTCGTTTTCATCACGCTTAAGAATGTGAACCGAATACTGATAGATTTAATGATCATAATTATTATGCTGGCCTTGTGCAGCAAGCTATGTACTCCTAGTTTTATTAATGTCAGTATGCAAAGTATATGCGACAAAACAGAAGCAAGATATGGTGACTCACTTTATTTTGTTTTTAAAAAATAGACTGAACCTTGATTTATCGATTTATTTATAAACCGCAGCCAACGCCGCGAGGCGAAGCTATATCTTTATAAATTGTAGCCTATGTGTTATTCTGATGTATAAGCTACATTGATGTCAAGTTTCAACAAAATCCATTTAGTAGTTTTTGCGTAAAAGAGCAACAAATATACTTACATACATACTCACAAACTTTCGGGTTTATGATATTAGTAGGATGAATAAATTTCAAACAAAAAAAGAGGGTAGTATTTGGGACTGCCAATAGAAGTGACGCACGGAGGTATATTCTATATGTACGTACATAGACACACAGTATACATATAGCTCACAGAAAGCGTTCGGCGAAGATGACGCAAGTTCCATGATTTTTCCATGTTATATCGAGCTTATTAAGATCAGGACTTAACTTCGCTTCGTGAGAAACTGTACTTAAAGATAGCGGCTACATATCTGTACCTACATATCAAACAAATCCAAAATGTCTTCAGATTTTGAGAATGGAACTAGGTATATCTTTTTAAATTTAAATTTCGAAGTAGGTGTTGTACTCGAAACTCTAAAGGCTTAAGAATCCATTTGGACGACTTATATTTTTTTGGGATTATTTTAAAATAAGTTACATATTATATGTTAGTGTGGTAGCAGCCTAAATACATTTGTGAGATTAACTCAATATGACGTATCAATGTCCGCAGCTTGATAAGCGGAAGATTTAATTACTAGCTGACCCACGCTATCTCGTTTGCTTATTGCCCGTAGTGTAATTATTTCCCTGGTTTTTGTAACATTCTTCATTACTGCTCCGCTCCTATTGGTCTTAGCGTGATGATATACAGTCTATAACCTTCCTTGATAAATAGACTAACCAACACTGAGACTTTTTTTTAAACCGAACCAGCGGGTTCTGAGATTAGCGCGTTCAAACAAAATATTAGTATAGATATGCCACGATCAGTCTATATCTACTTTAATTAGTAATTTGTTTTTGCAAATTATGTTTACTGTGATTCCAATCAACACTTGTTTTGAATATTAAGTCATCATGCCTTGGCTGGCCAAGATGCAAGTGTTTCGTATCGAATCTCTTTCTGCAATCGTTAACGTCTCTATGTTCCTGAATTATTAGATTTTTTTATATGACTACGTGACTTAACATTGAAAAATGTCATTTCAATGAATTTGTTAGTTTTCTAAAATTTTTGACTTTTTTAGAATGCGAAATTGGCTAGGGGGCTGTGCTGCTCGCATCCAGACGTTTTCACTGATATAGGAACAAAATATTTGTTATATGTGAATACTAAGTAATAAATGTGACCTAGGAATAATGTGATTAGACTGAGTTTTGCAGCATTTTGTGCATACATATTTATTACTATAAATTAGAAAGTAACTCTGTCTGTGTGTCTTTGTTTGATACGCGACTGTCTCGGTGGCGCAGTGGTAGCGAATGCGACTGCTGTGCATGAGGTCTCGGGTTCAAATCCTGGGTCGGACCAAGTGTTTGTGTGATCTAGAAATATTTGTTTCGGAGTTTGGGTGTTTTCTATGTATAATATGTACCTATGTATTTACAAAAAAAAGTATAAATGTATTCATATCAGTTTTCTAGTACCCATAACACAAGCTCTGCTTAGCTTGGGACTAGATGGCGTTGTGTGTTAGATGTCCGAAATATTAAAAAAAAATAAAAAAAATTGTCCGAAATATTTAATACTCAAACGGCTCAACTGCTGAACCGATTTGGATGTCATTTGCAATGGAGATCCTTTGATTGTTAGGGAAGAACATTGGCTACTATTAACTACGATAACCACACAAAGCACACACTCGGATCACCACCTCGTGTCCTGACCAGAAGCGGAGCGTATATACACACGCTTACGTAATTACATGATGTTGACAATATAACACTATTATTTATATTATCCTCTTGGAACAATTCATGTTCATTTTACTATTACGTTAATACGCTATTCCGTTGGTAATATTATGCGGTTATATTTATATTTTACAATAGCAAAAATAATATCAATAGTTTTATGTCTCATTAACCAGAAATATTGTTCTAGCAATCTCCATTGAGGTGGATTATCGTCTACAGCTGCATTGAATCCGATTATATTTTATAGAACTGTCTCCTTTTATTTATAGAGAAGCAACTCATAACGTGCCACTGCTGGGCTCCTCTCAGGAGAGGGTTAAGGCCATACGTCCCCACGCTGGCCAAGTGCGGGTTGGGGACTGACAACGTTGTAGCAACGTAATCTTGCCGTTGGATGTTTTTAAGCCGTCCGAAGGCCTCCAAAGGCTACACGACTGTTATTCTATGATAACAACCGGGACCAACTGTTTAACGTGACCTCCGAATCACGGAGACGCTCATGGTAACAGGGCGCCTCTAGGCATAATATAAGTTTAATAAAACAACTAAGATAAAACATTGTAGATTGTAGGTAATCTTTATTTAAAACAGAATCTATTTATATCATTTACCAATACAGTATTATCTAAGGTACAAGTTGTTTCTTCCCTGAAGTAGCGAAGGAAAGTTGTGATTGGCGAAAGATCGTAATACCAGATATTTGCTCAAACAATGACAGTCGTTGTTAGTCCAATCCAAATAACTAAAAAGCAAACTAAATGATCCTTAGTTAAAAATGTTGTCGTGTTTTTAGATTAAAATTAAGTTTTGTGTTTATATTGAATAGCCATATAATATTGAATAACGAGGCTTTGGACGCAGTCACAGAATTATGGACACAAAAGCCCAAATTATAGTCATCTCATTTTATTTGCATACATTTTTTATTATACTTTATGCACATTAAAAGTGACTAAGGTGGACTTAATGCCGTAGGCATTTTCTACCAGTCGACTTTTACAGTTTCGCAGAAGCTTCAGAAATAATATTAATATTTTAGCTTATAAAACACAAACTATTAAAGGCAGATATTTTTATATTCGGTATCGTTTAAGAAAGGTCATTAATTCTAATGCCGTTTTTCCTTGGTTGAACTTTAACGTTGTAGCCATCAGCTATTGATACCGATATACCAACATGTAGCTTATTCAGATCTTCGACAGAACCTGACGGCTCCAGTCGATTGTATCTTAGTACCCATACGACAATAGTCTTGACGAGAGCCGTGGCATATACTCGACCTGAAAATAATATACATAAGTACACAAACAACACAAACGAACGACAACCTTCAAACCTTCAAGAAAAAAGCGTAGGTATATACTCCTTTTTTAAAGGCCGGCAATGCACTTGTAACGCCTCTGGTGTTTCGAGTGTCCATGGGCGGCGGTAATCACTTACCATCAGGCGATACGTCTGCTCGTTTGCCCCTTATACAATAAAAAAAAACTAATGACAAAATGTGTTGTCCCACGTAGGGTTTGAAAATTTTAACCCTTAAGATTCTGCCCAGTAAGTAGAAAGCGTGGAGTTGACCGCGTAAACCAATACGATGGCCAGTTCAAATATATTATAATTATTCAATGTTAGTTAAACTTCACCTAAGCAGTCCATAGGACCCAAACTGAACGGCACGAAGGCATTAGGATCCCGCTTCTTTACGTTTTCTGGTAGAAATCTCTCCGGTTTAATGGTCCAAGGGTCTTCCCAATATTGTGGGTCACGATGCAAATGGTGAATAGGTATCACCAATGACGTTCCAACTGGGAGGGTAAACTTGCCTGGAATTCAAAGAAGTTACCTAAAGATTTTTCTAAACCATTAATTAAATAAAGATGATTACACATTTTGTAAACGTAAATGTAACTGTTTAATGTACATTATGAAATTCTTGTAATTAGTTGCTTATCTTATGGGCTCAAGTGATTCTTCTTGATCAAACCTCTTTTTATTTATGTGCGGACATCTCCTCGGATCCCCTCAAGGTTGCATGTCGGACTCGAATCCATTAAAATCGGGATGCCGGGGAACCAGGTGCTCCCTAGATAGGAAAACTCTGGAACCCCAACGTACCTCGGGGCACCTACGGTTGTAGATGGCTCTCCTCCTGTGTGGGACGCCAATGTTCCCGTTAGTGTCCCCCGGGGCACGCAAGCTACGCAGCGTCCGCGCCGCCACTTACCAATACGACTGACCCGTATGATTTTACCGTACAATTTGGTAAAATAATACCAATATTAACCGTGCAGATAGCATTTATTACAATCATTTTTTATTACCGTCGTTGATAGTGATCTCCTCTTCTACTGTCCTCTGTATCATAGCAGCAATAGACAAGCATCGCAGCGTTTCTTTATACACCATGTCTAGACACTCAAGCTTTTTCAGTCGTACACTACTTACAGGCTCATCAGGTCCTAGTCCTTCAATTATTTCATTGAATACGCGATCCTGGAAAGGATATATCATTTTTTTAACTAGAGATTTTTCAACTGAATGTAGTAATGTAAGTAGATGTGTACCTTGAGTGATTTCTATGTTTAATGGACTGAAGCCTTCAACTTTACCTTTCATGTCATACTGACACTATTGTACCTGAATATCTAACTTTTGAAAAGAGTGGCCATGAGTTTCTTTGCCAGTATTCTTCTCATAAAGCTCTAAACATTTTGGAAAATGGAAGTTATAGGTCGACACAAGCAGGTATAGATTTTGATTATTCAAAATTAATTTGAATTTGAATCAAGACCAGTATTTCATCATCATCTTCCGAGCCTTCCTAAAGTAGTTGTTGAAGTTGACTTTCAGTTTACAATGTAATTCTAGTGACATCAAAATTCTCTAGATGCACTGCTGTCAGATTATAATGACTCTTACCTCCTTTCGCAGGAGAGAGAGGGAGAACTGCCCATAATGTTAGCCACAGACATTCGTATGGCAATCGGGACCGATAGCTTAAAAGTTTGTAAAATATGTTAACAAACTCTTCAGATATTTAATATTACTTTAAAGTTTTTATGGTATGGTAGTCTATTTATACCCCTCACGTCTTTCACCGAGTCAGTCAGCTTATCATTAAAGTTATATATGGATAAAGATAAATTTAATGATTAGATCACTAGGCAATTATTAGCTTGGACGTCCTGTAATGGTTTTAATGCAATAGAATATAAAGGTAAAAAGGTCCAAAATACTTACTTGCCATTCAGGGAGGTGAGAGAGGAATGTCAGAACACCAGAAGCCACTTTAGCAGCTGCTTCTTGACTCTGCACATTATAAACAAAAGTAGTTATGAACATATACAAGTGAAATTTATTGGCAACTGACTTCATCAACTAGACATGGGCCTCTCCTTGTAATGAAGTTCTGACCTACTAGGGGTTGCTTAAATTTTTCCTCGCTTTTTTTTTATTGAATTGTGGGCAAACGAGTAGACGTATCACCTGATAGTAAGCGATTACCGCCGCCCATGGACACCCGCAACACCAGAGGCGTTACAAGTGCGTTGCCGATCTTTGGGGGATGGGAAGGGGGATGGGGGAGGGGTTGGGGTATGGGCCTCCGGTATCCTCACTCACTAGGTGAAACACAGCGCAAGCGCTATTTCACACCGGTTTTCTGTGAGGCCGTGGTATCACTCCGGTCGAGCCGGCCCATTCATGCCGAAGCGTAGCTCTCCCACGAAAGTGTGTCTCCTCTCTGCAGTAGTGTTGTCGAAGTTTGCTCGCTTACTCGGCTCTAACTACCTTATTTAGATTTACTTACAGTTTTTTCTTTGTAATCATGATACAAATATTGTTGGAGTTCATAAGATTGTTCTGAATTATCAGACACATGTGCACACATGTGTGCTGTTTGTTAGATACGCAGCTGAATAAAGTTAAAATATTCAGTACAAAAATTATTGCGAACTGATTGTATAATTCAATGTTTTGTTACTAACTATGGCGGCTTCCACATATAACCCACTATAGCGCCATCTATCGAAGATAAACTGAACTACGAAGTAACGCACTACACGGAGTAACTACATATCCTGAATCTCGCAATAAATAGTTCTCGCGCCGAATATCATATATACAACATCCCAATATCAACTGTTGGGCAGTGGCCCGCCAGGCATGATCACCTCGCCTGGTCGGAGGATCCTCCCTTTGTGTTGGGTGGAACACGACACCCGTTTCCCTACGCTAACTTTATTACATTCATTCCTTTTATTAAATCGAAAATCGTTGGGAACTTTTTCCCAACAACTTAAGGTATAACGGAATAAACAGTCATTGATGCAAATAATATAATAATTGCTTAAGACAGTCATAAAACCTTCACTGAAGCAAATTAAACAGATCATCCACGCAGATTAGCATATCATTTACCGTCAGAAAATCGTCAACTGGTAACTAATGGGTCAAGTTAGTAAGTCAAGTTTATTAAATACTTCCTTATTATAATAATTATATTATTGTTAAATCGATGAATTCACCCATTCAAAAATGTCTGTAGGTATCAGCATAGTTGTTGGGATAGCCCTAATTTAGTCCAATTGCCGCTAAAGTTGCCGATGGTCGTATGCCCTCGTTTCGAAGAAACTCTCCATCTATCTCAGCCAGTATTGGAATACATGGTGTCGAAATATCGAGTGAAGGCCAGTTTTGTGGCCATTTAGAGGGTAAGGCCAAATTGACTTCGAAGAAACTTGGCGTGCTCAATAGATCGAGACGGTATTTCGCTCCGACTCACCGCCTTTAACTTTAAAGACGCAGGTTTAGCCGCATGTAGAATACTATTCTCATCTCTGGACAGAGGCACCCCAGTACCAGCTACTCCCTCTAGACCGCATCCAAAGGAGAACGACTTGAATTGTCATCTACTATGGAGAGTGCTACGAGGAATGAAAAGTTACCATCGCAATTTCACATTTTAAACGAATCTTGCAAACTTCACAGGAAGATGTTATTCTAGTAGATATCTAAAAAGAACTATTAGGAGCTGAAGCTGAAGTCATGTCATTCTAGCCAGGATACTTTATGAAAAAAAAAATCCTATCGAATTGACCTTGATCAATAACAACCTAACAACTCCATTATATATGAATTGTTATTTTTTATTGTTACTTACATCTACAGATTTTAAAGCATTATGTAAAGTAAGATTAATTTATTATCAATGTAACTTACAGTGGTAAATAATGTCATCGTTTCCCATCTGATTTCCTGCTCACTCAACTCTCCAGACAATATATTCCTGTCCACTATTCCCATACATTCTTCATCAGGGATAGATGAATCTAGAGCTTTTTGCCGCTTTTTTACTATATCGCCAGAAAAGTCATTGACCAATTTGACGAAGTAATTGTGGGTCTTCTTCCATCCAAGTAACCAGTATATGAAAGGTATTTGAAGCCACCATTTGGTCATCTTTGTGAAGATCAGGTCGTAGAAGCTGCGATAAAAAGGCAACAAATAAGAGGCTGTGTTACCTAAAGGTAAGTGACCAACGCCGCCCAAAAGATAAATATATAAATAAATAAATATTCCGGACATCTAACACACAACGCTATCTAGTCCCAAGCTAAGCAGAGCTTGTGTTATGGGTATTAGACAACTAATATAAACACCCAAACTTCGAAACAAATATTTGCAGATCATACAAACATTTGGTCCGACCCGGGAACCGAACCCGAGACCTCAACATTAACAGTCGCAAACGCTACCACTACGCCACCGAGGCAGTCAACAAACAAGTGATGTGCTGTTTTTTAAGTTCAAGTAGCACTTAGAAATTAATTCTGTGAAAAGCGAAAAAAAATGTTTACTGTAAGCCCTTGGCCCTGCCTTCCTGTTACTATGCTTCTATAGAAGCTTAGCTCATCTGATATCTAGGTAGCAGTTTCTGTTTTCGAGACACAAAACTGTGTCACAAAACACAAGTTTGTTTCGACTCCCAATGACGTTTTCCCGAGAAATATTGGCGCCTCCGGTGTAGAGAGCATCGCCCGTACTGTCATCCGCATAACAATGAATGCCGCTAATTGGCAGCATGTCATTAATATGAAGGAGGAACAGAGTAGGCGATAGCACACAGCCTTGCGGGACACCAGCATTCACAGACATGGAGTCAGAGCATTCATCGTCGACTACGACCTTTATGCTTCTACATGCCAGAAAGCTAGTGACTCAATCGCATAATTTCTCGGGAAGCCCATAGGAAGGGAGCTTCGAAGGAAGCGCTTTGTGCCAGACCCAATCGAAGGCTTTCGCGATGTCCAAACTAACTGCCAAGGCTTCCCCCTTAGTCTCAATCGGCTGAGCCCAGCGATGTGTCAGGTATGCCAGAAGATCACCAGGTGATCGACCCTTACGGAAACCCTACTGCCGGTCACTAAGCAGATGATGATTCTCTAGGTACCGCAGGAGTTGATGGTTAATGATGGACTCTATTATTTTCGAGAAGAGGGAAGTTATGGCTATCGGCCTGTAGTTATAGAGACAAACTTCTTAGCACTCCATAGATTCACCGTGCGGGTGCCGGGTCCATCGTGTGGCAGAGGGAGAAACTCAAAGCAGTTCCCAGGACTTACGACCTAGGTGTAGGTTTAAGGAGGCCCACTTTAAGATACGCATCAACGGTCACCTTCACTGCTCGAGTTTCCCGCCCTACCTAGCCAAATTTGGTAGGAACCTGTTAGTGCAGCCTTGGATACTCGTTCTAAAATAGAACTTACTGCAGATCTCGACAGTTCTCTCTCTTTAATAGTGCAAACAAAACCACGTTTAAAATTTAGAAAAGGACAAAAAGAACAGAATTTCCAAAGCAGTAACTAACTCTCTTGTAGCTGCAACCATTTCCTCCATTCTGTATACATTCTGAGATTCTTCTTTTGAAAGACCCATCAATGTCTCTGCAACAAAAAAATATTTATGCATAAATACATCTATCAAGGCGCAAGTAGGCGTATTTAACGACCAAATTTAATCGACTAAAATTTGGTGCCACTCATATAATAATTGAAAAGCTTATGGCAATAACTCGGGTACTTGAAAATTAGATGGGGAATATTGAGCCTTTATTAAATACTGGGAAGAAAATACAATAAAAAGAAACTGATATTGCTCATAAGAATAAATTGAAGAGAGTAAGCCTAACGCTTACATTGCAAAGTTATGGCTGAAACCAAGTTATTAACAGAAACCAAGCTATTAACGGCTGTAGATGATCAACCCATTTTACTTTTTCAATTATTATTAGGTACATAATGAGTTGTATATGCTACTTTATACTTACGAGCAACACTCTGTGTAGTAAACTTTACAACATCTGCGTAAATATCAAACTTCATCTTCGGATCTCTCTTAGTCAGCTCCATTGCCAATTGTTTTGCTTCTACATTAAATACATTCGTGAAATGTTCAACAGCTCTCTTATTGTAAGATGGATTAGCTATCTTTCGATGATTTCGCCATGTTGGACCTGAAACCTTTTAAATGCTTAGCGAAATTTGTTAACGTGTGCATATTGACCATACAATTCTGATCTTTATTTAGAGGTATTGACTAACCATTGAATCTTAAAACGTTTGAGTTAGTAGTTACAAAAATGACCTATCATTCATATTTTTCCCATTACACCTATTAATCCCATGGGTCGGTGTTCCCGGACCAATACGTACGACCTTCAAACCTTCAAGAAAAGAGCAAAAGAGCCTTCCTAAAAGGCCGGCAACGCACTTGTAATACCCCTGGTGTTGCGGGTGTCCATGGGCGGCGGTAATCGCTTACCATCAGGTGATACGTCTGCTCGTTTGCCCCCTATATAATGAAAAAAAAATAGACGATTAGGGGAGCTAACAACGCAAGACAACATTGCAAAGAGACTAAAAATTTGAAACAATTCCTATACCGCTCTGTCTGATCAGGGTGGTATAGTTAACCCAAATCTCCTTTTTAAGCAGATGCTTATGTCCAGCAGAACAATTAAAGACTTTTTATGATGATTATTTCATACAATTTTAGAAAACCCCCGGAATAAATAATTCAACAATTAGTTTTACCTCCTGTTAGGATACCCGGACCGACTAAAGGTTTCATCAAATCGTAAAGTGGTCCCTTTTGGTTGACTTTGCTGCTTGTTAGTAACTTCTGCAAAGACATTCCCATTAGAAAACGTCGTGACGTCATCCGTTTTTTTTTGTAAATTATTCCTACGTATTTCTTAAAGACTGACTGACGGAGTAGACTTTCTCTTTGTAGTGTTTATTTGAAAATATCTATGTATAAATTTATATATTCATGACTAGCTTTGCCTCGCGGTGCAACCCGCGGTTCTTTTTGTACCTTTTCCCCAAATTCAACTCTACGGAACCGCCCTTGAGATCAGTTAGTACTGACCTCAAGGATTACGGTACGGTTTGGACTACGATAATATCATCACGTCTCTGAATTTTGTCAAATGCTCAAGTGGCTTCCGATTCGCTCTCGCCGGAATACTCATATTCTTATTTTCCTTTGTAACATTTTGTTTAATCCTAAAGCCCCTCTCTACCTCAAAGAACGATTCAAGTTCCTTAATGACACACAAAAAAATGTCTGAGGTCGTCTGAAGATTTGAGACTGAAGATGCCTCTGCATTCCACAAAATTCTGTGGTCATTCAGTCACGTCGTAACTGATTCAGACAGTACGGTATGAAGGTTTTACATATTGTATCGTGATATAATTAAATGATTGTGTTAATTAGTGTATATTATGTATGTGTGTATAAGTAGATATATGTACATGTGCCCTATTATATTCATAACAATTTAAATAATTCTTAAAATTATTGCACCGCCAAATGATACTGTCTCTCCGATACATTTTAATCCATCCTAAGGTTGCCTGGAAGAGATTGAAGTTTTCTATCTATCTATCTATCTATCTATCTACCTTTACAACAACTATTGCGAGTAACACCGCAAGGCGAAGCTAGTAAAATAAAAGTATTAGATATCTGATTGTATCATCATATTATTATGAAAACATAGAAATAAATATAGTATTAGATGCACTTACTCTTATATCCGCTGGATTTTTCACACAAATATTCAAATCAGGTCCCAACCAGAACTTAAAGTATTGTCCATACACCTGGTGAAGCATTTCGATCTTGTTCAAGATTTCTAAAATAATAGGATTCAATTCATACTAATATAATAAATCTGAAGAGTTTGTTTGTTTGTTTGAACGCGCTAATCTCAGGAACCACTGGTCTGATTTGAAAAATTATTTCAGTGTTGGATAGTCAATTTATCGAAGTAGGCTATAGGCTATATATCATCACGCTACTACTAATAGGAGCGGAGCACCAATCAAGAATGTTTCTAAAACGGGGGAAAATTTTCACGCTACGGGCAATACGCTACGCAAACGAGGTTGCGTGGGTCAGCTAGTTTATTTATATATTTATTTAAACTTTATGCACTTAAAACGTTTATTATATTACACTGCTGCCTTAGCCTCTACTCATCCGATATAAAAATTTATCCAGTCTGTAGGACGTGTAATGTCTTCGGTCGATCAGGGTTCGAAGATCGTCGTGTCGTGAATGACGTCAGTCAAAGTGGGATATTGTGGGTTCTTGATGACTTACTTACCTCCAGGTTTAACCATGAATATCAGGGCATTGCCAAGTATGGGCAAAGCTGTTGGACCAGGGACCTTGGCTGCCAACTCTAGTATTCTTCTGTGGGTCCATCTCCAATACTTCCAGTATGCTAACCCAGTTATGGCTATACTGAATACTGCAGTATACCAGTACATGGCTCTGGAAGAAGAAGATAGAATACTCGCATACTCACGATACGGCATATATCGCGAAATCAATCCATACTTATATTATAAATGCAAAAGTAACTCTGTCTGTCTGTCTGTCCTGCTTACACCGCCAAATCACAGAACGGAATTTGAAATGAAATTTAGCACGGAGAAACTTTGATTCTTGAGGAAGGGCATAAGCTACTCTTTGCTGCGATAACCGACCAGCACGCGGGTGGAGCAGCGCACTAAAGTTACTAGAACATAAATAAAAAATTTCAATAAAAAAATTTGAATCTGTAAACTTTGTGTTTCAAAATTATTGTCTCTGTAAAAGAGTTTCAAGGGATATTATTATTAATATATAAGTTCATTATTCACATTTAACACATTTATATAATTTTAAATACAAATATTAAACTAACTTCAGCGGTCGCCACGCCACTTGTAACAATTTGTGTGCTCCACAAATTGTTATCCCGAATCTAGGTGTTCTTTGTGTCCGTTTCACTTATATTTGTAAAGCACCCCGTGACACAGGATGTTTATTCTTAATGCGGGAGTTGTCTTTAAAAAAGTGGTTACCGTTTACCTACACGTAATTTACAAATGATATTTTTTTTTCGATAACGTAATAGAACTTAATGCTAATAAAAGAAATCAAATATTTTTTTTCAACAAAATGGACGATTATATTATGAAATAAATTTAATAAGTGTTTAAAAATTTTTACTTACAAATTTGAATTCAGAAAATGATATACAAGCAAAATGAACTTCGTAGCGCGAAAGTAATAAATTAACACTTTTTAAACCAACTTTTATATTTCAGGCACGACAAAAAAAAGTACTATTTTTGAAAAGTAAAAAAAAACTTTACTCCTTTTTTATACGTGAAAAGAAACTACCACTGTCGCATGTCGGCCTAATGCGACATTCATCTCAAATTACAAAATACTACACAAACGTACCGCTCCGTCGTGAATACGATTCTAAGGTAAGAACAACGCTAGTTGAATTAAAATGTGCCTTATTACTTCTTTATGCAATTTAAAAGATAAAAACAGTTATTATTTCTGTCACAAAGTAGGCACGTTTTGTTCATGGCTATTTCCTTTGGCCAAGGCTATGTTAGCTTAAAGCACATTGCATTATACAAGGAAAACTATGAATAATTAAAATATTTTTTTTTTTGTACTGCAAGTACAAAAAATAAGTTCAACCCTTTCAGACCTGCCCCCGTAGTTGATGTTTTTGTTAGTGAAGATTGTGCTGGGCCCATAGGTCAGGTCTTAGACGACATAAGACCGCGATACACGGCTTAAATTAAGTTAAATAAATTTATACTCACCCGATGGATACGGCTGAAAGCCAATCATGTTACAGTTATAAGATACAAAAAGAACTAAAACTACTGCGCAGATAATTTAGTCTAGAGTAACCTGTAACCTACCGTGCTCCTTCTTCTGCCCTTCAACAAGGTGTCTTCACTTGGTCTTTACAAAAGTTTGTTTTTCACAATTTATTTCAAAGTATTTCACTAGGTCTCGTGTGGCAATGTTTACACATCAGAGGGTTAAGGTTTAAAGAATATACCAAAACTGCAATCAATTTAACAGGTCTTCGCATTCCACTTTTTGGGGTGTATGTAATCGGTTAATTTTTGCACCAAACAAAACCTTCCAGCTACTTTTGTTTCTGAAAGGGATCCTCAAATTACCGCCGTGTATTAACTTTTAAAATGTTGCTATTAAAAACAAAACCTCAATTTGTTATTTGGGATTGGTTTTAGAAATAAACTTTTCATTTATCAAACATATTGGGACAGTTAATGAAAAGTCTAAAAAGAGTTTCTATGCATTGACGAGGATATCAACTGCGACAAGGGGTCTCTCTTTAAATACACTAAAGAATATATGGAGCTACTTATTTGGGTTTTATTTGCGATGGTGCTCCTGAATGGGCCGATAGGGCGATTGTAGGCATTGATCTTTTTGTGCAAGGCTTATATGACGGTAATCCAATGTCAAGCCAATGTCTATAACGACCTCATGTATGAATGGCAACATCGATTGAACGAATCATCTAAGGGGCGACACCTCTACCAGTTCTTTCCATCTGTTCGCGAACAGTTGTCGAGGACATATCTCGAGGTAGATTACTGTGTCACTCAATTTATTACAGGCCACGGTAACTTTAAGAGCAAACTACACTTATTTTAATTACGCGATTTGCCATTGTGTCAATGCTCAACAACTGAAACTGAACTGAAACAGTCGGCATATCCTCTGGGTGCACTAACTGCAGTGAATTTCCGTACGTTTGGGCAGTCCTGCCATACATACTATAGAAATCAAATATAGCACTTAGGACCCATAATATTTTACCTGTGGTGCTTCCCCGTTTGAAAAAAAATGACTGCTTATTTTGACTTCATTTTGTCTACCGCTTTGCTAAGGAGGGAAGTGGACTTTAGTTTATTTAAACTAATTGTAGTATTTATGAAAACCACTATAATTATAGCACTATAGCTATTAAGTGCACCTACCTATCTTTTCTCTGCATAGTGCAATCGGTCGACTGGCAGAGAATGCCTTAAGCATTAAGTCCGTCGATGCATGTCTTTGTGCATATACTTAGTTATAAATAAAAATAATTAATAATTATGTGAATTTAAGGTCTTCACTTAAATGTACGACGAGTGCAATACCACACTTTATTTCTCAGTTTTAATACTTGTGGAACTATATATATAACTAAGAATAAAGTCGACTTTCGTATCTATTTATTACGTTATTAACTGGGATTTAGTAATCATTATTATTTAAATATTTAGCTTCTCGTGGTTCTTCTCGTAGACCCCGTAGGGTCTCGAGGTAACTTTGCCAGGTTTACTGCCTGTTGAAGTAATTATCCTAGCCGCCTGCAACTATAGGTGGGTCACGGGGTTGAGCCCAAATATATATGTTTACTAATAATAAAGCTGAAGAGTTTGTTTGTTTGAACGCGCTAATCTCAGGAACCGCTGGTCCAATTTAAAAAATTCTTTCGGTGTTGGGTAGTCCATTTATTGAGGAAGGCTATAGGCTATATATCATCACGCTACTACTAATAGGAGAGGAGCACCAATGAAGAATGTTTCAAAGACGTAAGAATTTTTTCACGCTATGGGCAATATAAGACGCAAACGAGGTTGCGTGGGTTAGCTAGTAACTTATAAACATTTAAATAATAAGTATTTCCGACCACGGCGCACTTGAAAAAATCACAAGGCTTTACAGCGCGAGTGAGGTTCCTCTATACTTGTAAACTTACATTGGACGCTCCAGAATCAAAACTAATTTAGATTCGATTCAAATCTAGAATACAACGCCTGCGGTTGAAAACAACAAAATGAAAACTGGCCAAGTCAGACTTTGGGCTTCCATATATTTATCCCAAGTTTTAAAAAGAAATGAAATTTCATATTGTTATAAGATATTTTAAGTACATAGTTATAAATAAATTTCAGGTCTGACCATTGAACTTGGCACCCATTTAGGTCTAACTTCTTATTTCTTTGAAGTGAACAACCAAGGCATATATCATAATTATATTGAACTTGGTTCTCAGTTCACACTTCGTTTTTAATGAGTTTTCATTATTTTTCGTAGGTGAAGTACTTAACTACTTCACCGACTAAATTTATGAAGTCCAATGCGACATATCTATGTGAAATTATTTTTGATTTATTAGCGTGTCTAAAGTGGTTCCGAAAATAAACACACGTATGCATCATTAGACCTCCAGTCTCACACTTACAAACGACAGCATGAACGATGTCATTTCATGTTGATCTTCTGTGCGGGGGGGTTGTACCGCCCCAGTCGAGTGTTAGCTTGAACTTGGCTTAACACGTTGCAGCGTGTCCAGATCTAGATATATTCTTATTTCTAGAATTATAATAGCTGCTCATGAATTAATAGACAAAACGGAATAAATTAGAAGAAAAATGCTTAAAACAATGTTTACGTGAGCATGGGAGTAAGAGCTTTGCTTACTTTTGTCGACAAGGTGGGGGGGGGGGAAAGTATTGTGTTGGTGTCTGTCTGTCTGTGTGTGTGAGTGTCTGTCTATGTGTATAAGTGTCTGTCTGTAGCATCGTAGCTCCCAAACGGGTCCACCGATTTCGATGCGGTTTTCTTTATTTCAAAGCCAGTTTCCTTGCGGTGGTTCTTAGCTGTGTTTGGTCAATCGGTCTAGCAGTGTAAGAGTATCACCTCTTTTCTAAAATGATGTAAGGTGTTTTTGTTGTTGTAATCGTTAAACGAGGCAGTCCTCGTTGGCCTAGCGATTGACGTATGAGACTGCCGATCAAGAGGTCTCGGGTTCAAATCCCGGGTCAGGCCAAAAGTGTTATTGACTTTTTCTAATTATATAAATACTTTATAACAGCTCGGAATTTAGAAGTTGTGGTCAGAACCCCCGTCCCTCGGAAAGCACGTAAAGCTGTCGGTCCTGCACCTGATCTCTCCCCTATTGTGTCCGTAAACCGTCTCATTGCATTATGAGAGATAGGGAACAGAGAGTGCACCTGTGTTTGCGCACACATTTGTGCACTATAATATCTCCTGCGTAGTTGGCTAGTCTCAGCCTCCGGCCGCCGTGGCCGTAATCGGCTATGAGACCATCATAATAATAATATAATAATAATAAAACTATTTATTCCATAACCCGTATTCCATTTCAAATGATATTAGTATTATTTTTTTCGAATGTCAATTAATTGATAACTTCGAAGTGATGCTGCGCAGCGCGGAAGTTTATAAATTTTTAATTGATGATTATACTTTAAATAAGAATACACTTCGATCAGCGCTAAATAATGTGTTTTATTCATATTATTAAACAAGATTTAATTAGAACTCATGCAGGAGTTTAGCTTTGAAAGCGCGGACAGACAGACATACAGAAATATTTTCGAATTTATAAAATTAGTTGGCATAATCACAATCACATCAACAAAAGTGGTGCCAACTCTTGTACGACCAAGTTAAATATTAACAAGAATAATCATTATAAAGCCACTTAATTCGATTACACTTGTGTGGTGGTGGCGTGCAGTGAAAGAATAATACAAAAATAAGTGAATAGACAGAACAAAACAATTTTAACCCTTAATTCGATAGTGTCCAGTGTGACGGACAACTAATTTAAAAAAATCTACTGAACTAGTTTAGAGAAAAATACGTGAGATTTTGATTTTAATGTATTAGTAACATATAAAATATTTAGTAGAAAATATAATTTGAATAATAACAACACTCAAAATGTCTGTTTTCGTCGTAAATTGCGTCGACTCCGAAGTCATCTGTTTTGCTCAAAGAATTTCATTTAATTTTTATGGGTTTTTAGTCATTTTTAGACGATTTCTGTATTAATTTATATTTATGATACTATATTCATCTGGTAAATAAGATAATCACAAGCTTCTACACTCATTTTTACTATTTTATCTCGCTCTAAATCTCTTGTCCGCCACACCGGACTCTGTCGATTACTACGTGTAGTATATGTTTAACTAGTTGTCCGGTGTGGCGAACATTGCCAAATACGCTACGATTAACACATTTATTGATTTTTTGCATAATATCGCATGTGGTTTAATGTATTCTTCTATAAATGCTTGGTGTGGGTGTGTGTATGCTTACTTTTTTTTTTGAGTTTTTACAGAAATATTTGCATGGACGCACTAACAAAATATTAGCTCTAGTACCAAAAAACGTCGTGCCCCATCTGAAGCTAGTAATAAATCAGATTCTCAAGAAGAACTGCATGTTCCACCTTCACCAGATATTTTTTATCTCCTGCACCTTCAATAGCTTCTTCTTTGGAACGGCTTAATTTATTAGACAGTGACGAATTTGAACGTGAAACAGATTTTGAACCCTTACCTGCCCGTTTTACTCCAATATTGCAAGAAGTTATCCTTAGTCCATCGCAAGAATCAGTCTACAGAAATCGCCCTTCAATGTCATCTCTACCATCTTTACCAACTCATCCATCAGTAGCAGTTACAGTAAAAAGAAAGACAAGATCTAAAGTTCCTGTTGTAGTAGCCAAAAAGGCCAAGAAACCAAAAAAGAAGTTCAATCTGACATACAAATGGAAGAAGGTGCTATTTCATTACCGAGTGGAGACCCTAGAGGACGACTTTCAAGATCATGACATACAAGAAATTGAATTACCCCTTGAATATTTCTACGGATTATTTTCCCGTGATATTATTGAAGATATTGTCCGTGAAACAAATATTTATTCCACCCAATGTACGGGTAAATCTGTTCAGCTTACTGAGGAAGAATTTTGCGATTTTTTAGCTATACATATTATGATGGGTATTGTTGGTATGCCTTCTTATATAGATTACTGGAGCACGAAATTTAGATATCCACCTATAGCTGATCTAATGACTCTGAAACGATATGAAAAAATACGATGTTATATTAATTTTGCGGACAACAATTTATAATATAAACAACGGGTACAGGTATTATAAGATTCGACCAACAGTAGTGGAAAAACTAAATAATTGCCTTGCTCAAGAGACCGAAAGACGTTTTAGCATTGACGAAATGATGATTGCATACAAAGGCACAAAAGCTGGCAAAAGGCGACAATATATGAAGGACAAGCCCAATAAATGGGGCTTCAAAAACTATGTCCGTGCTGGTATATCAGGAATGATATATGATTTCGTTTTGTATGGCGGGGAAGACACATTTACGTCGCCATAAGTACTTTATATACTGCGCCAAAATTATGGTATTTTTGCACTAGGAACTGTACGCAATAAAAGATTGAGAGGAACAGAGAATCTACTTACCAGTAGCTATTCACAAGTTGTTTGCAATAACAACAAGCTTGCCGTGGTAAGGTGGAATGACCACCACTTTTTTTTTGTAAATACATACATATTATGCATAGAAAACACCCAAACTCCCAAACACAGCAGTCGCATTTGCCACCACTGTGCCACCAAGGCAGTCAATGTAACGTAAGACTATGTTATGTAGCAGGAAAGAACCCTCGTAATTGCCATTTCAAATTTCATACAAAATAATTGTTATGTTCATTGTTATATTTGATTAGAGTTACATTTATTTTTGTTTTTGCTGTGTATTTGTTTTATTTATCATTTCTTTTAGTCATTTGGTAGAGTCCGCCCCAACGGACATGTTGTTTCACAAGTGATTCGTTACATACTTGACAATGTCCGCTGTGACAGACGTGTATTTTATCAAAAACGGTACAGCACTAATTTTTTTTTGCATTTTTCCTGTACTTATTTCATATCCAAAAATATGACTTTACTAAAAAAAATAGTTTTTTTTGCTATAAAACACTCTGTCGAATTAAGGGTTAAAGTTTTTCATATTCATTGAAATGTATCCAAACCTACTATATTTCCAACAATGTCCTATTTTTTCTTATTTTGCTGGCAACACTTTAAAGTTCATATAAACGTCACAGTCACAACTCATGAGGACTTACGTCAACTCAGTTTGAATTTTTAGATGCTGGCGGTTATTACAATTTTCAAAGGTTTGTGAAACAATAAGAAAGAAAGCAACACAAATCTGAGTTCATATCTGTTTTAACGTAACCAAGGTAAATAATAGAATGGATTTTTAATTGAATATTAACTATATTTTAATTTTGAAACATGACTCGTCTACAACAGTTTAGCGGTCGTGTTTTGAAAAAGTATTTACTGGTTTGTCTAAAGAGGTGTCTTTAGTTTTGTATTTAAAATTCTTGAACACTTTCTAACAGTAAACCTTAATTTCTTACTGCTTTACAGCGATGTGAGCAGATCGTTTTCTAAAATAATAGTATTTTTAACTTTGTTTTAACTCATAATTAATCCAGTTAAAACACTAGCTCACAATTGTAATGTATATGTTAATTAAACTGTTCTAGATGCCAACAGTATACACTTTCTCACGGAGTGATGCAGATATCCAGCAGGAGTTGTTGAGAGTGTTTAGCTCTGGTCGTGGAACCGCTAGAGAACAATGGAGTACTCAGGCAGAATTGTTGGTAGAACCCGTTGGCTGGGATGCACTGTGGAAGCTCTCTAAAGAGTTCTGTAAAAAATTTGGTAAGTTTTATGTGTAAGCAATGTAACCTCAAGATGGTGTGCACTGCAGCACAAGGAATTGAATTAAATGCTGTGAACTTGTGTATTTTTTGCATACATCATATTTTTTTAAATTTAAGTAAGAATTTTTCTGTCTGTTTTTTTTTTGTGTTTATGTCACTGTTCTCATCTTTATGGTTGTAGAGTGATGTTAATGAATACTCTATTTATTACATGGATTTGTAATCTCAGATAGTGTGTTTAATTAAAGAAATGATCAAATCAAACACTGATCTATCTATCCTTGTATTAGTATACTCATAGACTATCATCATCAACAACTCTTATATGAATCAAGAACTCTTTTTTAAAACTAACTTGACTGTGTAAAAATTGTTTATAAAATTTCGCCTATGTCAGTGTATTGACACACAATGTATTGATACCTTATTCATTAAAATTGTTTCAGTAAAACTACTACTAAATAGTTGTGACTATAGATGGCCCATATAAACATACAAAGACTGCCAAAACTATTTCTTCCTTATGGCTTTGCTGTAGTTGGGTAAAATATATTCGTATATGCAAAAATAGAATCAAATTAAATGTGGAATTCTGACTATTTTCACTTATCATTTATCACGCTTCTACTAACATTATATACCTATTTCTTACTAACAATCTTATGTTATTTTTTTGCAGTAGTGAGATTCCCTTGTATAGCGTACATTGCAGTAACTTCAGTGGACTTTGAGAACTTATCTGCCTGTGTTGATGTGTTGAGTGTACAACACGAGTCTGTGTCTCTGCCGGAGAGTGTAGTTGATGTCCCACTGATAGATCTTTGGCCAACTATGAAGCAGAGAGAGCAGTGTATCAATGTGGCTACCACTGCAGAGTTTATTGATTTGTTAAGGTATATGCATTTATAGAAAATTTTGAAGAATTTCATGTAACATCTATCATACTTATTTAAATTTTATTACTAACAAAATAGCCTTTTGTTAACTGCTCCTAGAATCAATTAGCTGTGGCACTACTGGAGTCCTCAGAGTCTAACTATGGACTAAAACAAAACCACTAGCCTCTTGAAAAATTTGACCATAATTAATTTATCTAGTAGCTTTCTGTGCTCAAAACGCATCAACTTTTAATTGTGCCCAATTTTATACTCCTAAAGTTCCCTTTTACAAGGTTTTGCTTCACATATTCATCTACAGATTACATGTCAAAAATAATTGAATTGATAACCTTCTGTTTTTGAAATGAAACAAAAGAAAATATGTATTATAATATTTTATTTTAATTTTTTGTATGTTGCAGGTTCTATTACAATGACATCTGGATGCCTTGGGATGATGCAGATGACAAAATTCTCCTTCCAAATACAATAGAGGATCGCATGCAGCTCTGGGCAGATATGCACAATGGCACCATTCCCAACTGTGTGGCTCGGTCCATTACATTGTTGAGGAATAGTGCAATAGATGCACACGAGAAACTGAGGCAGCTCGACTCGTCATTATGTGAAGGAGATTTGGCTAATGATGATGGTATGATTTATTGATGTCTTTCATTGATTATGCTACATTGCCATTTTATTTTTTTACATATTTTAGCCAATTTCTTTTTTATGGTGTAGGGAGCAAACGAGCCGACGCATCGCCTGATGGTAAGCGATTACCACCTCCCATGGACACCCGCAACACCAGAGGCGTAACAAGTGCGTTACCGGCCTTTTAAGTATTATGACTGTTTTGTATTTAAAATGTCTGACTGATCAACATACTAGCCTTAATTCCATAGTGCTATAATATTGAAATTTTTGAAGCTAATGTATTTAGGTTGCAAGCATCACAAAAGAAATTCACACCTTCTTTTTTTAATTTCAAATTTAAAGTGGTTAAATAAGGTATGAGCTGTTGTATGGAATTCGACATTTTCAAAATAAAAATAAATAAATAAATATTCCAGACATCTAACACACAACGCCATCTAGTCTCAAGCTAAGTAGAGCTTGTGTTATGGGTACTAGACAACTGAAATAAATACTTATATACTTTTTTTTTGTAAATACATACATATTATACATAAAAAACACCCAAAAGAAATAAATATTTGCAGATCATACAAACATTTGGTCCGACCCAGGTATCGAATCCGAGACCTCAAGCTTAGCAGTCGCATACACTACCACTTCTCCACCGTTTACAGATTCTCTACTGCCTCCAAACTACATATCACTGTGTGCTGAAATGAATGCTCGTCTGGACGGGCTCATGTCAAAGTGGACACTGTACGAGAACTCACTGATCAGGGAGCAATATTTAGCTAAGGTTAAGAGTAAATACCAGAAGAATAAGAGTCAGAAAAACGTAAGTAAATACTTATTTTAGAATTTCTCCTGCTTCATTATTTATTCTTCATTTATTTTAGGTCAAATCAGTTGTTTTAAAGAATAAACAGTTAGTTAATTTATAAGACTGAGGAATGAGATTATCTATACTATCTATATCTATACTAATATTATAAAGAGGAAAGGTTTGTATGTAAGTATGTTTGTAATGCATTGGCTCAAAAAGTACTGGACGGATTTTGAAAATTATTTCACCATTTGAATGCTACATTATCACTGATTAATATAGGCTATTTTAATTGTAAGGAAAAAAAACAAAAATTAAAAATATGTAAACTAATAACTGCAGGTAACACTGCGAGGTTCAGCTAGTATGTGATTAAACATAATAAGAAAGGTATTGGTGATTAACCTCGTTTAAACATCACATCTTTACCTTTGATAGTCAACTCACATTTTTTTTATTGAATAGTGGGCAAACGAGCAGTCGTATCACCTGATGGTAAGCGATTACCGCCGCCCATGGACACCCGCAACACCAAAGGCGTCACAAGTGCGTTGCCGACCTTCGGGGGATGGGAAAGGGGTGGGGGGAGGGGTTGGGGTATGGGCCACCGGTATCCTCACTCACTCGGTGAAACACAGCGCACACGCTATTTCACACCGGTTTTCTGTGAGGCCGTGGTATCACTCCGGTCGAGCCGACCCATTTATGCCGAAGCATAGCTCTCCCACGGTAAAAATACATAGGCCTCTGTCTAGAAAGTTTTTGGTCTACTGTACCACATTTGCATGACATATTAATATAGAATTTCAAGTTAGAATTTGTTTCAAGTTTTACTTCTTATAGTCCTGTGTATTTAGCTTCATTATTCGGCTCTTATACTACCAAGTAGGCAACACTAGTGAGTCTCGAAAGACCGGTGGTCACATAAAGAATAGACACGGTGACTTCGAATTCTTAATCCGCTGCCTCTATCTGCAGTTCTATAAAGCAAGAATGGTTTCTAAAGCACCCCATTAGTACTGGAATGATATAAATAAATATTTCGGACATCTAACACACAGCGCCATCTAGTCCCAAGCTAAGCAGAGCTTGTGTTATGAGTACTAGACAACTGATATACATACTCATATACTTTATTTTGTAAATACATACCTATTATACAGAAAACACCCAAACTCCGAAAAAAATATCTGCAGATCATACAAACATTTGGTTCGACCCGGGAATCGAACCCATGACCTGACCCAGTGCTTGCACTGCAGTCGCATACGCTGCCACTACTCCGAGGCAGTCAAACAAGTAATACTGGCGAAAACTCGTTTAGCCAAAAAGTTTATTACGTAATCGACACCGATGTTTAATTTTATTGGCTTTTCTTTATTAGTATCCTGAAAATGAATTTATTTTAACTTAGTATTCCTAATAACTCCTAGGTTGTTGCACTCTGGCTAGGTGGCTCAGTGTTTGAATACAACGAGATCTCCAAATACCTTTGCACCCACCTTACAAATGAGCACACACTGACAATGCAAATCTCAGCAGAAGAGGCGCTAGCCTTGGAGCCCGAAGAACTAGTGGTGTGCAGTAAGGAATACGAGTTACCGGAGATGCCACTTTCGCAAATCAATATATGTAGTTTAAAAGGTGAGTTTTCTATAATTGCTAAAGAAGGGGAGAGAGAGAGAATAATGGATGATTGTTTTCACTTCTGTTTGAAGAAATAAAGGTAAATTGTGGCTTCTTTTATAGTAGGCGAAATGCGCGCCAACGGGCTGTTGGTGCAGTTCTGCCTAACCTCGAAGCTTGGGTAGGAAGGGAGGGGGTCGCGTCACCTACCGACTGACGCAGATACTTACCGGGCATGGTTGTTTCGATGAGTATCTGAATAAAATCGGACGCAAGGAGACGGCACAATGCCACCACTCGCAGCCGACTTGGACTCCGACCAGCATACGCTGGAAGACTGCCCCACCTGGGCGTCTGAACGCGAAGTCCTGCCATCATTGCTGCCATGCTGGCGGGTGAGGAGGGCTGGGACGCAGTGGTCTCTTTCTGTGAGGCAGTAATGCTCCAGAAAGAGACCGCTGAACGGGATCGGGAGAGAACCGATCCCGAGCGTAGGCGACACCAGCCGCCGACAAGACCGCAAGCTGCCAGAGAGTGGGGACCTCTGGTAGCTGAATAATTGATGCTGTCAGCGGTAGGGGTGTGGCCTTGGCGCAAAACTGCGTCAGGCCGCAACATAACGGTTAGGCCAACAGGCAGGGGGAAGCCCGGGTTTCCCCCAGGATAGCGTCTATAGACGTCGTTCCTTGGAGGGACCTGAAATAACTTGGTCCGGGTCCTCCCCAGATAAGGGCGCCTGAGACTGGCCAGCGTGGTGGTTTTTAGTGAACTCACCACATATCTGGCTCCTCAGTCCCCGGAAGAGTCGGAGATCCAAAGGGATATTCCACTACCTTTACAACTACAACCTCGAGTAACGCAGCGGGATGAAGCTAATAAAAAAAATAGCCGAGTTACTTCTTATTTCTTCAGTGAAAGTAAGACTAAAAATTTAAAAATTGACTTTTGAAAGTAAATACTGTATATACATTCATATGTATTTATTTAAAAGCTGTTAATATGAAATTAGAAACAGACAATTCAATTTTATTTATTTTATATAAATCGAATGTGAGAAATGCATAATCACAAGGTCTGTCTTTTGTGTTTTTTTTTATTGAATAGTGGGCAAACGAGCAGACGTATCACCTGATAGTAATCGATTACCGCCGCCCATGGACACCCGCAACACCAAAGGCGTCACAAGTGCGTTGCCGACCTTTGGGGGATGGGGGGAGGCGTTGGGGTATGGACCTCCGGTATCCTCACTCACTCGGTGAAATACAGCGCAAACGCTATTTCACACCGGTTTTCTGTGAGGCCGTGGTATCACTCCGGTCGAGCCGACCCATTCATGCCTAAGCATAGCTCTCCCACGGTATAACTAACTAAATTTAACAGTATATCTTTATTTATTCTTATCAATGTGTTAGTTAGTTATAATTTTTCCTGGTATAACCTCTCTAAATCCTTCCACTTCTGTCAAAGTTGGAGGTTAGTTATTCTTCTAAAATACTTAAATGTTAATTTACTCGTTTACAGGCGCAACACTTAAAGCACCTGACATGCGTTCGTGTCTACTTATGCTCAGCGAAGAGTGCAGATTACGTGACCTGACGTTGGTATGCACAGCTGTGAACACTGTTATTGTGATGAAAGCAGGCACTTTGCACATATCTCGGTGTACCATACTTGATGATTCGACTGGTTCACAGGTAACTTTTGTTCTTTATTATTTGCAGAGATTTATTGCTTACATATCGACCTATCGCCATCCACTACTGAGCGGCACTTTTTCAAAGCGGTGCCTGAGATTAACGCGTTCAAACAAACTAACTCTTCAGCTTTATAATATTACTAGCTGACCCTCGCAACCTCGTTTACGTCTACTATTGCCCGTAGCGTAATAATTTTCCCCCGTTTTTTAAACATTCTTCATTAGGCCTCCGCTCCTATTAGTATTAGCGTGATGATATATAGCCTTCCTCTATAAATGGACTATCCAACACTGTAAGAGTTTTTCAAATCGGACCAGCGGTTCCTGAGATTAGCGCGTTCAAATAAACCAACAAACTCTTCAGCTTTATAATATTAGTATAGATTATTATTATGTATTATGAACTGATGACCCACCCAACCCTGTAATGTTCGTCTTGTATGATCCCTGTAACCTGTAAATTAATTAAGTAAATCAATTTATTTCTATGGCTTTGTTTTAGTGTGACTTTGCTCAAGGAATAGTTGCAATGGCAGGGGCGAAGATACTCATTGAGGACTGCACATTCAACAATTTCTATTCTGGAATTGTGGTACACAAAGGTGCTCAGGTATGTCTACACTTAAGCTGTTTTATGAATTTGAATATTAGGACAATGTGAAATACTTTTAAGAGAGTGTAAAGATGATTATTGCAACTGAAATAAATAAGTTGTAACTAAGTTTTGTTTTTATGGAGTATGTGGCAAACGAGCAGACGTATCGCCTGATGGTAAGCGATTACCGCCGCCCATGGACACCCGCAATACCGGGGGCGTCACAGGTGCGTTGCCGGCCTTTGGGGATGAGAAGGATAAGGGGAGGGGTTGGGATATGGGCCTCCGGTATCCTTACTCACTCGGTGAATCACAGCGTAAGCGCTATTTCACACCGGTTTTCTGTGAGGCCGTGGTATCACTCCGGTCGAGCCGGCCCATGCATGCCGAAGCGTGGCTCTCCCAGTGTTGTCATTTTCTCTCTGTAAGAGAAATTCCACAATCATTATCATTATTTCATAATCTACTCCTGTACATAGGCTTCTCCTTAGAGGTTTGTGTCAAGTTTTTCTCCTGTGTACAGTGCTGTTGTACACCTTACAACGTCTACAGGATGAATAGCAGTGATGACTCTACATTTTCTTTATCCGATACAACACTAATAGTATTCATTTGGTCATTGAAAACAATTTATTTCGCAAATTTTTCTCTCTCTTAGCTTCCGAAAAGTTCAGGTATTTATATGTACCAAGTTTTTGCTCTAGCTAGAGTGTAAATATGTACAAATAACGATTTTAATCACTTTAATCATCATCATCATCATTAATAACCCATAACGTGCCACTACCGGGCTCGGGTCTCCTCTCAGGAGAGGGTTAAGGCCATACGTCCCCACACTGGCCAAGTGCGGGTTGAGGACTGGCAACACAACGATGTGGCTACGTAATCTTACCGTTGGATGTTTTTAAGCCGCCCAAAGGCCTCCAACTTAGCTTCACGACTGTTATCCTATGATAACCGACCTCCGAATTACGGAGACGCTCATGGTAACATGCCACTAGCGGTCACCCATCCAGGTACTGACCGCGCCGTCGTTGCTTACCCTCGGTAATTGTTTCTAATCACCGAGTGCAACTGGACTATGAGCGCCTCTCTCACTCACTCAATCACTGTAATATAAAATTATAACTTTTAGGTGGAGTTCAGAAACTGTACAATTAAGAACTGCGGTGTCGGCATACAGATGTATTCCGGTTCACATGTGGAATTAAATAACACGACTATATCAGAATGCAGTGAACAGAGTATTAGATGTGAAGTGGACATGGGCGATAACAGTAATCATGCAGAGTAAGTTTCTCTAGAACTATGTAAATTGAATATACGAATCGAACTTTGTGAGTCGAACTCATAATTATCTACATTGACTTTCAACTACTACCACACAAGACGGATGCCACAAGTACAGCTAAAGTCCATTCGCATTAAAAAAAATATATAGTTACATATTGATCAAGCGCTGTACTCTGACCAATCAGGTCCCCTAGCCAAATTGACATCCTACAAACTTAAACGATATTAGAGAACTAACAAATGTATGAAGATGATTCCATACTATTGTGCGAAAAGACAATTAACAATAGAAAATGGTTTATTATGAAAATTCCTTCTTTAATTTTGAAATGTTCTATTCTAATCTGTATTTAACACAAACAATGATATTCACCTCTAGACAATTATATTATACTAGCTGACCCACGCAACCTCGTTTGCGTCTTCTATTGCCCGTAGCGTGAAAATTTTCCCCCGTTTTTGAAACATTCTTCATTGGTGCTCCGCTCCTATTAGTATTAGCGTGATGATATATAGCCTATAGCCTTCCTCGATAAATGGTCTATCCAACACTGAAGTAATTTTTCAAATAGGACCAGTGGTTCCTGAGATTAACTCGTTCAAACAAAGAAACGAACTCTTTAGCTTTATAATATTACTATAGTCTAGCTGAACCCCGCGGTGTTACCCGCGGTTATTGTCGTATCGTGGGTAACGCCGCGCCGCGCCGCTAGTCTAAAAAATGTAAGCCTAAGTTACTCCTTGTACCATCAGCTACCTACCAGTATTTATTTGTAAAGATATACATATTTGCTTAGGAATCATTCTTTCAATATGGACTTCTATGCAAAAAATAAATATCTAGCATGTTAAAAGTAACGTGGCTTATCGATTTTCAGAATAATAATACTGTGTGATGTTTTGTTTCAGAGTTGAGGGTCTACAAGTGATGGCAAATTGCAAAATTGGTTCAGGAAACCTTCAAGATGAAGTTTTAATTGTTCAGCAAGATGCGAGTATAATGTAATAAATAAAAAAGTGATATTTAATGTTCAAATTATCTATATATATATACATATATATCTTCTGGTTTGAATGTCTTCTTTTAAACATAAATAGTTAAAGTTTAAATACTTGTAAATGTTTACAATACAGTACACACCTTTGTCGAATTAATTACTTTTATAATGTGTCAAAACGATTACTTTGTATGAATGATAAATGTACTAATAGTCCAAGATCCCAGTCAGAAAACTTACATTATTTTAGGAAATATGATTTTTTTAGGATCGGTTGTCTAAAATAAGCTCAGAAAAGAATGGATATTCGCTAAGCTAAAAACGGGGCCGTTTTACAGTTAAACCATCATCAATAATTTTAGGAAGGTTGAATTTTATAAATATCATTAAGTATAATATTTTAAAATATCTTCCAATGAGCCAGACACATCTGATGGGCCAAACATACTCCCAGACTCGTTTTAAGCTTATTGAAAGGGGTGATATACGCGTCATATGTATTGCTATATAAGTTAGGGTAGGCGTTCATTTTTGTTAGACTACCGATTCTAAAAAAATCATCTTTCCTAAAATTACGTAAGTCTGGGGTGATTGGGATCAAAGTATATAAATACAAACTTGTGACGTCACTGTTTTAGATTACTCAATTGAGCAATATATTGCAATATTCATTTGATTAAAATTTGTAATTGAAATGAAAAGCTATAGTAATTATATTTTCATTAGCAACGAATCCTTTATCTTTAAAACGTTTTTAACGATTCTCGGTATAACTCTAGAATTTTCTGTGAGAGGGTAGTACCGCCCTGGTCGAACCGATATAAGCGTGGCTCTACTACTCTCTCACAGAATATCAACCCAAAATGACAGCATACGTGCTGTCGTGTTACGTTGGTGAGTGCGAGATCGGAATGATGCAGTACCATCTCAATGCGCCGCCATTGTGTGGGTCACCATGCTGCATTGTTGCATTTTCTGCATTCGTAATGAGCATGGTAGCTACAGCTCTTGGATTCTGTTGATGCTTTCCACCAGGCAAAGTAGTGTCGCTTGTCACTTTAAAGGCTCAGAAATACAAAAAAAAAACTATTCACTCCAATCACTTGCAGTCAACAGTTAATGCAGAATGCTCATTGTCAGGCCACAGCTTGCGTATATGGCCTAACTCCGTGGTCGTCAAATTCGGCCCGCGGGCCGTATGCGGCCCGTGCGCGTTATTTGTGAGGCCCGCGGCATAGTAAATTGTTTCAATAGTCAACTACATTACATGTCTTAATCATAAACAAAATCAATAACGGACTTTGTGTTCTAATCCTGCGACGGTGACTAACGAGTAGTAGTAGTAGTGACGAACTCACGATACGATAGTCTCCCGCGGGCGGCGAGCAGGTAGCGTTGACCCGCGCCCCCTTTAGTACTTTTTTCGATATCAACTCCCACGCGAACGGCGTCGCGTGAACTAAATAACGAAGTGAGCTGAATACATATGTGTGCAAAGGCTCTTATGGCGCCTTCACATACTCTGGCCCGGCCCTGGTACTCACAATGTCATGTGTGGCCCTGGGCCAGTAAAGTGTGACGACCAATGGCCTAACTGCTCGTTTGTCGCCTTATACTATAAAAAAATAATCAAGGTGTGACTGAGCAAATCACACTTACTAATATTATAAATGTGAAAGTAAATTTATTTGTAACACTTTCTCGGGAAAGCTACTTAAACGATCTTCATCAAACTTTGTACACATTTTCTTAGAGTTATTAGAAGTAACATAGAATACTTTATATTAAATGGGAGCAAAGCCGCGAGTGAATGCTAAAATAATGCTCCCAGACTCGTTTTAAGCTAATAGAAAGGGTTGATATATAGATATATAAGTTAGCGTAGACGTTCATTTTTGTTAGACTACCGATCCTAAAAAAACATTTTTCCTAAAATTACGTAAGTCTAGGGTGACTGGGATCACAGTATATAAATACAAACTTGTGACGTCACTGTTTTAGATTACTCAATTGAGCAATATATTTCAATATTCATTTGATTAAAATTTGTAATTGAAATGAAAAGCTATATTAATTATATTTTCCGAGAATATTCCTTGTAATGAAGGAGACATTGGTATTTATTTACGACACAGTCATTAAACATCGATATGGGATTTCGTCCCTCTAGTACCAAAAAACCTTGTGCCATCTACTTTGAAAGACGTGTATAGTATAAAAAGTGGCAAAGGTAGATAAAACCCTAAACTACTTTTAATGTGTATTAATTGCATGAAATCTATATATATATAAATGTTATGTTGGTTTGTGTACGCTTCAAAAACTCAAAAAGTTGCATCGATCGAGCTGAAATTTTAAAATGATATATATTCCGCATCAAGGATTGTTTTTATCATATTTTTGTATCAGTCACATATCCGCGATCGCGAAATAACACAAAAAAAACCGACATAAACGCGGGTGGAGCCGCGGGCAACAGCTAGTTTTTATTATAAAATTTTTATATTGTGTAAAAGACAGTCACGGTCGTATAATTCAGAGGAGATCTCTAATAACAGCATAGAGTATGGAAGTTTGCCAGTATCTCTCGTTAAGCCTTCTGTCCCAGTTTTCATGAACATCTATGACAATAGTTATTACTAATATACTGCCAACTAGTTCAAATTTCAAATACAGTTCGCCCTCGGGTTTCCGGAGATCTGATTCCAGTCGCTTCGTGGAAAAACTGATTTTTAGCTTAAACTTGTTGAACTAGTAACCGATCCCAATTAATCTTGGGAATAATAAAAGCTAGGAGGAAGAAGTATAGAACGTAAATGTAGCCAGCTGAAAGTATATCGTTTATGAATTGAGAAGTACAATTAAAAAAAACGATTACGTGAAAACCGCATAACAACATCTAGGTTAGACTTATTAAGATGCAAAAGTTACAAAGAAATAATATAATTTTGCATTTATAATATTAGATTGTGTTTTTATCTAATGTTTTATATAACGTTGATATACTGGTGACGCCGACGTTATCATAAATTTGTAACCATACTATATAAGTCTAAAACGATAAACATAATTTACTCTTAAAATAATAAACTGCATTCTTCCTTCGTTAATTTTCCACTCTTGAGAATAATATATATGTAAAGAAATATTTATATGTATTTATATCAGTTGTCTTGTACAGTTAGCATCATACGGCGAAGTCAAAAGGAAGGGTATTCTATTCAGTTGACAGTCTATGTATGTTTGTATGTTCCAGCGTAGCGTCCAGACTACTGAACTTATTTTAATAAATGAGATGTCGATAGATTCATAATAATGGCTTTGAGGCTATATAGATTTTGTGTAGTCAGGTTTTTAAACTTTTATTAAAACATTTTTTTTGTTATTCAAATTGGAACTAGATCAACTATGAATAGTTGATCTAGTTCAAATTTAATTTAATTTAAACATCCGAATTGAAAAACTCGCTTAAGTCGGTTAAAAAGGACGTAAACAGAGGTAGGTCTATAATTTATAGATTTAAAAAAACAATACTGTACAAAAGGTAGAAATAAATTATTTATAAGTTTATTTTTTTTCAACCATACATTTAACCATTTTCTATAATTATGTCCGTCCCTTTTTTTTATGTCTAGCAGTGGATTGCAAAGGTTGATAGCGTATGCGACTGTGATAACATCGGCGCTATTTTATATACATAATGTGAATTATGTCATTTAATATAATTGTGTAATAAATTGAGCAGCTTTAAGTAATTCGGGTAAAGCCTTTTTATGTTGTATGATAAATATAGTGTATTTCGTTTTAAGTTTTATGTTTCAATAAAATATTACTAACAACGATTTCATTATTATTTATCACAGAATACAATTAATTCCGCTATCTAGTGGAATTTCATGATTAATTAATTAATTAATTCAACATCAGAACTGATGCAGTGGAACCGCTATTAAGATGAAAAGTGGTTGCGGCCAAGCCAGTGCAGTTATTATTGCTTATGTAATTGTTGGTTGGCAGGTAATATTTATCGGGGTTCAATTTATCGTACATCGGCTGACTAAGCATTCTCTACCAGCCAGGCTTTAAGTGGTGTTATGAATCTGAAAACCAGCTAAGTAAAACGCTTATGTATTTGCCTGTGCGCGATAGCAACACGGCGGACTTTGAACTTCTCCTTAGGAGTTAAGAAGTTTTACCTCCATTTCTGAACTCTAAACTTGTACGGTAAGTGCAGTGGTTAAAGCTGGAATAAAATAAATATTTTTTTACCGTGGGAGAGCTATGCTTCGGCATGAATGGGTCGGCTCGACCGGAGTGATACCACGGCCTCACAGAAAACCGGTGTGAAATAGCGTTTGCACTGTGTTTCACCGAGTGAGTGAGGATACCGGAGGCCCATACCCCAACCCCTCCCCCCATCCCCCAAAGGTCGGCAACGCACTTGTGACGCCTTTGGTGTTGCGGGTGTCCATGGGCGGCGGTAATCGCTTACCATCAGGTGATACGTCTGCTCGTATGCCCACTATTAAAAAAAAAAATGTATATACACAGGTAAATAGGTACACAACTATAATTATATTCTTACACGTTTAGTGAGTCAATCATCTCAAGAAGCTCGTTGTACTGTTTATGGACATCTTGATTGCAAGGAGCTCATTTCAGCGCAGTAATGCTAGCACAAGGAAAGTAGCGCTAGCGACGTCGAGTTGTGGGAATGGCCAGGAGATTTCGGTCTTGATTATAAATTGCATTTGACTGCGTGGTTGGCCTAGTGGTTAAAGCGGTCGCCACGCCGCTTTCTACTGCGCTAAGTGTTGTGGGTTAAAAATCAAATCACCCATGGGACTACACTTTGTGTGATCCACATATTGCTGTTCTCAGTCTCGGTGTTCTTTGTGTGCGTTTCATGTATGTTTGTAAAGGCCCTTCCCCCTGTTTGTTAAAAACACTAGTAGTATAGGTAATGTAATATAGGTAATACGGTATGTAATAATGAAGTATTTCCTCTTGTGCTCATTACATCATCATACCCATGGGCGTACCCAGGGTAGGGCAGGGGAGGGCAGCTGCCCCCCCCCTAGATGTTGACGTTCCTACTATTTTCTTCTCTCGATTATATATGAAGCACACTCAGACGCGTAAAAACGTGACTAAGATCGACTATGGACAAAGACAGATTTATTTTCTGTGTTGTTGTAAGATCGGCAATCGGAATCGGAATCAGTCCTAGGGCTATGCGATGTTCGAGCGTAGTGACGATCAGATCGTGCTCTTTAGCGAGGAGAACTACTCATCATAGTCCTAAGATATCAAATCTTCTGAGTCGGTTTATGTAGTTTTTATGGACAGCTAACATGCCCATTCATTTGGAATGTATTTTAGTCACTACAAATAATTCTCGGAAGCAAAATATTATCGTCTGATATACCTACCTATCAGAAATTTGTTGTCCAGTAATAATTTGTAGTTTCGTCCTAGCATCCAGTACAGGTTTTTGTGCCACCTAGATATATCACCTTATTTTGCTTTGATATGGTTTTTCCACCGGTCTTATATGTAAGCCCACATTGGCTTGCACTCGAAGGCTGATGGGACACCATTTTCGAAGTCTGATTCCAAAGCTGGCGCAGCGCGTGCTTGGCTCGGTTGCTGCCAAATATGAGGGGGCCCGATAACTCCTGCAGGAGACTATACGCGGGCGTTGTGCGGTACCCAGTATGGGCTGAGGTCCTGAAAGCCAGCAATATCGGGTTATTGCGACATCCGCAACGAGTGCTGACCTTCAGGTAGGAGACTTAAGACTCGTGAAATCGAAGACCAGAAATTTCAATTCCACCAGGTTCTTGTGGAGGAATGGAAGGAACGACTTGGGCAACCGAGTGCTGGGCACGCCGTTATTGCGGCGGTAAGACCCGTTATGGAAGATTGGCTCGGCGAATGAAGCGGGCACCGTCTGCTGTTCAAATCTCAATTTAAGCGACGCACGGCACACGCGTACGTCGCCTCCTCGCGGTTGGCCTGTATTGCGGATGGAGGGGAAAACCCGTCCCGTCCATCCGCGGCCACACTCAGGGCGGCATGAGGCGCTGGTATGCGCGCCTCCGCCGCCCGGTTCGCCGGCGCCGGATCGGGTCCGAGAGAACGTCGTCCTCTCGGGCCTTCTCCGCCGCCTCCTTCTGCAAAATTACGTCTTCGCAGAAGGATGCGACCGCGATAAAACTGCAATCGCTACCGGCCATGGATCGTATGATGGCCGGGAGATCGCCAGCGTGTGCTGGGCCGAGACCTCACTGCAGTCGCAGTGGTGGCAGGCGGGACTCAGTTCCCTCCTAGCGACCGAGTGCAGGTCCTTCCCGAAGCAACCGTGCCCGGAAAGCACCTGCGTCAGTCGGAAGGAAAGAGTCCCGTGCTGCCGCCCAAGTGCCGAGTGGGCACTCGAGGATGACCGGCTGGAGCGCCTCCACGGTGGCAAAAATAGAAAAGGAGCATCAGGGTTCCTACACAGGAGGGGGCCATCTACAAACCATAGGTGGCCCGAGGTACGTCGGGGTTCTAGGGATTTTCTTCCGAGGGTGCACCTGATTCCATGCCAATGCCTTTTTCATATCTATTTATTTGACGAGGTGCTTTTAAAAAAAAACGATTTGCCCCCCCCCTGGCCCAGAACCTGGGTACGCCCATGATCATACCTAAGTAGCTACAGGCTAGTGAGTAATAAGCAAACTTATAAATAGGTACATTTATATGGTGCGTTGCAGTTAAGTATTGTTGAGGATTCAATAAAGACCAACCCTAAATGTTTTTGGTCACACATGAAATCGCTTTCTAAACGAACCACTATACCAAATAATATGGTTCATGGCAATGAAACGGCAACACAGGGCCATGACATTTGTAATCTGTTTGCACACTATTTTCACTCTAACTTTCTATCTGATACTGACTCATCATCTAATTTGCCTACTGTAAATATGGGTATGGATGCTGATATTTCTTGCGTAGAAATAACATCAGATGTAGTAGAAAATAAGCTTATGAGATTGGACCCTAGTAAATCTGCAGGACCTGACTCATTTCCCCCAATATTTTTTATCAACTGCGCCAAGCAACTATCAGTTCCTTTAGTATATCTATTTCGGGAATCTATCACATGTGGTCATATGCCTGATATCTGGAAATCTGCTTTTATATCTCCTATTCATAAAAAAGGATCAAGGAACAAAATTGATAATTACCGTCCTATATCAAAGTTGCCAATTATAGCGAAAGTTTTTGAGAAGATTATATATGAGCAGGTATACAACGCATTAAAAGATCAATTGCCTTCTTCTCAACATTACTAACTTAATTCTTTTCAATGAGTTCTTAACGGACTCCATGGAGGGAGGCCAACAGGTAGACGTTATCTATACAGATTATAGCAAGGCGTTCGATCGTATAAATTATAAAATCTTATTATATAAGCTGGAAAATGCAGGCATTAGGGGAGACTTGCTTCGATGGTTTGCATCGTACATAGACAATAGGAGTCAAGCAGTTGTTCTGGGAAACTATATGTCTAAATGGATGAGTCTGCCCAGTGGGGTACCCCAGAGTTCTCTGCTCGGCCCGCTCCTCTTCCTCATATTCATATCTGACATTCATACTTGTTTCCACAACTCTCTAATTTTAAATTTTGCTGATGATATGAAAATTTTTAAACTCATTTCTAATCCTGGCGACGCGTTGGCTTTACAGGATGATCTCTCTCGCTTGAATATCTATTGTACCGAAAATAAGCTTAACCTTAATGCTAGTAAGTGCTCAAAAGTTACGTTCACTAGAGGTAAACAACCAGTTTTATTTCAATACTTCTTAAACAATGTACAATTACAAGCAGCTGATGTGATTAAAGATTTAGGTATTCTTTATGACTCTAAATTGTTGTTCGATCGTCGTGAAGTCTCTCGGCTTTATTATGCGTACATCCAGAGACTTCATAAATGCGAAAACTCTAAAAATTCTGTATTCCACATATGTTCGTCCACACTTAGAATATGCCTCGCAAATTTGGAGTCCGAGATACGATACCTATATTGAGAGGATTGAGAAGGTTCAAAAGAAATTTATGAAATTTCTTAATTTCAGAACGAAGTCAGTTTGTAACGACTATGCAATCTCATGCAAAAAACACCACTTTCTAGAACTCCGAAAACGTCGGGATACTTCAGACATACTGTTCCTTGCTCGAGTGATGACCTCTTCCATCGATTGCCCTGAGTTGCTGAATAAATGCAAAATCTATGCTCCAGTGCATTCATTGCGCCATGCTCCATTTTTCTCAACACCATTAGTTGCTACTAGGTATCGACAAAACAGTTTCCTTTATCGATCTTGCCGTATGTATAATGACTTAGTACGCAAACATGACCTTGACATTTTTGCTATGAGTATTTCTACTATGAGGAGGAGACTGCACTCAATGTCGTTTTGAAATCTAACTGTTTTATTGTAACTTAATTTAATAGGTCTTTACCTATGAAATTGCGTTTCTTCAGTACTGGTCATTTCAAATAAAAAAAAGTTTGTTATGGCTCTGTATTCTAAATTCAAATTAATTTTGTTTTAAAACCATGACATTCTATTTACATACTCAGTCTTTTGTTTTTTGATTAGCGTTGTATTTTCATTACATTTGAACATTTTTCGTCATAATGGATACTTTAAAAATTCGTGTAATTATGGAATATGAGTTCCGTCGTGGCACCAACGCGACACAAACGGCACGTAACATCAAAAACGTTTACGGAGAGAACTGTACAAACGAACGCACAACCCTTTATTAGTTTTCCCGGTTCCGTTCTGGAAATTTTGACTTGAAAAATGAAGCTCGTGGTCGTCCAGAGACTTTGGTTAACAATAATGAATTAAAGGCGATTGTGGAAGCTGACGAAACTCAATCTACAGCTGAGCTAGCAGCAGCTTTTAATGTAAGCATCAAAACAATATTTATCCATTTGCGACAAATTGGCAAGGTAAAAAAGCTTGATAGATGGGTGCCCCACGATCTTAACGATCGCCAGCGCAACGTACGCGTCGAGACCTGCCTTTCGCTGCTCAACAGACAAAGAAATGAAGGAATTTTGAAACGAATAGTTACGTGCGACGAAAAATGGATTCTGTTCGACAATCGAAAGCGCTCAGCAAGTTGGTTAGACCCTGGTTCAGCATCAAAGCAATGCCATAAACCAAAAATGACCCCTAAAAAGGTGATGGTCACTGTTTGGTGGTCTAGTGCGGGTGTGATTCACCACAGCTTTTTACAAAACGGCATGAGCATTAATGCAGATGTGTACTGTGAAGAACTGGAGAGAATGATGGAGAAGCTTGCACATCTGCAACCAGCTTTGGTCAATCGGTCGTCCCTACTGCTCCTTCACGACAACGCGCGACCCCATACTGCGCAACAGACAGTCTCCAAGCTGCAAGAGCTGGGGTTGGAAGCTCTCCCTCATCCGCCATACTCACCAGACCTTGCACCTACCGACTATTACTTTTTCCAAAATTTAGACAACTTTTTAGTAGGTAAAAAATTCAATTCCCGAGAGGCAGTACAAAATGCCTTTGAAGAGTTTGTTGCCTCCCGTCCAGCTGATTTTTACAAGAAGGGCATCAATAAACTGCCAATGCGTTGGCAAATGATGCGTCGATTGCATGGGTGATTACTTCGAATAACTGAAATAAAAAAGTTTGAAAAAATAAGTACTTTCACTTATTGCATACAAAACGGCAATTTCATAGGTAAAGACCTAATATTAAAATTGAACTTCATTATTGCTTATGTAATTGTTGGTTGGCAGGTAATATTTTTATATTTTTATAATATTTTTATATTTTTATAATATTTTTATAATATTTTTATAAACGGACTAAACTTAATTTTTTCTATAATTTGTTATCACTTTAGTATAAGGGATCTCTTCTTTTTTTATATATTTAGCTTCTATCTGTGGAGACTTGTTAATGGCGTGTTGTTGCTACTTTTATAAGTTATGTTAAGTGTATTGCTGTAAGTTTTCCTATGATTAATAAATAAAATAAAATAAATAAATATGACACCGTGTGTCAGAACGACTCCACGTTCGGGGACACCGCAGGCGACAGTTCATTAAACAGTTTTGTTGTGCGAGGCAGAAAGAAAGCAGTTGAGCACCGACTTATGAGCACCACCGTAGATGGTGAAAAGGCTTGAAATTCCTAATTTGAGTACAAAATTATGCGAAAACATGCAAAATATTATAACAAATTCTTCTGCTACTAACCAAGTTAATAGTGAAGATGAAATTCCTGCAAACAAAAGGAAATACTGTGCTTTCTGTCCATGGAATCTAAGAAGAAAAACACAGGTAGAGTGCAATAAATGTAAAAAACCTGTGTGGATAGCATGAAATATTGACTTGCTCAAACTGCAAATACATAGTTCCTATTTTGAGACTGTTATTTAATATTTCTTACTTACTACTACTTACTAGATAATAGTTTTTTGCCCTAAGAAAAAAATATTTAATCTATGGTTAATTTTTAAAAGGCTTTTTTTTTTGTTTTTTTTTTAAGTATAATAAATATAATTCAATTTATTTGATGTTATTCTTTCATTTCATATATAAGTATAGAAATATACTTTAATAAACTTCATTACAATATTAAATAATAATACCGTTATTGTGTAGAAATTGGGTGTGAGTTATATCGTCCGCATGTTATGCTATCTGGGGTATCTAGGAACGTTATATGTCTAGGGTTAAATACCTAAATTATATAGTACCCGCGATTACATTATACAATATAATATAAAGTAAATGTAAAGTATATACACATTGCTTTTGTTATCACATGGATTGCGATATATAAAATAAATAGGTATTATTTACTTAAGGCTGCAATGTCCTGTTTTAAAGAGAAATGTATGTATCGATAAATACTCAATCAAATCACGTCTGAACACACTTTCTTTTATCTAAGTACATATACTTATTGATATTATAATGAGGTGAAGTTTGTTTGTTGGGGGGTAATATCGGTACTCTCGTACGGTCTACTTACTTCTGATTCGATTGTCAAAATTATTTTATTCTCAGAAAGGTATTCCTTAGTTCTTAGATTTAGGCCAAAAATTATATCCATACTATTAGCTGTCGCATGCGGCGCCGCTCGCGTGTATATCGATTATCGAGGTAAAGAGTGGCCTGTGTCCCTTCCTCAAGAATCAAAGTATCTACATGCTAAAATTTTATTGAAATCAGTGCAACTGTTAGCCGTGAAAGCGCAACAGGCAGACAGAGCTACTTTCGAATTTATAATATAACAATATTACATACAAGATACGTACGAAAACATAACCCTTCCTCAGCAGTCGGGTAAAAAGTGGTTAGGTAATCGTAGAATATGAACGAATGTCTCCCCCGAGGTTCGCCAACGACGGGATCGTGGCAGTCGGTGTCATCCGTTCAGCAAAGGGCAGCGTAAGGTCTGTGTCTTTTATTGGAGCTACCTGGAAATTGAAATAGTCCTATTTTCACAGAAGCCTGTTTACTTCTCCAAAACTATAAAATCATCTTCAACATTTTTTTTTCAATTCAGACACGTTTAACATTAATCAAATGGAACCCTATAAAAACTATACTATCACTATCCTCCACAGATTAAAATTTACCTAAATAAAAGAAATATGAATGTAGGCCAAACGGAAGTGATTGAAAAACATACTGGACGATAACATTATGTTCTTGATGGCCGATTACTGTACAAATACTACATCGTGAGATTTGTGAGTGGTAGTGAGACGTTTATTTTTAATAAAAGACAACACCGGGTACATGAATGAAGCTGTAGTCAATGGAATGTTTGCTCTTTTATTTTATGTTGTAGGAAGTGCCCAAGCAGATGGATAACATAAATAAATAAATATTTCGGACATCTAACACACAACACCATGTAGTCCCAAGCTAAGCAGAGCGTGTGTTATGGATACTAGACAACTGATATAAATACTGATTTACCTTTTTTTTTGTAAATACATACATATTATACATAGAAAACGCCCAAATCCGAAACAAATATTTGTAGATCACACCACACAAACATTTAGTACGACCCGGGAACCGACCTCATGCACAGCAGTCGCGTACTCCACTGCGTCAACTAAGCAGTCACACGAATAATGTTGAATTTCAAGATCTAAAATAAATGATTATACAAATAAATAGAGTAATTCTTTAAAATAACTACTGCATAAGAGTGTAAAACATGCCATTGAATGCCTTTCATAACCAATAAAATCTTAATCAAATTTATTTTCTCGAAACTCCAGGGATAGATTTTGATGAGATTTATTTTTACATACATGGTATGGTACCTACATAATGTACTATGTAGTCATTATGGGCAGTACTAGGCCCAACTCCCATACAAGAATGGTCAATATGCTTTTTACCCAATGGCCAAAGGTTTTTGATTCTTATTTTCGATTTTGGAATTGAGATAGACCGTAATAAAGACGAGAACAAATACCTACGTCAAAACCGTTGCATGGGCGTTCTACAAATCAACGATGGAAAAGTAGAATTATATAATACTGTTTATTAAAGAAACAACAGTATCACCCACATTAGAATTAACAGTTTTTGTCATTCAGAATCACTACGAGACAAATAAATCGATATCCTAAAACAATCCGTTGATGGCAAGTGCCGGTTATGCCTAGCAAAAGATGAGACTATGCAGCTTATTGGGATACAAAAAGCTAGCCGGCACTTACTACACAGTGAGACATAATAATATTGTCGAATATGTTTATCTTTGGTGGCAAGGAAACTTAACACAACAACAAATAAAGGAAAACAACACTGCAAAACTAATGTGTGAGATACGGGTACAACCAGATGTAACAATCACTGAGAATAGACTTGACATCTTTCACATAAATAGGACAGAAAATGAAACATACTTAATAGATGTAACGACACCGTCTGACTACAAAATTGGTCCAAAAGATATAGGAAACTAAGTAAATACCATCCTCTCAAAATAGAAATAGACTAGACTCTGGAACACCAACACTGAAACCATACCAACATACCCATAGTAGTAGGAATATCAGGATCTAGCTGACCCTCGCAACCTCGTATACGTATTGCCCGTCGCTTAATAATTTTCCCTCGTTTTTAAACAATCTTCATTGGGGCTCCGCTCCTATTAGGTCTTAGCGTGATTATATATATAGCTATAGCCTTCTCGATAAATGGAGTATCCACATTATAATATTATAAAGCTGAAGAGTTTGTTAGTTGGTTTGAACGCGCTAATCTCAGTAACCGCTGGTCCGATTTGAAAAAATATTTCAGTGTTAAATAGTCCATTTATCGTGGAATGCTATGGGCCATATATCATCACGCTAAGACCAATAGGAGCGGAGGACTAATGAAGAATGTTATAAAAACCGGGAAAAAACATTACACTACGGGCAAAAAGAGACGTAAACGAGGTTGCGTGGGTCAGCTAGTAAATGACATAAAAAACGAAGAATACAAATATAAAAGTAATAATTGTGCTCTCCAACTGAATATTATAAGATATAGGCCAAATCGTGGATCTAAAAAAAATTGTTGACAAAAAGGTAATGCCGTCTGTCTACGTCAGTGAATATTTGAACTTAAGTTCAAATAACAAAGTTATAGGTAGATTGTTTAGATCAAATGGACGAGGCAGATAATATTATGTATTTACAAAAATAGTGGCAATAATATTAGTTTTATTATTGACTTTTAACCTCTGTTATACTAATAATAATAATATTTTTTTATTGGTATAGACAGTGTTGAAATACATTGAAACCCTGCTTCCTGTGATAGGTTACAACTTGTGTTACAGGAGTCAGTGTCTTCACCCTTTATGATACGTCAACTATACAATAAAAATACAGTAAAGAGTGTGTGTGTGTCAGTATGCAATGTGTGTGCCTGTGTACGTATGTATGATTGTGGATGTGACTGTGTAGGTATGTGTGTTTGTGTGTGTCTTTTTGGTGGGTGTGTGTGCGTTTTGTGTATCGTATTGTGTATGTGATTTCGGGTTTTGTGTAATCTAGTGTAGCCATTAAGTACAGTTGAAAAGAGCGCTGTTCATAAGGAATGAAGATGTTCAAAAAGATTATGGAAACAAAAAAGTTGAAAATGAGAGATTGAATCACGAAAGTAAAGGATTACTTATTTTAATATTTTCAGAAAGCTTTTCTTGCTTAACATTTTAATTTAGAAAAGTTTCTATAAAGGAAATTACATTAGACTATTAGAGCAATGAAGATAAATTTAATATCATAATTTTGTAGTCAAAAAGAGAGTTCGTAATGAAAATATTAGTTTTTAACTTTTTAAAACACTTACTTCAACTTCTAATATAGTTACAAAATTTTATTGACATTTGAGTAGGTATAGTACGTTCCATTGGTAACAGTATTTTCTTTTGTTAAAATTAAAAAATGCATTTTTTTACAACATTTTAAATCAGAGTGTGCTAATTACGAAGAATATGCTTTCCCAGAAAACATGACAAAATTAATCTTCCATAGGTACTTTGTTTAATATAGTTACAACATTTTCAAGATCTCCAAAAAAGTTATATTTGTTATAACCCATATTAAATCTTGTCCAGGGAACTTAAGATGAAATAGGTCGTGGTCTTACTATAGCTCAATAAAAAGTGCACAACATTGCTAAAAACTTCATGCTTGTAGGTGTAACCGTTCTTGGGTTATGATATTTTTCTAAAATTACAAATTTTTTTGGCTTTAGTGTAAAGTTCATACTTTCAGGGTTACAGCGTTTACGCTTTCCAGTTTCGATATATAACGTAGTAGATAGATAGACAGCCTCCAAAATACCTGTTCCTTCTACGAATGTCATCCTATTAATAGATTACGTAGTTTAAAACTCTACAAACGTATATGTAGGTAATAATAATATTAAAGAAAAGAATAAAGATCGATTAGAGCATCGCGCAATGATTGTCGATATCGCCGTTCCTCATGATGAGAATCTCGTGAAAATCGAAAAAGAAAAGAAAAGCAAATAAAATATTTGGATTTATCTCACGAGATTGTCGATATATGGAATGTGGATTCGGTGATCATTGTTCCGATAGTCGCATCTGCTCATGGATTGATAGCCAAAAGCCTCGACCAACACCTTAAGAGGCTCACGTCAGAAGGCTGGATCAAGGGTCTGATACAGAAGGCAGTCCTTCTTGACACGGCACGTATAGTGAGAAGGTTACTGTTTTTGTAGCCCTAACCACGGGTTTCTTGGTCCTTGTCCTCGAGGTCGGTGGTCTACTATTTTTTATATTTTTTTATTTATATGCTATTGTTTATCTTTTTTTATTTTTAAAAATGTAATTAATATGTATATATAAAGGAAATAAAGAAAATTCTAAAATAATTTTTAACGGTATTTTTGTGAACAATTTTGTTTATTAGCAAATACGTTCACAGACAGTTACTAATAATGTACGTCCAGCATCAAATGACGCTAACAGATGAGCTGCTGCGCAAAGGGTTAGATGACGTCACTTTAATATCAGTTTTCTTGAATTTATAAGTATGAGAATGAAGTGCTCACTCGTCAGTAACTAAGAATACGCCAGTAGCTAACGTCGCGCGGCGATCGTCTAAGTGCCAACAAAAACTGTAGTACCACTGAAAATGAAATTATTCGAAATAAACAATGAGAAGTACCACATGGGACATTTAGTGTGGGACGGTTTGAGAACCTTTCCCGATACGATTTGTCAGGTAAATTTAATTCACATTATTTTTAAAAAGTAACATTATTTTAATTAAAATTCTTTGCCTATTTTTTAATTACTCTTATAAGATCGTTTAAATTTGTGAAATCTTTATTACAAAATATTTTTTTGCGAAATGAAAAAAGATATACTCAGTTTTAGTTGTAGCCACTAAAATTACTTGTAATTACTATTATAAATATAGTGTCATTGCATCGCTGGGTTCTTGAATTTTTTAATATTATTATCAGTAGCGCAAGGAGTCCGAAATGTATTTGTTTTGTACTATTTCCTTTTGTATTTACTCTTTCAATTAGTGTTGGACGGACTATACATACACTTACACATGTATTCCAAAGCGGTAAGTTCAGGTGCAGTGCCCAAACAAGCATATTTTGTAAATTTTGAACTACACGGTTAGATCAAACAGTTGGCAAGAATCGTGAAATACAGCCGGTAAGGCTATTGTAGCAACCAAGAATTTAAGAGATATAACATTTTATAGATTTTACTAAGAACTGTCAAAAAGTGGAAAAAAAAAACGAAACAAACGAACGAACGACAGCCAAATCAACACGAACTTATATAATTTTGTCTTAAAATTACCCGCAATTACTTTTTTTCCTACAAATTACTCATTTTAATAGTTTGTTTAAATAATTTTGTTCTAGCAAAGCACCAGGGAAGATTATGTCTGATAACCATTAAACGCTGCTGATGTTACAGTACTTATTTTAGTTGATATTATAACGACTGCACGGTTGGCCGAGTGGTGTCAGCGGTCGCCATGTCGCTTGCTACTGCGCCAAGTGTCGTGGGTTCAAATCCCACGCGGTACCTACAACACTTTGTGTGATCCACGAATTGTTGTCCCGAGTCTGGATGTTCTTTGTGTCCGTTTCATGTATGTTTGTAAAGTCCCCCACGACACAGGATGTTTATTCCTAATGTGGGAGTTGTCTTTTTAAAAGAGAAAAAAAAAAAAATATAACTAGCTGACCCACGCAACCCCGTTTACGTCTTCTATTGTCGGTGGCGTAATAACTTTCCCAAGTTTTTGTAAAATTCTTCACTGATGCTCCGCTCGAAAAACATTTTTCATATATTTAGGTATACACCTTTTAAACATTCCCTGAACTACGACAAATATTTGAAAACCGAAATCGGCTAAATCGGCCGAGCCGTTCTCGAGTTTTAGCGAGACTAACGAACACCAATTCATTTTTATATATATAGTTCATATATTATATGAACTTTATACAATAGCAATAAAGCTCAAAATAACTTTACGTTTTAGTTAGAAAACGTTTCTATGGGAAAAAGAAAAGGGCTGTTTTAGGGCTTTTCCGGCCATTATTCGAATTTTTCTCGCCGTAAAAACCATCTTTGAACTTCAACAAACATTAAAAAATAAGAATTGCCCAAATTGGTCCAGGCGTTGTTGAGTTATGCGCTTACCAACACATTGAGCGATTCATTTTTAAAAAATAAATAAATATTTCGGACAATTTAACACACAACGCCGTCTAGTCCCAAGCTAAGCAGAACTTGTGTTATGGGTACTCGACAACTGATATAAATACTTATATACTTTTTTTTGTAAATACATACATATTATACATAGAAAACACCCACACTTCGAAACAAATATTTGCAGATCATACAAACATTTGGTCCGACCCGGGAATCGAACCCGAAACCTCAAGCACAGCAGTCGCTTACGCTACCACTCGCGCCACCGAGGCAGTCAGTCATTTTTAATATTATAGATATATACGTAATATAGTTACACAAAATTTTTCGTACAAACTGTTTATTTTAAAGTAGTCTAGAAAAAATTCCATTAGTGGTAATGGAATTTTTCTCTATAATCTAATCTACGCAATATGGCGTAGATATAGATAGATTAGATTTTGGGGTCAGATTTAACGATATTTTTGGTGTTGTTTATTGGCAAATACGTGCACAGGCAGTAATTTATTGACAGAACTAGGTTTATAGCGTTATAGTGATTCTTGAATCACTCTGTCGTCTATTTATTGCTGAAAACTGCCGTTGAGATGGTTGAAACATATAGGTAAATGAACAAACAGCGGCAGCGACTTTGTTTTATAATAGGTAAAGATATTGCAGTTTTGTAAACGCACTATGTAAGTAGTGAGTACGAACAATTAGGTGGAAAATGTATGACAATAATTGGACCTACTTATGCAACAAGGAACCAATCCATTAACATGTCAAAATCAAAATAAGAACCCTATTTATAAGTAGCTAACCATAATTCTTTGATTTTGGCATGTGTATGGATTGGTTCCTTGTTGCATAAGCAAGCAAATCAACACGAACTTATATAATTTTGTCTTAAAATTACCCGCAATTACTTTTTTTCCTACAAATTACTCATTTTAATAGTTTGTTTAAATAATTTTGTTCTAGCAAAGCACCAGGGAAGATTATGTCTGATAACCATTAAACGCTGCTGATGTTACAGTACTTATTTTAGTTGATATTATAACGACTGCACGGTTGGCCGAGTGGTGTCAGCGGTCGCCATGTCGCTTGCTACTGCGCCAAGTGTCGTGGGTTCAAATCCCACGCGGTACCTACCACACTTTGTGTGATCCACGAATTGTTGTCCCGAGTCTGGATGTTCTTTGTGTCCGTTTCATGTATGTTTGTAAAGTCCCCCACGACACAGGATGTTTATTCCTAATGTGGGAGTTGTCTTTTTAAAAGAGAAAAAAAAAAAAATATAACTAGCTGACCCACGCAACCCCGTTTACGTCTTCTATTGTCGGTGGCGTAATAACTTTCCCAAGTTTTTGTAAAATTCTTCACTGATGCTCCGCTCGAAAAACATTTTTCATATATTTAGGTATACACCTTTTAAACATTCCCTGAACTACGACAAATATTTGAAAACCGAAATCGGCTAAATCGGCCGAGCCGTTCTCGAGTTTTAGCGAGACTAACGAACACCAATTCATTTTTATATATATAGTTCATATATTATATGAACTTTATACAATAGCAATAAAGCTCAAAATAACTTTACGTTTTAGTTAGAAAACGTTTCTATGGGAAAAAGAAAAGGGCTGTTTTAGGGCTTTTCCGGCCATTATTCGAATTTTTCTCGCCGTAAAAACCATCTTTGAACTTCAACAAACATTAAAAAATAAGAATTGCCCAAATTGGTCCAGGCGTTGTTGAGTTATGCGCTTACCAACACATTGAGCGATTCATTTTTAAAAAATAAATAAATATTTCGGACAATTTAACACACAACGCCGTCTAGTCCCAAGCTAAGCAGAACTTGTGTTATGGGTACTCGACAACTGATATAAATACTTATATACTTTTTTTTGTAAATACATACATATTATACATAGAAAACACCCACACTTCGAAACAAATATTTGCAGATCATACAAACATTTGGTCCGACCCGGGAATCGAACCCGAAACCTCAAGCACAGCAGTCGCTTACGCTACCACTCGCGCCACCGAGGCAGTCAGTCATTTTTAATATTATAGATATATACGTAATATAGTTACACAAAATTTTTCGTACAAACTGTTTATTTTAAAGTAGTCTAGAAAAAATTCCATTAGTGGTAATGGAATTTTTCTCTATAATCTAATCTACGCAATATGGCGTAGATATAGATAGATTAGATTTTGGGGTCAGATTTAACGATATTTTTGGTGTTGTTTATTGGCAAATACGTGCACAGGCAGTAATTTATTGACAGAACTAGGTTTATAGCGTTATAGTGATTCTTGAATCACTCTGTCGTCTATTTATTGCTGAAAACTGCCGTTGAGATGGTTGAAACATATAGGTAAATGAACAAACAGCGGCAGCGACTTTGTTTTATAATAGGTAAAGATATTGCAGTTTTGTAAACGCACTATGTAAGTAGTGAGTACGAACAATTAGGTGGAAAATGTATGACAATAATTGGACCTACTTATGCAACAAGGAACCAATCCATTAACATGTCAAAATCAAAATAAGAACCCTATTTATAAGTAGCTAACCATAATTCTTTGATTTTGGCATGTGTATGGATTGGTTCCTTGTTGCATAAGTAGGTTCAATTATACAATTATGTGTATACACAATCTATTTAATACCTTCATACGAGCAATTCTTGTATATATATATATTTATGCATTTGATTGTGGCGTCCAACGCTTGATGTCCGCATACCGGACGCCACTTTTCTAAAGGCGGTAGGCGTAGAACAAAAATCGATGGAAGTCGAATTTTATTCCGGTGGCTGCTGCTAATTGTATAATGTAAAGTTCTTGAAGGCTCTGCTGAAGCGAGTGGTGCTCCTGCATCATGTAAATCAAGCAGCATATAACAGTGATTCTTTTTTGACGTCCTTCTATTGCAACGTTGCCAGATCTCTGAATCTCTGAATCTCTGAAGCTTCGTCGGGTCTTCTCGTCATCGATCCTACAGTGCCCAAAGACAAAAGACTTCAATGAGTGCGTCCTACCCGTAATGACATACGGAGCTGAAACGTAGACACTTACGGTACGGCTGGTCCACAAGTACAAAGTCGCTCAGCGTGCTATGGAAAGGGCTATGCTCGGCGTTTCTCTAAGGGACCGTATTATTTTATTTTTTTATTTCATTTATTCATTTTTGAAGATTTTATAAATACAGAAAGAAAAAAGAAGAAACAAAAATACAAATAAAATAAAGTGATAATGAACCCACAAACACATTCAGCACTACTCAAAGTTATCAACAACAAATAAATAATTATTATGACACATTAAATATTTCGAACCGATCTATCTAGATTGTTTTTTAGTATATATGTAAACAAAACTTATCACATTTAATTTACCTAACAGTTTGAGCACCGCATTCAACGCCTACATTAAAAAATGGCCTCGATAAAAGCCGCCTCACCGTGATAGGGTTAGTACAGAACAAGTCATACCGTAAAGAGTCCCCTCAATACAAGACTTATAAACATCATAATGTGGGTTCCAGACTTGCGATGCATACTCCAGGAGGCTGCGCACAAAGGAGCAGTACAAAACCTTTATGGGCTTAATAGTGCGGAAGCCGATCGAGGTTCTCATAATGAAGCCCAAGGCCTTGGACGCCCTACTGACGATGCTATCAATGTGTTGGTCGGATATTAGCCTGCTGTCTTGCATAACTCCCAGATCCCGAACAGTATCAACTCTTCTGATTCGCTGATGATTCAACATGTAGACACTTAATCATACACACAAATGTTAAAATCGTTCTTCTACCTCTTTCTGCTAGCTTTCTTCAGCGTCCCTTCTCAGGTACAGAGTGGCACACCGTGTGGTTTTAGTCGGTTCGATTCCGACACACCACCCCGCCGCAAGCCCCGGTGGGGTGACGGCCCGTAGGGGTATCCACACGTAAAAAAAATAAAAAAGTCGTGTAAGCGGTCACCACGTCGATTCCTACTTCGCCCAGTGATGTAGGTTTAAATTCTACATGAGACAACACTTTGTGTGATCCACAAATTGTTGGTCTGAGCCTGGGTGTTCTTTGTGTCCGTATCATTTATGTTTGTAAAGTCCCCCGACACAGGATTTAGTCCTAGTGCGGCAGTTTTCTTTAAAATAATATATTTATTTTCACAGATAGACGCTGCTACGGGTGAGAGCGAGACAAACGCATCAGTTCTTCGTCGGTCGGTGCAGTTCGCGAGATGCCTTCGTCGTTTCGGTGTGCAACCCGGCGATGTGCTGGCGGTGAGTGGCAGGAACCACCTCGATTTGAACATACCCTATTACGCAGCACTCATGATTGGAATGCCTTTTGCTGGTGTAGACCCAGATTTCAAATATGGTAAGTTTAAAAAAAAGTTGAACGATTAACATGTACCTCTAGCTTTGTCTGCATCTTCTAATTGCTTATTTCGTAAACCCATGAATATTTATAAGTTACAATACTAACAAGCTACGCAGGACGACATCACTGTGAAGAGAGGGTAAACTTCCTTTCTAAGAAAAGGCACATGTCTATCCACCAGTGGAATTTTATAGACGGTTGAAGAAAATGAAAAAAAAAATCATAAATAGTTTTCACCGTGGGAGAATCACGCTTCGGTATGAATGGGCCGGCTCGACCGGAGTAATACCACGGCCTCACAGAAAACCGGTATGAAATAGCGCTTGCGCTGTATTTCACCGAGTGAGTGAGAATACCGGAGGCCCATACCTCAACCCCTCCCTCCATCCCAACCCCCAAAGGCCGGCAACGCATTTGTGACGTCTCTGGTGTTGCTGGTGTCCATGGGCGGCGGTAATCGCTTACCATCAGGTGATACGTCTGCTTGTTGTCGCCTATGAAATAAAAGAATAATAACAATGTGCTCGCGTAGGTACCTATATCGATTTTACCGAGAGTTTTTAACCACTTTAAAGCTAGCTTATAAGTTGACATAAAAGGTAAATTCAAGTTAGTTACATAATCGTATTTAGAAATTAAAAGAAATAATTGACAATACTGTTACTTTCAGATCAAATAAAAGTATATTTTAAAATATGTTCTCCAAAAGTTGCGTTTTGTCAAAAGGAATGTTTGGAAGACCACTTACAAGCTATTATAGACCTGGACTTGAACACAAAATTGATCTGCTTTGATGATGGAGAATACTCCATGAAGAAGTTTATTCAGGAGTTTGATGACGGTTGTGATGATACAGAGTTTGAGTAAGATGTTTTGTATACTTCCTTATTTAAATAGGTATCACGTAAATATATTAAATGACTTCAAAAACGATGAGATTCCATGTTAAACTATTTGAATATTATTTTTTGTCCTTAAGATATTGAATTCAGACAACTTTAAAATGGTGGAATGTATCGTTAATAAAATAGATAAAGTATCTAATATATATCCATTTGTATTATGATATACTCGTACTTTAAAACAACACAGTTCATAATCTTAAGTTAGAAGATGTTATTAATATTTTAAACTAATTTGTAATGACCATTGTAGCGAAAATTGGAATAGAATTGTTATGAAATTGTAATGATTAATTTTAATTTCAGGCCATTAGAATTCGATTTGGAACAAATTTATGGCTGGCTCTTAAGTACAGGTGGCAGCACAGGCGTAATTAAGCTTGCTGCGTTTAAACACAGGACGTTTTTTAAAAAGATGACCGAGTTGAAGCCTCTTGTGAAATCGTTTCCATATGATGGGAAAGTTATGTATGTTCACTTATTTCTTATTTACATATAACTACTTACGTTCTAATCTAATCTAACTCAAATGTTTAAATAACACTAGATAAGTAGTATTTGATGCAGCAGATAAAACAGACAGTTTGTAGCCCCGGCGACTTAGGTTCTGCGTTGACCATTCGATTAGAGAGCGAGTGATTACAATTTTATTTTTTTTTAACTCTCTTGTCTTCTTACAATCTGCCTTTTAGCTAGACTTTAAGAATTTACATGGGCGTGTTTGGTTCCAAATCCAATGATTTGGCCAAATTTAGTTTCATATCTACATTTTCAATAGATCTTGGGGCGCACGTCTCTTTAATCGTTTGAAAGTTGTGCCAGCTTCGTTTTCCATTAGGTTCTTTCCTAGTTCCTTTGGATGGTTATATACGCTTGTGATAGCTTTCTAATGAGTATGCCACTTCGTCCTTTACTGTTTCTATGTTCAGTTCACGATGCAATCTGTCGTTTTTAATGTACCATGGGGCGTTAGTAATCATGCGAAGAATTTTGGACTGAAACCGCTGCAGTATTTCTACGTTTGAGTTTGAGGCTGTTCCCCAGAGTTGCACACCGTATGACCAAATTGGTTTACTTACTACTTTGTCGAGCAAGAGTTTGTTTTCATAAGAAAGTTGAGAACTTCGGTTTAGAAGCCAATACATCTTTCTCACCTGCTGGCCAAGGGCTTTTATTTTCGCGAAAATATGTTTTGTCTAAGTTAGTCGTCTGTCCAGATAAATACCTAGATATCTAACGCTGTCTGACTGTGGGATCTTTACGTGGTTTAGTTCCACTTCAGGGCATGTGTCGCGTCTTAATGTAAAGGTAACATGCACGGACTTGGTCTCATTTGCTTTTATCTTCCAATCCCTCAGCCATTCAGATATGCTGTTTAGACTTATTTGGAGTTTATCTGATGCTCCGGATGGCGTTGTATCTACCGCTAGTATGGCTGTGTCATCAGCATATATACCGGTAACGACATTTTCCGCGTTTGGAAGATCATAAGTATAAACCAGATATAATAATGGGCCCATGATACTACCTTGTGGGACGCCTGCTTTGATCTTAAAAAGATTAGTCGTACTGTCTCCATATTTCACGTAAATATATATTTCTTCAAGGTATGACTTTATGAACTTGAAATAGTTGATGGGTAGTCAAAGTCAAAGTCAAAGTCAACTCATTTATTTCCATAGGCCCCAGAAGGCACTTGAACACGTCAAAAATACAAACATCAAACATTATTAATACAAATATAAAATAAAACTCAAGTACTGAATTGATCAGTGATAAAAGGATGTAACTCAAGTAATCAATGATTTGAATTACCGGAGCTTAGATTGATTTCGATTCAACTCAAAGGTTTAAATTGAAATCAATCCAAGTACCAGCTCCGATGGGTATTGCATTCATGAGAAGAGCTGGTAAGTTAGTAAGTACCTTATAGAGGAGTCCGTCGTGCCACACCCCATCTAACGCCTGTGATATATCCAAAAACACAGCTGAGATGTATCGTTTCTGTAAGAATTATTTATTTGCTCCACCAACCTATGTACTTACTCTATCGTCCCATGACCCCGCCTAAATCCAAACTGGTGCTCAGGAATCAGATTGACCTCAGCCATTTTCACCATGAGATGATGATGTTTTTCCAGAACTTTAGACAGAACAGGTAAAAGGCAGGCAGGTCTTCCTTTTTTATAAGAGATTGGTGGATGATTGGCTTTTTCAACCTTTTTGTAGCTTTCCATAGAGAATAGTCAGTAGCTTGCGTGGCTTCAAGATTTTGTAAGTATATCTCTACGTTGCGATTTCTATTCAATTTAAGAGCATTCTTCAGTTGTGAGGCAAGATTATTAAATTTTGTTTTATCGGGCGGATATTTTGTGGTTTGACATATTTTTCTTGCCTGACAATTTTCTCCTAATAATTTGATAATTAATTTTGGGTAGAAATACATATCTTCTGTATATTTGGCAGGTTAAGTTAATGCCCTTGCTGCTTGCTACATACAATTGTTAAATAGTTCTACTACTTGTGTTATTTCCAAGTCAGATTTCAGTGGCAATTTACAATCAAGTGAGCTCTCTACTGATTCTCTGAATTGTATTCAATTTGTTTTTCTGTTGTGCAACTTGCAGTTTCCCATATGTCGTGCAACCTCACTATTTAAAAGTAAAACTATCGGGTAGTGGTCGGAGGACAAATCGTAACAGGAGAAATACCGTAAGTTAGAGCTTGGTATTCTTTTTGTAATTACGAAATCAACCAAATCTGGTTTCTTGTTTACATCAGAAGGTCAATAAGTTGGTTCTTACTTGGTTGGTTGGTTAAATCTTACATCAATAAACAACAGGCTTCAATAGTCCACTGCAGGACATAGGCCTCTCCTAGAGGTTTTGTCTACTGTACTACTCTGGACAGACGGGTTGCTATAGGATTTATTCCAAGTTTTCCTTCTCTTTGCAGATATGTTGCTACCTTGTTTTTCTTCTTTTTCCTTAGTCACCTCTTACGACACCCATGCGATGAATAGGGGTGTTGACGGATTAATAATAACGCACGAGAAATATAATATATTTATAAATAATAAAATAAATAAAATAAAAATAGCCTTTATTTCCTGTAACCTGTTTATACATTTTTTTTTTAAATTTAATTGATGGTATATGTGATAATAAGTGATAATGACTTAAAATAAAATGATATCTAATCAACCAGCATCATCAGGAACCAGGTCAGGTTGTCTTCTGACATAGGCCTCCTCTAATTCACTCCACTTGTTTCGGTTAACGCAGTTCTTCTCCATTCTTTTGGCAGATCGTCTTCCCATCTTTTTACCGGCCTTCCTCTATGCCTCTTCCCATACCTGGGATACCATTCCGTAACTTTTTTAGTCCATTTCTCTGCTTTCGATCTCAACCTGCCTGGTTATTTCTCTAATTTTTGTACCCTTCCATTTATCCTTTAGTCGTAGATCTAGCATACTTCTTTCCATGCCTTTTTGACATACTCTATTTTTGCTCAATCTTTTGTGTGGATGGCCAGGTCTGGCAACCGTATGTGAGACATGGAAAGATACAAGTGTTTTTTCAAGACAATTTTGTTTTTTCATAAATAGGTATGGTTTTATTTTTCATGACCTCTTTGAGGGACCAAAATCTTTGCCAACTATTATTTATTCTTCTGTCCACTTCTTTGTTAGATAGGTCCTTTACCGCTATTATTTGTCCTAGATATATGTACTCGTCGACATACTCGATCTCTTCTTGTCCCACGTCTATTATAACTTTGGTCTTACTTGTATTCATTGACAATCCTGCTTTTTGACTTTCTGATAACAGTTGTTGCAACATGTTTTGTAGTGTTGTTGGGTCACTTGCAAATAGAATGAAATCGTCTGCAAATCTAAGGTGGTGTAGTTTTTCTCCATTTATGTTAATTCCAAGCTCGTCCCAGGTAAGTTGTCTAAATATATTTTCTAATACAGCATTAAACATTTTTGGTGACAGAGGATCACCTTGTCTTACACCTTTTTGAATTTCAAATTCATCTCCGGTGAGTTCTAATTGATTTTTTGCTGTGCTATTCTCGTATATTTGTTTGATAATGTTACAATATTTCTTTTGAACGCCCTGGTTTCCAATGACCGCCATATGTAATTCATATCAAAAATGTTTCAAAGAATCAAATGCTTTATTGTAATCCACAAATGACAAATAGTATGGTTGATTATATTCGTTACATTTTTGGATTACTTGTTTGACAGCATGTATGTGGTCAATTGTTGAGAAATCTAAACGGAATCCTGCTTGTTCCTTAGGCTGATTACTTTTTTTTTTTTTATTTATTTATAATTAATTATATAAATATTAAATTTCTAAATATAGAATAAGTAAATAACTTTTAAAAAAGTTGTACAATAATGTCACATAGCTCGGTGCCATCTAGTGGAGTTGATGTTTCACTTAAACTTTGTCCTGTAGAGAAAATTTGCCGAATGTGCGAATACTTCATTTGTCTCCGGTGCAGTGGATTTCTTCAGCGTTTGGAGTATTGACCTGCCCTGCCACACGGGTTACTAAAATAATGACATCAGCTCCCTCTACTGCAGAGCACGTCATTGATATAATTAACCAGTATAAGGTAAGCTACCAATTATTGGATCTAAATTTTTGATTATTTTTAGCCTTTCATATTTGTTTTTGGTTACCGACTACCGAGCTTGAGGTCTCGGGTTCGGTTCCCGGGTCGGACCAAATGTTTGTATGATCTGCAAATATTTGTTTCGGAGTTTGGGTGTTTTCTATGTATACATATGTATGTATTTACAAAAAAAATATATATAAGTATTTATATCAGTTGTCTAGTACCCATAACACAAGCTATCCTTAGCTTGGGACTTGATGGCGTTGTGTGTTAGATGTCCGGAATATTTATTTATTTATTCATCTATTTTTTCATTATTACTAGCGAATTTAATACCGCCATATTTTTTATTGTAACTATATTCTATATTCCCGAAAAACTTCTTTTAATAGTATTCATACCCGCCTCTAAGCTTCCTACGGGTAGTGTACAATGCTCAGACTAAGAACATTATACCTAATATTTTCGGTTCTCATAAAATTTTCTTCTTTTGTTGTCTAAGTATACAAACCTTTTCCTGACAATAAAGAACACAAAAAAATAATTATCCAATTTGATTGTGTGCAGAAGTTATGTGCGTAAATACATTTCAGTGATTCATTATTATTTTTATAGATTATATTATTGTTTACTTTACTTATTTGCTGGGTAAAATTTAGATTGTACAATTTTATGTCTCGGAAGATAATTGGACGGAAAGAACTAGATACCACAACACAAGGAATTTATATTTCTGTAACAATAAATAAATTATTATTAGGCAGGAAGGTAAATACATATTACGAGTATGTTGTTTGAAGAACAAGAATAAGTTAAACTGTTTATATACAGTGAACATAATCGACTACTGGTTTGACTTGTACTTCAAAGGTTTAAGTGAAAAACACTTGTAGGCAAATCATCACAATTCTTAACACAGTGGTTCAGCAAAAGGGTCCTATTATACCACGCTGGTCAACTGGGTTGGTATAGGTTTGTGTCAGGTTTGGTTCTGTGGATTCGTTCCCAAAACACCGTCCCCGGACCGGAAGGGGTATCAGCCCGAGTGATGACCTGAGCCCTTGACCATATGTCGGACCGCTTCAGGGAGGTTTTGGACGCTACCCTGGCGTCCGGACGCTTCCCTGAGTGCTGGAAATGCGGGAAGCTGGTCCTGTTGAAGAAACCTGGATGGCCTGCTGATTCGGTGTCGCGGCCTATAGGCCCATCGTGTTGCTGGACGACGCGGGCAAATTGTTCGAGAGGATACTCTCTATCCGCATCGTCCGGCATCTTAGCGAGGTGGGCTCCGACCTGTCGGACGCCCAATTCGGATTCCGAGAGGGGCGTTCGACGGTCGATGCCGTGATGCGCCTTAGGGCCGTGACCTAAGAGGCAGTGGGCTGTGGCGGCGTGGTGTTGGCGGTGTCCCTGGACATTGCGAACACCTTCAATAGTCTGTCATTCATGCCATCACGAGGACCGAGAGGGCGTCTTGAGACGGCGACCCATGTCGTGCGGCGTTCCTCAGGGATCTGTCCTTGGGCTGGGCTAACGAGTAGCCCTGGATAAGACGGAGGTCCTATTATTCCATGGGCCCCGTCGTGGTCCGCCTCCCAGCGCCTCTATTGAGGTCAACTTGGTCCTCGTACCGGTTCGAGCCCAAATGAAATGTCTGGGCCTGATCCTCGACGGTAGGTGGCTCTTCGACGAACATTTCCGACAGCTTGCCCCGAAGCTGGTCGACGCTACCTCTACCCTTGGGCGACTCTTGCCCAATTTAGGTGGAGCCAGCATCGCAACGAGAAACCTCTACACGGGGGTTGTCCAGTCGTTGGCGCTGTATGGTGCACCGGTGTGGGTGGCGGCTGTGACCGCCCAGAATAAAGCGCGCCTGTGGCGCCCTCAGAGGGTATTGGCGGTCAGAGCCATACGCGGACACCGCACCGTGTCGACCGAGGCGGCGTGCGCCTTGGCCGGAACACCCCCATGGGATTTGGAGGCGGAGAACGTCTTTCGTCTTCCGCCCGAAGAGGTACGCGAGTGGCGTGAAGCCGCTCGTCGAGCCACGATGGCTTGTTTGTCGTCCCGGCTGGAGGCTCCACAGTTGGTGTTGGGATGTTGTATATATGATAATCGGCGCGCGAACTATTTATTGCGCGATTCAGAATTTGTAGTTACTCCGTGTAGTGCTGGTTTTGTCACCTTAGAGGCGTTCCAGCCGGTTATCCTCCAGTGGGCAGGGCGGCAGCACGGGACCCTTTCCTTCCGACTGACGCAGGTTGTTTCCGGGCACGGTTGCTTCGGGAAGAACCTGCACTCGGTCGCCAGGAGGCCATTGAGTCTCGCCAGCCACCACTGCGACTGCAGTGAGGACTCGGCCCAGCACACCCACACAGCCCAAGCGGGGCAGTTGGCGTTCTGCCCCGCTTGGACGTCGCAGCGTCGGGACCTCAATGCAGTCATAGGTGGAGATCTCTCGCTACCGGCCGTCATACGCTCCATGGCCGGTAGTGATAGCAGTTTTACCGCGGTTCTGCGAAGACGTAATTTCGCAGAAGGAGGGGGCGGAGAAGGCCCGGGAGGATGACCTCCAGTCGATCCCAATCCGGCGAACCGGGTGGCGGAGGCGCGCCTATCTGTGCCTCATGCCGCCCTGAGTGTGGCGGATGGACGGGATGGGTTTTCCCCTCCATCCGCTTCAGAGGTCAGCTGCGAGGAAGCGACGTACGCGTGTGCCGTGCGTCGCCTAAATTGAGATAGTTTTCAGCAGATGGTGCCCGCTTCATAGCGGGCAGGCGCTATGAGGGGTCCGGTTGTGTTAATAGTTATAGTAGTAATAGTAGTTCCCGGACCCCACTCTTCTCAGGCGCAGAGTGGCACACCGTGTGGTTTTAGTCAGTTCAATTCCGACACACCGCCCCGCCGCAAACCCCGGCCAAATAAATAGTAATAAATAGCAAATAAGAAAACAGTAGAATAAGAAATTGTAATAAAATAAGTATAGTAATAGAACGAAACAGAGAAAATGTAACTAGATTAGAAACAAATAGTAATAAATAAGATAAATACTATTATTACCCCTGAAATGTACAAAATAAAGAAGAAGAATTATAGTAGACATCTTAGAATAGGTTCGTTAAGTGGGAGTCCCACCCACCAGAATAAAAGATGAATGTGAGGAATGTCAGTGCGAGAAGCATACAAGCGAGAACTGGTGTGATAAAGAGAACTAGGATTCATAAGGGCCAATTATGTTCGCGGTTAGACTGTATAACAAAAAAACCCCGGCGGGTTGACGGCTCAAGGGGGTTAACACAGGTAAAAAAAATTAGTTCGTGTCAGGTTTTCCTTCGTATTGCCTTTTACGATATCCACTTTGTTTTTTTTTCTGTTGCCGCAAGGATTGCAGTCTAGTTATTCTTTATTGACACTATGCTATTTACAGCCAGTAACAACAACGATGCATCCTTTTATGATCGCAAGTATTCTGAAGAGTAAGAAGGAATGCGATTTAAGTTGCTTCGCTAGCATCTCAGTAGTGGGATCCAAGATGCCTGAGAAATTAATATTGCAGTTACGGGTATGTGGCTTTTGAATTTTGATATCTAGGTATTTGCTTTAGTTTTTATTTATATATAGTGAAAAGTTAACCTTCAGCAATGTGGTAAGGCAGTCCGAGAAATTTACCAAAAAGTATCTTTTCTAAGTAAAAATACCTGCAAACAAATATTTTTTGTTTAGATAATAAATAGAGTACGAATGAAGCAATGCTTTAGTTTAGACGAATGGATATAAAAAACTGCGTGCAGAAGCATCTGCATACAGTTTTTTATATCCATTCGTCTAAAGCTAAGAATATGCAGAGCTTTGGGAAGGGATTTTAGTGGTTTTAGAAAATAAGAGAGTAAGGTTAAGTCGTGAGAGGAAAATCCAGGAGCTGTATTTTGTCTATGGGTATAGATAAGGTTTGGAACAGAGGTGATGTATTATGATCCATGTAGAAACAAGTTTAAGGATAATCGTCCTTATTTTGTTGTATATAACAACAAAATAAGGACCGGCCATCTATCGTAATAGTTTCAAGACAAATACACATAGAAACGTGTCTTATCTATCTACGCCTATTCATATATTATACTTTTAGGAAAGATTACGGCCTGGTGCAATAATCTCTGAGATCTATGGACAGACGGAGACCCTAGGACCAATATTAACCCCGAATTCTACAGGGCCCATTGGAAACTGTGGCAATTGTCGACTTGAATGGCAAACAAATATCAAAGTAAGTATCTTGCGGTTTTTAAATATTTGGACAGAATAATAACGTATATCTATATGATAATAATAATTTTGTTTTGGAGAGCTATTAATAAATTGATTGTAAACTGACTTTAATAGCCCACAGCCCCAGACATAGGGCTCTGTTTAGAAAGGTTTAAAAAGGAAGGAAAAGGAGGTTGAATATTATTCATAGGAATTTGTAATTTACAATATTTATAACAAATATTTACAACATTTACAAATATTTCAAGTATATATATACTGTAAATATATCCGTATATAATGTGTTTATATTTTAAGACCTATTATTCCAGTTAGTAGATCCAGAGACTGGTCTGGAAATTACGAAACCGCATGTTCCAGGAGAGCTCCTAACGAAAATAACTGGTTTTTCTGTAAGTAACCAATATTATATAATTTCAACTAAACTGTTGACGTAACAGACAGATAGACAGAGTTACTTTCGAATATTAGTATGGATTTTTAGCCAATTTATTCTGATTGTCAGGAATACTATAATAACCCAGAAGAAACTGCAAATGCATTCACAGAAGACGGCTGGTACAAGACTGGAGACATTTTGTACAGAGATGAAGAAGGCAACTATTTCTTTGTCGAACGACTGAAAATGCTCATCAAATATCGTGGTATCCACGTAAGTAGACCTATAGGTATGATTTGAAAAGAAAATTTTCGTTACTGACTCCTTCTTTTTTGAGGGAGGGGGAAGGGTTTTAAGAGACTATTAGGCATTGTTTTGTAACTCTTGAATTACACTGTAAATCTGGACTGGTAATAAATAAATAAATAACAATCACCACAAGGTAACCGGCCTCTTCGTTAACCCCTAACTAAAAAAATCTTCTTACTCTAGAAGAAAGAAGAATTTCCCTTTTCATTAAAAAGTATTGCGAAAATTATGATATTCATGATTACTTCGATTTCAACTAACTATCTCTTCATTGTTCGTAACAGATAACACCTCCAGAATTACAATCTGTAATCTCAGAGCACCCTGGTGTCAGCGAAGTGAGTGTGACGAGTATTCCTCATGAAGAAGACGGAGAACATCCTGTAGCTTTTGTAGTGAGAAAGGAAGGTAGCAATGTGACTGCGCAGGAGATCAAGGATCTTGTAGCTAGTAAGTATCGTTACATTCATGTGCATGTCTGATGTTAAAAAATCTAGATCACCATATCACAGGGTCATACATCCTCTCTATCACGGCATGATCTCTGACTCAAAGGATTCTAACACCTTTGCGATGCGACCTGCTTGCTTAGCCTAGATGCAAATGATTCGCGTCGAATCCCTTTCTACAAATACTAACGCCTTTGTTCTCTTCTATTATTTGCTTTGCCCCACGTGGCTTGACATTGAGATAACACCATTCACATACATTTGTTAGTTTTCTAGTCGGCTCTTATCACACCTATAGGATGAATAAGGGTGGTGAAACTCCACATCCTTAATCCATTAAAACACAAATATATTCTATTTAAAATTCCATTTATCTATTTACAGGCAAACGATCTAAAGCTCAAAACTTGAGAGGCGGAGTTGTGTTTTTGGATAAAATCCCGTTAACATCTACAGGAAAGATTGCTCGTGGTAAACTAAAGCAGATGGCGCTGACCGCCCAGAGGGAATAGTTGTACTAATTTTTATTAATTTTGATAATTTTTAATATTAACACTTTAAAGTTCAAGATAAAGGAGCTTTTACAGGTTGAATTGGCGGAGTCAACCAGGTCTTAGTTCATCACACAATACATTAATATGCTATATGTGTATGTGTATGAATATAGTCGTATATATGTATGTATTACTGTTTATAATATATTTGTGTCTTCCAATATATTAGTAATTTATTTATCTAGGAACATAGGTTTGAAGGAACATATTGATGATAAATTTAATTGTTTTTTTTTTCAATTAAATGTATGTATTATTATGGTTAATTCATACGTTTCATGAAATAGTAATCCATCCACAGACTACCTGCTTAACTTTACAATACTAGTAGCCTCATTATGATAATCGAAATAAAATGAGAGTAAATCTGTACCGTTATTTGTATATATGAAACAAAGAAATTTTAAAATTAAAATTAGTTTGAGAATTTTGGTGTAAGTGTTTTATTTATTTCGTCTAGTTTTGTTTGTATAATCTGAGAACTGACGTTTTTGACATTTAAGACTAGAATGAAGCCGTTATTTTTATATACAATGAAACATGGACTTTTTGCAATGGAAATAAAGTCTAAAAATGGAATAAACTGTTCCCAATTTAAATTGATATGATGCGTCGAATCCCTTTTGGTCCGAGAGCTGGCTACGAAAACGTGAACTGATAAGGTACAGTAACGAACCAGTATATAACCTCTCCTAGGTAGTATAAGTACAGAGCGAGGTCCGTCAGAACTCTCTCCCGGGGCGGAAGGCTTGGGTGGGCGATCAAAGTCGTAAATTTTCAATAAGAAAAAAATGATTAGGTGCAGTTCTGAAATTTGGCAGAGTTATAGTTTTTAACTGTAGGAATCTAGGCAAATTATTGTCAGAAGTCTAGGTCGGGGCTTAAAGGCTGTCAGAAGTCGACAAAGTTGTAAAAAAATTGTTTAAATTTAAACCATAAGGTGAAGTTCTGACAAATACATTTTTGTATCATTTGTTGCTTATCGAACCTGTATATAAATTGTCAGAAGTCTTAATAATGGCTAAGTACATAAAAATGATGATATAGTCAGAAGTTGCTGAAGCGGCTATCGCGACGGAAAGCAACGTTTCGAATCTAGTTTAGAGTTAAAATAACAAGGTGCAGTTCTGACAATTGCATTTTTATATCATTTATAGCTTACCGAACCTGTACATATATTGTCAGAAGGCTAAATAATGGCTAAGTACAGAAAAAATTATCATATGGTCAGAAATTGGTGAAGTGGCTATCGCGATGAAAAGGAACGTTGAACTTGACATTGAGATAACACCATTCACATACATTTGTAAGTTTTCTAATAAAGGTTACATTTGTGTATAGTCAACTTGGCCAAGAGGGCTGATCAGATTAGGTGTCCGTAACTTCTTACTGTTTCATTTTATCAATAGTATGTAACTTCTGCCTCATCATTTTCAACAGTCTCTAGTTTTCCTCTACTGAACTCTAGGTGTCTTCTTAGAAAATGGGTTTACTCCTACCATACCACGCTGGCCAAACAGTTCTAATTCGGGATTATTTCAAGTATTCGTTGTCTTTGCGGTTCCGTTGTCCTGCGTACTTTGCTTGCTTAGTACGCTCTTACGATACCTGTAGGATGAACAAGGGCGGTGAAACTCCATATCCTTAAACCATTAACACACAAATATATTCTATTTAATTCCATTTATCTATTTACAGGCAAACGATCCGAGGCTCAAAACTTGAGAGGCGGAGTTGTGTTTTTGGATGAAATCCCATTAACATCTACAGGAAAGATTGCTCGTGGTAAACTAAAGCAGATAGCGCTGACCGCCCAGAGGGAATAGTTGTACTAATTTTTATTAAATAACAATTTTTATTTCAATATAAAAGAGTTTTTACTGGTTGAATTGGCGGAGTCGATTTTTGTGTCAGCGTTAACGGTTATTTTTGTGAATAGTTTTGTTTAGTTACAAATATGAGACGTACACAGGCAGACACTAATAAAGAAAAGTAGAAGGTTTAGAAAGTCGTTTCATATGCCTATTTTTGTAATAGTTTATTAAGATACTTTTGGTGGTTAGTTTTACAATGAACGGTCCAGCTTGGCATGGTAATCTTTTTTTTATGTATAGTCCTGCCAAAACGACTATTCCGCCTGATGGAAAGCTTAAGCAGAATCCAAGAGTGGTGGTCTCTCATTAGGGGCCATCCATAAAGTACGTCACACGAATTTCATGATTTTTGAGCCCCCCCCCCCGTCCTTGTCACAGGTGGTCACATTTCTGAGACCCTCCCCTCCCTAGTGTGACGTCACAAGTTTTGCAATTTCACATCGAAAAATTATTAAATTAAAACAGCAGTTCCGAAATTAGTTTTATTTCCATTTAAATTAAGTACTTTTTTTATGAAATCAACACTTATAAATTCGGATCGAATACTGAATACGCAAAAAATCAGAACAACATCAGACCTTGTATGAAAAAGATTAAATACTGATTATCAACAAAACAATTGAAACCGTATTGTCCTAAAGATAGAGTTGGAAACATTTTTTAGTTAAATTAATATTTCAAATTACGCAATTAGTACCTCTAGATACGAGTATATTAGATTTTGAAATGTGAAGTCACGAAACTTAGGACCCCTCCCACCCCTTGTCACACCATGTCACACTTTGTCGACCCCCTCCCCCCCCCCCCTTTACGTGTGACGTACTTTATGGATGGCCCCTTATGAATGCATACTATACAGCATTCTGCATCATTGAGCCTCCTTGTAATCTTTAAAAAAATTGAATTGCCTCTAACATAATATACATGTTTTATGCATATAAACCTTCCTCTTCAATCAGTCTATCCATTGCTGAAAACTGCATTATAATCCGTTAAGTAGTTTAAAAGATCTAAGCGAAACAGCGGAAGCGACTTCATTCTACGAGTATATTACGTAAAGAAAATGTAGTTTTGTAAACGCATAATGTAAGTAGTGAGTACAAACAAGTAGGTGAATGTGAATAGCGGTAATGATACAATTATGTGTATACACACAATCCTTACTTAATATTATAAATGCGAAAGTAACTCTGCCTGTCTATCTGACGCGCTTTCACGTCAAAATTACTAAACTGATTTAATTGTAATTTGGTACACAGATAGTCTACAGCCTGAGAAAGGATATAGGCTATTTCTTAATGTAAAAATAGTTTGTAAGGCGTTGAAAGGTGGGATGAAAGCTTTTATAAATGCTGCTCGAAGTCATTATTCTGCGCGGACAAAGTCGCGGGCACAACTAGTATACAATAATATTAAGTAAAAGTATATATCAAAAAGATTTAGTATTATATTTTTTTTTATACCTATTCTTTTTTTATATTTATATTCATTATAATAGTCTAAAAAGGTGTACACAGATACATAAATGAAGTTAATGCTAACATAATTACACATACAAAGCAAAAGTAGGCAGCCATTCATACATAGATAATAATTAGCAAAGATTTATGGGATACTATTTTATAACCTCTATGGGCACCGAATCTCTTTATCTCTGAAGGTCATTCACGAATCGGAATCAATCTGAGCTTAAACCTCGAGCTGAAAATCTTTTTCAAATATAATAACTAAACAAATAAATAATTCAGGCAAATACTATACGATATAATCCATACTAATTTTATGAAGCTGAAGAGTTTGTCTGTTTGACTGACTAATCTCAGGAACCGCTAATCCGATTTATCGAGGAAGGCTATGGGTTATATATCATCACGCTAAGATCAATAGGAGCGGAGCACTAATGAAGGATGTTACGAAAACCGGGGAAAACATTACACTACGGGCAATAAGAGACGTAAACGAGGTTGCGTGGGTCAGCTAGTAAATGACATAAACAATACGTACAATAGGTACACATAAAATAATTGTGCTCTTCAACTAAATATTATAGGATATAGGCCAAATCATGGATTAAAAAAAATAGTAGATAAAAAAGTTATACCGCCTGTCTACGTCAGTGAATATTTGAACTTAAGTTCAAATAACAAAGTTATAGATCGTTTAGATCAAATGGACGAGGCAGATAATATCATGTATTTTCAAAAATACTGGCAACAATAATTAGTTTTTTATTATTGACTTTTAGCCTCTGTTATTAAGTACAGTTGAAAAGAGCGCTGTTCAAAAGGAATGAAGATGTTCAAAAGATTATCTTTTCTTGCTTAACATTTTAATTAAGGAAAGTTTCTATATAGGAAATAAACGTAGAGGAATGAAGATAAATTTAATATCATAATTTTTTTGTCAAAAAGAGAGTTCGTAAAAAAAATATTAGTTTTCAACTTTTTAAAGACTTATTGGGTTACTTGGTTATTGTACCCGAGGTCGGTGGTCTAATATTTTTTTATATTTTTAAATATACATTATTGTTTATCTTTTTTATATATTTAAAAATGTAATTAATATGTATATAAAAATGAAACAAAGAAAATACTAATAATACTTTTAACTGTATTTTTTGTGAACAATTTTGTTTATTGGTAAATACGTACACAGGCAGTCACTAATAATGTACGTACAGCATCAAATAACGCTAACAGATGAGCTTCTGCGCAAAGGGTTAGATGACGTCACTTTAATATCAGTTTTCTTGAATTTATAAGTATGAGAATGAAGTGCTCACTCGTCAGTAACTAAGAACACGCCAGTAGCTAACGTCGCGCGACGATCGTCTAAGTGCCAACAAAAACTGTAGTGCCACTGAAAATGAAATTATTCGAAATAAACAATGAAAAGTACCACATGGGACATTTAGTGTGGGACGGTTTGAGAGCCTTTCCCGATACGATTTGTCAGGTAAATTTAATACACATTATTTTTAAAAAGTAACATTATCTTAATTAAAATTCTTTGCCTATTTTTTAATTACGACTACAAGATCTTTTAAATTTGTGAAATCTTTATTACTAAATATTTTTTAGCGAAATGAAACAATATATACCTAGTTATATGTAGTTGTAGCCACTAAAATTACTTCTCTATACAAATAAATAAAATTGGAGTGTCTGTTTGTAATATTAAAATAACCGCTTTCTACTACATGCACATGAATGTATATACGGTACACATACCAAAATATATATTTTTAAAATTTTTGTCTGTATGTCTATCTGTCTGTTTGTTCCGGCTAATCTCAGGAACCACTAGTCTGATTTTAATTTTTTTTTCGGTGTTGGATAGTCCATTTATCGAGGAAGGCTATAGGCTATATATCATCACGCTACTACTAATAGAAGCGGAGCACCAATGAAGAATGTTTCAAAAACGGGGGAAAATTTTCACGCCACGGGCAATATACTCGTAAGACGCAAACGAGGTTGCGTGGGTCAGCTAGTATTTTATAAATATAGTGTCATTGCATCGCGCTGGGTTCTTGAATTTTTAAATCCTACTACTATTATAAAGGCGAAAGTTTGTAAGTATGGATGTATGTATGTATGGATGTTTGTTACTCTTTCACGTAAAAACTACTGAATGGATTTGAATGAAACTTTACCACAATATAGCTTATACATCAGAATAACACATAGGCTACTATTTATAAAGATATAGCTTCGCCTCGCGGCGTTGCCCGCAGTTATCATCGTACCGCGGGTAGCACCGCGGGGTTCAGCTAGTATTATCATAAGCGCAAGGAGTCCAATATGTATTTGTTTTGTACTATTTCCTTTTGTATTTACTCTTTCAATTAGAGTTGGACGGACTATACATACACTTATATCTCTATTCCAAAGCGGTAAGTTCAGGTGCAGTGCCCAAACAAGCATAGTTTGACAATTTTGAACTACACGGTTAGATCAAACAGTTGGCAAGAATCGCGAAATATAGCCGGTAAGGCTATTGTAGCAACCAAGAATTTAAAAGATATCAAATTTTATAGATTTTTACTAAGAAGTGTCAGAAAGTGAAAAAACAAAACACGAAACGAACGAACGAACGACAGCCAAATCAACACGAACTTAAATAATTTTGCATCTGTTGTATATTTTTAATAGGCACTATCTTCAAAAACTTGCTATTCAGAATCCAAATTACACGTAGTCTTAAAATTACCCTCAATGTTTTTTTTCGTACAAATTACTCATTTTAATAGTTTGTTTAAATAATTTTGTTCTAGCAAAGCACCAGGGAGGATTATGTTCAGTGATAACCATTAAACGCTGCTGATGTTGAAGTAATTATTTTAGTTGCCATCATAATATTATATATCCGTAATATAGCCATACAAAATGTTTCGTACAAACTGTTTATTTTAAAGAAGTCTAGAAAAAAATCCAGTAGTGTTATCTGAAGTTAAGCCAAGATTAGATTTTTGGGTCATCATTCATTTTGGTGAACAATTTTGTTTATTAGCAAATACGTGCACAGGCAGTTACTAATTGAGAACTAGAAGATTTAGATAGTGATTCTTGAATCACTCTATCGTCTATCTATTGCTACTGCCTTTGAGAAGGTTGAAACATCTAAGTGAACAAACAGCGGCAGCGACTTTGTTTTATAATAGGTAAAGATAATGCAGTTTTGTAAACGCAAAATGTAAGTAGTGAGTACGAATAATTAGGTAGAAAATGTATGACAATAATATTATACAATTATGTGTATACACACAATCTATTTAATACCTTCATAAGAGCAATTCTTGTATATATATATAAGACAATTAGTCGGGATTATTAGAAATAGGTAAAATAAAACTCACTGTGTTGCTCTGAAAATACAAAGAAACGACATTTAAAGTTTCTTAACAGATTTGTCGATTCCTTTGAATTATAACACGTAATCACAAAGATAATACCATCTGCCTGCTGGAGATATGTAATCCATCCCTTGTAGTGGATCCTTGCCACTTTGTGGTTGTTCATATGCAATATCAATAACAAGGCCACACGGCCTACTTACACAACCATTGTAGAGTTGAAGAAACAAAAAGAAATTAACAATGTTTTAATACAAGAGGGACAGCAATATCATTACACTTTTAATGAATAAATATAGCTCATTTAATAAAATTGTACACATACTGGCATGGGTGTACAGTTATATATATACAGATATATATATACCTTACAAGAAATTAGGAAAGCCAAATTATCAATTATAAAACATGTACAGTAAGAAGAATTTACAGAAGAGATAACTCCTTATCTCTAAAATTACAAGAGTTGATGAGTGTTGGTATCATTTATGTTTGTAAAGTCCCCCGACGCAGGATTTAGTCCTAGTGCGATAGTTTTCTTTAAAATAATATATTTATTTTCACAGATAGATGCTGCTACGGGTGAGAGCGAGACAAACGCATCAGTTCTTCGTCGGTCGGTGCAGTTCGCGAGATGCCTTCGTCGCTTTGGTGTGCAACCCGGCGATGTGATGACGGTGAGTGGCAGGAACCACCTCGATGTGCACATACCCTACTACGCAGCACTCATGATTGGAATGCCTTTTGCTGGTGTAGACCCAGATTTCAAATATGGTAAGTTTAAAATAAAAATTGAACTATTGACTTGTATTTCTTTCTAGCTTTGTCTGCGTCTTCAAATAGCTTGTTTCGTACACTGTGAAGAGAAGGTAAACCTGAAACTATTCTTATACCAACCCGTCTGGTCAGCGTAGTATAATAGCCCAAAACTTCCTTTCGAAGTAAAGGCTGTATCTATCCACCAGTGAAATTTTATAGACTGTTGATGAAGAAAAAATCATAAATAGTTTTCACCGTGGGTGAACCACCCTTTGGTATGAATGGGCCGGCTCGACCGGCCTCACAGGAACCGGTATGAAATACCGCTTGCGCTGTATTTCATCGAGTGAGTGAGAATACCGGAGGCCCATAAACCCCAACCCTCCCCTCCATCCCTCTCCCCATCCCCCAAAGGCCGGTAACGCACTTGTGTCACCTCTGCGGTAATCGCTAACCATCAGGTGGTTCGTCTGCTCGTTTACTCCGTAACAACAATATATATAGGTATCCAGTTATTTATCAAACAAGAGTTAAGCCAAGTAAATAAAGAATAATGCACCTAAAGTGCATGATGTATTAAATAAATAATAAATAATAAATAGATTAATTCTTTTGTTACTTTTCTGTCAACTTCCAAATGGAAATTTTGACGTCCTAATAATTCAGGTTAAGATGAGATAGTTCAATTTGCGTCTCACCTGTCAAAATCCTTCAAGCCAATAAGGCTCTTGGGCAGAGTTCAGCAAGAAGAGGACTTCCGAAGTACTTTTTGGAAGATCTAGAATGCTCTGTGAATAACAAAATAAAACCAGCAAAACTACCAACTCTATGTGCTGCAATTAATGATAAAAATATATAAAATGTGGATAACATGAAATGGGGTCCGTCTTTCGAAAAAACAAAAAACGATCTCTGACATATTATCGTTAAAATAGTATATACTTAAAATATATTACATCAAAATAGACGTACGTTTAATAGAAAAAAAACAGATTTCCTTTTTTATTTTTATTGATTGCATAATTTTTATTTTCATCATTTACCAAACATAACGTGACAGAAGTATGCGGGTTTAACGGAGTTAATTTAAACTAAATGATCAGTTCTGGCCTAGAGTGAGACAAAGTAAAGTTATAATAGAAATATTATATTTTTACTGAGTATACGTTATCATTACGGAGAATCAGTACGCTGAAGTGGAAATGGGCCGGTCATGTCTCTAGACGTACCGATGGTCGGTGGAGCCGAAATGTGCTTGAGTTGAGACCGCGATTAGGCAAACGTAGTGTAGGGCGCCCTGCAGCACGATGAATTGACGACTTAAAAAGAGTGGCTGGCAGCGGATGGATGCGGACTGTCCAAGACCGGGATGGTTGGCGCTCCTTGGGGGAGACCTACGTTCAGCAGTAGACGGCAAATGGTTGAAATGCATACATTATACGTAATACGTACGTACTCAATAGAGCATTACCATGGTCATTAAGATAATAGCCCGCGGACGTTCAGAAATTGGCGTTGAGTTATGAACAATGAACAATATGACTGCACGGTTGGCCGAGTGGTCTTAGCGGTCGCCATGCCGCTTGCTACTGCGCCTTGGTGTCAGTGTCTTGGGTTCAAACCCCACGCGGTAAACACTTTGTGTGATCCACTAAATTGGTGTCCCGAGTCTGGATGTTCTTTGTGTCCGTTTCATGTATGTTTGTAAAGTCCCCCACGACACAGGATGTTTATTCCTAATGTGGGAGTTGTCTTTAAAAAAAAAAAAAAAAAATCTACGGTTACATAATAATAACTTCACCCATAGGTGAAGTAACAATTATAAAAGTAGAAATATTAACAAATATAAAAGTAGAAATACTTAGCAATTAGTTTATGACATATCATAAACTAAATGCTAATTAATTATCGGCGGGATATTATATTCGATCGGGAAATTATATTTCCACAACATTGTATTGGCCGAAGTCCAAATACAACTGGTTTGGTTAGTTTAGTTTGGATTAATGAAACGAGGATATTATCACAGATGATTGAGATATCAAGTTCTTTGGTTTGTTACTATTTGTTAATTAACACCTACCAGAGATAAAAGTTCAATTTGAGTTTAACTTCGTTTTATTGGCCTAGATCTAGAGTCAAATGTCGAATAAGTACATTGTATTACTTTGCACATTAAGTACCTAAAGATCTCGGACTCAAACAAGGCTAGCTTAGTGCGATAAATTATGTTTAATAATAGAGTTAAACAAACAAATTACAAAATGACCATTCTGGAATACTACAAATGCTACTTTTTAAAGCTCTTGACAAAATCGACAATAATGGGACGTGGGAGAGCCACACTTCGGCATGAATGGGCCGCCTCGGTCGGAACGATACCACGGCCTCATAGAAACCCGGTGTGAAATAGCGCTTGCGCTGTGTTTCACCGAGTAAGTGAGGGTACCGGAGGCCTATAACCTCAAGGTTGGAAACTTGTGACGCCTCTGGTGTTGCTGGTGTCCATGGGCAGCGGTAACCGCTAACCATCAGGTGGTACGTCAGCTCGTTTGCCTCCTATGAAATATAAATGATAATAATAATGTGCTCTCGTTTTTATCACTTTAAAGCTAGCTTATAAGTTAACATAAAATCCAAACTCAAGTTTGTTAGAAATTAAAAGAAATAATTGACATTATTTTTACTTTCAGATCAAATAAAAGTTCATTTTAAGATATGTTCTCCAAAAATTGCGTTTTGTCAAAAGGAATGTTTCCAAGATCACTTACAAGCTATTAAAGACATGGAGTTGGACACAAAATTAATCTGCTTTGATGATGGAGAATACTCCATGAAGAAGTTTATTCAGGAGTTTGATGACGGTTGTGATGATACAGAGTTTGAGTAAGATTTTTTGTGTACTTCCTTAGTTAAATATGTATCAAGTATATTTACGACTTCAAAAACGACGAGATTCTATGTTAAATTATTTGTATTATTATTTTAGTCTTTGAGATATTGAATTCAGACAGCTTTAAAATGGTGGAATGAATCGCCAATGAAATAGATAAAGTGTCTAATAATTGTTTACAATGTCTTTATATAATGATATACTTTTAAATGACACAGTTCTTAAGTTAGAAGATGTTATTAATACTTTAAAAGCGAAAATTGGAATAAAATTGTTACGAAATTTTAATGATTAATTTAAATTTCAGGCCATTAGAATTCGATTTGGAACAAATTTATGGCTGGCTCTTAAGTACAGGTGGCAGCACAGGCGTAATTAAGCTTGCTGCCATTAAACATAGGACGTTTTTTAAAAAGATAATCGAATTGAAGCCTCTTTTGAAATCGTTTCCATATGATGGGAAAGATATGTATGTTCATTTATTTCTTATTTACATATAATTGCTTTATCTTTACTGTTCTAATCTTATCTAACTCAAATGTTTTAATAAGAGTAGATAGAATTTGATGCAGCAGATAGTTTGTAGCCTCGGCGACTTAGGTTCTGCGTTGATCATTCGGTTTGAGAGCGAGTAATTTTTTAATCTTACATCATTTTACTGCAGGACATAGGTCGCTCCTAGATGTTTTGTCTACTTTACTACGCTGGGTGGTACTATAGATGGGTTGCTATAGGGATTATTCCAAGTTTTCCTTCTCTTTGCAAAGATGTTGCTGCCCAGTTTGTTTCCTTAGTCGCCTCTAACGACACCCATGCGATGAATAGGAGAAGGAATTGATGTTTCACTTAAACTTTGTTCTGTAGAGCAAATTTGCCGAATGTGCCATTACTTCATTTGTCTCCGGTGCAGTGGTTTTCTTCAGCGTTTGGAGTATTGACCTGCCTTGCCATGCGTGTTACCAAAATAATGACATCAGCTCCCTCCACAGTAGAGCACGTCATTGATATAATTAACCAGTATAAGGTAAGCTACCAATTATAGGAGCTAAATTTCTGTTTATTTTTAGCTTATTTTTATTTGTTTTTGGTTACCGAATATCTAATTTTTCATTATTACTAGCGAACTTTATGCCGCCATATTTTTTCTTGTAACCATGTTCTGTATTCCTGAAAAACTCGTTTTAATAGTATTCATTTGCCAGCCCGCCTTAGCTTCCTACGGGTAGTGTACAGTCGCAGATTAGGAACATATAATATTTTCGGTTCTCATAAAATTTTCTTGTTTTATTGTCAGGAATAAAAGAAGAAAATTTAAATAAAGAACAGAAAAAAGAATTATTCAATTTGATTGTGTGCAGAAGTTACGTGCGTAAATACATTTCAGTGATTCATTTTTATTTTGTAGATTATTTTTTGCTTCTATTTTTTGTTTACTTTACTTAATTGCTGAGTAAAATTAAGATTGTAAAATTGTTTGTCCGAGACATACAATTTTACAATCTTAATTAAACATAATTGGACGGAAAGAACTAGATTATTTATATATTATATGTTATTTTTGTAACAATAAAGAAATTATTATTAGGTAGGTAAATACATATTATATTGTTTGAAGAACAAGGATAAGATTAACTATTTATTTACAGTGTACATAATCGACTGCTGGTTTGACTTGTACTTCAAAGGTTTAAGTGAATATCACTTGTAGGAAAATCATCACCATTCTTAACACCGTCTAGTGGTCCAGCAAAAGGGACCTATTATACCACGCTGGTCAAGTGGGTTTGTGTCAGGTTTTCCTTCATGTTGCCTTTTACGATACCCACTTTGTTTTTTTCTGTTGCCACAAGTATTGTAGTCCAGTTATTCTTTATTGACACTAAGCTGTTTACAGCCAGTAACAACAACGACGGGGCCTTTTTTGATCGCAAGTATTCTAAAGAGTAAGAAGGAATGCGATTTAAGTTGCTTCGCTAGCATCTCAGTAGTGGGATCCAAGGTGCCTGAGAAATTAATATTGCAGTTACGGGTATGTGGCTTTTGAATTTTGTTATCTAGGCATTTGCTTTAGTTTTTATTTATATGTGGTGAAAATACGAATTAAGCAATGCTTTAGTTCATTTGTTCAGTTTTTTATAACGTATTTAGCCTAAAAGAGGTACTGTAGTTCGACAGGTATTTCCTATTGTATTCTTTGATACTTAATAAGTTTACGTCAAGCTTGAGTCATATTAAATATGGATTAGAAACACAGTTGTGACTCTCAAGTTGCAAGACTCTCATCGTTCTCGTCTTACCATCATTAGCCCGATGGAGTCCATTGCTGGACATAGCCATCTACCAAGGAATACCACACAAGCCTAGTCTGTTGCTTTTTGCATATAGTCGCTGCCAGCTCTCTTACGTAAGTTGTCCCGCCATCTCTGGCGAGAGGGCGTCCCCCACTACCGTTTGCCATTTGCCACCTATTTCCTGCTTTTGACTGGAAGTGCATTCCAGAGTAAAACTGACTGTACATATAAAGAAGAATTTATAAAATTAGAGGTGTAAGAGGGAAGAAGAAGAAGTAAGTTGTTTGTTGAGCGAAGACTCCGGTCGTGATTGGAACACAAGAAGTGTGAAACAAGGTATTCGGGTAATGATGGGCACTTGAGAAAAGAAAATAGACAGGTCAGAGCTCGCTGACTGCGACGTTGACGATTTGGAAACCATTGCAACTTGGAACGTAAAGCAGATACATGATCATAATTGCGAAGACTGAAAACGAATCGAATGCAATTATTGAGAAGCCGATCTAGTTTTTTTACGAGGTCTGCATTCATGTCAAAATAGTACACATCATCATAGTCGATCAGGGGAAAAATTAGGAATTGCATAAGCGTAGCTTTAGTTTTAACCGGCAGGAAGTTTTTAGGTGATAGAAATCACGAAGACGCGAGGTGACTTTTTGGCTGACGTTCAAACGAGCAGGCGTGTCGCCTGATGGTAAGCGATTACCGCCGCCCATGGACACCCTCTATATGATACCATATTCTTAACCACTGCACTCAGAGGTATGCTCGCGTTATTGATGACTATTGGTGGGGGTGTGTACGAAACGAGGACGTTAGGTACAGTGTAATGTTGTATGATGTTCCCAATTTAAAAGAAGTGGGGAGATGCAATTCCGTTATATCATATCCGCTATCTACAGCAGCCACATTACTATATAAGATTGTTAATATAGGTATGCGAAGAAGAACCTGTGTCAACAATTGTTTATAGACTTAGATTTTATTTAGATTAGATGAAACATATGATTGTGAACTGGCCCAATGGAGTGGCATTACCATATTGGTTATAACTCCTTAAATAAAGATAAAAAAAAAAAAAAACTATTGGTGGGATGATCGCTTCCCAAGTTTACTTCCCAAGGCGATCACCTGGCATTTGGTTGGACTTACTGACAAACCAAACCTCGCCGACCAACTTTTTATAAAGTCCACATCTTTGTTGATTTTTTCGATAGCGTGATAAAAGTCCTTAACCTTTGTGTATACTTGCAAGTCGTCAGCGTACAGGTGATAAATACACTGAAGGTGTGGTGTTACGAGATTAATGAATGTTGATAGTAATGGAGATTAAACCGTCTTAAGGGACGCCAGTGAGAAGATCACACCAACTCGACGACTGCTCATCGATATAAACTGTTCTCGTCCATGAAGATACGAGTAGGAGGAGAACCATTCCAAAGCTTCTGAGGAGATCATAAGATAGGAAAGGATTGCCAGTAAGACGTCATGGCAGACGGTATTAAAAGCATCCGAGAAGTCAATCGAAGCCAGCACTGTGACTTTGGTATCCTCCATACCATCCCTTATCTCGCCTGTCACTTTAAGTAGAGCGAAGTATGGAAATAGGTCGGCAGTGTTCGGGGAGAGAATGGTTACCCTTTTTAGGTCAAGGAATGATATAGATCTTACGCCATATTGAGGGAAAGGTTCCAGAGTCCAGTAAAAATTAATAATGTGGACTATAGATAGAATGAGATTCAGGAAGGTAACAATCAATCGACGACTTGATGGATTCATCGTTTGGCGAGTGTACGAGGCGGACGCGTTTCTGTGTATTTTTAATTGATTTCAATTCTCGCACTTTCAATTGCATTTGCACACATTTTTTTTATATTTATTCTTCTAAATCTACGAATATGTAGAGTTTTGGGAAAGGATTTTGGTGGTTTTAGGAAATAAGAGAGAAAAGTTGTTAGTTAGGTGGTTAAGTTGTGATGGGAGAATCCAGGAGCTGGATTTTGACTATGGGTATTGATAAGGTTTGGAACAGAGATGATGTATTATGATCCCTGTAGAAACAAGGTTATAGATAATCGTTCTTATTTCGTTATTATCTGACCGGCCATTTATCGAAATAGTTTTAAAACGAGTACACATAGAAACGTGTCTTATCTATCTACGCCTATTCATATATTATATTTTTAGGAAAGATTACGGCCTGGTGCAATAATCTCTGAGATCTATGGACAGACGGAGACCCTAGGACCAATATTAAACCCGAATTCCACAGGGCCCATTGGGAACTGTGGCAATTGTCGACTTGAATGGCAAACAAATATCAAAGTAAGTATGTAGCGGTTTTAAAATATTTGGACAAAATAATGATTTTATATATGATAGCAATAATTTTGTTTTGGAGAGCCATTAATAAATTGGTTATAAACTTACTGTTTAGCAAGAGGTTGAATATGCTTCATAAGAATATGTAATTTAAATATTTATAAATCTTTATGTAATGCAATGGATTCTAACTAACGTATCGATACATATATATATATATATATATATATATATATATATATATAAATATATCCGTATATAATGTGTATATATTTTAATACCTATTATTCCAGTTGGTAGATCCAGAGACTGGTCTGGAAATTACGAAACCGCATGTGCCAGGAGAGATCCTAACGAAAATAACTGGTTTTTCTGTAAGTAACCAATATTAAATGATTTCAACTAAACCGTTGACGTAACAGATAGATAGATATACAGACTTACTTTCGAATATTAGTATGGATTTTTAAGCCAATTTATTCTGATTGTCAGGAATACTATAATAACCCAGAAGAGACTGCAAATGCATTCACAGAAGACGGCTGGTACAAGACTGGAGACATTCTGTACAGAGATAAAGAAGGCAACTATTTCTTTGTGGAACGATTGAAAATGCTCATCAAATATCGTGGTAACCACGTAAGTAGATTTTCGGTATGATTTTAAAAAAAAATTGCCGTTACCGACTCCTTCTTTTTTGAGGGAGGGGGAAGGGCCTTAAGAGACTATTAGGCATTGTTTTGTTACTGTTGAATTACAGTATCCATCTGAACTGGCAATCAATCACCACAAGATGACAAGATGACCGGTCTCTTGGTTAGCCCCTTACTAAAAACAATCTTATTTTAGAAGAAAACACAATTTCCCTATCCCTTCCCATAAAAAATGCTGCGAAAATTATGATATACATGACAATTTTGCTTTCAACTAAATGTCTTTTTATTGTTCGTAACAGATAACACCTCCAGAATTAGAATCTGTAATCTCAGAGCACCCTGGTGTCAGCGAAGTGAGTGTGACGAGTATTCCTCATGAAGAAGACGGAGAACATCCTGTAGCTTGTGTAGTGAGAAAGGAAGGTAGCAATGTGACTGCGCAGGAGATTAAGGATCTTGCAGCTAGTAAGTATCGTTATATTCATGTGCATGCCTGATGTTAAAAAATCTAGATCACCCTTTAAACCACAGGGTCATACATTGTCTAATCACGATATGTTCTCTGACTCAAAGGATTCTAACGCCCTTGCGATGCGATCTGCTTGCTTAGCCTAGATGCAAATGATTCGCGTCGAATCCCTTTCTACAAACACTAACGCCTTTGTTCTCTTCTATTATTTGCTTTGTCCCACGTGGCTTGACATTGAGATAACACCATTCACATACATTTGTTAGTTTTCTAATAAAGTTTACTTTGTGGAAAGTCAGCTTCGCTAGGAGGGCTGATTAGGTATCCGTATTTTTTTACTGTTTCATTTTATCAATAGTATGTAAATTCTGCCTTATCAGTTCCAACAGTCTCTAGTTTTCCACTACTGAACTCTAGGTATCTCCTTAGAAAAAAATTTTACTCCTACCATACCACGCTGGCCAAACAGGTTGATTTCGAGTTTATTTCAAATATTCGTTCTCTTTGTAGTTCCGTCGTCCTGCGTACTTTGCTTGCTTAGTCGGCTCTTACGACACCCATAGGATGAATAAGGGTGGTGGAAACTCCACATTCTTAATCTATTAATACACGAATATTTTCAGTCTAATTTTATTTATCTATTTACAGGCAAACGATCTGAAGCTCAAAACTTGAGAGGCGGAGTTGTGTTTTTGGATGAAATCCCATTAACATCTACAGGAAAGATTGCTCGTGGTAAACTAAAGCAGATAGCGCTGACCGCCCAGAGGGAATAGTTGTACTAATTTTTATTAATATTGGTAATTCTTATTAAATAACACTTTAAAGTTCAAGATAAAGGAACTTTTACATGTTGAATTGGCGGAGTTCATCACACAATAAATTAATATGCTATATAATGAATATAATAATGTATATAAAAATAATAATGTATGTATTATTGTATATAATATATTTGTGTCTTCCAATATATTACTAATTTATTTATCTAGGAACATAGGTTTGAAGGAAGATATTGATGACAAATTTAATTGTTTTTTTTTTCAATTAAATGTATGTATTATTATGGTTAATTCATACGTTTCAAGAAATAGTAATCCATCCACAGACTACCTGCTTAACTTTACAATGCTAGTAGCTCCATTATGATAATCGAAATAATATTTAATTATGAGAATAAATCTGTACTGTTATTTGTATATTTCAAACATAGAAATTTTAAAATTAAAACTAGTTTGAGAATTTTGGTGTTTTTTATTTATTTACAGGCGCGTCAGGGGACAGCACGTCATCATTCTTTGGTTCATTCGCCATAATGTAAACGTGGGTAGTTGGGCGAGGAGACCAGTATGTGCTGGTCACTAAATACTTCGAAATATAATCGACACTCGTTTAATCAATCACCAAATCAATCTACAACACTCTTAATTATAAAAGAGTACACTGATCTGATCGGATTTAAAACATTCCACCAGAACACGTGGGTGCGTGCGCTCTCTCTAATCACTCGATTCGTAATGGCCGCCTCCCCAGCGCTCCGTGTTATGTCATCCGTAAACGTCGGTTGTTCGTTTCAAATCTACCCACTAAAAAAATGTGAGCGCCGTCATATTTATTTAAATTTTGTTTGTATAATCTGAGAACTAATAATGATATTTTCGGAGATGTTTTGTAATATTCGTTTTAATGAAGGAGACATCGATATTTATTTACGAACAATCAATATTCATCGATATACAATTTCGTATCTCTAATATCAAATTTAATTACTGCTTTATCTAACTTTAAAAACGTGCATTAAGCATAATAAAATAAACAATAAACTTTGATATGTAATTATACTATATGTCCTTTAGGGGGCGTTCATAAAATACGTGAGATGTTAAAGGGGGGGGAGGGGGTCGAGTCAAATCTCATCTAATCTTGCTTTGGAGAGAGGGGTCTAGGCAAATATCACGCAATTTTTTTTCTGATTGAAACAACAAAAAAATATACTTTTTTGGTCCCATTAATCCAGATTGTACATGCTTAAGATTTAATCTTAAGCGTAATCGTAATACGATTAAGATCATTCAGTAATTCGTTCGAAAGAAAATAATTTCATTCATACTTCGGCGTTATACATCTACTGACTGTCAAACCACCATATTTGTTTTGAATTCACGGTACAGTACAGATCAGAACGAAGTTAAAGGAGTTCCAATAGTCTCTCTTGAGACCGCGAATGATTCTCCATGAACTGAATTAGAGTAGATATTATTTTTTTAATCACAGTAGTTGCGATTTAAATATTCTATTGTTAAATTTTTATTTCACTTATAATTATTATACTCTCAGCAATAGTGTAGGCTTGTGTCTTAACTAGTCGTAAATAAAAGCACGAAGCATTTTTTTTTACAATAACTATCCAATGCGTTTACGTAAGAAACCCACATTTTGAAAAATCTCACGTGAGATTGGGGGATGGGGGAGGGGGTTGAATAAAATCTCACGACATCTTACCAGGGGGGGGGAGGGACAGAAAATAAAAAAAAACACCTCACGTAATTTATGGACGCTCACTTAGTAGGTACCAAACATTATGCCAAGTTTGATGACAACTTTATCTACCTATAAAAACGTGCATAAATAAGCATAATAAAATAAAAATTAGGTGGCAATGGTAGATAAAACCCTAAAAGAGTTTTAATGTGTATTAATTGCAAAAAAAATTTACTTAAACATTTTTATATTGTATAAAAGTCAGTCAGGGCTGTATAGTTGAGAGGTTGAAGTAGCTACCATCGTGCGGCGATTGTCTGGGTGCCAACAGATACCAGCGAAAATAAAAACTTTAGTGTCACTGAAAATGAAATTATTCGAAATAAACAATGAAAAGTACCACATGGGACATTTAGTGTGGGACGGTTTGAGAGCCTTTCCCGATACGATTTGTCAGGTATAAATTTATTTTACATGATTTTTAAAAATAACATTCTTCATAATAAGATTTTTTTAGTGAAGAGATAAAAAGTACTTCATTGAAGTAAGTACCTAATATTGATATTTGTAACCATTAAAATTACCATAACGTTACTGCTTCGCTTGGTTCTAGTATTTTTAAATTAATTATCAGCAGCGCAAGAAGTCCGAAATATATATTCCATGTACCTACAGACAGTGACCAGTTACGATTTTATTATATGTATTGATGATTTTTCGCAGATAGACGCTGCAACGGGTGAGAGCGAGACAAACGCATCAGTTCTTCGTCGGTCAGTGCAGTTCGCGAGATGCCTTCGTCGCTTTGGTGTGCAACCTGGCGATGTGCTGGCGGTGAGTGGCAGGAACCACCTCGATGTGCACATACCCTACTACGCAGCACTCATGATCGGAATGCCATTTGCTGGTGTAGAACCAGGTTTCAAATATGGTAAGTGCCAATAAATTCTTGAATTACGAACTGACCATCGCGTCAAAGGAATACCTAATTTTCCCTGCTTTAACGCTAAATATTTCTTGTAGCATTTAAACTTTTCCTGGACTTACCGCAAATATTGCAAAATAAATATAAGCCAAATTAGTCGAGCCATTCCTAAACATACGTAAGACTAATGAACAGCGATTCGATGTTATAAATAAGATTAGTTAGTCAACCATCGTTATGTATCTATAGTTTAAACCTCTTAATGAGTACCTAAAGCAGTGGAAATTAGAAAATAATAATTTACTGAAACTAACATAAAATAAAAATAATAATGATTAATTTAAAACCAGACACCAAAAACTTCAACTCAAAAACAACAAATGTACATGATTGTTTAAGATCATTCTTTTGAAAAAATTATAACTAAATTCATAAATTAACCTTGTCTACACTTTTATTGACAACTAGCTGAACCCCGCGGTGCTACCCGCGGTACGACAATAAACACAGGCAACGTCGCGAGGCGAAGCTAGTATCTTTATAAATTATGACCCACGCAACCTCGTTTGCGTCTTATATAGCATGAAAATTTTCGCAAAATAAGTAACTTTTGTGGTTGATTTTTACACCTTGTGTCCGAAAAACCTAAATATCTTACGGAACCCTATTTTTTTCCAAAATAAAATATAGCCTATGTTACTCGTGGATAATGTAGCTTTCGAATGGTGAAAGAATTTTTAAAATCGGTCCAGTAGTTTTTGAGCCTATTCATTACAAACATACAAAAATAGGTACAAATCTTTCCTCTTTATAATATTAGTATAGATTGCTTGAGAACACAATACCTAAACTGTGACTATGTCGAAATGTATAAGACACGATTCAGTTAATTTGTGCACTACATAAATAGCACCTAACTGCTCTCAGCCTATTGCCGTCCACTGCTGAACGAAGGCCTCCCCCAAAGAGCGCCAACCATCCCTGTCCCGGGCAGCCCGCATCCATCCGTTGCCAGCCATTTTCTTCAAGTCGTCGGTCCATCGTGCCGCAGGGCGCCCTACACTGCGTTTGCCTAAACGTGGTCTCCACTCTAAGACCTGTCGGCTCCAACGACCATCAGTCCGCCTGGAGACATGACCGGCCCACTTCCACTTCAGCGTGCTGATCCTGCGTGCGATATCGGTTACTCCAGTTCTCTTTCGGATTGTCTCGTTACGGATCTTATCGAGTAGAGAAACACCCAGCATCGCACGCTCCATTGCACGCTGAGCGACCTTAAATTTATGGACCAGTCCAACGGTGAGTGTCCACGTCTCGGCTCCATACGTCATTACGGGCAAGACGCACTGGTCAAAAGCCTTGGTTTTCAGTGATTGTGGGATCGACGACTCGAAGATATGACGAAGCTTCCCATACGCTGCCCAGCCTAAACGAATTCTTCTATCGGCCTCTCGATCGAAGTTGTGGCGGCCGAGTTGAATAGTTTGGCCAAGATAGACGTATTCTTGCACAACTCCGATACTAACACCATTAACGGCCACGGGACTCGGCAGCACATGCATATTATGCATGACTTTGGTCTTATCACTGTTCATTCGGAGTCCCACTCGTCTTGAAGAACTGTCCAAGCCATTCAGCATTTTCTCGATATCTTGCAACGACTCTGCCAAGACAACAATATCGTCCGCAAATCGCAAGTGTGAGATGTATTGACCGCTAATATTGATTCCCCGTCCGTTCCAATCGAGTGTTTTGAAGACATCTTCCAGTGCATTGGTAAACAGTTTCGGAGAAATAATGTCTCCTTGTCTAACCCCACGATGCAAGGGAATTGGTCTTGTGCTCTGTTCTTGTACTTGGACGGTCATCGTAGCGGCTTCGTACAGACATCTCAACACTTGGACATATCGGGAGTCAACCAGGCACCTCTGCATGGCTTCCAGAACAGCCCAGGTCTCGATGGTGTCGAAGGCTTTCTCATAGTCCACATACGCTAGGCAGAGAGGTTGGTTATATTCCTCTGTCTTCTGAATGATTTGCCTTAATGTGTGTATGTGGTCCACGGTGCTGAAGCCTTTTCGAAACCCAGCCTGCTCTACAGGCTGGAAGTCATCAAATTTTTGGGCAAGACGATTTGAAATGACCCTCGAGAACAACTTATACACATGACTCAGGAGTGATATTGGGCGGTAGTTCTTCAGTAGGCTTTTATCTCCTTTTTTGAAGAATAGTACTACCACGCTCCTGCTCCATGCCTCCGGTGTAGTGCCAGTATGTATGACGGAGTTAAATAACTTTGAGAACTCTACCAGTATTGGGATTCCTCCGGCTTTTAGGAGCTCAATTGTAACTCCGTCTTCACCCGGAGCTTTGTTGTTGCTAAGTTGTTCGAGCGCCATTCCAACCTCGCCCAGATCGATGTCTTGTTACTTAACTAACCTAACTGCAAACTTGCTAAATGTTTGTTTTAATTTGCAGTTCGGTCAGTAAAATCGTAAACATATAGGAAAATGTAGCTCAACACCTTTCCTTAAAATACATATTTCAATTTTATTATTTCAATATCCTATAATCCTACTAATATTAAAAATGCGTAAGTAAGTTAATTTGGTACGCTTTTACGCAAAATCTACTTAACCGATCATCATGAAACTTAGTACACATATTCTTGGAGGTATTGGAAGTAACAAGACACTTTTTGTTAAATGCGAGAGAAGCCGCGAGCGAAAGCTACTTGAATATATATTTCAGTCCTTTTAGTTTTGTCAACGCCGCCGACCGTGTTGTACTTGCGCTTAATATTGAAAATCGCTTATTTCGGTATCTCATGAATCTTTCATTATATTACTTTATATTTGAAATGTTTTACTCTATACAGACATAGAACCCGTTTAACCAGCGTAGCATAATAAAGTAAAACAATATTGGAATAGGGGGTGTTCAATATTAATAATGTACTTTGTTGATGTTTGAGCTCGATAGATGGCGTTATATCGATTTTCTGTGTCGCGGTGTTAAGATCTACGGACTATTGTATAAATGCCGTCTACATCAATAAAAAATATCCTCGCTTGGACGTGTGTTTCATTTCCTACCACGTTTCTAAAGGCGATTTTTGGGATTACGGTCCATTTTGGTCCTATCCGAGCCGGATATACCAGTACGTTAACACCGATTTGTGTTACGACTCCGTTGTGAGTGTGTGTATTGGAAAAGGCATCGTGTGATTAACACGATCAGTTGGCATTACGACAAGGAATCAGTAGTAGCAGTGACATCCGACAGAGGGCGCTGCGTGAGCACCGACGAATAAGGAACAATCAAGCTCAAACAAGTACCGGGCTTTGAAATTCGTGATAGACGGAAGAGGTCGCCACCGCACCGAAGTCTTTGTGAGACGCAAGAGGGCGCCACTGGTGCTAACGGATCAGTGAAGTGACAAGTGACGTGTTTATTTGAGGTTTGGCAACTATAAATCGTGAGTACTTTTGAACTATTTTAACGTTACGTTTCGCAGTAGAAGACATCAAGTATAGCAGTAGTTTGACTTTGAACAATTTAAAGTAAATTTGTTAAGTGTTTTGGACTTAGAAAATATTAGAATAACTTTTGGACATAGTGTAATTTAGTAGTAAGTAGTTTGTAGACTTAGAATATTTAAGTAAAAAGTGGTATGACGGGGAATTTATGCCCGATTTTATTTTGAGTTCGTATTTATCTCAAACACTTGTAAAATTTTTAGCTTTTTGTAAGACTTAGAATAATTTGTGTTTTGATTTCGTTTAGTAGTACCTTATAAGTGAACAGTTTCAACTTGTAATATTTAACCTGTAGTTGTGTCATTTTGAATTTATAATGGAGTCTTTAGTAAAATTGCAAGTGTATACTCAAAGGATTATTGAAAAAGGTAGAATTAATTTTAAAAAATCTCCAAAAGATAGATTAACTCAGTCATTTATTGATACAAGATTAGAAACACTAGAAAATCAATGGCAACAGTTTATACAAACACATCGTAGACTTATTGAAACTGCAACTTCGACAGATATGAAAAACACATATTTTACAAACGAGATGTACGACAAAACAGAAGATATTTACATTATATACAAAAGTGAGTTAAGGGAACTTAAAACTAAACCTAGCACTAGTAGACAGACAGAAACAAAAATGTATAATATTAAACTACCTAAAATTTCTCTACCCACGTTTTCGGGACAATACACTGAATGGAATACATTCCGCGATTTGTTTTTGTCGCTTATCGACAGTAACGAAGGTATCGATGACGTCCAAAAACTTCATTATTTGAAATCGCATCTTACGGGCGAAGCGGAGCAATTATTGCGACACACTCCTGTCACAGCTTCCAATTATAAGGAATGTTGGTCTATCCTTACGAGGCGGTATGATAATAAAAAATATTTATCTACCTGTATTTTAAAAAGATTTGTAAATCAACCGCCTGTGAAGGAAACATCAATGTCTATTAAAAATGTTTTGGACACCACGGTCGACTGTTTACATGCTTTACGCTCGCTCGGGATTGATGTAGATTCTTGGGACGTTATAGTAATATTTTTGATTAGTACAAAATTGGACGTTGAATCACGTAAATTGTGGGAAAGAGAAATTAGTTCATGTGATAACTTGCCTACTTTTAAAGGGTTTAAGGAATTTTTAGAATCAAGGTTTCGATCTCTTGAGAATATAGATACGCCTTTCAAACAAAATGTAACAAGTAATGGTAATCGTGGTTACCCCGCCAAATCATTCCATGTCGCTTCACAACCCTGTGTTTTATGTTCTGAAGACCACAAGTTATGTCATTGTAAGCAATTCGCAAAGAAAGATTATGATGCTCGCCGTGAATTTGTCCGAGCCAACAACCTGTGTTTCAATTGCTTAGGTAAAAATCATACTGTTTATCATTGCCGCCAATCCACAAAATGTCAATTATGTAAGAAAAGACATCACACACTAATTCATCCCAAAATAATCGCAAAATCTTCTGAACCTAGTGACGGTTCAGTAGATCAGAATGTCGTGGTTGCTACCGCAACTACGTCTTCGACTCAAAGCGAGTGTATCACAAACATTTGTTGTTTCACAGATGTTCACAACCAAAGTCTGTTAGCCACAGCCTTGGTGAAGGTCGAGTCAAGGAATGGTACTGCTGTGTTTTTACGAGCTCTATTGGATCAGGGTTCGCAGGTCTCCTTTATTACGGAGTCCGCAGTACAGTTACTTGGCCTTAGAAAAACACCTGCCCGCACCGACGTATTTCGACTAGGCGATGATGAGGGCTCTCCTCCTAGGTGGTTGGTCACAATGAAATTGCAATCACGCCTAGATCCCACTTTTGTTTTAGATGTCGATGCTTATGTCCTCAGCAAACTAATATCGCGTTTGCCTGAACGAAGGATCACTCGAGTGTGGTCAACGTTATCATCCTTCAAACTAGCTGACCCAACCTTTGCTTCTCCAGGTAAGATAGACTTACTTTTGGGTACTGGTGTGGTTGCCGAAGTTTTGTTGGAAGGTTTGGTTAAGGGGCCGCCGGGCACGCCCGTCGCTCAAAATACCAAACTGGGCTGGATTTTATCAGGTGAAATCCAGAATTCACCGTTGGCTTCGAGGCCAGTATGTTGCCATGCTACAGTTGGCACAGACGTTAACGAGCTATTACGTAGATTTTGGGAGTTAGAGTCTTATTCACCTTCAAACACCAAGGTTACGTTGACTGAAGAAGAGCGGCTATGCGAAGAGTATTATAATGCAACTACTCAGAGAGACTCAACTGGTAGGTATATTGTCAAATTGCCATTTACATCCTCTAACCCAAAGTCTAGGTATGGTCAGACAGAAATCATAGCTCGAAAACGATTTCACATGCTGGAGAGAAGATTTGCGAAAGATCCTGAATATGGAAAGCAGTATAGCGATGTCATCAATGAGTACCTTCAGCTAGGGCACGCTGAAATTGTTCCTCAGTTCGAAAGAGGAAGAGATGCTGTACATTTGCCGCATCATGCAGTACTCAGACACGATGAAGGTACATCAAAGGTAAGGGTGGTCTTCGACGCTTCTTGTTCGGGATGCAATGGAGTTTCGTTGAATGACGAGTTGATGGTTGGCCCTACCTTACAACCTGATTTACGCCAAATTATTATGCAATAGCGCCGCCATTCTATAACGTTATTCTTTCAAACCAGCCGGACAGACAGAGTTACAGGGCTTTTGTGATGCATCCAATGTCGCTTGTACTGATATGATGTACATGTCTGTAGATTCTGAAGGTAATGTTCACGTTAATTTGGTGGCCTTCATACCCAAGGTTGCTCCAGCCAAGGTGGTTTCATTCACGCTTGGAATTATGCGGTGCAGTGCTGCTCTCAAGACTTCTTTTAGAAGTCTCGGGCACCATGGGTATAAACAAAGAGAAAGTACATGTTTGGACTAACTCTTCAGTCGTCCTTGCTTGGTTTAGAGGTCATTACGTGTATGTATGTTGTATATGTTAGTATGTCAACCATTTGTGTGTTAAAGAGATGGCATCTAACACAGCGTATGGTGCAGGAATTCTGGCATCGGTGGTTTAATGAATACCTCAGATCAGTTCCACCAAAGATACAAATGGTCTCGCCAGGTATCGGAACGAACAGTAGGAAGCGTTGTCTTGGTGATGGAAAATGATCTACCTCCGGCACGATAGTTTTTCGGTCATCACATTGTTGAGAAACACACTGGCTCGGACAAAGTCACTCGAGTTGTTTCCTTGCGCTGTAGGAGATAAATAAAAATGAGACCTATTTTAAAACTGATTGTGTTACCAGTCGTACAATAAGTCATTGCTTGCAATCTTGATTGTTATTGTGTTTTGTATTATGTTTTGTGTTGTGTTTAGTCATTTTAAAATGAAATTAATAGAAACATACCATGTGATAAATTGAAATACATTTAAATTATACAGTCCATTAGTTCTAGGCATGCCCATCAAATATTTATGTGATTTTGTATTCATATGTTTCTTAGTTGTAGTTGGTTAGCTGCTGAGATACATTTATTTGTGATGGCCATTCTGGCCATGGTGGGCGGTATGTTCAATATTAATAATGTACTTTGTTGATGTTTGAGCTCGATAGATGGCGTTATATCGATTTTCTGTGTCGCGGTGTTAAGATCTACGGACTATTGTATAAATGCCGTCTACATCAATAAAAAATATCCTCGCTTGGACGTGTGTTTCATTTCCTACCACGTTTCTAAAGGCGATTTTTGGGATTACGGTCCAGGGGGCATACATGGCAACACAAGTGTTAGATTTTTTTCATCACCTTTGGGGGATAAAGATCCTCCAGTATCCTCACCCACTCGGTAAAACACAGCGCAGGCGCTGTTTTTGAACGCCAATTTCTGAACTGGTGTCGACTTATGAGTAATTGTACGTTTACATAATAACAACTTCATATACGTCATGTACTGTGTGTTGTTCGTTTTATTGACCTACACCTAAAATTCGACTTTACATTCTATTACATTGAGGGCGTCTTTACCTATAGTGCAGGGTTGTAGGGCGCTACGTTTACTAAAGGGCGCTTGAGTAATGATTGCACACCGGCGCTTCACAGGCCAATTCGCGCAATAGAGGTTCTCGCGCCATTATCAAACATACAACATCCCAACATAAACTGTTGGGCAGTAAATAATAAATCATAAAAATTTTCCTCCACACACACACACAATGTTATGTGATAAAAAGGAAAAAAGTGTGAAATTGCATACTTCTTAATTTAGCAAAAGATTTCGATAATAACGCTCGCGCTATCGCGTCTGTCGTTTTGTTCGGGTTTTTTTAACTGTTTTAAACATTAAGCTAATCTTTGGAGCTAGTTAATATAAATTTTAAAATTTAAAAAAAAACAATGATGGATTAAATAAAACTGATCATTAATTTATGACTCGATATTTTATTTTTCTTTCAGATGAAATAAAAGTTCATTTTAAGATAAGTTCTCCGAAAGTTGCATTTTGTCAAAAGGAATGCTTGGAATATCACTTACAAGCTATTAAATACCTGGACTTGGACACAAAATTGATCTGCTTTGATGATGGAGAATACTCCATGAAGAAGTTTATTCAGGAGTTTGATGACGGTTGTGATGATACAGAGTTTGAGTAAGATTTTTTGTGTACTTCCTTAGTTAAATAAGTATCAAGTACATTTTTGGACCAAATGTTTGTATGATCTGCAAATATTTGTTTCGGAGTTTGGGTGTTTTCTATGTATAATATGTATGTATTTACAAAAAAAAAGTACATAAGTATTTATATCAGTTGTCTAGTACCCATAATACAAGCTCTGCTTAGCTTGGGACTAGATGGCGTTGTGTGTCAGATGTCCGAAATATTTATTATTATTATTTATTAAACGACTTCAAAAAGGAAGAGATTCTATGTTTAACTATTTGTATTATTTTATCTTTAAAATATTAAATTCAGACAGTTTAAAAATGGTAAAAAACCCGTCAGTGAAATAGATATAGAAATATATTTTTAATTATATTAATACTTACGACGATTATTATGTAAGTTTTACTTTTAAACGAGATAATTCACAATCTAAAGTTACAAGAAGTTATTAGTAGTGTCCACTACATTTGTGACCTATCACTGTGTTTTGTTATTTAAAGTGGTAGCGTACTAGCTTACGAAGCTTACGAATCGACGATAAAACGAGTGATTCGATACGATGGTTTTTCACGCTACAATACACGATACAAGAGTTAATTGATTTTCACAAATCAAGTGGTTTAAATAAATAAAATAAATAAATAAATAAATATTCCGGACATCTAACACACAACGCCATCTAGTCCCAAGCTAAGCAGAGCTTGTGTTATGACTATAAGTATAAAAGCGAACATTTATATGAAATTTTAATGATAAATTTTCATTTCAGACCATTAGACTTCGATTTGGATAAAGTTTATGGCTGGCTCTTGGGTACAGGTGGCAGCACAGGCGTAATTAAGCTTGCTGCGTTTAAACATAGAACATTTTTTAAAAAGATGATTGAGTTGAAGCCTTTGGTGAAATCATTTCCATACGATGGAAAAGTAATGTATGTTAATTTATTTTTGTTTGTTATTAGACCTTTCATATAAATTACTCTCTAGCGCTCGCTCGTTTTGCTTGCTTTACCCAGAGGCGTATTTAGCCTGTGAAGCACCCATGTGTAATGATTCCTTTAGCGCCTTTTAGTAAGCATAGTGCCCTTCAGTAAGTGTGCATTCATTATAAGTGCCGCAGCCCATGCCCGTAACACTGCTCACTGCACCCGTGTACGCACTGTAGGTAAAGACGCCCCTGGCTTTACCCTACATTCACGCATCAATGGTTACCGTTAACGTAATCTAATTTAAATTATTTACCATGAGTAGATAATATCTGACGCAGCAGGCAAAGGAGACAGAGTTTGTAGCCTCAGTGACTTAAGTTCTGCGTTGATCATTAAGTTAGAAAGAGAGAGAGTAATTTTTAAAACTAACATACAACAACAAGCTTTAATAATCTAATGCTCGTCATATGCCTCTCATATGAGATTTGTTTCAAGTTCTCCTTCTCTTTTATTAGTCTGCCTAGTTTGCTCCCTTGCGCCTCTTACGACACCCATACGATGAATAGGGGGTGACGGACTCATACTACCACACGAGTAATATATTTAGAATACGTAAATAACTTTAAAAAGAGTTGTACAATAATATCACATCGCTCGGTGCCATCTAGTGGAGTTGATGTTTCACTTAAACTTTGTCCTGTAGAGAGAATATGCCGAATGTGCCAATACTTCATTTGTCGCCGGTGCAGTGGTTATCTACCGCCTTTGGAGTGGTTTACTGCCCCGCCATGCGTACCACCAAAATAATGACGTCAGCTCCCCCGACTATAGAGCACGTCATTGACATTATTAATCAGTACAAGGTAAGCTACGAACTATGTAAGGTAAATTATTGTTTACTTTTGTCTTTTTTTGTTGATATTATTTACATTGTCGATAAACTTGTTTTAAAATTATTTATGGCCTCGCTTTCCCACGGGTAGTGTACAGTCGTAGACTGAGAAAAATATAACTCTTTCCGTTTTCTTATAATTTTCTTTCGTGCAATCTTTGTCAATTTGGTGGTCGATCAGAAGTTATGTGCGTACATACTAGTCCACGGGCCCACGAACAAGGGATTTCAGTGATTGACAACAGGCTGAAAGTTTATATACAGCTTCGTTTTGACGAGACACCCAACTTTTATTATTGGGCCAAATTCTGAAAGTGGAAGGAAAAAGCGGGATAGGGAGCGAAACACGTCGATTTGATGAGTGTCCCAAATTAAATAACAACAGTTTCTAAACATCAATACTTTGAGAAAATAAGATGGAAAACTGAGAAAAACTTGTGGCATACAAATTGAATGGCACCTTCCGGGTGACCCCCAGCTCTAACATGTCAAAATGGTGACTTGAAAAAATTTATTAACAACAAGCTGATTTTTGTTTTGGGGCTTGCAAAATATATATATTTTATGAAAAATGCATCGGCATACAAATTTGTTGGTAATTTTTTTGAGACCTACACTCGAAAGTTGTCAAGATTATGTTAATCTTTTTTTGATTGACAACTGTATGCCACGAAAAAATTATGATTATTTGCTTAATTTTAAATCTAAATATAATAGTGACCTAGAAAAAAAAATGGAATTTTTGAGGTTAACCTACAAAAACAAAAAATCGAATCATTTAATATGTGCTCCGTACTTATGTCTTGTAACCACTGGTTTCATTTGTAATATATTAAACTAATGTTAAAAAAATGAAAGCTTGTATTTTCAGTGTATTAATACACTACAGAACTTTAATAATAATGCAATGTGCAAACAGTGCATGAAAAGAATTAAACTTATAAATAATTTATGATAAATATTAAAAAATCAATCAATCCTCATCAGATTCGTCACTCGATGAGTCTTCACTATGTGTGATGTTATCGTCATCTTCAGAACTATCGGTATCATACTGTTCAGATTCTGTAAATTTTTATTTTTTTTATAAGTTTTATTTTCGGATGAAAACGTTCGTCCTTACGTGAAGAATTGCACAAGAAACACTCCATGATGACGATCACTTAACAGCTTCGAAAAGAGAGCTCGACTAAACTAAAAAGGTAAAATAGTCGTTAGAGCTGATGCTTAAAGGAAGTTGGGCGGGGATAGTGGGTCTTACGATTTTATACCTGAGGCAAAATCACACAGTTCAGCATATTATTATTTTTGATATTGATATTGAACTAAATTGAAATGTAATAAATGTTTTTTTATAAGGTACTGCAAAAAGATTATACTGAAAAAATTATCGCTACAAACATGTATTATTTGTATTTTAGGTAAATATTTTTAATTTGTTAATATAATAACTTAAAGATATCACTTTAAATTCGATTATAAATTATAGATTCAAATTATAGAGGAATTAAAAAACTTTAATTTATATTAATTTTAAAGTACCTACACGACTTATAAATATGCATTTTTCGAACTTAGAACTATTTTTTTTTATAGACGTTAACTGATTTTACGATTTGTTTTACAATACAATGATTTTTTCCTTACTTGACTATCACTTAAAAATTGTTGTTAACTGAATAATAAAATAAATAAGTAGTTCAATAGCTCAATCACTCGTTACAAGAAATTTCAACAAATGTTCATGCAATTCCCTTGTTTTTATTGCTGTAATTGTTTATATAATTAAGTAATTAAAAAAAAAATTAATTTTCATTAAATAAGCTGTAATATTGTATACGAATTTTCCATTTTAGCAATTTCAAACAAAAGCTGGCGAAAATTATGTACAGGACTTCGACATGATATGTTTTCAAGATTAAATTTGTTTGAAATTTCGAAAAGTTCACTTGTAATTAATCGCTTCCATTTTTTTTGTATGCCAATAGTTTCATGGTGTTATACGTTTGATTCTTAACAGAAAAAAATAAAAAAGAAGTTGTTATTAATGAAAAAAAGATTAACATAATCTTGACAACTTTCGAGTGTAGGTCTCAAAAAAATTACCAACAAATTTGTATGCCGATGCATTTTTTATAAAATATATATATTTTGCAAGCCCCAAAACAAAAATCAGCTTGTTGTTAATAAATTTTTTCAAGTCACCATTTTGACATGTTAGAGCTGGGGGTCACCCGGAAGGTGCCATTCAATTTGTATGCCACAAGTTTTTCTCAGTTTTCCATCGTATTTTCTCAAAGTATTGATGTTTAGAAACTGTTGTTATTTAATTTGGGACACTCATCAAATCGACGTGTTTCGCTCCCTATCCCGCTTGTTCCTTCCTCTTTCAGAATTTGGCCCAATAATAAAAGTTGGGTGTCTCGTCAAAACGAAGCTGTGTATAAACTTTCAGCCTGTTGTCAATCACTGAAATCCCTTGTTCGTGGGCCCGTGGACTATACATTTCAGTGATTCATTTTTATTTATATAGATTATTTTTTGCTTTAATTTTTTGTTTGCTTTACTTAATTGCTGGGTAAAATATAGATTGTATAATTATTATTTTAAAGGTTTAATGTTAACTTGTATATGCAAATCGTCATCGTTCTCAACACCGTCTAGTGGTCCAGCGGTGGACACATACCTCTTTAAAAAGAAGGTGGACCTATTATTACTACGCTGGTCAACTAGATTGTTATAAACTATAGGGTTCGTGTAAAATTTTCCTTCTTTTTGCCTTTTGCGATACCAACATATTTTTTTTAATCTGTCGCCACAAGGATTGCAGTTCAATTATTTTTTAATTGACACTCAACTATTTTCAGCCAGTAGCAACAACAACGGTACCTTTTTTGATCGCGAGTATTCTGAAGAACAAGAAGGAATGCGATTTAAGTTGTTTCGCTAACATCTCATTAGTGGGATCCAAGGTGCCTGAGAATTTAATTTTGCAGTTACGGGTAAGTGGCTTTTGGATTTTTGTACATAGGTACAACGTAACATTCTTTAATGTGAAAAAAAACTGTATTTTCGACGTTAAAATAGATCTGCAAAACAAATAATTTTTGTTTAGATAATAAAGCAATGTTTTAGTTAAAGTGTTCAGATTTTTATAACGTGTTTAGAGTAAAAGAGGTCATGTAGTTCGTCAGCTGTTTTCTATTGTATTATTACTTAGTACCTAGATACCTAGATAACTGAGCTTTGCTCGGTTTTTATTTTTTGCAAAACTTTCTAGACATTAATTCTAGCTAGATCGATTTATGTATTCACCCCCGAAATCCCCCCGCATTCTAAATTTTATGAAGCCGTTTCCGAGACTCAGATTGTATATGTTACCGGTACAATCTGTATAATCCGGTATTCTATACAATACCTAGGTATTGTATATAATACCCACAACATGCAGGTAATATGTGAAATACGGGAACAGGTTAAAAGCAATCTAGCTTTATCATATCTATAGCAAGAAAACTCTGAATGGATTGCTTTTGACCTGTTCTCGTAGATGGTACATTATAGGCTGCGCGTTAGGCATTGTATAGAACAACATCAATCAATTTAATATATTTTTAGGATAGATTACGGCCTGGCGCATTAATCACTGAGATTTATGGACAGACGGAAACCCTGGGACCGATATTAACCCCGAATCCTATGGGGCCCATTGGGAACTGCGGCAATTGTCTATTTGAATGGCAAAATAATATCAAAGTATGTATCTAACAGGCTTGAAACTATCGTAGATTTTGTTTTGTGTAATTATAATAATTTTCTTTTAAAAAGGTTTTTGATGAATTGGTTGTAAACTGACTTGTATAATCCACTGTTGAACATAGAATTTGCTTAGAAAAGAGGTTGAATATAATTCATGGGAATATCTAATTTTCATCTACAATTTTTGTGCAATACAGTGTATTCTAACTAACGTATCGATATATACATATATTGTTACGTGTTAGGGTTCGATGAATTTGAAAAATAATCCTACTGTGTAAAATATATGCATACATAAAATATATACCTACAATATATACAAACGGATCCGAACACAATGTGTATATATTGTATAACCTAATATTCCAGTTGGTGGATCCAGGGACTGGTCTGGAAATCACGAAACCGCATGTGCCAGGAGAGATGTTAACTAAAATAACTGGTTTCTCTGTAAGTAACCAATACTATAATATATCAATAAAGCTGTGAGAGATGTGATACAAACATGCAGAGAATCATAGACAACTGTGGTACTTGTGCGATTTACTTTTGTTTTTGGAGCACTAGCACAGATACCACAACAACCTAACTTAGGCGTAAGGGAACTATGCTTTGGCACATAATAGGCTGAACCTAACCCTAAAATTGACATTGTATTTTAACCAGCGAGATTTCCTTCCTTATCTCCGGGTATGTATAGTTGCACTGACGTAACAAAGGATAGCATTTTGTCATTTTTTCTTAATTAAATATATTTCGTACCAACTTTAACCCGCGGCTCTGACCATGTCTATGTCGGTTATCGCGCTAAAGAGTAGTAACCTATGACCTTCCTTAAGAATCACAGTATCTCCATGCTAAATTTCATTGTAATCAGTGTAGTGGTTTAACCGTGAAGGCGTAACAGATGTTACTTTCGAATATTAGTATGGATTTTTAAACCAATTTATTCTGATTGTCAGGAATATTATAACAATCCAGAAGAGACTGCAAATGCATTCACGGAAGACGGCTGGTACAAGACTGGAGACATTCTGTACAGAGATGAAGAAGGCAACTATTTCTTTGTGGAAAGATTGAAAATGCTCATCAAATTTCGTGGTAACCATGTAAGTAGACCCTTATGTAGGATTTGGCCGAGAAATATAAGAATAATATAGCCGTTACCGACGCCTCCTATTTTCAGGAAGGAGCGAAGGGCTCTATAAGGCTAACTTTGTCTTTGTGACTCTTGAAATACAGTCCATCCATCTGGACTGGGTAGTCAACCCCCACCAGGTAAAATGCTTCTTCGTTAGCAACCTGACTAAAAAAATCTTCTAAATCTAGAAGAAAAAAGAGTTTCCCTACCCCCTACCTACATTAGCAAATGCTGTAGAAATTATTGTGCATAATAATTTTGATTACCACTAATATCTTTTACTATTTAACTGCCTCCGTGGCGTAGTGGTCTGCTTAAGCTGAGATATGCCCGGGTTCGACAAAATGTTTGTATGATCTGCAAATATTTATATCGGCGTTAGGGTGTTTTCTATGTATAATACGTAGTATTTGTAATATATATATATTTATACAAGTTGTCTAGTACCCCTAACAAAAGTTCCGATTAGCTTGGGACTAGATGGCGTTGTGTGTTAGTTGTTTGATTTTTTTTTATTATTTATTTAGCCCTCTATTTTTCATAATAGATAAAACCTCCAGAAATAGAATCTGTAATCTTAGAGCACCCTGGTATCAGCGAAGTGAGTGTGACAAGCATTCCTCATGAAGAAGACGAAGAACATCCTGTAGCTTGTGTCGTGAGAAAGGAAGGTAGCAATGTGACTGCGCAGGAGATCAAGAATCTTGTAGCTAGTAAGTTTCGTTATATTGATGTGGATATCTGATGTTAAAAAATCTAGATCATCCTTTATATCAGAGGGTCATACATCCTCTCTATCACGGTATGTTCTCTGACTCAAAGGATTCTAATGCCTTTGCGTTGCGACCTGCTCGTTTAGCAAAGATGCAAGTGGTTCGCGTCTTTTTTTGATGTGGATGTTGGATACACATCGAAAAAAGCAGAGAATCCTTAATATTAGACAAGCATAAATCCTCTCTCTATCACGTTATGTTCTATAATTTAAAGGATTCTAACACAAAGGACCTGTCCCTTAGCCAAGATGCAAGTATTTCGAGTCGAATCCCTTTCCACTATCGCCAATGCTGCTATTCTGTTCCATTATTTTGTGTTGTCGCTTGGAAATGACGTCTCTCCCATACATTTGTTAGTTTTCTAATAACGTTTACATTTGTGGAATGTCAACATGGCTAGGAAACTGGCCCTGTTAGGTGTCGGTAACTTCTTATTGTTTGAGCAATAGCATGTAACTTCTGCCTCATCAACATCAGCACCTTTTAGTAGACTACTGCTGGGACTCTAGGCCTCTCCTTTAGTACAGGAGGGGGCCATCTACAAACCATAGGTGGCACGAGGTACGTCGGGGTTCCAGGGTTTTCCTTTCTAGGGTGTATCTGGTGCCCCGAGATAGCGTGCGGATTTGGTCGGTTCGAGTCCGACAAGCCATCGGTGGTATCCGAAGGGATATTCGCAGGGGAGTATAAAAAAACAAAAATAGAAAGCCTCTCCTTTAGTAGTCTACTGTTGGATTCTAGGCCTGTCCATAGAAACTATTTTTTCGCGTATTATGCCACGCTGGCCAGAAGGGGCAGGCAGGTACAGTTTGTTTCAAGGTTTATTTCTGTTTGCAGTGCATTTGTCTAGTTGGCTGCATTTACGACAACCATGGGATGAACAAGGTGGTGAAACTCCAAAACTCTGCCTAATATTTTACTTTTTCTATTTACAGGCAAACTGTCCGAGTCTCAAAACTTAAGAGGTGGAGTTATCTTTTTGGATGAAATCCCGTTAACATCTACAGGAAAGATTGCTCGTGGTAAACTAAAGCAGATAGCGCTCACCGCTCAGAGGGAATAATTGTACAAATAGTTATTAGTATTTATAATTTTTACATCACATCAACAGCCTAAGCAGTCCACTGCTGCTTTAACAAGAAGGTTTTGGTCTACTTAACCACGCTGGGCAGACGGGTTGGCAGAGAGTTTATTTTACCTAAGCTTTATACGATCATCATACTGATAGACGTATATTTATCTCTATCATGATGTGCGGGTATTAGGTCAGCCTTTAGAAGATGACCATACGGACGAATCCGGGCCCAATTGTCATACGAACGTCTGTGGCAATCGTTAGAGGTTGTCACAGTTTAAATCCCTTCTATATTCTATCCAGAACTTCGATATTGCCTATTATCTACTTATCTTGGGTCGTAGAGGTCCTATATCAGCCGTATTTTGATAGACTTAAGGCTGACCTCAACCTTGTTTAGGAAAAAGGTTTAAAGGATGATATTGATTACAAATTTAATTTTTCTTTTCAATTAAATATATTGAAAAGAAAAATTAACGTTTTAAGAAATGGTTATCCAAACTCAGACTACCTGGCTAGGACTGCTTAACTTTACAATGCTACGAGCCCCATTATAATAAAAATAAAATATAACTGTAAGAGCATGGAAAGAACTCAATTTAGATTATGTTTATATCCTAATATCTTCTAAAAACTGTTCCAGTATATATATAGTGTGTCGCATGTGCATATAGAACGTTGTACTATCAACATGAATAGCATAAGTAGTTGTCATACGTAAACATCAAACATCATTCAAGGAAAGTAATCACGTATATTATTATTTATTATTTATTATTAACGATTTCGTAAAATACTGTTTCTTATGCAGATGTACTGCATAAGAAACAGTATTTTACGAAATCGTTAGTTTATTTCAACGTCTTATTCGAAAATTTGGTACGAAATGTTATAGGTTTCACATCTTATTATTTGAGTGATACCAGTGATAGAATTCCCTACACCTTTATTAATTATATATATATTTACTTATATATGATTATAACTATTAATTTCTTGGCCTGGTAGGAAATGTAAATAAGTTTCAACAAAAAATTGCAATTGCAGAAAGGAATGACAAGTGACTGCACGGTTGGCCGAGTGGTGTCAGCGGTCGCCATGCCGCTTGCTACTGCGCCAAGTGTCGTGGGTTCAAATCCCACGCGGTACCTACAACACTTTGTGTGATCCACGAATTGTTGTCCCGAGTCTGGATGTTCTTTGTGTCCGTTTCATGTATGTTTGTAAAGTCCCCCACGACACAGGATGTTTATTCCTAATGTGGGAGTTGTCTTTTTAAAAAACAAAGAAAAAAAAAACAAAACAAAAGAATATAATAATATTTTTTATAAAAGTAAAGTTTTAAAACTATTATAATTATACCATTATAATTATACATATAACGTCTTTGTTGCAAATTTTTAAGATAAACTTACAAAAGGCAAATACTTTGTGCAAATAAGATTTCCCAAAGTAATTAAATGACGACAATACAAGCAAACCAAAGATTTATGCATTTGTCACTTAAAAATCTAGCTTTATTTTACTGTCTAAAAATTCTATCATCGTATTCTTTACATATTTTTCCATTGTTGTCTCGTAGTTGTGTCATATTATTATCGGTATCTGTGTGTAAGCCGTCACGATTAATAATACGGAGTGTTACCAATCCTGTCTTCCCATGAATGTCGTAAGAGCCAACTGTGGGGGAACGGGTATCATGTCCCTCCAACACAAAGGGAGGATCCTCCGACCAGGCGAGGTGATCATGCCTGGCGGGTTACTGCCCAACAGTTGATGTTGGGATGTTGTATATATGATAATCGGCGTGAGAACTATTTATTGCGCGATTCTGGATTTGTAGTTACTTCGTGTAGTGCGTTACTTCGTAGTTCAGTGTATCTTCGGTAGATGGCGCTGTAGTAGGTTATGGTTGTGTTATATGTGGAAGTCGTCAGTCGTAAGAGCCAACTAAGAAGCAAACTACGCAAGACAACAGCACTGCAAAGAGAAAGAAAGTTTGACAAAAACCCACTTGTTTGTACCAGTGTGGTATGTACCAAAATCTTTCTAAGAAAAACCCTCTAGCAACGGAATGCAGTGGAATGTTGAAGGCCGTTGGTGTGATGTGATTAGTTCTTCATAGGTACATTTTAAAATTTAAAAACGACTAGTACTTTTCCGTAAGACATTATAGCTCTCTTTTATCTACACCTTTTTTTCTAAGAACAACTGCTTTAACCTTTTAAACCACTGTTTTGTTTGGTGATGAGATTCTGCATGTTGCATGATAAATGTCATATTGGTTTCTGGTTGTCTCGGTACTCTCTCAATATCAGCATTAAAATATAAGCAGTAATATGTTTGTAGCTGACGAACTATTTCTTGTACAATTTGTGTATTCCGGCAATAGTGATACTACATTATCCCGGGTCATATCAGCTACTCAGAAACATTTTCTTGCAAATATTGATGATCGTCACTTTCTCGTTACTTTTAATTAATTATAATCGAATTGAATATTTATGTATTATGTCCATAATTGGGTGCATAATGATTTAAACATCTATTCTTTTCACCTTGAAAGTGTACTTTCATACTTATTCTCATTACATTTTTCGGTCTTCAACCTCCCAAGATTTCTTGAATAGGCCTTATTGTAGTGTTTGATTAATTCTTTAGACTGCTAAGAAATTCAATGTCCACGATACCGTAGGCTTAGGTACTGCGATCTTAATAAGAATATTGTAAAAAGATGACGCACTATCTTTGTACGTGATTGGTGCTTCGATACTTGATGCAGATATAAGTGAAGAGAAAGGCACAGTTGAGCAATTATAGCTCTCTATTCTTCGAGTACAATGTGATGAAAAGACTGAAGAGTGACATCGTTTGCTGAATCTTCATATCAATACCAATACGATGGAACATGGTCTTTCTTTGGAAGTGTAAATGCTTTTGCATATAAATGTAATTATATATGAAAAAAAAACACTGACCACTATTTTATCTTTTAACATTATCATAATATCAGATATTTTACATAATATTGTAAAATCTGTTCTTAATTACTATTACCTACAAGTTTTTTTAAAGCAAATAGAACTCCCAAATGTTGTCTAAACTCTACATTTAGTTTAAAAATAATTATTAAGAATAGCTATGAACAAATAAAATTATATTTTACCACTTTTTAGCACATTTAGTAATGTATCCATTTGTCTAACATATGTGTCTAAAAGACACATTTAAATACATACTTGCTACAGTCGTTTTATTTTTTTTGGCACAAAAATGTTGTTTGTTTACATGTCGAAGAAAGAAGAGAAAATGATGCGTCCTAAAAGGTACGATGTGCATATGAAACCACGAAATTATTTATGTCGTTATAAAGCTTAACTGTACTATTTATTTCGGTTTACACTTAAATTATAAAGTGTTGTGCAACTTCGTAGAACAGTGTTTTATTTTAGAATTCGATGGTCAAGCGTTTTTTTACGTCCGTTTTAGACTTAGAAACCATACAACCGGTTTCATTTGAAAGGCAATGGTAGACAAGTATTTCGTGTTACTTTTTTAGCATAGTACCCACTTTGTTTGTTGTAACTTGATTTTACAGCATCATTAATGTGGTGTTTGTATATGCGGTATAGTTTGCCAGATTCTTGAATAAGATAAGATAAAAGTTTATTTTCTCTTCCACAGAGATTATTTCAATTAAAGCAGTATCTAGGTAGGTAACATAGCATAAGATTTTTAGTAAAACTTTTACTACACATCTAAACAACTATATAAAATTTCGACATCGCAGTTGGTCTAGTGGTTTAAGCGATCGCCACGCCGCTCTCTACTGCGCCAAGTGTTGTGAATTCAAAACATACATGGTGTTCGATACACAATGTATCCAAACATAAAATATAGCTAACGTTGTATACGAACATAAAGGGAAAGGCTAGTTGACCCCTCCACATAATATCACACTTTTAGTATCGACCTTTTATCCAACGAAGTGAGCTGTTGTTGCTAAAATTACTAGTTAGTTAATTTATATCTATACTAGCTGACCCACGCAACCTCGTTTGCATCTTCTATTGCCCGTAGCGTGAAAATATTCCCCCGTTTTTGAAACATTCCTCATTGGTGCTCCGCTCCTATTAGTATTAGCATAATGATATATAGCCTATACCCTTCCTCGATAATTGGACTATCTAACACTGAAAGATTTTTCAAGTACGACCAGTACTTCCTGAGATTAGCGATGTCAAACAAACAAACTCCTCACCTAGCTAGAATAACACTAATAATAAATATTTCGGACATCTAACACACAACACCATCAAGTCCCAAGCTAAGGAGAGCTTGTGAGATAAGTATAGATTTTGATACGAGTACGCCGGTCGCCCAGCGGTCGTAATTTGACCCTAAATCATTTAATTTCTTATTTTTTAGCTGTCTGAACTGCTTCATATAAATACCATTCACATAATTTTCGTAGAAAAAGGAGTAGTGCTTCTCATATTAATATAATAGGTCTATATCAATAGTCATTTCCATATGAAAGAAACTGCACTTCACTGAATGTAGACTTTAAACCCTTTAAATACTTTTTTGGGCATAATGAGCATGAGTTTGAAGGATTAGAGCTATACATCGTAATTACTGCCTACTTACAAACATTTGTGATAATATTGTGCTGATAAGATATTGATAGCACTACTATCAAACAAGGTAGGTACAAAGTACAGTACAAACATGTTTTGCATGACTCAAAAACAAATATTTACAATGTGAACTTTGTAACATACGTTAAATTTGGCCAATGACATGCATTTTTTGACGTTTATTATATAACACGTCTCATGTGAATTGTTGTCAGTGGCGAACGATAGCCACAAGTTCGTTCGCGCGGTGTACAATCGTCGCGTCCAATAACCTCGTAAGCTAAAATAATAATATTTTGGCACATCTAACACAGAACTATAACTAATATCAGTGAAAATGAAATTGTTTGACGTAAAGAATGAAAAATACCATATGGGACATTTAATTTGGGATGGTTTAAGAAGCCGACCAGATGCCATTTGTCAGGTAAATATATCTATTATATATTAATACTTTTTTGTACAGGAAAAGAAGTTTACTCTCAGAGAAAAGTCATTAAACTCTAATACAGTGAAGCGCCGTAGCGTATATTATAATCTTCTTAAGAAATTCTTAAATTCTTAAGAATTAGTAAATAATTAGCAACATCAATAGTTCTGAACCGCGGGAGCGTTTAAATGATTAACCACGGCTTTATAAACGTAATATTGATTTTATAATTTAATTTATGATTACTAATATCGATTTAGAACGTAAATTTTTATTTTTAGACAATTTTTATTTAAAAAATTACAGTTTTAAGTCAGAATATAATATTTATGTATAAATTATTTAAGTAATTAGGCCTATAATATTTTTTTCAGATAAAAAATGAATTCTAAGTAAAATTAAACATTTTTCTTTTTAAAACAAATATTTTTCTTAACAAAAATATGATTTTGTGTGAACAAATTAATTTAGCCATTTAAATGTTAATAGCTGTAGTTTTCGTCACATGAAAACCTGTCTAGATATTCTCTTTATGTTATATAAGTTGGTTCAAAACTGTAGGTAATTAAAATTTTTATTTATTAAACCTAATTTTACTTTTAATTAACTTAGGTGTACTCTCATGAATTAAAATATTTATAAAATATTTTTATTACGTATTTAAATAATTTACATGTAAAACTGATATTTAGGTTAAACCGGTTGAACCAGTAGCCGACCCCAAAAAAAGTCTTGGTACAAATAAACTCAAGAAAGAAAATTATCAATAGAACATTAGAAATTATCAATAGAACTATTAGCGCATGTCTTCAATGATAGTCTCACACAAAAGTCATTCAGTTGTAAAAGTTATGACTGATAGCACGATGACAATTAATATTATCAGAAGGTCAATTCTCGTAATAAAAATTACATTAAAAATTTAATTCCAATCAACTCTCGAGCTCGTAACTATCATAAGAGATAGTCATAGTAAATATAAAATATCCAAAGTTAAATAAATAAATAAATATTTCGGACATCTAACACACAACGCCATCTAGTCCAAGGTAAGCAGATCTTGTGTTATGGGTACTAGACAACTGATATGAATACTTATAAACTTTTTTTTTGTAAATACATACGTATTGTACATAGAAAACACCCAAACTCCGAAACAAATATTTGCTGATCATACATACACTTGGTTCGACCCGGGAATCGAACCCGAGACCTCAAGCATAGCAGTCGCATACGCTACCACTACGCCACCGAGGCAGTCAAAAGTTGACTATAATGTGCTTATTTCGCATTGTTGCTGAAGGTCTTGTTCGCATTATTGCTTTGTCTGTATTCTCAATGAGCAAGGTGAACCACTACTCTTGGAATGGCTTCTGCCATACTTTCTATCAGGCCGAGTAGTGTCACCTTAGCTGGGTCTCATAAAAAAAAGTTGCTAACATTGAAATTTATATTCTGCTAGTCTCAATAATTGATGCCAAATAAACGTAATTTGCATTCTCATTCCTGTTTTTAAGTAAGTGCATCGACTTCGACATTTAAGGTTGAATTTTGTAAATTTTCTACAGTTTGAGAAGGTCATCGATTTAATATAAAAATATATCATAGATATTATAAATAATGTCCTTCCTCCCAAAACAAAAACCTCACTTATGCAGACCTTCCCACTCGCAATCAGGATGTCCGCTAACTGTTACACATTTAAAAATAACGTACACAATCACCTACTTCAGCTGACGAAATAACTTATTCAACAGTATAGTCTACTTTCTACAGTCTACGATTATTAAGTACTAGCTGAACCCCACGGCGCTACCCGCGGTACGACAATAACCGCGGACAACGCCGCGAGGCGAAACTTGTATCTTTATAAATTGTAGCCTATGTGTTTGTGGAGGAACGGGTATCATGTTCCACCCAACACAAAGGGAGGATCCTCCGACCAGGCGAGGTGATCATGCCTGGCGGGCTACTGCCCAGCAGTTGATGTTGGGATGTTGTAAAAATGCTAATCGGCGCGAGAACTATTTATTGCACGATTCGGGATTTGTAGTTACCCCGTGTAGTGTGTTACTTCGTAGTTCAGAATATCTTCGGTAGATGGCGCTGTAGTAGGTTATTGTTGTGTTACATATGGAAGTCGCCACATGTTATTCTGATGTATAAGCTATATTATTGTAAAGTTTCATCAAAATCCATTCAATAGTTTGCATCTATATCTGTTACTGATTACAACTGTAACCTCGAAGTACCCCCTCCCCCCTCCTCCTCAAAGGATGGCTGGGATAAAATGCCTTAGGCATGAAGTACGCGGATGTGATATACACAAATGCATGAAGTTCTAAATAAAGACACAATCTTAATTACACATATACTCGTATCTTTATATCTTATATCTTGGCAAATAATAGCATGTACAAAGTGCGTTCTTATCATCAAATAATTGTGCCGTATCTTACAAGGTGAACTTTAGACGCATATGAAAGAAAACAGTTGATAAGATTAGACAATAGTGGATTAGATTTGACTAGACCTTGTCCAGACTTGGACTTTGATCAGATATAGCTGTTTGTTTTGACGCTCTCATTAATAGAATCTGATATAACTTCCTAATTTCTTTTTTATATATAAGCTTGCCAGAGTGACTACTCTGCCTGATTGAAAGTATGAGCAGTATCCAAGAGTAGTGGTCACCATACTCATTGCGAATGCATACAATGCAGCAATGCAGCATGTTGGCCCACAATATGATAGTCTATTGATATACTTTTACATCATTGAGCCTTCGCAATCGCACTCACCAACGAAAGACGACAGCACGAATGCTGTCATTTTATGTTGGTCTTATGTGAGAGGGTGGTACCGCCCCGGTCGAGCCGACCCGACATGCTGGATTCAGCGTGGCTTTGCTATATGGAAATATAGAAAAGAAACACATTTTTTTGTCAGCATTCATTGATAGATAACACGCCATGCCGAAATCGTCACGCTTTATTATAATGCTAACACGCTATTATTATTTTTGTATTATTATTATATATGGGGCAAACGAGCAGACATATCGCCTGATGGTAAGCGATTACGGCCGCCCATGGACACCCGCAACACCAGAGGCATTACAAGTGCGTTGCCGGCTTTTTAGGAAGGAGTACGCTTTTTCAATTTTTTTTTTAATTTAGTAAAAATTAAACTATTTTCCGTAAATAATGATGAAGGTGCTTTTGAATAGATTCGTAATCATGGCCCGGGTGAACTATATAAATTTCATTAAAAGTTTTAACGTAGTCGGGTTTTAAACTGTTTTCATTGTCAGGTGATTTACTTTAACAAATGCATTCGAACACATTGTTTATAAGTAAATAGGTTTACATACCTCTGAATTGTGTAACGTTTCAGGCGGTTTTTATCTTAAACAAACAGCTGCGGATTTTTTTGTAAATAGCTTTGAATTTGACTTCATTGACACAAAACGTTTTAATTTTGATATTTAGTTATGTACATACTTTATTTTTCTTTATACTGTATTAGTTCATACCTGTATTTTGTACTTCATGCTATTGATGGCGCAACACTATTTTCTTCACGATAATGCATGTCAAGTCAACACGCTTAGGTATCATGAAAAAGTGAACAAAAAGTTATGTTCTTCATGCCATACACTTCATCGTTAAATATTTTACTGTGTTTTAGCCGACTACGGTGAAGCCCGGTGCAATATTTTTGGCAGTCTACTGTTTGTATGTTCTACCGTAGCGCTTAAACTCCTGAACTGATGTTGCGCGAATAATATAGGCTATAGCTTTTAAAAACTTTGCTTTGTTATTTGAATGAATTCAAAAAAGAATACCTCCCAAATAAAACCAGAAATTCTAAACTTGATTCATTAACTATTTAGGGAGTTCTAACAATCATAAAGAAAAGAAACAAAAATAAATAAAGAGGTAAATTCTGCGAGTTTGTAAGGTTGTAGGAAAATGTTTGGTTTTTCTGAACCGACTTTAAAAAATATTTTACTTATAGAAAGCCACATTGACGTGAGTGTCAGAGGCATTAACCCGAAAAATGATTAAAGTGACATCCGACGCACGCGTGACTGGAGCCGCTAGCAAAATATCACATATTGTCATAGATATCATAATATGATATACTTACTATTATAGTCAACGTTGTAACCTAAATAGATGTTGTATCAACTGTCTATTTATCTTTTCATTTAGAAGTAAAATGGGTAGGTATCTCATTTATGACGATATTATAAATTTACAATAAGAATGTTTACAAGCCTCTAGAACTTTAATATGGAATGTGACCTGCTAAGTTTGATTGCTCCCTTAATCGGCTCTCACGACACTCAATACGACTAAACCCATATGATAGGGACGAACTTAGACTACTACAAAAATAAAGCTCATTTCATTGTAGGTATTATTTTAACCGTATCTTTACATAGTATAAAAAATAGACAGCGTCAGAATAGTCGCTCTCGCTGACGCTGTATATTAGCTTAGATCTTTTCAATTATCCAACGGATTTTATTACTATTTTCTATTCTATTATATATATATACTATCAGATAGAGTGATTCAAGAGGAAGGTTTATATGTGTAATATATGCATATTATAGTGGTGCATCCACCATCCATTCCCGAGAATTTCAAAGTCTTCCATGCGAATCCGGGGCGGGTCGATAGTCAAAAATATAAAGACAAATTATTATTTAGATTAACAATTACACACTTCTACAAAGACTGGCATATCAAACAAATGATAGTCACTTTTGTTTTACACTTGTCAGGTATTAGGTAACTGCGAATAATTAATTGCAATATCTACGTACAAACAAGGCATTCTCCTTAAACGTCTCAAATAAGTCCAAGAACGAGTAAAAGAAAGTACAGACATTTCGATGATTCATCAAAACAGTTAAGCCACAATAAAGGACGAAGATCCAAACAGATAACCCCACTTCCGTGGGTGGTTAATATAAGAGTATAACTGTAACATCTCTTTAATTGAATATAATTATTTTTCTAACGCTGATTCACTCCCCTCGGTATAGATTTTTCCGTGCGTAGTTGTGTGCGGTACTTCGCAGGCTGGCGTCGTCATTAAAAAAAAATAATAAATAAATATTCAGAACATCTAAAACACAACGCCATCTAGTCCCAAGCTAAGCAGAGCTTGTGTTATGGGTACTAGACAACTGATATAAATACTTATATACTTTTTGTTTTTGTAAATACATATATATTATACATAGAAAACACCCAAACTCCGAAACAAATATTTGTAGATCATACAACTATAATATATATAATATAACTATACAGGAACCAAAATTTTTGGTTTATCTCTTCACCCTAAATATACAATCTTTTAACTGTTTAAACTTCTATAATTTTTTCAGACAGACATATCTTTTAAACGCAATTCTGGGTAATGGAATTTATTTAATATTTTTCTCCACAGATAGACGCTGCAACTGGCGAGAGTGAGACAAATGGATCCACTCTCCGTCGATCAGTGCAGTTCGCACGGTGTCTTCTTCGGTTTGGCGTACAACCCGGAGACGTGCTCGCGCTGAGTGGCAGGAACCACCTCGATTTGCACATACCCTACAATGCTGCACTCATGATCGGAATGGCTGTCGCTGGAGTAGATCCAGAATTCAAATATAGTAAGTATTTATCCTGCCTGTATGAGTCTGAGAGATAACCCTTTAAGAACCTAAATATGGCTAAAATACGAATTCTGAGATGAATGTGTAGTGTGACTCGGTGGGACAAGGTTAGTAGATGAAAAATTAACAAATAATAGGTTACCTACTTGGTACGGACATGTTATGCGCAGTGATGAGGAAAATTTGGCAAGGAAAGGGTTAGGTAAGTTGAAGGTTACAAGAGTATAGAAGACCAAAGAAAGGTGGATGGATCGTGTGAGAGAGGATGTGATTAGAGAAGTAGTTAACAGTGAATTGACGAGTGTCATAGTAGAATTGAAGGATAAAACATACCCTTCGTGACGGATCATGAATTCAGACTGTAACCCTATTCATTCCGTGGTTATCGTAAGAGCAGGGAACTACATACTCGTATCTCCGTAGAACATTATTACTGCAAAAAAAACAAATCTTGAGTCAAAGTCCGTCTAGCCATTGTGGAACAAAGGGCCAAAGCCTTCTTGTAAGGAGAGTCTTCTTTGTAAGGAGAGTCTTCTTTGTAAGGAGAGGTAATGAGCATAAGTGAATTGTGAAAGGTGTGAAATGATATCGATTTTTTTTCTAATTTCATGTATTGACCGAACCAAAAGCCAAATGTTTCAGAAGCATCAGAATAGGCCACCATAGTAAGGGTCACTATGCTGCATTATTACAATGCCCACTGAGCCCATTCGCAATGAGTAAAGTACTATATTGTCCACTACTCTTGGATTTTGCTCATGCTTGCCGTCAGTCAGAGCCTTAACTTAGTCCAATTTAACCCCACAAAGACAAATTTGCGCGTTCACCGCTAAAATACTACAGTGGGTCGTATGTCCTCGTTTTGAAGATATTCCCTTATCTGCCTCAGCCAATATTGGAATACTTGGTTTCGACGTATCGAGCGTTGTCCAGTTTCGTGGCAATTGGGAGGGTAAGGCCAAATTGGCATCGGAGAAACTTGAAGAGCGTACTCCTTCTTAAAAGGCCAGCAACGTACTTGTGACGCCTCTGGTGTTGCGGGTGTCCATGGGCGGCGATAATCGCTTACAATCAGGCGATACGTCTGCTCATTTACCCCGTATACCATAAAAAGAGTCACTTTGGCATGCTCATATATTAAAAAAATGTTTGGGTAAAATCGGTCATTTTTGGCCATTGATATTTTCATAGCGTGTTGTACAGTTTTTTTGTAACTTTAACTAATAACAAAATTCTCGCTGACCTCGATTACAAAAAAAAATAGTAGGCATAATTACCGTGTCAAGTTATTTAAGGAGCCAATGTTAAATTCATATTCAGTTCGATAAACAGGGAAGTGTGCAGATATTTTGTTCGTTTATGTTATACAATACAAAAAAACAACGCAAGATTCCAAGCTAATCTAACACAAAAATTCTTTGTTTACAGCCGAAATAAAAAAACACTTCAAGATATCTTTACCTAAAATAGCGTTCTGTGAAAAGGAATGCCTTAAAGATAACCTTCAAGCTATTAAAGAACTGAACCTAGACACAAAGTTGATCTGCTTTGGCGATGGAGAGTACTCCATGAAAAGATTTATAGAGGAGTATGACGATGGCAATGACGGCACTGATTTTCAGTAAGATTTTTTTTTAATATTTTTGTACTTTGTGATTATAGCAGATCTAATGATAAGTGCAGTACGAACTCAGCATTGACTGCTCTGTGCGGTGGCGGATTAAGAATACGGTGTGTCACCACCTTTATTCATCCCATAAGTGTCGTAGGAGGTGACTAACGTAGAAAACCGTGGGAACCTTTAACCGTGGGAGAGCTATGCTTCGGTATGAATGGGTCGGCTCGACCGGAGTGATACCATGGCCTCACAGAAAAGCGGTGTAAAATAGCGTTTGCGCTGTGTTTCACCGAGTGAGTGAGGACACCAGAGGCCCATACCCCAACCCCTCCCCCCATCCCCTTTCCCATCCCCCAAGGGTCGGCAACGCACTTGTGACGCCTTTGGTGTTGCGGGTGTCCATGGGCGGCGGTAATCGCTTACCATCAGGTGATACGTCTGCTCGTTTGCCCACTATTCAATAAAAAAAAAAAAGAAAAGTTACGCAAAACAACATCACTGCAAAAAGAAGGATAACTTGAAACAGACCCTATACCAACGCTTTTGGCTAGCGTGGTAAAGTAGGTCATAATCTTATTTCTAAGGAAAGGTTTATGTCCAACAGTAGACTGTTGTAATGCTGTAGATGATGATAATGATTGACTGAACTCTGAACCCATCTTGCATATGTCGGAAACCAGTATAAAGTTGTAGCGCATCCATAAATATTGTCGACTCTTACCTCACCTTTGCCACTTACAGTTGACTGAACTGTGTCACGACTGCGCGTGCACTAGAGATAACGTAATGCTTCCTTCCCAATCATAGTACGAGTACAACGAGAAAGAAATGTTTTTTGCGTTACAAAGTGAAGTGATTGAATAGACACATACGCACACAATAGTCTTAAAACAAGATTTACTTTTATTATAAATTTTGAAATTTTTTGTGTCCTAAATACTCGTGTAATAAAAATAAGCATATTCCAAGACTTGCAGTGTAATATCATGCCAAGCAAGTCTTAAAATTACTAATGTTGATTCTATATCACATCACTTTAAGAGCTCATAATAGTCCACTGCTGCACGTAAATCTCTATTTCGAAAGGAGGTTTTGGCCTACTATAAGACTGTTCAAATCTGTACACAACGATTTAATAGAACGCTTGTAGAAGTAGCACTAGAGATGTCCTTATCCTTGACACAGCTATTAACCAATAACTTCGCTGTAGCTCAGTGAATTGGTAGATTAAACAATGACTGTGACTATATACTACGTTGATTGAAACTACAATGTACATTACATCCGTACAAATCTATACTGATACCTATTATATGCGAAAATTCTTTTTCATTTTCGTTTCCGAAAAGACTATCTGTTACACTTTCACGGCTAAATCATCGCACCGATTTCAATGAAGAAAAAAAAAGAGCGCACTCCTTCTTAAAAGGCTGGCAATGCACTTGTAACGCCTCTGGTGTTGCGGGTGTCTGGAGTTACGCCTGCTCGTTTGCCCCCAATTTGTAATACAATAAAAAAATGAGATTTTGAAAGTAATAAGCTATTTTTTACCTCATAAATAATATAACATAAATGTTTATTAGTCTAGTAGGTATTGTTCAGATAATGGTAATACAAATATTTCTGTCTTTGTAGCTCAGCCTCATTTTTAAGAAGATGTACAATCGTGTGCTGTTAAAGGCTGTTGATGTTGATCTTTATTTAGGAACATCATTTGTTAAATTTCAGGCCATTAGATTTTGACCAGGATAGAGTTTATGGCTGGCTCATCAGCACAGGCGGCACCACGGGAATGATAAAGCTAGCAGCCATCAAACATAGGGTGTTTTTCAAGAAGATGGTTGAACTACGGGCGGTATTTCCTTTATTTCCAAAAGGAGATAGAGAGGAGTATGTTTTTTTTTATAAGATGACTTCTGCATTAGGAATATAATTATGTGTCATGGGACTTTATAAACAAACATGAAATGGACGTAAAAAACACTTATACCCAGGACAACAATTTGTGAATGACATAAAGTTTTGTTATATTTAGGGATCGATCCACAACACAACACTCAGTATAGCAAGAAGGAGCATGGTGACCGCATAATCCACTCGTGCAATCAATATATAAATTAAAAAAAAAAAAAAATGTTAATTTATATTTAGATAGAATAGAATTCAACACTCACCTTATATAAATGATGGGTAAAACGTAAAACCGTAAAAAAACGTAAAAACGTCACTGCAATTAATTATACAGCCTTCTTTATGAGTCTTATCATTCATATTATACAGTTACAATAATGCAAATATTTTTTAATATTATTTATGTAATAGACAAACAAAAAACTTTTAGGATTTTAGGTTTTATACAGGCATTGTACGATTTAGAACACACAAACAGATTTTTTTCATACTTTAACCCCTTTGAATTTACTTTCGTAACTCTCCGAATTTTTGCCATTGATTAGTAATAACTTATCTGGTTCATTTAAACTCGTTAATAAAATTTTATAATAACTTCAAACCAGCTGCGTGATTCAACTAGATTAAAGTAAAAAACTTTATAATAACTTCAAACCAGCTGCGTGATTCAACTAGATTAAAGAAAAAAACTTTATAATAACTTCAAACCAGCAGCGTGATTCAACTAGATTAAAGTAAAAAACTTTATAATAACTTCAAACCAGCTGCGTGATTCAACTAGATTAAAGAAAAAAACTTTATAATAACTTCAAACCAGCTGCGTGATTCAACTAGATTAAAGTAAAAAACTTTATAATAACTTCAAACCAGCTGCGTGATTCAACTAGATTAAAGTAAAAAACTTTATAATAACTTCAAACCAGCTGCGTGATTCAACTAGATTAAAGTAAAAAACTTTATAATAACTTCAAACCAGCTGCGTGATTCAACTAGATTAAAGTAAAAAACTTTATAATAACTTCAAACCAGCTGCGTGATTCAACTAGATTAAAGTAAAAAACTTTATAATAACTTCAAACCAGCTGCTTGATTCAACTAGATTAAAGTAAAAAACTTTATAATAACTTCAAACCAGCTGCGTGATTCAACTAGATTAAAGTAAAAAACTTTATAATAACTTCAAACCAGCTGCGTGATTCAACTAGATTAAAGTAAAAAACTATGACAGAAAGATTAGATAAGACAAAGTTCCTTCTTGACAAACTTTGATTTTCTTACCTTTGATTACCTTAGAGATGAAAACCAAAACCGCGAGGACATGCCAGCGCTTCTCGTCTCACCGGTGCAGTGGATAACATCCTTTTTTGGTGCAGTAGCATCTCCGGCCATGAGACTAATTAAAGTGATGACCTCAGCTCCAACCACTTCAGAACATGTTATTGATATCATTAACAAGTACAGAGTAAGTGAATTTTAATAATTAGGGTCTTTTTATTCACATAAATAAATAATCTATACTAATATACTAAGGCTCAAGAGTTTGTTTGTTTGAACGCACTAATCTCAAGAACCGCTTGTCCGATTTGAAAAATTATTTCAGTGTTGGATACTCCATTTATCGAGGAAGGCTATAGGCTATATATCACCACGTTAATACTAATAGGAGCGGAGAACCAATGAAGAATGTTTTAAAAACGGGGGAAAAATTTTGAATTCAGATTTTAGATCAGACTTTTCCAGAAGATGTTCACGTATTTTTGAACATACTAAGCAGCTTTATATAAAATCAAATTTCCGAGAACGTCAAGACAAATTGCGGATCTCGAGGTTAATCTTTCAAACTGATTTCTCTAATCACATACATAGATTTTAAACTTACTTTTCTGAGTTATTTTGAGATACATATATTTCTACACATGTACCTATATGTAGATAATCTCTTTTAACGTTCAGGTTAAAAAAGGATATGTTTAAAATACCTAATATTTTATTTTTCAGCCAATAATGGCAATGATGGGACCTTCTATGGCTGCGGGCATAATCAAAAGTGAAAAGAAATGCGACCTTACCTGCTTTTACAATCTCACGTTATTGGGATCTAAAGTCCACAAGGATGTTTATATAGAACTAAAGGTACACATAACATGACATAAAATGTAACAACTGTTTTGTAATGAAACTTGTTAGTTGTTTTAACTCTATTATATACTTCTTAGAAGTGGCTCGTTAGTCTAGTGGTAAGCGTAAGTGACTGCAAATCAAGAGGTCTCGGGTTCGATTGCCGGGTCCGACTGCTGTGGGGTTTTGCTTGCAAGAAATTCTTAATAGTAGCTCGGAGTATAGAAGATGGCGGTATTTCGTGCTTTCCGCCTGTGCTTCGGAAAGCACGTTAAGCCGTCGGTCCCGGTTGTCATGAACATCTACGGCGATCGTTATTGGGCAGTCAGTGCCCTCATATGTACTGACAACTACATAGTTGCATCTTCGAATTCAGTTAACCCGAGGGTAACGGAGGCCGATACTTACCAGTCGCTTCGTGAAAAAACTGGTTGAACGGCCCCAAATAATCTTGGGAATAATAAAAGCTAGGTAATGATGATATTAATTGAGGAAAATTAATTAATTTTAAATAATACGCGATATAAGCGTAAAGCAAAAATAATTTACCTCTTTTTACTTAAATTGTGTGAACAGAGGAGTTTTATGACTAAAACAATTCTGAAATATTAGTAGCTGGCAATTCTTTTTCTATTTATGTTATAATATTATTCTTGTACACGACTGAATGCGAAGAATACCTACACCTCTTTCTATGCTATTTCAGAAAAGATTACGTCCCGAAGTACCACTTGCAGATGCCTATGGTCAGACAGAGAATCTAGGTCCAATTTTGACTCCGAACCCTTCAGGACCCGTTGGCAACTGCGGTAACTGTCCGTTCGACTGGCAGAAGAATATCAAAGTGAGTATTTAATCTTTACTAATAATAAAGCTGAAGAGTTTGTTTGTTTAAACACGCTAATCTCAGGAACCGCTAGTCCGATTTGAAAAATTATTTCGGTGTTGGATAGTCCATTTATCGAGGAACGTTATAGGCTATATATTATCACGCTACTACTAATAGGATCGGAGCACCGGAGCACCAATGAAGAATGTTGCAAAAACGGGGAAAAATTTTCACCTTACGGGCAAAATAAAATGCAAACGAGGTTGTGTGGGTGTATAACGTTATTGAGTAGGTGCGTGCAATGTATATGATCTAAATTGGGATATGAAATAATAGCGCAAATTGTTTCAACTTCCCAATCTGAGTCACGCGTTAAACGAGGGAGATGTTAAAACAACCTCACGACCGGGTATCGGTAAGTGACATGTACAGATAACATAAAATAATAGCACACCTTCATTTAAAAGCTTTAGGTAATAAAAATACTTGCCTTTCTAGTTGGTGGATCCCGACACGGGTACTGAGATAAAGAAACCGTTTATAAAAGGGGAAATGTGGACAAAACTGACTGGTTTTTCGGTAAGTAATAAATACGAGTATCTATACTAAAACATAATTTTACTGACATTTCTATATCTTAAAGTGGGCAACGAACAGACACATTACCCGATGATAAATGAACACCTGTAACTTAACTCATAAATACGGGGCCACCCTTTGAGCCCCTCAGAATTCATGGTTGGTCTGCGGTATCTTAACATCGTTGGTATAAAAAAACAAAACAATTTCTTAAAATTGTTGTTTGGCGATGCCGTGGTAGCCGACTTCAAATAATCTTGGGAATGGTAAAGGTCAGGAAGATGGTGAAGCAGTATTATCACTCCTGTCCTAAGCAGGAGCGTATGTCTCTTAAGGTGTGTGGATGCAGGATGGGTCAATAAATAAGTTACGCCCTAATGCATGATATGTGTGATTAACAGGAATATTATAACAATCCGGAAGAGACTGCAAATGCATTCACAGAAGACGGCTGGTACAAGACTGGAGACATTCTGTACAGAGATGAAGAGGGCAACTACTATTTCGTGGAACGAATCAAGATGCTCATCAAATATCGTAATTATCATGTAAGTGACAGTGTATCATATTGTAAGGCACTTTTTATATTGTGAGTTTTTTTTTTATTGAATAGTGGGTAAACGATCTGCGGTATCACCTAATGGTAAGCGATTACCGCCGCCCATGGACACCCGTAACATCAGAGGCGTCACAAGCGCGTTGCCGGCCTATAGGGATGGGGAGAGGGATGGGGTAAGGGTGTGGGGTATGGGCCTCCGGTATCCTCACTCACTCAGTGAAACAAAGTGCAAGCGCTATTTCACACCGGTTTTCTGTGAGGCCGTGATATCACTCCGGTCGAGCCGGCCCATTCATGCCAAAGCGTGGATCTCCCACCAAATTAAGGTGACACTCCTAATGTTAATCAGTCAACATTTCATTTCATTTATTATAACCTACAAGTATGGAGGGTAAAGGTAAGGAGAGTTATCTCATATGGTAGAAAATTGAAAAAAGTGTCCAGCTGTAAGCTGTAAATAACAGTTCAAAAACCTTCCAGAATGGCGCTGGTGTAGACACAGGGTATGGTATGAATGTAGCAATTGTGAACGAATTGAAGTACGCCGAGTTAAAAAATTTAACATTATTGTCGACTAAAGTAGTTACTTATTGAAAATGTCAACTACTTGCGTATTACAAAATAATGTAGTACCTTAAAGTAAAGTAAAGTAACCTTAAAGAGTTATTATGAGAAAAGGCGTAGCTAGAGTGATTTTATTTTCTGAACTGTGAATAGTACGTTTATTGACTTCCTTTAAAGTTTACTCTGATGCTAATGTTGAAAATGTCAACTACTTGCGTATTACAAAATAATGTAGTAAATATAACCTTAAAGAGTTATTATGAGAAAAGGCGTAGATAGAGTGATTTTATTTTCTGAACTGTGAATAGTACGTTTATTGACTTCCTTTAAAGTTTACTCTGATGCTAATGTGGCGCCACCCTAATTTAATGCATTTCAACGGACACTGTTTCATGTACACAGATGATTCTCCTTACCTCTACACTCCATACCTACAAGTAAAAAATACATGACAGCAGTGTCGAGTAGCGTATTGAAATGGAATTTAAAGGTTATTTAAATATAAAAGTGAATGGTACAAGCTTAACTCTAAATACAGATCACGGAAATTCAACTTCCACAAAATCCAAGAACGTCTACTGGAATTAAACTCACCTTTACTTAGACTAGTATGTGTGTACTACAGCGCCATCTACCGCAGACACACTGAACTACGGAGCAATGTACAACATGAAGAAACTACCTATTCTGAATCGCGCAATGGAAGTTCTCGCGCCGATTATCATGTATACAGCATCCCAACATCAGCTGTTGGTCAGTGGCCCGCCAGGCATGATCACCTCGCCTGGTCGGAGGATCCTCCCTTTGTATTGGAGGGACTCGTTCCACCACATATGTAACCCTTCAAATCACATAAACCTTTAGCTTACTACATGAGATTTATGGATAAAAGTTGGAAACCAATGCCTTTTTCTTTACTTTTTGAAGTAGATTTGTGTTCATTTCAATTAATTGTAGATATAATTAGTAGGTGCTTTGTTTCTCATTAGTTACTTGAGTATATCAAAAGAGCCTAAACTGCGTCACCGTACCAAATATTTAAAGCCTGTATATTGATACCCACAATCCGTTCAAAAGGTAGTGCCACTGGAATTAGAAGAAGTCATCTTGGAACATCCTGGAGTGCACTATGTCTCCCTGACGAGTGTTCCTCACGAAGAAGACGGAGAACATCCTGTAGCTTGTGTCGTGAGAAAGGACGGCAGCAATGTGACTGCGCAGGAGATCAAGGATCTTGTAGCTAGTAAGTATTACGTTTTAAATCGGATTAGTGAACGTTGACTAAACCAATTACGCTGTTGAATAGCTGCTCTATTCATTGGTGTTAAGTGGGACACAAAGTATACACCCACTTGGTATCCCACCATTCTATAAAGAAATGCTTATGTTTATTTTAAGAGAATAATTTCTCAGTTTAAAAATACTCTAAGTACCTACTGAGAATAAAATTTTTAATTGTGGCTTTATTTTGTGGAGATCATTAATAAAAAAAACTTGAGAGGTGTCAAGGGACACCCGGATGGAACGAAGTTCGAAATAGAAAGACGAAACGAAAATATCTGTGTGTGTCGTCGTCGTGTCGTGACAACAAATTGTGTCGTGACAACAAATTGTGTCGTGTCAACAAATTGTGTCGTGACAATTTTTCCGTCTAGCCCCCTAACACAACGCGCCATAAGGAACTTCGTTCCAATAAAATTAAAATATATAAAAAAAATCTTACTTGCAAGAAATAAATAAAACTAAATATGTTCCGTTCTTCACCGGTGCAATGCTTAAAGCTAGTTTTGCTATACAGCATGGCGATCGGTTTGTACTCGATTCTTGGTAAATATCTTTTCTCTTTTAAGCTTAAATTATGAATATTGGTTTCTTATTAAGTGAAATGTGAATTCTTATGAGGAAATAAAGATCTTAAACAACATGTTTGCTAAGGCCCCGCGACTCAGAAAGAATTGCAAAAACGAGAATTGTATTTGAGATTAATAAATTAAAGTATTGAACGTTTTGTTATTTAGAATAATTTCTTTTCAGATAAATTATCAGACTCACAAAGACTAAGAGGCGGGGTTGTGTTTATAGACGAAATACCTTTAACATCAGTAGGCAAAACTGCTTACAGCAAACTGAAAGAATTGGTGCTGACAGCGCACAGAGAATAAAGAAGATCGTCATATTTTTATGAATTCTTAGTTAATATATCTTTACAGTAATTGTTTATACAATACAGAGATTTTGGAAAGTATAACAATTTTTATAAGTCTTTATTTATATAAAGTGTTATAAGTTGATTTATGTTGACGTATGTATAAGTTTTCGGTGTGTGGCGTTTGCAGTTATTTTTATATCACAACCTCTGTGCACTACCTACCTTACAAGGTTTCTACATCACCTTGAGGTTGACTGGAAGAGAATGCCTTGGGCATTAAGCCCGCCGATGTACATAAATGCTTAAAGATTTAAATAAATAACTAAGCTGTAAATAATTCATAGACAGCATTTTGTTTTTTTTATTGTAACCCAAAATTGTGTTTTCAATCATCCAGGAACCCATTGAAATATACACATAAAATTTCATCCTAATCAGTCAAGTAATTAAAGAGGAGTGATGAGGTGACAAATATATTGAAAATTATATAGAATAATAAAAAAAAAAAGATTAAAAATATAGAGGTTTAAAAGATTTAAGAAATGAAAGGTAGAATCCCCACACCTTTTATTATATAACTAGCTGACCCACGCAACCTCGTTTGCGTCTGCTATTGCCTGTAGCGTGAAAATTTGCCCCCGTTTTTGAAACATTCTTCATTGGTGCTCCGTTCCTATTAGTATTAGCGTGATGATATAAAGCCTATATAGCCTTCTCGATAAATGGACTATCCAACACTGAAAGATTTTTTCAAATCGGAATAGCGGTTCCTGAGATTAGCGCGTTCAAACAAACAAACAAACTCTTCAGCTTTATAATATTAGTTATAGATACTTATATAGCCTAACAAAGTGACTCTACTCTGCCTGACTTTAAGCATGAGTAGAATTCAAGAGTGTCATCATATTCATTGCCAATGTAATCAATGCAACAACGTAGTGCGACACTTTTTCACGCCCCAAGGATCTAGCTAGACTGGGCCGGCTAGTTATGAGTACCATGTTTTGACTGTTTGGCACAGAAAGGTACACTTCATAATCTTTGTAATATAGGAATCGAGTGAATTTCACGGAACCCGTGTTGAGCAACAGTCATTTTTTTTTTTTTTTTTATGTAATAGATGGCAAACGAGCAGACGTATCACCTGATGGTAAGCAATTACCGCCGCCCATGGACACCCGCAGCACCAGAGGTGTCACAAGTGCGTTGCCGACCTTTGGGGGATGGGGAGGGGGAATGAGGGAGGTGTTGGGTTATGGGCCTCCGGCCTTGAGAGTGTAATCCAGATTCAAATAGTTTAGTGAACTCTGACCGCCACCTGCCTATAACCACTTACAACACTGGTTAGTATCCTCTTTTTACAGTGCTACCGCTGTCCAGCATAGTTTGCTCTCTCAGTCGGCTCTTACGACATCCATGAAATGATGGTTACTAATTACGGTAACTCTGTGATACTTCTGTTTTCTGTTTTCTCTGTGAAAAAAATGTTTCAGAATTTCGTAAAAACGCCGATTTTTTACGTTTTGAAATACAGCCAAATATGAGATGAATCAGTGTTTATCGAACTACAGAAGGTAAAAGTAGTAAACATCTCAGATTACTAATTTTGTGATCTATATCACATATAGGGGAGAGTTGGATAATACCGAGCCCCTAAGGACTTGGGCCTATAATTAGGAAACTGATTGATATTAAAAGAAATAAAATTAAGTAATTAGTAGGATATTTATTCAGGTACGTATACCATATAACAAAAACATCAAAAATTTAAACAAAAAGTAATTATTGCCAATTACCAAAAAAATATAAAGTCGCGATATTGTCAAACGGGTCTGATAATATCGTGCCCAGGGTTGACAATGGATAGTAGCGGATTTTAATGGGCCATAAAATGTTACATCGAGTGGTTGCATCTTATGTGATGTATGAGGAGGGAGAGACAAGAGATGGATTCCATTTTCGTGACAAAATTCATATGCGTCGAGCGATTGATGACTGCAATGATTGTCTAGGATAAAGAGCGCTGGATTTTGCTTATGAGCCCCAATATTTTTATCAAAATGATGCAACCATTTCGTGAAAACCTCTTCATTTAGCCACCCAGATTTAGAGCATTCATAGAGTGCTTCCGGTGGGCCACCAATTTTCAGGGAAGATTTAATTCTCTGTCGTGGATAAATAAACATCGGAGGAACATATATTCCTGTTGCGCTAAGTGCACATACAACTGTGACGTTCTGCACTTGTAGCCTTTCCGACTTGCTTAAGTCCTGTTGGAGCATAAATTTTACCTGGTTTTTGTACGTTGCTAATGCCAGTCTCATCAACATTAAAGATTCGATTGGCTGGAAAATTATGCTTTGACATGAGTGTCTCCAGGTTAGTGAAAAAAATGGCTATTTCGGATTTATTAAATCCCAAAACCCTGTTTAGGCTTGTTGGCTCGGGAAGCCTTAAAGAAATTCCAGGATTTCTTTTCAAAAAGGAATACACTCAACATTTTCCAGCCATCTTTTTCTCTGACGAAAAAATATTTTTAATATTTTTTGCAACGGCAAAGTCGTATGCCAATTTACGCAATTGTTGCTGAGTAATCCCATAAAACTTCTTTGCCATTACAGTTATAAATGAAATCATTTCTTTCTCTTTTTCTTTTATAAATGTGGCCTTTCTCCTCATGGGGGGGTCATAATTTTCCGGCAACTTAAGTCGATCCCTAATTGTTGATTCAGGGATACTGAAATTCCTAGCAGCTGTCTTTATTTTACTTCCGCTTCGTATAGCCTCAAGTGCAGCTTTCAAATTTTGGGGATCCCGTGACTTCTTCTTTTTCTTTGGCACAGATTGGTCCATCTAAAACGGAAATAATATATAAAGCTACATTATTTTAATTTGTATGTAGGTATTGTATCAAGTTTGATAATACCGCGCCCGTGGCGCGGAATTATCAAACTCGATCATTTTATTTTTAACCTCAAAATTATATGGCAAATATTATAGTACGTAGAAACGTATTCTGACATGAATTCTACAGAATACAAGCATTAAAAATGTATAGTATCAAAGTATTACAATATAAATACAGATTACTTACCTCCTTCCGAAAGTACACGAAAAATTATAAGGAATAACGAAAAAATCAACTACGGCGCGTGTTATGTCCGTCGCGGCGAGAACCGTAATGGCGGTGCACGGGGAGGGATGTAGGCATGTCCGGCTTCGATGTATACGCACTGATTCGCAGAAGTAGTGGATAGTTTTTGAACTACGCATACGCGCGGAATTATCAACCGCGCGGTATTATCCAACTCTCCCCTACATCATACTTGCATGCATCTATGGTTTAATCGAGCACTACAACAAAAAACTGAAAAGTAAAACAAGTTCAGTCTACAAATGTTGAAAGCAATATAAATACTAAAACATTAAAATAATTTAAGTATTTATATACACTTAAACACAACTATACATATATATTTTCTTATGAACCAATAAATATTTATTTAAAAAAATATGACAATTTAGAACAATTTATTACTTTACAAAAATAATTAATTAACAATCAATCAATGCATGGAAACTTAATTACGCAATACTCCTGCATTTAGGTGTTAGGTGTTGACATTTCGACGGATGAAAAGCAAGAGAGCGCCACGTCTTTTATAAATGCACAAAGTCGGTTGCTAAGATGGAGTCACTGTAGATGTCGCTCTGAATGCGGACAACGCTTACTTCCTTATTTCTTATTAGAATAATATAATATATAATATTGAGTGCAATGCTTCACATGACTCAAAAACAGAGTTCACAATGCAAATATATGTTTATACGTTTTGTTATTAATAAGCCTTTGTTGATGTTTCTTGCGAAACTTGGAGCCGGATCGCCGACTATAGATATTATACGAGTACATTATACTCGTACTAAATCAGACATCGCCGACCGTTGCCGTTACATGTCAATATCGCGCGATCCCCACCAAGGTGCGCTCGCGTCGTTTATGATTGTCGCGTCAAGTAACAATTGTGCAACAGAACAGAATAACAATATTTTCGAATATATAACACACAACTAAAACTAATATCAGTGGAAATGAAATTGTTTGACGTAAAGAATGATAGATACCATATGGGACATTTAGTTTGGGATGGTTTAAGAAGCCGACCAGATGCCATTTGTCAGGTAAATATGCCTACCTATTTATTGAATAACAATAAATTACACCGGGGAAAGTTTAGATAGAGACTTTGAGAGAAATGTCTTAAACCGTATATTATCTTAGTTAATGTCTACAAACCTAATCTTTTTTTAAATTACTCATAACTGTATACATATATAACTTAGGGTTCAAATTCCACCTGATGAAAAATTTACTATGAAAATGTTTATAAAACGTATTCATATTTTCATTAATATATATAATCACGTGGTAATAATTATAATTTAATTAAGTCATGTATGTAGTATCTGTAAGTTAATTAAAAAAAGTTTTAATTTCAATAAGACGATTAAGTCAAATATGGGTATCACAAAAAGTTAAAACTTCATTACCTAGTTAGTACAAAAGCGTGGTTAGGATTTTACTTTCAATTAACTTCAGTTTACGCTGATAATATAAATACTTAGATGACTAAACCATTACATTAATTAATCTTGTGTATTTATGTCATTATCAACAAGAAAACTGTTTAGACATTAATGACAATCATACGAATCATAATTAATATTAGTTTTGTTTAATCGTATTGTAAACAATTAAAATACTTCAATAGTTTATCACATGAACACTTGTAGCTCCTTAGTAGGTCAATGAACTATTATTATTTATAGAGCGCTTCTAAGTCCGGTCATACACGATCGGAATCTGTATTTAACATTGATCTGTTATACACTAGATTAGCAACTACGAATCAAAAATGCACACATCGAAAATAAGAGATTTCTCTTAATCAAGGCAAACGTTAGTTTAGTGTTCAATGTCGCGCCAACCGAAGTTGACGTCGAATGAACAATCAACAAAGTGGATAAATGCGTAGGTGATCCAGTTACCTTTAACACATCTTTTTTTTCCAAGTTCGACGAGCATATGTTCATTTTTAAATGTCTAATGGTTTCAAAGCTACATCGTCATAGTTCAAAGTTGTTACATCCGAATGTATCACATCAATAGAAAATAATAATAGGTCTTTACCTATGAAATTGCGTTTCTTCAGTACTGGTCATTTCAAATAAAAAAAAGTTTGTAATGGCTCTGTATTCTAAATTCAAATTAATTTTGTTTTAAAACCATGACATTCTATTTACAAACTCAGTCTTTTGTTTTTTGATTAGCGTTGTATTTTCATTACCTTTGAACATTTTTCGTCATAATGGATACTTTAAAAATTCGTGTAATTATGGAATATGAGTTCCGTCGTGGCACCAACGCGACACAAACGGCACGTAACATCAAAAACGTTTACGGAGAGAACTGTACAAACGAACGCACAACCCTTTATTGGTTTTCCCGGTTCCGTTCTGGAAATTTTGACTTGAAAAATGAAGCTCGTGGTCGTCCGGAGACTTTGGTTAACAATAATGAATTAAAGGCGATTGTGGAAGCTGACGAAACTCAATCTACAGCTGAGCTAGCAGCAGCTTTTAATGTAAGCATCAAAACAATATTGATCCATTTGCGACAAATTGGCAAGGTAAAAAAGCTTGATAGATGGGTGCTCCACGACCTTAACGATCGCCAGCGCAACGTACGCGTCGAGACCGACCTTTCGCTGCTCAACAGGCAAAGAAATGAAGGAATTTTAAAACGAATAGTTACGTGCGACGAAAAATGGATTCTGTTCGACAATCGAAAGCGCTCAGCAAGTTGGTTAGACCCTGGTTCAGCACCAAAGCAATGCCCTAAACCAAAAATGACACCTAAAAAGGTGATGGTCACTGTTTGGTGGTCTAGTGCGGGTGTGATTCACCACAACTTTTTACAAAACGGCATGAGCATTAATGCAGATGTGTACTGTGAAGAACTGGAGAGAATGATGGAGAAGCTTGCACATCTGCAACCAGCTTTGGTCAATCGGTCGTCCCCACTGCTCCTTCACGACAACGCGCGACCCCATACTGCGCAACAGACAGTCTCCAAGCTGCAAGAGCTGGGGTTGGAAGCTCTTCCTCATCCGCCATACTCACCAGACCTTGCACCTACCGACTATTACTTTTTCCAAAATTTAGACAACTTTTTAGTGGGTAAAAAATTCAATACCCGAGAGGCAGTACAAAATGCCTTTGACGAGTTTGTTGCCTCCCGTCCAGCTGATTTTTACAAGAAGGGCATCAATAAACTGCCAATGCGTTGGCAAAGATGCGTCGATTGCATGGGTGATTACTTCGAATAACAGAAATAAAAAAGTTTGAAAAAATAAGCACTTTCACTTATTGCATACAAAACGGCAATTTCACAGGTAAAGACCTAATATTAACTGCCGCACACGTTCATTTTTTTTTCAAACGGAATACATTAGAGTACGTACTTACGTTTCAAGTGTCTGCTCATGCATTCGTAAACACCATTCGGAAAAAACTAATGTAGGGAATCATGTTCCACCCAACACAAAGGGAGGATCCTCCGACCAGGCGAGGTGATCATGCCTGACGGGCCACTGCCCAACAGTTGATGTTGGGATATTGTAAATGTGATAATCGGCGCGAGAACTATTTATTGCGCCATTCAGGATTTGTATTTACTCCGTGTAGTGCGTTACTTTGTAGTTCAATGTATATTTGGTAGATGGCGCTGTAGTAGGTTATTGTTGTGTTATAACGTCGTGACGTCAAGTTGAATACAGCACTTCCATACATTTGTAGGTAAGCACACATTCGTAAATTCTGTTCTGAACCGTGCCCCGCTCTGTACAACACGTACCGCGTGAAATGAAAATGTTGTATGTTATCACAAGCATAATATTATCTGTTGAAAAAAAAGAGATTCCGACAATTGAGTAGCCCCTTTGTTTTTTGAAGTCTGTTAAAACATCCGTACAACGGTTTGTAAATCCCATAAACGGAATACGGCATTCGAATTCGGACTCTGTGTGCGGCCGGGTTACATATGCTTTGTATCACACACGTCGTTCGTAAATTTCCATTAGAACCGCGCAACGCGTTGTACGTGTAGAAAGTAATAACAGAAATTTTTCTCTACCATTAAACGTACTGGCAGTATAATGCAAAAAGAACCAAAAGACAACGGGAGCACGAAAAAAATAATTGATATTATACGTCAGTAGTTATTAGTTGTGCGCGATGTGGGTTCTAATACCACATGCGACAACACTTCATGTGATCATCAAATAGTTGTTCTGAGTCAGGGTGTTCTTTGTGTCCGTTTGTTGTATGTTTGTAAACTCCCCAGCGACACAGGATGTATATTCTTTATGCGGGAGTCGTCTTTTAAAAAAGTACTATCGGTAGCCGTAGGGTAGCGACCCGAAAGGGTAACCCTAGAAAAAAAATGCTTATTAAATGCGACATGAGCTTTAAATCTTATACATTGTTTTTTGGTTACAGATAATATACTAACTGTGTAAACTTCGATTTTTAAAATATTATTCCTTTGAAACAAAATGTGTAATTTGGTAGTCATTCATTATTTTCCTCAAAAGATAGACGCTGCAACTGGTGAGAACGAGACAAATGAATCCACTCTCCGTCGATCAGTGCAGTTCGCGCGGTGTCTTCTTCGGTTTGGCGTGCAGCCTGGCGACGTGCTCGCGCTGAGTGGCAGAAACCACCTTGACTTGCACATACCTTACTATGCTGCAGTCATGATCGGAATGCCTGTCGCTGGTGTAGATCCAGAATTTAAATATAGTAAGTATTTATCTGCGTGGTGACGGAAACTGAATACGGAGTGTCACTGACCCTATTCATGCTGTGAATATCGTAAGAAAAGCGAATAATCTACGTAGGAAAACTACTGTAAAAAGATTAACTTGAAACCAAACCTAATCCAATCCGTTAGGCCTTTGTTACGAAAGTACAAAACCCCTTTTGTAAAGAAAAACCTATGTTTAAAGGATAGGTATATATATGTATGTAAACCTATGTTTTTTTATTTGATTTATTGTTTATGTAAAAATCAATTCATATGAAGTATGAATGGGCTAGTGATAGGTGAGCTATCTGTCACCCTAGCGGAAGTAGGTTTGGGTGGTAGCACGACGAGTCCTGGAATGATCAGGGTTCTTCAGAAGGCTATCATCTGCAAGCAATAGATAGCCCAAGATACGAGTACGTCGTATTTACAGGGTTTTCCTTTCTAGGGTATTGGTACCTGTCTGGTTCCGCGGGTACTAGTATCTGAGACCGCGTGCGGTTTTTTGGTATCTTTGCGGATTGCCGTACAGAAAAAGAAATCTAAGGAGCAAATTTAATTTAACATAAAATATTCTTTGTTTACAGCTGAAATCAAAAATCACTTCAAAATATCTTTACCTAAAATAGCGTTTTGCCAAAAGGAATGCCTTGAAGATAACCTTCAAGCTATTAAAGAACTGAACCTAGACACAAAGTTGATCTGCTTTGGTGACGGAGAGTACTCCATGAAGAGATTTATTGAGGAGTTTGATGATGGCAATGACGACAAGAATTTTGAGTAATTTTTTTAAGAACATTTTTATAATAATTTGGTTTGGAGGGGATGGATGATAGATAACTCACGAAGGGAATTTGTAGAGCGAAAAGTGTCGGAAGTAGTCGTCCACGGCGAACATTTAATAATGAAATTGGTGGTATTCTAAAAAAGGACAGTTATAAATATAAATATATGTGGGGGAACGGGTATAATGTTCCACCCAACACAAAGGGAGGATCCTCCGACCAGGCGAGGTGATCATGCCTGGCGGGCTACTGCCCAACAGTTGATGTTGGGATGTTGTATATATGATAATCGGCGCGGGAACTATTTATTGCGCCATTCAGGATTTGTATTTACTCCGTGTAGTTTAGTTTGTAGGTACAGTGCGTTACTTCGTAGTTCAGTGTATCTTCGGTAGATGGCGCTGTATGTGGAGGTCGCCACATCACTCCCCTCCAAGACTGGAGGTCGATATATGTTGAGTCAGCTGTCTGTGCTCTGATGCGGAGCTTGCCAGTGCCAGGAGTGAGTAGTTCCAGTGAGTCGGAACTGAATGCCGCAAGTTCCAGTGAGTCGGAACTGAATGCCGCTAGTCCCAGTGAGTCGGGGCTGAAGTCCGCTGATCCCAGTGAGTCGGGATCGCATGCGGTGCGCGGTGCTGCGGTGAGGTCCCCAGTGAGTCGGGGCGATTGCTGCGTAGTGGCTGGCTGCTGCGTAGACGAGAGAGATGTGCTCTGCTTACATGGACCGTAGGTGCAGTGTGCTGTGCCTAGACGCTGTAGAGGCCGTAGGGGTTACCAGGCTGGAGCGGTCGCGTCCTGCGTGTGGTATATCCCAGTTGAGGCCGAAGTTGCTGGCTGGCTTGAGACTTGCTGTGGGAGTGAACATGATGGTGGCGCGGCTTGAAGGCTGCTTCCAATCACGTCGGGGTCACCACTGTGGGGGAACGGGTATAATGTTCCACCCAACACAAAGGGAGGATCCTCCGACCAGGCGAGGTGATCATGCCTGGCGGGCTACTGTCCCAACAGTTGATGTTGGGATGTTGTATATATGATAATCGGCGCGGGAACTTTATTTGCGCGATTCAGGATTGGTAGTTACTCCGTGTAGTGTAGTTTGTAGGTACAGTGCGTTACTTCGTAGTTCAGTGTATCTTCGGTAGATGGCGCTGTATGTGGAGGTCGCCACATATATAATAATAAAAATCGTCAAAAACCGACGAGCATGCATGTAGCGATTGATGAATTTGAACGAAGTAAAAGAGGTGTGTGTGTGTGTCAGGACCGTAGCAAGTGGATATCAATTGTATCTGCCTACCCTTCTAAGAAATTTTTTTTTTTGAGGTGAAAACTTCTTTAGCGCCGCTGTGTACTTTTTTGGAATGGGTTAAAATGTATAAACTCGCGTCAGGTCACGTGACCTAGTCGAAAATTCGTAAGACGGATGGAGTGAGGACGTATACACTCGCGTCAGGTCACGTGACCTGATCGAAAATTCGTAAGACGGATAGAGAGAGGACAGGCGGCGCAGGGCGCTTGCGCGAATGTTCGTGTGTGTATGTAATATAAATTGTCATGTTTGTGTACGATAGCGCAATAAATGAATTTGTATTCCACCACATAAATAATAGTACTTTTATACTGATAATGAAAGCAATTCGTACAAAATTATTCTGTAACCATTCCAAAATATCAAAAATGCACAACGTTAATATTCAAGTTTTCACTTCTGCCGGCACTCCCGGAGTGCAACCCGTCGAATTTTTTTTTTTCATTATTTCAGACCTGCGATCAGTCGTCTAGACTACAATCAGGTGTGTTAAAAGAGGTTGGGGTTTGGAGAGGTAGAGCCACTGCTCCATCTCCCCTTAATGAGGCAGCACATCGGCTCTCTTGAGTCTTCCAATTGGATTTGGCTGTAGGAGCATAATGGATAATGGGTTTGGGTGAGTTGTCAAACGGTCCTTGTAGTTGGCCGAGTAACGTTTAGCTTCGTCCAGAATAGTTGGGATTTCCAAATACTCGTAAATTTCAGAGTTGCGAGCATACCAGGGCGCCGAGGAAAGTACCCTTAGAATATTGTTTTGGGCTCTCTGCAGGCTCATAATGTTGGACTTACTGGCTGTCGACCAAAGTTGAATTCCATATGTCCATATCGGTTTTATTATGGAACAATATACCCTCAGCTTGTTGGATAGTGATAACGCAGACTGTCTACCGAGGAGCCAGAGTAGGTTTTTGAATCTAAGATTGACCTTATTGCGCTTCGTTTTTATATGGTCTTTCCATCTCATCCTCCGGTCTAGGTGAAATCCAAGATATTTGACGCAGGTTGATTGCGGCAGAGTGTCGGGGCCTAAGTTGACCGAGGGGCAGGTTTCACGTCTTAGGGTAAATGTGATGTGGTGAGACTTTGAAGCGCTTGCTTTTATGCGCCACTTGGTCAACCAATCATTGGTGGCGTCGAGCTGGCTTTGCAACAATTGGAATCACGGTCACAACTGAGAAAAGCCGCATCATCGGCAAAGGTTGCTACAGCTGTGTCAGGTGCCTGGGGTAGGTCACTAGTAAATATGTTGTATAGGACCGGACCAAGTACTGAGCCCTGGAGTACTCCGGCTGTACAGCTATAACAAGAAGATCTTGCATTGCGCAGCTTGACTTGGAACCTTCTGTCATTGAGGTAGGAGTCCATCAGAAGGTAGTAAGAGTGTGGAAGATACTTTTTAATTTTGCATAGTAGTCCTTTATGCCAAACTCGATCGAAGGCCTGTTGTCGCCGAGCAATACTCTTTCCTTTCCAGACATAGTCTTATTGTAGAATAGACTCTATGTACCTGCTCTATAGTTGAGTGATGCTTCCGAAAACTAAATTGGTGGTTGGGTATTACACGGTTCATATCTAGGCAAGGAGATAACCGTGCAAGGATGATCCTTTCCCACAATTTTGACAACACAGGCGTCAGGCTAATAGGGCGATAACATGAGACATCGTTTGGCGGCTTGCCGTGCTTATGAACCATAACGATTTGAGATGTTTTCCAGAGTGCAGGGAAATATGAGGTTCTCAGTGTGGCATTGACAAGAATGGTCAAAAAGACAATGCACTTCATAGGGAGCTATTTCAGAATCCTAGGGGTGATCAGATCAAATCCAAGTGCTTTATTAGGGTCCATTTTGGCTATTTCTCTAGCCATCTCCCTTGGTGAAGTAGGGCTCAACGGCAGACATAGTTGCAGACCTTGCTTAAGGACTTGATCTATTTCTGGATCTTCAGGATTATCCGAATCGTTTGGTTTGAAGACCTCGGCTAGATATGTAGCAAAGGCCTGTGTTTTATCTTGGTCAGTTGGAGCCCATGTATTTCCGGATCTAATAGGCGGAGAACACTGTTGCGGCTGTGGAAGATACCTTGTTGCCTTCCATAGATTATGAGTACCATTTGCATTTGGAGACATCTTCACTAGTCTCTGTTTAAGCGATTCATTTGCAGTATGAGCCAGGAGACCTTTGAGTTCTTCTGTTGCCCGGTTTAATCTGGTTTTATCTGCGCTGTTATGGGTCGTCTGCCAAATTCTGCGAAAGCGACGTTTTTCGACGATTTTTACCTTGACTGCAAGAGGGACCGGTGCCCCACGCGATGAATCCTTTAGCTCGGGAGTACTGGACCAAGCCGCCACTTGAATCAGATTTGTGAAGTAGAGGCACGCATCGTCAACTTCCTCCTTGGTTTTGAGTGGGACATTGAGGTTGATATTAGTCTCCAGAAATTCTCGAAAATATTGCCATTCCGTTTTGCGATTGTAGAGATAGTCCGAATGAGTGTCATTAGGTATTGTCACTGGACTAACCATCAGTTATACAGGTGAGTGATCAGAGCTACCGTCGAGACTTGATTTTATGATAGTATTGAGTTCGCTGATACCCTTTGATCACAAAGGGTATCAGCGAACTCAAAGAAGTCCAGGAGATCAGGTGTTTTGTTGGTGTCTCTGGGCCAATACGTAGGCTCCCCAGTTGACATAGGTAGTAGGTGATTCTCTTCAATACTCTTTTTTAGTTCTCGGCCTCTAGTAACCGACAATCTTGATCCCCAATATGAATGCTTGGCATTCCAATCGCCGCCAGCAATAAATCGGCTGCCCAATGACATAAAGAAGTCAGTAAACATTTTCTCTGTTATAGTGTGGCGCGGTGGACAGTATATTGCAGAGAGATTAAGGTGTCCTGATCGATCCTCTACCCTTACAGTTGTTGCTTGGAGATAGGGGGCCGCAGTAGATTCCAAGAGGCAATGCTTTACACTGTTCCTGATAGCTATCGCGGTACCAGCATGGGCTCTACCATCGGGATGACAAGTGTGATACACGAAAAATCCTGGAATGCATATTCGGCTTCTTGGTGTAGTGTGCGATTCATAAATGAGGCCAACGTCGAGCTAGTTGGATTTGATGAGCATCTCTAATTCGTTTTTATTAGGGACAAGGCCATTGATGTTCCAGGAGGCAATTTGTAGCGAAGTCATTTTGTTAACTTGGTGACGAGAGTAGTAATAAGACTCAGTAGTGTGCCTATTTGTTGTATTAGAAGGTCCATTTTCTCACTTTGTTTCAGTAGGATACCTTCCAGTTTGTTGTAGGATTGTTGATGTGGCTGAGCATTGGTAACTTCGGCGTATGTGCTAAGAAATCTTCTAAGAAATAACGACGAAATTATGTATGTACCAATTTAAGTAGGTACTTTCTGATTGCAACGTATTCAATGCATGGTTTTCAAACTGGACCTTGATAGATCTGGTAGAACTGTAAAAATATTTATTTTAAATTTAAAATCAATATTTTTGTGTTCTACAATAAACCAGCTAAAACTTAACCAATGTTCATTTTGAACACGAAGATTATCAACAGTGCTATTACGCTAATGTCAATTCTGAAAACGAAAATTACCAACGCTCTCAGAATGTATATAGAAGTGGGTCAGTTTGCACTAAAGAGCTACTAAACCTTGACACACTATTAACCAATAAGTAGATATGAAGATTTGTTATGTAGGTACGCACGTATATAGCAAATCTTCCCATGCGTGTGTATGAAGTAGGCAGCGTATGACTCTGTGCTACAATGTATGATATCTCAATGTGATGTAAGAGCAAAAGATTGATAATATACAAGTATGCATTTTTCAAGGACAAGTTTATTAGAATCGTAATAGCCCTGCTTTAAACACTGAATTTCAAAATTTTAGGCCACTGGATTTTGACTTAGACCAAATTTATGGTTGGCTTCTAAGCACGGGTGGCACCACAGGAATGATAAAGCTAGCAGCCGTCAAACATAGGCTATTTTTCAAGAAGATGGATGAACTACAGACGACATTTCCTTCATTTCCAAGAGAGGATGCAGAAAAGTAAGTCCAGTTAATTATCACATAACACAATCACATTAATGCTCTCCCTTATGTTCCTAATTTTTATTGTGGGCGTAAAAACTTGTGTACTTACGGGCAAATTAAAACATTACTAGAACTTTATTTTAGACACACTTTTCATTTTGATCTTCTTATTTTAGGTTTATTAAACTTTATTTTATAATAAATACTTGTTTAAATTCCTGTGGAAATTGGCGCCGTTAGCTGAAATACAGGTTTCTACGTTGTTTGGGAGGCTATCTCTTGTTCGATTTATAACTTAAATATTGTTGAACAGATTGTATTTTTTTGTTTACGTGCAATAATTATTACATTTAACAAACATATTGATTACGTTTTTTAAAAATAGTAGACCAAGACTTCGGGTACAGGGATCAAGTAACCGGTGGTAAGTGTCCCAAAGAAGGTTACCTCCTCACTATACATGCCGTATTTTATTATTTTAGTGCAGGTATGGTACGATTTTAAGGGCGTATGCATTTTCATTTTAATATCTCCTTCAGTTTATTTTTCTGGCACTCGGGACTTGTTCAATATTATTATTAGTAGTAAATTTAAGTGGGCCGTTAAAAAGACACTAGGCCGCCATAGGGTGGGTCATCGTACTGCATTCTCGATGAGTATGGTGGCCTTCACTCTTGGATTCTACTCATGCTTTTCATAAGGGAGAGTAAAGTCACTTTAGTAGGTTAAAAAAATAATTGAGAATATACTTTTAAGCTGCTGTTTTTTAGCTGTTTTTTATGGTATAGGGGCAAACAAGCAGACGAATCACCAGTGGGTATTCAATAACTGCCGCCCAAGAACACCCGCAACACCAGAGGCGTCACAAGTGCGTTGCCGTTGGTGTGACTCCGGTATCATGCCGAAGCGTGGCTCTCCCACGTTATGGGTACATGGTGATTTAAAACTTTCAGATAAATAAATCAAAATAACCTCCGATAATAATGGAATGGTGTTCCTTTTTAATAAACTTAAATGTGTTCCTTAGAAATCAAAATCCAAACCGTGAGAACATGCCAGCGCTTTCCCTTTCACCGGTGCAGTGGCTGACTTCATTTTTTGGAGCAATAAGCTGTCCTGCCATGCGACTTACTAAAGTGATGACCTCAGCTCCTACTACTTCAGAACATGTTATTGATATCATTAACAAGTATAGAGTAAGTGAATTACAATAACCAAGGACTCCTTATTTCATGATTTACCTCAAAACAAATATTTCTACTATAAAGGCTTGTTTCAAATCATTTTTTTTTATTATTATATAGGGGCCAAACGAGCTGACGTAACGCCTGATGGTAAGCAATTACCGCGGCCCATTGACACTCGAAACACCAGAGGCGTTACAAGTGCGTTGCCGGCCTTTTAGGAAGGAGTACGCTCTTTTCTTGAAGGTTTGAAGGTCGTATTGGTCCGGGAACACCGCAGGCGACAGCTCATTTCACAGTTTTTCTGTGCGTGGCAGAAAGTAAAAAACCAAAAGCAGCTATTTGCAGAAGTATTACAGATGTGTGTTTCACAGAAGAACGAAGGTACATTTTGTTTTGTTTCAGACATGCTTTGCGACTTTATTTATAAAACCAATAACTTTCCAAAAAATCTCTAAAAAAAATTTGGGTGAATATTGAAAATCGATTAATCGAAATCGAATTGTCGATTTAAACTATTTCTACATTTACATATCATTTTACATTGATAAAAAAATGTTTATTAAACTTATTATTTTATTTTTTAGCCAGTAACGGCAATGATGAGTCCTTCTATGGCTGCGGGCATAATTAATAGTGAAAAGGAATGCGACCTTACCTGCTTTTATAGTCTCACTTTATTGGGAGCCAAAGTTCACAAGGATATTTATTTGCAACTTAAGGTATTTATTTAACAAAAAAATAATATCTAATAGTTATTACGGTAATTAATTTTTTTTTGGGACTAGGCAGCACTAACCATTTTTGTGCCGTTTACCAGCCAAATCTACGATAACCCGTACTTTATGATGGACCATCGTCCTTAACAGTATTGGGTGTTTACGCTGATAAATTCACAGGTTCGGTAAAATAACGAAGGTTTGGGGTTCACGGGCTCTTTATTAATAACCGTTTGGTTACCGGCATGATCATGGATCTCTAAGGAATCTAAATCCGAAAATAACTCTGTCGGTCTATCTACTACGTTTCAAAGGCGCACTTTCAACAGTGATTTATTAAACAACGAAAGGTTTTGACGACATTACAAAAACCAGACGTCATGCGACAAAACTGAAATACGGCGTAACTACTTCCTTTTTTCCTATATTACCCAGATTATTCGGGGTAGCATAATGGACACACCGTAAGCCAATTTTTTTTTTTGTACATCTTAAAGATTTAGGTACAAGAAAGAAGAAAAAACAAAACGATTCTGCATATCAATGCAAGTATTGATCCATCATGTTGAAAAACATATATAGATTACTCCAGTTTTAAATAGACATAGGTTATTGAAAACGGCCAACCAATCCCTTTTATATTAGTAGCTACTACACAATTTAATAAAATTCGATGAATAACTGGTATAAATAAAAATATTTCAGAAAAAATTACGTCCTGAAGTTCCACTTCTTGATACCTACGCTCAGACAGAGAATATGGGTCCAATTTTGACTCCAAACCCTTCGGGACCCGTTGGCAACTGCGGTCACTGTCCGTTCGACTGGCAGAAGAATATCAAAGTGAGTAGTTTAATATATGGTGTATCGATTAGTTGTTAAAGAACCTCTCGACCCTGGAATCAACCTATCACCATCCACTGCTGAAGGTCTAAAATATAATGATTAATGCCCGGTTCCTATATTTAACGAATCGTCATCGTGTAAAAATTTTCTACAACCGACTACGAGTCGTAAATACCGTTCCTCGATTTATTTTTTTTAGGAACGATTTTAGCTTACGCCCCGTATAATATACTACTATTCGTACCTAGAACGGATCGTTTTTCAAATATAGGAACTGGGCATAAAATATCTATCTGCATATTGAAAACTATTGGCTAACAGTTAAAAGCTTCTCTTCGATTCCAGACGTCACCATCACGTCACAATTACGCATAGAATGTGAAGTCGAATTTTCTTCTTTACCTGTCCTAGTTTAGGAAAAGTTGGGAAATTGAAATGTTTGATGTGTTATATCTTACCTTTCGCTTACTTATAGTCTGTAGAAGTGATTTAGTGAAAAGTGACGGATTGTGTAATATTTACATAAGCCGTTCACTATTTAAATTGACCAATAAGCGCGCACTATTTAAATTGGTCTATAAGCGCGCGGTGCTAAATTTGTCGAAATACCAGTAGAGATTTATCAGATTTATACTACATTGGGATTACTGTAGCAATTTAAAAAAAAAAACTCACCTTGCAAAAGCCTGCAAATTTAGTAGTCTCTTACAGTATATCAACTTATTATTTCGGAATTGCTGTTGTAGTTAGTGGATCCAGACACGGGTACCGAGATAAAGAAACCGTTCATCAAAGGGGAGATGTGGACCAAAGTTACTAGTTTTTCCGTAAGTACCACACTATTTTTTTTTTATGTTAAAGAGGGCAAACGTACGAAAAAATCATCCTTATAATAAGTGATGACTGCTGCCCATGGACTTAACTCTAATCTAAGAAACAAAATGCTTTGCCTCCCAATGAGCCCCACAGCATTCGGGGTTGTACTCACTCGGTGAAAAACCAATCACTGAACGCTGCTGTTCGACGAGGCTGTGTGTATTGTGTTGCAACGTGCACGGCAATCTGTTAATGTTCAAACTACAATTATCTCACTGTTCAGGCCTGTTCTATAATTCCCTTATTGTATCTTCACCTTTTTGCCAATTATAGCTACCGGCAGAGCTACATGGAAATTTGCATTATTTCTGAAATAAAAGTTTAACTTTACTTATTTATTCATTACTTTATTGGTTTTATAATTGTTTTTGAAATTTTAGTTTTTTATCCTTTATAATTAGTTGCAAACTTCCTAGGGAAAATACTGCCTGGGGAATTTATCCTGTTATAATATTGTATAAGTTTGTAAATAAATAAAGTAATGTTTACCAGGTTCGATTTAGTTATAGTGTATTTAGAAAACTGAATATCATACTTATGTAATGGCTTATTTAAAAGCAATAACAAGAACACCAGAAGTAGCACCAAAGAAGGCGACCAAAGTTTTTTTTTAAAGCACGACTAGGAGGCCTCTACGTTTGCCATCATTACCAAAAATAAAAGTTACGTCCTTAAGCATATTGTTTATGATTAATAGGAATACTATAACAATCCGGAGGAGACTGCGAATGCATTCACAGAAGACGGCTGGTACAAGACTGGAGACGTTCTGTACAGAGATGAAGAAGGCAACTATTTCTTTGTCGAACGATTGAAAATGCTCATCAAATATCGTGGTTACCATGTAAGTAGACCACAATTCTTTATAATTTTTTTTATAATTATATTATTAATATATCTCTGACTAACTATTCCTTCTATATCCTATAATACGAGTAATACTCAACCGCATACCCACACAAAACGCCATCTAGTCCCAAATTAAGCAGAGGTTGTAACATGGGTACTAGACAAATGATAGATATTCATACTTGCTTTTATAAATATATACATATTATACACCTAGACCAAATCAAACATTAAATGTTTATGTCAATTATTGACTTGAGCGGGAATCGAACCCGTGATACAAACCTACCTATCTTTGTAACAGTAGAGTTTCAGGTGTCCATCAGCATCTCATTTACTGCTAGACGCTCATCTTATATCGCAATTATCATGTAAGTGACAGTACATATAATTTAAGGCATTTTATTTTCACCGTTCATTGACACTCCGTCTTTCGAATCTGTCACCACATCAACTTTTTATTCAGTCTTTTAATGTTCCTTTTAACCTACATACAGGTAAAAAAACGAATGTGCTTTAGACCACACGACTGAAGTAAAAATGCTTTATATATAACTGGCTATGAAAGAAAGAGAAAGAAAATGTGTGCAAGCACCTCTCTCTTTTGCCCCTACAGTAATATACGAACTCAACTCTCTCTTTCTATCTCCATTGATATATATCTCCCTCTCAACGTCCGTTCGCCTCGCTCGATCACACTTTTCGTAACATTCACCAGTTTGCCTCTCAAGTGATGCGTGCGTTACGAAGTTATACATCAGAAATATATAACAAACCATGGATTCACCGGCTGTGAATTATTCAAAAGCGGAGACTGACTTTGCCTCATGCCCAGTTCCTATATTTGAAAAACGATCCGTTCTAGGTACGAATAGTAGTATATTATACGGCGCGTAAGAGAAAATCGTTCTTATAATAAAAAATTGAGGAACGGTATTTATGACTCGTAGTCGGTAGTAGAAAATTTTTACACGATGACGATTCGTTAAATATAGGAACCGGGCATCAGTCTATAAGCCAGCATACTGATTGTAACTGTCCACTTACTTTTTATTTTTAATTCAACAGGTGATACCCCCGGAATTAGAAGCAGTCATCATAGAACATCCTGGAGTACACTATGTCTCCGTGACGAGCGTTCCTCATGAAGAAGACGGAGAACATCCTGTAGCTTTTGTAGTGAGAAAGGATGGCAGCAATGTGACTGCGCAGGAGATCAAGGATCTTGTAGCTAGTAAGTATTGCAGGTGCCTTGACGAATTCTAGCTACACAAACAAAGTAATTGACTAAACCGTTTGCAAAGTGGTTTAAGCGATCGCTATGTTTTCTAGTGCACCAAGTGTTGTGGGTTCGAATCCCACATAGAACAATTGTTGTTCTGAATCTGGATGTTCTTTGTGTTCGTTTCATGTATGGTTGTAGGTACTGCGACACATATATTACGGGTGAAAATAGTTAAGTATACTAAGTTATCAAAAAGAGTTTTTAGTCTAAGAATAATCTCGTCAACTAAGCTAAAACTATATTTTTTGTGATAATTATTGATATGTCAAAAAAATAAGATCTTACTTGGAAAAAATATTATATAATGTGAATGTGTATTCGATGGTCACGATTAGCAAATTCCTAGGTAATTTTAATTTTCTTTTTTAAATGTGAAATCCCCACGAACCGGAATAATAATTAATACTGTACGAGGTAATTGACTTAAAAATAATATATAATTCTTAACATTTTTTTTCAGGTAAATTATCAGACTCACAAAAACTAAGAGGCGGGGTAGTGTTTATAGACGAAATACCCTTAACATCAGTAGGGAAAATTGCTTACAACAAACTGAAACAATTGGCTTTGACAGCGCAGAGAGAATAAAGAGATTCGCCATTTTATAAATGTTTATTCTTGAAATATATACAATGTATGTTTATATTCCTTAAACTATAAAATCTGTTATTTGTTAATATAATATTAAGTATCTACAATAAATTGTTAATAAATAATTTGTTTCATAGTTTACCTTAGATAATAACCTAGTTTGTGTCATGTATGTACTTATTGCATTATCTTTATAGATAAAAATGAATGGCCAAATGTATTGATAAGCACATAATTCGAGAACCTCTCAACCATACTTACCGTGGGAGAGTCACGCTTTGGCATGAATGGGCCGGCTCGATCGGCGTGATACCACGGCCTCGTAGAAAAAAAACGGTGCGAAACAGCGCTTGCGCTATGTTTCACCGAGTGAGTAAAGATACCGGAGGCCCATATCCCAACCCCTCCCTCCATCCCCCTCCCCATCCCTTAAAGGCCGGCAACGTACTTGTGACGCCTCTGGTGTTGCGATACGTCTGCTCGTTTGCCCCGTGTTACATACACATTAACGATCACACCATGTCTTATATGTAGTTATGGTAAGGGTAATAAACATATATATAATATGTTTATTACCCACTTTAAATAGATAAAACAACTTCGACTAGTTGTCAGTCTTTAAAGAGGTCAAACTGTAACACTCCTCGCGGTTCTCGAAAGTAGCATTAGTGTTTTTGACATCAATCTTCTAGGTTGATATGGTCATCATGTTTTTTCTCTATTCCCTTTCTGTTTTCAGCCTATATCTATAACTATGGAACTAAACCAAATATGAGATAGTTGTTTGAGATGACATATGGATCAACAGTGTTTTTTTTATATTTTGAACATTTCATACACAACGCCATCTAGCTTTACACATCACATCAGGTCAGGAATTCATAAAATGCACTAATAAGCCCTTTTTGGTGTTAGAGTTAAAAATCCTGTCGGTTCTCTGAGTATACCTAGAGTATACATAAGCCAGGTTCACGTCTGTGTCAAAAATCACCCGAAGACCAGCCTCAGGGGCCTGCCTCTCTCTACTCTGGAGAGAACCGGACATAATCTAGCCATCTAATTAAACTAACCAAACACTATTCTAGAGGAAACCAGAAACTCCAAGCACTAAACAGTCTGGTGAAAACACTAGGCTGATTATCATCCAACATACTCGTAAGTTGTTTCATGAGCCCTAAGTCACTATTATCAAAGCGAAGCTGTGATACGCGCATGCCTTAGTTACAGTTATCAAGAACTAAATACCAAGATAACTATGGAAGTCTAGAAAAAACTTGTATATCTCACATTGTCTTAGTCTTTTATTACCATAAGTAGGCTGGCGGACTGATATAAAATACGCACTGATATTTATGGATTGATATCAGACACGCGTCTATTACTATTAAAAATATAACGTCTAGGAGATAATACATGTTATCATTGGGTAATGTTTCTTGTCTCACTTCTCGGCTAACTGTCCGAGTTATTTGGAACTAGCTGAACACCAATCGCGGGTAACGCCGCGGGGTAAAGCTAGTCTAAAAAAAGTAGCGTACGTTACTCTTTATATCATCAGCTATCTGCTATTGAAAATCCCGTCGAAATCGGAAAAGCTGTTTCAGAGATTAGCCGTAACAAACAGACAAAAAATTTAAAACTGTGGTTTTGGTATATGTGCCATGTAACATACATAAAAAACTTGAGAGGTGTCAAGGGACACCCGGATGGAACGAAGTTCGAAATAGAAAGACGATACAAATATTATATTTACTTCAATACTTTACGTAATTTCTAGTTTTATGATATATGTGTACACAATAATATTAATAATAATAATAATGATAATGGTGAAAATGATGAAGATGATGAAAATGATGAAAATGATGAAAATGATGAAAGTGATGAAAATGATGAATTGATGAAAATGATGAAAATGATGAAAATGATGAAAATGATGAAAGTGATGAAGATGATGAAAATGATGAAAATGATGAAAGTGATGAAAATGATGAAAATGATGAAAATGATGAAAATGATGAAAATGATGAATTGATGAAAATGATGAAATGATGATTATGATAATAGTGATGATAATGATGATATGTATACAGGGTCTGTCGTAAATAATGGATAAGTCGTAAACTGGAGTTGGTCCGGCTATGAGACTATTAGAAAATCGTATCTTTTTGCCAGGGTTTCTAACCGTATGGAAATGGCGTAGACTTTTATGTTTTTTTATAAATTTCGCTACTCTTTGCATTCATTCCGTTGCCATTTCGTTAAATTTAGGTATTTCTGTGTCATTTTTTTTGTATTATAGTCTTGAAGATGTGTATTATTTAGTTTTAGTACTGTTTTAGGCGTTTTTAACGTTGGTCATTTTCAAAATTGTCATTTTAAGATTTTTTATGTTTTTGTTTTACTTAGGGTCAACTTTTGATCATTTACTGTGTAAAAAAAAAGTACGGCGCTATAGCTGCCCATGATCTTAATAAATTATCTAGTATGTGTAGATTCTAAAAAGGTATAACAATGCATACTTCACAAGTAATATTAAGCTACATGAGCGAGATCAATATCAAGGTGAGAAAATATTTTTTTCATGTAATGTTGTAAATGGTTATAAAACTTCGTCATAATGATTTATTTCTGCCAAGATTCTTTACACAAACACTATGGGGTCACTATTAAGGATATTCAAAAGAAAACTAGGTTGTTTTAGTACGTAAAAATATTTATTCAACAACTTAAACTAAATGTTCGAAGTGCCCTCTTGAAGTCTTGGGTTTTCGAGTTGCCAGCTGTGTATGTTGTGAAGATTCAAAAAACCATCTTTTCGACACGTTGACTCGTCACTCCATAAAATTTTATTAAAAAAACTTTGGTCTTCCCTCATCTTTCGCAGCATTATGCGACAAAATGTTATTCTCGCAGCAGCGTCCCTTGGCATTAATGTTTGGACCCTTTGATAATGATAGGGATATAATTCATGCCTTTTTAAAATCCTGTGTACAGATTTTTGAGGTATACCGGTGCGCCTTGAAATTACACTTATGGACGTACCAGGGTCTTCTGCAACTATTTCCAGTACTTCGGCTGCACTGTGGCGTTGTGGTCGTCCTTCACTCGCCCCGCCTACGCCGGTCCCAGGAAATCGTCCTTCCAAAAATGTGTTGTGCACTCTTATGAAGACACGATAGTCAGGATGCCGGGCATTTGGATATTTTTCCCGATAAACTCTAGCAGCTCTATTGGCGTTGCCATCACATAAACCATAAATGTAATGCATGTTTACGTATTCGGCCGGCGTGTATTGTTGAGGCATGATATACAAAATTTTCCAAAATAACACGTGCAATCGATAGCACAACACGATGCCCATAAATGAGAGCTGAGTTGTCAATATCACCAGGTTAACAAGTCCAAATCACAAAGAAAATCCAAGTCCGATATTAGAAAGCAGTAACAAATTGACGACAGTAATGAAAACGAGAGCACATGCGATGGTCAAAATCACACTGAGAGATGTATCAGGAGTGCGCCCTAGCTAAACGCATGCTAACCTTTTCACACATCGTGAGTGTGAAAGGGACGGTGCATCATGCAGTGTGCCTAGTAACAATGTCCTTTTCACGCGGGGAGACCCTTTGTATTGCTGTCTTTGTTCATTTTTTTACCTGATGATCCTTTTTACGAATAAACTTGTAACATGTTTGTCGCATGTAACTATTAGAGCACATCAATTTTAAAATTAAACACCTTTATGAAATGAGGAGGCATGAAATTTTTTTGACAAAAAACTACCTAGTTTTCTTTGAATATCCTTAATAGTGGCCCCATAGTGTTTGTGTAAAGAATCTTGGCAGAAATAAATCATTCTGACGAAGTTTTATAACCATTTACAACATTACATGAAAAAAATATTTTCTCACCTTGATATTGATCTCGCTCATGTAGCTTAATATTACTTGTGAAGTATGCATTGTTATACCTTTTTAGAATCTACACATACTAGATAATTTATTAAGATCATGGGCAGCTATAGCGCCGTACTTTTTTTTTACACAGTAAATGATCAAAAGTTGACCCTAAGTAAAACAAAAACATAAAAAATCTTAAAATGACAATTTTGAAAATGACCAACGTTAAAAACGCCTAAAACAGTACTAAAACTAAATAATACACATCTTCAAGACTATAATACAAAAAAAATGACACAGAAATACCTAAATTTAACGAAATGGCAACGGAATGAATGCAAAGAGTAGCGAAATTTATAAAAAAACATAAAAGTCTACGCCATTTCCATACGGTTAGAAACCCTGGCAAAAAGATACGATTTTCTAATAGTCTCATAGCCGGACCAACTCCAGTTTACGACTTATCCATTATTTACGACAGACCCTGTATATTAAAGTTCTAAATCTTATCTATCTATTATATATAGTATCTGGGTTGCTTCAAGCAATGAAAAATAAACTAATAACAAATAAAATTTAAAATAGCAAAAAGTGTCGTGACAACAAAAAGTGTCGTGACAACAAATTATGTCGCGACAATTTCCGTCTAGCCCCCTTCGTTTTTTCGTTCATATCGCGCGATAAGGAACTTCGTTCCAATAATATGCATTATGTAAAAAGCGATTATTTTAATACTACAAACATACATTCCAAATTTATTCATTTGTATAGATTTAAAGATAAAAGAAAACAGGTTTGCCTCAACAAGGATTTACTAAAAATAAAAGCAATATACACTTGCGTGCCAGAAAGTCTTAGATTATCTTCTTATTCATTTAAGAACTCCTTAAGAATAATGCCTTTTATGGTCTAGCACGTAGTTTACTTTTTATTTATGGTTAAGAAGAAGAAATAAATATATTATTATCGACTTATCGTTTTATGCATAGACGTTCTCCAACAGACATTGCTCTTTGACTTATTTGTGTGGGTTAAGTCCGTAATTAATGTAACCATAGGCGTACCCAGGGTAGGGCAGCTGCCCCCCTTGAATGTTCACGTTCCTACTATCTTATTCTGTCGATAAAAACGTGACTAAGATCGACTGTGGAGAAAGACAGTTTAATTTTTTGCTTTGTTGTAAGATCGGCAATCAGTCCTAGCACTATGAGCAGATGCGATATTCGAGCGTAGGGACCATCAGAGCGTGCTCTCCAACGAGAAGAACTACTTATGCATGGTAGCTTTAAGTTACTTATGGGTCTGTAGTCCTAAGATATCAAATCCTTGAGCCGGTTGATGTAGTATTTTACGGTGAGCTGACATGCCAATTCATTTGGAAGATATTTTAGTCGCTACATAAAATTCTTGGGGGCATGTCGTATTTCCTTACTCACTGTTTCAGAGCTGATTAAACAGTTTCCACATTGGTAACAAATTACGATACATTTGCCATTGACCTTAGGATCTTGTTCTGAGCTCTCTGTATAATATTTATATTGGAGTCTTTTGCGGCGTCCCATAATTGGATGCCATACATCCAGGTTTAATTATCGTCTGATATATCAGAAATTTGTTGTCCAGTAACAATTTGGAGTTTCGTCATAGCATCCAGTACAGATTTTTGTGCCGCATAGATATATAATCACGTTTTGCTTTGGTATGGTTTTATCACCGGTCTATATGTAAGCCCAGGTGCATCACACAATCACGTTGCGGCAATATATTTTCTTTTTTTGTGCGGAAATCCCCTCGGATACCATCGACTGGTCCTGGACCGCACGCCGTCTCCGGTACTAGAAGTCGGGGAACCAGGTGCTCCCTCAAAAGGAAAACCCTGGAATTCCGACATACCTCGGGTATGGGACCAACTTCCACTTGTAGATGGCCCCCTCCTGTGCAGAAAACCCGATGTTCCTTTTCTGTGCAGAAATAAGCACTTTCGCCGCCACCTCGGCCTGCTTGCGGACAGTTACCATGTTATTTGGGCTGATTTAGCGGCACCTGCTTTTATCCTCCAGTCTTATAGCCAATTGTGGATTTCAAGAAGCAAGTCTGAGGCTCGTTTCGGATCTTTGTAGCTCACAAATACCGCTGCGAATGTTGCTATAGTGACATCAGAACAGACAAGCAAGTGTTCCATGTCTTCCTTTATTTGAGTTAGAAGGGTAGCGTCGTCGAATAACCTTATTTAGACACCTTTCCACCTCCCACTGAAATCCCTGTGTCCCATTGTTTCAAGACGATTCTAATAATATACTCCGTATAAATGTTGAACAGGAGATGAGACAATATGCAACCCTGTCGAACGCCTTACCTACATATTAAGTACTAGAATTTTGCGGATCTGATAAATAAATACAATAGCCTCGCAGTTTGTTTGGCTGAGTTAAGCAACAAGATTATCAAAATAGACGTCGTTTGTATCACTATATATTTTTTCAGGATTTGAGGAATACATAACGTTACCAAATTGCCATCTAGCCACAACGTTTAACAGAAAAGACAAAAAAAAAGCGGTGCATGTATATTGACCGGTAGGGGACATCAATGGTAAGAAAGTTCGGAAGAAAATAAGTTGAACATTACTAGGACTTACGAGTACAATTCTTCTTCGACTTCTGTAGAATTTATCGATTGTAAATTTATTGTAATATTAATAATATTAATTTTCAGTTGCTTTGTGGTAAGCGTTATAAAAAGGTTGTTAATACCGGTGGTATTAACATCAATTTGTTGAACAATAATAGCATTACTAGGAAATTTTAATATTTTTTATCGCAATATGGCTTGAAACTGGCTGCGCGAGAACCTACTTGGCTTAAGAATAAAACGTGTTTACATAATTTTCGAATGCAATAATAAATTCAAGTTGCAGAATTTGCATTATATGACTACTCATCACAAATAATAGCACGTCCGATTAAAATCCAAGGTGAATTTAAATATTGACGCAAAAATGAGGAAATTATAATTTTGGCGATATTAATAAATTTAGGTCATGCCTTGGTAGTCTGAAGAAACCAATGACACAAACGTAGCCTATAACATACCTTTGGTTTATTTTATAATATGGTAATGTGCAAATTAAAACAAGATACACTTACTATTTAAATATCGTCAATAGAATAGTAACAGCTTTCCAGCAGATACCGCCTCATTTCAGTTTTAAATTATTTTTTGTACAGTGAGACCTTCGGTCACCTTCTCAAGAAAGGTATGTTTTTTATATTGAATAGTGGGCAAACTTGCAGACGTATCGCCTGATGATAAGCAATTAACTCCGCCTATAGACACCCGCAACACCAGAGGCATCACAAGTGCGTTGCCAGCCTTTGGGGGATGGGGTATGGGCCTCCGGTATCCTCACTCACTCGGTGAGACACAGTGCAAGCGCTATTTCACACCGGTTTTCAGTGAGGCCGTAATATCACCGCCAGCCAGCGGGTCGAGCCTGCCAATTCATGACGAAGCGCGGCTCTCCCACGGTTAAAAATGTTCTGTATTGTTTAGTATATACATATATACCTAGATGTCGATTGTTTAATATTCTACTAGACTATATAGACACTACTTTGAGATCTGTTTAAAATAAATACACCGCAGCAGCCCATGTCTCTAATGCCTAGTTCACACTACATTAGCAATTAATCGAATCGTGGTTGTGACGACTTCCACATATAACACAATAATAACCTACTACAGCGCCATCTACCGAAGATACTCTGAACTACGAAGTAACGCACTACACAGAGTAACTACAAATACTGAATCGCGCAATAAATAGTTCGCGCGCCGATTATCATATATACAACATCCCAACATCAACTGTTGGGCAGTAGCCCGCCAGCCATGATCACCTCGCCTGGTCGGAGGATCCTCCCTTTGTGTTGGAGGGACATAATCCCCGTTCCCCCACAGTGGTTGTCTCCACAATGGCCCACATGGATATTGTCTCCCAGATATATGTATACAAATATATTAAATCAAATTGCCTGTTTATAATTCCACTTCATTAAATGCATTTAAATGCTGTACTCTTTTTTACCTGTGCTGTATAATTCATTGTGATTGATTGTAATTACACGAAATAATATTGTTGGCTGTATATCTGAAGTTTCATTGCGGGGACACTCCTTTGGAGAGGCCCCGATACAACAATACCCAATCTTCCTTTCTAGGACAGGCCTATGTACAAAAGTAAAATATTAAAGTTTATGTTTTAGATGACGATGATATGCACCTTTGGGAATTTTATGTAACTACTTCGTATTTAATACGTATCATTCATCATTCATCATCATTGAAACATCACGAATGTTATGAAATGAAATCCTTATCAACATCTTGTTATAATATATAATAATTAATATGTTAGAGGCTTCGATGTAATCTTCCTCGACGTAATGCAGACGATCTTTCCTTTGATATTTTGCTGGTAAACTCAAAATGAAATCAAAGTACTTTTAAATAAATGGGCGTAGTCTACTGAAGGGCTACACGTGGCGTTTTTACATGGCTTCCTCGCACCTGCTCTGGAACCCATAACTTTTACAACTCTTATCATTTTAAACATAAACCAATCACTAAAACTACCAATATGTTGTAAGTGTAGTATATGCATATGAGGGATGTTGCGAGTATTCGCATCCGCATCCGCAAATGCGGAGCTTCCACATGGATTTGGACATCTGCATCCGCAAAAATCAATGCGGATTTTCATGCGGATCAGAATGTAATACAAAATGCGACAAGAAAGAAATTGGGCGGGGCCAGCGAATGGCGCGTGCCGTTCGCACGTGGTAATGACCAATTAAAAACCAAACATTTTGAGTATGATAAATACTGACAATATTTTTTTAGTTCTCCTAATGCCAATGTCGAAGGGCCTAAAAGAATAAAAATTACTGATTCCGCGCGAAGATTTCTAAGCACTCCACCAGGTAGTGTTCCTAGTGAACAACTGTTTAGTAGCGTGGGTTTAATTGATGTTCCTTCCCGTAACCACCTTGCATCAGAAAAGGCCGCAATATTACTTTTTATTAAGTATAATGCTTCTATTTTTAACTTCATTTACTAATACGAACATTTGTTACAAAATTAAAAAAAATAAGCGCGTCATAGTTAATATTAATTTTTAATAATTGTTTTAATTCGATATTCATAAACTGTATTTTTATAGGATTTTTAACATCCGCATCCGCATCTGCATCCGGGGATGTCAGCCTTTAAATATCCGCATCTGCATCCGCATCCGCGGATGTGAAAAAATCGGCATCCGCAACATCCCTAATGCATATTATAGCAGAGCAAATCCGACCACTTCAAAGACTTCCTTGCTAAACCGGGTCGGATCGCTAGTAAAATTAATAATAAAAACAATAAAATATGTGAGGTACATGTGTATGTTATTTTTTTCAGCCAGCAGCATTCTTGATATGGCCTCCTTGATGTGATTTCACTTGTTTCGACTTTATTGATTTACTAGCTGGTCAAACTGCCCAGAATATCCACTTAGAACTCAGGGTAATACAAGTTCAGATAGTAATGTAAAATGAATAGATACAGATTTATATTATAGATGAATTAACGAATGCGATTTTTGTTTCTTATGCATCTTGTACGTGTCGCTTGCAAAATGCCAAAAATTTGCATATTATTATTATGATATATCTTCATGTGATTTATTAATAGATTTTTATTTAAATTTCTCACCAGACTAACTCGTCATGTTCAAAACAGCGTGTATAATTCTTAAGCTCGGCTAAGATAAAGAAATGAAATTATTAGCGACTTCTAATGTGACTTTTTAGGTATATAAATAAAAATGAATCTGCACTGTACTGCAGATATATCTGACTTTGTTCTTCAGCTTAGAAAATCTATGTCGGAATTGGGACCTATTCCCGCTTCGCGCTAAAATTAGAAGAATGTTTTTCTTAAAACCTCCCCGATGTTTCTTTACTTGCCAATACCCCTCACAGGCATCGACCCAAAATGAGTCACGTCATCCATACATCGCAGTTCTCTAAGAGCGCACCCGAAACACTGTGTGTAGTCTCTCGAACCTGTATCTATTCGGATAACGAATTCTGAAAGATCGTAGTCTGTAGGCAACTACCAAGGGTGGTCAGAGGTCCATGAATGCCCTCCAGCGACGCCCTCTGACTTGGCAGTTAGAATTCTAAGGACCACTAATCATTAGGCAATCAGTCACCATTATTTAAATTTCGAAAAAAGAATTTGCCATTTATTGTTATTTCAAAGAAATAAATATAATAATGATTACATTTTGATAGCCAAAAATTACTGTACAAAGTACAGTCAATATCCTTTCGTGACACATGGGAGGAAACACCATGTGATTTTAATTGATTGTGACAATCCACTTCACCGTTTGACTGCCTCGTTGGCGCAGTGGTGCGTTCCGACTGCTCTGCAGATGTTTCGGATTCGATTCCCGTGTCGAACAAAATCGGATCTGCAAATACTTGTTTCGGAGTATGAGTGTTTTTAATGTATATATAATGTAGTTTTTTAGTACCCATAATACAAGCTCTGCTTAGTTGAGGACTGGGTAGGGTTTCATTTCTGAAAAATACTTATATTATTATTATTTACTAGCCTCCCTGAGAAACTTCGATCTGTTGACATTATCACCAGCTGTTTTAATTTACTATATAGTTTGTGTGGGAAAAGAAAAGTGTTGTTTTTATTGACTTAAAAAGGAGGAGGTTATCAATTCGGCTGCTTTTTTATGTTTGTTTCCTCAGAACTTTTCCTATTTTTGAAAATCGATCCGTTCTAGGTACGAATAGTAGTATATTATACGGGGCGTAAGCTAAAATCGTTCCTATAAAAAATAAATTGAGGAACGGTATTTACGACTCGTAGTCGGTTGTAGAAAATTTTTACACGATGACGATTCGTTAAATATAGGAACCGGGCATGTAGTGAATCGATTTTTATGATTCTTCTTTATTTGGTGGTGCTTCCCTTTTTTTGTTATGACTTGTGATTATTACTTTTTTTTCGCTACTTTTACGTTTTTCACCCACTAGACACTTCCTTGTACCTTCCCTGGAAAATATAAAAAAATATCAAGCGATTCTCGAATTTTGAGCTTAGCAACATATTTGTGGATTCATTTCTATTTATATAGATTATTAGCTAGAATTTTTAAACTCAACAGCACATTTTTCTATAAATATAAAAATGTTATGTTGGTTTGTGTACGCTTCAAAAACTCAAAAAGTTCTGCATCGATCGAGCTGAAATTTTAGAATGATATATAATTAGCATCAAGGATTGTTTTTATCAAATTTTTGCATCAGTCACATATCCGCGACCGCGAAAAAACACGAAAAAACCGACATAAACGCCGGCGGAGACGCGGACAACAGCTATATATACACATTTACTATTATAGATTTACGATTCTGTTTCATTTTATTTTTAACCCCCGACGCAAAAAAGAGGTGTTATAAGTTTGACGTCGATGTCTGTCTGTCTTTGGCATCGTAGCTCTCAAACGGATGGACCGATTTCGTATTGTGGTAGTTCTTAGCTATGTATTGCTAATATCAATCCAGCATTATATGAGTGTTAGTTCTTTTCCAAAATGATGTAAGGCATTTTTTGCGAATGATTACTTGATTAAGTGCTTGCGTAGGGGTTTTTTTAACTTTAGCTTGTACTGAGCTACTTAATCAGTTAGGTAAGGCTTTTTTTATCTCGGATAAATATTTAATAAGCTTCAAGAGTTTCACGCGCACGTGCCGTGATATTACAAGGTGTCTATTTTACTAGCTGGGTGTGGGAGGGGGGTAGACATAAAATGCAGTTAGGCAGTTTTAAAACAAGTTTCTATGTAATATATTATTCGTTCATCCCGATCATTGCAAGGTCATGTCTCAATAGACGGTACAGAGCGACGCGTTTGCTATCCGTGTGCAGACATCTACCAGTTGCAGTGAAAATGAAACCGTTTGACGTAGCCAATGATAATTACCACTTGGGACATCTATTCCGAGACACTATGAAAAGCAGACCCGAAGCCATATGTCAGGTTTTTTTTTTCATTTTTTATGTGTTGTATGTTTATGTATGTATATATACTTACCTTAATTTAGTAAGCACGTGGTTAAAATGCTTTATTGTCTCGAAAATTAAGTAAATTAGAGTTTATATTTATATGTTATTTTTATAATCATTCAATAGGTTAAATATTGTTTCTGATATACATATTATAGATAACTTCATGGGCGTACCCAGGTTCTGGGCCAGGGGGGGGGGGGATATAATCAGGGTTTTTTTTAAAGCTTCTCGTCATTTAAATGGCTTTACAAATTAGGGTGGGTATTTTTTTTTATAAATTATTTAATTATAGAGTATTTTAAAAACCATATCGCAGTCCGCCACTGGACATAAGTCTCTCCTATTGCACGCTACTTGGTTCGATCACGTTTTAAGTCTTCGGCAATACAGTTTAAGATGAAACATAATAGTCCGGTCAATTTAGACCAAAAAATTAGAGTGAAGCTAACCCAAACTTCCCAACAAGCTGAAAATGAGTAAAATTGTTCAAAACATAATTATAAACAATACCTGAAAGTTCTACATAATTTCCGTGTAAGGAAAAAAAAATATTCAAGGTCAAAGATCAACAAAATGAGTTTTTCGTGATTTTCAGCAAAACGGTAAGTTTTATCATAAAAGTACCTTAGACAAAATTGTAGATCATAAAATTATCTATAAGAAATGAATCAATACTTTTTTCCAACGAGCCACCGTTTCTGAGATATAACGATTCAAAAAGTTATAAAAGTTGTTATCGTCATAATATGCATGAGTACGCCACGTATATATATCTCTAGAGTTGTTTTATGTTATTTTTTTTGTACTCGAGTTTTTTCTCGGTTTTTATCCTAACCCGCTCTGTAACCTTCAGAGAAGAGGAGGTTAGGATTCCCTGGAATTTAAGAATACAGTGTCCCTTAAAACTTTTGTGAGTATTGTGCATAAATGTATTGCTGCTTGTTTTTGTAAACAACTTTTCTAGACGTTTTATGAAACCTACTCCTTGTGCTCTAGCTTTAAAATAACAAAACATTAACTCGTGAATTTCGTGCATGTTGAGTGAAATTGTCGTGGTCGATTCCGATGTACCGGCAGAACCAATGGGAACGTCCCTTTTCTGCAAAGTGTCATTGGCATCTCGGTTCAGGTCAGCTGTGGCATTTTCGAGTTCCCCGACTCCCGCCCGCCGGTTCAGTAAGGAGTCACTGAGAAATCGGGAGCATCAACATTCAAATGATTATAGTCGTTCCAATCGTTTATTTAACTTTTGACTGAGTGAGGTTACCGAAACCCAATTTTTTCAGATTTTAGCGTGAGGATCGTCAGAGCCATACTTTGGCGAAAAATAGGACACTATGAGTATACGAGAATACGTACTTTTGTTTGATGAATTAAACCGATTATAGTTCAAAATTTCAAATGTGTTACGATGCAAACGATTTTTACATCCCACAGATCGACGCACTGACAGGTGAAAGAGAGACGTACATTTCTGTTCTACGGCGATCAGAACAGCTTGCGCGATGCCTGCTTCGTTTCGGGGCTCGACCAGGTGATGTGATAGCGGTCAATGGCTGGAATCATCTCGACATACACATTCCTTACTACGCGGCACTCATGATCGGTATGCCTGTAACTGGTGTGGATTTTGATGGGCTGACGCTTACAATTACCAGAAAATATGGTAAGTTTTCTAAACATTAAATTCTAAAAAAATGCGGGACTGGATAAGGACCCATGGGGGCGACCATATAAAACCATTGGTCCCTCCGTTGACGGAAATCCTGGACCCGAAGTTTCTAGGAAGAGTGCAACTCACGCTCTTCCCAAGGGTCCAGGACAATCCCCCGATCCCTTCGACACAATCGGACCGGCAATTCTGGTCCGATGAGTTGTGAGGTGACGTGGGTAGAGCTGAATCGAGCCGTATGGTGGCCGGCTTCCCGCAGCACCACGCCTGGAACTGATGGTGTTCCAGGTCGGGCACTGGTGATCGCTCTGTCATTGCTGGGACACAAACTGATTTCCACTGAGTGAATCGGCCTCGGTATCTTCGTATCTTCGCCCTTGGCTGGAAAGAGCTCTGCGTTTCGACCTATATGCTTGCTGAACGAGTTGGCGAAACTCTTTGAGAGGGTTATCTTTGACCGTATCAGCAGGCACCTGTCTCGAGTGGGCTCTGATTTATCGGATTGTCGACGGAGACATAGGTGTGTTCGCGGCCCCACACACGCCCTCTGTGTGTCTCCCCCACGGAAGGTATGGTGCAAAAAGCATTCCCTGCGTAAAAAAAGGTGTGTTCTTTATACATTCATGTACATACATAGATATATTTATACATTTACAGCAGAAATAAAAGCTCACTTCAGAGTGTGTTCTCCACGGGTAGCTTTTTGTCAAAAGGAATACATTGAAGACTATTTGCAAGCTATCAAAGAGTTAGAACTGAACACGAAGCTGATATGTTTTGACGAAGGAGATTATTCTCTTAACACCTTTATAAAGGAATATGATGAAATAGCTGAAGAAGAGTTCGAGTAAGTTACTGTTTTCAAACTATTTTTATAGACTTATATTTGTTTCCTATAGTGCATGTTCCAGTAGCTGCGACCCTCAAATTCACCTTGGGGCAACTCGAAAAATGGCAACGCATTGAGGCATACATGGGTAGTCAATCATCAAGTGAGAATTCAGTTAATTTGCCCCTAAAAAAAAGGACATGGTGTTCTTTTCATTCAGAATATGGATACGTTGCCATGGGCTACCCACTCGGCAGTTGAACAGTATTTTTATTAAATTTTTAAACTTATAACAGGCCATTGCAGTTTAATCAAGACAAGATCTATGTAGGAATGATTCCAACTGGTGGAACTTCGGGAATCCTGAAGTTGGCTGCGTTCAAACACAGGACGTTCATTGCCAAGATATTCGAATTACAGAAATGTTCTTTATATAGAATAGAAACACCGAATAAGTAAGTAACAAATATTATTTACCTATTTATTACAAATTGCCATATGACTTTTTTATGTATGTACCTGCCAAAGTGACTCTACGCTGCCTGATGGAAAACATAAGTATAATCTAAGAGAGGCATATTCATTGCAAAAGCAGACAATGCAACAATGCAATGCAATGACCCAGACCATGGCGGCCTAGTGACGCTTCTGCATCATTGAACCTCCGGTTTCGCACTCACCAACGAAACACTGCAGCATGAAAACTGAATGAATTTGTTCTCGCAGTCATTTCAAGAAGTAATTTAAGTTAAAGATATTTGAAACAAAAAAAAACACGAATGCGTTTTTCGTTAAATATAAAATTTCACCAAAAAATATTTTGACGTGACAACGTCTAATAAATCGATGAACGTCGGCTGCACGCACGAAAAAGGATGACTGATTGTCCCGTTACGCTCATTGTCCAGTTACCCTCATTGTCCCGTTACGCTCATTGTACGCTTGCGCAAATGATTCAATTTTATTCCTTTACATGGAATTTACTTACTTTGACTGCCTCGGTGACGTAGTGGTAGCGTATGTGACTGCTAAGCTTGAGGTCTCGGGTTCGATTCCCAGGTCGGACCAAATGCTTGTATGATCTGCAAATATTTGTTTCGGGGTTTGGGTGTTTTCTATGTGTAATATGTATGTATTTACTAAAAAAAAGTATATAAGTATTTATATCAGTTGTCTAGTACCCATAACACAAGCTCTGCTTAGCTTGGGACTAGATGGCGTTGTGTGTTATATGTCCGGAATATTTATTATTATTATTTTTAGGTTTACAGAGAATAGGCCCTGGTTGTTACTTTCACAAATGGGATGGATATCCTCATTCCTGCGGGCAATGGCTTTACCAGTTATGTATTACTCTAAGCTCATGACCTCGGCTGTGCCCACCACGGAACACGTCATCGATATCATTAACAACTATCAGGTAAATAGTTATTAACCGACTTTAAAAAAGAAGGACGTTTCTCAATCCTACTAATAGGTATTATAAACGCGAAAGCTTGTGAATATGTAAGTGAGTATATTTGTTACTCTTGCTACACTACTGAATACACACTAAACTATTGAATAGATGTTGATGAAACTTAACAAAAATATAGCTTATACATCAGAATAACACTTAGGCTACAATTATAGGCACATAGGTTATTGTCGTACCGCGGGTAGCACCGCGGAGTTCTGCTAGTTCAACCATATATATTACCTTTATTTCGTAGAAATTTGTACACAACGGATTATTTTAACTTACGTTACATTATATGATCGCATATAGGTATAGATTCTTAGGTGTGCAGGCAACGAAAATCGATTTTTTTAAGCCGATTTTATGGGAAATATCTAATACCTAAGTAATAAATAAATGTTTCGGACATCTAACACATTATGCCATCTAGTCCCAAACTAAGCAGCTAACTTGATTTATGGGTACTAGACAACTAGTATAAATACATGTATACTTTTTTTGTAAATATATGCATCTTATACATAGAAAATACCCAAATTCCAATACTAATATTAACAGATTACACAAACATTTGATCCGACCCACAGCTACCACTCAATTGCTTTTGAATATTTTAAACAAATGCCAAAGTTAAAACAAGAAACTGCTAATCACTGTGGTTTATTTCCAGCCAATAACTACACATTTACGAGTTGGTTTGGCGACAAGTATAATAAATAACAAAAAGAAATGCGACTGGACGTGTTTTGACAGTATTGTTATGTCCGGCGATAGAGTGCCAAAGAATATATTTTTAGAACTGCTGGTACGTACTCTCTGCCCATAAAATCTATCATATACTTCATACCTTTGTTCTTTTCGCTAGATCTCCTTTAGCGTAGGATGCTTTGGTACAAATGGGCCTGCCAAAGTGACTCTACTCTACCTGGTGGAAAGCATAACCAGAATCCAAGCACAAATGCTGTCATTTTATGTTGATCTTCTGTGCGAGGATAGCATCACCTCGGTCGAGCCGGTCCGTTTGTACTGAAATCAGCGTGACTACAATTTTGCGTCCGATAGAAATTAAATCGTTGATTTATTTTTATTGTTATCTAACAGAGTAATGCGAAATAGACGTGACGATAGCAAACTTTGTGTACATGATTCCAAGACTGCACTCTTAAGTAAAAGCATATTTTGCATGGCGCCAACTATATTTAAGACATTATCAAAATGTTGGAAGGTATACACAGACTTTAGACTAAGAAATTAATTATAAAGTCTATTATAAGAGAAAGCCTATTACAGTATTAATGGATTTTTAACACAATGGACATATAAAAGAAGACATCAATTTTTTTATTGTTGAATAACTTTACCGAATGAATATGCTATGACTGTGTAATATATGTACGCCGAAAATGCCAAACATATTATTCAGCTCCTTATTCTAACATCTTGCATGCTTTATGTATGTATACTCATGTTTTAGACAAATAATCTTGAATCTTATTGCTTTTCGTCGAGTGACCAAGGTAACCGAAGGCTCAAACGATTTTCCTTGTCCAATTCTGCAGGGAAAAGGGGACATCGCTATGTGTCAATTAGCAACGGCAGTATTTTGCTATCAAGTGGCACTGTCTGTACTTTCGAGCTTACCTTCACTTGTTTGGTTAACGTCTATCATAGTAATGACCAGCTTTATGCCTTTTTTATGGTATTTACTAACAACGTGTAGAAGATGCAGAATATTTAAAACACTGTACTATATTAATTTGGCTAATTTATTTTATAAATGTATTGAACATACAAAACAGATTTATTAATATCTAATTTACGTCTTTGCTAAAAAAAATAATCTTTTTAATAAAAGAAAAGAGACGGCTTTGTTGACTCATCGTCCAGACGTGTGGCAGGCGCAGGCGCGTGGCGAGTGAACCGCCACAAACGAATATTAAGCTTTAATTTAACACGAAATATTAATTGCTTATATTGTATATCCTGAATTTTACAGAAGAGGATGAGTCCATGTGCTATACTATGTGAAGGTTACGGCCAAACGGAGAACTTGGGCCCGATGTTGTTATTGAATCCTTTGGGGCCTATCGGTAACTGTGGTAATCGACCATACGGATGGCAAACTGTCAAAGTGAGTTCCCTTAAACATTTTACTTTTATAAACTTAAACTTTGATAGCGTAAAAGCATGCTATGCTATTCTTGTCAATCTATTACTGCTTACTACTCTTGGTAACAATCCAAAATATGACAGTACTAGCTGACCCGTGCCCACTTCGTTGGGCATCATGTAATCATGTTAATAATCCTTTTTTAGTACAGAGTGTTATGTTTTAATTTCTAACTGCCAAGAATAAGATAGAAAGTAGTTCTGATAAGAACCTTTTATTTAAACAATGTCGAAAGTGTACTAATTACGTTTCGAAAAATTCAATTTCGGGGACGTCCACTGCGTAAAGAGCCTACCTCTCATATGTAAATGGCCACGCCTCCTTCTCCCGAAGCGAGCACGAACGCGAACCGAATTAAACCCGAAGCCATCGCGCGCCGTCCGCTGCTTTGGCCTTGCGTTGAAATTTCTCCGATTCGCTTTGCAAAACCGAGTACCTACCACGTAAAAGCCTTTTTATTTTTCGGTTTTTTATATAACCTATGACACTCAGCAATAATGTAGCTTTCTATTGGTGAAAGAATTTTTAAAATCGGTTTAGTAGATCCCGAGATTACCCCTTACAATTTAAAAAATATACAAACACACAAACTTTACTTCTTTATAATATTAGTATAGATTTAAAACAACAGTAGTTGTTTCGAATCCTAAGTTTATTTCACACTCTTCTTCTTCCTAGCCTTATCCCAAGATCATTTGGGGTCGGCGACTAGTTCCACCCGGTTTTACCTGAATATCGGTTTTTCCACGGAGCGACCGGCATCAGACCTCTGCAACCCTAAGGGTGAACTGAATTCGAAGGTTGAAACTAGTATCAGTTTATTTGAAGGCACTGACACCTTAATAACGATTACTATAGATGTTCATTGGCAACCGGGACCGACGACTTAACGTGCTCTCCGAGGCACGGGCAGCTAACACTGCCATCTTCCATACTCCGGGCCGATTAATAAGAATTTCATTCACGGAAAACACGATACATCACTTTGGCCCAACTCGAGAATCGAACCCGAGACTTCTTGGCTGGCAGTTGCATACGCTAGCCGCCAGACCAATGAAGCAGTCAAGTTTATTTCCTACATATTTTTTTTTTGTTAGAAATATCTCTGAAAAGTAACTGTATTCTGCCTGATGGAGATGGAGAGCTTGAGCAATATGTAAGGATACTGGCCACCATCCTCATTGCGAATGTGGGCAATGCAGCATGTCGACCCGCACTTTGCGGCCTAGTAGGATGCTGTATCACGCCCCGCTGTTATTCGATTATTGAGCATTTTAGATTCGCTCTTAGCCCACTTGCACTCGGTGATTAGAAACAATCACCGAGGGTAAGTAACGACGGCGAGGTCAGAACCTGGATGGGTGACCCTTATTTATTAGGAATATACATCCTGTGTCGCGGGGGACTTTACAAACATACATGTAACGGACATAAAGAACACCCAGACTCAGGACAACATTTTGTGGATCACACAGAGTGATGTCCCACGTGGGATTTGAACCCACGGCACTTGGCGCAGTAGCAAGCGGCGTAGTGACCGCTTAAACCACTAGGCCAACTGTGCAGTCAAGTCAAGTCAAATTAGTGACATGAAACTATGAGCGTCTCCGGAGATGACGTAAAGCAGTCGGTCCCGGTTGTTATCATAGGATAACAGTCGTGAAGCTTAGTTGGAGGCCTTTGGGCGTCTTAAAAAATCCAACAGCAAGATTACGTCGCCACAACGTTGTCTTGCCCGTCTCCAACCCGCACTTGGCCAGCGTGGGGACGTATGGCCTTAACTCTCTCCTGAGAGGAGACCCGAGCCTGGTAGTGGGACGTTATGGTTAGTTGATGAGCATTTTAATGTTTATTAAGTCCCCTGCGACTCAGGATACCTATCTTGTGCCACTCATTAGGTATCCTAAATATAAAATCACCAAACGAACATAAATTGAACTATATTATAGCCACGTTTTTCTGATTATAAAATTTAATGTATAGGTATATATTATATAATTTTCCAGTTAATGGATCCAGTTACGGGTGAAGAAGTGATGGAACCGAAGGTACTAGGAGAAATGTGGATGAAAGATGTATGTATGTCTGTAAGTGCCCTATTAAATTTTCTAGACGTTATAACTATATTTATATATGATATTCTGTAACCAAACTCCTGCGAAACGGCTTTATTTTTAATTATTTCTGTATATTCGATAAGTCTGAGAATAGGTATTCATAAACTAGTTGTTGTTTGTAACCGTAAGTGCTAAGTAAGAATGGCTTATTAATTTATATTTTTATTTACTTATCTTCATAGTACAAACTAAACAGATAGAAAAAAAATACTTTAACGATTATTTATCTACAACTTATTGTTAATCTGTATCTATACTAATAATAAAGCTGAAGAGTTTGTTTGTTTATTTGAACGCGCTAATCTCAGGAACCGCTGGTCCGATTTGAAAAATTCTTTCAGTGTTGGATAGTCCATTTATCGAGGAAGGCTATGGGCTATATATCATCACGCTACTACTAATAAGAGCGGAGCACCAATGAAGAATGTTTCAAAAACGGGGGAATTTTTTTACGCTACGGGCAATATAAGACGCAAACGAGGTTGCGTGGATCAGTTAGTGGTAATATAAATGGCAAAACAACGTTTGCCGGGTCAACTAGTAAGTATTATTAAAAAATTCTGTAATTGTCATGTACGTTGATGTATTAATATATTTTGACAGGAATACTACAATAATTCGGATATCACAGCAAAAACATTCACGGCAGACGGATGGTACAGGACAGGAGACTTGCTATACAGGGATGAAGAAGGGAACTATTTCTTTGTTGAACGACTCAACAAGATCATTAAATACCGCAATTATTTTGTACGTGGCTTGATACTACTTGATAGTATTTGTCAGATATTCATACACATTTTTATTACAGGTGTTCAGTCCTTATATTTGATCCTTGGATTTTTAACTGCGGGTTGATGTATAACTTAAATACCTAAGTCGGTTTGTAACAACACTAATATACTGTTGTATCAACTTAGGTACCTATTCGCTGTGTGCGCGATGCCAGAGCCCCTAGAGATCACAATTTATTGCGTAATTGGACCTACTTATGCAACAAGGAACCAATCCACACATGCCAATCGAGATAAGAACCCTATCTATAAGAAGACAAGGATAATTGTTCTATTTTGGCATGTATGTGGATTGGTTCCTTGTTGCATAAGTAGGTCCAATTGTAGTAAGAAGTATTGTAAAAATAAAATACACTCAGTAATATCATACTATGCTAAGTTGCTTACTTTTATCTCTTCACAGCAGCTATATATTCAAAATCCTACTACTATTATCATGGGCGTACCCAGGTTCTGGGCCAGGGGGGGGCAAATCAGGTTTTCTTAAAAGCACCTCGGAAGGAAATCCCTAGAACCCCGACGTACCTCGGGCTACCTATGGTTTGTAGATGGACCCCTCCTGTGTAGGAACCCTGATGCTCCTTTTCTATTTTAAAAAGGGGCGCGAGCACTTTGTTGAGGTTGCGCCGCTACCCCGGCTTGCTTCTGCTAGGGTGATCCTCACCGAACGTGGGGTACGACTGGGTCCTTCGGAGTCGTCTGTCCCACGGGCTGGGCGTAATTTGTTACGCCGATGACACACTTGTCACAGCCCGGGGGGCGAATTTCCAAGAGGCGGCGCGCCTGGCCACCAGGGATGTTTCTCTGGTGGTTGGGCGCATCGAGGCGCTGGGCTTGCGGGTGGCCCTGGATAAGACGGAGGCCCTGTTGTTTCATGGGCCCCGTCGTGGTCCACCCCCCGGCGCCTCTATCGAAGTCAACTCGGTCCTCGTACCGGTTCGGGCCCAGATGAGGTATCTGGGCCTGATCCTCGACGGTAGGTGGCTCTTCGACGAGCACTTCCGACAGCTATCACCGAACCTGGTCGACGCTGCCTCCGCCCTTGGGCGTCTTCTGCCCAATTTGGGTGGAGCCAGCGTCGCAACTAGACACCTCTACACGGGGGTGGTCCCTCTGTGGACCGGGTGTGGTGGCGGCTCTGACTGCCCAGAATAAGGCGCGCCTCTGGCGCCCTCAGAGGGTATTGGCAGTCAGAGCCATACGCGGATACCGCACCGTGTCGACGGAGGCGGCGTGCGCCTTGGCCGGAACACCCCCGTGGGATTTGGAGGCGGAAGTGCTCGCCGAAGTTTATCGGCGAGCGGCTGAATATCGGGCGGAGAACGGGTATCGTCCTCCGCCGAGCCACGATGGCTCGTTGGTCTTCCCGGCTGGAGGCCCCGCGCGCTGGCTTTGCCACCGTGGAGGTGCTCCAGCCGGTCATCCTCGAGTGGGCAGGGCGGTAGCACGGGACTCTTTCCTTCCGACTGACGCAGGTGCTTTCCGGGCACGGTTGCTTCGGGAAGTACCTGCACTCGGTCGCTAGGAGGGAATTGAGTCCCGCCTGCCACCACTGCGACTGCAGTGAGGACTCGGCCCAGCATACGCTGGAGATCTGCCCCGCTTGGGCGGAGCAGCGCCGGGCCCGCACTGCAGTCATCGGAGGAGATCTGTCGCTACCGGCCGTCGTACTGTCCATGGCCGGTAGCGACAGCAGTTTTACCGCGGTCGCGACCTTCTGCGAATAAGTAATTTCGCAGAAGGAGGCGGCGGAGAAGGCCCGGGAGGACGATATACACTCGGACCCGATCCGCCGCCGGCGCACGGGGCGGCGGAGGCGCGCCTATCAGCGCCTCATACCGCCCTGAGTGTGGCCGCGGATGGACGGGATGGGTTTTCCCCTCCATCCGCATTACAGGCCAACCGCGAGGGGGCGACGTACGCGTGTGCCGTGCGTCGCCTAAATTGAGAGTTTTTACCATCAGACGGCACCCGCTTCAGTGCGGGCAGGCGCTGGGAGGGGTCCGGTCGTGTAATATCTGCAGTTCCCGGACCCCTCTCTTCTCAGGCGCAGAGTTGGCACACCGTGTGGTTTTAGTCGGTTCGATTCCGACACACCGCCCCGCCGCAAACCCCGGCGGGGTGACGGCCCGAGGGGGTTTCCACACGTTAAAAAAAAAAAAGGGTGATCCTCACCTTTGGCCGGAACACCCCCGTGGGATTTGGAGGCGGAAGTGCTCGCCGAAGTTTATCGACTAGCGGCTGAATATCGGGCGGAGAACGGATTTCGTTCTCCGCCCGAAGAGATACGCGAGTGGCGTGAAGCCGCTCGTCGAGCCACCATGGCTAGTTGGTCGTCCCAGGTGGAGGCTCCACGCGCTGATTTTGCCACCGTGGAGGCGCTCCAGCCGGTCATCCTCGAGTGGGCAGGGTGGCAGCACGGGACTCTTTCCTTCCGACTGACGCAGGTGCTTTCCGGGCACGGTTGCTTCGGGAAGTACCTGCACTCGGTCGCTAGGAGGGAACTGAGTCCCGCCTGCCACCACTGCGACTGCAGTGAGGACTCGGCCCAGCACACGCTGGCGATCTGCCCCGCTTGGGTGTCGCAGCGTCGGGCCCTCACTGCAGTCATAGGAGGAGATCTCTCGCTACCGGCCATCATACGATCCATGGCCGGTAGCGATTGCAGTTTTACCGCGGTCGCATCCTTCTGCGAAGACGTAATTTCGCAGAAGGAGGCGGCGAAGAAGGCCCTAGAGGACGACGTTCATTCGGACCCGATCCGCCGCCGGCGAACCGGGCGGCGGAAGCGCGCATACCAGCGCCTCATGCCGACCTAAGTGTGGCCACGAATGGACGGAACGGTTTGCCCCTCCATCCGCAATACAGGCCAACCGCGAGGAGACGAAGTACGCGTGTGCCGTGCGTCGCCTAAATTAAGATTTGAACAGCAGACAGTAGGTCGTGTTAATAACTGCAGTTCCCGGACCCCTCCCTTCTCAGGCGCAGAGTTGGTACACCGTGTGGTTTTAGTCGGTTCGATTCCGACACACCACCCCGCCGCAAACCTCGGTGGGGTGACGGCCCGAGGGGGTTTCCACACGTTAAAAATAAAAAAAAGAGCGATCCTCACCTGTCACCCCCAAGCTTGCGCTTGTGGAGGACGGAGATCGTTTGGCGATCTCCAGCGCCCGAGTCGTCTGCGGTACCTGGCCTGTTCCTGGGCCTGGCGGACGATAAGATCTCCTTCGCTAGCATAACTTGCTCGCTGAAAAAGACGGCAGAGTTCTACGCACTCTCGCTACGCAACATAGTCACAATAATGTTACCAAACGAGAGAACCCCCACTCCGATGGCCGCCTCGACTCGCCCTACTCCGGACATTCTGCCAGCTTGTGGAATGCCGTGTCCACATCCTTTCCCAGTGATCACCTGTGTCAGCCGTGATGCCTCTCGAGCCAATCCTCCATAACGGGTCTTACCGCCGCAATAACGGCGTGCCCAGCACTCGGTTGCCCAAGTCGTTCCTTCCATTCCTCCACAAGAACCTGGTGGAATTGAAATTTCTGGTCTTCGATTTCTCGAGTCTTAGGTCAGCACTCGTTGCGGACGTCGCAATAACCCGATATTGCTGGCCTTCAGGACCTCAGCCCATACTGGGGACCTCACAACGCCCGCGTATAGTCTCCTGCAGGAGTTATCGGGCCTCATATTTGGCAGCAACCGAGCCAAGCACGCGCTGCGCCAGCTTGGGAATCAGACTTCGGAAATGGTGTCCCATCGGTCTTCGAGGGCGAGTCGAGGCGGCCATCGGAGTGGGGGTTCTCTCGTTTGGTAACATTATTGTGACTATGTTGCGTAGCGAGAGTGCGTAGAACTCTGCCGTCTTTTTCAGCGAGCAAGTTATGCTAGCGAAGGAGATCTTATCGTCCGCCAGGCCCAGGAACAGGCCAGGTACCGCAGACGACTCGGGCGCTGGAGATCGCCAAACGATCTCCGTCCTCCACAAGCGCAAGCTTGGGGGTGACAGGTGAGGATCGCTCTTTTTTTTATTTTTAACGTGTGGAAACCCCCTCGGGCCGTCACCCCACCGAGGTTTGCGGCGGGGTGGTGTGTCGGAATCGAACCGACTAAAACCACACGGTGTACCAACTCTGCGCCTGAGAAGGGAGGGGTCCGGGAACTGCAGTTATTAACACGACCTACTGTCTGCTGTTCAAATCTTAATTTAGGCGACGCACGGCACACGCGTACTTCGTCTCCTCGCGGTTGGCCTGTATTGCGGATGGAGGGGCAAACCGTTCCGTCCATTCGTGGCCACACTTAGGTCGGCATGAGGCGCTGGTATGCGCGCTTCCGCCGCCCGGTTCGCCGGCGGCGGATCGGGTCCGAATGAACGTCGTCCTCTAGGGCCTTCTTCGCCGCCTCCTTCTGCGAAATTACGTCTTCGCAGAAGGATGCGACCGCGGTAAAACTGCAATCGCTACCGGCCATGGATCGTATGATGGCCGGTAGCGAGAGATCTCCTCCTATGACTGCAGTGAGGGCCCGACGCTGCGACACCCAAGCGGGGCAGATCGCCAGCGTGTGCTGGGCCGAGTCCTCACTGCAGTCGCAGTGGTGGCAGGCGGGACTCAGTTCCCTCCTAGCGACCGAGTGCAGGTACTTCCCGAAGCAACCGTGCCCGGAAAGCACCTGCGTCAGTCGGAAGGAAAGAGTCCCGTGCTGCCACCCTGCCCACTCGAGGATGACCGGCTGGAGCGCCTCCACGGTGGCAAAATCAGCGCGTGGAGCCTCCACCTGGGACGACCAACTAGCCATGGTGGCTCGACGAGCGGCTTCACGCCACTCGCGTATCTCTTCGGGCGGAGAACGAAATCCGTTCTCCGCCCGATATTCAGCCGCTAGTCGATAAACTTCGGCGAGCACTTCCGCCTCCAAATCCCACGGGGGTGTTCCGGCCAAAGGTGAGGATCACCCTTTTTTTTTTTTAACGTGTGGAAACCCCCTCGGGCCGTCACCCCGCCGGGGTTTGCGGCGGGGCGGTGTGTCGGAATCGAACCGACTAAAACCACACGGTGTGCCAACTCTGCGCCTGAGAAGAGAGGGGTCCGGGAACTGCAGATATTACACGACCGGACCCCTCCCAGCGCCTGCCCGCACTGAAGCGGGTGCCGTCTGATGGTAAAAACTCTCAATTTAGGCGACGCACGGCACACGCGTACGTCGCCCCCTCGCGGTTGGCCTGTAATGCGGATGGAGGGGAAAACCCATCCCGTCCATCCGCGGCCACACTCAGGGCGGTATGAGGCGCTGATAGGCGCGCCTCCGCCGCCCCGTGCGCCGGCGGCGGATCGGGTCCGAGTGTATATCGTCCTCCCGGGCCTTCTCCGCCGCCTCCTTCTGCGAAATTACTTATTCGCAGAAGGTCGCGACCGCGGTAAAACTGCTGTCGCTACCGGCCATGGACAGTACGACGGCCGGTAGCGACAGATCTCCTCCGATGACTGCAGTGCGGGCCCGGCGCTGCTCCGCCCAAGCGGGGCAGATCTCCAGCGTATGCTGGGCCGAGTCCTCACTGCAGTCGCAGTGGTGGCAGGCGGGACTCAATTCCCTCCTAGCGACCGAGTGCAGGTACTTCCCGAAGCAACCGTGCCCGGAAAGCACCTGCGTCAGTCGGAAGGAAAGAGTCCCGTGCTACCGCCCTGCCCACTCGAGGATGACCGGCTGGAGCACCTCCACGGTGGCAAAGCCAGCGCGCGGGGCCTCCAGCCGGGAAGACCAACGAGCCATCGTGGCTCGGCGGAGGACGATACCCGTTCTCCGCCCGATATTCAGCCGCTCGCCGATAAACTTCGGCGAGCACTTCCGCCTCCAAATCCCACGGGGGTGTTCCGGCCAAGGCGCACGCCGCCTCCGTCGACACGGTGCGGTATCCGCGTATGGCTCTGACTGCCAATACCCTCTGAGGGCGCCAGAGGCGCGCCTTATTCTGGGCAGTCAGAGCCGCCACCACACCCGGTCCACAGAGGGACCACCCCCGTGTAGAGGTGTCTAGTTGCGACGCTGGCTCCACCCAAATTGGGCAGAAGACGCCCAAGGGCGGAGGCAGCGTCGACCAGGTTCGGTGATAGCTGTCGGAAGTGCTCGTCGAAGAGCCACCTACCGTCGAGGATCAGGCCCAGATACCTCATCTGGGCCCGAACCGGTACGAGGACCGAGTTGACTTCGATAGAGGCGCCGGGGGGTGGACCACGACGGGGCCCATGAAACAACAGGGCCTCCGTCTTATCCAGGGCCACCCGCAAGCCCAGCGCCTCGATGCGCCCAACCACCAGAGAAACATCCCTGGTGGCCAGGCGCGCCGCCTCTTGGAAATTCGCCCCCCGGGCTGTGACAAGTGTGTCATCGGCGTAACAAATTACGCCCAGCCCGTGGGACAGACGACTCCGAAGGACCCAGTCGTACCCCACGTTCGGTGAGGATCACCCTAGCAGAAGCAAGCCGGGGTAGCGGCGCAACCTCAACAAAGTGCTCGCGCCCCTTTTTAAAATAGAAAAGGAGCATCAGGGTTCCTACACAGGAGGGGTCCATCTACAAACCATAGGTAGCCCGAGGTACGTCGGGGTTCTAGGGATTTCCTTCCGAGGTGCTTTTAAGAAAACCTGATTTGCCCCCCCCTGGCCCAGAACCTGGGTACGCCCATGATAATAGTAGTAGGATTTTGAATATATAGCTGCTGTGAAGAGATAAAAGTAAGCAACTTAGCATAGTATGATATTACTGAGTGTATTTTATTTTTACAATACTTCTTACTACAATTGGACCTACTTATGCAACAAGGAACCAATCCACATACATGCCAAAATAGAACAATTATCCTTGTCTTCTTATAGATAGGGTTCTTATCTCGATTGGCATGTGTGGATTGGTTCCTTGTTGCATAAGTAGGTCCAATTACGCAATAAATTGTGATCTCTAGGGGCTCTGGCATCGCGCACACAGCGAATAGGTACCTAAGTTGATACAACAGTATATTAGTGTTGTTACAAACCGACTTAGGTATTTAAGTTATACATCAACCCGCAGTTAAAAATCCAAGGATCAAATATAAGGACTGAACACCTGTAATAAAAATGTGTATGAATATCTGACAAATACTATCAAGTAGTATCAAGCCACGTACAAAATAATTGCGGTATTTAATGATCTTGTTGAGTCGTTCAACAAAGAAATAGTTCCCTTCTTCATCCCTGTATAGCAAGTCTCCTGTCCTGTACCATCCGTCTGCCGTGAATGTTTTTGCTGTGATATCCGAATTATTGTAGTATTCCTGTCAAAATATATTAATACATCAACGTACATGACAATTACAGAATTTTTTAATAATACTTACTAGTTGACCCGGCAAACGTTGTTTTGCCATTTATATTACCACTAACTGATCCACGCAACCTCGTTTGCGTCTTATATTGCCCGTAGCGTAAAAAAATTCCCCCGTTTTTGAAACATTCTTCATTGGTGCTCCGCTCTTATTAGTAGTAGCGTGATGATATATAGCCCATAGCCTTCCTCGATAAATGGACTATCCAACACTGAAAGAATTTTTCAAATCGGACCAGCGGTTCCTGAGATTAGCGCGTTCAAATAAACAAACAAACTCTTCAGCTTTATTATTAGTATAGATACAGATTAACAATAAGTTGTAGATAAATAATCGTTAAAGTATTTTTTTTCTATCTGTTTAGTTTGTACTATGAAGATAAGTAAATAAAAATATAAATTAATAAGCCATTCTTACTTAGCACTTACGGTTACAAACAACAACTAGTTTATGAATACCTATTCTCAGACTTATCGAATATACAGAAATAATTAAAAATAAAGCCGTTTCGCAGGAGTTTGGTTACAGAATATCATATATAAATATAGTTATAACGTCTAGAAAATTTAATAGGGCACTTACAGACATACATACATCTTTCATCCACATTTCTCCTAGTACCTTCGGTTCCATCACTTCTTCACCCGTAACTGGATCCATTAACTGGAAAATTATATAATATATACCTATACATTAATCAGACTTCGGAAATGGTGTCCCATCGGTCTTCGAGGGCGAGCCAATGTGGGCTTACATATAGACCGGTGGAAAAACCATATCAAAGCAAAATAAGGTGATATATCTAGGCGGCACAAAAACCTGTACTGGATGCTAGGACGAAACTACAAATTATTACTGGACAACAAATTTTTGATATATCAGACGATAATATTTTCCTTCCGAGAATTATTTGTAGTAACTTAAATACATTCCAAATGAATATGTCAACTGTCCATAAAAACTACATAAACCGACGCGGAACATGACTTGATATCTTAGGATTATGATGAGTAGTTCTCCTCGCTAAAGAGCATGATCTCTGATCGTCACTACGCTCGAACATCGCATAGCCCTAGGACTGATTCCGATTTCGATGCCGATTGCCGATCTTACAACCACACAGAAAATAAATGTATCTGTAGCGGTACCACCGCTACTCGGTCTTCGGACTAAGACAGCGTGTCGAGCTCGTGCCTTGTCGGTGAGGTTCGCCGCCGCCGGACTCCATTCGTTTTTCACGGTGGACCGGTCGGCAGTCCTTTGTTCGCCGCTGCGCAAGGCACTCACGCGCTCGCTTGCTCGCACGCCGCTTTTACTTTCGTGTCTCGTATCCGTAATTTATTTGCAATTATTTAATTCGCGCTTTCAAATCTATTTTCTATTCTGTAATTAGTTTAACTTTATTGTTCCTTCGCTTTCATAAACTATATTTCTTGTGTATTTGTGCTTTCTACCCTTTTGTGACAATTGTGAATTTAGTTTAAATTATAAAACCGTTGAACTTTAAAAGACTTTATTTTTGTGGACGAACCCCTACATATCTTTGTCCATAGTCGATCTTAGTCACGTTTTTACGCGTCTGAGTGTGCTTTATATATAATCGAGAGAAGAAAATAGTAGGAACGTCAACATCTAGGGGGGGGCAGCTGCCCTCCCCTGCCCTACCCTGGGTACGCCCATGACTATTATAAAGGCGAAAGTTTGTAAGTATGGATGTATGTATGTATGGATGTTTGTTACTCTTTCACGTAAAAACTACTGAATGGATTTGAATGAAACTTTACCACAATATAGCTTATACATCAGAATAACACATAGGCTACTATTTATAAAGATATAGCTTCGCCTCGCGGCGTTGCCCGCAGTTATCATCGTACCGCGGGTAGCACCGCGGGGTTCAGCTAGTATGAAAATAAAACTATTTGACGGTCTCCACCATCCATATTGAACTCAGCGAATATTTTAATACGTAGTTACTTCTGTCTCGTTTCACTTAGGAATATTTTACTACATTTTATTTTGTTCTCCAATTTTACTGGTAAGCGCAAACTTGACTTTGGTTCCATCCGTATATATTAGTTATCGCAGTAATAAGTAGAATAAGTATGTCCTTCCTAAATAATCAATATATTTTCCGGTCTAGCGGTTTCGACGTGAAAACCTGACAGATAGACAGAGAACCATTCACATTTATAGTATTATTAGGGAAAGATATTGTATTAATCGATATTTTATCTCCATAAATTAATTTTCTAATTTCTAAACAGGTCTTTCCACGAGACGTAGAAAACGTTATCCAAGAACATCCTGGCGTTCGAGATGTATGCGTCACGTACATCCCTCATGAAGAGGATGGAGAACATCCAGTAGCTGCTGTAGTAAAGAAGAACGGTGTCAAAGTTACTGCACAGGAAATTAAGGATATTGTTGCTAGTAAGAATGCCTATACTTAGTTAATCACAACTTGGACGTGATATCTATTGATATTTCAGTACCTTATCGAAATTCTAATATAGAATAGTAGTTTAACCGCTTAACTGTCTGGTTAAATTTGATATAATAATATTATAATCTACTAACTCTAAGCCCAACATTCCATAGATGACGATAATGTCCAGTTAAGTATTGCGTTGAAATTTTGTACACTTTTTGATAGTCCAGTAAGTATCCCTTTGTATAGCAGATGCAAATAACAAATAAGCTACTTGTTGGTAAATGAGTCTTGCTTGGACAACTGCAGATCAAGAATCACAAGTACCTACTTTTTGAGTCATTATCCCAAGAAATTTAGAAGAGGGGAGGTTTTGGGATCCTACAACTTCACTGTCATTATTTTGGTAAACGCAATGTAATAAAACGCAAAATAATAATAATAATATTAAAACTCTTTACATAATTACAATCGCGTACTTTAAATACACTTTTGTATTTTCAGATAATTTATCAGACCATCAAAAGCTAAGAGGTGGTATTGTATTCCTGAAAGAAATTCCGTTTACATTGGCGGACAAAGTTGCCCGCCGCAAGTTACAACAAATAGTAATGGAATCTCACAGAGAATAAAGATTGTCATTAAATGTTACCTTTGCTTTTAAGAAGTACATTAGTTACAAAGTTAATGCTTTGTTAAACTAGGACACTCAATATTAAAAAAGAAATTAACTATAGATCTATATACAGTGGAGCTATTTACTAACTAATTATAACTTAATAGTTAAAATTAGAAACATTGTTAATTTTTTTTATATTTTTGCGCTATACCGCCTTTTGTCCTAACCTAAAACATGCAATTGTAAATAGCTCCACTATAGATCTACAGTTCATTTCTATTTTAATATTGAGTGTCCTGATTAAAATATCGTAACTCTAGTGTACGTAGACATTACGTTTAATAAATATAACTAGTATTTTTATTTACGTGTTAATAATATCGTATTAAATAAAATAATAATAAATATTTAATTGAAATGCTTGTGGCGACTTCCACATACAACATAACCTACTACAGCGCCATCTACCGAAGATACACTGAACTACGAAGTAACGCACTGTACCTACAAAACTGCACTACACGGAGTAACTACAAATCCTGAATCGCGCAATAAATAGTTCTCGCGCCGATTAGCATATATACAACATCCCAACATCAACTGTTGGGCAGTGGCCAGCTAGGCATGATCACCTCGCCTGGTCGGAGGATCCTCTCTTTGTGTTGGGTGGAACATATACCCGTTCCCCCACATGCTCATTAAAATACGACTCTCCAAACAAAACTCATGCATCCTACTGTTCGTAAAAAGAAAAAAAAAATTTCAAGTACAAACCTTAGCACAGTACACTGAGATGTTAAAACCGGTTAAACCATTCAAATATGTTGCTCTAATGTCTCTACTAGTTTATGGTTAATGGAGGACTGTAGTCGATCTACGGTAGGTGGCTCTTCGACGAGCACTTCCGACAGCTTGCTCCGAAGTTGGCCTCTGGCCTTGGGCGACTCTTCCCCAATCTGGGTGGAGCCAGCGTCGCAACGAGGCTGCTGCGTGATGTACACGGGGGTAGTCTGGTCTATGACACTGTACGGTGCACCGGTGTGGGTGGCGGCTCTGACCACCCAGAATAAGCAGCCGGTCATCCTCGAGTGGGCAGCCCTGCCCACTCGAGGATGACCGGCTGGAGCGTGGCATGTATATATAATATGTGATCGAGGTTGAGTCGAGGGAACTCCTCTGCGATTTACAGCAGTTGCCTTGGATTTGGACTTGTTTAATTTGTATTAATGAGAACTTTACACCTAGAAGGGTTGTAACTGTCATTAACGGTCAGATTATGAAGATGAAGAACAGTTAAGGGAGCTCCTCAACGGTTTGACCGACTACCTTGTACATTACATTTATTATATATTTTCTAAAGCTATTCCAATATTTGCACCTGTCTGTCATCATTTCATGATGATGAGCTGATAATGGAAGATACAACTCCTTATAGGTTAAGAGTTGAGGAATAAATCTTTAAATGTATAGTATATAGTAGGGTATATTTGTTACATTTAGTCTATAAAATTTGAGGGTTTTCCTCGATTTCCTTAGGATCTCGTCATCAGATCCTAATACGGTGACAACGGGACCACCTCGGCAGTAGATATACCCTTTCGAATACAAAAAGAATTTTCAAAATCTGACCATAACTGACGGAGTAATTAGTGAACATACATTAAAAAAATACATAGATACAGTAGAACATGGAATCTCCTCCTTTTTTGAAGTCGATTAAGAATACGTAGATTCGCGATTTTTTTACATTAAACGTTTAATATTTCTACGTAATTTTCTAGTCTGGACTAGGACTGTTGATATTTTTTAAAATATCGGAGTTACGATATATCGATATTTTGAAATAGGTATATTATCAATATCAAGTCCGATATATCGAAGAAAAAAATCGATATTTCAAAATATTGGCTTCATTTAAAAAAAATCGTATGTCAGCTCAAAAATGATTACACAGTTTATAGTCCAGTATATTTATTGAACAAATTAAATTATAAATGTTTATAAGTGTTAGATTATAGTTCATGATATTTTTTTTTTATTTAAATAAGATAATTATTGTAATACTTTTCAGTAAGATTTTTTAGAAATACTCTTTGTTTTATATGTTCAGCTGTTTGGCTACTACGATTATTAGGCACTAAAAGATTGATTGTAGAAGAAACTCATTCAGATGCTACAGATGTAGCAGAAGAAATTAAACATTTAATAGCTATAACATGGCAGTAAAAAGCTTACTGTCTATCCAAAATTTCAGGGCATTTGATGACCTTAAAATATTTAGCTGATCTAAATACTGCTTTAATTCAGCAGGTACAAAACTTCTGCCAGGAACTTCATTGGCATTGGCCATATTTTTTAAGAGCATATCTTCATGTCGATCCCATAATGATGAAGTTATTTCTTTTTCTCCACGTGGAGAAGCGCCTACTGTAGGTGAATGATTTCCTCTTATTTTGTGTTCTGCAAATATTTGTTTTGACAGATCTGATATTACATTAGCACCAGATAATGCTGACATGAAATATAATTTTTGAAGCGTGGATCTAAGACAGTTGCTTTGGACAAAAAAGGTTTTTTTGTAAAGGCACTAATCGACCTAAAAATAAATTACGAACAAATATAAAAAATATTTTTTTGAAATATCGACCATCGATATCTACATTTTAATATCGAACTATCGATATATCGACAGTCCTACTCTGCCAATCTGGACCACGCATTTTTTAAACTTTGACTTGGAAACACTGGTCAAGATCGCTCAACTAGGGATGGGCAAATGGAATAAAAATATCGACATTTATCGTATCGATATTTTTCAAATATATCGATATATATCGCCCAAGTAATATCGATATTTCGATATATCGATATTTCGATATATCGATATTTTTTGCTCAATATGTAATTATTTATAAAAATTGCCAAGTTTTATTTAATTTTTTCAAAGAACTTCCATACAGCAGACATGACGTTTAACATAAATACAATTCACACAAAAAATAACAATGAGCTACGCTTAGTTTACTTGTGACAACACAACAAAACAACGTTCGTACTAACACTCCAACACATGCAGTCAGTCCAGTGGGCAGTGCAGTGATACCAACCAAACTACCAAACCAACAAGCAGTGTTATTGTCATAGACAAGCAGGTCATAGACTGTAATTTTTGTTTGTGTTTGAAGCACTAAACCCATACAGCCTACTGCATACCTACTCTTTTTCTAAATTTAAGAAATTGGATTGGTCAAATACATGATGTGACGCATGAGCAGACAGCAGAGCTTTAAAAATATATCGATTTTGATATCTTGAAATAAATATCGAAAATTGATATATCGCGGGAAAAAATTTCGCTGATTTATATCGATATTTTTCTGTAAAAATATCGATATTTTGATATATCGATATTTTTTGCCCAAGCCTACGCTCAACGGCTCAATTAATCCAGTAGATAACCTTGGTGTTGTACACCACGAAATTTGAATACCTTTAATTTTTGTGAAATTTGGACTTAGTGTTTAACTGAGTGTGATTAAACGACGATTATAGTAAAAAACTATTACCAAATTTATAAAAAATACGGTGGAAAAAAAAATCCTGCACAGCGTGATGAATTGAGTTGCTGCAAAGATTACTAAACGTGCTAGTATCCAGATCATTCTAATAAAAAAAAAGTGACGGATTGATCGATTGCAAGATTGCATTGCACTTTGCAAACAATTGTTTTAGGAATATCTACCTGCACTTGCTCTAACCTTCGCGATGCAGTTATACGATACCGTTCATTAAAATATTTGCCTGCTGATGAAGACATATCAAATCTAATAAATCTATTCAGATTGATGTGTATAGTAGTCTGCCTAATGCAGAACACCGGAGCTGGTAAGAATAAAACTTGCATTCATTTGTTTTTACTAATTCTAATTTAATGTATGCTTTATTTTTTAGCTTAATATCAATTATTTATATTTATTTCGTTATTAGCGTATCAAATAAAGTAAATAATATACATTTTCATTCGCATAAAGGAGGTTCATTTTTATTTACCATAAAATAATACTAGATTCATAGCAATATGCGTCTCTTTTAGAAAAGTCAAACTTTATATTCCTATGTCATAATCAGTATATTCTATAAAGTTTTTTTTTTATTTAACCAGAACGCATATTACCTTTATTCATTGTTTTGCTTTGCAATCTTTATTTTTGTTAGTTTGGACTAAACTAAATTAAATTCAATAAAAAAAATAATTTATTGGCTTATTAACACATTAAATAATAATAATAATAATCTTTATTTGAAACTAAAAGAAAAGGAAAACAGCAACATTATGTGCGAGAATGCCTGCATTAGTTAAAAACTGTGTAACTGTGTGTGTGTGTGTAAAACTGTTAAAAATGCTATTTATTTGACAAAATAAAATGAATTGTTGCCAATAAAATATGATAGTATGACAGTCAATGTGTTAAATAACCAATTTAACTCTGTTGGCCTACAGTAGATTAATTTGTGCACTCCATCTGATCAAGAGAAGTATTAAGCCCTTATTTTACTGATTATCAATTCAAGATTCCTCATTCGAGTTGCTGTCTTTATACCAATTTACACTCCTGAATGGTTTTTGTTGTGTAATCAGTTTACCAAAAAAGAGATAAAGCTAAAGATATTTGCTATATTACACCAAAGTCACAATATATAAGAAAAATACTTCAATTGACACATTCTACTGAGTTTTTACATATAATTGGCAATAAAATATAATAAAATAACGTCTGTACCAATAAGGATCATAGGTCACCATAATGCTTATCACAATGCACTAGCACTGATTATCAGCTGCAGTTCAGCTGCTTGTTCTGTTTAAAGTGCTAATTCTCCATTCAAGACTTACCTTACTTACCTCAATCTAGTTCTCTGCTTACAGATATTTTCGTTCCGAATGTACCTCTTCTTTTGCAATATTACACATAGCACTAACATTATTGAGAAGTCAGGAGTGTCTTTACCTCTAGTGCAGGGTGTGCGGTGAAGAGGGGTGCAGGCCGTGGCACTTTTAATGAACCTGCGCTCTTTCTAAACGATGCTAAAGTAATGATTGCACACAAGCTCTTCACAGGCTAGTAACACCTCTGTGAAAAGTAGGGAACTGACACTTAGCTTATTCTTGTGTACTTTATAACTCTCACCCTAGCTTCTTCATTATACTTTTTTTCTTATAATATTATTATTATTCCAAACATTAATATCTATAATATATTAGTATTAGTTTTGATCTTAATAATTAGTTTGTGGTATTAGTTTTAAGTACTTCTATATTTAGACCCCTCATTTTGTGTTTTCCCTCCCTCCTTTAACATTTTCTGACCCTTTGTTTTCCTTATTCCAATTCAACTTATTCCTTAATCCAATCTGGAAAAGATTACATTATTGGTGTAACTCAATCAGCCTACCAAACTACACATTGCACCAATGTTACAAGAAAAGTTAAGTTGACATTTAACTTGTTCTATAAAAATTGCAATTCTCCATCTAAGACTAGCTATATACATCACCAACATTCTAGATGTTTTAACATCCTAATTTACCTTCTTCCTTTGTCCTACCTGAAAAAGATACTACCAAAATACATATATATTCATAATGGACTGCTACAATATTTCAAGAGTCAATAGTAAGGCCTACAAACTGCTGCTCAATGGCAATGAAACGAATTGCTGGACAGTGGCTTATGGTGAGGAAGTGGTGTCATTCCAGTCGATGAAGACCGTCTCATCTCGGCTAGTGATCAAGACGTTGTCTATATAGAAAAAGTGACATTCTAAGTTTAAGATAAGAATTGAAAAAACAGTGGACCCATGGTAATCCTACATGACTACTAATTGAATATTTTGTGACAATCTTCACTAATGTAGATAATGCATGATCGAGCAGGTTACAACTTGTACACGCCACTGCAACCAGTATAGTGCTTGATGCTTGTTTTGATTCAGATTACTTAGTTTAGTTTAAATTTGACTAAATAATATGATAGTGATGTGTCCTAGGCGTGCATTCATTGTGTATTACAATAAATACGTAGTAAAGCCTTGACGTGAAAGCACAAAATACTGACAAAGAAAATTATATATTTTAAGCACCTAAATCGTAATGAATCTTTCAGTTGTTTCACAAGTGAATACATTGTAAGCCGATCTACAATTTATAACATTTAAAGAAAACAAGAGAAGAGATTTGTACTTCAGAGTATGATATAAAATCTTATAATTGGATCTGTAATTTATTGAATGATTCATTTGTAAAAAAAGCCGGACTATGAGGGGTCCTAGGCAGTTCTATTTATTACGATAAATTCGAAAGTTCAACAGAACCCTGCAAAAACGTTTGTCGGATTACCGCGGGTCCACTGTAATTGAAATTGGCAGTTTAAAAAGAAAATGAATACTTAGATATCAGCACACAAAGGGTAGCCACATCACTAGGTGCTTTGGAATTGTTAATAAAGACATTTTGTTTTTTCATTCATCATTGTTGTCACTTCTGTCATGTAAGAATGGTTTTAACACCCACTCCTTTTAATCATCAAATAAATTATTGCAAAGTGAAATAAAGGGGAACAGTCCATAAGCAGTAAAGCAGTTTGAAGTCAAAGTGTAAGTTCACTATATAGGTAGTTAGGAGATAATACCAGACATTACTACAGTTTAAGTTAAGATACAACTTGGGTTTACTTTCTGACTAAAAGATAACAAATAACCCTCATTCATAAACATAAATCACTTGAGGCAACAGTTTTATATTTTATTAATATGTAACTTTAACGCAGAACCATTGCTTATAGTTAGATAACATTTATGAATGTAGGAGAATGTTCTTAACACAAACAATAAGTAATGATATTTATGATTAAAAAAAAATGTTGTTTATACTCTGCAATCTTACTCCGATTGTCCTGGACATTTTTCCACTGGTATTATATATTATATTGGTTACATCATTCGACTCGCTCCTTACTATAGTCACATAGTTTAGTTTAAAATCTTTCAAAATGACTGGTTTTTTTTTCTTTGTGATATTCTAATGTGTTATATTCGTTAATTCGTGGCAAACTATTTCAATAGAATGATAAAATACCACTTTGCAACAAATACTGTTATAACTGTTAATTCAGTACCTAGTTGGTTCTTTAAAAATTAAAAAATGAAACTGAATCTTAAAATAAAGCTCTCCAACAAGGAAAGGAAACTTAATAGGCATGATGACTAAGTTTGAAAAACAGTTTTATGATTTTCAAAAGTATCGCCTGTTGTCAAAAATAATCATATTTATAAAAAAAAAAGTTTTAGTACGAAAAAATTGCGATTTAAATTTTAAGTTTATAATTCACGCCAAAACGTTCGGTACTTAGGACAGTTTCGCCTAAATGAAGTATTGTTTTCGTCTCCGTGAATAAAAATTTGAATGGGACTGATCAACTAGTGCCAGGCCAGGCCCTCACCAAATAAGAAGTTACAACAGTCGCACACAACACTTTGTTTGTTTGATACTCACACGTCGTACCTTACAATAATGACAACAAAAACAAAGACGTATTGACTTATATTCGGCTTTTCAAATCGGTATGCATGGGGTTAAGGGAAATAAAGGACTTTAAAAGGTAATTGAAACAAAAATTAGACAGGTAGCTACCTAGCTTCTACTATCACCGCTGGACAAAACCTCGCATCACTGTGGCACTACGCAGTCCTAATGGTCACACGCGGGACTCCGATGACAGAGACTTTCCGAAGCAGCCGTGCCCAGAAAGAATCTGCTTTGGTTGGAAGGAAAAGGACCTGTTCCTGCAGCCAGGACTATTAACGAGTCTTAATAGCTCGGCGAGTGCTCTCACACTACTTGCGTACCTCTTGGAGCGGGTACCGAAAGCCGCTATCCGCAACTCAGCCGTCCATCGATAAACTTCGGCGAGCACTTCCTAGCCCACGGGAGAGTTCTGGCATATATGGCACGCCGCCACCTCCGACACAGTGTGATAAGTGCGAATGACTATGACCGCCAATACCCTCTGAAGGCGTCAAAGGCGCGCTCTGTTCTGGGCGGTCACAGTTTTCTTCCACACTAGTGCACCGTACAATGCCATTGACCAGTTCTCGTGTACAGCCGTCTGGTAACGACGTTGAATCTACCCATATTGAGCAAAAGTTGCCCAAGGGTAGATACAGCGGCGACCAGCAAGCAAGATTTTGGAACTGCTCGTCGAAGCGCCATCGCATTAACCACTCTGAGCGAAGTGCCTCGATGCGCTCTACCACCAGGGAAACTCACCTGTTGGCCAGGCTTGGCGCCTGTTAAAGTTCGTCGTCCGAGCGTATCTTGTTACGCCGAGTAACTGATAACGCCTTGACTTGGGAAGGGAGAAGCTACCTGGAAGGGCCAAGTTGTACCCCGTGTTCCTTAAGAGTGGTATAAGAATAGAACCTTTCCTCTAGCATGGAACACGACCTAAAACTTTTTATCGGAGACCTTTATTTCCCTAATTTATGTATTCCGAATTTACTACATTAAATTGTTATAATATTTAGGTACGAATAAATCCAAAAATACTACAAATCCGAGCACATACAACTAACAAAAATCAGTCAATACATAGTTGGACAGTAAAAGTAATAAAAAAAATTTACGGCAGTAACAAACCATATTTCAAGCTGAAAGTTAGTAAATACAAAACATATTTAAATAAATTCACAGTAATAAATTGATACATTAATGAAATAAATTTACGTGTAATCTACAAAGATTTAAATAAGTCTGGCCTTGGTTTAACGTAAACGTCTTGATTAGAAAAAATGCAGCATTTCCTAGATGAAGTTACATTAGCGCTGTGCGATTTCAATTGCTTTTTGTTATATCGGAGCTAAGCGAAGCAAGCGAAGAGTTGGTATTTGTCTCAATAATTTTGTAGTTCCGTCTTTCTGTACTAATATTTTATGCTGTGCTTATCACTACATAGTATAAAACAAAGTTGCCTTTTCTGTCCCTATATCCCTATGTGCGCTTAAATCTTTAAAACTACGCAACGGATTTTGATGCGGTTTTTTCCAATAGATAGAGTGATTCAAGAGGAAGGTTTATATTATAATACATGCATCATATACTAAGGCAACATTGCTAATTTTAGAGGTTTCTATTTTATGCCCGTGCAAAGTCGGAGCGGGCCGCTATGTTTTTATATACAACGTTCATAGTTTTTCTGTAGTGTATTTAATTTAGTATCAGCATTGCACCCGTGCGAAGCCGGGGCGGGTCGCTAGTACATCATAAGATTAATATTTTATCAAATGATTGCCTTTATGGTGATTATCGAAAGAACCACAGTCAATTCAAACATAGTGAGTCATATTATATTTATTAATAACATTCAAAGTGTACATACTGTACTGTAAAATAAACAAAATAAATAAAAGAAAAGCGTCGACAACTCATATAAAAATACCTTTTATTGTACCATCATCTTAACGAATTAACTTATTATTAGTAGCTAACAATAATACTCGTATCCACGACTTATAAAAAACTTTTTGTAAGATATTGCTGCATAGGTCACCTTAGGAATTGAACTAAATAATAAGGAATATGTTATATCGATAAGTCGTTTTTCTTTTTTCTGACTAGTAGGTACCATTAATATACAAAACAGAATTAACTTATCTGAAGTGATGAATTTGTTTCAAGCAAAACTTGGAACCTACGACTGCCATTGTTTTTAGTACAGAGGCTTTTTGTGTTTTAAATGAGATAATTAGTTCACGCACAATTTTTATTTGCGTAATTTATCTAATAATAATACTGTTTAAGCATAGTTGAAATATATTTATTAGGTAGAAGAAATAACAACAATAAGTATGTTAAAATGAAGTCCTAAATTCTTAGATACTAGTATACATTATTAAACGTTTTATTAAGTGTTTATAAAAACTATTGACAAGGGCACCTGTTCATAAACAGTCCTTTATTCCTATGCCTTATACTCACCTACGGATATACCTGCGGATTTTCATTATCGTTACTTACTCTAGTAACGATAATGAAAATGCAACATGAATAAAAAATAACCTATAACAATAGGTCTATAAATACAATATTGTCGTACATAATTTAGATCTATCTCGTAGGGTGCAGCCAGCGTTTGCAAAGTAAGCACAAAAAAGTTTTTATTTACAACATCACATTAGAAACCTTTAAAATTACACTATGCAACATCAAAAAAATCACTGATATCTCGGGTGATGATTTGTATTAGGTATGCTTAGTAAACAACAGAAAACAAAGTTATATTTAGATATCACGTCCCAGAACAAAAATAACGGTAATATTCGTAACGTAAGATTATAATCTTACTTAATTTACTTTCTGCTACACTTAGGTGACTGAAGTTATAAATTTATATCATTGATGTGTACAAAAGGCATCAAAACATTTATGTTATTCATATCTACAAATTATCATGTTTGTGGTCAATTTCCACCTAAAAGTGAAAAAGTCAATTTCGCCTCTGCTTGAGAAGTGTTATGAAACTTATTTTAAAATTGCCATTAAAAATCAAGACAAATCATGGGTACCGAAAGTGTGTTATTTAAAATGTTATAAATATTTGACGGGTTGGTACAAGGGTAATATTAAACAGATGCCTTTTGGTGTACCAATGCAGTGGCGTGAACCCAAAAATCACGTAGATGACTGTTACTTCTGTTTAACAACTGTGAAAGGGTTTTCAAAAAAGTCAAAACATTCGGTGAAGTATGCTACTGTGTCATCAGTGTTAATGCCGCTACTACATTCTCCAGATATTCCAGTACCGAAAAGATTTTGTAGTTCTTCAAGCTTATCGAGTTCGATTTTTATTTCTTAAAACAAAATTTCCTATGCTAAGTGAGGCAAAAATTAAGGAATGTATTTTCAGGGGTCCTGACATAAGAAAATTGGTCAATGATCCTGCTTTTTTATCGAGCCTCAGACCTATTGAAAAAAATGCATGGTTGGCTTTTGTCGATGTTACAAAAAAAAATCTTGGCAATCACAAATCACCGGATTTCCATGAAAAAATTAATCGGATGCTGAATGCGTATCAGAAACTAGGATGCAATATGTCGTTGAAAATTCATTTTTCACACTCTCATTAAGTTTTTTTTCTGATAAGATGGGTTCAGTAAGTGATGAACACGGTGAAAGATTTCATCAAGAAATTGCAGAATACGAGAAGCGTTACCAGGGAAGATGGGAGCCAGCCATGCTTGCAGACTATTGTTGGAGCCTCCAGAGGGATACTGCCATTACTGACTATAAGAGAAAAGCCCGTCGGTCGGAAGAAAAGAAATTTAACGTAGAATAACAAGCTTATGTAACTAATTATGTAGATGATTTTAAGTAAAATTTATAAATCCATTTCACTATTAAACTTGATGTGATAGAACAATTTTATTTCGATTTTTCACATAGTTTTAAGGTGGCAAAACATAATTACATACTGTGAACCCAGTGAATTTTTTTTTTTTTTTACTTTGTTGCATAGTGTTATCAGTGTTTTTCTACTATTTCATGCATGATTTATACATATAAATAAACCTTCCTCTTGAATCACTCTATTTATTAAAGATTGTCATCAGCATCAAAATACGTTGCGTAGTTTAGAAGTCGTTTTAATTCAGTTTTTAGATTAGTTTCTATTATCAGATTGGCGTTATTTACATTCGAATGCCTATAAATGTTATATATATAAATATTATTTCCCAAGCCCTCTCCCCATTCCCTCTCCCCATCCCCCAAAGGTCGGCAACGCACTTGTGACGCTTTTGGTGTTGCGGGTGTCCATGGGCGGCGGTAATTGCTTACCATCAGGTCATGTGTCTGCTCGTTTGCCCCTTATTCAATAATATGATGTCCATTATATTAGTTTTTTTTATTCTCTCTCAATATACTCGTACATACGAGTATATTGAGAGAGAGATTATACACACGTTAATAATGGATAATCCGGTAAGTGGAGATAGTCCAGATGTCAGGCTGCGATAAAATCATTGTTGTATGTCAGTTTTACCAACAGTGTAAAAATGGTGTCCACATTGATTTTTTTTTTTAATTTTGTTCCTTTTGCCATTCAATCGGATGCCATTTCTAAAAATTTTTTTGTGTAATTATTATAGCATTGTACTCCTAGAGACTTGTTTTATTTAATTTAATTAGATTTAGAGGCGTTTTTATCATAAAACATAAATAAAATTAACATTTCAAGAATTTTTTCCTTATTTTTTTTTCACTACTTGTAGTTTTGACCTAGTTTTGTGAAAAAAAGGTATAACGCGACGCGAGGTTAGAAGATCCATCTCCTATAGATGTAGAGCGTACGTTGCTGCGCGCGGTGGACACTTTAAACAATTAGTGTAATAAGGTGTAACTTAAATAATAAATGTTTTAACCAGAAAAAACCTTGTCTTTTATTGATATGCCCTAATAGCTTATGTGTAGCTGCAATATTTCTCTAACTAACAAACATCAATCAAGGACGATTGATGTTTATTGTTAGAGCTTACACGCAGGGAGGCCTTTGTATTGCCGTCCTTGTTATTTTGTAAATACTTGAATACCCTTTTGAATTTGGAAAAACCTTGTAGTAACTGGTTACACAATTGTTGAAGATATTATTTTTACGAATGCAAAATAAAAGATGTGAGATACTATTTAGATTAAAATTACAATCTTAATGGAATAAAATCATGTCTTGAAGTATTTTAGCTTAAATCATAAAAATTACGACATTACTTAAAAAATTAAAATCCCGACCTAATAGGCACACTTTATCATACCTTTTTAGAATCCACACATGCCAGACATGTTATTAAAATAATGGGCGGCTATAGCGGCATACATTTTTTTTTACAATCATGGGTCAAAACTACAAGTAGGGAAAAAAAACAAGGAAAAAATAATTGAAATGTTAATTTTATTAATTATCATAAAAAATATGATAAAAACGCCTCTAAATCTAATTAAATTAAATAAAACAAGTTTCTAGGACTACGATGTCACAATAATTACACAAAAATACTAAAAAATGAAATGGCACCCGATTGAATGGCCAAAGGAACAAAATTTATAAAAAAATAAAAGTGGACACCATTTATATACTAATGCTAAAACTGATATAAAACAATGATTTTATTGCAGCCTTACATCTGGACTAGCTCCGCTTACCGGATTATCCATTATTAACGACACACCCTGTATATAAATAATAATCTACCTGTAAACCAAAAAAATAACTAAGGTTTTTACCAAGGTTATGAGAAAGAAAGAATACACAAACTTTCACTATAGTAATGTGTATTACTTACATTAAGAATGTCATTTTTGTAATACACTTCGAGATGGTTTACTTATTTGACCTTAAAAAAAGTACCGACTTTTTGGTAAGAGAAATCTGAGCACGTCCCTTACATCTTACACCCAGTGTCAGGTAGCAAAACTACAAAGCAACCTTGACATATAATGATGCGAGTAGTTTTTCTATTGTTTGGTAGATTCAGAAGAGTTAAGAAACACCCCCTCACCCCGCAAATTGGTACGCATTATTTAATACAAAAATCGCATTAGGTTTGTATTTGCTCCGTGGTCTGTCCAAAGAAATCGAAATTTAATGTGCGGTGAGAGCATTCTTCTAAAAATTCGAGTTATGCTTATAAGACCCTATTATGCAGATCTAAAAGTGAGTAAAGCATTTAAAGAAGAACGACGCAGTGAACTGTCCTTGTGTGCAGTATCTTTTGGTCCAGTGCTTGATTCGATACCATTCTCCACTAACAAAATATTATAATATTCTTCTTACTTAGCCCTTTGTAATTTTTACTTATTCCAAACATGATGAGACATGTGGCGTGGAACTTAAAGCAGTGACGACGGTGTTGTGGCTGCTGTAGATGAGTTTTCCAAGTTTCAAGAAGTGTTTTTTTTGTGGATGGCGCAAGAAGGTAGTTAGAAAAAAAATGTATTTTTAAAAAAAAATTGATTCTCCTCATGGCGTATTCAAGCAAGCAATTAGTAACAAGAAGACAAGTGTTAAAGGATTTAGTGTTAGGTTTTGGTTTTACGGAATAAAGGAAACATTACTGTTAAAAAAACTATAATTATATTATTTTAAATTCTTTGCAATGAATTAAACTTTAACTTACACTGGGTGCTCTCCTTATCTCTATTAGATATTCCTGATGAGGTATTACTAACGTGTTGTAAATGACAGTATTTAAATATTAATAAAATGAAGTAAACAAAAAGCGTCTTTACGGAATGCCCCCAGTGTATATATTAGTTTTGTTACATATTTCCAGGTGAGTTTCTCTGCTACTATAACACAGTTATCATTATTTAAATTGAGTTTAAAAATTAGGGATTTATTATTTTGCAATAAAGGTAAAAAATTAAGTTATGGACGTATGAATTGTTCAAAATATAGTATTTTAGCCACTCATTGAAACTATTTTCAGGTTAGTAACAATTAAATGGTTGAAGTGGACTGCCTCGGCGGTGCAGTTGTAATGTATGCGACTGCTGTGCTTGAGGATTCGGGTTCGAATCCCGGGTCGGACCAAATGTTTGTATGATCTGCAAATTTTTGTTTTGGAGTTCGGGTGTTTTCTATGTAAAATATGTATTACAAAAAAGTATATAGGTACGTGGGACACTCAGAAAGTTATTCGAAAATAAAAAAGTGTGCTATAGGTAAATATTTTCAAAATACTCTCCACTAGCACCTACACAAAGTTTCATGCGTCTGAACCAGTTTTAGAAACACTTTTTCCAGTCCACCGCAGAGCCTGCTCGAACGCTGATAGCGCATCTTCTGGCGACGAAAATTGTATCCCTTTGAGCTGATTTTTAATTTTCGGGAATAAAAATATGTTACACGGTGCTAGGTCAGGGCTGAAGGAGGGTGACCCAGAAATTTGACCGGCGTACCGTTCAAGAAGTCCCACGTTTTGAGCGAGGTGTGCGCGGGCGCGTTGTCGTGGTGGACCAGTAGCCCGCGGAGCCCTGTGTTTGGCCGCTTGTTGCTCACAACAGAGAAAATTTAAAAAGCTCGCAATCAAAATCTTCCCTCTGCTTCTAGATCGCTTCACTTTGGTAGGATTTGATTGGCGTTGCAACATTTTGAAACAGCCAAACAGTCGATTGGCGCTTCGTTTCTGGATCGTATTGATAATCCAGGAACCTGTACCACCTGTAATGATGTCGTAAACTTGCCTGCTTCAAATTTTTTATCATATCACCATTCCACCCGAGGTGTTGCGTTAAACTATACTCCTCACGCGAAGAAGCACGTGTTGAATCTCTTGAGATGTAATTCGCCCATTGTCTTGGATTAAATTTTTCACTGCTAGCATTTTTTCCTCCGTAAGTCGTCAAAAGGCAACAACTTATTTGTTCATCCCCCGAAGTTAGTCGACCACGTTTGAATTCGTTATACCAACGATACACAGTTGCCTTAGAAGGGTCTTCATCCCTCATCAAATTGCATCCTTGAATGCAATTTGAAGTCCATGGTATAATTTTTCCGGTTTTAGACGACTCTTGAAATCGTAAAAAAATCGTAGCGCGAAAATGTTCCCGACGCAAATCCATTTTTCAATGAGACACGATAATTTAATTAGCTCGCAAAAAATGTGCAGGGATATTTTGAAATTGGAACGTACCTATGTTTACTTATAAATAATAATTATTTTTATAATAGTTTTTAACTCCCAGTCTCTCATACAAAATAACTTTTTTTCGCAACACATTCTGAGTGGCCTGGTATTTATTTATATCAGTTTTCTAAAACCCATAACACAAGCTCTGCTTAGCTCGGAACTAGATGGCGCTGTGTGTTATGTCCGAAATATTTATTTATTTAATAATTCACTGTTTCTATGAACATCATATGAGAGGTCATGAGATCTGATATTACAACAGTGCAGATTTTTCCTTCTTAACTTGCAGTCACTCTGACTGACTTCGAGCTTATGGTTTTTTTGTTCAATATAACGCTATTATTTTTCTAAACACAAATACCACGGCCTCACAGAAAACCGGTGTGAAACAGCACTTTAGCTGTGTTTCACCGAGTGAGTGAGGATACCGGAGGCCCATCCCCCAATCCCCCCTATGATGGCGCAGTTGAAATACATATTACCCCAGGAAGGTACCAACTGCCCTAGCGTTGGAGAATCCCTCTCTGGACATCCACACTCAGAACGCAACGCGCCTGAGCTTGGATGCCCAGGCTGCCCCTCGTATTCTGGAGGGGGGGGGGCAAAACTACGCTTACTCATGCTCGGGGTAAGAGCAGCAACACCACGGCACCCCCTGCCTCGCTAGTCGTGGACTTTTGCAACATCAGGGGTTTACACAGTAATCTTGATGCTGTCCATCACCACCTCGAGACAGCAAAGCCAGCCTTGCTCTTTTTGACTGAGACGCAGATATCGTCTCCAGCGGACACCTCCTACCTCACTTATCCTGGGTACGGTTTAGAACACTCCTTCATATCTAAAGCCGGAGTGTGCGTGTACGTCAGAGACGATATCAGCTCTCGTCGCCTCAGCAATCTTGAGGGTAGGGACCTCTCCATCCTATGGCTCCGTGTAGATAGCGACGACCATCCCCGCGTCTATGCGTGCCTCTATAGGTCCCATAGCGGTGATGCCGAAACTGACCGACTCATTGAGCACATCCAGATGGCTACAGACTTCGTGCAGCAGCAGATCCTCTCCGCAGAGATCGTCGTACTTGGCGATTTCAACGCCCACCACGCCGACTGGCTCAGTTCCATTAAAACGAATCATGCGGGAAGATCTGTTCACGATTTCGCCCAGGCATACGGCCTGACACAACTGGTTACCACGCCCACACGAGTGCCAGATGTGGAGGGCCAGAATCCTTCACTGTTGGACCTTCTGCTGACTTCTCATCCGGACGGTTGCCACGTAACCGTGAACGCCCCACTTGGCTCGTCAGACCATTGCCTTGTCCGGAGTTCAGTGTCTATCACAGTCTCGCCGCGATCGCGAGTTGTGCGCAGCCGTCGTGTGTGGCACTACAGGTCAGCAGATTGGGATGGGATGCGGGCGTTCTTTGCGTCCTACCCTTGAAGACGGTTGTGCTTCTCGCCGGATAATCCCAACACTGCTGCTGATTCTGTTGCTGATGTTGTGCTGCAGGGTATGGAGCTTTTCATCCCATCCTCTGTGGTCCCCATTGGTGGCAAGTGTCGGCCCTGGTTTGGTTCATCTTCCAGAAAAGCTTCTCGCATGAAGCAGGAGGCTTACCAAGCCTGGGCTGGCGCGGTGGCGGTGCGGGATCAAAATACCAGCGCTTTGAAAAAGAAGTAGAACTTTGCCTCCAGGTCCCTCAAAAGAGACATTGCAAGGGCGAAATCGGAGCACATCGCTAGGGTTGGCGAGAGGCTTGAGCGTCTTCCTTCGGGAACTCGGGCATTTTGGTCTCTTGCCAAGGCTATCGAAGGGAATTTTTGTAAGCCGTCCTTTGCACCTCTTCACATGGGGAATAATCCGTTGGCCTATGACGCAAAGGAGAAATCCGATCTTCTGGCAAAACACTTTGCGTCCAACTCGACCTTGGATGACGGGGGGCAGGAGCCGCCTACCATACCGCGGTGCGAGAGCTGTATGCTGGATATCCAGTTCCACCAACGCTCAGTGCGCTTAGCACTTTTGTCCCTTGATGTCCATAAGTCGAGTGGCCCGGATGGAATCCCTCCTATTGTGTTGAAGATGTGCGCTCCAGAGTTGGCACCGGTCTTAACGCGTCTTTTTCGACTTTCCTACTCTACTGGCGTAGTCCCGTCATCATGGAGGGCAGCATTGGTCCACCCGATCCCTAAAAAGGGCGATCGCTCAAATCCGACTAACTACAGGCCGATAGCCATAACTTCCCTCTTCTCGAAAATAATGGAGTCCATCATTAACCATCAACTCCTGCGGTACTTAGAGGATCATCATCTGCTTAGTGACCGGCAGTACGGTTTCCGTAGGGTCGATCAGCTGGTGATCTTCTGGCATACCTGACACATCGCTGGGCTCAGGCGATTGAGACTAAGGGGGAAGCATTGGCAGTTAGTTTGGACATCGCGAAAGCGTTCGATCGGGTCTGGCACAAAGCGCTTCTTTCGAAGCTCCCTTCCTATGGGCTTCCCGAGAAATTATGCGATTGGGTCACTAGCTTTCTGGCATGTAGAAGCATAAAGGTCGTAGTCGACGGTGAATGCTCTGACTCCATGTCTGTGAATGCTGGTGTCCCGCAAGGCTGTGTGCTATCGCCTACTCTGTTCTTCCTTCATATCAATGACGTGCTGCCAATTAGCGGCATTCATTGTTATGCGTATGACAGTACGGGCGATGCTCTCTACAACGGCCGCGCCAATATTTCTCGGGAAAACGTCATTGAGAGTCGAAACAAACTTGTGTCTGAAGTTGAGACCGCTTTGGAAAGGGTCTCAAATTGGGGTAGACTTAATTTGGTCCAATTCAACCCGACAAAGACACACATTTGCGCGTTCACCGCAAAAACCTCCCGTGGGTCGTATGTCTTCGTTTTGAAGGCACTCCCCTATCTGCCTCAGCCAATATTGGGATACTCGGTCTCGACGTATCGAGCGTAGTCCAGTTTTGTGGCCATTTGGAGGGTAAGGCCAAATTGGCCTCAAAAAAGCTAGGTGTGCTCAACACATCGAGGCAGTATTTCACTACGGCCCACCGCCTTCGGCTTTACAAAGCGCAGGTTCGGCCTCACATGGAATACTGTCCTCATCTTTGGGCAGGGGCACCCCAATACCAGCTCCTCCCTCTGGACCGCATTCAGCGGAGGGCGACTCGTATCGTCGATTGCCGGGATCTTTCAATTCGGCTAGACTCTCTGGCGCTGCGTAGAGATGTGGCTTCACTGTGCATCTTCTACCGCATTTACCATGGGGAGTGCTCCGAGGAATTGTTCGGATTGATACCTGCCGCATCTTTCCGCCATCGTCCTACGCTACAGAAATTTCATCCCCATCATCTAGATGGTTGGCAGTCCACAACTGTGCGATTTTCCCGAAATTTTTGCCACGCACAGCAAAACTGTGGAATGAGCTGTCGTCTGCGGTGTTCCCGGACCAATACGACCTTCAAGAAAAGAGCGTACTCCTTCCTAAAAGGCCGGCAACGCACTTGTGACGCCTCTGGTGTTGCGGGTGTCCATGGGCGGCGGTAATCGCTTACCATACGGTGATACGTCTGCTCGTTTGCCCCCTATATAATAAAAAAAAAAAAATTAACACACTTTAATTGTATTTAATGTTGTTAAAGTCATAAATATATCTACGATATACAATTAATGTACATTACCTTATTTTAGCAAAAGCATCTACTTCTCGACATGATGAAAATATAACATTTAGACCATCACCAAACTTCAAACACATGAAGAAATATCTAAAGTCCAAATTTGAGGAGATGAATGGAAGTGACGGTTATAATGATACCGCATCAGCATCAAAAGTAAAAATCCAGAATGTGAAAGTAGAAGAGAAACCTCAAATCAAAGTTTCACCAACACCACCGCCAGCAACATCATCTATACAACCTCCCTTACCACCAAATTCTCCACCGCCCGATAGTCCGGTGAGAGAAATTAAACAGGAAGTAATAGATGAGGATTACGCTCAGTATAGCCAGCCCCTAGCTAGTGACCAAGCTGTGCAAAACCATGCCGCAAATATATATGAGCAGTATGCGGCCGGTGTAGTAGACCCTAGAGGAGATGCTTATGGTACCAATGAGCAGGATCCCCCTTTTTACGGGCCTTTAACATCGGGAGAGTCTATGTGTCGGAACTTTGTACGTGGCACTTGTAAGAAAGGATCATCTTGCATATTTGCGCATAAATTGATCGTGAAGCAATTGCCGGGAGTATACACCTTTTGCAGAAATTTTCAGAATAGACAGTGCACATTTACTAGGTGCAAATTTGTCCATGCCACCGTTTTTGAAAAGGAACTATTCTTTAGAAGTGGATACCTTCCAGCACATGCTCTTGCTCATTTAAAAGCTCCGCCGCCACCGCCTCCACCACCACCGCCCCCACCACCACCACCACCACCAGAAGAAGGTAAATATGACAATAACTAAAGTGTTAAACTCACCGGAAAACAGCCTAATCAAAAGCTTGCCGCTTACTACTACACAGATGTTGTGGGTTCGATCCCACATTGGACTGCACTTTGTTTATATCAAAGTGTTGCTCTGAGTCCGGGTGTTCTTACTATCCGTTTTACAAATCTTTCTTAAATCCCCTGCACAACAAGGATATGTTTTTAGGCGGAATAAAATATGAAAAAAAAATGTCTTAAAATAAAAATAAATCTACCAATTCTGACGTATTCGTCATGCGAAAGATCCTTTTGTCGTATTACAGTCTTAAATAAATAAGGCATTCAATAATATGGTTTATATAATACAAGCTTACTGTGACCCGTCACCAAATTTCTTATAAGTGCTAACAATAATCTTTGTGATAATGCATTAAGAAACAGTGCAACATTTTTTGCCATTTAGTTTACACTCTCAAAAAATACGTCTACATCTAAATTTGGATGCAGTAAACCATTAATAAGTTACACTACCCTCGAGGCAAGCGTCATGAAGGTGAAGTTACAAAGATTCAATGCTCGCTCAATTAAATTATCTATTTATCTGGGGTATTGTATAATATAGGTTCATACTTAATATATCGAATATCATTTTGCTTATGTATTTAATAAAACAAACTATACTAGTCATCTATCATTATTATTATTATTGCATTATATTAATGTGAAAAAATAATTTCAGAACCAGTACACGCTCAAGAACACATTCCAGGTTATTACATTCCGGGGGTCGTCATGGATGCGAAGTAAGCATCTGTCAAGTTAAACTTTTTTTTCAGAGTGAAACTTTAATAGAAAAGCCTAGCATATATCAGCTTTTATATACTCGTATTTTGATTTATTCTTGTTCAGAATAACAAACAATGGAGTGTTAATAAGTTACAAAATATGCCTTATTTCTAAGATGTTCTCTTAAATTATCGTTATACGCAGAATAATTACACCGTACATAGTGCTATCGTAGAAGTTAATTACAAAGTAGAAAACAAAAATTACTATACGGCCGACATATCTTGGCCAGTCCGAACTTCGCGCAGAAGGTTGCGCATAACTTTTTTGATAGTTTTTTGATATTTACTTAATTTGTACTAATTGGTCACTCTATGGGAAATTTTATTCGTACATTGGTATATAAAAAATGACAATTACTGTTTTCTTCCCGAGTGTACATGCGCTAAAGTTCGCCAAGATACGTCGGCCGTATAGTACAAGATACAGAGAAACTAAAGAAAAAACAAACACATAACTTAATTATAACCGCTTTATACTTAATGCATTTGTATGTATACACAATACCTACATATACCAATTTTTTTTTTTTTAATTTTTGTGTGTCTGTTCCTGCTACCGATTTTGACCGGACTTTCACTGACTGATAGCTAATGTAATAAGGAGTAAATTAGGCTACATTTTTAGACTAGCTTTGCGCACCCACGATTGTACAACAATAACCGCGGGTAACACCGCGGGACTCGGCTAGTATATAATAAAATCATAATAAATGAAAATTAACAGAACCCATGATTCATTCAATGTAGCTAGATTTAGCAAATATAACTAATTCTGCTCTAATTGAATACGAACTCAGAAAGAGCGATAACGTAGCTTTTTTGCCAAACTTTGAATCAATCATACCATCGAACCCTGCTGTACAAAAATTTTGATAGGAGAACAATTGAAACTTTTTTGTTTGTTGCATTAGTAGAATTTACTTTGTGTGGTTTACAGCGTCACAGGCATGTCCAACATTGGTGTAGAGTCTGCTCCAGTCTCCACATACATGATGCAGGCACCACAAGCGTCTATTGATCCTAACTTCTATGGACCTTCGACTTCAACCGGAATTGTTGGTACTAACCGCAGTATGAAACGAAATTGGGCCGAAAATTTGTCTGAAATGGAATGTAAGTGAAACTTTAGAAGCATCTAGCAGATTGGTGTATTGAACTATCTTGATACTTTACTTCATTTTCAGTCAATTTTTAACTAGTCGGCAAATGTATATGTATATGTAATTTAAATCATTTGCTTGTAAAATAATACAATCATAACACACATTGTATATTGAAAGAAAATGTAAAGTGTCAAGACCATCAAATGTTTTTAAGATAGACTTCAGTGGGTGGCTATAATAGTAACGTACGGCGTCTCAGATATATCAAACACACAAATCTCTCGCGGTTTGCAACTGTAGTTATAGTATTATTATTATTATTAGTACAATTTAAAAGTCATAATTGTTTGACTTGAAAAATAGTAGAGATTGAACTTGATGATTAAACTTTCACAAAATTTTCATGGAAATATTGGTTTGGATATATTTTGCTGAACAAGGTGTAGTTCTTGAATTATGTTATTTTTTATCTTGTGGAAACCCCTCATCATTAATAGTACATAATGTATCGAAATCGAACCAATTAAAACCGAAGTGCCGTAGGGCTAGGACATATTGACGTCCTATTGAATCGCTTCCCAGTTTGGCAACCGGACGCTTTCATTAGTGCTGGAAGACCGAAATGCTGGTTGTTTTAATTATTCGGGATATGAATACATTCTTGGATACCTATGAAATATAGAAAACGACGAGGTTCCGACGTAATCTGATACACTGCTGACACGGTTGTCACAGCCCGGGGAAATTTCAAGTGGCGGCGAGGTAGACCATCAGGGACGTTTCTCTAATGGTAGGGTGCATGGAGGCACGAGGCTTACGAGTGGGTCCTGGATAAAACGGAGGTTCTTTTATTCCATGGGCGTCTCAATAGTGATCGAATGTCTGAACACTAACACAAAGTGGCGCTTTGATGAGCACTTCCAACGGCTTACTCTAAACCAGCGCTGCGTTCTCCTTGGGGCGACGTCCCAATTCGGGTGGACCCAATATGGAGAACGGCTGCACGCGAGGCTTGTCCAGTCAATGGCACTGTACTGTGCACCACTGATGTGGACGTAGGCTCTAACGGCTCAGAACAGGGTGTGCCTTTGGCGCCCTCAGAGGGTATTGTCGGTTAGAGCCATAGATACCGCACCTTGTCGGCGGAAATAGGCATGTCGTTGGCCAGGACTCTCCCGTGAGATTTAGAAGTGGAAGTGCTCGACGAATTTTATCGATGGACGGCTGAGTTAGGCGGCCGAAGAGGTGCGCCAGTGGTGTAAGGTAACTCGCTGAGTCATTGTGACTCGTTGATAGTCCGAGCTGGAGGCTCGGTCCCCGCTCAGATGACGCAATGTCGATCCCTCGCTGCTTTCATCTGGAAGAATATCTCGCTACAAATACCAATGTTACCGATTATCGCGACCGCGTTCTACTATGATAAGTACTGAAGAAGCTGCAAGTAGATCTTTACTCTCGACGCGATCCTGATTCGCTTTTGGCAAGCACTAAGAAAGGGTTTGGATGTCATAAATAAAAATTATTTCTGGATCTATCCTATTTCGACGCAATATAGCACACAGTGTGGTTTTAGCTGGTGCGATGACGACACACTGCCTCACCCCAAGCGAGGTTACGGCCCGAGGGGGTTTTCACACGTACAAAACGAAAGAATATCTGGCAAAAATTTGTGGCTTTTAATATTAAATAAATATATTGATTGCTATTAGTCACCATTAGACTCTTTAAATAGATATAATTGTAGTATTCAATTGTTGAAAAAAACGGCCCTAAATTTAGTCTTAAATATCAATGCTTTATTATGTAAAGATAGTGTAAAAGAATCGTGACCCATAGAAGTCTACCTTAACTTTGAAGTAATCCAAATGTCAGTGCACTGCGAAAATATACAAAGGGCCTTGCATTTGTATGCTTTGCTGTTAAACTGCGAAATGTTATAGATGTGTAACATCTTTCCTCTCGCTTTACTCGAGTGTCGGATGGATTTCGTGAAAAGGTGCGGAGTAAGTAACACGAAGCCTGATAAAACTGCGCTAGCAAAAAATATATGATTAAAAGTTCTTTATTTATTTATTTTTGCCTTAGAATATGTACATTTTGATTTCGTTTCTTTTACAAAAATATATACATATAAATATCTCTACTACAGTCCCGTATCCTTCGCTCCATCTTCTTTTACATTGGAATTATGTTTGTAGCATATTATACTGGCACCATAATGATACGATTATAAAGAGGCAATTAGTTCATCATTTAAATTAGAGAATTAAGTCATGTCTCGTATTTCATTTTGTGAATGTAAAAAGCTAATTAAATAGCTCTTTTCATTATTAAGAGGAGTGCTACCGCCGCTTTTGGTGTTTATTTTCAATCCGTCATTAGGTCACTCAACGCTCTCATCAGCATTTTATTTTCTGCTAAGAGACTTTTGCGCTTGCTTAAAGCCAAAGTCCCACTCATTCATTCACGGGCTGGCACTACGCGAACTGCCTAGCTGTTTAGTTGGCCCGCTGTCTCCTAAAGGCCGAGACATAACACGGACACATTGATGTACTATTTAAAACTTAGCTAACATCACGTTGTTGTCCCGCCTCGCTCGCTGTCTGCACCTGCCTTATTTTCGCGGCGGCTTTTGTGTTTTGCTATAACGGTGCCAGTATAATAAACTATAACTCATTATATTACGAACGATATTATTAATTAAAAATGTATTAGACAATTTTTACAAAAAGAAAACATTCTTTGTACGAGTATTAAACCTCCATTTATTATAGATTTTGTGTTAGTCAAACTTAAGCTATAAATAACGAAGATAATCGAATTAAGGTAAATGACGTAGGTAATTAAAAAAATAAATGGGTACTGCCTAAGTCACTTGATGTATAAAAAGAATAAGTCGCACTAAGTACACGGAAGCACGCATGTCCGTCAACCAGGTCAGTATTCCCGTTCGGAATGTCATGTAGTCTTTTCTTAAATATATATATCATTCACTTGAATTTCATGCCTATCATATCGTACCACAGTGTGTCATGAAAACAATTTGCGACCATCTCATTTTACATACATTTTGGTAGAAAAACTAATGAATATGAGGCCTAAGAATTTTTTGTTGCGTTTTCTTTAAAAAAATAGAAGAAACCGTGGAGAAAAATAAAATATTTTATTCTTATGCTTCATTTTTTATAATCATTTTCATAATTACGTTTTTTATTAATTACTTTATCGAACCTATTTCATACAAATATGTATTTAAAAGACTTAAAAACACTTTTTTCAAATTAATTTAAATCTTTTTAAATGACAGTGAACAATATAGCCGTACAATACACGTCTTGTTAAGGTAAGCTAAATAAATAAAAATTTACAAAATTGTAGAAAAGTATCTACAACTATTACAAATATAATAATAATGTATTATTATATTGTCATAATGTTAAACACTAATCAGTAAATAAATTAAAAAATGCATTTTATAAATCAAATAGCTTTAGATCGTTGAGCACTCGGAGAATAGTATCTGCCAATTTTTTATCCCACGTTGGGCCACCATCAAATATACGAGTATATTAACTGATATCTTAAAGGGGGCCTCCTTAAACCTACGCCTAGATCGTAAGTCATGGGAACTGCTTTGAGTTTCTCCCTCTGCCACACGATGGACGCGGCACCCGCACGGTGAATCCATGGAGTGCTAAGAAGTTTGTCTCTATATGTTCATATATATTTTTTTCACACTTTGCCACAGATTCGTTATGCTAATTTATTATATAACTACATAAAAAACAACATTAATGAATTATTCGCTAACGTAATGGTAGACTGTTACTGAACTTAAATAGTAACATACATATATAAATATTTCTTACTCTCATTTCGTTATGAATGGCCGAAAACTGCGCTTTTATTATAGTATTCGTTTGCACCAAAATATTCAGCTTACTCGACGTACGCAGTGCTATATAATCTCTAATGTGTATCGAAGAAGACCTACGAAGCTAATGTAGTGCAGTATCTTCTAGAAGTTGCTTCAACAATATTTTAGCGCGTCAATAGTTACCCAGAAGTTGGACCCACACCAATAAATAAAATTACAACTTTCTAAAAAAAAAAAAAAGAGTTTTTACTTAAATTTAAAAAGTGCCGTCTTACTGAGACAAACATAGTTATAAAAACTATTACTTATCTTCCTGTTGTGTGAAATTAATAAATCAATGAACATGTAAATATATAAAATATAATGTTTTTTCTTAATTTCTTGACTGTACTTTCATCATTTGGGTGAAGCACGGTATAGATGGAAAACGAGTATGTCCCCTTCTACCAAAGCATCTGACGTTTTAACTAAATTGCATTAGCACAGGTCACAGGCTGATAATAGAACACGCCATTTATCATCAAATCCACGAGAATTTCTTTATTTACTCGCACATTTTAGTTTTTTTTCACGAGGCACTGTCACAGTCTTCTGTAAAAAACGGGTAAACTAATAGGCTGCAATCGTGTGTATTCGCAATAAGTATGCTGACCATCACTCTTGGATTCTTATGCTTTTTGTTTCACTTTGGAAGACCCATTCATAAAAAACCATTAGTTATTGTTCCGATAGTGCATTAATTTTAAACGGCATTGATTGAAAAGAAAAATCTAACGTGATTACAGTGGATTTTCATTTTAAATAAAAATTAAAGGACAAAATTTTGTATATTAATTCCCAGCAATGCGAATGTGACTTAGATAAAATAAATTACAGAGATATTAAACGGTACGACGAAAAAAAACATCGGTGTATACTTTAAAGACTTTAATCTTTTAACGTAATGAATAGAAAGATTTAAAAAAACATTTACACACAGCAGGAAAGTGGCTGTCTTTCGCGACGAGGAGTTGCCCCGTGTTGGTCGCAATTTGAAAAGTAAGTGCCAAAGTATTTCGTGTTGCAATTTGCGAATTATTCCAATCCTTAATTTAGCTTGCCGTTGGCGAATTTCGCAATAGCTATATACAGTATTTAATAGAAATAAATGCGCACACTTTACAGAACAGTCTGTTAAACTGATTGACTGCATTCATCATAATCTTCATACTTTATCCGACTAAACCATAAAGGCTAAAAACAAACAATTTACTCTAAAACGCTTTTTGCCTTGTGAACAGACTGCTTTGTTATGTCTGTATCTTATAATTCATTTATTTGCATGTAAATAATCTATTCTCTAAAATGAATTTGTCGTTAAAAAAATTACATGTTCCCAGCTCAAGCTATTCAGTTCATGTTATGGTCTGCAAAGCGTTAACTAGTTGCGATGCTAAGCGCAGAAAGCAATTGAAAGTGTGCGTACTTGATTCTGAAAACTGTATATTATCGGTTACATTTTAATTCCAGCTGCCTATACTGAACCAGAACTCGGTACTGACGAATCGTTTACTAAGAAATGTAAAAGTTGTGGCAACAACGAGCTTAGGTAAGTCCTTAATTTAGGATATGGCCTTAACCATTTTTAAAATTCATCTAAATCAATAATAGAAAACTACTCGTAACAAAAGTAAAAATTATTGACATTCTCCTTTGACTGGCCCTTTCCAATTTTATTTGGGGTCTGCGTCGGGCAGCTCGGGTCGTCTCATAGTAATAGATATCTGTTTGATATCGTTAGATCTCAAATTATTGTCAATATTCAAGAAATTTAAACAACAAATTTCACTTTTCTATTAAGCCCGCGCCCAAGGACGGAGAGCCCATCAAAGTATGTGTTTATTCATTTAACTTAGTTTTTACGGTTTTGTTAATCTTACAATGAACCTTATAGTTTCGTCTGTCCGTCGGTCCGTCTGCCCGTGGCTTAGCTAACTATTATTACTAAAAAGCTGTAATAGGGAATATATGCATGGTTTTCCATTTCTTAATTTGATCCTTTACCTCTATAACATAGAAAAAAATATAAATAGGCTTGAAAATGAAATAAACACTGAATAAATTTGAGCTGTTTAAACGCCATTAAGCGCGCGCTTTTGAAGCGGTCAATGACGTCATTGCCCATGTCTTGTGTTTGTTTACTGGCTATTATCACGAAAAGTTTCTGAAGCGAGGAAGGTGGAATTTTATTAATTTCGGAAAAATAGAACATTTTATCTTGGCGAAATGGACATGAAGCTTAATGTCTCGTGCAACAATATCAATGTTTTATAATTATTATGATGGCAGAATTCTTTTCCAATAGAGTTATTTTTATAAACAATTAAGCTATTCATTAATTATAATATAAATTCATTAAATATTTTTATCTCACACGGAATCACCAACATGTCGTCACGTGTGTCGACACAAAAGCAAGGCGGCCGGCGCTCCTAACAGCCCTGGGATAGCTTATATAACAGATTATTTGACGTATCTTTCATATAAATTTTGACAGATAAGCTATACGGAACCTATCCATAACCAGTGAAAGAGAGTTCCAATTTATACAATGTACAGTAGCTCTCAAAAGTATTTTATTAGATTTTAAATTGTAAGTAAATAAAACATATGTTTGCCACTATTATTTTACCTCATCCTATTAATAAACGAAAAGTGTGTTCTATTAAAACAAGCAATCATAAGTCTAATTAGACGATTAATTATTAACTACTTTAAATAATTACCATTAAATGATAGACGATTCTGAACATGTCAAAGTACTTCGATTTGTGATTAAAACTTGAATGAACATTTCCTGTTGGTTTAACGATTCAGGAGAAGTTTTTGTTCCGAATTGTACAACAGTTAATTGTGTTAAAGTTAAATACTTAAATCAAATCAAATTATCCAAATATAAAAAAACATTTATGAGGCTTGCATACATCAAATTCAAATGACGTGGCATTGATGACGTTTATTTTTGGAACGAAGTTCCTTATCGCGCGTTGCGGAAGGGGGCTAGACGGAATTGTAACGACACTTTCGACATATGTCAACGACACATTTTGTCAAGACGAATTTATTATACGATATTGTGTTTATCCAAGAAATTTAGTGATACCACAGGGAGGATAAACACCCCCAATCCATTCACCCCACCACCCTGCTCACCCCCACCCCCTAAGATCATCCCTTAAGGAAGACACCCCCTCTATCTCCGAAACTATCGCTCGGAGACATTTTTAGTCCCCCCTAGCACACCCTGAACTTGTCAGGAATCAGCACCCCTCAATATTTGCCTTACCCCCCTCTTTTTTTCAAAAATACTTCACCACCCTCAACCTAACTTGAACCAATTACCCCAGCACCTTAGTGCTTGGACTCATTTTAACGAGCACAGCACCCCAACCCTTTCGCCCCACCAGATAGTAACTTCATCTCCCCCCACCAACACTAGGACCGCACATATTTTCAACCCGTTAGTTGGATATCACGTTTAACTAGCAAGTTACTCATTTCCACCCCCACCCCCTAAAATCATCCCTTAAAGAAGATACCCCCTCTATCTCCGAAACTATCGCTCGAAGACATTTTTAGTCCCCCCTTGCACACCCTGAAATTGCCAGGAATCATTACCCTTTCTCTGTCTGTCTCTCTCTCTCTCTCTCTCTCTTATAGAAAGCAAGCCAGATATTTTCGTTTTCAATTCGAACTTCGTTCCATCCGGGTGTCCCTTGACACCTTTCAATTTTTTTTTACATGTTTGGTGTGTTGGTATTTTGGCACACGATTCAATTGACATTTGTGTTCATTTTAAATTCAATTCAATTCAAACAATAAATTAAGCTACAACACGTGAACAAATATACAAAATCAAAATAAACCTCTAAGACAGAACACTAATTAATGAACTATGTTAAAGAGATAAGGTGTACCGTATCTAACAAAATGGTGGACTCTCAGCGTTCACTGCGATGGGTTTAAGTAACCCATCCCAGTACTGCGTTTCAGTGCCCACCGTAACACTCGATTTGACGCCGATAGCCGCAACTACTATCAATTACTCCTCTTACTTAAAAAATTATAATAATAAATTGATAAGTATCTGTTATCTTCAAAATTCATGAATTTCACCTCTTTATTTACCATTTTTAAATAAGTTACGTTATCTGAGAATACTTTTGAGCGCTAGAAATATTTATAGGTACGCTCCGAATTTATAAATACCTAAATATTTGAAAACAAAACTAAAAATTATCCGAGAAATATTTGCCTCTGCAAGTGATTTCACCCGCTTTAATTTTCCCTAGATTTTATCCCGTAATAACGCCCTATATGGAATTGTTTTAATAAAATTTTAAAATTGAACATTATTATAACAAAACACTGTCAAAATTTTGTCACAATGATGTCAGTAGGTACGTTGAACGGTAGTGCGTTTTAGTCGCATTTTATCGTTTTAGTTCAGTTATCTTAAACCCTCCGTACTTGCTCTGGTGGCTCGGGTAAGACAAACAAAAACAGGCCTAAACACTAAGATAACTACAGCATTTGGCAAACATGGGCAAAATTCTGGTGGTGGTTTTTGGCCGTAATGTAAAAAAATATTTTATTCGTAATTGGCTTTTAAATGTATGTTTTACAGATATCAACATCACAAAAATAAGGTTGAGAACATGATTAGTGCTACTGAAGAGATCAACAAGAAGTTGGCGCTAATCAAAACCAAAAATCAGCGTCTATGCACCGTACTTATGACGTTATTCAAACCGGTAATATTAATTCCTAGCTAGCTAGCTAGCTTTAATCCGCTGAAGGCTGAAATTAACATTTTATTGACATATGTATATAAAATCTACTCATAACATTCCTAATATCTAGATCGTCATTCACAAATTGTAATGACTCTTTAATTTTTCTCAAATACAGTATTATATTTGAAAAAATAACTTATGAGATATGTAGATGAGTGATTTGATCGCATGCTTATTTTTAACATGAAAATTAACTTTCTTTCAGTTTAAACAGTTCCTGTGGGGAATATAATGATATAATACGTAATAACTAACAAATAGCTTTAGTGGACCATAACCTCAAAATGATAATTTATTAGAGAATTTTGTAATTATGAAAAACTATCGCATCTTTTGACATAATTGTCTAATTCATTCCATTACTACACCTTTCATTACTGTTATGTATCATTTTTAGTTTTTTTTTTAACTATTTAACATGTTTATGTAGATTTAATTTAAAAACTATCATCAAGTAATTTAAGTTTTATCATAAGAGGGTATTTCAATCCATTTTATTTGAATTAAACATGTTTATTCTAGTCAATAATTGGTTAAGATCTCATTTACAGCATACTACTACTACCGCAACAGCGCCTGGTCTTTCCACTATCGGTACAGGGGTAGAAGACAAAGAAAAGGTAAGGCTGTAACTTTAACTTATATCTGTTGTTTATAAAGCAATTGTATTGTTGATAAAAAAAACGAGTATGCTTTCTAAAGCATTTCTCATTCTAAACATTTATTTATTCATTCTGAAAATTTACTGTCATGTGGTAGACCAGCCGACAGTATATCTTCGTTATATATAACTGGCTAATCTCTCTGTCTATCGTGCCCCTACAGTAATATACGAAACGTAACTATCTTCACTAACTTATATCTCCCTCTCAACTTCCGTTCGCCTCCTCCGATCACACTTTTCGTAACGCGAAAAACACAATATTTCGGGTTCCCCGGAACCAATTTCACAATTTATTACTGTCAAGCAAATTTTTCGTGAGTGACTTCATTTTGATGAGACGCCCACTTTACTTCTTACAAAAAAAATCTGTTGTGGTAGCTAACGCTAACAGGGGTAGCAGTTACAAAAAGCTTTTGAGCGTAGGACCGGGATAACGTATCACACAATCTGTGTGATTTTATACTTTAACAGCCACATCGTCCTTCAAATTGCGTGTTACATTATCCCAGTCCTATGCTTAAAGTTTTCTATGCCTGCTATCCCTGTTATCTACCACAATCGAAAATGTTTGCAAAAGGAAAAGTTGAACGTCTCATCAAAATGAAGCTACTCACGAAAAATTATCTTGATAGTAAAAACTTGTGAAATTGATTCTGGGGATCCCCGACTACTATGGTTACTCTCCGGTCGACCGGCATGGTTTGCTCTATAAATGTTTCATATAAAAACTTTCATACAACATGGGATTTCTTGATTTTAAATATTTGATTTCTTGTCTTTTCAGCAAATTATAGACCAAGTAAATTTAATTTTTGGTAATAGTACCCGAACACCAGCCCCGGCGGAAGAAGATGTCATCAAGGTAATCACATAAATAAATTATTTATTCTCTTCTCGAGCGTCGACACTCGATGGCACTTGTTAACTTTAAGTATAATTTAGAATGAAACTTGTACCTACAAATGTAGTGGAATAAGTACAAGTGATTTTGATTCTAGAATGTACTTGCCTAAATTTATATATATATAAATTTTATGTTGGTTTGTGTACGCTTCAAAAACTCAAAAAGTTCTGCACCCGATCGAGCTGAAATTTTAGAATGATATATAATCCGCATCAACGATTGTTTTTATCTAATTTTTGCATCAGTCACATATCCGCGACCGCGAAAAAACACAAAAAAACCGACATAAACGCGGGCGGAGCCGTGGGCAACAGCTAGTAATATATACATTTAGAAAAAAAAGTGCATCAATTGTTACATAATTAGTTTTTTCAGGACTTGTATTGACAGTCGGATACCGATAGTAAGCTAGTATACGACGGGACACTCACTAGAATATTCTTTACGCTTGTGTCACTCCTGGCAGAACGGTCGTGAGTGCGTGCTGTATAAGTTGATGGTAGAGGCAGCAGAGCCCTCCGAACCATTTGCCGCCATCTCTCCTTTTTACTACAGACAGTAGAAGCTTGCTTAATTCACGTCACATGACTTCTAATGTTTGCTCATGAAAATAATATAGTGAGCTTCTCAATATAAATTCTACTCTATTTGCTCATCTCTAAGTCTTTAACATATTGAAGATATTGGAACTTATTCTAATGAATTCCAATGAAATTGTCTCCGTAGCTCTTATAGCGCTAACTCCACGTAGCTTGTCTTAAATCTTGCAATCATTGAGAATGTCTAGCCGGATCTTCAGCTATTGGATGTTCTGTCCTACGTCGATAAATTTTACTATTTAGGAATATAAAGTTATTCTTAATACCTTACGACTTCCTTAATATATTTCAAAACCTCATCGAGGTAATTAATTGGCTTTACGTGGAATTGGGACCAACCAAAACCACGTCTGCAAATTCTGTTTACGGATGATAAATTTACGTGAGAGATAGGTGCGTCACAAGCCGAACGCTAAGGAAGATTGTGCCTCTTTATCGTTTGTTCCGCGCTCTCGCTTGAACGCTCTACTCAGGCGGAAGGTGACAACGAATCATGCTTTTTCGTGCGTACAACCGGCGTTCATCGCGTCAAAAATAGCTTTTGTTTTTAATAAATATATCAGTGTCCGAAGTAAATAGTATTTTTAACTACTAACAGTGTAATGATGTGTTTCAGAATCTGCTCGGCAGCAACGTGAATCTTTCACTAATGGCGAAACTTCTTGTTAGTGCGATGGAACCACAATCAGAGTAGATACATAATACCATCTAAAGACTATTTTTACTTTGAAGTTTTTATATTTTATAGAATTTTTACACTACCGCAATGTTGTCAAGCTCTGGGTTTCGACCATTAACTATTTCAATGACCACTTAAACAGCAAGTAAATTCAACTCCAATCAATCAGGTACTTAAAAACAGCTTTCCATTCCGTTATCAGGGATATACTATACGACGTATCTTGGCGAGTCTGAACATAAGCTCTGCGAACTTTAGCGCATGTACACTCGTGAAGAAAACTTATTGACATTTTTTTATTTACCAATGTACGAATAAATTTTCTCTATTAAATAAATAGCAAAAAAAATATTGCGCGAAGTTTGTACTGGCCAAGACACGTCGACCGTAAGTAGGTACATAGTATATAAAAGATAGTACCGAAAACCAAAATACAAGGTGGATATGACAATACGAATTTAAACTAAACGAAACCGTGGGCTATGTAAATATGTTGGTAATACTTTGTTATTGTTTAGTTTATCCGAAAACGGATATAAAAAAATAAAATTTTGAAACAAACTAAATACCTATCTTAAAAATTAAAACCAATAAGGACACTATTTGTAATTTAAGTTTACTAACATAAGTCGCCGCGGTCCCGGCCTTAAAATAGGTACATAAAGCACCGAACGATGTGCGATGTAGGTTGAAAAAGTAGATACCTACTTTATCGACGTGAGCTAAATATCACAAGTAATATTATTTATTCACGTTTTTTTTTAATTACACAGTTACCATAATAATAACAAAAAACTAAACCTTCAAAGGAAGCGCAACGCGTGCGTACCCAACAACATCGTGTAGTAAATTTAATAAACGGGAAATAGTGTCCTGTGCCTAAACTACTGAATTAATTTTATTGAAATTTTGTAAATGGAATTTTAACATGTATAGGTAGGTCTAGTTCAAATTAATGTCGTTTCAAGTTTTTTTTTTTTTGAAAAATCTCTGGGCGATTTTTATAACATTTGGGTAGGTACTTTAATTTAAAATTAAGTACCGAAACCTAGATATTCAAAAAGAATTATAAATTCCTAATGTTGTTTTATATTTAACAAATTTGTATATCTTGTGTGTATGGGCAAACAAATAAAAATAGTGCAGTAAGTCAATCATCACCTGGGGTAGTTTTATTCGATTCATATTTGATGCCGCTTAACTACTAACAACACTGTATTAACATACGAGTGTTATATTATACTTTTATAAATATGTAGAATGTTTTAAATGTCTATCTGTAATACAACGACGTAAGCATTGTCACTATATCGAGTATTGTTTGACTGACAATATATGATGCAGTTGTAGGCGGGAGTGTATTCTGTATTCTTAATTGTATACTTGTAAAGGCTCCTACACATTACCTATGCCGACGGATTTTTGCCGCGCGCGTATACTTCCGGCAATAGTTGACAATCGGTGGGTAATTTGCACGAAAGGCTGGTGGATTCATTATCAGCTGGCTTGTCGGGCCGCTAGCATAGTTTGTAGGATCCTTAGGGCGTTGTCCAGACCTTCTAGTGTGTGAGACAACTTTTTTGTAACAGATAGAACAAAACTTTCGTCGTCTGCTCAGCGCCTGAAGGGACAATTTCCTTCAAGTTTATTATCCATGTAAAAGCAGTTAGTATGGTGTATTCGTCATTTTATGTATCTACTCAATGTTAGTATATAAATATGTTAATCACGTACAATTTTAAAATTAATCGCATGTTTAATCACTCGTACATTAATTTTTAATATATAAACAATAAAGCATTAATTTCTATACACTCTACTTTACTGCAGATGATGTAGAGCAGTAATTTTAGTATTAAATCTCTTCCTCAGGTAAGCAATAAATTTTTTCACCCACTTTACAAGTTCAATGAACTGTCAAGTTTTTGCCCCATTTAAGTTGCATAAAATTTAACCCATCCATACAATTTTCGATTATTTTTAATTTCCTAATAAACCGCCTACTTCAAAACTACCAGTATTTTATATTTTATGAAGTTCTGACTATTTTCTGTATTAGGTCAGAACAGAACATTATTTCATCATGAGCAATAAGAAACCAGTGTTTTATCTTGTTCATGCTTAGTCCTACAAAAGTTCAACAATACAAAATAAGGCTGTTTAATTTATGTTATGCAATATTTAATAAAATAGTAAAAATAAATAAAATTTATGTCCAAATAATCGAGTTTTTTTTCCTGTTACGATTTTAATCAGTACCTATATATATATAGACTACTGGCCCGTGTTGAAAAATGACGGGTCATTTAAACCACCAGGTGACCTATCTAGAACGATAGAAGAGCATAAAATGATAAGACTCAGCACTATGCCGTCACTTGTAAGCTGTCCAACTGAGTGCAGGTGAGAATTCAAAAGTACAGGTAGATAGAGTACATTTTGGTCATATATTTTTGTACGGCATTCTTACCATCGATAGATCCATGAAAAATAATAAGAAAACGCGCAGTGCCGTTAAAAAATGGTGCGCCACAAAGTCGGGTTTTTATTTTTGTTTTTCGACAATTTCGAGGGTAAATTTGGTCATTTGATTTTGTACGGCATCAGTTTCATACTATTTCAATACTGCTTCTAATCCATTATTCCGCAACGCCGTACAAAAATCATGTGACAAGGGGAAAAAATCGAGGGTTGCAACCCCCTTTCTTTCTGAGGTCCAGGGGGTAATTTGAAAAAGTACGGCTTCGGTTCCAAAACATTATCTAGCACTCAAAAGTACTATTAAAAATAATGCCGTCAAAAAATGATTGCTCATTTGAATATATCAATAATTATCTTAATTTCATCGTATCCTTGATTTATAAAGTCATTTGATCCTGTACGGGAACTTTTTTTTTAACATGATATTGTAAAACTCAATTGCTATATAGTATTGCCGTTCAAAAGAAACTGTTCTAAAAAAAATTATAGAGAAATACAAAAACTTAAATTTTGCTAATTATTGCAAAAGTTTAAATATCATAAATTAATGAAATATAGTAGTTTTCTACATTTTATAACTTGTTTTAAATAGTATTAACATAAATAAATTAGGAAAAAATGATGCCGTACATTTTAATGCAGACCATATCTTTTAGGCTGATGAAAATGATACTACCATTTTAAGGGTACTTTATGGCCATCAGATACAATACGGCATTAACATATTTTTGAAGAGAACAATTGATAATATGATAAAATTACTATGACGTCTAACTGAACTGAAACGGTGTGTATATTATATCCAAGAATTGAAACTGTCAATCCCAGTATCAACAGTTTTGTATACTTTTTGGTTTAATATATACTTCAAACATTATTGATACATTTATATATTTAATTTGTTTCATTGTAATCATGTGAATAAATAAAACAATCATTTTTTAGAAAAATTCGATATATTTAACGATGATAATAAAAAATATTGGTTTTTCTTTAAATTATTCAGTATCGGAATCAGCCGCTAAGTTGTTATCGGAATCAACGTCTTCATCGACGTCCGAATTATCTTCTCTATCATTTTCTGAAACATAAATATGTTTTTGTCAAAACATAAATATAAATAAAATACTTACAGATTAATGATTTATTTATTTACCTATGACGTCTTCATCTTCTTCGCCTGATTCCTCATCCGGTTCCGTTATGTCACAGACTTTTTGGAGGCATTCCTCGCCGTGGAACCAGTCAAAATCGTACCGACCGTCATTGACAATCCATCCATAGCTTATTGGTAACAAGATCAACGTTATTTGTTTGTAGGCATTACACCAAATCTGTGCTATGTAGGTACTTCTCTTCATATGTTGTTTTAACTCCCGGAAACAAGGGGGAAACGACGTTGCTTCCAATTTCATAGTTGTCTTATCTTATATCGAGATGAATTTCACCTTAAATTTCGTTTATGAATTATTTCTTTTTGATTTTTTCTTTTTCAGTTTTTTTCCCCTTTGGACCAACGAAAATGTACGGCATATGAAAAAATATTATCTATACATAAAATACTTTCAAAATAAATTTATTTTATGTTGTGTCAAATCACCCCCTGGACCATGGAAAGAGAGGGGGTTGCAACTCTCGATTTTTTCTCCTTGTCGCATGATTTTTGTACGGCGTTGCGTAATAAAGAATTAGAAGCAGTATTGAAATAGTATGAAACTGATGCCGTACAAAATCAAATGACCAAATTTACCCTCGAAATTGTCGAAAAACAAAAATAAAAACCCGACTTTGTGGCGCACCATTTTTTAACGGCACTGCGCGTTTTCTTATTATTTTTCATGGATCTATCGATGGTAAGAATGCCGTACAAAAATATATGACCAAAATGTACTCTATCTACCTGTACTTTTGAATTCTCACCTGCACTCAGTTGGACAGCTTACAAGTGACGGCATAGTGCTGAATCTTATTATTTTATGCTCTTCTATCGTTCTAGATAGGTCACCTGGTGGTTCAAATAACCCATCATTTTTCAACACGGGCCAGTAGTCTATAGGTACTTAATTTATGTTCTAACTTTCCATAACAGATAATTATTATCTAGTGACATTAAAAATAAGTTAATAGATCGAAGGGCAGCACAACAAAAACGTAAGAGACATAAAAACAGATTATATTAATTTATTTTTTATACTTCTATAAATTGAGCGACAAAGTTATGGAGATGGGTTAATAGTGAGGGTGGGGCCAACGCCTTTGAAATTGTTAAGGCCCGTTCACATTGAATACCTTTTCGCAAAACCATATCTGTAATATAACAAAATTAATACAGCGCAAGATGGAAATAACTTTGTATTGTCGGTGTCAAAAAGTAAAAAATGATACAAACCCTGTTAACCTTATTAACGAGTTGTGACCTCTTTGTTTTATACATATAATTATGTAAATGACTATTTTTAATTGTCAAAAAATACATTAGTAAAATGAGTGAAGTCAATGTGACATTAATTTATCTATTTAATATGTGGCTACTGGCACATACAACTGTTAGCGGTAATCCTAATTATAATAAACAGTTGTGATTGTACACTTGACTTCCGGAATATCGGCCAATGAAATACTAGGTGTAATGAATAATAATGCAAAGAATTCCGAAAGTCAAAGATATAATTAATGAAATTATTAAAACATATTAAATGTCATAATTAATAAATAAGAAATGTAAAAGACTGACTTGATGTCTGGCTGTTATTATGGAGGGTAGATATCCTATATAAACCATAATGGCGGCCGAGTAAAGGCAGTCTTGGTCGAGGAGTGAATCAGTAAAGATGTGTTCTATCTTTTGTGGTTTGGTTGCCTTAACTGGCACATAGAAATACTGTTGTCAAAAACAACAAGCTTTGTATGAATTATTTGAAAAGATGGTGCACATGAGTTTCTCACCAGCTCTTCTCATGAATGCGATACCCATCGGAGCTGGTACTTGGATTGATTTCAATTTAAACCTTTGAGTTGAATCGAAGTCAATCTAAGCTCCGGTAATTCAAATCATCTCGGTGCATTTAGTATTAGTACTACTGAACTGATTACTTGAGTTTTGTTTTATATTCTTATGTTTGTATTTTGACGTGTTGAAGTGCCTTTTTGGGCCTATGGAAATAAATGATTTGAGTTGAGTTTGAGTTTGAGTTATATCAAGAATATGAGTTGTTCCATTTACTAAATCCACAGAGTCTTTTAGATCAGAAGTGAGATATAAAAACACGCGTTTGTATCCGATTCGTAATTCGTTTGCTTTATCCTGATATTAACAGAGCATTTATATTGTGTTCAACTTGCGGGTAAGTCTGATTTCATTATTAAAATATGTTACAATAAATATTTATATGAATAGCGAGTGATTGCTTATTAGATAATGAGTTAGTCTTGAGTTAAATAAGCTTAATATGCTAATATGTCTTATATGTGAGGGTAGACTGTTATAAAGTTGAATACCTTCTAATGTAACGTTGATTTTTTTTTTTTCCATAATTGGTTCTTATTTTTTTTGGCAATACAATTAAACTTCCTCGACGAGCGTTACGGTTATTTATTTGAGATCTGATAATAAATGATTGGTGTAAATTTTTTTGATTAAAATACAGGTGCTGTACATGTAAAGTTGATTGATATTCATAATTTTAGTTTTTCATAAACATTGCGGGTTGGTGTTAAATACGATAGTTGAAATAATAGTTTTATGATTTTATTTTGTTTTCTTTGTAATTGCTGAAGATTCGTTTTTGGACTACTTCCCCAAATCTCAATTCGATATAAGAAATGAGGTTTTACTAATGAATTATAAACACTTAATTTTAATTTACGCGGAATACACTTACTAGGGACCGTATGGGGCTTAAGAGTGATGAAATTTTGCCTTATATATGTTCTATGTGGGTCTTCCACGATAAATGTTGATCCATTCTTAACCCTAAATATTGTTGAATTGACTTCTGTTCTAACGGAAATTTATTTATGGTTAATGCTGTATGTATAGGTATAGGTTTATTTCTTGAACTAAATAGTTAGTTTTTGTTTACAAATGCCCATCTTTCACGATTTAAATACAAATTTCATCTATTGATTTAATAAAAACGCTTTTAAATTAGTGTTGGTCGGCCTTAATATTGTGACGGGTCTCTGACTAGCTAAAAATAACTATTGCTATAAGAGGTATTTCTGACCCTCGGATTAAGGCAACGACCACAAATGCTAAATTATTCACAAAGGATGTGCTCGAATTCTTATCCGTTTGTACAAAACCTACTGTTGAATAAATTCAGTATCATACGTCCTCGGGGCTCTACCAGAATCAAATGGATTTAAGTACATTTTAATTTTAATTGATGCTTTCTCTAAATACAGCCTCTTGTACACATTTTATAGACAAGATGCTGATGATCGCAAGCGGGTTTTTCTCGAACATGGGTGTCATTATTTGGTACCCCGTACTATCTTATGTGACCATGGCCTAATGTAAGAAAGAACTTAAGGACTGGGTGGATGAACTTCGTCGTTCATTACACTTCATCATCCAGGCAACTGCACAGTTTATGGTGCTCTGGAAAGGAGAGTGGTGTCCTGATAATTGTGCAGGCTTTTTCGATCGTGAGTAACTTTTGATCTGTTACAGATATTGAGTGAGATGACGAGTGACTGAGGTTGCTTGGAAGCTCCGCTTCTACCATCAGTTGTGCTGAGATGGCAGAGCGTTAGTGGTAGTAGACTGCGGTCTTACTGAGAGCTGGTAAAAGCAGGTGCTGCGGTACTTCGTCTTCCAAACAGAGAAATGTGCTGCGGTACCTCTGTCATACATTAGCATAAATGCTGCGATATCCTCTCAGCTAATATGCATTAAAATGCAGATATTACAGAACCATACTTAATATGCTGCATAGAGAAGACGGCGAGTATCTGAGTTACCCAGTGCGAACCAACATCGCCACTGAGTTTGATGCCAACATCGGGCGGCAGCTGGTGACGCTATCGTTCCACGGTGCGAGGCTGTGTCGCCTCTGCGAGCGACTCTGGCTGGTTACGTTACAAGTTTCATGTCTGTGATGTGCATGGAAGCGACTGGCTAGCGTGAGTTACGTCGCGAAAAGGTAGTAGCACTTTCATAACTGTAGGTGATTGGAGTCCGGAAGCCAGTCTCCCTCGATGTTCCTAAGTTTGAGTATTGTTTATAATCATACTGCCTTTTAAAATGCAACTGAAGTTATTTAAATTATTCAAATCCTTTGGGCACTGGCGAAGTCGCTGTTGATACTAGGCGCGGAATATATGATTTTAGCTGGTTATTTTCGAATTAATAACGGGAATAGTTTATTGTTGATTCGTAATGATTCCGGAAATAAATTATTTTTGGTGAAGGTAACATTACTAAAAGAGCACCTAGCGTATAATGGACCGAGATATCGTATAACAAATGCTGAGACATTAAGTCGAAATCTAATTACAGATAGTCGATCTGGTACCAATTCACTTTTCGTTAAATGGGGCGGTGTTACCCGCCCGTGCCTCGAAGAACATGTTAAACCGTCGTTCCCGGTTCTCATGAACACCTATGACAAGCGTTATTGGGAAGTCAGTGCCCACAAATAACAACTAGTTTAACCTTCGTATTCAGTTCATCCTTAGGGTTGCGGAGATCCGATGACAGTCGCTCTGTGTAGGAACTCCTGTTCCGGTGGAACCGGTTGAACTGGTAGCCAGCCCCGGTCTTGGGAGTGGTGAGGACTGAGAATATGATGATGAGTATTACGTCTGATGGGGATTGGAATGCGACGGTACAAATAGTGGAAGATGAAGTTATTCGCATAAAAGAATTCTTTGAAAACTCTAGCCTTATGACATTAAACATACACAATACTTTCGAATCTAAGAAAAACCTGCTCTATAGGAAAACTAATAACGTTGATAAAGTTATGATACCTAAAGATGTAATATGACAAATATTGGGACAAGCCCATAATGATACAGAACATTTTGCTTAAGAGAAGACTTTGCGAAAATCAAAGAGCATTATTGGTTTAAGAAAATAATTAAATTGATTAAAAAGTACGTAAACTCTTGTCTAGAGTGTGCGTACAATAAAGCCCCTAGTTAAAAGAAACAATGAATGATTTTTCACGAGGAAAATTAACTAACCCGGTGTCCTACTTATCTAGTACTTACCTATTGTATTTATAATGAGTAGGAATAATTTTATATAGGATTACTAGCTGTCCCGGCAAACGTTGCTTTGCCATAAAAGGGAATATATGTTGTAGAGGTGGGTCAATAAAAATCGCGATGGAAAAATAGGGGTTGATCGTAGAGGGTTGAAAATCTAGGGTTGTATGTATTTTCTAATGCTGCATCATAAAAAAAATAGAAATTAAAAATTTTGTCAAAAAAAAAAAAAAAAAATTTAGGGGTGGACTACCCCTAATATTTAGGGGGATGAAAAATAGATTACAACCGATTCTCATAGATACCGGATAATCACAAAAAATTTCATCAAAATCGGTCGAGCCGTTTCGGAGGAGTTCGATTACGCACCCCGTGACACGAGAATTTTATATATAAGATTGATTTATTAATGTAATGGTAACGGCGAGTGGTAATTAGCTTGATATGACGTTAAAATTATTATTTTCAGTTTTAAGTACATTACAGAGATCTGAGATCATCGGAGAAGTTGATACTGGGAATGCCAACACATTCCCACTCGATTTAAAGGCAAATCTTTTCTGTGCAAACAGTAAGGCTATGTAACAAACTTGTCTGAGACAATCCGACATGCAGAAACTTTGGGTGTGATTACAAAGCTGATGAAGGAATACTACGTGTTATGGTAAATACTTTCAGTTTATTTTGAATAGGATATATATAGATCTATATGTGTTACTTGTGTGTTGGGTTAACCAAACATTTTTAACACACGATGTCCATAATATGGTTGACTGGAAGAGATCGCCTTGAGCGATAAGACCGCAAATCGTTATGTATTATTTTGTACTTTTTGTAGTATGTACGCAATAAAGATAAATAAATAATTTGAGTTGAAATTAACTCTATTTGGTGTGAAATTACACCTATAAATAAACAGGGTTGAAATTAGCCCGATATGACTATTTAGGGTGAAATTGGCGCCACTGCCTCGGTGGCGTAGTGGTAGCAAATGCGACTGCTAAGCTTGAGGTCTCGGGTTCGATTCCCGGGTCGGACCAAATGTTTGTATGATCTGCAAATATTTGTTTCGGAGTTTGGGTGTTTAATATGTATGTATTTACAAAAAAAAAGTATATAAGTATTTATATCAGATGTTTAGTACCCACAACACAAGCTCTGCTTAGCTTGGGACTAGATGACGTTGTGTGTAAGATGTCCGGAATATTTATTTATTGTTATTTAATTACACCTATAAATGACTAAATTGAAATTAGCCCGATATGACTATTTGGTGTGAAATTACACCTGTGAATGACAAGGGGTTGAAATTAGCCCGACTATTTGGTGTGAAATTACACCTATGAATGACGAAACAGGGTTGAAATTAGCCCGACTATTTGGTGTGAAATTACACCTATGAATGACGAAAAGGGGTTGAAATTAGCCCGATATGACTATTTGGTGTGAAATTACACCTATTAATGAGTAAGCAGGGTTGAAATTAGCCCGATTTAATGAGTAAGCAGGGTTGAAATTAGCCCGATTTAATGAGTAAGCAGGGTTGAAATTAGCCCGATTTAATGAGTAAGCAGGGTTGAAATTAGCCCGATTTAATGAGTAAGCAGGGTTGAAATTACACCTATTAATGAGTAAGCAGGGTTGAAATTAGCCCGATTTAATGAGTAAGCACGGTTGAAATTAACCCGATATGATTATCTGGTGTGAAATTGGGTACAAATGAGTAAAAGGGGTGATTGAAATTACACCAAGAATAACGAATGTTTAAAGATTGATATGTCTAATGCATTTTTAATTTTTGAATTGTTATAATTTCAGTGTAACTGTTAAAGTATGTACAATTTATAAATGTACTTTATTGAGAAACGTGATAGGTTGTATAATGCAATTGTTATTTCATGTATAATTATAATTTGTTTATGATCGACAGAAAAATTGTAATATATACATAAGTTGGAATATACATTATAAATTGCAACACGAGGACGTGTTGATAGCAGGATAGCCGAATCTGTTAGCGGTAATCCTAATTATAATAAACAGTTGTGATTGTACACTTGACTTCCGGAATATCGGCCAATGAAATACTAGGTGTAATGAATAATAATGCAAAGAATTCCGAAAGTCAAAGATATAATTAATGAAATTATTAAAACATATTAAATGTCATAATTAATAAATAAGAAATGTAAAAGACTGACTTGATGTCTGGCTGTTATTATGGAGGGTAGATATCCTATATAAACCATAATGGCGGCCGAGTAAAGGCAGTCTTGGTCGAGGAGTGAATCAGTAAAGATGTGTTCTATCTTTTGTGGTTTGGTTGCCTTAACTGGCACATAGAAATACTGTTGTCAAAAACAACAAGCTTTGTATGAATTATTTGAAAAGATGGTGCACATGAGTTTCTCACCAGCTCTTCTCATGAATGCGATACCCATCGGAGCTGGTACTTGGATTGATTTTAATTTAAACCTTTGAGTTGAATCGAAGTCAATCTAAGCTCCGGTAATTCAAATCATCTCGGTGCATTTAGTATTAGTACTACTGAACTGATTACTGAGTTTTGTTTTATATTCTTATGTTTGTATTTTGACGTGTTGAAGTGCCTTTTTGGGCCTATGGAAATAAATGATTTGAGTTGAGTTTGAGTTTGAGTTATATCAAGAATATGAGTTGTTCCATTTACTAAATCCACAGAGTCGTTTACAACGGCAACATAAACATATGACAGTGCCATCTACTGAAGATACACTGAACTACGAAGTAACACGGAGTAACTACCAATCCTGAATCGCGCAATAGAGCGCCGATTATCATATAAACAACTCAACATCAACCGTTTTGCCGTGTCCCGCCAGGCATAATCACCTCGCCTGGTCGGAGAACTGGATCTGGGGAAGCCCTTTGTGTTGGAGGGACATGTAACCCGTTCCCCCACAGTGATGACTCGACGCGATTGGAAGCACCCTTCGAAGGAGCAGATTAACAGCAGCACCATCAGCACGCCACGAACATGTTCACTCTCACAGCAAGTCTCAGCCAGCCAGCAATCTCGGCCTCAACAGGAATACACCACCACAAGCAGGAAGCGACCGCTCCAGACTGGTTACCCCTAAGGCCTCCTCAACGTCTAGATACAGCACACTGCACCTACGGCAGCTACCTATGCAGCAACCAGCCACTACACAGTAACCGCTTCAACTCACTGGGGACTTTATCGCAGCACTACGCACCGCATGCAATCCTGACTCACTGGAACTACTCACTCCTGGCATTGGCAAGCTCCACAATTGAGCACAGACAGTTGACTCAACAATATATCGACCTCCGATCTTTGAGGGAGGTCCATGATTTGGCAACTTCCACATACAGCGGTAACAAAAAAAGGACAGCGTCTATCTGAAGATACACTGAACTACGAAGTAACGCACTACACGAAGTAACTACTACATCAACCGTTGGGCAGTGGCCCGCCAGGCATGATAACCTCGTCTGGTCGGAGGATCCTCCCTTTGAGTTGGAGGAGCATGCCACCCGTTCCCCAACGAATATAGTAAATTTACTATATTATATTAAATAGATAAATAATAATAATTTTTATTTTCAAAACGCCAAAAGTGGGTGCAAAAAAATGATTAAATTGTACAGCCTAGAGACATGAATTCCTGTTGAACTTACTATTGTCTTAGCAATTTCATTAAATGATTTAAACTATAATTTGTTTTTCTGTAGATTACAAAGGGCGCTTAGTACGCTTAACTACAGGAGACATTTCCGCCATGATTCACTCACAAACAATATCGTCTGGTTCACTCACTAAAATACGTGCGACGCGTAGGTAGTCGATGACTCCACTGAATGTACTAGGCTTGGGCAAAAAATATCGATATATCAAAATATCGATATTTTTACAGAAAAATATCGATATATATCGGCGATATTTTTTCCCGCGATATATCAATTTTCGATATTTATTTTAAGATATCAAAATCGATATATTTTTAAAGCTCTGCTGTCTGCTCATGCGTCACATCATGTATTTGACCAATCCAATTTCTTAGTCTTAGTTTTTTTGCTTCAAACACAAACAAAAATTACAGTCATGACCAGCTTGTCTATGACAATGACACTGCTTGTTGGTTTGGTAGTTTGGTTGCTTTCACTGCACTGCCCACTGGACTGACTGCATGTGTTGGAGTGTTAGTATTAGGCAAAAATATCGATATATCGAAATATCGATATTTCTTGGGTGATATATATCGATATATTTGAAAAATATCGATACGATAAATATCGATATATTTTTTCCATTTGCCCATCCCTAGAATGTACACTCGTACATATAACTACAGCGTTCGTGTGGAACGGACTTTATGTTCATCACGTGGACCAATAGAAACGCATTCAAAAATTTTGGGTTCTCGTTTGTTACAAATAACAGACTATAGTTTTTGAAGATATTTTTTTCTTATTTTTAAAACTTTACCTGATCACAGGCCGTGGTTTTGAAAACCCTGCTAAAAAGATGCTGGAATTTTAAGTATTCTAATCTCTAATTATTGAATCTTCTGATTTGTCAAGACATACTTCATATTTTTTCATCAAACGATGTCAAAATGTTGACTATGAAGCATTTGACGAAATATCCAAGTGGATCAGATTCTGCCCAAAATCCCAAATGGACGGCAGTCATTGTGTGTAAAAAGTGCTATTGAAAATCGCTGATTCATCAATAAAAGTCGGTCGTGGTCGCCAGACGAACATCTGTGGCAAACGCTAAAGGGTCGGAGCTCTATAAAATCCGAAAACAGTCTTTCTACAGACCTGATTGATAAACAGACTAAACTGAAGATAATGTACAGTTTAGTACCTACTGAGAGCACCTCGTTCAACATGGTTAATGTAGCTGTCAGGCTTTCTATTTTTGAAATGTACAGTTAGAGTCCCAATTGCATATTTTCTATCGACATATGATTTTGTTAGTTTCTAAGACATCCCGCAAAGCCCACACGTTCGTTTGGTTCATTTCTTAATCAGAATGAAAATGTATGAAAGTAAGCACATTATAAGGATTTGGGATCTCATAGAGACCAGAGACCCGGCAAATTGCAGACTTTGATCGGTCGATAATTTTGTCCAGTTTGGCTTTTAGGCGCGCACAGCGACCCGATTAAACAGGCGGGTGATAAATTTGCATAATAAACAATCGTCCGATCGTGATAAGTATGGAGGGTAGAGACAAGGAGTATCATCTGTGTATATGAAAAGTGTCCGTTGAAATGCATTAAATTAGGGTGGCGCCACATTAGCATCAGAGTAAACTTCTTAAAATCAATACACACACTTTTTCATAAAATTGAATGATAAAAAATCAATAAATGTACCTACTATTCACAGTTCAGAAAATAAAATATATTTACTACATTATTTTGTAATACGCAAGTAGTGACAATAATGTTAAATTTTTTAACTCGGCGTACTTCAATTCGTTCACAATTGCTACATTCATACCATAACCTGTGTCTACACCAGCGCCATTCTGGAAGGTTTTTGAACTGTTATTTACAGCTTATGCTGGACACTTTTTTCAATTTTCTTCCATATAAGATAACACTCCTTGTCTCTACCCTCCATAGTGATAAGTCAATAGTTTGCCGACCATGTAGTTTGAAAGCAATTGCCTTCAAACTACTATTTGTGTGTATGTGTAGCCCATCAAATTATTTTGTCTGTCGATAGTTCGATACTTGATACCTTCTCATTATAAACTCCCATACTTCTCCATACTGATTAAGAAACCAACTAAACTATATCGTCCGAAAGAAAGTCTGTGGTTTGCTAAGTCTCCGCTAAGGTTGTTGGTCGGATCGATAACTTCTAATCGGTATTAAATTATTGTTAAACAGGTGTTGTCACTTAATAAATTATGTGAGTGAGTGAACCAGTTACGATTCACTCACTCACATAAATTATTAATAAGGACTGTGCCTGTATAACTAACTACGAGTATTTAGAGCTGCTACAAGAAAACTAAGAATAGATTCGAAATCAGCACATCTTGTAGGTATAGATTTTAATCAATGGTGCACCGCTAATTGTAAACAATCGTAGGAAATAATCATGATACAAAAAAAATGGTTTTATACTACTATGGTCAACGCCACCTCGTGCTCTCCTCATGTGTTCGGATTTCATTTGCTCATAGTAGTTTTACGGTGGATCATCATCGTTTAATTAGATAGCGTTGTTCTTATATTCATTACAGTAATTCCAAAATTTGTATCTACTGCGAGCAACCTGCGACACAATAGCGAGGGACCAACGGCAAAAATCGAGAAAAGCTACTGGCAACGAGTGAAATCGGACTGTTATATGTTATATACTACTGATTTGAATGAATGTTATTAAACAAATCATTTCAGTTTACATTTCGATGAATGGTCCTAATACTCGTAATCGCGGTATTCTTTATTCCTGCAAGATGTCCGAAAACGGTTACCTTCTGTGATTTTTATTTTTAATTCTAGTGAGGTCACATTTTAATTGCAGCGTAGGATTACTTTTAAATTTACAAATAAAATAGTAGGTATATTATCGACCAGCTAACCAGAGATAACCTTCGTTAAATTTCATAAACTTCTCATCAAAAAATCGAAACACCTTGCACATTAGTGTTCCGAAAGGATTACTTACAGGATTTTTTTTTGTTATCTTATGGGGGAACGGATGTCATGTCCCTCTAACACAAAGAAAGGAAGATCCTCGGACCAGGCAATGTGATCATGCCTGGCTGGCCAAGGTGCCACGGTTTGGGATGTTGTATATGTGGTAATCGACCCGAGGACATTTATTACGCGACGCAAGATTTGTAACTTCTTCATATTGAACGTTACTCCGTCGTTTGGTATCCGTATCCAGTAGATGGCGCTTTAGTGTGTTCCTTATTTGCTCTCCGTGGTTCTTCTCGTAGACCCCAGCTAGGGTCTCGGGGAAACTTTTACAGGCCATGACCTGTTTAAGTAGTGCTCTGCGCCGCCTGCGACTACAGGCGGGTCACTGGGTTGGGTCCGGTGGGCCTTTTGGTAGTTCAAGGGGACCCGCCAACCCATCCGACCTATGCTTAGCGAGGTCGAGCTCCTAGGGGTGTGGGCCCAAAGGAGCGCTCGTCAGCCGGCACTAGGTCGGAGGTAGAGGATGGTCCGGTGGGTATTGACGATGGTTCGGAGGGGGATTGCCACGGAGATTAGATCTAGTGGCAGACTATATCTGTCTGGCGGTCGCCGATGGTAGGGCGCGAGCAGGTGGCGAACTTGCGATCCGTCAGCACGCACAAATAGTTTGGTGCTCAGGCGTACCACCAACTCATCCAGGCTCTCCATGCGTAGATCCCTGGAGATCGTCCTGTTCGGTACAAAGCGGGGGGCGTTTGTAAGGGTGCGTAGTGCGAGCGACTGCTGCGCACGGAGCCGGCGGCGGTTCGTCTCGGAGACAAGGGCGAACCAGGCCGGGGAACCATAGCTAAGGTGAGTCGAGTGCGAATGTACGCCCTGTACACACCGAGCTTTGCGCGGATCGGCAATCCTTATTTGCGTTGTTTGTGGGAGTCACCGAAAACTATATAAATAAAAATAAATCGCCGAAATGTATGTACGCGCATAACTTCCGATCGACTACAACAAATTGTTTTTTTTTTGTGTGTGTTCTATATTGTTAGGACGAGGAATGTACGTACACAAGAAATTTAAAATATAACTGGAAAAGTTTTTTTTGTCCGCGACTGTATTCTACCTGTGGGAAGCTGACACATAAATACTAAAACAAGTTTTTCAGTTATTTAGAAAATATTTACTAAAGAAAAATGTGGCAAAATTATATGTCAATAAATATTATTTAATAGTAGGTGGTATTAGTTTGTTAGTTTTCAAATCCTAATGAGAATGTCCCAAATTCATAAAAAATTTTGATAAACTATAATGTTTTGTATAATGAGCCACTTTTACCCTATTTAAAGTGTGAGGGAAACAGGAAAAACAATATATAGGTATATTGTTAACGAAAAATAAGGTTTAGAAACAATTGATTCGATAACTTCTTTTAGCGCTAATTACTGCTTCGATTTTTCATCGATCGTATGAGAGTCACGAACACGCGATGAAGAATTTTTACCCATTCTTCTTGGATTGCATTTCGCAGCTGACGACAACTGACAACAACGACTGACAAGAGTCTCTGGGGTAGGATCTCTGTCTCGAATGCATTTTTTAGTTCATCCCATAGAAGTTACATATTCATATCAGGACCTTTGCTGGCCATTCCATAACCGAGATACCGACCTCAAAGAGATAATCTCGGATGACGGCTACACTGCAGGCTCGAGCATTATCATGCTTGAATATGAACCCTCGCTAATAAAATGTGCATGGGGCATCACATAATCTTTTAGACATAGTTCGATGTAACGCTCACTGTTTAGTAACGGTAGACGCGGCCCAGACACAAAGACAGGCTCTGTGTTACCGTGGGCGCTAATAGCATCACAAACTATCTACGAACCGCCACCATAACTTTTTTTTCAAAGCAGCACTGCGCATAGCGTTCTCCTTCTCTTCTATATACTTAATGCCTTCCATCATTGCCATAAAGCATAATTTTACACTAATCGAAAAAGAGAACGTTGCTGCACTGATTAAAAGACGAGTTAAGGTGCTCATGTGCAAGGTTGGGGCGCGCTCTTCGGTCTGCCGTTAATTTCGGCCTATTTTTAGGTTTACGTTTAGACTCTACGCATGATACTGAAAAAACATTTCTAGTCAAAAACTCACAAAATGAGGCGTACCTACACACAAAAGTCACAGCGCTTTTTCATCTAAAACCTGGTTGTTAGTGACAGTTTAGTAACAAGAGAGGAACGAAACGCATCTAACGTCAGTGTAATGAAACCTAACATATATTGACAAACTGTCAAAAAAGTACAATCGGCTGATAGTGTCGATCGTAATATTGCTAAGGAATTAAAATAAAATGTTTACAAATGTACTATAAATATAGCTATGGACGAAAACGAGTTCTTCAGGGAAACAGTGCAACATTTAGCTCGATGTTTGTCTAGTTTAAACCCGACACCATGGGAGAAGGTAAAATTACGTACACGTATTTTGTAATCTTGCAAAATTTTAAACTATAGGAATTGTTTCATGAACAACTTTCTGTTTACTGAAATTTTAAGAACTAAATTATAGTTATGATAGATTGTTATGAAGACCCGATAAGTGAAATTATACATACATACTTAAACCGTTTGATTAACATTGAAAACAATTGTATGACCTCACTTTTAGGAGACTGCATGTTATCATGGCTGAGAAATGAAACAAAAAGGGCGATGATTCATCTGTGGAAAATTAATAGTCGATACAATCTCATTAATATCATGTCAATAAACATTATCTGAATGGAGATTGTTTATTATTTGTTTATTTTGTTTAAAAAATCTCATTAATTTAATATAGCTTTAGTAATGACATTAGTTTATGGATAAATATATTTTTTTATACTACATAGACAATGATGGCCCTAAAACCTGTATAAGAATATCATTAATTAATTGATTTCCAAAACACTTCTTCAAATTAAAAAGTGATATAAATCACTTATTTTTTTTATAGAAATTGAAAAGTAAAGGATATTTCCTTTCTCTATTTATAATTCTATTAAATAAATAAATAAATTATTGTACTGTATTTCAGGTGAACACACTGTTCATGCTGTGCCCACAGGCCAGCAGTTCGTTTGTGGTAAATCCACGCAGCCAAGAAGCGTCCATAGCACTCGGACTATACTTCTTGCAAAGTGGCTTTCAACACCAAGATAAGCTTCTGCCATATTTCCTGAAAGTTCTAAAGTGTTTAACAAATGCACAGTTTGAAGAGCCTCTCTCTAGAATTAGAAATGGCGACCGTAAGTAAAAAATATTATATTAAACCAGTACATGATTTGTTATTAGACTTTTGCAAAATTTACATATACAAATGGTGTTTGCCTTATACTTGCGCTTATCTTAATATATATAAATCTCGTGTCACAATGTTTGTCCTCAATGGACTCCTAAACCACTTAACCGATTAAAATAAAATTCGCAAACTATGTGTAGTTCGATCCAACTTGAGAGATAGGATAGTTTAAATCTCAAATTATAGTCGCAATTTTAATTTATTGATAATTATTTGTCTGTTATTATTTGACAGTCACAATTATCTGTTAACTCAAAATGATTCTAACAGATGTCTATACCTTTCGACTGGGTTGAGTAAGTAATCAATAGATGGCGCTGCTATGGTTAATCTACAGGCTATATTTTATTTTGGAAAAAAATAGGGTTCCGTAAGATATTGGGGTTTTTCGGACACAAGGTGTAAAAAATCAACCAAGGTGTGAAAATTTTTCGCTACGGGGAATAAAAGACGCAAACGAGGTTGCGTCGGTCAGCTAGTTTAGTATAAAATTATTTAAAAAGTTACAATTACTTCTATTTTCTAAAATTTTAATCTACACTAATAATAAAGCTGAAGAGTTTGTTTGAATGCACTAATCTCAGGCACCGCTGGTCGGATTTGAAAAATTGTTTCAGTGGTGGATAGTCTATTTATCGAGGAAGGCTATAGGCTATATATCATCACGCTATTACTAATAGGAACGGAGAACTAATGAAGAAGGTTTAAAAAACAGGGGGAAATTTTCAATATAAGACGCAAACGAGGTTGAGTGGGTCAGCTAGTGAGTTCTACTGCTCATTGTTGTAGGCAAAACAAGGAACCACTGATTGCATGAAAATGTATATTATATATGTGTATTTTAAATTTAGAAACTAGTTATATTCATTTTCGTTTTTCCTGTGTCATTTCCACAATACAAATTGATCTAATAACACCTAAAATACAAAAATCAAATAAGTTTTGTAGGGTGCCAAATAAATATAAATACATACATACTTTGCAAATAGAGTTGACTAAAGTTTGTGCTGCTTGATTTATTTTTGAGAGTAGTAAATAATTATAAAGAAATGATTTAACAAATAATGAATTATTAAAACAAATAGCAAGCCAGATGAGGCCATCTGTCACCCCGGCAGAAGCAGGCCCGTGCATACTCCACAACTTTTAGGGACAGCAACAGAAACATCATGGTTTTCACATACGAATGGGCTATCTACTAAATATATTTTTTTGTAGAATAAACAACTTTTTTATAAAAAAGCTACAAAACTTTATTTCATCTGTATTGATTTTATGCAACAAATATTATCCTCAGAATAACAGTACGACCACTGCCTTTTAACTGCAGTTTCCTGTACTGTAGTAATTCCAGTTACAATATAACTGTTTAGGCAATTAGGTGCTTAATGAAACATCTCTTTTTAATGTGCAATTTTTATTAACGCTTTGTATAATTGTGACAATAAAGTAATCAACAAGTGCTGCAGTATCTGTAACAAAGGGTATATTATTAGGATTATTTTTTCGAAAATTTACAATATCATAATGTTTTTTTTCAATATTAATGAAGTTGATTTTAACATATGTGCTGGACTGAAGTTGGTTTTAACATAAGTGGAGTGACTGGAATGACGGCACGGTTGGCCTAGTGGTTCAAGCGGTCACTACGCCCTTTGCTACTGCGCTAAGTGTCGTGGGTTCAAATTCCAAGTGGGACATCACTTTGTGTGATCCACAAAGTGTTGACCTGAGTCTGGGTGTTTTCTGTGTCCGTTACATGCATGTTTGTAAAGTCCCCTGCGACACAGGATGTATATTCCAAATGCGGGAGTTGTCCTTTTAAAAATAAATAAATAAATAAGCATTTGGCAGAGTTTTCATACAAATATACAATACTAGCTGTTGCCCGCGGCTCCGCCCGCGTTTTTGTCGGGTTTTTCGTGTTTATTTCGCGGTCGCGGATATGTGACTGATGCAAAAATTAGATAAAAACAATCCTTGATGCGGATTAGATATCATTCTAAAATTTCAGCTCGATTGGTGCAGAACTTTTTGAGTTTTTGAAGCGTACACTAACCAACATAACATTTATATATATTAAGATTATTATTATTTCGTACATCTGTCATACAACACATTCTTGTCCTTAACTATGCAAACTATTATTATGGGAATGCATCGGCCTCACAGTAAACCGGTGTCTAACAGCGCTTGCGCTGTGTTTCACCTAGTGAGTCAGGATACCGACAGATTGAGGACACCGAAAGCTCATACTACCAAACCCCGGCGTTGCCGGCCTTTGGGGATACCAATCCCCAAAGGCCGGCAACGCACTTGTGACGCCTTTGGTGGGTGATCTGAATCTGATCAAAAAAAGCATAGTTTCATTTAAATTCAGCCATCGTGCAACATAACATATGAAGAAGGTTGTACCTTATTTGCCCGATCCTCCAGCTTTTGTTCCCATTCCTGCATTGCCATTCATTTCAAAACCGCCTTGCGCGCCACCGTTAGCGCCACCAGTACCGCCAGCGGCACCACCTTATATAACGCAAAATCTTTGAATTGTATCTGCAGCATCAATGTCTGGAGCCTTTCCGCTGTCTTAATTGTATAATTTAAAAACATTTGGAAACAATCATACGCTATTTAATATTAACGTTATCAATACTAATATTATAAGGCTGAAGAGTTTCTTTGGTTGAACGCGCTAATCTCACATGTCGAGGTACATAAAGTGTTAATAAACAAAAAAATGCAAAGGCGATGGATAAAAGTACAAGTACACACTCTCTCAATCTCACACTTAACAGATTAACTCACCATTGCTGCCACCAGCAACGCCACCGCTGGCTCCAGCACTAAATCCAGCTCCAGCGCCTGCCTCTGTACAATACAATAATAAATATTTAAATATTTCGGACATCTAACCCACAATGAATGTGTGAAATGTGCTGTCGCCTGCGGTGTTCCCGGACCAATACGACCTTCAAACCTTCAAGAAAAGAGCGTACTCCTTAAAAGGCCGGCAACGCACTTGTAACGCCTCTGTGTTGCGGTTGTCCATGGGCGGCGGTAATCGCTTACCATCAGGCGATACGTCTGCTCGTTTGCACCCTATAAAAAAAAATCAACGCCATCTAGTCCAAAACTAAGCAGAGCTTGTATTATGGGTACTTATTGATATGATTTTTTTTTTGTAGATTCATACATTGAAATCATCCAAACTCCGAAACAAATATTTGCAGATAATACAAACATGCACAGCAGTGCCTCACGTACACCACTGCCAATAATTTTATACATTAATTAAATCGATCAAGCCTTATATTTAAGTAATACAAACACTAAAATTGTTAAGCACACTATAGAAAACAAAAATCTTTTAATAATTTTTTTTAGTAATATAACAAACAAGTGTATCTTTTCGATAAAGAATGATTATTAAAATTACCTCCGGCACCTCCTTGTTGCATACTCTGAAATTAAAAAATCAGTAAATGAATTAACGCTTCTACTGCTAATATAGACGCATTTAGAATACAGAGTGTCACCAGTAGTAACCGATTCTATTCATCCCGTGGGTGTTATTCAAGCCGACTGAGGGAGCACATTACGGTAGATAATGCCAAAGAGAAGATAAATTTAGAACAAACCTTACATTAACTCGTTTAGCAAGCGTGGTATAGAAAACCAGAACCTCCTTTCTAAGGAAAGGCCTGCCTATGCCTCTTTTTTCATAAAGCACGTTGGCCTGACTTTTTGCATAGGCCTTAGTCGGCTCCTACCACACCCTTGGGATAAATACGGGTCATTAATTTACCCCAAGGGGTTGGGATATTCATTCGATATCTAGTCGAAATTGTACAACCCTTCGGAAATATCTGTGAACCTGCCTTAATGACATCATACAAATTAGAGAGTTAATATTTCACTGAACAGAGAAACAATAAACAAAAATGATATTATGAAAGCAAGAAAAATACACGTGTGTCAGCGCTTGCGTTGGCAACTACTAGATAGGCGAAGGCGGGGCGATGCGTGGGGAAGCGAGAGGTGAAGCGCATTCCAGCCGGGTGCGCAAATATTTCCGACGGGTAATAAATAAATATGCTCACATATCCAAACATAGACACAACAACGATTACTACAAAGAAATATTTTAACATTATGAATTTTTACTGCAAAGTTTGCAACTATAAGTTCTGTATGTATGTGCCTATTACTTGTGAAGCATTCGCTTTTATACATTTTATAATAACAGTCTATATTTTTGCGATTTTATCTAAAGTGTGATGATCAAATAATTACATATTAAATACACAGAACACTTTAGCGCTCTCAATGCCACAGTCGTACAGCAGATGCTCGGCTAACGATCTATTCTGATTCTTAGGTATAAAATAATCCCACTGCAAATCTTCAAAACTAAGAATATCACTAGTTCTTTTGTCTTACTGTCAGTCAGTTTCACTTTTTTAGAATGTAAGCTGTTTTTTTTTTAAAGTTAAAATCTGCTTATTAAATGATCGCTCTTTCTTTTTGACCGAAACATGTTGTATGCAATAAATCAGCAGTATAAGCTTTAGTACGCCTACAGCAGCCCACTATAAGTTATTTATATTACACGCTTTTAATTATTTTATATGTTAGACTGTGTAACTTCCCGAATAAAAAATGGTTTCCTAAATCAATCCATAAAGGCCAGTTTTGAGGTAACAAAAAATAAAACAACACTTGAGAACCTCCTTATTTGAAGTCAGTTAATAAATTATTCCATTCAGCATATTCAGGTCGTACACTTGGCAGCCGAATTACCAGACTTCACAAATACTTAACGCTGGCAAATAGTTTAAACTATTACACCAATTTTGCATGCCAGCTTTTGATCTAAGTGCCTTCATCATATGATTTCACCATTATAGTGCATTTAAAACAAGTGCTTTATATGATTTGTTGCATCTGCACTATACTGGTTTTAATTATACGCTTGGATATATTATATATATATATATATATTAATATAACGCTATAAACACGTTAAGCAAGGACATACACGTAATTATTATATTGTTGTAAGGAGGTTAAACATTTTACCATCTATGTGTAATTTCCATGTCTGTAGTATCTATTATAAATGATGTAATTATTTTTATTATGACGTCAATCATCGTTATTACTAATTTATTTCTTACCACTTGTATAATTTAGTACGAAAATGTTAAATTATACACACACGTGGGAGAGCTATGCTTCGGCATGAATGGGTCGGCTCGACCGGAGTGATACCACGGCCTCACAGAAAACCGGTGTGAAATAGCGTTTGCGCTGTTTCACCGAGTGAGTGAGGATACCGGAGGCCCATACCCCAACCCCTCCCCTCATCCCCTTTCCCATCCCCCAAAGGTCGGCAACGCACTTGTGACGCCTTTGGTATTGCGGGTGTCCATGGGCGGCGGTAATCGCTTACCATCAGGTGATACGTCTGCTCGTTTGCCCACTATTCAATAATAAAAAAAAATAAAAATGAAATAGTGATTTAACTATCTAGTAACATAGGACATTAATGCTACTAAATACAACGGATTACGCGATTACGATTACTTATCCATGTTCCCAGATTAATTCAGGTCAATTCTTGAAATAAAAATACCTCAAAATACTCTCGATCTCACAAATATCATACTTGCCTTGCTCAGGGTTAAATTATAGGATACAAACGAAATGACAATGTCATGGTTCATGATATAATAGTAAATTGTTACTAAAAATAAACAATTATTATGTAACTTGTGTTAATGATCCTCAATTTTATATCTAAACATATAATTTAACTTCGTGGAAAAAATATAATTTAGTACAAACATTTTAGTAATAATACTACCAATTTTCAATTGGACTTGTTTACACATCATTATATTAAAACTAGCTTTTGATTGTGGTTTGGTCTGCGTAAAAATTAACAAGCGTTGGACATGTGTGATGTGTAAAAACCAACTCATTGGGGTCACTCATTCGACATCTCGTTTATAGGGCATATATATATGTATTTTTTTTTTAATTCAACTCCCACATTAGGAATAAACATCCTGTGTCGTGGGGGACTTTACAAACATACATGAAACGGACACCAAGACCATCCAGACTCGGGACAACAATTCGTGGATCACACAAAGTGTTGTAGGTACCGCGTGGGATTTGAACCCACGACACTTGGCGCAGTAGCATATTGATTAACTCTTAGCCGTTGAAACACATGGTATACACTCCTGTTTGTTTCAGGTATACCAATGGCGGAGAAGTTTAGCTTCTGTCTTAACACCTTGCTCTCTGATGTGGCCGCGAAGCAGCCAGCTCTCAGGGAAGAAATTATCACGGCTCAAATCGAACTTATGTCCAACCTGACGAAACTCGTTATAAATTGCCACGAAAGTCGAGATTACAGCAGTACTTTGTCAAAACTCCTACTTTGCAAAAGTGCTATACCGATTTTAATAGGTCTTGCTAGATCCATGGGTCGGTATTCAACAGTGGATCCTCCTCTACTCTGCCGTTTGTTCCCGCAGCCACTGACTCCAGGGAAAAATAAAGAACCTGAGCCAAACTTCGAATATTCTACCCTGGATAAGAAAAGAAAGTTCAATCAGTTTCGTCCAATCATTCCTAGGTCATTATCAGGGAATCTGAATGCAAACAATGAAAGTGTTCTTGAAAATGGAAGTGATACTGTTGACAGTACTGGTGGTACTTTAAAACGCGGATCTCTACATAGTTATAATTCAGTTCCTTACGATCCTACCACGTACTTCTTTCACAAGTTTGGATCAAGTTTCAATCAGTTTCCCTATATGAGGTTTTCAGAATCGCCCGAGAAAAGAAGTAGTGTTCAATTTTACGTGACGTATTTGCAGTCAATTCTTTCATTAGCTAAGAAGCTCCTGACTAAAGATTTACTGGCATTTTTGGATGAAGAGGCTGAAGACATATACGCTTCAGGGCAAATTCAGGTAAAATGCAGCTATTGTACGCTATGAAGATGAAATTATTTACTTTTATTTTTTTCGTCTTTTCTAACCTGATCAAGTCAGAGATCGACATAAATATTCCTATTTAAATTTCAGCAACAAACTTCGTACTTTGTCATATATTCTGAAATGTATCATAGCTATTTGTTTTTAGGTATTCCCATACAAATCGTTCTCTGAAACGTTAAACCTGGTTATGGTTACTCTGCTAAGAGAATTGTTGCAGCATCAAAAAGACCTACCTGGTCCATTCACTAAAGATGTTCAGGTAATTATTTCTTTAATACACTTACACTTAACTCTCGAAATAAGTTAGTAGAGGCGTATTAAACGCCCATTTTGTGCCAATTGTAATTTAAATAACACTTGCGGGGTAATTTACTGATTAGATGCGAAGATTATGAGTGTGTTAAAAGGAGAGATCGATATAAAAGGGCAACGGTAGGAATGGCATATTACTTATACGGGTATTAGAGAATGTAAGCAATAGCTTAATAAGTTCTTGAAAAGAAAGAATAGGCCGCCATAGTGGGTCACCATGCTGTTTTGTGGTATTGTCTGCTTTAACAAAAGTAGACAAGTATTACTATTAGATCCTGCTCACGCTTTCCATAAGGCAGAGTTCAGTCTCCTTAGCTGTCTCATATATAAAAAAAACCGCGTTTCGGTAAAAGTAGTGTAGGAGGCTTACAGGCCAGGGAGAGTGACGACTTGCCCAAAATGGCTGGCAGGAGCTGGATGTGATAAGCCGAGGATCCATCTAAGTGACGTGCAATTGGAGAGGTATATGTCCAGCAGTGGAATGACATAAGCTGATGATTATGATGACGGTGATGAAGCAAAAGCCCGAACAGGTCAAGGTCGCATACTTGCAGCTAATACTGACTGTTATCGGAAAGTTAGAACTTTGAAATTTTTAATTAAACCTTTTTTTTTTCTTTACAGGAATTTGTAAAATGTCTGTTCCTAAGTGGCCAGACTGAACTTCAAAGCCGCCATCACGATGCATCAGAGAGAGAGGACAGGGAAAACAACTTTGCCACTGTGAACAAATTTAAAGTCAATGTGATGGCTAATTCGGCGTGCGTTGATCTCCTCGTCTGGGCTATTGGTGATGAAACAGGTAATTATGTGCTTTATTGTCTCGTTTGAAAAGTTGAAACTTCCATAAAATAAAGGTAGATCGGTAGAAATATTTTATTTGTATGCTAGTAAGTTTAGATAATTAAATAAATTGGTGGTTAAACTTATTTGTAATTGTCCTGTTTGTATTTGTCCTTAAAATATATTTGCGGTATTTCCTATTGTTATCTTTGATGTATTAGTTGCTTTATCTATTTATTATAATATTTTATTTATCACGAGTTTCTAAAGTTTATATTTACATTATTTGAAACGGAGTTAATGAGAGTATTGTAAATCAAAAATAATGTACATATGTAAAAATTAAAATACATTGGATTTATGTAAGGACACCTTGTGCCTAGAGTCCAGTTTCTATTGTAGCTAAAAATATAGATATTGAGTCTATTCTATACATATGAAATAATTAGCTCTGACTTATCCAACGCAGAGCCTAAACAGCTTGACCTAAAACTTGAAATTTTGGCATCTAAATTATTTTTATGTTGTAAACATTCACCAAGAAATTATTTTTGGAAATTTCCTCCTAGAGGGCGTAAAATACGTGCCAATCAGTTCTATGGAACTTCGATTTTTTCTATAAAATGAACTTTAGAAACTCGTCATTATCGTAATATATGTATTGTATTGGTGTTGCAGTTGATGCCGACTATCACGTGCCAGCTCTTATAAATGCTCTAACTATATTAATAGGTATCAAGCTGTTTGACGATTGAGTGACCCTATTCACTAACTACTATAAAATATAGCTTGATATCTGTGACAGTTTTTATTAGTTCCATTATAGAACTCACCAACCAGACCTTAGAATTGACATTTGTACCATAGTCACCCATTTACACGCCTGGTCACGAAATAAATGGTGTGAATTTTGTATCTTTAATAATGTAGGTACTAGTTGACCCACGCAACTTCTTCGGTGTCTCTTTTTTCCGCCCGCACTAGGAATGTTCCTGTTCCTATACATGAAACGGGAACAAAGAGCACCCAGACTCAGAACAACAATTTGTCGATCACACACTGCACGGTTGGCCGAGTGGTGTCAGCGGTCGCCATGCCGCTTGCTACTGCGCCAAGTGTCGTGGGTTCAAATCCCACGCGGTACCTATAACACTTTGTGTGATCCACGAATTGTTGTCCCGAGTCTGGATGTTCTTTGTGTCCGTTTCATGTATGTTTGTAAAGTCCCCCACGACACAGGATGTTATTCCTAATGAAGTGTTGTTCCATGTGGGATTTGAACCCACAGCACTTGGCGAAGTAGAGAACGGCGTGGCGACCGCTTAACCATTAGCCCAAACGTACAGTCATACAAGTCAGTTTTTAAAAAGGCGCGGCTCCTATTGGGCTAAGCGTAATGTTAACTATCTTGTCTTAAACTGGCGTTCTCGTGACAAACAACATGATACGAGAGTTATGTATTATATAATAGATGCTGAATTTGTGACAAAACTAACGCTTAAATAATGAAAATACAGATTATACAAAATGAAATCGTTTGTTTAAAGTTACTTTGTCGGTTTCATAGCCTTATGTTACAGAGACAATCAAGCTATATTTTAACGATTGTTCTTCCTATATTTAACTTATCGCTTTATATTGCTGCGACTGATATCTGCCTGAACTTACCTATATTACATATTGTAATAAATAACTACATAAATAAATCCCGTTATCTATATCCTTTGGGCGATTATTTCTTTTACGTTTGGTACAATATATATATATTCGTATTAATATTTTATATAAATAGTTAATTTGTCAAAAAGTACACATAAAAAGCAAAATTTGCTAATATTAGAAGATTTGTGTTATTCACACAGCAGAACTAGAATATCTTTAAAAAAAAAACTTGTTTATATAAACTATCGAAGATTTACATAGGCTTAATTATTTACACACATATGTGATAACTCTTCTAGACTCTCACGAGTTATATACATAGTTTTTGTTTTATAGCCGAACTTACTGTTAAAGGTTACAATATGTTCTATATCCCGACGTTTCAAGCGGGATAAGCCGCTCATGGTCACGGGGAAACGGGTAGCCGGGAGTCTACTATACTAGAGAACAAATTTTTTTTTTTTATTATATAGGGGGCAAACGAGCAGACGTATCGCCTGATGGTAAGCGATTACCGCCGCCCATGGACACCCGCAACACCAGAGGCGTCACAAGTGCGTTGCCGGCCTTTTAGGAAGGTGTACGCTCTTTCCTTGAAGGTTTGAAGGTCGTATTGGTCCGGGAACACCGCAGGCGACAGCTCATTCCACAGTTTTGTTGTGCGCGGCAGAAAGTGACATGTGTGACAAATTGTATGAACCTTGATGCAGTGTTTCAGTATAGCAATTAACAGCAAAGCAGCAAACATTTTTATTTTTCTACCTAACGCTTGGGACTTACCGCTTGAATGACTTAATACTTATACATATAATGAAATAAGTGTCATACAATTCCCATATTAACTACTCGCTATTCCTTATTAATTAATATTTTGTTCAACAAGTCATTGGATACTTAACATGGTCATAACGGGTGTTTTTTTAAGCTAGATAGAACTTTAAATTGTAAAAAGTAACACAAAAAATTAAATTTTGATGAAACTTTTTTTTTTATTTGTTTCAGTATACTCTGACAAATCATCATGAATAGACTCACGCTTGAACAACGCTACGAAATTATCCAAATTTACTTTGAAAATCAGCTCATTTTTGAAGAAATAAGGTCCGATGATGCCACCAGCGTGAAAACCGCACCATACGGTGCATTTTTCTGGATGTAATGGAGTCTGTAGGGTCTGTTGTGGATTGGTCTCACTCCATATGCGGCAATTTTGCTTATTAACAAACCCGTTAAGCCAAAAATGCGCCTCATCGCTGAACACAATTTTGCGATAAAACAGTCGTCTATAAGTTGCGCGAATCGACGACTGATTTTCAAAGTAAATTTGGATAATTTCGTAGCGTTGTTCAAGCGTGAGTCTATTCATGATGATTTGTCAGAGTATACTGAAACAAATAAAAAAAAAAGTTTCATCAAAATTTAATTTTTTGTGTTACTTTTTACAATTTAAAGTTCTATCTAGCTTAAAAAAACACCCTATATAATAATGTTAAAAAATGTAATGCGGGAAGCCTTCTTTGTGTGCGATTTAACTACTGAAAATATTGACTTGACTGCTTAAGTGGGGCAGTGGTAGCGACTGCTGGGCTTGAATCTTTAGGTTCAATTCCCGGGTCGGACCTAATGTCAGTATGATCTACAAATATTTGTTACAGAGTTTTATTTATAATATGTTATATACATATAATTCAAAAAAAGGATGTATTTATATCAGTTGCCTAATACCCGAAGTATAAGCTGGTTAGTTTGGAACTAGATAGCATTCTGAGGCAGATGTCTGAATTATTGAACTCGCTTAGCATTTTTATCTTGTTCAAGAGTCCAATTTTTATAATAAGCATTTGTAAATATGTCGGCAGTGAAATGATAAGTCGCCATAGTGTGGGTTATCATGCCGCAATGAGTATGGTGACCACCACTTTTGAGTTCTCCTCATGCTTTCCATCAGGCAGAGTAGAGTCACTTTGGCAGGCTCGTATAACAAAATAGCTTTGAACATATCAAACAGTAAATTTATATGTGATCACAGGTGCTGACTCTCTATGTGGTCGTCTGACAGAGAAGATAAACTCGAATCATAACCACAAGTTAATATTAGCACATATGCCGTTACTCATGGTTTGTCTCGAAGTAAGTATCATACAATTTTTGAGGGTTAGTTGTATCACGTTTATAGACAGATACATATATCTGTCTGTCTGTATGTTACGTTTAAACGGCTAAACCGCTGCACCGATTTTGATGAAATTTGACACGGAGTAACTTGGATTTTTGTGGAAAGGCATATGATACTCTTTACCGCGATAAAACTGACATACACGCGAGCGGGGCCGCGGGTAAAAGCTAGTAATTTATTGCTGACGGGTTTCTTAGTGTAGGGGTTAGTGATCCTGATTGCTAAGATTTTTCTATGTATGGGTGTAGTTAATCTACCTACAGTATGTATACAGGGTGTAAAAAGACTACTACCGAAAACTTGGGGGTTGCAATCAGACCATGATACTGAATAGGTTTAGCAAAAAAAAAAAACGCAAAAAAAAATATAATTTATCTAAGTACTTTTATGTTTTTATCTGCTTACATACACATAGTACAACATAATAGGACCCAAACTACCTAATTATCTCATTTAGAAAACCAAAAAACAAATAAAATCAATAAAACAGCGATGTATTTTAATAAACAAAACAGCTGGTCGGGTGAGTGCAATGACCTTGGCCGGGCGCAGGTATTCAAGTAGCTACGCGGTGCACGCAATAATACATTACTGGCTTGTGGAATTATTAAAAATATTGACACATTGTTTTTTACGGCTACAATTTTTTTTAAGGACAACTGTTTAGTTTTTTTTATAAGTTTTGGGGTGCTGAATCAGCCCCTTTCGTTTTCGATAGTCGTCTTTTTACACCCTGTATATTCAGTAATATATATTTTATATCCGTCTCTTCACAAGTGCAGGAGCTTCAGTAACATAATGGACAGTCCAAAATTAGGTCCTGTATTAGTGTCGATTTCAGTCGATTGAGTCTAAATATCATTTAACTAGCTGACCCATACCACCTCGTTTGTGTCTCCTATTACTGCAATTGCCTGTAGCGTGATTTTCCCAGTTTCCCACGGTGTCAGTCCCAGACACCGTGGGAGAGCTATGCTTCGGCATGAATGGGTCGGCTCGACCGGAGTGATACCACGGCCTCACAGAAAACCGGTGTGAAACAGCGTTTGCGCTGTGTTTCACCGAGTGAGTGAGGATACCGGAGACCCATACCCAACCCCTCCCCCCATCCCCTTTCCCATCCCCCAAAGGTCGGCAACGCACTTGTGACGCGTTTGGTGTTGCGGGTGTCCATGGGCGGCGGTAATCGCTTACCATCAGGTGATACGTCTGCTCGTTTGCCCACTATTCAATAAAAAAAAAAAAAAAAAAAAGTTTTTGAGTGAGAGTTTTTGTAACATTTTTCATTGATGCTCCGCTCCTATTGGTCTTAACGTGATGATATACAGCCTATAACCTTCTTCGATAAATAGGCTATTTAACACTGAAATAATTTTTCAAACGGGACCAGTAGTTCCTAAGATCATCGCTTTCGAGCAAACAAAGAAACTCTTCAGCTTTATACAGGGTCTGTCGTAAATAATGGATAAGTCGTAAACTGGAGTTGGTCCGGCTATGAGACTATTAGAAAATCGTATCTTTTTGCCAGGGTTTCTAACCGTATGGAAATGGCGTAGACTTTTATGTTTTTTTATAAATTTCGCTACTCTTTGCATTCATTCCGTTGCCATTTCGTTAAATTTAGGTATTTCTGTGTCATTTTTTTTGTATTATAGTCTTGAAGATGTGTATTATTTAGTTTTAGTACTGTTTTAGGCGTTTTTAACGTTGGTCATTTTCAAAATTGTCATTTTAAGATTTTTTATGTTTTTGTTTTACTTAGGGTCAACTTTTGATCATTTACTGTGTAAAAAAAAAGTACGGCGCTATAGCTGCCCATGATCTTAATAAATTATCTAGTATGTGTAGATTCTAAAAAGGTATAACAATGCATACTTCACAAGTAATATTAAGCTACATGAGCGAGATCAATATCAAGGTGAGAAAATATTTTTTTCATGTAATGTTGTAAATGGTTATAAAACTTCGTCATAATGATTTATTTCTGCCAAGATTCTTTACACAAACACTATGGGGTCACTATTAAGGATATTCAAAAGAAAACTAGGTTGTTTTAGTACGTAAAAATATTTATTCAACAACTTAAACTAAATGTTCGAAGTGTCCTCCGCCGGCAGCTATGCACGCTCTACATCGCCTAATAAACGATCGCTTAATCCGGCGCACATAACCGGCTTCTTCAATTTTTCTCGCTGCTACTTGAATGCGCGCACGCAACTCTTCTACAGAACTTATTGTTTCACTGTATACTTTTTCTTTTATACAGCCCCAGTAAAAGAAGTCCAAGGGGTTCAGGTCTGGCGAACGTGAAGGCCATAAAATTGGCCCCAATCGCCCTATCCATCTATCTGGATAAGTATTATTTAAATGTTCCCTGACACGAACAGCGTAATGTGCTGGACACCCATCATTTTGTAGCCACATCTCATTTCTTATCTCTTGTGGGACGTCTTGCAGTAAACTAGGTAAAGTATTTGCTAAAAAATTCAAATACATATCCGCATTTAATATTGCCGGCAATTCGAATGGACCAATGATTTTGCCATTAATAATGCCAGTCCATAAATTAATTTTAAATTGATATTGCGATCGGTCTTCTCGGATAAGTCTTGGGTTTTCGAGTTGCCAGCTGTGAATGTTGTGAAGATTCAAATAAGATAATAAGAAATGAGATGTGGCTACAAAATGATGGGTGTCCAGCACATTACGCTGTTCGTGTCAGGGAACATTTAAATAATACTTATCCAGATAGATGGATAGGGCGATTGGGGCCAATTTTATGGCCTTCACGTTCGCCAGACCTGAACCCCTTGGACTTCTTTTACTGGGGCTGTATAAAAGAAAAAGTATACAGTGAAACAATAAGTTCTGTAGAAGAGTTGCGTGCGCGCATTCAAGTAGCAGCGAGAAAAATTGAAGAAGCCGGTTATGTGCGCCGGATTAAGCGATCGTTTATTAGGCGATGTAGAGCGTGCATAGCTGCCGGCGGAGGACACTTCGAACATTTAGTTTAAGTTGTTGAATAAATATTTTTACGTACTAAAACAACCTAGTTTTCTTTTGAATATCCTTAATAGTGACCCCATAGTGTTTGTGTAAAGAATCTTGGCAGAAATAAATCATTATGACGAAGTTTTATAACCATTTACAACATTACATGAAAAAAATATTTTCTCACCTTGATATTGATCTCGCTCATGTAGCTTAATATTACTTGTGAAGTATGCATTGTTATACCTTTTTAGAATCTACACATACTAGATAATTTATTAAGATCATGGGCAGCTATAGCGCCGTACTTTTTTTTTACACAGTAAATGATCAAAAGTTGACCCTAAGTAAAACAAAAACATAAAAAATCTTAAAATGACAATTTTGAAAATGACCAACGTTAAAAACGCCTAAAACAGTACTAAAACTAAATAATACACATCTTCAAGACTATAATACAAAAAAAATGACACAGAAATACCTAAATTTAACGAAATGGCAACGGAATGAATGCAAAGAGTAGCGAAATTTATAAAAAAACAAAAGTCTACGCCATTTCCATACGGTTAGAAACCCTGGCAAAAAGATACGATTTTCTAATAGTCTCATAGCCGGACCAACTCCAGTTTACGACTTATCCATTATTTACGACAGACCCTGTATATTAGTATAGTATAAGAGAGGGGCCACCTTGTCTTGGGAAGGTATGATTGTCAATAGTAGGCTGCTGGTAGAATCATTCCAGGTTCTACACCTAGACAAGAAACACCCAAGGTCCTTTACAGGGGGCAAAGGACCTTGGGTCTTTCTTGTCAACCTTGTGGACTTCCACAGTCCCTAACCCGCACTCGGCCAGCATAGATGACGTATGGCTTTAACCCTCTCCTGAGAGGAGACCCGAGCCCAGCAGTGGGGCATAGACTGTACGGTTGGCCGAGTGGTTTCAGCGGTCGCCATGCCGCTTGCTACTGCGCCAAGTGTTGTGGGTTCAAATCCCACGCGGTACAACACTTTGTGTGATCCACAAATTGTTGACCCGAGTCTGGATGTTCTTTGTGTCCGTTTCATGTATGTTTGTAAAGTCGCCCACGACACAGGATGTTTATTCCTAATGTGGGAGTTGTCTTTTTAAAAAAAAAAAAAAAAATATGGGTTGTTGATGATAATAGATATGTTCCATATACGAAGAAGTGTTTATACTTTAAAATAATAAAACGTAAATTATTTACAGGGACTTGGAAAACTAGCAACTAAATTCCCATCGATAGCAAACACATCGATTTACTGCCTTCGGGACTTTTTAGTGACACCATCGCCGATATTATTTAAACTGCACAAGTTGGAGCTAGAGAAATCAGGCAAGGAACACATGAAAGTGACACGTGAGAAAAAAAAAATCTTACCACTATTTAAATTATTACCTAATTGCTGATATTTGTGCATGATATTTTCTTATTCTTTTTGCTATTAATTTAATCTCAGTAAATAGTAGAAGCGAACGTAATAGTATTAATAAGTAAAAATAACCGTGAGAGAGCTATGCTTCGGCATGAATGGGTCGGCTCGACCGGAGTGATACCACGGCCTCACAGAAAACCGGTGTGAAACAGCGCTTGCGCTGTTTTTCATCGAGTGAGTGAGGCAACCGGAGGCCCTACCCCAATCCCTTCCGCCATCCCCTTCCCCCATCCCCTTCCCCCATCCCCTTCCCCCATCCCCTTCCCCCATCCCCTTCCTCATCCCCCAAAATCCGGCAACGCACTTGTGACGCCTTTGGTGTTGCGGGTGTCCATGGGCGGCGGTAATCGCTTACCATCAGGCGATACGTCTGCTCGTTTGCCCCCTATTCCATAAAAAATAAAATACTGCACCATGACTGAATTGTATATTACTGGAGTTGCCTGAATGTTTTGAGGCATTCGATGCAAGCAATGATTAGTGCTACGTCTCGATTTGAAGCTACCATAACAGTATTAATTCCGTTATATAGACAATCGTGAAAATGACCCGATGAAAATCTATTTTAAAGAAATAATCTTGAAGCACAACTTTACACTTCACGCTTTACTATCAACCCTTAATAATTCTAACAGGTATATTTGTTTCTTACAGTTCAAGGAAAGGAGTTAAAAGGTTTAACCGAATCGGGTGTTCCTGTAAAGTCTACGCCATTTGAGAAACTGCGAGATGCGGCTATAGAAAATCTTTGTGTGGCACTAGAGGCGGCTCTCACCGTAGACCCATACTGTGTCCCAGCATTGGTCGGTTCCGTCAGCAATCGATTATTTACTGCTGAAACTAGCGACAGGTCAGAAAACTTCTACTTCAAAATCTTCTCTTTTAGCTATCAATCTGCACTACACATTTTCTATTACTTTTATAACTGTGCATCGTCTACATATAATTAACTAACACTTCAGCGCCATCTAATGAAAGATTACGTAGTAACTGCTTATACTGAATCGCGATATCGAAGTTACTCAAGTTGATTAGCATATAAAGGTACAAACACTGTTAAGCAAATACATGATCCACCTTTCGTGTGTTTTTAAGGTGTACTTTGTTGTTAAAACTTGTTATTAGTTGTTGTTGAGGTCTCGGGTCGGACAAAATGTTTGTATGATCTACAATATTACTAATAAAAAGAAATTACAAATTGCTTACTGCAAATATTAGTACTAAACAAAATATTATACTGTAAAGTATTGACCCACATATTATTGATAATGTGCACACAAACCCTTATGATAATAGTTAAGCAACTAAGCGTAATACAAAATAAACTCACATTTAACTTTCATTTGACTGCCTCGTTGGCACAGTGTTAACGTACGCGACTGCTGTGCATCTCGGGTTCGATGCCTGGGTCGGATCAAATGTTTGTATGATTTGCAAATATTTGTTTCGGAATTTTGGTGTTTTCTATGTGTTTGTATGGATTTACCAAAAATAAAGTAAAATATATTTTTTTATCAGTTATCCAGTACTCATAATACAAGCTCTGCTTAGCTTGGAACTAGATGGCGTTGTGTGTTAGATGTCCGAAAATAATAATTTATTTTTTATTTACTGTTTCAGTGAATCTTCGCTGATCAGTACGAATATAGTTATAATGTTAGGCCACGTCGCAGTCGCGTTGAAAGATACGCCCAAAACTACCGACACCATCTTGCAATTTTTTCAACAAAGGTAATTATTAATTAATTTATTATTTTTATTCTTTTAGACTATCAATATAATACATTATCTTACTTTACTGCCTCGGTGGCGTAGTGGTGGCGTATGCGACTGCTAAGCCTGAGGTCTCGAGTTCGATTCCCGGGTCGGACCAAATGTTTGTATGATCTGCAAATATTTGTTTCTATGTATAATATGTATGTATTTACAAAAAAAGTATATAAGTATTTATATTAGTTGTCTAGTACCCATAACACAAGCTCTGCTTAGCTTGGGACTAGATGGCCTTGTGTATTAGATGTCCGGAATATTTATTTATTATTATTATTTTGTTAGTTACTATTCAATCTTGCCATTGGTTAGTTTTAGTTTTGTTTCGTTTCGGTGGTGAGTGTTTCGTTGGTAAGTGCGAGACCAGAGGCTCAATGATGCAGAAGCATCACTAGGCCGCTATGATGTGAGTCACCATGTTGCGTTGTCTATATTCGCAATGAGTATGATGACCACTACTCTTGAACTTTGTGTAATCCACAAAATGTTGTTCTGAATCTGGGTGTTCTTTGTGTCCGTGTTAAGTGTATTTGCGAAGTCCACCGCGACACAAGATTTATTTATTCCTAATGATAGAATTAACGTTAAAAAAAATAGATAAATGAAATAAAAGAAAGTCACGGGAGCTCAAACAGAACATACTTACAACTATTTTTTAACCGACTTCAGAGAAGGAGGAGGTTGCCAATTTGACTGTATTATTTTTTTAAGTTTTGAAGCGGTTTTGAAACTGATGAAATAAAAAAATGTATTTGAAAACTGGTGGTCCCATTTTAATTTAAAATAAAACTGGTGCTTCCCATGTGGTCCCATTTTAATTTGGTCCAGTTCTTGAAGTCAGTTTTTTTGACAATATTTTGTATAATTTATCATTTATTTACAGGCTATGTCGTGCACCATCGTCATTGGACACTCTTATAGTAGACCAACTCGGTTGTATGGCTCTCGCAAGCCCTGAAGGTCCAGCGCACGACGAGATCATGAGGATGTTTACAGTCATCACCGTGGAGGCTGCCAGTGCAGCATATCATCACACCGATGACAGAAAACAGTATAGGTAACTCTTTATTATTCCGCTAAATATCTGGTACATTCAACTCTCCCGTTTCATGTTCGAAAGACCATTAACTGTAGTGATTACTATACAATACACATAATAAAATACTTTAATAAAAAAACATATCACTCAAAACATCAGTCTGTAGCTGTTCATTGGTTATAAATGAAAAAATAAAATAACTGACAGCTCACCTAAACAAACCACAGATTTGGTTTGTTTGGATAAGACCCTAAACGTTTTTATTTGACTGCCTCGGTGGCGTAGTGGTAGCGTATGCGACTGCTAAGGTCTCGGGTTCGATTCTCGGGTCGGACCAAATGTTTGTATGATTTGCCAATATTTATTTCGGAGTTTGGGTGTTTTCTATGTATAATATTAATGTATTTACAAAAAAAAAGTATATAAGTATTTATATCAGTTGTCTAGTACCCATAACACAAGCTCTGCTTAGCTTGGGACTAGATGGCGTTGTGTGTTAGATGCCCGGAATATTTATTTATTTATTTATTATTCTAATAAAAAAAACTTACTTTTAAATCAATTTTAAAATCATAAATTTGCCCATTCATTGCTGTTAGGCGGAACGAAGTTCGCCGGGTCAGCTAGCATGCTAATAATTTTCACCCGTTTTTGAAACAATCTTCATTGGTGCTCCGCTCCTATTAGTACTAGCGTGATGATATATAGCCTATAGCCTTCCTCGATAAATGGACTATCCCACACTGAAATAATTTTTCAAATCGGACCAGCGGTTCCTGAGATTAGCGCGTTCAAACAAACAAGCTCTTCAGCTTTATAAATAGTATACATAAGACACTATTATAGCCTAACGGCCTTTCCTTTCTCATTATTTATTTAAACTTTTCTCTTTTATATTTCGTTCACAAATCAACACTTAAAATTGGTTTAGATGTATACCACTTTGATTGATAGATAATGTATAACGATCATAGTGTGACCCTATTCATCTGTGTTCCTCTAGACACGTGTCCGGAGCAGTGTTAAACGCTCTCGCGAACATAGCTGCGAATGTGCGAGGCACCAGCGCTCGACTCGAGCTCCTCACTCGATTGCTGGAGTTGTTTGTTCAACTCGGGTTAGGAGGCGAACGGGCGACGGACCGATCGCCCGCACCCGTACTTAAAGCGTCCGGGAGTGCGGGCAACTTGGGTGTTCTTATACCAGTTATTGCTGTAAGTAGAAACCTTTTCTTTTACATTTTGTCCTACACTTTTTCATCACACTAACTAACGTTTACAAGTACACGCATTATTCGAAATCAAAATTAAGAGTTTTATTTTAAGTAGGCGTTTTCATGTATTTTTAAAACGTTTTTCATGACTCTAGTTGCGCGGTTCCAAAATGTAATTTATAACTTACTCTTTAAAAAAGACATTTTTAAATTATATCATATTTAATAAATTAAATTATTTACTCAGAGTACTTGGAAACCTAAAAAGTCCGACAACAATCTTTCTATAGAGCTTCGATATCGCCTTGTATTGGGGCTGTGGACATCTAAAAGCAATTTCAGTCGTATCGTAGTAGCTTTAAAGCCGACCTTAACATAATTTGGGATATGGGTTCGGCAAAAAAAAAACTTATCGATAACTTGTCTTGGTTCAGTAGTGCTATATGGAAGTATATATACGTCTAATAGTATAAAAATACAACATGATAGTATTATATACTATAATATACGGATCGTACGAATGTGTGTTTTTTTGCCAGAAAACTTCTGTACAGTTCTAAACTGAAAATTCCAATTTTAAATTACGAATACGTCTTTTGTCTATGTCATATATTTTTTTCTAAATTTAGTACATAACATTGTTCATAGGTACTGGTAAAAAGGTTACCACCAATCAGAAATCCGAAGCCTCGTTTGCATAAACTTTTCAAAGATTTTTGGCTCTATTGCGTCGTAATGGGCTTCACTGCAGCTGACTCAGGTAATTATCTTTGTGTATATTTGTTTACGTTTATTCCATTACTTTATTTATTATTCAAAGTATTTCAACTACCCTTAAAGTCAATTTATGCTAAGTAATATTTTTCTACGACGCGCGACGGTGTAATGAGCGGGTTTGGACTGTATACATGTTTAAAAAAATTGCTTTTGGTGTTAACTGCTAACAAATTCATAACCATCTGTTACGTTTCGTTAAATATATATTTCGCCTTCTTTGTATATATCTACGCATTACATGTTGTGTGGCTATATGTTCGAAATATATCAACCAGTTTCAATATTAAGTGTTGGTAAAATTTTAAATCTAAAAATTCGTAATTTTCAATCAATACAGACTGAAATAAATTTAGTGATAAAATATATACTTATCCAAATAATTATATACATTTATTGAAAAATAACTTGCAACAATCGTTAGATATCTGATCCCACGGAGCCTGTACAGTATCTAGAATTACAAATTAAAGAAATATTTCACTCAAACACAGCACAAAAGACACTGAATGAAAAATACTGGTCATACTATTATTTATTTTGGCTATGAATTGAACCTACATCTACTGGGTGAGAAGTCAGGATCGTAACTCAAGTAACTAACCTGTTTGCATATTCGTACGCACGCATATTCGTTCGTACGTATACTCGTTCGTACGTATACGTGTCCGAACCCGCGCACGCACCATAACCAAATCTAAATCTTTAATCTCAGCACTGTTCTTACAAATGTATATATAAACCATATTTATAGAGATGTATTTACCAGTCTTATTGTCCTTCTTCTATGGCAACGCCTTTAGCTATGCGAAAGCGTGAGTAACCATGCTTTTAGAGTTTAGATGTGTGTGTTGTTGATTTATCATGATTTTGTTTGAGAATGGCGCTATATCTATAATGGTTTGAAAATTTGTTACAATTTACAAATATACTCAACCGAATTCCTGAACCTTACAGATACTGTTTTAAGTGTTTGCATATGTAGTTGACTGTATCATAAATAAACAGTGGTTTACAAAACATCTCGTAATGTATAGTTATTACAAAGTTAATTTGTGTATATTTCTCTTATGTCTTAAAAATATCATGAAATCATTTAAAATTGTATTGACAATATCGCGAGTATCGCGAATTTAGCCAATAGGGTAGATGACACATCAATCAAGTTAGTTATTTTTTATCGTCTGTCAAAACGATAACTTGTATGAAAATGGGCTAAATACAAACTTGTGACGTCAATGTTCTAGGCTACTCAATTGAACAATATATTTCACACTCTGTCGGTCGAAAACGATGATGAGTATCAAATTTATCTGATTTGTGTATATAAATCTGCATATTTCTTTAACTACTCTAACTGATTATAAATGTAAAAAGAGTCATAGAGTCATTTCAAACCATATCATTTTCCTATCCTTCATTATTCCCATGATTATTTGTGGTCGGCTACTAGTTCAACCGGTTTTACCTGAATATCAGTTTTTCAACAAAGCGACTGGCACCGGATCTCCACAACTTTGATTGAGAACTGAATTCGAAGGTTGAACTAGTTGTCAGTATATTTGAGCACACCGACTTCTTCTTGTTCCCAATAAAGAATGCCATAGATGTTCATGACAACCGGGACCGACGGCTTAACTTTTCAACCCATATGGGTTCAATAAAAATACATAACAAATCTAACTATATTAAACTAATACTGAGCGGTAACTAAATGAAGTAGTAAGAAGTAGATATAGCACCATTTTAAATTGTTTTTAGTCGAGTTATTATTGGTCGATCCGCGATTTCTTTGCCTCGTTTTAAATTGCGAATGAGTTATCATTCGCAATTTAAAATTTTTAGACATTTAAATAGTATGACAATCTATCTTATTTTTTAAAATGCTCGATATAAACCACCGATACGATCGATTGACTATGGACTCTAGACAAACTTTTTATTATTATATTCTTCGGTAAGTAATCTACCGAATTAAAATTCTGTTATTCATCGTACTGTATAAGGTGAAAAAAACTTGGATCGGCCAGTGTAGACTCGGCTTTAATAATCTAATAAGTTTGACCAAACATTTGTAAAAAGTTTTTAGTGTGTGTAATAGTTGGATCAAATTTTTATTTATTAACAAATGAACTTCTAGACGTCAGTAAAAAGCATTGTTAGATATTTATTTTCTAGGTACGTATATAGATGATGCTTTTGAGTGAATATGATATGGTTTTCTTTACAGTAACTGATTCAGTGACTGGGTATTCTAGATTGTGTGTTGAGTATTGCTTTTTGTCTAAAATGATTTGCAAAATGTTTAGATGTTGATTTTTATTACAATATTAGTAAGTTTATTTAATTGTGTGTTTCAATAATTTAACTGAAAATATAAATTTTTCACTATTAAAGTTATATAATTTTAAGTATATGTGTTGTGATTATAATACTTCGTGTTTAATGTAATAATATATATTTAAATGTAAAGAACGAAAAATAATCAATTTGCATTATGTATAAAGAAGACAATTTATATTAGAATAAACAGGGAATATTATTAAAAAATTACAACCATTCCACAGGATTATGGCCACAAGAGTGGTACACAGGTGTAAAAGAGATAGCTGTAAAATCACCGTTCCTTGTTTCACAAACATCTCTACGTTCCGAAATGCGTGAGCTCCAATATACATCAGCTGTGCGAAACGATTCAGTCTCTATGAACGAACTTCAAGAGTTGAAAACTCAGATATCGAACCTCCTCGATCATCCGCCAGATGTCACTGTGATAGTAAATAAATTGACGTTTGCACCTTGCATGTATCTGCTCAGTGTGTATTGGCTGGAGACTTTGAGGTAAGAATGCTTATGTATCTCATGACGATTATAAAGAGCTCATTTGACAAAGTTTAGTTAAACAAGCTGTTGTTATGGGTAAACAAACAGACAGAACTGTAGCCGCCTATGATTAGAAGTGAATAAATGGAGCTGAATGGGGGAAACTGAGTTGGGTCGCAAGTCACAAAATACGAACGACACCCGCATGAAATAAATGACTTACCACTAGTAAGAATAGTAGACCACGCCCGATTATTAATCTTGACGAACAATTAATGAAGAAATATTACAGTTATCAACACGGTTCACGGTTGGCAACCGCGAAAACCGTTTTCTCATACCTCACAGACGTAATGCCAACATAAACTTAGATGATTGCTAACACACATGCTTGTTTACTATCTCAGTAACTTAAAAAACTAGTACCTAACAACATAATATTTTCTTATGTTTTAGGGTTTGTAATTCTCCCGAGCCCAGCTTACAACCAATTATTGAGTATTTGAGTGACTCAACATTACAAAAAGACAAGACCGGTATGTGGCAATGTGTTGCGAGGTATGTATATTTTTATTAAATTTATAAATCGCTCCTAAACATAAAATGTTAAAGTTATATTTGATCATATTGATTTATTCAATGTAAGATTGAGCAGTTCACCTTCATTTTTAAACGTAAGTCGAAAACTTGTCATGCGCTAAAAATAAGTTTACTGTTCTCGGGCAAGACACTGAGATCTGAAATCACAAGGTCCGAGTCCTTCTCAGTTATATAACATTATGCTCCTCCTAGCGTATTCTATATAGCCTAAAAATATCAATTTAACACAAAAAAAGAGTGTAGTGAGTAAAGTCTAACAAAAAAACTGGAGGCCCAGTGATGCTGAAGCATCTCAATAAACCGCAATAGTGTGGGTCACCATGCTGCATTGTTACGTTGTCTGCATTCGCAGTGAGTTTGGTGACCACCACTCTTGGTTGCTCCTCATGCTTTCCATCAGGCAGATACCCAGAGTAGAGTCACTTTGGCAGGTCCGAACATAAAGAAATACGTACAAAAAATAAAAACTTCTTTAATATTTTAAACATGGAATAATAAAAAAAAAATACGTTGATGATACTCATTTGAAATGCATAAGGGATGTATTTTTACTACTTTCTTTGTCTGTTTCCCAGTGTCGGGGATAAAGTGTTTCAGAAATTCTTAGACGTGATGTCCGACAAGGTCAAGGACGAGTCCCGCGAGAGGGAGCTTGAAGGTCACGCACAGTTCCTTCTGGTTAGCTTCAATCATATACATAAACAAATCAGAAGAGTAGCCGACAAATGGTTAGCTGGCCTCGTTGATAGGTTCCCTCATCTTCTGTGGAATTGTCGAGTAAGTAATACACAATTTGTTATGGTGTAGGGATAAACGAGCAGTCGTATCGCCTGATGATAAGCGGTAACCGCCGTTCATAGACACCCGCAATACCAGAGGAAGCACAAGTGCGTTACCGGCTTTTTAAGAAGGATTACGAATATATTTTAAGAAGATTATTGATTTTAATGCTGTAGCCAAAATTCAAATCAATAAACAAACCCTCAATGGGATTTCCCATTTAAGATAATATTGTTATCTTTCCTTTAAAGTCGACAAAACACATGTGAACCTTTTAAGTGACCTGCCTATTGCCCCTATATCCTAAACATAATTTTAAAATAAGAAAAATACAATTGTGACATAAAATAAATTATTTCTCCAACACAATCTAAACGAAAGTAACAAAAGAACTGCTGCATCGCACTATTAAAATTTTTACTCTGATCATATGTTCCCAACATCAAATGTTGAGCCGTGAACAGTTGTGAATACCCTTTCATAAACATTACTATTATAATAATTGGTCATATCAGATTTAAAATTCATTCCTTTTCCAGGTACTGTGGTCAATGCTGGATATTCTTCAAGTACTAAGCTTTAGTTTGGAGCTAGACGCTAATCAAGAAACACCTTTATTGAAAGTGCCGTTAACTGACTTTACATTGCAACTGCAGGATACTTTAGAAGGAAGAGAGGTAAGTGTAATATAATCTTGTATAGGCCAATGAACGTACATATGGCGCGGTCAGCATTTTACATCTACAACGTCGATTCATAACAATGATAAACCAGTGCATAAGCAGGCACAGGGCGTGACTCACTAGCACTAGCAAGTCATTTTTCGAGCAACAAAAAAAAAATAGCATCAAATCGAGTAACGTCTATCATTTAGCAAGATGTGTACGCGACTCGTACATATATGGTCCTTCGAGCCGGAACTACAATTTAATTCTATCATAGATTTCAGCTTTGTCATATTTATATGTCAAAAATTTAAACGCCAAGACTTGACTGCACACATGACAGGTTTAAACTGTTTTTTGCTGCGCGTGAATTGTTGAGTGTTATAAGCCCGACGGGAAAAATTAATAAACCGTTATTATGAATCTGGGATGCTTTGTGTCCCTTTCATAAAATATTATAAAGTCCGCCGCGATAGAGAATATATTCCTAGTGCGTAGTTCTGCCCAAGTAGAACAGTTATTGAAGTGAAAAATTCTTTCGGCGCGTTGAGCACTTTTTGGGTGAAAAACTTTAGGGAACTTGCGTCATCGTCACCGAACGCTTTCCATGACCTATATTTTTTTCTTCTTTTTATCGCGCATTTTTTTAAGAGCAAAGAGGTTCATTTAAGTTGAGCTCAAACAACTGTTTATTTATAATTGAGTTTTCACTTCTGTCTGCGGTGCTCATAACTGTTTTCTGTTTATTTTTCGTCATCTGTTGTTACATAAATATAATGTAATCTATCATGATTCCAGTGTATCGTGAAAGATTTTGCTGATCGTTGTCATGGTATTGTGCAAGAGGCGATGAAATGGGCGCCACAATCTACTCGATCTCATTTACAAGAATATTTAAACCAGGTTAGTACATAAAACCTTTTACTTGTTCGATCATTTTCTGATCCAGAGTATAAACACTATCTGCGATGAAAGAAATTTCAAATGTAACCAACCCGATTTGATTAAGTTATTGAGAGAGTTTTGTGATGAATCGGCGAGATAAATTTGTTCTATATAAGTATATTTATTCTTATATAAGTGCATAGTGCAAGGTACGCGCCTTTATCTAAATATTGCTGGGTATCTGCATCTTCTAGTCTTTTTTCATTTAAGAAGATTTAGATATCAACCACCAAGATTGAATGAAAAATACATTTTATTATAAACCCTTCTAATTTAATTTATAACTGCCAAAGAAACGGCGTTGGTTTGTCTATTACGCTCTTATCTTTATCATTATTGATCATGAAATTTTCAACTTTTTAATGTCTGTAGGTACCAAATTCTACATTATGGCATCATTGCGGTTTGGCCCTGGCGACGGGAGCTCTGTTAGGAGCCGCCGGGTTGAACAGATTATCGGCGCCCTTACCTCGGGCTGCGCTGGACAAGAGACCGTTATGCGTCACCCAGGACTCCGCTGCGTTGTTAGCTGTTGTGTCACAAAGGAGTCGGTATGCTGGTGAAGTGAGTATAGAATTAATTATTATTTTTGATTTCATTGCAATAATTTAAAATAGAATGGAACTGTATTTGATTTTATTACAATTTTTAGATCATTGGTCCATAAAAATAATATTTTGGACATCTAACACAACACCATCCAGTCCCAAATTAAGCAGAGCTTGTTCTATAGGTATAAATACATGTATGGACAACAAATATAAATACATGTATACTTTATTTGGTAAATACTTAAATATTGTAAATAAAAAACACCCAAGCTCCGAAACAAATACTTGTCAAGTATAAGAAAGTTGTACGTTCACGTATACGTGTGTATACGCAGATAGCGGGCACGGTGAGCGCAGAGGGCGGTGGTGAAGCAGCGTTGTGGCGCTGCGGCGCGCGGCTGCATACAGCGCTGAGGGACGCCTGCACCAGTGGCAGTGAGACCGCACACCGTGCAGCGCTGTGGCGCGCTACAGCGCTGTTGGTACACGCGCGACACCACGCGCCTCACGCACACACCTCGCCAACCGCGCGAGTGTTACTACACGCCGTCGGTGAGTTCTCATATACTCCATTCATTCATCATTATCAGCTATTGCAGTTCACTACTGCACATAAACCTCTTCAATTGAATGTCATTGGGTGTTTACACAGACTTTCAGGTTTGTTAGAGTTTGTCTCAAGTTTTCCTTCTTTTTGCAGTGATCGTCCTCTATAGTTTGCTCTTAGGCGCCTTCTATGACACCCATGAGATGAATAAGGGAGGTGCACTCCATACTCTTAATCGGCGGAGAATGAAGGCAATGCATTTAAGAAAATAGTGACGCATATATGTATAAAGCCCCACCCCGGGGTCAATCAGATTCTATAAGGTTAAATACTATAGATGATTGCTGAGCTTCGTACGAAACGACTGCAAACTTTGAACGTTACTAGTTCCTAAGAATAAGTGTCAATAATTCGAAATGAATAAATACGTGTAATTTATAATGTTTTATATTAAAATATAATGTGAAAAGATACAATTTCTCAGATTATAAAACTTAAAGAAGTTAATTTTACTAAAGTATATATTTTCCCCCAGCTTGGTCCCAAGTAGAAATCTTCACCGAAGATGCGGTTACCTCAGCAGTGGAATGTTGGCAGTGGCTAACGACAGCACGACCAGACCTGGAGATAAGACTGCTGCAAGAAATCTTCGCGGCATGGCAGAGTACAGTCGATAGGAAAATGGGCTTGTTCTCTAAACAACACGAAGAGACCAGTCCGTTGGCTGCCCATGAAGGTATATAAGTTTTTAAATTATATCTTTGTAAATATAAATATTTTCTTTTCCTTTACAAATAATATTATATTGCACAACTTTATACTGTTTTTTTTCTTTTATTTCAATATCCAAAAGAAACAAAATTTTGGAAGTTGTGTTTATTTCTTACACAAATTAGATAGTGATATTGATATTTTCTACGAGACATATTAGACAGTTGGAATACGGTAAAACTTTGATGCATCGAATTTTATATATTTTTTTAAGTTTTGAAACTTGACTATCAAGTAAAATTGAGGGCAAATTAGAAAAAGGGAACTACCATTATAATAAGTTTTCAATTTCTTAAGTTTATTAAGGTTTATTTAATCTGTGTTTTAAAACCTTGTTCTACAAACAAACCGCTTATTTAAATGCTAAAAATTGGCGCCTCCTGCACCTCTCTCGACCTCCGTCCTCATCCTACTTCCGCGGCCTAGTTACAAACAACTGATACAACGCCATCTAGTTTCAAACTAAAATATTCTATCAGTCAACCTAACTTTCATAGTACAAGCTAACAGAGCTTGTACTATGAAAGTTAGGTTGACTGATAGAATATTTTCATACTTTTATTGTAAGTACTTATATTATTGTTACGAGCTGGGTATTAAATAAATTAAAGTAGTCGATTGATTACCAAAAATAACACAATATTTATTAACAACACTTTTTACAATTAGAAATCACTAAATCACTCGTTAGTCGCACTAGAAGATCTCTTCGATGTTTATCCGCTGTATCGTGAAACAATACTGCCCGTACGGCTAACACGTTCCGCTTTTATAAGGTCGTGGAAATAACTCGAATGTACGAAAATATTCGATCGATGTTTCTAGGCCAAATATATTACTCTAGAGCCACCCGTAGCGCCATCTAGCGTCGAGTAATCGTCATAATGCCCACAGTTGCGCGCTTTCCGACACTAGATGGCGTTGTCCTCAATAGTTCTCGATTGTTCTCGTACAAACGAGCTCCATCTGGTTATGGCGCAACATTATACATAGAAAACACCCAAATGATAAAGTCGGACCATATGATCATACAAACATTTGGTCCAACCCGGGCATCTAACCCGAACTGTCAGCGCAGTAGTCGAATACACTATCACTGCGAAGCAGAGCAGAGTATGCTTCATCTATAGGTATATAGTATTGTATTTTTACCCATTTTAGCTAGTTTTACTAACAAATAAAATCGTTATGTCTTATGATTTCTCAATTATGGAAACCATATTAATTATTTTATGTTTAACCGAATTAAAAAAAGGAGAATAGCAATTTGACTGTATTTTTTATTTATGTTTGTTACCTTATAAACCGATTTTGATGATTCTTTTTATATTTCAAATTTGGTGGTTCCCGTGTGGTCCTATTTCAATTTGGTCCAGTTCTTGAAGTCATTTTTCTTTTTTGTGATTTTTTTTTTTAATGAAATAGGGGGCAAACGAGCAGACGTATCGCCTGATGGTAAGCGATTACCGCCGCCCATGGACACCCGGAACACCAGAGGCGTTACAAGTGCGTTGCCGGCCTTTTGGGGATGAGGGGAAGGGGATGGGGTATGGACCTCCGGTATCCTCACTCACTCACAAACACATCGCAAGCGCTATTTCACACCGGTTTTCTGTGAGGCCGTGGTATCACTCCGGTCGAGCCGGCCCATGCATGCCGAAGCGCGGCTCTCCCACGGTAGATTATATTTATATTTTTTTTTAGGTGCCGTATTAGAGCCACGGCCACCATTTGTGGCGGCACACGCCGTTTGGGTTCGATACTTGTCTGAAGTTGCTGAGACAGCTAAATACAACAGCTTGGAGAAAGTCGAGATGTTGGCTAGCTTGCTACATAGATCATTGCCAATCACCGTCGGCGATGTCAGAGATCATATCAATAGGCATGTGGATGCTGTGGGAGTTAGATTCAGGTAAGTCACTGCTGTTGATCCTGGCTTACAGACGTTACAGTGGGCTTGTGGGCGGGTTTAGTTCCATTAAATACAAGATTCAGTATAAGTCAATTTATATCTTAATTCACGAGGCAGAATCAGTCATTAAAGCTACAAATTTCGTATTGAAGGTACAATTAATTACGTATTAATTGATTAGTTATTAGACGAATAGTCATGTACTGATAGAATATGTATGTACTTTTATTTTGTAAATACATACATGTTACACAAAGAAAACACCCAAACTCCGAAACAAATACATATTTGCCGACCATACAAACTTTTGGTTCGACCTGGGTACCAAACTCGAGACCTCAAGCCGAGCAATCACCACTGTGCCACCGAGGTACTCAAATTAAATTAAAACTATGTATTACGTGTTCTACAAAAACTTTTTTTTTATAGGCTTCTCTCGTGCGGTCTTTCTCTCCTTCAAGGCGACATTCTTCCCCGTTCATTGGCTCGCAACATTCTCCGAGAGAGAGTCTACTCAGCCTGTCTGGACTACTTCTGTCGAGGACTTCAGTGTCCAGCGAAGAGCTCAGGCGCTTTGAGAGAAGACATCATATCGCTGATAAAGTTCTGGCAACTCATGCATTCTGATAAGAAGTACTTGAAAAGCAGTGATATTGGAGGTGAGTGTAATGAAGGGATTTATTTAACAGTATTTCGTAGGCAATTTATTCGATATACTTCAAGTCGAAGGCGACAAATTATAGTTAATGCGATTAAATTAGCATTAGGGATGTTTCAAATAAACCACTTATCATTCTTACTTAGCACCAACTTAGATTTAGACTTACGTTTTACTACTGCAAGCTGTATTAACTGAGCGTATATGTGTATTGTAGATGACAAGTTGTCCGCCTCCTACCTGTCATCGTAGAAGCGTCAGAATCCTTTCAATGGCCGCCTTAACCAAATACGGTGGGATCGGGAGTGGTAGGGGGAGTAGTGGAAAGCAATCTCACTTCCTCAGTGAGAAGCAGAGAGTCTTGATTCGATTTCGCGACAAGTTCAACAGAAACTCATATAAAGTGAAGCTTGTTCTATGATAAAATATTTTACAGCTTACTTTAACTTAACACCCTGTTCATTCCATGTCTAAGAAGGACTATTTTTAGTAACTAAAGCGGTTTTTGCATTTACAGGAGAATACGAACTCATGGGACCCAACAGTCAACAAAGCATATATACATCAAACTCGCCGACAGATAATCGATCATCGGTGAACAGCGATATGGGCAGTCGACAAACTACGGGCTGGATTAACACGGTAATTGAACTTTCATCTTATTCCTATAAAAATAGAGTTATAAGTATAATGAAGAATGTATGGTGACGGGTTAAGAATATGAACTTTCGCCCCGATTCATCTCGTGTGTGTTATAAAAGCCGACTAAGGGAAAACTAGAAGGAAACTTGACACCAAGCCTTTTTTTTACGTGTGGAAAACAGCACGAGCCGTTACCCCACCGGGCTTGCGGCGGAGTGGTGTGTCGGAATCGAACCGACTAAAACCATACGGTGAGCCAACTCTGCGCCTGAGAAGGGAGGGATCCGGGAACTGCTGTTGTTAATACATCAGACTGTCTCTCATAAAGGAGATTAACCCGACTAAGCGAGAAGGGCGATGGGTGCAATATGGTTAATGTTGAAAAGTTATACATATGCTAATCGTCGCAAGAATTCTCTATATCGCGATACACTATTAGCAGGAACTCCGTAGTTCGGTGTGTCTTCGGTAGATGGCGCTATATGTGGGATTGCGTAGTAAGTAAAACATGTCTTTTCTACTATTGAAGGTACCTATGTCAACAACAACTTTGAGTAGTGGTGCAGGCAGTGTGGTTGGGAAGCGCTCCAATCGCAGTGTGAAGCCTCCCGTGAAGCCGCAGGATACGTTTGTTAAGGATTATGTTAAGAAGAGAAACCTTATACTGGAACTAATGGTTAGTAGATTATCTTAAAAAAAAAATAGAGTGTACACTTAGATTCAGGTGACGCAAAGTTTTGTGAAAAATACTTTGATACATTTTTATCTTGAATGCTTTGTAGGAACTAATTTACGTTGATATTTTAGATATCATACATTTTGCTATAGTTTTATCCCACTCAAATAATAAGGGCAAGCCATATATTAAAATCTAGCTGACCCACGCAACCTCGTTTACGTCTTTTATTGCCCGTAGTGTTATATTTTTCCCCGGTTTTTGTAACATTCTTTATTAGTACTCCGCTCCTATTGGTCTTAGCGTGATGATATATAGCCTATAGCTTTCCTCGATAAATGGACTATCCAACACTCATAGAATTTTTCATATTGGATAAGCGGTTCCTGAGATTAGCGCGTTCAAACAAACAAACTCTTCAGCTTTATAATATTAGTATATATTATTATGAGACTCAAAGGGATAAGTCTTATGAAAAATAATGTTGAATGTGAATATGATTGATTAGTGGTATGTACCTATACAAAAAAAAGTAATAAACAGAAATAAATATCTTAAAAGTTTAAAAAGGTGGATTTAAAACTATATCAATCTTAAATAGAATATGTCACTTCACACTAGATGTAAAAATATGTACCTACATACTAGCTGAACCCTGCGGTGCTACCCGCGGTACGACAACATCCGCGGGTAACGCCGCGAGGCGAAGCTAGTATCTTTATAAATTGTAACCTATGTGTTATTCTGATGCATAAGCTATATTATTGTAAAGTTTCATCAAAATGAATTCAGTATTTTTTGCGGGAAAGAGTAACAAACATCCATTCATCTATCCATACTTACAAACAAACTTTCGCGTTTGTAATATTAGTAGGATTAATCACAATTCCAAAAGTTACCAACATAGCAGAGCGAGTCAGCAAGCTGAAGTGGCAGTGGGCAGGGCACATAGCCCGGAGAACCGATGGCCGATGGGGCGGAAAGGTTCTGGAGTGGAGACCACGGGACGGCAAACGCAGCGTAGGAAGACCTCCTGCGAGGGGGACGGACGACCTGGGTAAGATCGCGGGGACTCGTTGGATGCGGGCCGCTACCGACCGGTTAATGTGGAAGTCAATAGGAAAGGCCTATGTTCAGCAGTAGACTTCTTGTGGCTGAGATGATAATCACAATTGAGTAAACTAATAAAATATGAAATTGAAAGTCTAAATCATAAGATTTAATTATTAAAAGATTATTTATTTTATTAACATAGTATACCAATAAGTATAATTGTTTTACAGGCAGTAGAAATAGAATTCCTCGTAACTTGGCACAACCCACACGGACGTATCGAACAGGCGGTACCGGGAGAAGACAATATAGCCACTTGGCGGTCCAAACCCAACACAGACCGACATTGGCGGGACTATGCCAAACTTGCCTGGGATATAAGTCCCACTTTAGCCGTATTTTTGCCTGAAAGGTAACATATATCTTATACTTTTAGTATGATGATTGTTTTGCAGTAAACTTCACAAAATAGAAACTCCACAACCCATCGAGAAAGTTAAAGAGAACTCTTCATATACTTTTAAGATATCTCTCTATAACTAATGCGGGCGTATAAAGAAAATTGAACTTAGTGTCGCTAATGAAAAGGTGTCATTTGGAGTCGACCAGTTCACTGTACGTACCAGGCAAGCACGCACACTTTCACACAATATACGACCATTACGTGCGCAAGCAATCCAAAGAGAAATACTTTGTGTCATAAATAACCGTCGGCTTTCAGGGGCCTCTGTTTTGTCTTAGCGACTTTTTTATACGTCCCTGAGGGAACGTAAGTTCAATCTAACATTGAAAATTGTAATATGACCGATGTCATTGCGCGTTAAGACAATAATGACGGATACATCAAGCCCCGCCTCCTGACCAAATTTTTATTCAGATTTCAATTTCTTGTAATCCGATTGGTCAAGAGGCGGCACAGAGGAATACCGGCTGGCGGACCGGATATAAGGGTTAAGGAAGGGGGGAGGGGGGAGAACTTCACACATACGAATTTTAGACGACACACGTACAAAAACAATTGTCTGTCACCATGAACTTACTCATAATAATTAAAACAAAATATTCTCAATTTTACGTACACATTCTGTAACGGTGTAATGTGTAGGGCCATTTCAGCTTATTCTTTAACAGAAAGTAACACCTGCATATGGTTTATCTCTACCGTGTTGTACTGTGGGATTAGATCGAAGTGTCTCTATTTACTTTTTTTTTATTGAATAGGGGGCAAACGAGCAGACGCATCACCTGATGGTAAGCGATTACCGCCGCACATGGACACCCGTAACACCAAAAGCGTCACAAGTGCGTTGCCGACCTTTGGGGGATGAGGAGAGGAAATGGGGGGAGGGGTTGGGGATATGGGCCTCCGGTATCCTCACTCACTCGGATGGACTATTCGAGTAAATATTTACGGTTTTATAACTCATTAACACTGAAATATATGTTTTCAGATTGAAGAATGAAGGTATTGTACTAGAAATTAGACGCAAAGTGCAAGCCCAGCCCACGGCTGTGTCTCACGTCCCACAAGCACTCAAATACCTTGTTACCACTGATACTCTCCTTAGTGATGCGCATGAGGTACGTTGGCAAATGTTTAGAACCTCTCTCCGTATCACTTTTAGAGGATACAGTTTTGAGTAAGAGTATCTAAATACCATATTTATTTATATATTGATATCTGTAAGGAAAATGCAAGAGAGAGACAGAGAGAAAATCTTTTTGGATATCTGATTTGATACACAACGCTATCTGCTTCGCTACAACTGCCTCGGTGGCAGCGTATGCGACTGCTGTGCTTGAGGTCTCGGGTTCGATTACCGGGTCAGACCAGTTGTCTAATAACCATAACACAAGCTCTGTTTAACTTGGGACTAGATGGCGTTGTGTGTTAGATGTCCGAAAAATTATTTATTTATTACTAGAAACCCGTCGCTGCTTCGCAAGGATTCTTTACGGAAAACATGAAATAGCCTGTAACTCTGTAATTTTTTGCCGTCGTCTTCAACAAATATCGTTATATTTTAGCCAATATACTCAAAAATTTAACAAATTAAACACGAAAACCTTTCTCAAAAGTCACACTAGCTATTGGTAATCCGTGCGGTAGTTTGTGACTAATAACGAATGTGTTGCGTTCCCAGCTGGTGCACATGGTGACGTGGGCGCGCGTGACGCCGGTGGAGGCGCTGTCGTACTTCAGCCGCCAGTACCCGCCGCACCCGCTGTCCGCCCAGGCGGCCGTCAGCACGCTCACCTCCTACCCTTCCTCCGCAGTACTGCTCTACATACCGCAACTCGTGCAAGCCTTGAGACACGACACGGTAACTTGCACAAATACTTTAAGCTACCTTCACTTTGTGAACCTTCTTCAAAAAAGGAGTGGTTTACGAGATAGTAGAGCCTCGCTGATTTCAGTACTGTTGGGCCGGCTCGACCGGCGCGGTAATACCCTCGTATAGAAGATCAACGTAAAATGACAGCAGCAAATTTACCGTAGGAGACCCACGCTTCGCCATGAATGGGTCGGTTCGACCGGAGTGATACACAGGCCTTACAGAAAACCGGCGCTGTGTTTCACCGAGTAAGTGTTTACGATTACGGATTACGGAGGCCCATACCCCATCCCCTTCCCCCCATTCCCCAAAGGCCGGCAACGCACTTGTGACGCCTCTGGTGTTGCGGGTGTCCATGGGCGGCGGTAATCGCTTACCATCAGGCAAATAAAAAATAATAAATAAATAAGCTGTCTCACACCACTTTTGAATTTTGTTAATGCTTTTCCTCAGGCAGAGTAGAGTCATTTTGGCAGGGCCATAAAATACTGTATTCTTTTATATTTGTGATCTGAGAACTTTCGACTGAGTGAACCAATTCTGCTGCTGCCCGTGTGGTCCCATACCAATTTGATCAAGATTTTGATGTAGATTTTTTAGTTAAAATTTTAAAATTCAAATAAGATAGGTTCGACACGGGACAACTCTTTATATGATCAACAAATGATTGTTCTCTGTCTGGGTGTTCTTTATGTACGTTTTATATATGTTTGTATTTTTGCCCGCAATAGATATCTTGTATGCGGCAGTTATATAAACCTACTAGCTGAACCCCGCGGTGCTACCCGCGGTACGATGATAACTGCGGGCAACGCCGCGAGGCGAAGCTATATCTTTATAAATAGTAGCCTATGTGTTATTCTGATGTATAAGCTATATTGTGGTAAAGTTTCATTCAAATCCATTCAGTAGTTTTTACGTGAAAGAGTAACAAACATCCATACATACATACATCCATACTTACAAACTTTCTCCTTTATAATAGTAGTAGGATTATTTGAGTTACAATCTAACTATCAACATGCAAAACACTGAAATATACAAAAATTAAAACTGAGTATAATAACTAAAATACAGTTCATATATATATTCGGATATGAACCTGGATTATATCCAGGTTCATATCCGAATATGAATCTCGATTGTCGTGAAATATGATGAAAAGAAGTCTGTTGGGCCATACGATTCTAGAATAATTTTTTTAATGGTCCAACTATCCAATTTAATTAGAAAACTACAATTAAACTCATATTTATTATTTAATAAATATTCTATTATTATTTTTTAGATGGGATACGTAGCAGAACTAATCAAGTCTTTAGCAAAGAAGTCACAAGTTGTTGCTCATCAGCTTATTTGGAATATGCACACAAATATGTACACTGACGAAGAAATGCACAACAAAGACGGTGGGTATTTATTTATTCGGACAACCAGTCACATTTATTTATACATTAAATCTTACGTATATAGGACACAGTAAATTCTCTTATCATTTGTTGATTTTAAGGTCTAAGGTTAAACATTTTAAGGTGTCACAACTAGCACCAATAGTAACAAGCGTGAATAAGAAAAAAAATACGTATTAAAATACCCCCCCCCCCCTCTCTACATTCCTGTAGCTAAAATAAATTATAGACAGAACATCTAATTGGTGCGTACCAATTAGAAGCAGAAATTTCAATGAATTATGTAAACTGCTTGATATTGATCTCTTTTTGATTAGTGTATCCTCTGCAAAAAGGCGTCTAAGCCTTATTTTTTTTTAAACAGACAGTGTTGCCTAAATTTGGGTTGAAGTAATTATTTATTATTTCTTTGGCGCTTACGTATTGTGTGAGATTTTTTTTTGCTTCATATTCGGTTTGTGTTTTGTTTGTCAAATATTATATCAGTCTAGAACTAGAAGTGAAATCTTATTATTGGCTCTCTGATGACTAATCTACTTTGTTTTATTAACATATCTAGCTATAAGTTTTCTATGAATAAATAAATAAATTAACTCAGGTCTCGACTACATTCAGCTATTTGAAATGAAACTTCTGAAAATACTGAAATAAACTGAGTTACTAATTTAATTCCACTGAAGGAAATTTTTTTTTTTTTATTATAACAAAAAAAAAGTCCACGTCGTCCGATTTGTCGTACCCGTACTTTTTTTATGTATGGCCTTGCCAAAATGACTCTACTCTGCCTAATGGAAAGCATTAGAAGAAACCAAGAGTGGTGATCACCATACTCTTTGCTAGCCATTTTCTATCTTATTTAGATCCTATCTTATAACTGGGTATATGTACTTATATGGTTACATTTTGGCTAGAAGCATTGTTTGACGTGCTGGAAGCATTGACAAAGAGCATCGTAGACGCACTCTCCGGTCCAGCGAAGGCCTTCTACGAACGAGAATTCGACTTCTTCGGCCAAATCACGAACATATCCGGAATCATCCGACCATACCCGAAGGGAGCCGAGCGAAAGCGGGCGTGTTTAGAAGCGCTGAAAAATGTTAAGGTGAGTTTTTGTTTTTAATAATTCTAATTTATAATCCATTTGTGTGGTATGTGGTGGCCATGCCGTCTCCGCCGTCCCAGTAGAAGGGGTAGACCCAAGAAGTGCTGGCTTGACGTCGTAAAGGGTCACATGCGTGCTAATGGTGTCACTACCAAGGATGCCGAAAACCGGGCAAAATTGAGAAGAAAAGCCAGGAGATCGGACCCCGAGCTCCAGAGTGGAAGCAAACGGGATAAACGCTAAGACGATGATGATGATGATGATGTGTGATATGTGGTGCGGATGAAGGATATAGAGTGTCGCCACTCGTGGGTGGGTGTCGTTAGAGACGACTGGGAGCTGTTACGGGGTGGGTCTAGAAGTTCTTTAAAAAGAAACAATTTTAATTGAGACTGAAATATTATTTAATTAAAAATCAATAGAATTACATAAATACCTAGTGCCCTCAACGAAATCGGAAATAAGTCTGATGTCATATATTAAAATATCGTTTATAATGAATTGCGTCGCTTACGTCAATGCAAACGATGCACTTTTGTTTTATATGGAATGTCGGGGTTGCGACATCGTAACATCCCCCCCGTTAAGATTGATCGTTACAGATCAAGTAAAGATCAATGTATTTACTTAAAACAGAGATCGCCGTGGGCTACAGAAATGGATAATCACTACAACTTAATTTTATATTTATCTACTTAACTTTAAGGCGTTTAAAAGATATTACAATTAAAACAATATATATATTAAAAGTATTCATATCATAGACCGTTTAACTAGCAGTAAGTCGATGTTTCACATAACATTATTTAACATTACATAATTGTATTTCTTTTCAAATTAGGTAAGGATTTTACAGATGAGCGAAGATCATCTTCCTCTGAGGAGTCGGATGTATGATGTTGTGACTGTCGGACTACTATGTCCTGAGTTTTTTTGACTCTTTGTTTTATTATTATAATTTTTGTTGTATATAGTGACGCAGCAGCCTGAATGTTTACTACAGACATATCGTCTACTTTTAAATAAAATGTATAATAGAACGACTGTAGTGATAACATAAGTTAATGATAAATAATGAGTAGAATATCTTTCTAAATGAGAAGGCTCTTCAATTTTCCTTATCTGGTTTTCAAATTCATCTAATTGTGTACTGGCTTTAACTAAGGAATCCAGATTATTAAATTCATTTAATTTTATTAGAGGAACCTGATTGATGGTTTTATTTAAATGTCTGGTATCGCAACAATCGGTTACAATATTAAAATTCGAGATTGAACTGGTAGTATTTGAAGTGAAACTGTCGGCTGGAGTAAAAGTTAAAGTCTTATAAAAAGCAGAACATGATTTTGGTACATGCATTATTCCTGAACCAAACAAGATTTCGTCGGTGTTACTGGTGGCTTTGTCACATACGAAATGACATTTTCCTGGTTCAGATTGCACGAATATCCATCGATTGTTGGTAATTTTTTGGAACAAATCCACTGAACCCCGAAGAACTCTTGTTTCGCAAGACTTTGGTAACTTAGAGATAACTTCTGTAAGCAACGTAGTTTCGCACGTAGGATTTGCGATAGTCGAGTAAACGTTACCGAGAACACACACATAGCACTGGTCTTTTATGATTTTGCACTCACTCACACTATCGAGTTGTGAGTAAAACAGCCTATCCGAAGTTATTGCCAAATATTGTTTACTCGGTGCGACAAGAAGATAAGTGTCTGGTGCAGAAACGTCGAATGGGACAGGAAACGGGATGTTATGGTAAAGGTTATAAATCTGAGGAAGAACCAGCGGTATTTTTACAACTATAACAAGCTTACTGTCATGGTAATAACATACAATGTCACATATATTAATTAGATCATTTATGTTATGTAATGATAAACGAATAGGTAGTTCGGAATGCTTAGGCAAATAGTTGACGTGTAACTCGAGCTCCTTGTATAACTGTATGGGACTGAGTACTGTCGGGTGCAGTACGTTTATTTTACTAAACAATATGGCATTGTTTATATCGTCTATATCAAAGGACAGCGTTATGACAATGCTTTCTATTGAAGTTAACATAAGAGACAAATGAGATCTTATTTCAAGCTTGTCGTTGGTGTTTATCAATTTTTCAAAGGTTTTTTCAATAACAACCATATTTTGATTTAGACGATACTCATTTTCTTTGACCTTTGACATAGTATTGTTAAAAGTAGAAATAGTAGACTTAATAACGTGAATGTTATCGCGCATAAGTACTGTTAACTGTTTTTCGTCCGACTGTACTTTATTAATAGCGTCCGTGAACTTGTTTGCATCATCAGAATCTAAAGTGCCGAAGAACGTTTTTAATAGGGAGCCACCGGCGTCAAATAGCCCGCGTTTTGAGCGTTTTGTTTCTTTTACATTTACTAAATAGGAGATAGAAGAGAACTTTTTAATATTATTGCTATGTTGAGTCCTTAATGCATTTAAGGAATTTAAGCAATCATCTTTTACTTTAGAAGACTGTGTTGAATCGCAATACTTAGAAACTCTTTCTAACAAAAATTCGACATTTTCTATATGTGGTTGAATATGGCTCAAATCTATATAGGTGATAACGTTCCAGTAATCATTTGTAAACTTTAAATCTAGTAACTTATCGAAATATAACCCGGGAGATCCGATTAACTTAGTGACGAGTTGACTTCCGGAAACTGCTGACATTAACCTGTAACCAATAGAATGGAGACATGTTTACACTAGACGGAGGCGGGTTTAATTTCGTCATAATGATGACGTATGTGCTTCCTATCTACTTGGACTGTGACGGTATGGTTTCCGTTTATCTTTACTATCTTGTACGGACCTTTCCATACTGGAGACAGCGCTTTGTTTTGTTTATGGTGACATCGTATATAAACCATGTCGCCTATATTATACGTCACTGGCCGGGAGTGTGAGTCATAGTAGCGTTTGGAACGTTCTTTAGATGTTTGTATGTTTTGTAGCGCCTTTTGCCTACTGTAATATAATCTGTGATTGAGCGCCCTTACGTAATCGGTGTATGTATTACTATCTAAAGCGTCTATAGACTTAGGAATATAGGGTTTATGTCCCAGTAGGAGTTCGAATGGTGCAAATCCTGTTGTTGAATGGATATTGGAGTTATAGGCTAACATCGCTGTGTTTAGGTACAAATCCCAAGTATGAGCGTTGTCTTCAATGTAAGATCTTAAATATTCTTTTAATGTAGAATGACTTCTCTCTAACGCGCCACAAGTCTGTGGGTGATAAGGTGAGGCGTAAATGTGTTTAATGCCAAATAGTTTCTCTAGCTGTTTAAACACATCCGAACAAAAGTTTGTGCCTTGATCGGTGACGATAGTTCGTGGAATGCCTATATGAGATATGAAATGAACCAGGCGTTGAGCAGTTTCTTGGGCCGAACAGGATTGCATGGGGTAAGCTTGTGAATATTTCGTGAGGTCATCTTGCAAGGTCAAAATAAATCTAAATTTGTCAATTCTAGTTTCAGGTAGAGGTCCGACAATGTCCAAAAAGAGTTTTTCAGTAGGTCGTGTAGCTGTCGAAGTAATTATCATAGGGGCTTTATTAGTACCCCGTAAAGGTTTGTTTATTTGACAAGACTTACAAGACTTGACATAGTTTTCTATGTCTTGGCGCATATTTTTCCACCAGTATAAGGTCTTGAGTCTTTCATACATACGGGACATGCCAGGATGGCCCGCAGAGGGTGAGTCATGATTATCTTTTAATATGTGAGGGACCTCCGAAGGAGTCGGGAACAAGATATTGTTATGAAAGATGTGTATTTTGATGCCTGTATTGTGAAATAGGAATGGAAGCATATTATATATTTTGTTAAACGACAATTTATTGAAAGGGTCTTTAAAGTCAGATATAGCAAATTCTTTCTCTTCCATGTACCAAGTCGAAATCATATCTCGGTAGTCTCTCAACATGTTGAAAATGTCATTGTACGTCATCTCGTCGTAATGATGGACACGTAAATACAAATGTGTGTAGACATGTTTGTCATTGGAAGTACTTTGGAATGTATAAAGTTCTCGTTCTAAGGTCCTTATGTCGGGCGAGTTGTCATCGAACTTAGAAAGTTGTATAATTTCAGAGCAATATGGAATCGAATCATCTAAATCAATCGCAGTGGGGTAAGTGATCATTTTACATTTAGCCTTAAGTAGGGAGTCATTATGTTCCTCTATTATTGTGTCGTAGGAGAGGTTTTGTTGTTGACTAAGTTTTAAATATTTTTCGTATGTTTCAGACGCGGACGGAGTGTCAGGATCAATCGCAAGGACAGGATTTCGGGACAAGGAATCAACGTTGCAGTTTAGTTTACCCTTTTTGTGGATTACCTCATATTCAAACTCTTCTAACTTTAAACGCCAACGAACAATTTTTGAACTCGGATCTGTGAAGTTAAAAAGCCACTCTAAGGGTTTATGGTCCGTTACAATTTTAAATCGACGGCCATATAGATATGGCCGAAAGACCTTTGTGCCGAAAATGATGGCAAGGCATTCTTTTTCAGTCGTTGAATAGTTTCCTTCAGATTTATTTAATGTGCGTGACGCATACGCAATGGGTAGATCTTTATTTATTTCGCCCTGGGAAAGAATTGCCGAGACGGCGTAATTAGAAGCATCCGTAGTAAGAATGAATGGTTTCGTAAAATCAGGGTATTGTAAAATTGGTGCTGTTGTTATTTTTTCTTTTAATGCATCGAATGCTAACTGTTGTTCAGTAAGCCATATAAACTTTGTGTCTTTCTTTAGGAGGCTGGTCAAGGGTTTAGTTATATGAGAAAAGTTTTCTATGAAACGCCGATAATAGCCGACTAGACCTAAAAAGGACTTAATGTCTCGAGGATTTTTCGGAACTGGGAATTTTTTTACACACTCAATTTTTTTGGGATCAGGTTTCACACCTTTGTCAGTTATAATATGACCCAAATATTGTACTTCTTTATGAAGAAATTCGCTTTTGTCGGGTTGTAACTTTAGATTGTGTTCACGTAATTTTTCAAAAACTAGTTTGAGGTTAGTCACGTGATTTCTGAGGTCATGTCCGAATATCACGATATCGTCCATATACGTATAGCAGTGGAGGCCCTGAAGACCTGAAAGTACGACATTCATCAGGCGTTGGAACGTGGAAGGAGCATTTCGAAGTCCAAAAGGCATGCGGTTAAACTGATAGTGTCCTGGTTGACCAGAAACACCCGGAACGCTGAACGCTGTCTTCTCAGCATCAGACTCTTTCATCATCACCTGATGAAAAGAAGACGCCAAATCAAGGGTTGAAAAATATTTGCTATGACCGAGTTGATCTAGAATGTCGGTGATGTTCGGAATAGGGTAGGCGTCGCCGATCGTTATTTCGTTAAGTTTACGATAATCGATGACGATACGCCACTTAGGTTTTCCTGATGCATCCTGTTTTTTCGGCACTACCCATATTGGAGCTGACCAAGGAGACACAGAAGGACTAATAATACCTTGATCCAGCATACTTTTAACTTGTTTACTGACCTCATTTTTATGACATTCAGGGAATCGGTAGGTTTTAGCATGGACAGGTGTTTGGGAAGTGGTTCGGATTTCATGTTGAACAGTCTTAGTTGCTGTCAGGGTGTCACCCTCCAGATAGAATATGTCACTAAACTCCGAACACAAACTGCGTAGGGATGACTCTTCTTCTGGAGTTAAATGGTCACATCTTAAGGCTTTTTGGACTCTGTTATCGCGGTCTAAGTCAGACAAAGTGGTCTGGAAGCACGGAGCAGCTTCAAGGGAAGAAGAAGAGGTTTGCTTTAGAATACTTGGCTCGAGAACACAAGATACGGGTTCAAGGGTGAACTTTATAGGATTAAGAAGAACTTGGTTTTCAGACGTGTTTAATACAGAAATAATAATTTTACCGTTTGGCCTCACGCAAGTTAAACATCTCGAAAACGTAAGCCTCGGGTATTCCTTCAATTTTGTGCACAAAATTAAACCTGCTCCTACTTCGGGATTTGTAACAGCACACTCGATTAACATTTCGCTGCGAGCAGGAATCACGTACGTTTGGTCAGATGTTTTTAAATCAAAATGTATTATTGTACCAGTAGGAATTTCGCACTTAAGTTTCGAGTCTGAGTATAATATAGATGCTTTATGAATAGACAGGAAATTCGTACCTATGATGCCGTCATAGTCGAGATTTACATTAGATACTACATGGAAATAGAATGGGATCGAGACCTCTCCAGTTTGAGATGAGTTGAATATAGACAAAATAAATCTACCTTTTGTCTCGGCGTGTGATCCAAGGTCATTTATACCTTTGAACTTGACAGTATGAGAATCACACATTGGTTCTTTTGACAAACTAGAACCCTTCACGAGGCATATGGAACTGCCTGTATCTACTAAAAACTTCAGTGGACTTTGAGAATGAGACGTATGAACTTCAATATATGGTAATGAGGTTTTCTTATTTTGCGAAATATCATATACCATAGGGCATTCTTCGGGTTCATTTATGTATTGATCAATTAGATCTTGATAGCCTAGAGAGTCCTTGGAAATAGTATTTTGGTATTTGGGTGATGAAACAGTGTTAAAACTATTTTTCGATTCTGATGTAGAAGGAATAAGACGTTCATTGCCAATGGGATTTTTATCCGAAATAGAAGACAATGTCACGTTGTCACCGTTAACAATGGGCACTTTAGCCGAAATAGAAGATAACGATGACGTAGATTCAGTGGAAATAGAATTAGATTTAGCATTTCGTAGACTGGACTTAGAAATTGGCTTATTTGATTTAGAAACAGTGGATTTAGATATTGAAGTAGTAGGGCTGGTACCTAAGGTATGGGATTTGCGTTGGTACCGATGCGCAAACCCAACATTTAGTTTAAACAATCACCATTTTCTATTTCTTGTACTTGTGGAGGCAATGATGTCTCGGAAGCCGATTCTATACAATTTTGTTGATATGCTCTTGAACCACTAGGGTAGTTATTATTGAAGGGTCGTGAATTATTATACTGTCGTTTCCTGCATTGTGAAATATCATGGCCTATGTTTTTGCAATATCTACACGTAACTGTTGTGTTAGCATTTTGAGACTTGTAATAAAAATTATTATTAAGTGGCCGTGAATGAACTCGAAGTTGCGAGCGTTGCATATCACGTTTCAATTTGCCGTAGCATTCCGACTCTACATGACCCATTTTATTGCAATTTTTACAATATTTAGATATGACGGAAGTATTTTTGGCTAAATTTAGGATCTTCTCCTCTTCAATTGCAACATTAATGGCTGCATTCAGGGATTTAGGGTCTCTACACCGAACGATATTACTAATATTAGATTGTAAACCTAACGTGAAGGTGTAGAGCGCTAAATCCTCAGTCATGGCAATGCGACCCGCTAGTTCTTTCTTTAGGGAATCGGAGTTGTGTATTTCAGATTGTAAACTAGTTAAGCATGTTTCTATTCTCAGGGCATATTGAGCCACAGTTTCGTTGGGCTGATGTTTGCAGGACTGAAGGTCTAAGAGAAGATGGTTATAGTGCTTTCTTTCCCCAAAATTTTGTTTGAGAAAGTTTTTTAAATCCTCAAACGTATCAAACACTTTATTTGAACACGCTATCTGTGCTTTTCCGTCTAATTTAGACACAATAAATTTAAGTAACAACTCCTTTTGAGACTCGGAGGCAAGGTCCAGCGCATTTTTGCAATTTGTTAAAAATGCTGGTAGTGTGTCCCTTTCTCCACTATAGGTGTTGATAAAATTACATAGAACTTGTATAGGGAAATGTTCGGAAAGAAGGGCGATCGATTTGTTCTCGCTTTTATCACTCTGAGGCATTATTAAGTAATTATACTAAATTCACAGATCTAAAATTCAATAATAAGAAACAGATTTAATGTAGATCGCGGATATGGCAATAACTAGGGATAAAAATATTTTACTCACAGTAAAATCGCGCACTGGACGAGCATCGTTGGTTGACAGGATTCTTCACAGGAACGGCGTCGGTAGAGATGTCGTTGGCGGCGGTACGAATGGCAGCTCGTTTTCAGCGACGGGGCTGCCTTGCACGTGGCGCAAGACTTTCTGTCGCAGGCAATTGCGACTGGATGCAGCGGAATACGACGAAGTGCAGTAGGGCACTGCGGGATACAGTGGGACGAGTCTTCTGATGTTGTGTGGTACAGGAGCAGCGAGATACGGCGAGATATTTGATGGATTCTTGAGTCGGAGATGTATTACAACGATTGTTTGTGTCAGGAAAGCAAATAGAATTGAGATACGGTTTAGAAAATGGGCACTGGTTATTTTAATCGGAATTTTGGGCACACGTTTAGTTTCATGCAAATCTTACCCAAATATCCCACTTCTGACACCACTGTTACGGGGTGGGTCTAGAAGTTCTTTAAAAAGAAACAATTTTAATTGAGACTGAAATATTATTTAATTAAAAATCAATAGAATTACATAAATACCTAGTGCCCTCAACGAAATCGGAAATAAGTCTGATGTCATATATTAAAATATCGTTTATAATGAATTGCGTCGCTTACGTCAATGCAAACGATGCACTTTTGTTTTATATGGAATGTCGGGGTTGCGACATCGTAACAGAGCAAACTACGTAGGACAAGATCACTGCAAAGAGAAGGAAAATTTGAAACAAACCCGTCTAACCTGAATAGTTTCTTAATGATGAATTCAATAACTCCATACCTATATTATAAATGCGGAAGTAACTCGATCTGTCTGTCTGTATGTCCTGCTTTCTGCGATAACCGACAAACACGCGGGCGGAACCACGTGCAAATGTCAAATATCTTATTAATAACCCTTTATCTATTATTTGTGTGTGTAATACGTATGTATTCCAAAATATATAAGTATTTTTATCAGCAGTTCGATTACCATACGCTTTGCCTTTTTGTGATCAGATAGCTGTGTATGCCTTGCTTAGAGTCGATTTCGAGCTTTTCTCGAATATTTTATTTAGGAGGTCCGGTTCTATCCAATGTTTAAGCCGGCTTACTCAAGTGAGTTCAAAGTATAGGTACTAAAAAGTTTTTATGTACGGCAGGTTCAGCCAGGATGTTACCTACCTTCGAATCCAGATTCAATGGTTGTAGACATCGATTACAAGAGCGGTAAGTAGATACATTAACTTTTTACATTCGCAACTGAATTATACCTAAAGTAAGCTATGGCAATTTATAGGTAAAAACATATAAAAACCCAATATAAAAAAAATTATTTACTTTTATTAATTTCCTAAATAAAACTTCCTAAGCTTTTTTAGATTTAGTTTTAACACATAAAATATAAATATGAAATAATAAAAATATTCATGGATTAGAGCTTTCCGTGGGAGAGCCACGCTTCGACACGAATGGGCCGGCTCGACCGGAGTGATACCACGGCCTCACAGAAAACCGGTGTGAAATAGCGCTTGTGCTGTGTTTCACCAAGTGAGTGAGGATACTGGAGGCCCATATCCCAACCCCTCCTCCCCATTCCCTCTCCCCATCCCCCAAAGGTCGTCAACGCACTTGTGAAGCTTTTGGTGTTGCGGGTGTCCATGGGCGGCGGTAATCGCTTACCATCAGGTGATGAGTCTGCTCGTTTGCCCCCCTATTCAATAAAAAAAAATAATCGAAAATTAATTATAGTAACTTTAATAAATCAAGGTTCTATAGTGGTAGGATACATTTATAGATATTTGATGACCAACGATGCAGATACATCTCAATAGGCCTATAGTGTGGGTCACCATGCTGCATTGTTGCATTGTCTGCATTCGTAATGAGTATGGTGACCACCACTCTTGGATTCTACTCACGATTTCATCAGGCAGTTAAAAAAAAAATATTGGTATTTGTAGGTACGCCCATGCAGAGTGCCGCCAAAGCTCCTTACTTGGCAAGGTTCAGGGTACGGCGGTATGGTATATCGGAGATGGAGCAGTTAGCCATGGCTATAGTTTCTGGAGAAGATCCACCTTCGGTAAGAATTATTTTTAAACCATGTTCATAAAATAAAGATGTGAAGTTTTAACTTTTACAGCTTTAACTTTGTCAGGTCATTTCTGACTGCCACACATATTTCACACCACTCTTTTAAATATGATAAAACCCATTTTTAACCGACTTCGGCAAAAGGAAGGTATTAGTTTTGGCAGTATATATATTTCACTGTCGCACCTAAACTACCGAACGGAATTTAATGAATGAGGTATATATATATAATATACATTCGTAATTATAGCTCGGATAACATAGGCTCACATTTTTATTAATAATTTTTACGTAATTGGGTTATAGTTCACTGCCTCTGTGGCTCAGTGGTAGCGTATGCGACTGCTGTTATTGAGGTCTCGGGTTCGATTCCCGGGTCGGACCAAATGTTTGTATGATGTACAAATATTTGTTTCGGAGTTTGGGTGTTTTCTATGTAAAATATGTATGTATTTACAAAAAAAAAGAAGTATGTATGTATTTATATCAGTTGTTCTAGTACCCATAACACAAGCTCTGCTTAGCTTGGGACTAGATGGCGTTGTGTGCAAAAAATGTCTGAAATATTTATTTATTTATTTTAGTTTTTTAAACTTTTGCTAATCAATGTTAAAATTATTATGACCAGAAAAATACTTTAGCAATATACAAAGTGCTATAAGTATGTATATTCATCAGCACGCTGGTTACTATGAAAACCGCTGGCTCTGTCTTGGTTGTGATCAGACTGCTGTGTGTCAAATTATTTTTATTTAAGGTTATTTTTTTCAATATATATTTCGCACCAACAGGAAGAAGGCAAGGACCGTTACACCGGCATCGCGGCAGAGACGTGGCAGGCCGCCATATTTAAAGTGGGCGATGACGTCAGACAAGATATGCTCGCTCTGCAAGTCATATCGCTGTTTAAGAACATCTTCCAACAAGTTGGGCTTGACTTGTATTTGTTCCCTTATAAAGTTGTCGCCACTGCTCCTGGGGTGAGTTTATTCCTGTAGTATTTGTGCCCCGCGGTTGTTTTTCTACTTTAGCAACAACCAAAAAATATAATTTTCAATTTCGTAGTACTATCGACAAATTTGAATCATGACCTACCATAAGCTTACTTCCTTATATTCAAGTACAATTAGGTCGATATTCGCATAAATATGCATTTCCATGGTAACAATCTTGTTATCTGTCATTTGATGCTGCATGCTGGCTGCTGTAACACAGTTAACACTAGTATAGCAGTCAACGACAAACTCTTATTCCTTATATATTTTAACATATTTCAGTTGTAAAAAATTATATGTCTGTGATTTAAGAGAAATTGAAAATTTTGAGGATAAATAAAAAAAAATATTAATAATTATTATTATTTAATTGAACAAAACGTTATCTGTGACAGTATCCATCTTTATTAAATGCTTGTACAACTATACAATATAACATGGTTTTGAAAAGAAAAGTATTTGTTCGGAGTTATTTCAAAGAGCATGTATTCAAAATATGATTATTGATTACTATTTTATCTAAAATAACTTTATCTATATTATTAACTTTATCTACTGCAGTTATGATTAAGTTAAAAATTGCATAGATCTTTGACCAGTATTGACGTAGCTCGCTTAGTATTTAAAACGTCCTAAGTGACGCATGCGCTTTATAGACATGCATCAATTAGGACGTTTGTTGTTTTGACGGTTTCAAACGATTTATCGTCAATGTAGGTCATGATTCAAGTTTGTCGATAGTACATTTATTTTTATTACATATACAAACTATTTAGTTTTTATACATGTATTTGTTTAGTATAGTCATCTGAATAAAAATAAAGCTTTTTTTAAAATCTTTAAAACATAAAAAGTATTTTAATTTGAATACATGAAGATGTGAATTCGTAATACAATATATTATATTGACTGTCACTTATATTTATAATCACGTTGCGTAATTAAGCGAATTTCTATTTTACAGTGTGGCGTAATAGAATGTGTACCGAACGCGAAGTCACGTGACCAGCTTGGCAGACAAACTGACATAGGAATGTACGAATACTTTATCAAAAAGTACGGAGACGAAACAAGCAGAGACTTCCAGGTACGAAAGGGTACTATTATGTTATATGTCAAGCCGTTGGTCCCGGTTGCCATAGAACATCTGTGTCAATTCGTTACGGGTAGTTGGATAACTAAAAAGTGCGACAATAGTCTACCGTGGGAGAGCTATGCTTCGGCATGAATGGGCCGGCTCGACCGGAGTGATACCACTGCCTCACAGAAAACCGGTGTGAAACAGCGCCTGCGCTGTGTTTCACCGAGTGAGTGACGAAACCGGAGGCCCTACCCCAACCCCTTCCCCCATCCCCTTCCTCATCCCCCAAAGGCTGGCAACGCACTTGTGACGCCTCTGGTGTTGCGGGTGTCCACGGGCAGCACTAATCGCTTACCATCAGGCGATACGTCTGTTCCATAAAAAAAAAAAACAGAACTTGAAATGGTACTTGGGTTGTGGAGGTCTGATGGCAGTCGCTCCGAAATATCGAAGTTCAGCCATATAAATGTAGATTTAAACCTGATCTCAACCTCATATGGGATAGGAATGGGATGAACCATCATACATTACCGTAATCATCACATCATTCTTATTTGGTATGTAAGAATCGTTGTTTCCTGTCTGATCATCGTGGTAGGCTAAAACCTACTTTATAACCGCCTTATTTAAGGCCCTTGTCTATCAGTGTACTGTTAAAGATTGTTGACGAGTTATTAGTTCACGCAGAGAAATTTACTTCTGTTCAAACAATATGTAGTGAGAAATTGTTATATTCTTTCAGGCTGCTCGAAGATGCTTCGTGACGTCAATGGCAGCGTACAGCGTCATAGGGTTCTTGCTACAGATCAAGGACAGACACAACGGCAACATCATGTTAGACACAGATGGACATCTTATTCATATTGGTATGCTTATATTGTTTTATTATTGTGTGAGAGCGCAAATGGGGCTACTCGACTGGAGTCATAGGATATATCGATCACGAATTATGATTTCTATGTTTAATAGGCTCAAACCTTCAACGGTATCACTAAGTGTTTTTTTTTGTTTTGTTAGTACGTTAGCTTTGGAGCAATTCAATAAAATAAAATTCAGGTGTCAACAGCTTGTTTACTTTTCATGTACCTAATACTAACATTATTGTACCCGAAGATCTGAATTTCAAAAAGAGTGACCATAAGTTAATCTGCCGGTATTCTACTCATAAGGCTCTACGCATTTTGAAAACTGGAAATTATAGATCGACACAACCAGGCAGTAGATTTTGGTGTTTTCATCTAATTTACCTTGACAATCCATTACATGATGTGGCGTCTGTTTGTGTCGATCTATGATTTTTAACTGTAGCTTCAATTTATCGTTCATAAATGTGACTTAGTGTCTTAATTGAAGAAACTATTTTGAATTGCAATGTCGCCAGGAGAATACCACAGGGCTTATGAAAAACCTTTGCCAAACGGTTCTTTCTGTACTTCTGTGGTACACGATATCGTGCGTATACGCGAGGTCTTCTCAAGCCTAGAACAGTTAAGAAAGGTTAAATTCATTTGCTCAAAAAAGTTTAACATGTAAAATTGTTCCTGTAACCTAATTGTAAAATAAATCATTTAATTTTATTATTATTAGTAATAATATCACTAATTAGAAAGCCAATATAATGAGATACAACAATAAACTAGGTATATTAATTACACTTAATTACTAATATTTCAACTCAGTATTCACTTAATAAGTTATATCCTATTTATTCGCAGATTTCGGTTTTATGTTCGAGTCCTCCCCTGGTGGTAACTTAGGCTTCGAGCCTGACATCAAGCTGACAGACGAGATGGTGATGGTGATGGGTGGGAAGATGGAAGCACCTCCGTTCCGATGGTTCTGTGAGCTGTGTGTCCAAGCTTTCTTAGCCGTCAGGTGAATATAGAGTTTATTTTTATTGTAACAGGGTTCAATTCTGCACGGTTGGCCGAGTGGTTTCAGCGGTCGCCATGCCGCTTGCTACTGCGCCAAGTGTCTTGGGTTCAAATCCCACGCGGTACAACACTTTGTGTGATCCACGAATTGTTGTCCCGATTCTGGATGTTCTTTGTGTCCGTTTCATGTATGTTTGTAAAGTCCCCCACGACACAGGATGTTTAATGTGGGAGTTGTCTTTTTAAAAAAAAAAAACGGTTTTGGTAATCGTTAAATCGCGCTCCTTGGGGGAGACCTACGTTCAGCAGTGAACGGCAAATGGTTGAAATGATGATGATGAATCGTTAAAAGGTGTGAAGACTTCTAAAAGTACTATTTAATAAAAATCGAAATTGATCATTACTTTTATTGAAGTGAAACTTCTTTAGAATCGTTGTGATTTCAAACCGGATGCAACGGAAAAAACGACAGGTAAGAGACACAAATACAAAAAGTCGCCTGTAATTAGTGAGCCAGAGCGAGAGAGCAAATGTCGGTCTCATTCTTTTGTCGATTTGCTGAAGTTTCACTTCTGTTGTGTGTGAATCGAACACACACACCTTTTTTTATACTTCAATTTTTGCCGCTGATGATAGGATCTATGTAATGATTGACGGGACGGTTAACCGACTTGACCAGGGAGCAATCAGACGCAGGACCGACAGCTTTACGTGCTCTCCGAGGCACGGGGCTTTAGACCCCAACTTCCAAATGCCGAGCTATTATTAAATATTTCTATAATCAGAAAAACTCAATAACACTTTAGGCCCGACCCGGGATTCGAACCCGAGACCTCTTGATCGGCAGTCGCATACGTCAATCGCAAGACCAACGAGGCAGTTCTATAAGAACCTACACTATTGATCTCAATATTCTTGATCTTATAATTTTCAATGACTATAAATAAGATCTACTAAATTATCGTCATTACCTTATTGCAGGCCATACCAAGAAGCAATAATATCTATGGTCTCCCTGATGCTGGACACTGGTCTGCCATGCTTCCGAGGAGCAACTATTCGCCAGCTCCGTTCCCGGTTTGCTCCGAACTCCACCGAGAAAGAAGCCGCTGCCTACATGCTATCTATCATCAGAAATTCCTTCCTGAACTTTAGAACTAGGACCTACGACATGATTCAGTATTATCAGAACCAAATACCTTATTAAATATATATTTTAGCGTCCGTTGTAGAAATTTTCATGCGATGCTACTCAAAGTTTTCGATTTCAAGTTTTCGGCCATATAAAGGTATGTATTAGGCCACTAAAAGTGTATTCTTCACGAATTATTAGACCATGAGTATGCATAGATAGAGCAACACAGGCCGGGGGGCAGGGGCATATAAATCAGTCTGTCCTTATTGCGGGGAAAATCTTTACACTTACACATATTAGACTCACATATAAAAACAATAGCCACTCTCGGGCCGGCTCGATCTGAGTGATAGCGCTGTGTTTCATCGAGTAAGTGAGGATACCGGAGGCCCATACCCCAACCACTTCCCCCGTCCCCCTCCCCATCCTCCAAAGGCCGGCAACCCACTTGTGACGCCTCTGGTGTTGCGTGTGTCCATGGGCGGCGGTAATCGCTTACCATCAGGTGATTCTGCCCAACTATTCTATATAAAAAAACATTCACATTTTCACGCACATAAATATATCCTGTTATCGTAAAAATGTAATGCGTAGGCACATTTGAGCTTATACTTCGACAAAGGGGAACGCCTGCTTATGGCTACTTCCTACCGTGTTGCTCTATGTAGGTATGTTTTGAGGCCATATATAAGAACTGAGGCAAACATGGGTCACAATTACCTTCTACAATGTTAAATTAAAGATTGTTGTGTCGCATCCTTTGCTAAAAGAGTTAAGTTCTTAAAATATCAAATATAGAAAAAAATGTTTAAGATATGTAGTAAAATACATAATTCTAACTATTTAACCTTTTAAACGGCTTGGTAATGCTGAGAAATGGATTATTACTAATTGGTGAAGGATACAGAATTAAAAGGTTGAGGGTACAGAATTCTTTAGACATTAAAGAGAAAGTTTAACCCAGAATACTTGACAGAAATATTCTTATTTTGAACTATATAATATATTATACCACCTATAATTATTCAAGGTATATGATTCTTTATAAAGATTAAATTATGAGTTTGGTTGTTTGTAGAAAACAAAATAGCACATTAATAAGTTTAAAAAAAATATTAAATTTTGTTTAGTGTTTCGTTATCTTATTGTTCTATTACATCCAAGTGTTTGAAAGAGTCTGTGGCTTCAATCGTGACAAAATATTAATGCCTAACAAGGGATAAAGTTAATACACACTTATTTATATTTATGCTCTTTCTAAACATACATCAGAAATTGACAGATTTTGTCACAAATCAGCATTCAAGATCTATCGTTTTTACTTATTATACAAATAACGATATACTCATTACAAATTATTATATTGTCTATAAACTCCTATATATGTAGTATTTCTCTTGTTTTCTAGAGTTTCAAAGAATATACGTCCTTACCTAATTAAAAAACCGTTACATTTGAATCAACCCTTATCATTTAACTGTTGCATTATTGTTAATGAAACTATATATTATCTAGTAAATAATTTAACATTCGAATAAATGACCTCAAGATTTCTCTAAAATACTTTAACGTTTCACTGTAAGACAGTTGTATAATTCTCAAAATAAATTAATCTCTTCTAAAGAGCCTGAACGAAAACGGCAGCGAGTGACAATTTGACCTCCTTTGTATTTAAAGAATGTGGTTCAAACTTGTTTATACCTATGCTTTATCGATTATTCGAAATTATATATCAGATAAAAGTCATCTAGCCTGTTGGAATATGAGGCTAGTGGCTCCCTCTGCGGTTATAACTTAAACAATGTATATCGTGTTACCATAGATACTAATATATATTACTAGATATGTGCTGTTTGAATATTTACCTACTAATGTAAGTAAAATACTATTTATTGTACGTAAAGTACTTGGAAGATTTTTAGGCCAATTTTTAGTTTAGTTCGATGTTATTTGGGTATGGATCTCTAACATATAGATATCATCATGTTGAATTAGCGACTGTTGTCTATTAATTATATTCTCAACCATTTTTGCATACTAATTTAAACATTGTTATGGAAAATAATATTTAATTATAATGATTTCTTAAGTTACTTATGATTAACAAAGTTTGGTAGATCACTGTACTTATTTTATTACTGCCCAAGACATTGACACTGTCATTTGAAAATTAGTATACGTATTTTGTTTAATTGTTGTAATTCTCAAAGAAAATTATTTTCAAGTTCCTCTAACGATCCATATCCGAATTCTTGGTAAAAATGGTGTTAGGTGTTGTGTTAAACATAATATCATATTATGTAGGTATATATTTTATTGTTAATGGTACATTTCTGACATTCCTCTGGATTATTCTTGTTGTTAAAACGAATATATCTGGTTATGGTGTGTCTCATGTGTTTTATTTTATCAACATTACCCGAATTCCTTAGCATATGTGCACGATTCGTTAGTTTATCTTCACTTCCAATAAGATTAATAATCTTACGGTCCCGCTCCACAAACGAGTCATGACGAATCCGCTCTTCTATTGTCGGGTAATCTTCACGAATGAGCATTTCCTTTCTGAATTCCTTCAGCGTATTATCTTTTACATACGACAATAATGTCGCCGCGATACTTTCGACCGTGAAGATGGCCCCTAAGGCTTAAGTAAAAAACATTTTTATAACAATTATTTATTTGATTAAAAATCCATTTCAAAACTTTCAATATACGATAAATAGTACTCTATTTTCTTTATACCTTTCTTCACTTTACTTATGTCTAATGTAGGTAAGTGTTCCTTTTGATGGTCTGGGAACTTTCTAGAGAAGGCAGTTTTGTCCTTAGTATCACTATCAAGAGCTTTTGTCTTCTGCTGCTGCTTAGCTTTTGAAAGTATGTGATCCAAATGTGACAGAGCTGCTTTACAATAATATTTACTGTTTTCTTCACTAGGTCCTCTTATAAGGAAAAAAGTATCTTGCTTCATTACATTGAGACTGTCTTCATCTGTTTTTACTAGTGCACTCTGAAATAATAACAATGTGACGTTTTAAATATTGGAAACTGAAAACCTTGTAATTTCACAGATATTTTCTTTCTCTACCCTCTTTTTAGTAAATTATTAGAACAAGGAGGTATGAGTTGTTACAAAAAAAATCCTTTGTTAAATAATTTTTACATACTATTACTAAACTACTCATTTAGACTTCTGATCTTCCTCACAAGTATTTTATGCTAAATTTACAAGAAGGATTTGTATGTGAAATAAACTCACACTTAGGCCCTTTATATAACAAAGTGTAACACACTAAAGTCAGTACCTGCAAGCACTTTTGTGAAACGGATTCAACAGCAATGGCAGGATCTTCAAAGTTCGTATTTGCATCAAGATTGGCACAAATGTTCAGTAAACATAGAGTCCCTTCTACTGGCTCTATTTCACCATTGAAATATCTCATAATGAAAGCATATGAAGCTAAAACATTAGTGATGTTGTTCTTTATGGCCGGTGATGGTGGGACTGTCTGAAACACATGTGAAACAGTTGTTTAATTCAGTTATAATAATAAACAGATGTATGATATAATCATCTTAGTAAAATTAATTATCTAAAAAGGTCAGGGATTGAAATAGTTTAGAAGACATTGGAAATTAATAATATGAATTACTTCCTACCAGTTTGTACATTTTAGATATCAATGTTGATTAAATCAGATCTGATTTATAAATCACATAAATAGTGCAACTGTGTAAAATTGAAAGTCAAAGCCTGTTTTGGATATTTCACACAAATTTAGTAATTTCTTAACATTTTTTTCTGAATTAATCTTAAAAGAACATTTCTATCTTGAATCTTGAAACTCGCGGGCTGGGTTTCCGCAACTCGACGACTTCAGTGCGCCTATTTTGCGTGAAAGAACATTTGTAATAGCAAGTCTCTGTTAAGACTTGCTGCTGTGAGTGTGACCAATCAGCTAGGAGTAACATCATCACCATAAAATTCATGTGCTTAATATAATTACCTTCAGAAAAAGTTTACTAACATGTCTGTCAGGCTCAAACTAATCATATTTAGATATAAATTCTACTTACAACCAATGATTCAAACTTAGGCACCAGTTTTAAGTTAGGACATTTCTTTAAAGCATCTATATCCCTATCCTCCTTTTCAATCTCCTCGACAATTTTTTTCTCTCTATGGTACATCCACCATGGCTGCCAATGTGGCAATAAAGCTCCCACATCTCCTTGACTTAATAAGGCTTCAAACTCATTACGTTCATCCTCTGTTAACGCACTCCATACTGCGTCAGTATCGTCGAGGTTTAAACCCTTTAGGCGCTCCTCAAGTGCTACTGCATTTTCGTCGTCAGAATCGAGAGAATCATCATATTCTACAAGGTCTTCTATGTCTATATTGTCTTCATCTCGCATATTCTTTAGTATATCTATCATTTTATTTCTAGATTCATCATCGGCGTTGTTTAAAACCAGCTCATTTTTGACACATTCTCGGTAGAAGCTTTCTGAACAATGTGAATGTTTTTCGGACTTGTAACAGTCAAGACAACAATAGAATATCTCACAACGGGGACAACAGTATTTGCTTTGGTTTTCATTGCAACTGTAAATATGAAATAATTTTAGTTTTGATGATAAATGACGTAATATTGAGGAGAAAAACGAAACGATGTGAACTTACATGCCGCAGACATTTTGATTGATTTTTGAAAGCTTATTTTCAGACATATTTGATTCTTTTAAACTGTAACGTAATTAATTTTTAATTATGAGTGTATGTGATCAGAGAATATTAAGTTGCGTCGGTTACTTTCATTAAGATTTTAGATTCTTTTTGTAAACAAAAATATCAACAACAAGACAACGACCACATTGTGTCAATCTTAACAGTATTGCCAGCTCTATCCGGTAGGTGTGTGGCAAGTATTCTAGTTCCGTTCAAGTCTTGAAGTCTAGATGTTTCAGGACATAAGGAACTTGTTAATAGGTACTCACAATTATAAGCCTGATGCCAATCGCGGCAGCAGCTTATGTAGAAGTATACTTATATGTTATAACACTACCAGCACATTGATGATTTCACACGCAATACAGCGTTTGTGTAAGGATTATAATTTTCTTATAAGAAGCCTAAAATTAACGAAACGGAAAAGTATTCATGATTCTTTTATAATTATTAGTTTTCTGATTCAAAGACAACGATTTATGTAATATATAATTTGGACCACCTATATTAATTTATGACTATCTACCATCAAACCTTAACATCTGTCAATTCAATTTCAATGTCAAAAGATCAAAACATAAACAAACTGGTGCAGTGTACCTGCCTGTACCTACTTTCTATATTTTATTCTGCAGTTAAATAAATCATGGATGAACCCGAAGTAGTGGAAGACTTTTACGGTGTGTACCTACTCTATTGTATAAACCCTAAGTATAAAGGCCGCACTTATATTGGATACACTCGGGATCCAAACAGAAGAATTATGCAGCACAATAGAGGGACATGGGCCGGTGGAGCCCACCGAACTAACAATAAAGGACCTTGGTTAGTATTTTTTTAAAGGAGTAACCGAGATTATTTTATTGTTAATTACCTAATTCATATCACTACTTTATTATAGGAAAATGGTGATGATAATACATGGGTTCCCTAACAATATATCAGCTCTAAGAGTAAGTATTCATTTATTTTACACTAGTTGGGCTTTGCGGTGTTACCTGCGGAAGTTGTTATAAAGGTACAAGTACAATAGTATCCATAGGTAACGCTGTGGTGTTCAGCTACTTTCTCTAATAAAAGTTACCTCTTACAACGTTAACTATCTACCAGTAAAAGTCTCGCCAAAATCGGCTTCTAACGTCAGACAAAAATTATTTTGTGATGTTAGTACTTCTATAACTATGGGTTTAGTGAAAAGCTGTTAATTTGAAATTACAGACACTTCAAATTTGTTAATTTGTATAGATATGAATAGAAAAGAGATCAATGCTTTTGAGTTGCAATTAATGTCCTTTAGCAGTGTCACAGTCAAGCAACCTACAGATTCTCAGTTGCCCTATATACCAAAAAAATGATTTTAGGAGTTTCTTTATTAAAATATGCTTTTTTGAATTAAAAAAAAAGGATGTTTTTTTATAGTTTGAATGGGCCTGGCAGAATCCAAACGCAACAGTTAGATTAAAGCACCTGAATCTTAAAAAGATTCCAAGAAAGGAGACTGAATTTAAATTTAAACTGAGGGTTCTTAGTGAGATGCTCCGTGTGGGACCCTGGTGTAGACTACCATTGATTATAAGATGGCTGGAGGATGAATATAGAGAGGAATTTCCGGTAAGTATAAAATATGAAATTTTTTACCAAACCCCTTCCCTATCAAGCCTTACATGGTTAATGGACTTGGTTATGTGTTCTTAATTATGCCCAAACAGCCAGAGATATAATATAAATAATATGCTTTATTTTTGAGTTTTTTTATAATTGATGATTGGCGTTGTGTGTTAGATGTCAAAAATATTTATTTATTTATTTATAATGCGATTTTCCCGAAACTTTCTGCTGTGCACAACAAAACTGTAGAATGAGCTGTCTGCTGCAGTGTTCCCGGACTAATACGACCTTCAAACCTTTCTTTTTAATTTCCAGCATGAAAGAAAGCCTCCGGATCAAATGATATTATGCCAAGGTAAAGTCAAGAGCAAAAATCTAAAACGAAAAGTTGTTTCCAACACGGTTGTAGCTGAAGAATGTGTTTTATGTTCTAATTATATTACAAATGATCAATCTAAATTAACATGTTTGAACACGAATTGTGACCTTTTAACCCACATTACATGTTTAGCTGACATATTTTTGTCACCTGGAGAATATGTGCCAATAGAAGGGAACTGTCCATTTTGTAATACTAAGTTGAAGTGGGGAGATTTAATTAGAAGGATGAAAGGATGTTCTCAAAATGGAGAAGATTGTACTCAAAATGAAGAATGTACACAAGAAGAAGAAGAAGAGGGACCTTGTATGGAGCCTCAAAAGAAAAAAATTGATGATTTACCTTCATGGTTCCTAGATTGCAATGATGATTTATAACGAAATACTAAAAATATACATAAATATGAAATATGATTTGTTTTATTGGTTACAAATAATGGGAAAAGCCTATAACTAACTATGTAAAAACTTTTGATAAAATTTGATTACCTAGCATAGCCTATTTCACCCAAACCAATAATACGAATATTTTGCCATCACATTAATTAAAATCGGTCAGTAGTTTAGACACTACGGTGTCACATGCAGACCTACATAGACTGCGGAAAACACTGGTGTTGCGGGTGTCCATGGGCGGCGATGATCGCTTACCATCAAGTGATACGTCTGCTCGTTTGTCCGCATACAATTAAAAAAAAACTACGACACCCACCTAAGTAGGTATAGCAGACCAAAACCGCCTTGCAATGGCCTCTATTTAGTGTGCAATTGGACCGATATTTTTGCGATACTATATAAAATTCAAATGGGAATTGTTAAAAATAGTAAAAACGTAAAGCAATGGTAATAAATTAATTAAACGTGAAATAAAACTGATATGGTCAAATAACTTGGGCCCTCAGTTCAGATGCTTGCAAAAATTATAAAGGCTAGATCTCAGAAAGTACTGCCTCTAGGTCTCTAGGTCAATGTTTTTGAAGTGAAATTTCTTTAGAATCGTTGTGCCAGCCTTGTAATTATTGAGCCAGAGCGAAAGAGCAAATGTCGGTGCGTACCTATGTATAAATTAATCAAAATTCTTTCATTTTTAAACAAATAAACTTTGTAATTATACTACCCTTGTTATATATATTAATCTATTTCTTTTGTCGATTTACTGAAGGTTCACTTCTATCGTGTGTGAATCGCACACACACACCTTTTTATTTAAGAATTTAGTTAAGAATATCTTAAAAGTTTTAAGAAAATCCTAAAACTGTAGAATAGGTACTACATTACGGATTAACGGCGGCATAATATAAGGGCCACAGTTCAGTAACGTCTCTACAGAGGAATCTGAAAAAAAATGCTATTATCTGAACAAATACGTAACTAAGACTTTAGATTATTTTAGTTAAATACCTCAGTGAATTAGTTAAAATAAATATTGAGACAGAAGCCTATTGTTAAGTAGTAAATAATGGTTCAATTTTACCCAAACGTTTTAACTGCGGATCTAATATTTTTCTCCTTTAATGACTATAGTCAACCTCACAGATTAACGCAAACTAAAATAAGTTTTTTACTATTTTTAACTAAAACCTAACTTACTTAAATGCATCAAACAGCGGTTACGCTGACCGGATACCGGAAGCCTAAACGCCAAGCCCTCCCCCCACCCCTCCCTCATCCTCCAAAGGCCGGCAACACACTTGTAACATCTCTGGAATATCCTTGGGCGGCGGTAATCGCTTACCAACAGGTGATACATCTGCTCGTTTCCCAATATTTCATTAAAAAATTGAAGTTAAATAAAAACCACAAAATATAAAAGTGAAAAATTATTTACATTTCTTTAATATTAATTTTAAATGTTAGGCATCTACTACCAGGTACATTGATAATAATTAACATAAATAAATAAAATATACACAAGCAGAACATAATTTATAAGTACTACCTATATTAAAAATAACTATATTAAAACATGTATCCTGTTTCATACTACTGAAATTAGTCTATATTCATAATTACAAACATTACTTCATAACTACATCCCACAAACGGCCGACTGACCCTGAACTAGGTAAATTCGGTGCAGCGGCGTCTCTAGTCCGTAAAGCGCCCGTGTGCAGTCATTAATCTCTAGCGCCCTTTAGTAAGCTTAGCCCCCTTTCACTAAGCGAACACATTCATTAAAAGTGCCCCTAACACCCCTGCGCCCGTGTGCACCGCACACCCTGCTCTATAGACAAATACCCCTCTGATTCGGTGCTATGGTAATCAGACTGTTAATACTCGTAAAATATCTAAATATTACTAAATTACATATAATACATAAATTCTTAAACCCATTTGTCCTGGATGGGAATCGAATTCAGAAGCTCTGTCTTAGTTTTCAGGGTCACTAATCTTACACGACAGACTAGTACATAAATTATGTATTTAATTAATTCGGATAATTATTTTAACACCATTTTTCCATAAATGAAGGGAGAGAGTTTTTTTTGTCATTGTCTAATATGTACATCGAAATCTGCTTTGCTAGTTAGTTTGGTACATTATTAAGTTCACAAATGACGCTTTCTGACATTTTTAACCGATTTCAAATGAAGGATGTTGTCAATACAGATGCATTATTTCATAGTTTCTCGTTAATTTACTTTAGTTTTATACCGATTATATCCATTACAAAAAATAACGATATGTCTACATGTATAAATTATTTAAATTCTATCATTTACGAGTTATTTCTTTTTCTAGATTATTTCATTTTATCTAGAAGTACCTATGGATTTCAACATCTATTCTAATTTATATACAATACTTTCGGTAACTTAATCTATGTATTTTAATTTAAATCTATATAAATAAAATAAATATTACGCGCTAATGTAATTTACATCTAAATAATCAGATAATTTACAAAACAGAAATATCTACGGTAAATGCAAATTATTTGGTATCAAAATAACAATAAGAAACATTAAACTAATAATCATCAAAGAAGTCATCACCATCATCATCGAAATCGTCGTCATCAGCTCCGGGAGGCACAAACGCACCGTTCAACACTTCACCAATAGGCTCTTCAAAGCCTAAAACCTTAGCCACACCATACACTAATCTCATCACTACAAGTCTAGTAAAATCAACGGGAGAAGTTTCTTTCCTCTGAAGAAGAAGTTGTTTTTCCGTCGGATAATCCTTGATTTTTCCTGGTTTCATTTCACACGGGGATAACAACAAAAACACTGCGAAAACCACAAAATATTTATGCGCCATTTTATTTTTTCCCGCCGAATTCGAGATTCGAACAAGTGCAAATTTATAAAAAAAAGTGTTGCTTTATGTGGTTTTTATTACAGTGTTGCTTTTGACCGACTTGTTCGTTGAAAAGTGAAGAGGCAACTAACGGAATGTTGGCGAACGGCCGAATGAAGTCAGTGGTGTGCTGCCGATAGCACGAGTATTGTATGTCATGAAATGAGTGTATGGAAAACTGTTTTAAACGCGACGCCGTTGGCGATCGCAAAGAACCGTTTACAGTTAATCACATTGGGCTGGCCGGTGAAAAGGAATCTGATGTCGCGTTAATATTCCTGCGTTTACGCATAATGACGATGACTACATGTTGTATTTACTTGTTATTTATGAAAGCGATAGTCTTTCTACATAAACTGTGTTTTTTGGTTCAAGATTGCGCTAGTTGGAATTGATTAGTGATTTTTTTTCTTTTTGACAACTCTCCCATTAGTAATATACATCATGTCTGGTGTGTCGCTGGGGACTTTACAAATATACATGAAATGGACTCAAAGACCACCCAGACTCAAAACAACCATTTGTGTACCACACAAAGTGTTGTCCCATTTTTTTTTTTTGATTAGGCGGCAAACGAGCAGACGTATCGCCTAATGGTAAGCGATTACCGCCGCCCATGGACACTCGCAACACCAGAGGCGTCACAAGTGCGTTGTAGTCTTTTGGGGAAGGGGAGGGGGATGGGTGGACGGGTTGGGGTATGAGCCTCCGGTATCCTCACTCACTCAGTGAAACACAGCGCAAGCGCTATTTCACACCGGTTTTCTGTGAGGCCGTGGTATCTATTACTCCGGTCGAGACGGCCCATTCATGCCAAAACGTGGTTCTCCTACAATGAGATCCCATCCAACCGTGCTGTCAATTCATATTCATAAGGAGTATATAATAAGAACTCGACTGTGTAAAAACTTACTTCAATTTGCACAGCTTACGTCACTCGTACCGTAATTATTATTATTGACATCTCATTCATTAATATCGGATTAGTAGTTTAGGCGTTATAATTGAACATATAGAAATAAAGTGTACAGGTAATTTTTAGGTATATACGATGTATTAAACAATTAAGAGGAAGTTCATTCTATCTTGAAAGCTACTGTGAAACGCAGTAGCACAAACTAACTATTTAATCTGTGGTAGCACCTACTTTTCGGACTACTGAATACTCTAGTCTCTCTCTACTAAAGTCGTATAACTTGACGATATAAGGTGCAAGTGAATACAAGGGCAAGAGTGTATTAAAAAATGCACAATATAGGAAGAAATGCAACGAAAATGGATAACATAATTCTTTTTATGGCTTTATCACATTATTGACATTTAAAGTAAAAAGTATTAAGTAACATTCTTAAGATGTTATCGTACAGGAGTCGTTACAATATTTAATAGTAGGTACAATAGAAACGCGTAATCATGACAAACATATACCTACTTAGAATAAACTGGGTTTGTAAGTGGCAAAGATCATGACACGACTAAGAAATCAACGACGCCTAGATTTCTGCAAGCCGCACGCATTGTAAACATGGCAATGTAGCAAAAAATATACAACTGAGATATGTTCGACTTGAATGTCGTTAACGATGTGGCAACCGCAAAATGTTTTTGGAACGAAGTTCCTTATGGCGCGTTGTGTAAGGGGGCTAGACGGAAAAATTGTCACGACACAATTTGTTGACACGACACAATTTGTTGTCACGACACAATTTGTTGTCACGACACGACGACGACACACACAGATATTTTCGTTTCGTCTTTCTATTTCGAACTTCGTTCCATCCGGGTGTCCCTTGACACCTCTCAAGTTTTTCTTCTAGCCAAATTGATATTTTATAAACGTGAACTATAATAGAAAACTATCAGGTGTTTAGGAATGATATCTCTCTACGCTATGTCACGTGGTCAAATCAACACATTAGTAATTATTAAAAGTTATTTGAAGCTTTAGAGATTTTAGGAAGAGAATCGACACGGAACGCTTGCTTCTTGACTAAGCTGATTTCATTTTACCAAGGTTGCTAGTAGATATGTTTTTTATTAAATTTACAAATTTCGACGTAGCTACTTAGTATTGAGTTCAGACATTGAAATTTTTCGCATTGACAGTTTTTAGTGCAAAACCATTGCAATTTCGAACGTATGCTTTTCCATAAGGTTAACTTATCAAATACATGATTTATCAATTCAAAGAAATGATATTATGCCACGTACAATATTTATATGATAGATTGGAAAAAATGCCGTATCTAGGATAGCTATTAAATCAGTGAAGTCACAAAAAATATAAAAGGAGTTGTTATAATCAAATTTCTTGGAATAAGTAAGCCAATTAATTGCAGTTGGAAAAATTATTTTCATGAATTATTTAATAGGTTCAATTACTGGTAACTTTTTTTTTTCCTCATGCGGAAATACCCTCGGATACCACCTCCATGTCTTTTTTTTTTACTGGTAAAATATGTATGTCTAATAAACACAAGCTTCATCGATTGTTAAACACTAACTGCACCCTGCGGAGTTACCCAAGGTTGTTGGTTACCTTAACCCGGTTATTTATTTAAAAAATAAAAAAAAAAACAAAAAACTTAGGACCAGAAAAAAATCGGCCAATGAAACTTCTATCTAATTCCAGAATTTAACCGGTACAAATAGAGACGTACAAAAAAATAAAATAAATAATAAACTTAGGACCTGAAAAAAATCGTTGAGTAATAGATATTAAGTTAGCCGTTAAACTGTAAAATTAATTGAATTTAGAGACTTCGAGAATAAATACTGCAGTTGGCCTCATTACCATCGACACCGAGTTTAGAACGACCGACTACAATCGACCGCATTACGAAAAAGACACAATATACTTTTAGAAAAGAACTTATCATAATAAATTGATTGCTGTAATAATTCATGTCATGTTGCCGTTTTACACTCTACAAATAACGTGTACATAGTTATTAATATTTGTTAATGGCCATGTACTTCCTAAGTAGTGCAATTAATAAAGCATTTCATTTCCTAGACTAATTTTTGTTGTCGACGGATGCGGTGAAAGAATATTTTATTTTAAGGCATTGCGCAAACTTGCCGTAGTTGCTGTGTCCAGTGGCGGCAACTGAACACAGTCAGTGGTCGCTACTTCTGGCCACAATTCGTTGCTTGTTTTCCGGCAGTCTCACGATGGACGTGGTGGACGGCTTGTGTTACACACAGGAGACGGACACCGCTTGCAACTCCTCCGTTTGCGAAGCTCAGTACGATTGTCAGGCAATTTGTTAATGTTGCTTGTGTTTTCAACTGATGAATTCTAGTTTCCAGTTACCGACACCGAACACATTTGATCATCATGAGAATGTGTTACGTGGACAACTGGACACAAAAAATGTTAATGCGCAGGGAGTGGATGATTTCATACTGATTCTATAGACATCAAATATACATCGGTAGCTTGCATCTGACACAAGACACAAAGGTGTCCACGTTCGTGCTCAGCCTAACGCCTTGTTTCCTACTAATATGCAACCATCCGTATACAAGTAGTGTTAATTGCGGGAAACAAGCAACAACTGGCCTACTAAGCGATGTTAAATCAGAATAACTTCAATTAAATACTACATAATGTACACTGAAGAAAGGTAATCCCAAAATTTTTTATGGTATTTCACAAAATTTTAGAAAAGTTTCACATATTTCAATGCGGGTAGTTTTTTTACCCACCGCCACCTTGTCCCAATCGTAGCAACGCTTGTGTTATGGGTACTAGACAACTGATATAAGTATATATGTATATATATACTTATATCAGTTGTCTAGTACCCATAACATACTCACAAACAGGATGTGTGTATACACATCCTACTAATATTATAAACGCGAAAGTTTGTGGTATGTAAGTGAGTATGTTTGTTGCTCTTTCACGCAAAAACTACTGAATGGATTTGATGAAACTTTACAATTATTTAGCTTATACTTCAGAATTACACATAGGCTACAATTTATAAAGATACTAGCACACGCTATCATTGCGCCACAGAAGCAATCATCTATCTATCATCAGTTCATTACAAATGTAAAGAAATTAAGAACAAATATAATTAACTATTAATTATATTTGTTCTTAATTTCTTGATTTTCCAACTTTAGGGTCACCCCTAAAGCGAGAAAATTTATTAAAATTAAATTCCACTAATTGTTTTTAATATTTTGAAAAGATACGGCTTATATAATGATGTTTTGAGAAGCAAACAAAAACAAATGAAACCTATAAATTAATGTTTAAAAAATACTTTTAAACGATATTAATTAACTTCATAATATTTATAGACTAATTGTTTTTTTTAATTATAAGCTTATGCTCCTATATATATTATTTGCTAAATATATGCTATTACCCGCGGCTCCGACCGCGTATATGTCAGTTGTGGTAAAGAGTGGGCATGTATTTTTTTAAGAAACAAACGTTCATCTCCATGCCAAACATTAACATCGTTGAAGAGGTTTAGGCATGAAAGCTTAATAAAAAGATAGAGTTAGTTTTGAATTTTTAGTATTAGTAATTATATATCCTTTTCTTTTTATAAAGACAACTCCCGCACTAAGAATAATACCTGTGTCGCGGAGGACTTTGATCATACATGAAACAGACACAAAGAACACCAATTTGTGGATCACACAAAGTGTTATTCTATGTGGGATTTGAAACCACAACACTTGTCGAAGTAGGGTACGGCGTGGCGACCACTAGGCCAAACGTGCAGTATATTTAGGTAATTTTAAAGTATGAATCTATCACCAGGAAAGTGTTTTCGTTATTTGTTTCTTTCTAATTTTTCTTTTCACCGCATCCAACGTGTTTCACGTATTAATTTACCTATTACAATAGAAAAAAGCCGTCAGGTATGAACCTAAATAGATCCAGTACCTATATGAATTTAACGATATATTTATCTGCTGCCCTATTGCCGCTATTTTTAACCTACTTCAAAAAAGGAGGAGGTTCTCAATTCGACTTTATATATTTTTTATGTTTGTTACCTCATAACTTTCGACTGGGTGAACCGATTTTGGTGATTCTTTTTTATTTGTAAGCTGGTGCTTCCCGTGCGGTCCTATTTCAATTTGGTCCAGTTCTTGAAGTCTGTTTCTTTTTTGTTAAAATTTGTGATTGTCTTGGCATTGTAACTCTTTTAATGCTCACGTAAAATATTACGTATAAGATGAACCAACTAGATATAATATTGCTTCAAATAAATTACGCTGCGTTCAGAAGACGAATACCAATACAAATTGGTGTAGATAACATTTTCATACGAAAAACTTTTAAAAGTAAGCGGTACAAATTGTATTTGTTGTGATCAATACCTGTATTATATTTAATTAAAAGCGTGCTGCAATGGAAAAATACTAGCTTGGTACATTATTTATATACAAGACCGAAGTACGATAATTTAATCAATTTTTTCTTTCCTTAGTGCTAAGATGTGGTAAAAGTTAGATTACATTTTTTTTCAATTTGAGTTTTACATAGTAAACATATTCATACACAAATTTGAAATAAAATAACAGATTATATATTTAAAGCAACCGGAGCTTAAAACGTTTCATTACAAAACTTATAAAAAGATCTTGACCGAGAGACATTAGCATTAGACGAATGGAGACGGATGTCTATTGCGTTTGTCATTTTAAACAGGCGATATGTATCTTTAAATATTACTAATATTTTTAGCTAAGCTAACCTTCATAACGAGGTTTAATATTTGTGTTAAAAGCGGTTTCTTGTCGGTCTGGTTGATGTTTAAACCCACAATCACACGATCACAAGTCCAGTGCTTTACCAATCGTTAGAAACGACGATAACGTAATTACGTTATCGTCGTTTCTAAAGATACAAAAAGTCACAATTATATATATTAAGGTGCTCTTAGAAAGTTTGATAGTCTAACGAGCAAAAAAAATAATGTTAGACGCATCGTCATGATCAACCTTTCACAGTTCATTGCTGGATATAGGTCTCTCTTATTGCACGCAACTTGATTCAGTCCAGCCAACCTTGCGTAAATCGTTACTAGCCAAATATAGTCACTTCATTTTGAGAATGCTTGCCTCTAAGTAGAACACAACATATTAGGACATACGTCGAGCATAGTTATCAATCAATCCTTCTTGACTTTCTAAAGAAAGAATTCAACAATTTGATTAACAATTCTGTTTATAACTAAAGTGTTATTGGTTACTGACTCATTTAAAAAGTGGTGCTAACAACATGTCAATCACTGTCGCCTTTCTGTTGATTGAGTAAATTAACAGCATCTAAGTGTAAATCATGTATGAAAAGAAACACTTTCAGTTGTCACGGAGTGTTCGCGCGCATTTTCCCATTCATTATATTCCAACAAGGACACTGTGTTAACTTTTCAATACCATTGAACAAGTTCTTATGACACTGTGTCGTAGTATTTAAATATCATTAAAAGTGACGTTATAGAATATTTATTTCGAAATAAACCATTATTTTCTATCTATATACTCGTATGTATATAAAAGGCAACCGTTACTGACTGACTGATCACAGTACAGCATAAGCCAATGAATCGATTGCACTAAAATTTGGGTTTTCTAAATTCACCTCCTAAAGGGGTGAAAATGAGGTTCAAAGTTTGTGTAGAGCACCAAGATTGCGCAGGCTTTTCTTTTCAAAACTTCGCAAGATTAATCCTTTAACTACATAAATAAGCAAATACCTGTTTGTAAAATGGGGTAACAAATCCTTATATTACCAATATGAGTATCGTTTTTAAGATTTTTGCCGCCGGTTACGAGATGACATCGGTTTTGAATTGCAACAAGGCAGACATTATAATAATTTCATGAACTATCATCATCATTATAATAAACTAGTCGCGTGTCCGCGATAAAGTTTGTTTGAAAAAAGCATTACTCTCTTTGTGCAGTCGGGTAAAAAAAGACCCAAAAACCTAATTCTGAAATGAAGCAATCAAACTAAAAAAAATTCAAAAGCACATACACAAAACAGTATAGAAGATAAGCACGGAAAGCTAAACTACCATTATCAAACCAGTTTTTACATTTTTATGCTTTAAAGTAATAGTATCAAAAATATTTTCTGGATAAACATACATTTAAATATTTCTAGTCTGTAGATTATACGTATACCTAGATAAATATTTAACCCAGGTAGAATCAATGACAGTGCCATCTACGGGATTTAATTGTCCACAGCTGGACATAAGCCTCTCCTTAGGAACATTTTTGTCTACCATATCACGCTGGCCAATGTAGAGTTTGTTTCAAGTTTTCCTTCTCTTTGCAGTGATGTTGTCTTGGTCAGAATCGAACTCAGCACCTCTCACTTAACAGCCAGGATCACAAACCACTAGACTACCACCCAAGTTAGTACTGAAAGTATCTTAGACCCAAATAATAGTTTCATTATTCTCAATTTAGCTATATGTAATTATAGCAAACATTAATGTATCGTGTACCCATAAAACTCGACAAAAACAATTCAACAACACATTAAACTAGACAAATAAGTATGTTTGCTGAATTAAAACAAAGGAGTGTTAGTCGATTTCTAATCGATGCATCCGATTCTCGATTAGGAGCTGCATGTGTCACATTTGGTGAAAGTCGATATATACTGGTGCTAAGTAGGCCACACTTTACCTTCTTGGTTCCGATCGACATATTTGTATGCACGTTACTTACCTACTTTTATAAAATTAAGCGTAATTATAATCCACAGGTTTTATGCAAAGAAGTGTTTTTTGCGTAGATATTAAGTATGAATGACAGTAAATGTGACATGTACTCTTGAGTTGCAGATGTCCACGGACGGTTATAGCCTATAACCGCTTATTATCTCTTAGACATTAGTCTACCTATACAAATAAATAAAATTAAAGTGACAGTTTCTAATTGTAAATTAACAACGTTTCACTAAATGCATATGAAACGATATACGGTACCTTTTTTTATGGAATAGCGGGCAAACGAGCAGACGTATCGCCTGATTACCATCGCCCATGGCCATTCGCAACACCAGAGGCGTCACAAGTGCGTTGCCGGCTTTTGAAGGATGGGCAGGGGGATGGGCAACTCCTTCCGTTGGGGTATGGGCCTCCGGTATCGTCACTCACTGGGTTAAACATAGCGCAGGCGCTGTTTCACACCAGTTTTCTGTGAGGCCGTGGTATGGCCGAGCCGGCCCATTCATGCCGAAGTGTGACTCTCCGACGTGTAAATCAATTTTCGGCGAATCTCTGTAAAGCCTGGAAAAAATTCGACTGGATTTTCACTGGCAGATAGTCGATTTTGTAAAAAGTGACTCAGAATACTTTTATTTCCCCACGCGAAATCAAAATGGAAACTAAAGAAATAGTAAACAATATCCGGTTCTACAGCAACAAAAACTGCAGATATAACCGCGGGGCTCAGCTAGTCACATGACTTTTAAGCTAATTAGCTGATAGTAAGACAGACCCATTATTTTACATGTTTCTTCCATCGGATGTGGTGCACTTTCTTTCGAAGAAAAATAATTATACTCGACACGTTTATTAACTTATTTGCACCTCTGTAGGCAATTAAAGTAGTTTTGAAAATATTTATAAAACAGTTGGCCTTAAAGACTTTCAAATAGTCTTGGAAATTGATGTAGGTAATTTTATGTTTTTTCTTACGCTTTGAATTGTACGCGTGAAAGTACCAAGCTGAAATTCAAATCAAATACTCAGATCTACTGTCCCTTGGAGCTGTGGAAAAATCCAAGTTCAAAAGATACAGACGTTTATACTGCAAATTTTCGACACTCGCAAGGGAATCAAAACCTACAGGTTACTTCCCGTGAATTAAGAATCTTGAAATTTGGTACGAAGCACAGATAAATATGTTTTTTCGACCTAAATGCAGATCTCCTTAACAAACTAGACCGCCTTCTTAATAACTGTATTCGGTTCATTTTCAATCTTCGCAAGTAGGACCACGTGTCTGCTTTACGTTCCCAACTGAATCACCCATTCGCCAACGCCGCAATCAGCGAGCTCTGACCGCTTTGTTCTCATTACTCACCTCCCCATCCTCCTCTACAACTTACGTAATCACTACCTCTATTTCCTGTCCTTTAATCACAACAAAAATCTTCGCTCAGAAAATAATCTGCTTCTTTTATGTCCTTCCCACAATTCTGACTTCGTGAACTCTTAACTCAGTCTTCGTTCAAGCAATTCTACTCTGGAATGCGCTCCCGCTTCGAATCAGGATATTAACTACCTTTAACTACCTGTATTTTTTCGCATATACATATCATTATGTTCAACTACACTAAACTAACCTTTAGCTTATCTCGTTCCATACTACCTAATTGAGATTACGGGAATAAATACACTAAAAGTATTAAGTACATATTCCTGAAATGACGTTTTGACCATGCTGCACTGAATATAATTACAGGCTGTTTCTCTTAGCAAGAAGTCTAAGAAATTAAGATAGCTAGGTATAAACTTTAATTTAAGAACATTACTTGTGTTAGTTACTTAGTCAGCTCGCATTTAAGTAAATATAATACATGCGTGAGTGACGCTAGATCCGAGTTAATAACTCAAGTTGTTTTTACAACATTTATCATTTTACACACAAATATTGTTTTGCTCAGTTCAAAAAGAATCACCTATGTCTTTGTAGTATGAAAGGAAATTTAATAAAAATTAATTGTCTTTGACAATATTCAGAATTCTTATCGAAAACCAACCACATTTGTGCTTCTTGCGTTGCAGAAGTCACCAGTCCATCCCGTGGGTGTCGTGAGAGGCGACTAAGGGCGAAACTACACAGAACAACATTACGTAAGCTAAAACCTCCTTCCGAGGCCTATGTCCAGTTAACTTTTACAGTCTTGTGATGTAATTGATCTAAGATAAGTTAGTACTTATCATTATGTAATTCATCTACTCGTTCGAACCATCCATACTATAATTATCTGACCCGGCGAACTTCGTACCGCCATTTTTTTTATCATAATTATTTCTTTAAATTTCCAAGAAATATGTTTTAATTAAATATACCCGCCTCAGCTTCCTACGGGTAGTACAGTCATGGAATATATTTTTTATAAATACAAACCTTGTCCTGACAATACCTAACACAAAGAAAGAGTTATCCAATTTGTTGCAGTTTGCGCGTACATACATTTCAGTGACTCGTTTTTATTTTTTAAGTAGATTCAAAGTAACATTGATTCTCTATATGTCTGTCACGCTTTCATGGCCAAACTGTTGCACCAATTTCAATAAAATTTGGCATGGAGATACTTTCATTCTTGAGGGAGGATATTGGCTAATGTTTAATGCGACTTACAAGCGCGTACAAAGCTAGTATTCCCTAAAAAAATAATCTTTTTATATTAGATCGGTTATTTGTTACTGAGGTTGAGGTTAAGAAGGTATGAAGGACTAGTAAAACTTCGAGATACGAATACAAATAAATCTAAAACAAGTTCTATGTACTAAAAGAAGTAGTACAAGAGCCTAATGTTGGAAAGTAGCACATGCACGATAAACAAAACAAAAATGAAGGTACTGTCATTCAAAAATTTCAACTTTACTCCTGACCTGTTTCAGAAAATAAGAAAGAGTATAATCTATACTAATTATAAAGCTAAAGAGTTTGTTTGTTTATTTGAACGCGCTAATCTCAGGAACCGCTGCTCCGATTTGAAAACTTCTTTCAATGTTGGATAGTCCATTTATCGAGGACGGTTACAGGCTATATATCATTACGCTACTACTAATAGGAGCGGAGCACTAACGAAGAATGTTTCAAAAACGGGGCAAATTTTCACGCAAACGAGGTTGCGTGGGTCAGCTAGTAAACTATAACCCTAATACCTTAAAATTTATATAAAACATATAGCCTACTCTCCTGGTCCATAATTAAGAATCTACTGACACAACATTCATTAAAATTGATTCAGTAGTTTATGTGCTACGTTCTAAGATATACAAGTTGCCATAATTATTACCCTAATTACTACTATTTTGGTTTTGCTATACCTAATCGGTTAAAAATACTGAGTCTTGAGTCTATGACGCAAATGGAATCGAGAGTAAACAGTTCTAAACAATCTTACTATACTTTGACACATGTAATACATTATTTAGCTACAGTATGTTCACTTATGACAAGTAATAATGTTGTGGCGACCTCCACATACTTAAATATTGGTAAATGGTAAAGTATTGGTGGTTAATGTGGTATGTGAAAATATGTAGGTTACTCCGTAGTTCAGTGTAACTTCGGTAGATGGCGCTGTAGTATGTTATGTTGTATGTGGAGGTCGCCGCAATGTTATTTCAACTACAGCTTTTAGTAGTCCTCTGCTGGACATAGGGTACTCCTTCAAAATTAGGTGTTTGCCTGTTAAAAAGGTTGGATGTTTGACCAGCGTGGTTAAAGGATTAATTTCAAGTTTCCATTCTCTTAACAGTGCTTTTGTCTTTTAATAGACAAGACAATACGCTTTGTAACAATAGGCTTTTTATGACATATTTATAAGCATTTCAGTGACGCTCTTTTCTTAAAATGAGCTGTGTACCTGGATGTGGCACAAGTCTTAAATTACACGATGAAATTGGTTGTAGTTCAATTTGCTTATTCTTAAATAATATAAATAATTAATAATAAATAAATATTTCGGACATCTTACACACAACGCCATCTAGTCCCAAGCTAAGCAGAGCTTGTGTTATGGGTACTAGACAACTGATATAAATACTTACATACTTTTTTTTTGTAAACATATATATACATATAATACATAGAAAACACCCAAACTCCGAAACAAATATTTGCAGATCATACAAACATTTGGTCCGACCCGGGAATCGAACCTGAGACCTCAAGAACAGCAGTCGCATATGCTACCACTGCGCCACAGAGGCAATATCGTATAAATGTGTTCAAAACTTAATTTATTGCTTACAAGCAAAGTATACCTGCAATGAATGCATGCAGTTTTCATAAGCCGGTTAAATAATAATAATATTCGCGACATACTATTTCATCATTAAATTAACATTTGAAAATAAAATCATGCTGTATAAATCTATCATAGTATGTTAGTTCTAGTCAACTCGCTTATGTTATACAACTTGTATGGCATACGAGCTCCTTCGCCATTGCGAACTCAGTGTCGACGAGGCTGTACTGAGAGAAACATGGCGGTGTTCCTATTGTTCTATCTTGGATTTAATGTGAGTACGAAACAATATTACCTTATTTTATCATATTAAATAGCTTTATATAATTACATCTTAGTATACATATAGGTAGTAATTTTGTGTAATCATGAGTATTACCTTATTATGAACTGAAGAAATAACTGGGTTTATATCAGAAAGTAATAAGCAGTAAAAAGAAAATGAAACCTCCTTGCTGTTTTAAGGGGTAAGGGTATTTTTGTGCGTTTAATTTCATGGTTATATTGTGACTAATCTTTGGGAAGGAATAAGCACAGTTTTGTAAACACTCCAACTATATTGAGGAGTATTTATATCACCTAAGAGTCCGGAGGTTATAGCCTCATTACAGAATGCAGTGTATCTATTGTTGTTCAAAATTATCAGATGCGGGTCATTGGTGGTTGAGAAGGTATTGAATTTCCACAGTTAAATAGTCGTATATTATTTCTCTTTTTAAGTTCAATAATCATTTTGTGCTAAGTAGGTTATACCTAATACAATTTCTATGCGTAATGTTTGCACCCATTTGATTTTTGATCACAGTGTTTTCAGATTTTAGGAATAAATGAACTTGGTTTAAGTACTATGAATAGTTTTAAGGCATATTGGGTTCTATTCTCACTCAGGACAAATAATGTGTGATGATAATGGTCAAAACCGACCTGGGTTTTAAAAGTTCAGGAATATTGCGCACAGTAGAGTTGGCCATCCGAATCCGAAAGTAGGGGACTTGTTTTGCTTGCATGAAGTTTCTTGACGCGAAGCCACCCGTGCTGACTGTATTTCGCCATCGGGTCTGAGACTAGCACACTTCTTCCTCACAAGTCTATCTACGAGTATATATCTCTATCTAGACATATTGTGAGGTTCTATAAAATATACTTGGTTACAATTAATGATCAACTATCTGTTGCGCGTATCACCGCCCGGATGATTACGATTATCGCAGCAATGAGTGGCCTATATCCTCAAGGTTCAGCGGTTTGGCCGTTAAAAGCAGGACACATAGATAGATTAAGTTACTTTCGCATTGCTCGAAGCTTGGATGTTTTCTATGTATAATATATATGTATTTACAAAAAAGTATATACGAGTATGTATTTAAACTCTGCTTTGCTTGGGACTACATGGTGCTGTGTGTTAGACGTTCGAAATATTTATATATTTGGTTTCTTTTTTTTTTATTGAATAGTGGGCAAACGAGCAGACGTATCACCTGATGGTAAGCGATTACCGCCGCCCATGGACACCCGCAACACCAAAGGCGTCACAAGTGCGTTGCCGATCTTTGGGGGATGGGAAAGGGGATAGGGGGAGGGGTTGGGGGTATGGGCCTCCGGCATCCTCACTCACTCGGTGAAACACACACCGGTTTTCTGTGAGGCCGTGGTATCACTCCGGTCGAGCTGACCCATTCATGCCGAAGCATAGCTCTCCCACGGAGAGTTCGTCCCATATCTCATTGAAACTAAATTTATAAAGTAGAAGGTACGTCTAACTTCTAGATGGAAATTTCTATGAACTATAAATAATTGTAAATGAAACTGATATTATTAAATGTATCAATATTGTGTGTCATTCATTTATTAATCATACGTAACTACGTAACTAAGCGCGCTTCAACTTCATCTCGTATTTGCTCTAAATTAAAATGTATAATAGTGTGTCACTTGAACATAAAATTTCGTAAGAGATAACTGTTAGCTCATTTATTGCGATTATGTCATTAAACAGATAGAAAGTTGAGAAACTACTTCACAATCGATTAAAAACGAAAGGTCATGAAATGGTACATTTATATTAGAAATTTAAAAAAGCTTTTGTTAGTTGATTTGAATAAAAATAACATTAGGTTTTATACTAGAGTCTATTAAAATCGCGAGTTTAGATCGTATTTTGCGATAGGGTTCGATTAAAGAACTTAGGAAGCTATACGAAAGTCTTTGATTTTGGCTGGGACTATCTTCTTGTTTAAAATAAATATAAAATTATTAATCTATACTAATAATAAAGCTGAAGAGTTTCTTTGTTTGTTTGCGGATATGCGCATTATCTCAGGAACCGCTGGTCCGATTTAAAAAAATATTTCAGTTTTGGATAGTCCATTCATCAAGGAAGGCTATAGGCTATATATCATCATGCTACTACTAATAGGACCGGAGCACCAATGAAGTATGTGTCAAAACCGGAGGTAAATTTTCACGCTACGGGCAATATAGGACGCAAACGAGGTTGCGTGGGTCAGCTATTTAAATATAAAGGACACGTGAGACTCGAATTTCTTTTGACACAGGTTAAAAGTGTCTAGATAGCTGATACAGTCTAGATACACTTTTAACCTGTGTCAGTACAGAGTAGATACTCTTCAAATTGATAATAATAACACATACCTACACACATATTCCCCACGCTCTTCTGATATCAAACTAGGTATGGTAACCACACAGTTTATAAATATTCTTAAATATAAATATATATAGGGTATAAATCATAATCATAATAAGTTCACGAAGACACAGAAATGATAATTTATGCATTTTTAAACATTGTTTTCCTTAGTAGGTTTGCCCTTCAATAACCAGGTCAAGATTGCCTGTAATACTGAATAGAATAATTAATTTTACTCTCTCATTCGAGTCAATGGTGATGCAGTCATTATCATCATGTTGTGGGAATACTGCCTCTATGACATATGGCCACGACCTTAAAAATTGGTGTTAAGTAAGTTCGTTGTTGCTTTCCAACAAGAGAGAGAGGTTATCAGAGCATAAATCGCCCACCCTTAATCTCGAAGGCTGGTTTTTAGGCGATAGCTCACTTGTAACTTCTGAGTTGATGTATTTGGGCAGCTGGTTGTTGTGGAAGTAGTGTACTCCTGTGGATGAGATGATGATAGCGCTGATGTAAGGGACCCGTCTGCTCGATTAATGAACTGCATTAACCAGTATTAACATCTTTTCAGGTAGCTGCAGCTGTATTATCGCCGTGTATAGAACTGAGCGATGGCAATAAGGTACCTGTAGTCGCGCTGGGTACCGGCAGAGGTACAGCTAAGGAGGTAAGACGAAAATACCGTTCAGGTTATCTGATAGAATAGAATAGAATAGAATAGAAAACTCTTTATTTGTACACCGTTTAACAAAATAAGAGAGTACAGAGATGAATAATATTTATTGTAATGTACAAAGGGCGGCCTTATTGCCAATTGCTGATCTAAAACAATTATTGATAAAATTTTCAGCGTTTAGCATTCTGTGTCATAGAATTTTCCATCACTTATTTAAGAAATAAGCTTGTAATTTTTCATGTTACATTTCTTCTATAGAAGAGTTACAACCGTCTAAAATACTTTTATTAAAAATGATGGCTTAAAACAGTTAAATATCAGATTTTTTTTTATAAACAGGCAAACGAGCAGACGTATCGCCTGATGGTAAGCGATTATCGCCGACCATGCACACCCGCAACACCAGAGGCGTTACAAATGCGTTGACGGCTTTTTAATATTACACTTTTATTATTATAGTAGCTAGTTTGTATTTGTAATATTACATATTATTTAAGAACAAAAAAATTATAAGCCTTAGAACTACAAACGAGCGCCTGTAGAAAAAAAACTTACGAAACCTGAATGTACGACATAAGGAGCTTAACGTTACGTCGTTCAACATCAAGTTTTTTCTACTAAATTTGTTTCGTATGTATATTTTATCAATTCATCATGTTTGAACATCATTACATTATACAAATATTATGATAGTAATAAGGAAATATTTATAATAGATACAAGTATAAACATTAAACATGAAATGTTCAGAATTTAATAAAAGCGTCTGCACGTTATTTGAAATCATTATTTTCCTAAGATTTTGTTCTTGTATCTCTATATTTAATACTAACTGACCCTCGCAACCTCGTTTATGTCTACTATTGTCCGTTGTGTAATAATTTTCCCCCGTTTTTTAAACATTCTTCATTAGGGCTCCGCTCCTATTAGTTTTAGCGTGATGATATATAGCGTATAGCCTTCCTCGATAAATGGACTATTCAACACTGAAATAATTTTTTAAATCGGACCAGCGGTTCCTTAGTTTAGCACGTTCAAACAAACAAACAAACTCTTCAACTTTATAATATTAGTATAGATACCTAAATTTATTAATGTTTACTTCTTTGTGCAAACATTACAGAGTGACACAAATGATGTTGTTCGCGATTCAGTCTTGTGGGCCATTGAGGCTGGTTACCGTCACATAGACACTGCTGCCATCTACGGTGACGAGGTGGAAGTAGGCCAAGGCATAGCCGAGGCAATAGCCAGAGGAATAGTTACTCGAGAACAGCTGTTCGTCACCACCAAGGTATATGCTTCTGTTATATAATATATGAACAAAGATATTGGGTAGATGAATTAAACGGCTCTAGTTGTTTAAGTGGAATGTAAGAATATGAAGATGATGTCCTTCTAGCTGATTTTAGATACGGCGGTCAGTCGGAGACCAGCCAACTACGCAAGAGATACTATAGTTTACAAGTGTGTGCGCAGACACAGGTACACTCTCCGTTCCTTCACTCTTATAATGATTAGACGGCTAGCCTACACGACCGAGGAGAGATGTTAGAATATAACTAATAATCAAAAAACTTTTGCATAGAGTTACGGTTTTATAAGACTGGTATAGATTTTTTGACGATTATAGTTCTCTCACGAGTTACAGGTTTGCTTCAGCTGTTTGCTTACATTCTACGTATATAAGCGTATATTCCATTCCCACCATAACCTTATCTTTAATTATATTCGTTTATATTACACAAAATAGACATTGAAAGCCACTTAAGTAAGTGTAGTATGTCTATATGTAGGCTTCTAATGAAAGTTTTTTATAATATTTCAGCTTTGGAACGACAGGCATGCTCGTCATCAAGTGGTGCCATCCTTGCAAGAATCATTGTCCAAACTGGGGCTGGACTACGTAGATTTATACCTGATACATTTCCCGATAGCCACTAAGGTAATGCAATCTATGTTTTTCGTGAATATTAATACTAAGAGAATTTTGATAATATGTGAACCGTACAAACTATTCAGAAGAAATGCATTAACTTTGGCTACTTTAAAATGAAACCTCCTGATCAAAATCTTAAATTTTAAATTAGTTTATTTCATTGTTTAGTTTTCCAATCTTAGAAATTAGAATAGGGCCAAACGGCAAATATATTCTTCAAAATAAAATTAAATCAAATTGGTAAAAAACTATTTCTTCTTCTGATTATAGAGTGACAATTCGCCCGACAACATTGATTATTTGGAGACCTGGGAGGGTATGGAGGAAGCTAGAGCCTTGGGTCTTACCAATTCAATCGGCGTGTCCAACTTTAATGAAACACAAATTGACAGGTTGGTTGCAAACAGCAGAGTGAAGCCTGTCATCAATGAAATTGAGGTGAGTAATCATGTTCATATCTGTCTGTAAGTGACCTCCTTTTCTATATGGAAGTTGCGTGGTTATGAAAGGGTTTTGACTTTGCATATACCTAACTGGTCTGACCTACCGGTACAACTAGCTTAGCGCTAACACAATTTTAGGTTTCTTAAGGCAACTGAAAACAGAATTATAGTTTTGGTATAGCAAAATTGTCAACCGGAACAAATGGCATCAATTGGTTTACGACTTATTGCTATTTCTATTTTTTTCTTCTATCTTCAGCAATATAATCGCTTTCTAGAGCTTGTAGACAAAATAGCTGCTTGAACAGTAGCTAGTTCGCTTTTGTAATTAGTGCTAGTTAAGAAATAGGTGACAAATGAGGAGACGGTTCATATAATTATATAAATATACAAGTCAATTTTAACACAAGACAGTCAAGTACATTATGACCATTTAAGTGCCTTCAGCAGTAAAGCGAATAAAGAGGAATATAGTTTTATTCTTCAGTTATCTGAATGTTATAGTGTAAATCAACGAATTAACATATTTACACCAGTTTTCTGTAAGCCGTCTATAAAATAATGTTTTCAAGAACACATTTTTATACTAATATCCGCTATTCTTTATTTACGTATTTCCTAAAATTTTTAGGCTTCAGTACGCTTATACTATGTTTATGATTGTCTTAAAATATTTCCATTGTCTTGTAACAGGTGAATCCAACAAATACACAAGAAAACTTCGTATATCACTGTCAACAACTGGGTGTTGCTGTGATGGCATACTCGCCGTTTGGATTCTTGGTTTCTAGAAAAGTACCAGATGCTCCTCCACCAAGATACGATGATCCAACACTGGTTGCTATGGCCCAGAAGTACGGGAAAACCACCGGTCAAATTGTACTTAGGTATTTGGTAAGTGGATTCTTTTAAGTAAACTATGGAATGAGCTGTCATCTGCGGTGTTCCCGGACCAATACGACCTACAAACCTTCAAGAAAATAGCGTACTCCTTCCTAAAAGGCCGGCAACGCACTTGTGACGCCTCTGGTGTTGCGGGTGTCCATGCGCGGCAGTAATCGCTTACCATCAGGTGATACGTCTGCTCGTTTGCCCCCTATATACCTAATAAAAAAAAAATACTCAATCCAATTAGACTTATGTTTGGGTCTCTTTTTTACCGGTCTAAGCATGATGTTAGCTATCCTTTTTTAAGCAAACGAGCATAACATTTATTTAAAATAGGTGAATATCGCGTGTGTGACGAAAACTTTTTGTTTAAAAAAGGAAAAAGAAGTAGATATATATGTGTGGTGTGCCTTGGGAGAGGCCTATGTCCAGCAGTGGACAATAACGGGTTAATAATAAAACATAAAAAAAAAAAACCTATAGATATGTTCGTAGATTAATAAATATATCAAAATAGATCATGGTTGTATTCTGTTTTCTAGGCGTCACATGTCATTAAAATACAAAGGTTTTCAATGAGAATAAATTAATCTAAAGGATGCAGTTCGCTGTCAAGGAAATTGTTTTACAAAACACATTTATGCTATTGTATTTTTTTCTATTCTTAAAATGTCAAGTGCATACTGAGAAAAAAGTGTTACATAAGTTTTGGCACTGAATGATTTTCCTTCACCTTTTAAATGTAAAATATATTTACATTAATACATATACAAATACAGCACACGCCTAAACAAGGCAAAGAGCATTTTTAACTTAAAACTTTGAAGTAAAGTCACCGAATTCAATACGTAAAGTGTATTTTTCATTCGTTTCTTTCTTTAAATTTGAATTAAACTCAAACGAACGTCATCTTACTAGATGAAAAATAGAATTTTTGAGATTGTAAGACGGATGGAGAATGGTTAATTATCAATATAATGGCGTTAGGATAAAAATATTGGGAATAATAAAGGCTAGGAAGATGATGATGAATGAGATCTTCCCCCTTTTTGTGTTCTTGAGTCATGAATGATCACCATTAGACGTAGATACAATCAAACTTGAGTGTCGTCACCAAAATAATTGAAATCAATTTACAAATGGCACAGACATCAATTGACACATAAAAAATCTGTCGAAGTTGGTTAAAACCAAACTGATTGATCAACAGTTTCTAATTTTATGTTTCCCGCATAAAATGTTAAGATTTAAAAGTACTAACACATTTTCTTCTTTCCAGCTCGATAGGGGACTGATCCCTATCCCGAAATCTACAAATAAGAAACGTATTGCGGAGAACATTGATTTGTTTGACTTCCAGCTGACTGCCGAAGAAGTTGCAACTATCAGCGCTTTTAATAAAAACAAACGAGTTATCGATATGGAAGCGTTTAAAGATTATCCTAATTATCCATTTTAGGAATAAATAATATACTTTATGTAGTCTTTTATTTCCACTTTTAAATGAAAAAGAAGGTGAAGATTGACTCACACCCACACGAAAACCAGCTGAATTTTTTTTTTTCAAAATTATTAATGAATGAACACGCCAATATTTTTGTTGTATTTCCTACCATAAAATTTATTGTTTTCATTTTTATTAACTCGGAGCAATTGATTTATCTGTTCATACGTACTTGTCAAGGAGCTATTTAGAATGAAGTAAGCAAGTCTTCATTCTTTATGGAAAGGAGGGCAAACGAACAGACGTATCGCCTGATGGTAAGCGATTACCGCCGCCCATGGGTGTCCAACACCATACCATGGCAATACCAGAGGCGTCACAAGTACATTGCTGGTTTAGGTTGCAGCTCTTGAAGGTTTGCCTAAACATATTCTTTATTTAGGACATTAACTTTTGAGTCTAAGTTTGGTTAGGAAAACAAGTGATGAAAATTAATTGTTTCGTTTCGTTGTTAGTTTTGGTGTTTTCTATGTATGTATATTATAATATGTATGTATTTACAAAAAAGTACAAGTTATCAGTTGTCTAGTACCATAACACAAGCTCTGCTTAGCGTGGGACTAGACGGCGTTGTGTATTAAATTGTCCGAAATTTAACTAAAGTAGTCATGGCAATTTTGCGAAAAGAAAGCCATTACAGGTGTGATCATTAATTAACAAAATAAAATAAAAAATCTCGTCTGTTACTAGACGGGTGTAAGTCGTTCATCGGGTCTTGTATTTATTATGACTTGACCAGAAAGGAACAAACAGAATAAAAATACACATAGTGAAACATAGAACCTTCTCCTCTTCGTAATTTTTTCCAGAGGATCGTTATTGAAGGTCTGTCAACCTAATTTGCCGATCAGGCCATTTGTCCCCAGTTCAGAACAGCAACAAGCGGGATACTGACGGACAAGTTTCTTGATATAAGGGACCACCGCCCTTAGATATTTACAACTCTCGAGTCCCACGTGTTTTGCCAGTCTTCGAATGTTCCCGAAATTAGTTACGGAGGAGAATATTAACGTGTTTTTTTCTATTATTCTATTTTTTATTGAAACATTTACGCACAGCATATGCTAGTTTACGTGTTGACCTTTAGTAGATAATATTTTATTATATTTCATGGCCTTTTTGCGGTTATATTAAAGAACCGTGGCTAATAAATTACAGCGGCACTGTGATAAATCTTTCGTGGAATTTGAACACGAAAACAAAATGCCAAACGGAATTTTTAGGCATTGTTTTTTCCTTTTAAATAATTAATTTAAGCAATTTTTGAGGCATTTGCATTACATATAAGTAACCGTCTTTGGCAGTTATCGCAGTAATGAGTAGCCTATATCCTTCTTCACGAAACTCCGTGGGAGAGCCACGCTTCGGTTATAATGGGTCGACTCGACCGGAGTAATACCACAGCCTTACAGAAAACCGGTATGAAACAGCGCTTGCACTATATTTCACCGAGTGCACTGATACCAGGGGCTCATATCCCCACTCCATTCCCCCCTCCCTCCCCCACCCTTCCTTCCCCCTCCCCATACCCCAAAGGCTGACAACGCACTTGTGACGCCTTTTACCATCAGGCGATACGTCTGCTCGTCTGCCCTACATTTCCATTAAAAAAAGAAAAACAAAGTTTCTTAAAAGTACACATGCAGTTAAATCATTGAATTTAAGAGAAAACAAAATCTTTATCCCTATAAAAAAGGTTTTGGTGTACTATGCCATGCTGGCCAGACGTGTTGGTGTATTTATTTATTTAAGACTCCTGCAATTAAAAGGCGGACTTAACGCCATAGGCATTATCTTTCAGTGTATTATTGAAGGTATATGGTATAGGGTTTGTTTCAAGTTTTCCTTCTCTTTGCAGTGCTGTTGTTCTACGTAGTTTGTTCCCGAAGTCGCCTCTTACACCCATGGGATGAAGAGGGTTGGTGACTCGAACTTGAAACTCGCGGGCTGGGTCTCCGCAACTCGACGACATCGGTGCGCCTATTTTGCGTGGTGGATTGGCATTATTCATGCCAATCCAGTTCCTCCAAGAAGCCTAGCAGACCCTTCACGTAGCCAACGACTTCTGGGAGTGACCTCGGTGATCCGAGGTGTCTCACCCGTTATTCTGCCACCTCAGGATACGTCATAATGACATGGGCGGCCGTTTCTTCTCCTCCATGCATGCCCTGCACAGGGAACTTGGGGTGGGGTGGGGGTGGACACTATGTATTCATAAAAACAAAAATCCAACAAAAAATAATCGATGTCATTAGCATTCTTACACTACCGAAAATTAAAAAGGTACGCAAACAAATCCTTCGCTGTTTATCTAACTACTCAGAACCACACAGCAAATAAATTGTATTAAGATTATTGAACCCACATAAATCAATAGACCTACCAAGTTTATCGATTTAACTAGACGATCAAAACCTGATGTTAAGTAATAAATGTTTACGTAGTTCAACGAACTCTAACGTTATCATATCATGGATTTCCTTTTTTAGTTGGTATTTAACAAATTGTCAGGAAATATATTTAAAGAAATTAGCTTAAACATGATTTAATACGTAATTTGATTTAAAATACACGAATGGCATAGGCATTTCAGTGGTTACCTTGGTATTTCTAACTGCACTGAGTATTTTGGGTTCGTTCCTAACATAGGATACTACATTGTGTAATCAAACATTATTCCATTGTTGTTCTGAATCTGGGTGTTATTAATATTCGTTTTGTAAATGAAAGTGAAGTTCCTGGTAACTCAGGATATTTGTCTATATGCCTAAATTTAACTTAAAAAAAAATTAATGAACACGTTAAATATTTCGTGTATGTAGTTATCAAGTGATAGATTATTTAACCATTGATTTTTTTTTATAAAGGGGAAATGATTTTATAAAGCATATCCATAATAATTATACATCCATTTAGCAACAGCAAGATATATTGGTAACTAATTAACATATTTTTTTCACTGGTCGCCTTGTATTTCAAAAAAAAATATTCAATTCAAAGGTAGAAAAAAATATCGAAACTAGTTCTCAGTTAGGTATATTACTTTTACTTATGATTTTTCAGTTTTCGTTAGAACTTATCGAAATGTAAAAATTGAAGTCCTTTACTTTCTTGATTAGACGGTCCCAAATAACTTTGGGAATATTAATAAATGGTAGGAAGACTGTCTTGAGCTGTATGTCTTAACATCCCGGTGCCTAACTGAGACTGGCCGTTGGGAAGGTTATTAGTGCAAGCAGTACATACTCCTGGTACTTACATCTCCAAGATGTCTTAGATATATAGACATTTTGAATTCTGGAACAACAATGTAACACGATTTCGTCGCCGAAGCCTAATTAATTTCAATCAAAATGAGAAAAAGATATTGTGCCTAAATTTTAGCATATCCATCTTTCATAGCGTATGTATTTTTTTTAAAATAATATTTAACATATTGCTGTTTTATCTTATCCTGTTAACTGTATTATGTTTAGCCCAATTCTTAGTACTAATGCAGAAAAATGACAGAATATATTTCCTTAATCAAGAGAGACCAAACCTTAGTATTTGATTATTATCTTTGATTTTTATCTAACAGAGAAACATACTAACTTCTTTGAGATGTGTGTGTGTGTGTATGTTAACATCCTGGTAGATTAAAAATAGTCGATTTTTGTTTGTTACCGGTTTAATTACCCGTACAATTATTCGTTTAAAAGAGATGCATCATGCTATGCTTAGTTCCAGATAGAAGAACATGCGAATAGACTAAAAATAGGTTCAGGATATAACTGCGTTAGTGCCAAACTTCGGAAGGCAAAGGTATTCTCTTCTGGAGTGTTACTATAGCTTTAGCCTACGGTATATACATACTTTTGTGAGCGCTATCCACCACCAAATTTTTATGCGCATAAAGATAAAGAAAACACCTTTAAATCGAAAATGCGGAGAAAGAAAAGAGAGTTAATAAAACAACTTCGAAAAGCCAAGGCCATGGGCGATAACCATCTAAGTCACCAACTGTCTAGGGCATTAAGATCGATCCTTAAATTAATTCAAGGAATATCGCTGCAAATCACAAAAAATCGCGATAATTTTAACAGAGCTAAACACGAAGTAGACTTTGATAAAAACCCTTTTCAATACTCGAAAAACATTTTCAATGAACAAAAAGGAAAGCTTCTTTTGACCAACCAACAGATTTACGACCACTTTAAAAGCACATACCAAGTGCCTAAGCGCGGGAGACGGTATGAGGATCCAAACGTCCAAAAACCTCATTATCCTCTTGTCGATTTTGAAAGTTGTCCACCTACCCTAGAGGAAGTAGACCATCAAATTAAAAAGAAAACATCCAAGTCAGCTCCGGGCCCTGACGGTATTCCTTATATAGTGTACAAAAAATGTCCATCGGTTCGTAAACATCTCTTAAACGTATTTTGTAAAATCTGGTCAAAGAAGCAAATACCAACATCATTTGGCAAAGCAATTTTTGTCCTCATTCCAGAAAAAGACGAAGTAATTCACCCAAAAGATACTAGACCGATAGCACTAACCAATACAATTTCCAAAATTTTCTTTAGCGTACTACAAACAAAAATGACAAAGTTCATGATCAGCAATAGGTATTTCAGGCCAAACCACCAGAAAGGGTTCTTGCCCGGTATTTCTGGCTGCCTGGAACATAACACATTATTAGCGGAAAGTTTGAAAGATGCCAGAATGCATGAGAGGCAAATAACGGTCTGTTGGATAGACCTTGAAAACGCATTTGGTTCTGTACAGCATGAACTGATGATTTTCGCCCTGAAGTGGTATAACTTTCCTACTTGGTTATCGACATAATCACATCTTATTATTCTAAATTACAATTTACCATAGCAGCAAACAAGGAACACACAGAACCATTGCATTATAATGTAGGGTTGTTCCAAGGCTGCTGCTTGTCACCAATAGCTTTTAATATAATTATAAATATTCTTATAGATAAGTTAATAAATCATGAGAAAAAATGGGGCTATCGGTTTAAAATAAACAACAAATACACAGAGTCCATCTTAGCCTTTGCAGACGACCTTGCAATACTGACACGTAATCCAAAACAATGTCAGAAGTTATTAATTGAAGTGGATGAGTTTTGTACATGGACTGACGGACTGAGGGCAAAGCCAAGTAAATGCCACTGTTTATGTCTGGGTAGACGGAATACCAAATATACCTCATATGATCCGGGACTCTCAATAGGAGGACAATGTGTGACCACGATTGCTGAAGCAGTGCCTTTCAAATTTCTTGGTAGAAAGATTGATTACAAAGGACGTACACCATCCTTAGAGATAACTGTCGAAAATTTTCTTAATGACTTAAATAAGGTAGACCAACTACCATTAAACAATATTAAAAAAGTTTGGATATACGACAATTATCTTACGTCGCGTCTGACTTGGTCTTTCCTTGTATATGACATCGGTAAAAGCCTCCTGGCAAAACTAGATGCAAATGTCAAAAAGATATTGAAGTTATGGCTCGGAATTGCACACTCAGCTGACCCCTCAACTCTATTTAGGGATCAAAACAATTTTGGGATGAAGTTAAAGAAGCCATCGGAACTCTATAAACACCTCAGAGTTACCAAAATGCATGTCTTGGGACAATCCCAGGATGAAATAGTCTCATCACTCCCAAAAGATAAATATGTTACAGAGCTTGAGTCAAGACTTCAGTTCCATAAACAATTTATGGCTGGTGCACAGTTTAATAGAGTCGGGCTGGGTTTCGCAAAGAAGAAGGGAGACCGAGAAATAATAAAATCCTTTATACAACAAGATGAAAATGATATCTATAAAGTGCATGCAATGAATCTAGAAATGCAAAGTGAGTGGTTAACTATAGGTGAGTTCTGCATCCCGTTAGCCCTGAAATGGCGCACCTTGCTATATGATTGGTCTCCTGCCTTGTTAAAATTCTATCTGAATGCCTTCCAAATGACCCTCCCAGACCAAAGTAACCTAGTGAGATGGGGGAAAGCATCTGAAAAATCTTGCTATACGTGTGGTGAGGCAGTAGGTACTGCTAGGCACTTACTGGTAGGTTGCAGGGTGCTGCTTGATAGGGGTTATTACTCACGCCGACATGATAGAGTACTAGAAATCATACGTGAAGCAGTAAGTCTTTCAGTAGCTAGAGCCCAAAAAGGATTGACTACAAATAAACGAGAAATTAACTTTATAAAGGATGGCTCAACTACCAAATCTAAAAGCAAGCCTTTCTCAATCCTAGGTACTGCACCTGACTGGACTATTTTGATGGATACGTATGATAAGCACTATAAAATCCCAGAGGATGTTGGTGTTTCGTCATCCAGACCGGACATATTCCTTTTCTCTAGACAAATTAAACACATAATATTAGTAGAGCTTACTGTTCCGTGGGAAAGTAATATTCCTAAAGACCATAGAATAAAATTAAATAAATATTACGATCTAACAACTGAACTTAACAAAAATGGCTATGTGGTTAATTTATACGCGGTAGAAGTAGGAGCGAGAGGTATACCAGCTAAATCTCTCTATAACCTTCTGAAAGACCTTGGCCTGTCGAGATCTGCAGTAAGTTCTATTTTAGAACGAGTATCCAAGGCTGCACTAACAGGTTCCTACCAAATTTGGCTAGGTAGGGCGGGAAACTCGAGCAGTGAAGGTGAGCGTTGATGCGCATCTTAAAGGGGGCCTCCTTAAACCTACATCCAGGTCGTAAGTCCTGGGAACTGCTTTGAGTTTCTCCCTCTGCCACACGATGGACCCGGCACCCGCACGGTGAATCCATGGAGTGCTAAGAAGTTTGTCTCTTACTTTTACTTATGATTTTTCAGTTTTCGTTAGAACTTATCGAAATGTAAAAATTGAAGTCCTTTACTGTCTTGATTAGACGGTCCCAAATAACTTTGGGAATATTAATAAATGGTAGGAAGACTGTCTTGAGTTGTATGTCTTAACATCCCGGTGCCTAACTGAGACTGGCCGTTGGGAAGGTTATTAGTGCAAGCAGTACATACTCCTGGTACTTACATCTCCAAGATGTCTGAGATATATAGACATTTTGAATTCTGGAACAACAATGTAACACGATTTCGTCGCCGAAGCCTAATTAATTTCAATCAAAATGAGAAAAAGATATTGTGCCTAAATTTTAGCATATCCATCTTTCATAGCGTATGTATTTTTTTTTAAATAATATTTAACATATTGCTGTTTTATCTTATCCTGTTAACTGTATTATGTTTAGCCCAATTCTTAGTAAAACCATTTAAAAAAACCATTTAAACCATTTATTTATGCTACAAAATACAATTTACAAATAAAATGTTGGAAACAATTGCACTAATGGTACTAATGCAGAAAAATGACAGAATATATTTCCTTAATCAAGAGAGACCAAACCTTAGTATTTGATTATTATCTTTGATTTTTATCTAACAGAGAAACATACTAACTTCTATGAGATGTGTGTGTGTGTGTGTATGTTAACATCCTGGTAGATTAAAAATAGTCGATTTTTGTTTGTTACCGGTTAAATTACCCGTACAATTATTCGTTTAAAAGAGATGCATCATGCTATGCTTAGTTCCAGATAGAAGAACATGCGAATAGACTAAAAATAGGTTCAGGATATAACTGCGTTAGTGCCAAACTTCGGAAGGCAAAGGTATTCTCTTCTGGAGTGTTACTATAGCTTTAGCCTGTTTTAGGTAATTTTTACATTGTTACCATTGTGGATTCCACTCCGCATTGTGAATATACAGTGTATCTGGGGTCTTTATAAACATACCTGAAACGGACACAAAGAAGACCCAGACTAGGAACAACAATTTTTGAATCACACAAAGTGTTGTTTCATGTGGGGTTGGTACCCTATAGCGCCGTAAAAAATGGGAGAACCACTTAAATCACTACGCTATCCGTGCAGACGTGTTTGGTATTGAATCCCAGTTTTTTTCCTGATGGAAGGCCTCTCAAAAGGTCATTGTATCTCCTGAGCTGCAGGCGTCCGTGTGTGAGCATACCATTATGTGACCAATCTGCACATTTACTTCTAATACCATACAACACTGCACGGTTGGCCTAGTGGCTTAAGCGGTCACTACGCCGCTTGGTACTGCGCCAAGTGCAGTGGGACATCACTTTGTGTGTTCCACAAAATGTTGTCCTGAGTCTGGGTGTTCTTTGTGTCCGTTACATGTATGTTTGTAAAGTCCCCGGCGACACAGGATGTATATTCCTAATGCGGGAGTTGTCTTTTTAAGAAAAACAAAAAAAAAACTAAAAAAACGGCAAGGATCAAAGGATCATCATCAACAGCTTTAAAGAGTCCATTGCCCGATATAAGTCTCTCCTTCAATAGCAAGTTTTGGCCTAGTATATCACGCTGGCCAAACGGGTTACGATTTTTCAAGTTTTCCATCTCTTTGAAGTTCTCTTGTCTCGCGTAATTTACTCCCTTAGTCGTCTCATACAACAATCACGGATGAGTAGAGGCGGTGACACTCTGTAAGGGCAAGCAAGCTTAAGAAAATCATTATTTCTTTTGAAACAAGAAATAGGTACTTGAAGCGCACCAGTCTTTTCTAGAAAAGATGCATGTTTACTACTTATGCAAGCAGGAACCGCAATCGACTATCACATGACGAGTTTTTACTGTACTTAGGTATATATATACACCTTTGTTCTTGTTATTTACTGTGTGTGGCTCATGAATGTGAGTCATAGCTGTTGATTATTTTGTCACATCGTCATCACGATACTAGAATATTATAACATAAAGCCTGGATATAGGTATTTGCTTAGAAAGGAGATTTGGGGCAGCCATACCACTGCTAGATGGATTTAATAAATAAATAAATATTCCGGACATCTAACACACAACGCCATCTAGCCCCAAGCTAAGAAGAGCTTGTGTTATAGGTACTAGACAACTGATAAAAATACTTATGTACTTTTTTTTTGTAAATACATACATATTATACAAAGAAAACACTCAAACTCCGAAACAAATATTTGCAGATCATACACATATTGGGTTCGACCCGGGAATCGAACCCGAGACCTCAAGCTTAGCAGTCGCATACGCTACCACTATACCACCGAGGCAGTCTATTTGTTTCAAGTTTCTCTTCTCTTTGCAGTGATGTTCTCCTGCATAGTTTGCTCCTTCAGTTGTCTCTACGACACCCATGTTAACTCGCCACATTCTTAGTCCATCACCACAAGGAACACTATAGTGCTCGGTAATTGGTGGAATTAGTCGGCCGACTAATTTCAACAATTTTAATAGCACCACATAATTACTATGACCATGAAAAAAATTACATATTTTTGTGTCTGTTTTGTACGAAACTATGAGGAGGTGTTATAGAATTTGTGTGCCTTGTCTTGAGGTATTTTAATTAAACGTAAAGAATTGAAGGTGAATCAAACTTTATGTAAGACTCTAACCTCATCTAGCCAGTATAATTTCTGGTTGGTTTTTTACTTGTAATGTTGTTGTGTTTCAATGAACACAATATTTCTTTATTCATTATCATAATAAAAAATCTCATGATTCAATAATTTCCACAACTCAAGTATGTTTCTTTAAATTAATTTGGCAATCAATATAAACGATTTTCTATGATTTAAGTGACCTTAAATTGAGCTTTATTGTACTCACATACGTGTTATTTTTGATAACTAGAAGTTTTTAATACTAATTATATAGATAGATAAGCATATCGCAGATATAAAGTATGAATTAAATAAACAATAAAAAATAAGTACATATTGTTGCGCCATAACCAGATGAATCTAGTGTCCACTAGAAGAATCGAGAACTGTCGAGGACAACGCCATCTAGTGTCGGAAAGCGCGCAACTGTGTGCATTATGACGATTACTCGACGCTAGATGGCGCTACAAGCAGCTCTAGAGTAATCTATTTAGCCTAGAGACATCGATCGAATATTTTCGTAGTTTCGAGTAATTTCCACGGCCATATAAAAGCGGAACGTGTTGGCCGTAGGGACAGTATTGTTTCACGATACAGCGGATAAACATCGAAGAGATCTTTAGTGCGACTAACGAGTGATTTAGTGATTTCTTATTGTAAAAAGTGTTCTTAATAAATATTGTGTTATTTTTGGTAATTAATCGAGTACTTTAATTTATTTAATACCCAGCTCGTAACAATTTGGTGTCAGAAGCGGGATTAAAGTATGCCGGTATTACCAAAAGAGGACACGGAAGGTATCCGAACCAGGAGTCAGCGCCAGCAAGAGGCTGATCAGAGGCGATTTGGAAGTGCACAACTGCCTACATCGGAAGATCAGCAGCCAGTCATGGAAACCACGCCGTCCACGTCGGCATCGGCAGCAGCTCCAGATATCACGGCCCTAATGGCAATGCTCCAAGAGCAGGCCCGCCGCCAGGAGGAGCAGGCCCGCCGCTTAGAAGAGCAGCTGCAGCGGGACAAGGAGGAGCAGGCCCGCCGCCAGGAGGAGCAGGCCCGCCGCCAGGAGGAGCAGGCCCGCCGCCAGGAGGAGCAGGCCCGCCGCTTGGAAGAGCAACTGCAGCGGGACAAGGAGGAGCAGGCCCGCCGTCAGGAGGAGCAGGCCCGCCGTCAGGAGGAGCAGGCCCGCCGCCAGGAGGAGCAGGCCCGCCGCTTGGAAGAGCAATTGCAGCGGGACAAGGAGGAGCAGGCCCGCCGCCAGGAGGAGCAGGCCCACCGTTTGGAAGAACAGATGCAACGGGATAAGGAAGACCAGGCACGCCGCCAGGAGGAACAGATGCTCTTGTTAAAAGGCATTCATGAGACTTTCGGCAAAGAACTCAAGGTAGTGAAGGATCAGGTTCTTCAACACGAGAACCGTATCACTGAGGCCGAAACTCAGATTGCTGACGTGAAGAAGGCCTTAGGAAACCTTAAAGTTGGAGAGGGAGCCTCGACTACAGTGACTGCTGCTCCTTCGGTACGGGGGTTCAAAGTACCGCCGTTTGATGGAACATCTTCGTGGTCAGCCTACAAGATTCAGTTTGAGGCTGTTATGAAGGTGAACGGCTGGACTAAGGATCAGGCTATGACCGCGCTCACCTTGGGTCTTCGAGACCAGGCTCTAACCGTCCTCGAAGCCCTCGATAAGGAGGTTACCTATGAGCAACTGCTGGAGGCATTGGAGGCAAGATATGGTGACGCTCATCTGGAGCACGTGTTTCGTGCACAGCTGAAGGATCGTGCCCAACGCATCGGCGAAAACTTGCAACAATGGGCTCTAGAAGTTGAGAAACTGGTCCGTAAGGCATACCAGTCTGCACCTGCGCTCATTGGCGGGAATCTGGTGCAAGCTTTCATCGATGGCATTCGTGACCTCGAAGTTAGAGCTGCTGTGAGACTTGGACATCATGAAACTCTCAAGGACGCTCTGGCCCATGCTTTAGAGGTGGAAGCTGTGAGACAAGACCATCGGTCTCATCGGATCCGGGAGGTTGTGGCATCACCTGTGCGAGACCGATTTAAGGGGTACAGCCCTAGATGCTACGCCTGTGGTGAAAAAGGTCACCTTCGGTCCAGCTGCCCTAAGCGAAGCATAGGAAGTGAGTACGAGCGGTCTCAGGAGAATAGGGCGGTTGATAGTACTGCCCAACAACAGCAGGGAAACGAGTAAACGCCAGGACTGCGGGGCGGGTGCTGGCTGGTGTTCAAAGAGCCCCAAGGATTTCGATCTCGCAAACTCATGATGGGAACAGCCTGGTCATCAGAGGCGAAATCAACGGAACGTCGTGTAAGCTGACTATTGATACGGGAGCTTCTCGCACAGTCATCAGTTCCCAACTTGCAAATCGGTTCCTGAGGGACATTGCATGTAACCGTGAGCAAATAAACTTAGTAACAGCCACTGGTCAGCGCATACCCGTCCGAGGCGAACAGAAGGTGGAGTTGAAGTTGGGCAACCAAGTTTACCTGCATAACGTCATTGTGGCCGATATAGTTGACGATTGTATCCTTGGCCTAGACTTCATGAAGAACAATTGTTGTGAGATCGACATCAACCAAGGTGTAATGAGATGTAGTCAAGAAGAACTGTTCATGGAAGGAGCATCATCAGGCAAAGTGTACAGCTTAAAGAACGCTGTTCTTCCTCCCAGATCAGAGACAATTATGCCAGTTAGTCTCCCTCATAATTTTGGACGAATGCATCGGTGTGTCCTTATTGAAGGGTTAGATAATGATCTTCCATGGAAGATCGCACGAACTCTAGTAAGTACCACTAACACCTCTGCAGTACGTGTGCTAAATCTTAGTGACAAGCAACATGTGATTCATAAGGGCACACTGATTGGCACTTGCGAAGATGTGGATTGGATGCGTCGATGCCAAGACTTGACTACTTCGAAAATTAGCACGGATGCACGAGTCAACGTGTCAACACTTTTAGAAGACTGTCGAGATGTCTTGTCTAGGGAAGAAATTGACAAGGCTAAGAGAATGTTAGTTAAGTACACTGATATTTTCTCTACTAATGACGCTGATATTGGAAAGACTGGTTTGGTTCAACACAAAATAAACACTGGGAGTGAGATGCCTATTCGTCAGCGACCAAGAAGACTACCAGTAGCACGAGAACAGGAAGTACAAACCATGATTGATGGAATGGTCAGGGATGGCGTTATAGAGCCTTCATCCAGCCCATGGTGTTCACCTGTAGTGCTTGTAAAGAAAAAGGATGGCAGTATGCGTTTTTGTGTTGACTACCGCCGTCTAAACGACATTACGAAGAAGGACAGCTATCCACTACCTAGAATAGACGACACTCTGGACATGCTAACAGGAGTTAAGTGGTTTAGCACCTTGGATTTAAAAAGTGGATACTGGCAGGTAGAGATTGATCCCAAGGACAAAGAGAAGACTGCATTTTCGACAGGGAAAGGATTGTGGCAGTTCAAAGTAATGCCCTTCGGATTATGTAACGCGCCAGCAACTTTTGAAAGACTGATGGAATCAGTACTCACCGGATTAACTGGAGATGCCTGCCTGGTCTATTTGGATGACATTGTCATCGTAGGCCGTACGTTTGAAGAACATATCCGAAACCTGGAGCGCGTATTATCGAAAATCCGAAGTGCCAACCTAAAGTTAAGTCCTAAGAAATGTTCATTTTTCAAACGGCAGGTTAGCTTTTTAGGATATGTGGTTTCGGAAGAGGGTGTCCAAACAGATCCGCAAAAGATCGCTGCCGTCAAGGATTGGCCAGTTCCAAGAGATAAGACCCAAGTAAGAGCATTTTTGGGCTTGTGCTCCTACTATCGGCGATTCGTGAAAAACTTTGCGGATATTGCTAAACCCCTTCATAAACTTACTGAAGAGAAAAGACATTTCTGCTGGGATGAAAGTTGTGACACTGCATTTCAAGAGCTAAAAAGACGTCTATGCAACACACCTATCTTAGGGTATCCAGATACCGAAAATGAATTCATAGTTGACACAGATGCGAGTGATACTGGGCTTGGCGGTGTGTTATCCCAGCGGAAAGGTGATCAAGAGGTTGTTATTGCATATTTCAGTAAATCTTTGTCGAAGCCGGAAAGGAATTACTGCGTCACAAGAAGGGAACTACTGGCCGTAGTGAAGACACTGCAACATTTCAGCAAATATTTGCTTGGGCGTAAATTCCACCTCCGAACTGACCACGCTGCATTAAAGTGGCTCTTACAATTTAAAAATCCTGAAGGACAAGTCGCGAGATGGATTGAGTTATTACAGGAATATGACTTCATGATTGAACATCGCAGTGGAAAGTCTCACGGTAACGCAGACGCACTATCAAGAAGACCTTGCCCTGAAGACTGCAAGCACTGCGCCAAGCAAGAAGTAAAGGAAGCTGTTCCTATAAGGACGATAAAGACGGACCTTAGCAACGAATGGAAGGAAAGCCTGCAGCAAGCACAGCAAGAGGATGCAGATATCAAACCAATTCTCGAGTGGATTAAAGCTGAGACTCCTAAGCCACACTGGAGCGAAGTTGCATCGCTGAGCTCGACCACGAAGAGTTATTGGGCTCAATGGGATAGTCTAGTCATCCAGGATGGAGTCTTGTGCCGTAAATGGGAAAACGCTCGAGGAGACAGCTGTCACCTGCAAATGGTTGTTCCTAAAGCTAAGATACCAGTGGTCCTGCAGCTCTACCATAATGGATGTTCAGGAGGTCATATGGGAGTTAAGAAGACATTGTTAAAGATAAGGGAAAGATTCTACTGGATTCATTGTCGTGATGATGTTGAGGACTGGTGTCGCAAGTGTACCAGTTGTGCGGCCGTGAAGGGACCTCATACACGTAGCAGAGGCGCATTGAAATTGTATAATGTTGGTGCACCCTGGGAAAGAATTGCTATAGACGTGGCAGGACCGTTTCCTGAAAGTGAAAGCGGAAACAAGTACTTCATGGTCGTAATGGATTACTTCACTAAGTGGCCAGAAGTCTTTGCTATTCCCAACCAAGAGGCATCAACAGTTGCAGATAAATTAGTGCACGAAGTCTTCTGTCGTTTTGAAGTGCCTTTAGAAATCCACAGTGACCAAGGAAGAAATTTTGAGTCTCAAATATTTCAAGAAATGTGTCGAGTGATGGGTGCTCACAAAACCAGAACCACCTCTTACCACCCACAATCGGACGGAATGGTGGAACGATTTAACCAAACACTAGAGAGGTATCTGGCAAAAGTAGTTGAAAGTAAGCAAAAAGATTGGGACAAACACATCCAACCGTTTCTTCTGTCATACCGAAGTGCAGTCCACGAATGTACTTCCGTAACACCAGCTTTTGCAAACTTCGGAAGAGAACTACGGTTGCCCGCAGACTTGATCACTGGAATACCCCCTGATACCCCGCGAAGTATAACGGAGTACGCGAATGACTTGCGGAACAAGATGAATGACATTTATGAGCATGTCAGACAATCGGGCCAACAAATGTCTGAAAAGATGAAAACCCGTTATGACCGGAAAGCGAATAATAAGGGCTTCGAAGAGTGTTCGCTAGTATGGCTACATAATCCAGTTCGCAGTAAAGGGAGATCTCCGAAGCTACAAGCAAAATGGGATGGGCCATACGGGGTAGTCACTAAAATCAATGATGTTACCTACCGGATACAGAAGTGTCCAAGAGGCGCCCCAAAGATAGTTCATGTAGATCGACTGGCGCGATACCTTGGAACCGATAATGCTCGGGACGAGCATGTCTTAGGAGGGGGCAGTGTTGCGCCATAACCAGATGAATCTAGTGTCCACTAGAAGAATCGAGAACTGTCGAGGACAACGCCATCTAGTGTCGGAAAGCGCGCAACTGTGTGCATTATGACGATTACTCGACGCTAGATGGCGCTACAAGCAGCTCTAGAGTAATCTATTTAGCCTAGAGACATCGATCGAATATTTTCGTAGTTTCGAGTAATTTCCACGGCCATATAAAAGCGGAACGTGTTGGCCGTAGGGACAGTATTGTTTCACGATACAGCGGATAAACATCGAAGAGATCTTTAGTGCGACTAACGAGTGATTTAGTGATTTCTTATTGTAAAAAGTGTTCTTAATAAATATTGTGTTATTTTTGGTAATTAATCGAGTACTTTAATTTATTTAATACCCAGCTCGTAACAATATTAACAGAGGAAAACCAAACGCAAAACGGCGGTTGTCGACCCCGAAGATACCTAAAGAGAATTAAGCATAAATATAAATAATTTATGATTAAATAAAAATATGGAGTGTAATCACTCTTATTCATACTCGGGTGTCGTGGAACCAAACTACATACGCAAAGAGAATGAAAATTTTAAACAAGATCAGTACCATCCTGTCTGGTCAGCGTAATAGGCAAAAAACTCCTCGCTAAGGAGAGACCTATGTCCATCAGTGGACCGTTAAGCCCGGCAACACACATTCTGAATCCGAATTCGGAATTCCGTAAGCTTGGCGCACAAGTTAGGTTTTTTGCGTACCTACGGAATATTTCCCAGTACATTGAGTGGTAGAATGATTGGGGAAATAACATTTTCACTGTAATTTGTAGATTCACTTAAATATCAAAGATATAAGATTCGGCTAACAATATTAACAATATAACAATCTTAGCCAGGTTCACTTATATATATGTGATCATTTCTAAGCGCATTGAGACCTCTCTTCCTAACATAATTAAATTTTGTAATAGGGTGTCAATAATTGTGTAGTTTCCTTCAACGTATACTCGTAGTTTAAAATCAACGATTTGCATTTTTAGACATTCGATTTGTTAGTATGGTTATTAGATACTACTCACAAGCCTGTATCTATGATATGTGTTAGCAGGCTACTCGACTACGTAGCTCAACTAGTTTTTAATGTTATAATTTCGTAAGTGACAAAGAAGTCTTTTATATGTTTTAATAAAAGAGAAAGATAAGTAATTGTACGCCTGTTTTTCCAATCTTGTATAACTTCTTTGATAAGTTGCACCGATGCAAAATCTTTGACATCACTGGTGTAACAATCCTTGTATGAGGGATGTTTTTCAACAGCTACTATTAATGTTTCTGTTTCACACATTCTGCGATGCACTCGTGGTGAAAGGAACGACACATCTAATATGCACAGTATGTAGTGCCGTTTCGAATCGAAATTTCCAAACGTGTGCGGCAGTCCATAGAAAATGCATGGAAGTGCTGCGTTCCGTATAACGGTTTTATGGTTTTTTTCCGAATGGTGTTTCCAAAAGCACGGGCTTGTACTCGAAACGGAATATATTGCGCACGGGAAAAAAATGAACGTGTGTGGCAGTAAATGTGTTTATTTATACCTATATGATGTTTTCGGGTCTCTGAATTCTAAAAAACTAATGATTAGGATAGGATTAGGTACGTGTGCAACCGGGCTAGACCGTAAAAAAATGGCTTCAAAACAAGACATTTATATACTTGCACGTGGCAAGGATTAAATGCTTTTCCCAACATATTTACACACCATTGTTTTGATAGAGTGTAATGGACTCATTTACTATTATTAGCACCTTTATATTAAAACGTCTCTCATAAATAAATTTATAATATTTTTAAAACACTGATAATACTTTAAATTTAACAATTTACAAGAGAATACGCTTTGGATCTTAAAGTATAGGTACTTAGATTTATCGTGTATAGAGACTATTTTTAATTACTATTGAACTATCGTTTCCTTATAAGAATTACCAGTACCTACATTTTCAAAAATAAGGATTAAATACCAAGTTTCAATATTATACCGAAAACATCTTTGGGCTTAAACTTAACATTTACCAAGAAACTACTTTAGGAAATTAATATCTCAAAAATCTTTACTCAAAAAAGGTCTTACGATAAGTGATTAGAGTTTTTAATAGTTCATGGAATTTTACTATCATTAGGGCCTTATTTTCTTGAGCAATAATCAAGGGTAACGATTTTCTATATAATTATAAATTCTAAATTGTTTGTAGTGTAATTGGCCTGACGCGTAGCATTCGCTCATCCTAGCTTATTGTGATTGTAGATCGTAAACCGGTTAGACTAGAAAATTGTTATCATGTCTTAGATACATTTATAACATTGGATATTAATTACTACGTTTAAAAATTAAAAAAAAGAAGTAAACCATTTAAACCTCAATGTGGTTGAAAAAAAAACAATAACTAACTTGCACACACACGACACACACACACACACACACACACACACACAAGAACATAGTCAGTTGTGTCTAAGACCTTCATGGAAAACCAAATGGCACTTTCCGAGGTCATTGTTGTTTTTTGTTTTAAATATACTATATACGAGTATATATAATATACTTACAAAAAAAAGTATATAAATATTCAAATCAGTTGTCTAGTACCTATACAAGCTCAGCTTAGTTTGGGACTAGATGTCATTGTGTGTTAGATGTCCATAATATATAACATATTAAATCTGCCTCGCATAATACTCGTATATTAAAACTGCCTCGGTGGCGCAGTGGTAGTGAATGCGACTGCTGTGCTTGAGGTCTCGGGTTCGATTCCCGGGTCGGACCAAATGTTTGTATGATCTGCAATCTGCCTTGGTTAACATTTTAGATTCTTTATTGATATAAAGAATAATAAGATTTTATTATGACTAATTCAAAACACATAAGAATTATGGCTATATTTCTTAAATAAAATGTTAGTTTGTATTTCATTTCTTTACCATTCTCAATCTGTTTTTAAGTTCACCTACATCTTCCTTTTTCTGCATCGCTAAATGCTTGTGAATACTTTAACAACGCACAGAGTAAATAAATTAAATAAATAAATATTCCGGACATCTAACACACAACGCCATCTAGTCCCAAGCTAAGCAGAGCTTGTGTTATGGGTACTAGACAATTAATATAAATACTTACTTTTTTTTTTAAATACATACTTATTATACATAGAAAACACCCAAACTCCGAAACCAATATTCGCAGATCATACACACATTGGGTAATCGAACCCGAGACTTCAAGCTTAGCAGTCGCATACGCTACCACTACGCCACCGAGGTAGTCATACAAATACAGCATGAAATTGGCTAGCAACAGAACTGATCAAAATTTTGCAACCAAAACCACAAGGAGTTAAATTAAAAACATCGTGACGTCACCGTGTCGTGAAAACTAAATCATCTTTTGTTTTTATGTGTTACAAGGTACAAGCTCAAAGCTTGAACTTGCGGTACTATCTCTCAGTCTTGCGGTGACGACCCATCGAGCAACATGAAGAACTTGTTAGCAGTTGTCGCTATATTCGCCGTTTTCTCGGTAAGATATTATTTATTTAATCATCAATATAAAAAAAAGCTTCCCTTTTTAGGATTTTTTCTATAGATTGCTTCAAGTAAGAACTTCATATAAATACATTATAGATATTATTATCTATTTATTTTTTTTATTTATATTATTATTATTTATATTAATAATCTCCTGTATATAAATAAACTTGTATGTATCTTTTTAGGAATAGTTAATTAAAGTAGTTTCAAAAATATAATACAGATAATTTAGAAATTACAACTAATTTATTTCATTTTAAACATGAGTCAAGGCCAGGAATATGAGAATTTTGTAACACAACGCAGACGATATTTATAACACAAGTAGGTACACACATATTCATAAATTTATATTCATACATACACATATAATTTATATATATATATGTATCTGCTATTTATTATTCGGTTACGCCTCTCGAAAGTAATATTTTTTTTCCGCTTTATGCAATATTTATCGTTAATGCTGACCGCCTATTATAATAATAAAAATATTTCGGACATCTAACACGCAACACCATCTAGTCCCAAACTAAGCAGAGCTTGCATTATGGGTACCAACGTATGGTGATACGAGTATATACGGGGTAAAAAGATAAATCAATAAATGAAATCCTATGATCACGTATCTCTTGCGTTCTCAATTAAAATGGTTACCCATTCGTCAGCAACGTAAATAGCGAACGCTGACCTCTCTCTTTTCTTTTCTTATCTTAACCCTAACTTGCGTTTTCTATCCTCTAATCACGACAGAAATCTTCGTTCAATGAATAATCTGTTTCTCCTGTGTCCTTGTGTGGCAAGGACACTCCGTCTTCATAAGCGCATCGTTCCTTGTACAAGTAGTACTGCTATGGAACGCGCTCCCACTTGAAATCAGGATGTACACTAACCGTTACACATTTGAAAAACGTGCATAATTACCTTCTTTAGATAGCGGAATAACTTATACTATAACAGTACACTTAGTTATTATATATACATTATTAGTTATTTGTTATATTGTTATGAGTGCAAAGTTGCTTTTTAACCGCGTTCTCAATTTTGATGACCGAGCAAGCAAATTATTCTAAAATTAGAATCCTGAGCGTTAGCGAGAGCACGAGGAGAAAAATCTTTGCTTTCGAGTGCAACACGTAACTTTTCATCCTACCTCAGCGAGAAAATATTTTTCATATTTTTAAAATTTTAAATTAGACTTAAAAGTCTAATAACAATTTTAAAAATAAATGACGTTGAATAAACCTTCTCGTTGCTAGAATTACACATTTTAGATGTTTCACTTGTTTTAAAGTATCTTGTTTTTAACAATATTCACGTCATATTATATTAATATAAAGAAAGTGGCGCTGGTAAAGAAAAATAAAAAAAGTACACCAAGAAGGTGCCGAGCTTTTAACAAATTAAAAAAGTTTGCATGATAAATTCGGCACCATGAACGTAAAGTAAACAAACTTAGTGCACACGATGTTCTAAATTCAATTTACTTTATCCTCTTGCGGCTTTTGCATTCAGATATCGAAGGAAAAAATACTTTTTTTTTTACAATGTACGATTTTTAAGTATTTGATTTTTTTTGTGTATTTATATGTATAAGCGAATGTATGTATTTATATATTTTTGTGTGTGTTAGTTTATGTTAATTGTATCTGTTTCTGTTGCTGATTTATAACCTTGTTGCACCTACCTTACCAGATCTCGATACTCCCAGAAAATTTGGTTGGTAAGGACGCCCTAGGCATTCAGTCCACCGCGCACAAGTGCATGAAGTTGTAAAATAAAAAAAAAAAACCTTTAAGGTCTAAGAAATAAGAGGTTTAGTATCTAAAAAAATAGGTTTAAGATCTGCAGTGTATTCTGCGTCTACCTATAAAATAAATTCTAATATATTTTTCTGTTTCAGACGATATCTGCTTTCCAAGGAAAAGCACCGACGAAGCAGCTTAACGATGGCAATCATATTCCATCTCTAGGCTTAGGGACTTACGGTTTTGTAAGTATAATAGAACCTTATCTTCTCCATGTGAATAATTAAAGAGAGCTTTACTTTTTATATTTGAATAAACAGCAACTCTTAAAACTCCTAAATAAATTTCAAGAGTTAATTGTTTAGCTTCATAGCATAAAACTTTATTCTTGTTTAAGGATCGCACACGTATTCTCAGGTTTCCTTAATCTTAAAGCTTTGACAATCGACTTTTTACTAGAAATGAATTCGTTAGAAGAATACATTTGTGTATCCAAGAAAATAGAGCCTAGTTGCTCAACAACTAATTAGTTAACCATTTTTTGTAAATAGTTAAAATAATTTAAGATTTCATGGTTTTCCTCTAATTTGATTTATCCAGTTTGTTAGAGAGATTTCATTTCAAAAGTACAGGGTGTAATTTTTACAGATTTTAATCGGTTCGATTCCCGGGTGTAGCAAGCGAATTTTCGGAAATCTTTGAATGCAGTTTTCGTTCTTTTCAAAAATAAAGGAATGTTTTCTTTGAGTAAAATTTTCTATCTACAACATTAAGAGAACTTTCCTTTCAGGTGGCATTACAAAATTCCACTCTGTATATAATCATAAATAGGAGTACAAGTAAAAACTAAATTAACATAGAACTTGTTTAGTTTTCAGTTATTATTTGCTTGTTTATCAACAGCAGCAATAATTCTTAGCTACAATTATACCTATGTATAAAAATCTATTATTATACGTAATCAATCAGGAATTACTAAAGCTTCACACAAATATAAGTTTTATAAAAACTTTGATTTGTATTTCTTGAAGAAAAAAACATTCTAATGGAATAAGATTTATTTGTTTTTAAATATTTGAAGTCAAATCAACGAAGTCAAATAAATCATTTGATACATTTTCAAAACTTTTTCAACACAAATGAATTTAAATTAATCCTAATAAAGTTTGTTCGTTTGTAATTCGTTATGCTTCACAATAGAGCTTGAAATCGCTATTTATGTTTCTAATGGTTCTATCACGACATCGTTAACAACCATCTGAACGATTAAAACCTTTTTTTCAACAATAGAACTCAATCTAGGATGGATGAAACCTGTTACGTTTTGATCGCACGTGTGTAATAGGAAAACAGATGATAAAACTAAGCCAGAAAACAATTCTATATGAACTTTCTGTAAATATCAAACAAAATTAAATATGAGGAAAACATTTAACTAGTTTTAGATTATACTAGCTGACCCGACAAACGTTGCTTTGTCATAAAAAGGAATACATATTTTAGGGGTGGGTCAATAAAAATCGTGATGGAAAATTCAGGGTTGTATGTATTTTCTAATGCTATATCATAAAAAATAAAAAAAATAAAATTATCCAGATTATAAAAAAATATATTAAGGGGTGGGTCACCCTTATCATTTAGGGGTATGAAAAATAGATGTTGGCCGATTCTCAGACCTTCCCGATATGCACATAAAATTTAATAAAAATAGGTCCCGCCGTTTCGCAGGAGTATGGTAACTAACATTGTAACACGAGCTTTTAAATATATGATATTACAACCGATCAAAATTGTCTTAGAAATTTAGAAAAGTTACTGGTTACATGGTATGTGTTACTTATAAGATTTTATGGTATAGTTATACGAGTAATATATATTAATAAGGTATGTCATTTCAGCAAGACATACCTAAAATTCGCAAAGCCATTTGGGATGCCATCGAAGCTGGGTACAGACACATCGACACAGCAGCTCTTTATGGCAACGAAGAAGAGATCGGTAAAGGCATCGCAGATGTCATCAAACAAGGATTAGTGAAGAGAGAGGAACTCTTTGTAACTACAAAGGTGAAATTAAATTTAATATATATTATAAAATTTCAGCACGAATAGGGTCAGGTGGTTCTACCCTCTGACTGACCAATCTGAATTGACAGCATTCAGCAGCATCAGGTAGAGTAGAGTCACTTTGACTGCCTCTGTGGCGCAGTGGTAGCGGATCCGACTGCTGTTCTTGAGGTCTCGGGTTCGATTCCCGGGTCGGACCAAATGTTTGTATGATCTACAAATATTTGTTTCGGAGTTTGAGTGTTTTCTATGTATAATATGTATGTCTTTACAAAAAAAAAGTATATAAGTATTCATATCAGTTGTCTAGTACCCATAACACAAGCTCTGCTTAGCTTGGGACTAGATGGCGTTGTGTCTAAGATATCCAAAATATTTATTATAATTATACATAAAAAATACTTATTTAGTTCGTGATTCTAGTCATTTTGAGATTTATTATTTTACATTCTGTTATATATAAGTGTATAAGTCCATTCATTTATAAATGCTTTAAGAAATACTTTTAACACTTATATTTTTATAAATAAGGTGAGTAAATTTAATTATGTTGAGGTGACTTTTAGTACACATATATGTACATAACAGATGCACGTAAAAATAATGAACTTGTTTACAATTTTGAACAATGTACTTGTTTTTTACGAATACTGCATTTATCCTACTAATACGAGTATTATAAACGCGAAAGTTTGTGAGTATGTTAGTGAGTATGTTAGGTGCTCTTTCACGCAAAAACTACTGAATGGCTTTTGATGAAACTATACAATAATATAGCTTGTACATCAGAATAACACATAGGCTACAATTTATAAAGATACTAGCTCCGTCTCGCGGCGTTGCCCGCGGTTATTGTCGTACCGCGGGTAGCACCGCTGGGTTCAGCTAGTAATATAATATTTTAGATTGTGGATGTTTTAATTACGAATACAGAGTGTTTTAAAGATGCTTTATAATTATGATGCTAATTACTACCTTATTTAAACTTATTTTTATTATTTTAGTTGTGGAATGACAATCATGCTCAGAATCAAGTAGTGCCAGCTCTCCGCGAGTCTCTCAGAAAATTGGGACTTGAATATGTAGACTTATACCTCATCCATAGCCCGGAAGCAAATGATGTAAGTGTTAAATAACTATTAGCATACATATAAGAAATCGTAACATTATGTTCAGTTTGCCAATATATGATAAATTTAATATATGATAAAAAGCAAATTGACTGCACGGTTGGCCTAGTGGTTTAAGCGTTCACTACAACGCTTGCTATGCGCCAAGTGCCCTGGGTTCAAATCCCACGTGGGACATCACTTTGTGTGATTCACAAAATGTTGTCCTGAGTCTGGGTGTTCTTTGTGTCCGTTACATGTATGTTTGTAAAGTCCCCCGCGACACAGGATGTATATTCCTAATGCGGGAGTTGTCTTTTTAAAAAAAATATTTGAAGAAAAATTACAGTCAAGTAAGAAATACTGTCGAAACTGCATGAATCTTGACAAACCTTTTAAAGCTATCCTTATTTTAAAGTTCTTGTGTTTTTGAGTTTCTTTTGTCAGTTGGCAAGCTCTAGAACAATGTGTTCATAGTATTATCGGTCATGGCGAGATGTTACATAATCTATAAGTTGCCTTAGTAGATGCTGTTTCTAATGAACAAAAAAAAATAAAACTCGTTTTAAAAATGAACCACAACAACATCCAACAAACACTATTATTAGTATAGGTAGATAAGTTGTCGATAAAATAAAATTTACGATTGTCTTTAGCATCGAGTATTGTAAGAGAGCAAAGATAAAAAAAGGAATTGATCTTTTCACGTTTTCAATGACTCTTTTGAGTTTGAATAACAAAATATAAGCTTTATAATGTTTGAATAATCTATACTAATAATAAAGCTGAAGAGTTTGTTTGTTTGTTTGAACGCGCAGGAACCGATTATCAGGAACCTTTGGTCCGATTTCAAAAATTATTTTAGTGTTGGATAGTCCATTTATCGAGGAAGGCTATAGGCTATATATCATCACGCTACTACTGATAGGAGCGGAGCACCAATGAAGAATGTTTGAAAAACGGGAGTAATTTTCACGCAACGGGCAATATAAGACGCAAACGAGGTTGCGTGGGTCAGCTACGAGTAGTAACCTATAAGTTGCCTTTAGTAGATACTGTTTCCAATAAACAAAAAAAATGATAACTCGTTTTAAAAATGAACAACAACAACATCCAACAAACACTATTATTAGTATAGATAGATAAGTTGTCGATAAAATTAAAGTTACGACCGTCTTTAGTATCGAATATCGAAAGAGAGCAAAGATAAAAAAAGGAATTGATCTTTACACGTACCGTTTTTAATGACTTTTGAGGTTGAATAACAGAATATAAGCTTTATAATATTTGAATTATAATCGTAAGATATTCTTTACAGTAGACATTGTTACAGTAAACGCAATCAGTTCCTGATTGTAATCAGAACCTTGATGAGGAAACTAATGATAGATACTGTTTTTTTTATATGTTTACATAATACAAAGTATAGGAGTCGACTGGGTCACTCTGTCTTGAAGTTTTCCTGCTAACGTCACTATCAATAGTAACAATAATTGGGAAATCCCAATTATTTTTGAACGAAATACTAATACTTAAGTTATTAAAAACACTTATTTAAAATTCATCCCACGTTCATGCTTTGTCCATTCGATTATAGGTTTTATATTGTCCTTGTTATAAGAACAAGAAATGCAAAAATCTATAGATTATGTCTATTTACTGTGTGGATGTAATTCTGATATGAATTCAACGTTTGTTGCTCCACTAGCCTGGTTCACCTACGTGAACTATGGCGAGCTGTTGCCGAAAGTATAACTTGGTGTATATCGGGGAATTACATTTTCCAATAGTACACGGGAAAATATTTTCGTTCGGTTATTGTGATTCCTACATTTCATATTAATGCTTTAGGTAAGGTAAATAAAGAAGTCAAAGTATTTTCTGTATAAAAATGGTTATTTCTTGCCCTAATTTTCCTTGGTCCTTTGAATATATTTTATCTCCCCAAGGACAAAAGATTGCAGATTTACTGGCTTCAAATATCATGGGTTAAAATATACATAATATACAAAATTTAATTCATACAATGACTAAGGCACTTTGAATAAAATTAACAAATTGTACGAATCGTATTCAAATTATAAAACTAAAAATGCCTACACAAATTTACATACAATTGTCTTAGATTCCTTTGTCGACGTGTAATGTATTTTCAAATATGTGGTACCGCTGTGAATTAAAATGGAAATAGTTTCGGGCCTTTTGCCTCTATCTAAAATATCTAAATCGAACCTAATCTAAAACTAAACTAAACTCACTAAATTTAAAATCTTTTTGCAAACATGATCTTTTGGATCATGTTTAAAAACGATTTTAAATGTAGTTAAAAATAAATCTGGTCTGGAAAACATCTATTAAAATGAATAATTAATTTTAGTTAATTTTTAATTAGTAGCCATCTAAAACATAACCGAAATCAAATCCATCCGTTTTTATCTGTAACCATAACTTATTTGAAAAGATGGTGCACATGAGTTTCTCACCAGCTCTTCTCATGAATGCAATACCCATCGGAGCTGGTACTTGGATTGATTTCAATTTAACCTTTGAGTTAAATCGAAATCAATAATAATAATAAATAATAATAAATATTTCGAACAATTTAACACACAACGCTGTCTAGTCCCAAGCTAAGCAGAGCTTGTGTTATGGGTACTAGACAACTGATATAAATACATATATACTTTTTTTTTTTGTAAATACATACATATTATACATAGAAAACACCCAAACTTCGAAACAAATATTTGCAGATCATACAAACATTTGGACCGACCCGGGAATCGAACCCGAGACCTCAAGCACAGCAGTCGCTTACGCTACCACTCGCGCCACCGAGGCAGTCCATCCGTTATTATCTGTAACCATAACTTATTTGAAAAGATGGTGCACATGAGTTTCTCACCAGCTCTTCTCATGAATGCAATACCCATCGGAGCTGGTACTTGGATTGATTTCAATTTAACCTTTGAGTTAAATCGAAATCAATCTAAGCTCCGGTAATTCAAATCATTTCAATGCATTTAGTATTAGGACCTTTTATCACTGAATTGATTACTCGAGTTTTATTTTATATTTTGACGTGTTCAAGTGCCTTTTGGGGCCTATGGAAATAAATGATTTGACTTTGACTATCTAGTGTACGTCTTAATGATAAACATATTTTCTTAGCTTAGAAGCAGCAAACGAAGCTTAGAATTTCTAATCACTGTAATACTGTTGCAGGCTGAAGGTAATACCCTGGACATCGACTTCGTGGAAACCTGGCAAGGTATGGAGGAAGCTAAGAGACTAGGACTGGCCAGGTCCATCGGAGTATCAAATTTCGAAACGGAACAAATCGACAAGATTATTAAGAACAGTAACATTGTACCTGCAGTAAACCAGATTGAAGTAAGTTTTTTAAAACTCTTACTTAACGCTTTCACTAGAGAAGGTAAAACATGTTTTAAAAGGTGCGATTGTGTAATCGGGAGTTTTTGAGATATTAATGTGAAACGGATAATGTGATTCCAATAAAACGACGTAAAATAAATTTTAAAGATGTTTGTAAATTTAATTTAGCAGTATTTAAAGTTGAAGAAAATTTCATAATACATTTATCGTCTACTTTTTCTACCTTTATGTGCTAAGTTGTTGGTATGTTGATACAACATTATTTTTATTTACATTTAAATGTCAAAATCTGTAATTGATAGGTCAGCAAAAACAAATAATAATTCAACATAAATGACTAAGCTAGCTACATGCATAGAAATTATTCATCTAAAGTTACTCTTAAATTTAATTTACAAAAATCATTCTACAAAACTCATCAATAATTATGAAAAGAAAACAATATTTCAAAAACGTTCGCAAATCCCATAGCAAGCATATTTATCACTAATCAGTTGTTCTTTTAAGTTTTCTGAGTAAAAATGACATTTACACTACAATTGTTAGAAGTCATTGATTTAATTCTCGACTGCGTCAAAAGAATCACATTACCCTTCTTTTGACGCAGTCGAGTAATAAAAAAAATGTATGTACCTATTCTACGTTATACAAAATATTTACAAATAAAATTAAGAATATCTTTATCTATCTTAAGTATTATCCATTTGAATGTATATTATTAAAATCGATAATTAAAGTCAGTATTAACTGACCGATAAGTTGGTGTATCAATGACCTCATCGTAAATACCCTGTTCTATAATTATTCGGGTATTTCCTTATAAAACATCATTATTGCAAATCAAGTTCAGAAGAATTGAAAAAGAAAAAAACGAACTCTCAAATAATCTTGCTAGTGTTGTAGTCATTAATTAAAAGTATTTGCATATTGATGGTGTTATAACCACGTATATTATGACTACGTAGGTATTTGATAACAGGTACTGTTTGACCATTCAAATATTGTAACTATTATTTTTTTGTATTCGTATTAAGAAACTTATAGTTCTGGTTTTAAAAAAAAACTCCATAGTATTACAGATTTTTTCGTGACACGTACGGACATATCAATTACAAAAATCTTCGGTCTTGATGTCAAGCCAAATCTCAACCATTTGAGGTTAGCACCAAGAGTCTAAGACAATTTATACTGATTTAATTGTGGTTGTTAAAAATTATTGGCCTTAAACTATGGCTCTGTTCGTTCCGTCTGTTCTATGTACTGATAGTAGGGGTTACAATGATGATCTCTAAGCCAGTCTCACGTAGATCAGTCTATTACGCAGGAGAGTTTATAGTGCACAAGTGTGTGCGCAAATACAGGTGCATCTCTGTTCCCTTTCTCTTATAATCCGATGGGACGGTTAACCGACACGACCGGGAAGAGATCAGGCGCAGGACCGACCGCTTTACGTGTAAATTGCTGTTTTAAAATAGCAGTTGCAGTTTCTAAGGCAACGACAAAACCAAGGCGTGTCGCAAAAAATAAGGTCTTTTAATTTAATGGTCATTAAGCTTTTGAATATATTTCCATAGTTTTCTTTCATTCTACCTTCAAACTTCACGAAAAGAGAATACTCAAATCTCAAAAGCCAGTAACCCAATTTTCGGTTTTGCAGGTGTTCACGGACTTCAGTAACTATCTACTTTCCAATATGTTTAAAATTAGCGGTAATGCTTAGCGAAATATAGTAAATGGAAATAGGAAAATATAATAATATTCTATAATTTAAAACATCTTGATGTACCTACTTTAGATGTAGAACAAAACTTGCTAAAACCAATTTTTATTTTGCAGAATCAATTAATTAAGTTGTTTTGCTAGCGACCTTCTGTTTTTTCTTTATAAAACATGCTCATAATATCTCGTAAATAAAGTATAAAAGATAAAATTGGAACATTATTTTTCTATTATTATCTTTTATATAACGAACGAGCGTTTCAAGTTTCCATTAATTTTAAAAATCTTTATACAATTATCTAGGTGCCGTAGACTCCACCGCGAGCCCCGGTGGAGTAACGTCCCACACTTTAAAAAAACCGTCCAAGTGCAAGTCAGACTCGCCCACGAAGGGTTCCGTTATCTAACTAACAAAAACGAGCAAATAATCACGTATTTGTATGGTAGCCCCTCTTAAATATGTAGTTTATTATAATTTAATTAATTATTTTTAAAGTGAATATATATCTAAACATTCTTTGAAATATTTCAAGTGTCTGTCTGTTGCCGTTATCAACATCGAGCAAAAACGAGCACATAAATCACGTTTGTTGTATGGGAGCCCCCTTTAATATTTATTTTATTCTATTTTTAGTATTTGTTGTTATAGAGGCAACAGAAATACATCATCTCTGAAAACTTCAACTGTCTAACTATCACGGTTCATAAGATACAGCCTGAAGACAGACGGACGTCGAAGCCTTAGTAATAGGGTTCCCGTTTTTTATTCTTTGGGTTCGGAACGCTTAAAAGGTCTTTGTTCAGCAGTGGATGGCTATAAATGATGAACTAGAGATAATGTAAGCTGTTAAAGGTTATATTTGTATCATGATCTTATACAGAGTGCGTATTCTTCTTCGTACAGGTTCTATATAAAAAAGAAAATTAATGTCTGTTTAGTTTCAAATATTTCAAACAGCTTCTAAATGCATATGAAAGTACATACGGCTTATACCTCAAAGAGCGATTGTTAAAATTTGTATGTCTGTCTGTTTGTTCAGGTTAATCTCCAGAACGGCTAAACGGATTTTGACGGTACTTTTACTGGCATATAACGGATGATATAAGGAATGATTTAGGTTAATTTTTAGACTAGCTTTGCCCTGCTGCTTTACCCGCGATTCGTGTTATGCCGCGGGTAACGTCGCATGACTTAGCTAGTTTAAAACTAAAAGCTACTCAAGAACAATAATTAATTTTATTTCTTAATAAATTTCTAGATCCACCCATCAAATACGAAGGAGAAGGAAGTAGCTGAGTGCTTCGAGCGAGGCATCGTGGTTGTGGCTTACAGTCCGTTCGGCTTCTTCGTTTCCAGAAACGGAGCCTCAGTGGTCAACAAAAACGACCCCAAGATTGTAAACATTGCTAATAAGTACAGAAAAAGTATCAACCAAGTTATTCTGCGTTATGAGGTAAGGTTTCATGATTTGTAATAAGAATTGGTATCTTAATCATATCAGCCCCTTAGCCAAGATGCGAGTGGTTCGCATTGGTTCTCTTTCTACAATTACTTATAATAATAATAAAACTTTATTTAGATAAACACAGCACACAACCAAAATACAGCTTTTCAAACACAGTAAAAAATATAAAATAATGCGATTTTGACAAATACTTTTCTTTTTGAAACGTCAATCAAAGCCAAATCACGTGGCATTGGTGGTGACGTGCAATAATGTGCACTATAGCAAGCATACACAATTTTTGGATTTTACGGTAAAAGAAACAGATAACAATCGATGAATTCATCCACATAACTTGTACGCAACAAATTTAAGCCTCATAAACTGACTAATCAACCATGAAAAGAGGTTGTACGCCGCGTCTCACAAAAAGGCGAAGTCTCAGCACACACTGCGATGGGCTCGGTACATCCCAGTACTGATTTTCAGCGCCTACCTACACCCACCTACACTTAAGCCTCTTTAACTCTCTTGAAATAAAAATAAATAATTAGGTGTCCCAGGCCCTTAGCCAAATTGTCATTCTACCAACGTGAACCAACAAAAGTAATGGAGTGACGTCATTTCAACGCGGCTAATATTGTGAATAAACCATAGTGTACAGAAGTTCACCTGTACCTATACTAGTATTGACATTCTTAGCTATGAGAAGGTTTGATTCGCGTAATGTAAAGAAAAACTGTATAAGAATTTATATCAGTTGTCTAGTACCCGTAATACGAGTTTTGCTTAGTTTAAGACTAGATGGCGTTGTGTGTTAAATGTCTGAAATATTATTTTATTTAAGTTCTTTTTATTCGTATGTATAAATCGATATTTAAGTATCATGGTTATTATAATAGTTATGGAGACTGCTCCTATTTTAAGAATCGTAAGCCGATGGTTGATGACTTATAAATATTTTATTCGATACAATACAAATCGAACAGACAGTTTAAGAGATAGGTAAGTCAATTGAAACAAAACAAAACAATAGCTTAAATAAGTATGTGTTACTACAGAACGATTTCTAATTTGATAAACAGTTTAAAAAATGTGATGTATGGTGATAAAAACAATAGTCATCAATATCAAATTATATTGTTAGATGATGTCTTAATGAATGCCTTGGTGGCGTAGTGGTAGCGTATGCGACTGCTAAGCTTGAGGTCTCGGGTTCGATTTCCGGGTCGGACCAAATGTTTGTATGATCTGCAAATATTCGTTTCGGAGTTTGGGTGTTTTCTATGTATAATATGTATGTATTTACAAAAAAAGTATATAAGTATTTATATCAGTTGTATAGTACCCATAACACAAGCTCTGCTTAGCTTGGGACTAGATGACGTTGTGTGTTAGATGTCCGGAATATTTATATATTTAATTTTCTATTAAAATATTTTTAAACTTATTGCACTACTTGCATAAATACGGCCTTAATGCCATGAGGCATTCTCTCCCAGTCAACCTTCAGGTGTTGTAGAAATATGATGCGGTAGTATTATCTTAATTAATAACATTTCTAATTTATTTACAGCTCGACCGAGACTTAATCCCCATCCCCAAGTCCACAAATCGCCAACGGATTCAAGAGAATATCAACGTATTTGACTTCCATTTGACAGATGATGAAATCGCCACAATTGGCAGTTTTAACCAGGATAGGGGCATTTTTGATTAAACTATACTTCATATATATATGTATAAAATAATGTCTTATAAGAGTTTCAGTACTATAAAACTCGAGTTGATGTAAAAAAATTCAAGAAAGCATAAGTGTTGTTGTATGTCAAATATGTTGTAAAGAATTCCTTCCTAATAAAGATTCCTGAAATATTCATAAACTATGCTCTTTTAATTTTTTGACGTGACAACGTCATATAAATTGGTTTGCCGGGTGACACTTCAAGAAACTGCGTTACGCTCCGCTCACGTTATGCGCTCACAATGAGAGCGAGTGAGAGGCACGCGTCCCTTCCACTCGGGCATGGTTAGCCCGCCTAAGAGCGAGAGAGACAGACATAAAAAGTGAAAGGCACGCGTCGAATTATATTTAAAACGTTAAAATTAATGTTTTAAATATAATTCTTTGTATAAATAAATGTTTTAAATTGTTACTATTATTTCATCCTTCTTCCTAGTATACGAATGAATATTCACATTAAAATTATTTTACCACTCAAAGCTGAAGCGTGGCTCTACACTTTTATGTCATTCTCTTTCATACATCAATGATCAATCTGTGATCAGTCCTTGAAGTTTTTTTTTAATTATCAATGCTGTGAAACTTTCTTCTCCATATTTTTTTACCAGCTTCCCGCTTATTTTTGATATTATAAAAGCTACACAAAGCAAATAATAATAATGTGAAATAAAACACGAAAATTAACCGATATCTATATTTAATTTTAATTTTTTAGCACTTTATTTACAACACAAAAGCTAAATTCCAAAGCTCTCTATTATTAAGTATATAATTATTCGATTGTCATGATATTGGGAGATTTAACGATATTAGTCAAATCATTGACAATTTGAACGCTTTGAGTAAATTTTGCTATTAATATTAAAACTTAAGAATTATAAGACAAAGTTAATTAAAATTGTTGTCCTTAAGAAAATACACACGAAACTGTTTTCTAACGTTACTTTTTTTTAAGGATCATTCAATTTCTTAATGTACTGTTCTTTGTAATAATTTCTCTTATGTCGATTGCCTAACTTTGAACCATGAGGTCTATTCTCTGCGGCATTCAATTATATATTGATTCAACCATTTCCTTATGAAGTGTTTCATGGTTAAATTAGAAAACTGTTCGATCTCATTAAATAATATTACAAAAGCATTTATTATTCAAAGATCAGGCTTCGTATATTTAGCAAAGACTATCGTGTAACATACTCTTGCGGTTAGTAAGGCACATGGGTTGTAATTTATTTTAGCAAGTTGGCGTTCGATTGAATATAAGCTTTATCTGTTTCTAACAAGAGCCGCTTTTGTTTAACCGTTTTATGAAAATAGACAATATGTTTTCTTATTTCGTAATCTGCCTCCCTATTTGAAATCGATAAAAAATATTTGCTTTTCTTTCTATTGAAACAATCCAAGCTAAAAACAGCTTTATTTATAGTTCAATTAGTTTGCAAATGTATGTTAACTCTGTACATATAAATTCTAAGTCATTACTCTACATAATTAAGTGTTATACTTAGTCTCTATATATTTCTATGAAAACTAATTAACTTCAATCAATGGAAAGTTGTCTAAAGGAACCGTCGATACCGAAAAGTTCGTCGTAGTTGGTGGGTTTGCCTGGCCGTAGGGACTCATTCGCCATAATAGTATCTTGCTTCTTGAACCACTCACGGTACTCTTGGAGTTTTAGTTTCCATTGCTCTGTAAATTGTAAAACATACTTATATGAGTCATATGTAAGAAGTGAAGGTAGAGAAAGTAGACTTAAAATGTAATTTGTAAAAATAATCAGTAGACTTATTTATGTAAATAAAAATTAATCGACATACTCGTATGTGTTGCTAAGAGCAAAACTCAAAAACCGTTCGACCAATTAAATTAATTTTGAAGTGAAACTTCTTTAGAATCGTTGTGATTTCAAACCGAATGCAACGGAAAAAACGACAGGTAAGAGACACAAAGCGAGAGAGCAAATGTCGGTCTCATTCTTTTGTCGATTTACTGAATTTTCACTTCAATCTTGTTTGAATCGCACACACACCTTTTTTTTCATATTTTCTGTAAAGCTCGAGAAAGGTTCTTGTGGAGAGAAAAAAACGTAAAAACTATTTTTTTTATTGGACTGCGACAGACAGAGAAAAGTCTTTTGGGCAGCTAGTGTAAAATACAGATGACTTTGTCTTTGAAAGTTCCTTCTTGTTTAGATACATATACCATGATCCATTAAGTATTTAGCCGCAATGCTTTCCATAAATATATATTATAAAAATTCTGTTTCTTATATAAAATAGTAATAGCCCTGTTTCTTGGTCAAGACAAAACGACTTTTAGAATGTTTTGAATTGTATCAGTATCAATAAACATATGACATCATACCATCGTCAAAAACCAGAAACACTAGGTAATAGTGAAATTTAGTATTTAGTAGTACCCAAATTACCTTCTTTATAACGAGAGCCTTATGTCTTAATTAATAAAGGCTGAAATTGATTATGAAATATATTTTATAATTAATTTCAGTAGTACTTTACGATATACCTATTTGATTGTAAAAACCCTTACCCTGTAACTGTGCCATTGTGCCGCACTGACCGCCGTACTCTGCAGGCAACATGTCTTGAGGAATATACTTATATAGGTCTTTGACATCCTTGTGGATGAAGATCTGAAATTACAAATTGCTTAATGATATATTGCCTAAGAATTATTTAAAGAAGTGTTCCGGATTGATGAGAAACCTGTGATCTTTTGAGGCAAAAATATATTAGTTTTTGTAATATTTAAATTTATGTAGATCTTCGACTGAGCTCTCTGCTTTAGTTAGTGATAAATAACTAAATCAGTGTCTGTATCCTGTTATAGTGTAAAATACTATTGCTTTAGGGTATCTTATATTTGGTTTATATGACAAATAGATTAATACAAAAATTGGGTACATTAGTAGAGACCGAACTTCTGTCTGACTGAAATGGCAGAGATACCCTGATCTGGCATAAGAGTGCGAAATAATAGTAAGTACCTTTTAGGGGTGAGATAAAAAAATATAGCTATGTTTTGTCCACGCGCAAGGCGCATTAATTGTTCCCCTCCCTCCAGTTTTGTTATTTTAGGTGTTTTGTAGCACGCTGTGACGTCTATTATTAATACATTATCCATTGTGGGGTTCACAACAATTTTGATGTTTATCAAATTCTAAGTATAATTTGGATGTAAAACGACTGATTGTATATAAGTACTACTTACTCGTTTTCTTATTTTCTCCTTTAAGAAAGGTTTGACAAAGTTGACGAACCGTTCCACAAGCGGCGATGTGTTCACGATGTGCACCTCTTTAAGTTTAATAGGATAAGCCTCCTGCAAATTATAAGAATGGTTTAATTACTACATTTTCTAAGGAAAGCAAATACATACAAATACATTTTTACGGATCCACGCTTCGGCATGAATGTGCCGGCCGGAGCACCTGCGCTGTTTTTACGGAATGAGTGAGGAAACCGGAAGGGCCATATCCCAACATCTTCCCCCATCCCCTTCCCCACCCCCCGAAGTCCGGCAACGCACTTGTGATGGCTCTGGTGTTGCGGATTTCCGTGGGCGGCGGTAATCACCTACGTCAGGATATGTCTGCTCGTTTGCCCCCTATTCCGTAAGAAAAAAAAACATCCGATTGTATCATGATTATGGCCTCATCAATGCAATAATGGGGAACACTACTGTTGAAGTATTGGAGAAGGCTGACCGACTTAGAGTAGCGGCCAAAATCTCGACAATACCACTGAATAGACTAGCATCTCAATATAATAGCTCTGATTAGCTCTGAGTTGGCTTGCATAAGACGTTTGGTATTGACGAAGGAGATTAGGTTGAGTTTGAGAGCAATATAAGTAGCAGTACACAAGAGCAAAACAATGCTTCCTTACCTGAATGCAAATCATGAACTTTTTAATCGTACCGGCAGACAGCTTAGCCAGCAAGCTGGGGCCGAGAATAGCTGCATCCAATACATAAATGTCTCCAGCCACTCCTTCTTTTTCTTCTGTGAGCCTTACATCGCCTATCATAAGTGCTAGTTTTAGGGTATCTGTAATCTGCTGAGCGTTGAGGTCTGGATGGGTTCCTGTCAAAAGATTTCAGTAAATATTATAGAAAACCATTAAAATAATAATGTAATCCTTGAACAGAAGAAGAAAAATTAGCAATCGTCATGTCAAGCGGGCATGTTGTTGACTATTATTCTTAAGGCGATAAAGTAGTTACGATTGTCTTACCTCTACATATTGTGACTCTTCTGCCGTTCGGTGTTATGCCTGGTAGTGGAGGACCTTGACTGAAAATCATATAAATTGAAGTATTATTCTCAAATCCCAAAAAAAACTTATATTTAATTATTATGCATTATTTTATGTAAACAGTTTATCTAGTGTACAATAAAGATTATTCTATTCTATTCTTCGTTTCCCTGCCAAAAGTTCCGTATGAAACGTACTATCAATTCATTTATTAATGAAATCGTTAAAAATCAATAATTTGATGGCTAATACAGTTTCAAGCTATGAAGTGTGGCATAAAGTTTAAATATTAGTTTTAAATGTAAAATTATATGTTTTCCTAAACTTACATCTTATTGGTCATGATATCGTCCAACTCAGGAATTGTAGCATCTCTTTTGGAGAAGAACTCGGGGCAAGCAGCTCGCATAGTGAAATACATGTCCAACTTTCTTTTACACTTCTCCAGGGAAAAACTACTGCCTCGTAGGAATGTCATGATTGGTCCAATATCTGAAGTTATAAGGTTATATTTTAAAAATGAGAAATAAGTATGATGGTCTGTTAACACTAAGCTATGTAAGTGTTTGTGGAAAACTAACCTGACTACTATGACCTGAATAAAATTTTCAAAAACTGACTGACTGACTGACTAGGTATGTTATGATTTTAATCCCTTGAAAGCATTGAAACTTGAATTTTTAGTATTTTTATACCATTAGAACTTACCCCAGTCATTAGGCAGGTGTGGTTGTCTTTTTAGCCATTCTCTAATAGCAGCCGCATCCCTGTCTCTTGTGTTAACATCTTCTTTTAGCTCCACGCGGATACTTTTCCACATTTCGCCAGCTGGCTGTTCCAGGATCTCTTGTTTTAGCTTCATTTTGCTCTGAAAATTAAAAAAAATACATAGCATAAGAAAACTTAATTTGGTGTATTTTATATTAGTTTGTGTTTGCTTTTTTGCAAGAACTTATAAGGTGTTGTTTATAAGGTGGAGTCACACCAGTTTATCTTACATAGGTATGTAGGTACAGAAAATGATACAGATATCTATATGCAGTCGCTAATTTTTTGGTATTAAACAGAGATTACTCCTTCTTAAAAGGTCGGCAATGGACTTGTGATGCCTCTGGTGTGGCGGGAGTCTAAGGGCGCCAGTAATCGCTTACCATCAGGCGACAGTCTGCTCGTTTGCCCCCTTCTAAAAAAAACATTATTGTTTACGGAGCTTGAATTATAACTTCAGGTTTCACCTAGGACTCTAAACATAAAATTCTTATTGTTTTTGGGTTTTAGATTTTTTGATAGATCACATTATTTATATTCAGAAGCGCCTATTTAAATTTAAATTGTATTTAAATCTCATTATGAGTGATAGATTGCTTTGTTCTATCTATGTGTCATTTACGTTTTCATAAAATCATATTCAATCATGCTATATAAGCCATAAAATAAAAGCTCTACTCATGATATGTTCTTATTTTTACTGAAATTGAAATGTCTGGTGATGCAATGAAGAGTTGCTGATAATATTATATTGTCTATAACAATAAATTTTAATGGATATTTAATCTATCATATTATTAAACTCAAGACTATGTTAGTCGTTATTGATTGAGTGTTGCATGCATTTAGAATTTTGATTGTAATAATAGAATTTTGATTTTTGTAGCAATTAGTATTATCATATACTATTTTGGCTCCCAAGTCACAGGTGATAAACCTAGTTTGGGAGCCAAGAACAAGATCTAACATATTTGTTTACATATGAACTGATTGTTATTTGTTTTAATTAGATTTTAACAATTAATTGTATTATCTGTAAACAAGGTGGAATGAGTGCATTTTTATGTACCTTAATAAAAAATATTATTTACCTAGGCCAATAACATCAAAAAGAGACGTCTTTCGATTGCCTATGTTTTGTATAACTATAGTTTAAACCCAATTTACGTTATATTGGAACGTTGTGCATCCTATTAGTGCCAGCCGGAATTATTAGGAATATTATTGAAATATTAGGAAGGGAATAGTAGAAAAGAAAAATATCTTTTTAGGGAAATATCCCCGTAGAGCAATATTCTTTTACAGAAGGAAAGAAACATTCTTAACAATTCTACATTCTATTGTTTTTAAGAATGGGTTAGCAAGTACGAGTAATTTTGTTTCCTTGTCACTTCACACCTGGAAATTCGAGCCTTCTGACCGAATTTCTCCTTTCAATCTCTTATTCTAAATCGATGAGTACTTTAATTAGGCTATTTTTTTAAATTTGTACATGCATATAAAATAAAAGCCCTAATTATGAATACGGTTCCACGACAGTAACTTTACATGAATCATTGCAAGCCATTAAATGTAAAAAGAGGCTAAACTGCATCCGCCAAATTCGCCAGAATTTCGCAACGTATCAATGTGTTCGAAAGGCGCTAAGGTCATGTTCGGCTCAATCATTATTGATATCGACGGCGTGTAGTGGCGAAATATGTTGATGTTGTTGCAATTTCACGAGTAACAGGCTCTCGATATGTGTTATTTTATGAAATAGATGAGTATACTCCACGATTTCTATTGTTGTCTCAACTTACGAAGTGAGTGAAGTAACAAGTTGCAGAAATATTAGATTTTGTTTACTTTTTGCATACATTTACTATCTCTTACTAAAGTTTGTTATATACCACATAAATATGTAACATAAATTTCTATTCAACGCCAAATTTTATTCCGACCTGTTCAGCATCCACGTATCTAACTGATAACAGACTTCCTAGATCATCATCATCAGTCCGAGGCAGATGATTATCCTATATTGCCGTAGAGTTAGTATATACCTACACACAAATGCATACACACGCGCACACATTTATACACGAACCTATATATCTACAGTAACTTACATCACGCACACTCTCACACACAAGCATACATAATCGTATACATAATGACATCGTTACACTTATGTTTTCTTCTCATTTTGAATTATCGTGATTACTTCAGGCTTTGGATTATCTAGACATAGGAGAAGCTGGTACCAGTCTCTCACTCAGATTCACCCAGTCATCATTTAACACTAAATTTATAAACTGATTTTAGTTAACTTTCTGTGTGAGAGAGAAATATTTAACGATATAATTTATTAATTATTTACTTGCTCATGAAAAAACTCCTGAACAAATTTAGAATCTATACTAGTAATATGGCTTATATATCCGAATAACGTATGTGCGATAACTCACATATATGGGGGTGGAGCAGCAGGCAAAAGCTAGTTGGTAACTGTCATTTATAAAATTGAAATTATTTCATACGTAAATATTAACGAAAAATTATTACAAATAGGTATAAAATCAATTACAATTGTACCTAATATAATAAATGTTAGTCTGGAGATGCAGTAAATTTGTTAAAGTCCTTTATTAAATCTAATTGACAGTAATAAACAGGATATCTAAAATATATGAGATCCATATCATTCAACAGATGACTAATCTAACTAACAATTGTAGTTAACGAGGACGTGTAGTTAAAGTAGATTACGTGAGTGGATTAATGATAATAAAAATAATGAAATAAGTACGGATGTATACCTATAGAAGTATAAAGTAGGTTTCATAGTCGGTAGAAATCGTGTTCTAAGTTTTTGGCGTCTACAGAAATGAAAAGGTAATACTTTATTATTGTAGTGAATTGTAGGGAAGGGGTACTTAATGAAGAATGAAGAAGCTCCTTAGAAGAGCTGTTGTATCTTTTTTTATGTAACTATCATTTTTTAATGTATAGCATACAAAAATGCAGGCAATACAGCATAGTGACCCACACTATGGTGGTATATTGAGATGCTTCTGGATCACACGTCTCCGGTCTAGCACGACAGGACGAATGCTGTCACTTTAGGTTAGTATTCTGTGAGAATGGTAGTACCTACCGAAATCAGCGTGGCTTTACTACCTCGCAATATCTATTAACAGATTTGTCAAAAATCCGTTTTATACTTACAGAAGTATTTAGCAAACGTTTGAATAAATATTAGTATTTAATGGGCTATGTAAATAATGGTTTTTGGTCAAGAGTCAACAGTCTACACACAAACGTTTCACCGTGACTATTATTTAGTCTAAAATGAAAATTATGTTTATACCTATGTATACTACATATTTAATTAACACCAATTTTACTGTAAAGTTTTAGCATTGGTCTTGTGTATGTGTAAGTACAAGTCACGATTTATCGGTTAAAACCAACGAAGTTGATTTACTCGTATACCGCTTTTCTTATTGGCTGAGATATAACTACAGTTGAACTGAAACATGAGTTACACAAAGCCACCAAGGAAAACATTGAAAACTATTACATATTATAACTATATTAAAATTTATAGAACCTAGATTTGGGCCATTATTTACGAATCTATTCTATATTGTTTTGTAGTTAAGACACTACGGTAGAACATACATAGACTGCCAAATGTATTCCCTTTCCTTTTGGCTTTGGTGAAGTCAGGTAAAAAAACGATTTATAAAAATTGTTTTATTGCAATTATCAGCAAAGTACTGTTTCATAGTTTTTAAGCAGATTTATAATGACACGATCATTGTCTTAATAGTTTTAAGTAATGCTATCATTAGAAATATTCTAAGTTTTTAATATCACGAAATGATAACAACTACAAACAGAAGCGATAATAAGATAGATAATAATCTTCATTATTTTCAAATTGTCTTGTTTGATACTTTTTCAGCGTCGATTTTGTCTTAGTTGGGTTTTAGGTTTTACTTTTTTTTTACAACATATAAATGTGTGTCTAACAAGTTTAATGAACAAGAGAAAGTTTAAAAAACTATGACTCGACTATGTATCAAAGTGTTCATACAATTCTTTTGACACCTTATTCATTAAAATAGCGGTTCAGTAGCTTAAGCGCTACGGAGTTCCGCTAAGTACGGAACATACAAACATATTTAGGTTGTCAAAATTATTACCCATTTTTTTGGCTTCGTTGTCGCCTGATAAAAGAGACTAGCTATATTAAATAAAAGAGGTTTTGTGAGAAAAACCCAACAGCAGTAAGATCCGTAAATCGAACCCGAGACCTCTTGATCGGCAGTCGCACACTCTAACCACTGGACCAACGAGGCAACCTAGCAAAATTATAAATATAGTTAATAATATTTTGTGATAAGTAGATAATATTTACCATCAAAATAAGTATTTGGCTATTTTATTTTACTACATAAGTGGATTAAGATAAAATATTGATAGCTTTTGAAATCAAGGCCGCTATCAAGCATTACGTCATAAGCTTTTATGGTTATCTGATAACGATATAGGACTCGTAGTATTCATAGAATTTGATACGAATGGTGAACGATGCAATCAAACTCGTTTCTAATATTTTTGAGGGTAAAATTACATTTATGAAGAAGATATCATTTGGCTATCATTTTGTGGTTTAGTCGTCTAATCGTCACCGTTAACATCGAAGGCGCAATGAGTATGATGAGCACCACTCTTGGATTCTGCTTATGCAGACAGAAAAATGACGCTAAGACTGTACAGATTGAAAAATTGAGGAGTTACTGATGTATATTATTTTTATTAGGCTATTATAGCCAGCTATTGTAAACAATTCTCATGATATGTAGTTGCTTACAATGAACTCCGAAACTACCTAACTGATTTCCACGTTTGTTTAGAGTCCAAGCTCTCTTTTTAATTATGTTTGAAAAAAGATATGATGACAAACATAATTAAAAAGAGATGCTTACAAACTTGCGTGGGTTATCTACTATTATTCTTTTGTGAAGAGAGAGTTTTACACAATATTATATTTGTTATATATTATGCATGAATTAAGTAAATCAAAGACAATAATTAACAGTTTAATATATTGAAATGAAGGACAGTACTGTCGATATACTACAACTGCATAGTTTGAAAACGTCATACACATGTATGCATTAATGAGGGAAGGTAGGTGCCGTTGACAAAGGTGGACTCAACGCCTTGAGTCCACCTTTGTCAACGGCACCCTAAGGTGATGCAGAGCTAACACAAGGTAGATGTACAAAACTAAAAATATAAGTTGATATCTCAATAAAATTTTACCATAAGTAAATAATTATATTCATTCATACATACATAATAAGTACACAATAGAGTACAAAAGAGTATGATGATATCAAGGCGAATTTGATAGGATGTGTAAAAAGTATTTAAAACTTTACCTAGTTTTATTTAGTAATTGTAAAGTACCCACGACAATTTTCATAGAAATCAGTGTAGTGGCTTATCCGTAGGGTATGGCTAAAGCGGCGTTCCCACGAGGCGTTAATCACGCGTTCACACAGAAGTGTATTTCACGAAAGCATGGTTCACTGTCGTGATTAACGCCTCGTGGGAACGCCGCTTTAGTATGGATTTTAGAATATTCTTACAACAGAAACAACATAAGGGAATATTTCAATAGCCCGAAAAAAATGTTGCTGTGGAAGCAATTTTTGATACTATGCCACAGAATTTAAGAGGTATACGATGTGGGTACGTGTATATTGTTATAAGTGTCAGTAAGTCAAGGCAAATATAGTGAGCGCTATTGCACGTATCGTAACACTATTTATGTTAGTTCTATGGGGTCTGTGTCTTTGCTATTCGGCAAAGGTATACGAAGGCCACGGCCATGACCTCCATATTTTTCTATATTTTCGCTATCTAGATAAGTTTAAATTGGCTAAATAGCAATATCATCTAGTCACAAATGAATGTATGTAAAAGTAGTTTAAGACAACTCATTTCACGTCAATTTACTAATTAACAAACTAAAAGCATATGGCATCATTGGATCTGTTCTCGAATGAATAAGATCATAATTAAAAGATATGTTTTTCTACGTAGTCATAATTGGCTACCAATCGAATGTCCGTGTAATCTCTTCAGGAGTTCCACAAGGATCACATTTGGGGCCTATCTTATTTAACTAATTTATCAATGACATTTTTCGTTTCTTTAAAAACTCACAGATTTTTATGTTTGCTGATGATCTTAAGATTCTTAAGGTGGTGGAAACCGAAGAAGAGGCTAGAAATCTCCAATGTGATCTTAATAGACTTGTCGAATGGTGTAAAACCAACAAAACGCACTTGAATTTCACTAAATGTCACCACATCAAATTCACAAGGAACCAAAACATTCTACAATCTCCTTACTATATCAATGACCACAGATTAGATACAGTTGATATCATTCGTGATTTGGGCGTGCCATATGACTCAAAGCTAACGTTTATCCCGCACATCAACAATGTAGTTCAAACAGCCTCTAAAATGCTGGATTTCGCTTTAAATTTTGTAGGTCGTTTCGCAATATTAAAACAAAAATGATTCTGTACAAAAGTTTGGTAAGGATAATACTAGACCATTGTAATGTAATATGGAGACCCTATTACGCAGTATACACCTTACGTCTAGAGCGTGTGTAGAAACGATTCATTTGGAATTTAGTGTTTTCGAAAGGGATCGCTAAAAAAGTTAAATCATACCACGATAGGTTGAAACATTTTTAAATAAACTCATTTGATAAGCATAGACGCTTAAACCATGCAATATTCGTTAGCTTCATTTAACTTTCGGGTCCCATCGAGAATACCACGCAGTTGTTTCACTCCTCTCCAATTGCCAATGCCAGGGTGCCAATTCTCCTTATGTAAGAAAGTGCAAAATCATTCATGCTTGTGGTGCCTGTATAGACGTAAACAATAACCCGCAATCTAAAATGAAGCGAACTATCTGTAATCTCCTTCCACAGTGGAATACTACTCAATAGAATCACAGTGTAGACATTTATTCAACTTAGTATAACGTAAAATACATATTGTTGAATGCAACACAGTAGAATCACAGTATAGACATGTATTCCATTTATTATAACGTTAAACACATATTGCATTCAATACACTTCATATTGTTCCTGCAAGTTGTATTTTGTTAGCTTCTGCTTGATGTCCTTTATATCTTATATTTAAAATTTTCCTGTCGCGCTGTTTGTTACTAAACTTCTCCGAAAGACCGATTTTTATGCAATTTTGTATCCATGTCGGGTAGGTCTGAGAATCGGCTAACATCTATTTTTCATACCTGAAATATGATGATCCAGCCCTAATTTTGTTTTAATGGCATAACAACGTTTTCTGGATCGGTTAGTTTACATATTTGATCGTTGTTGTGTAGCTTTATTGTTCCTTATTTATTACATACGGTCACTTCTGTAAGTGCGAAATGATTTTTTTTTTGATTATTGTTTTTTCACATTACAAATGTGGTGTTTACCTGTTACTTTTTGTTACACTTGAATTAATTGTATACTATTTAGAATTCATGTACCTAAACAAATGTTGGTAAACAAAATAAATAAATTTAGCTCGATTACATTCAAAAGAACCACTGAAGACTGAGAAGGACTGAAATCTGAACTGGGCTTGTAGGACTTAGTTAGAACGTCAGACTCGAATAAAAGTCGAACAAGGTCATATACGGTGATGGGTGCAAATTCCAAAGTACATGTTTGTAAATTCAATATTGTTCTATGCCTATGGGTATCGGTTTTTAACAAGTCAGTTTAGGATTAAATGAGACATTGAGGGGGCAAACGAGCAGAAGTATCACCTGATGGTAAGCAATTACCGCCACCCTGAACATTCGTAACACCAGAGGTGTCACAAGTGCATTGACGACCTTTTTAAAACGAGTACACTCTTTTCTAGAAGTTTTGAAGGTTCGGGAGGCGGAAGAAGAAGAAGGTGGAGGAAGGGCTGATGTCCGGGCATACCACAGTTTATTCCACAGTTTTGTTATGTGAGACAGAAAGTTTCTGGAAAAGCGCACAGTTGTGGACTGCCAACCATCTAAATGATGGGGATGAAACTGCTAACGCGTAGGATGATGGCTGAAAGAGGCGACAGAGATCAGTTCAAACAAGAGCACTCCCCAAAGTAAATGCGGTAGAAGGAGCATAGCGAAGCAACATCTGTACGCAGCGCTAGAGAGTCTAGCCAAATTGGAAGTTTTTGGCAATCGACGATTCGAGTCGCTCTCCGTTGAATGCGGCCCAGAGGAAGGAGTTGGTATTGGGATGCCCCCGCCCAAAGATGAGGACAGTATTCCATATCAGGCCAAACCTGCGCCTTATAGCAGCAGGCTGTGAGACGGATTGAAATACCGCCTCGGTCTATTGAGCACGCCAAGCTTCTTCGAGGCTAATTTGGCCTTACCCTTCAACTGGCCACAAAAATAGACTTCTCTCGATATGTCCACATCTAGTACTCGAATAGTTATATAAGGGATTGTCTTCAAAACAAGGACGTACGACCATCGGCAGATTCTACTATTCGCGACTGAAGTCAAAAAAAATAAGTGCAAGTTACATTTTACAAACAAAGCCACTTCAAGTATATGCTGACAGGGTAAGGTTAAAATTTCATATTTTTTAAAATATAGTTTACAGCTGTCTGTTGAAGAAAACATTGCCCTAATGCATTGTTTTGCACAACGTGACTTGTGCCTTACAGATAATTTATTTATTACTTAAAGTTTAGTGAAATTAAAGCGAAAAGGAACAAGTACGTCGTTTATGATATAAGCATCGCATTGCATTGAAATTGGATTGGGTCGGACACGTACGTCAGATGAATCCGGACCGGTGGGCCAAGGTTGTCGAACGCTGGGTGCCTCAGGGTGGACGCCGACGACGAGGCAGACCCCGTAAAAGATGGTGCGATGATCTTATGCCTATCGCAGGGACTGGCCGAAACTGGCTTTGAATAGGAAAAAAGTGGCTTGTTGTAGGGGAGGTCTTTACACAGCAGTGGGACACAACAGGTTCATAAAAAAACATCGCAGACCTATTCAACTGTATCTGAATAAAACCCATTATTCGTTGCCGAAAGGTTTTGACCAAATTCTTATATTGGAAAACTAATTTTCACTAGTTTTCATCGTGAGAGAGTCACGCTTCGGCATTAATGGGCCGACTCGACCGAAGTAATACCACGGCCTCACAGAAAACCGGTGTGAAATAGCGCTTACGCTGTGTTTTATCGAGTGAGTAAGGATACCGGAGGTTCATACCCCAACCCGTTCCCCCACCCCCCTCCTCTTCCCCAAAGGCCGGCAACGCACTTATGACGCCTCTGGTATTGCGGGTGTCCATAGGCGGTGGTAATCGCTTACCATCAGGCGATACGTATGCTCGTTTTCCGCCTATTCAATAAAAAAAAATAATTATAAACTTCAGTTTTATACGAGCATTACTGAGTTAATAGCATGTCTGATAATAACTGGTAATCCAAACGGTTAGACGGTTCGTTAGTAAGGCATTCGATGCACAGAGGTAAATGCACCTAACTGTACCTACAACTGCATTGCTCGGTACTATGCGACCGTGGAAACGTAACATTTATTTTTGCACACTCATATAACAATGACTAAATATAACGGAACTAAAAATAACAACTAGAGGTTAATAGATCTCTCTTTATACTCGTATATAGCCTGTCTTTTGCAAGTTCTCTATTTTTATTTTGGGAATATTTGAGTTGCGTAAATGGTCTGAAATAGTCATTTAAATCCTGCAGTAGTTAGAAATATATATAGAATAGTATTGTAGCTAGATGTAAACCAAATTTTATCAGGAATAATGATTATAAATAGAACATATGTCAAAAATGGAGATTTTTTATTATTTTGTCAAGTTCAGGAGATAAATTAGAAAGATTAAAGTTATCATAACCTTCGTCTTTCATTTTTTTAAAATCTATATTATTTGTCGTACCTCTAAAATAAAAGTCGATAAATCTCCTAAATATTTTGCATTTTCAGCATTTACACTTTGATCTTATAATAAAATGCTACGTATTATTACTTCTACTTGTTTAGGCGTTGGATAGTGGATTGGATTATTATGGATATTGACGTCCTGGGTTTCATTCTTTAAATTTCTTTGGATATTGGCCTGAAATAACATGGTTCGGGTCTTCCCAGAGTAGTGTGTCTAAGGTTGAGAAGGGTTTTAATAAATTCACCCTATATTTTTGACTCCTATTTCTCCAAAAAGCATGCGATCCATAAAAAAAGACGATCCTTCAAAGAAAATGTGGGGTATTCGATTATTACGTTCTGATAAACTAAAAATACGAAACATTTAAAGCCTTATAATATTATTAATTAGTATTCATCAATATTAAAAAGATTCAAGAAAATTTGCACTTATAAACGATTAACTATTTATCTCAATTGTGTAAAGTAAGTCAGTATTGCCTTACAGTATGATTTACTGACACTTAATGGCAACTGTTCCGCTCTGATAAACATCATTTTGCACCCAACTGTTTATCACTAAAATCTTTCACGCACCAGCGATCATACATTTTTTCAAAATCTAAATAATATATTCTTTGATTTTTTATAAACCAATTTAATTTTGACCGACATACCAAATAAACAGGGTCTTAATTAAGTGGGTATTAAATTTTAATTTCTATTACATTATAAAAATGGCGTTTATGAAAGAATTGAAATAAAAACCTCTGCTTTATTTGAAGTAAATAATATAATTTCGAAAGGTGGCAAACTAAGAAATGAAAAAAGTACACCTTATTTTAATTCACCTCGATGGCATTGAACTTACATATAAATGAAAGTTAATTATTTTTTCTTTTGAATGTATGACCAGCTTAAAACAAAGAAACTTGTTGAAAGGTATGTATTTCGTCATGCTTTAGTCCAATATTGGGCCATTGGACTGCATCAGTACAACGCAACGTCTATCAAAGCGTGTGGCAATTGTTTTCTTAACCTTGACTGGTTAACATAGTGAATACAACACTGGCATTGAATGCGCCCTTCAAATTCAAGAGGGGGTATTTGAAGAGACTAAAAAAATTGTCTTTGGTTGCCCAAGCGCACGCAATCTCGGTTTGTTGTGGTTGGTTACAAAATTTCGAGTGGCTTTAAAGTGTACAGTTGATTGGTGCAATTAAATGAGTGCTGAAGATTGTTTTAGTAATTTATTTGATTTGTTACCAGTCACTAAGGGTGGAAGAATACTTTGTTATATACAGGGACGTGAACTCGAGCAATAAGTTCATTAGTTTATTGCCATATGTGAATAAATTACCGTTGTTTTCTTTTTACAGGTATTTCTTTTTTAACAGTAATAGGGAAATAAGAAATACAGACCTTCCGATTACTTTTTTTTTGACATTGCTTGTCAACAATTTGTTCTGGATGCGAATCGAATTTAAGATAAGGCCTTAATAGTCAGTTTCAATACTCACAATTATGTTGGTGTAACAGGCCTATTTATCAATTTAAAACACATTGCATCTCTGATTCTTGGTTCGATTTATGTATTTCGTAGTGATAATTCAAACACCTAGTTAAAAATGTAGTCTTTTTTTTACTTACCTACTTCTAATGCTAATTTTAAGTAAAACGTCAATAGTACTTATACAAACAAACGGAGCTAATATATTGATAATATTGCGTAATAGCTTTTTTGTCCGTAATGTGTGAGCTAAGAACTTGTCAGCACCTAAAGTAAATATTTCTACAGGTTCTGTAAATGGATTTCTGTCGAGAACATGGCATTACGGCAACTACATAAATATGCATTAATACTGATGCTACCTCAGAGGTCGGTCGAAGAATGAAGATATATGAATTGAGGTTTGACTGTTCGGATTAGGTGGTATTCATCTCAACGCTTCCTACTGTGGTAAGTGTTGTTGGTTTACTCCCAAACAAGACAACACTTTATGTGCTCCAAATTGTTGTTCAGAGTCTGGATGTTCTTTGTGTTTTATGAATATTTCTAAAGTCCTCCGTGACACTGAATAGGATATATCAATAAAGCAGTATAGTTCTTGATTTTTTAAAAACAGAGAAGATCAGCGTTCTTTTTAAAGGAAAAAATCTTTGAACCAATTGTAGATAAGGTCTTCAACCCTAACTGTTATTATCAATGCTAAAGCAAATTTCTTTTTAAGCATAGATATCTTGCATAATCGTTGTGAGGAATAAAGAAAAAAAGATTAAAACAGATTGTTCTGTTCCAATAGGATGATAATTTTAAAGTTTAAAAATATTAATACCTGTTTACCGTAGAATTCTATTTATTCAGTCAGTTTATTATTCATTAATCATTTTGACTACACATGAGTTGTAATGTAAGTATATAAATTGAACATTAAAATCAATTTATACAACACTATTGCTCTTACACCACTCTGTATATACTGGTAACCTGTGGTGACAGAGTTAACACAAAGAATCGTGACGTGTTATCTTTAGAGAAATATACCCAAAATGACTCAGATAATCATATTATTATAGGGCTAAATAAATATATAGAAACTCGGCTAACAGACATATATAGACCAACATACAGAGGATAAAATATACTTGTTCTAAAACCGAAAATTCGACAACATAATTCACTAGCCCCATTTTGATGTGCCTATCCTCAATTTGCGACTTACCTTTGCTATAATATTTGCGTAATTAATATACTTAAGTAAACATTACTTATAATTTCATTTATTAAATAACTCTGTTGCTATAACGTAACAATGTTATATTTGAGTAATTTAAATAAAAAAAAGCCTTCTCATTGCTTAATTGTGCTTAATATTAGGGACTATATCGAGTATTTAAACTACGAGTATATCTATAACTACATAACTTTTGACATTCGATAGAGCGTATATCGATCCTGTGCCTCCGCAGAATCCCTGAATACTTTGGCCACATTGCGAGGAGAAAGAACCTTGAAAGACTGATGGTGATGGGTAAGGTAGAGGGGGAAAGACCCAGGTGCCGTAGCCCGTTACGCTGGGCGGACCAAGTTCGCACTACTCTTGGCACTACGATCCATGCTGCCCTACTACACACTGCTCAAGATAGAAACAGATGGCGAAGTTAACACTCGCACAATAGTTCCAAATAGAGGTCACGACCCCCAGAATTGACGATAACAACAGAAGGAGGTGAAAAATAAATTATAACTGTTTTAAAAAGACAAATTCTAGGACTAGAAGAATTCCTGTGACGTGAGGCACTTAACAAGAATACATGAACCGGACACAAATACTTGGAACAACCTGAACAATCATCATCATTTTCTTCATTCATCATTCATCAGTTTCTTCATTTGATTATATCAAATTAATTAATGCGTTTAACACTAATGAAAAGAAAAAAGATAACTTTGTTTTTGCTACTAACGGATTTTACACGTCCAAGTTAAGTAAGAAAATGAAATCATAAAACGTTACATTGCGATTTCTTTGTAAATAACAAAGATGTATCCGGGTACAAGTAATACGAACTTATATAATTGAAGTATTTATAAAAATCACAGTATAAAACATGTACATACCTAATGTAACAAAAACCCTTACGAATATTCGATTTGTTTCAAACCCGAAGTGGCCTCTCAAGGAACACATTTATGAGACATACCTGCAATGCTAGACACTGTTGCGGCTAGAAGCTTAACAGTTTAAAAAAAGACCTTCATTGCATTCGAAACTTGGTATCCTCGATACACATACGGGAAATAAATCATCTTTAATTAACATAAATATGAATATCCTATGACAATCGTTACTGGGAAGTTAGTTCACCCTCAGGGTTGCGGAGGTCCGAAGCCAGACGCTCCGTGGAAAAACTGCTATTCAGGTAAAATCGGTTGAACTAGTAGCGGACCACAGATAATCTTGGGAATAATAAAGACTGGGAAGATGATGATGAGAAACTACGAATTTTTCTAAAACAATATCTATGTAGACTAACATTGTACATTATATGCTAATTTAATGGACAGCAAGCCTCTTATGGATACCGGCGTCGGGTAGTTACAACAAATTTGTATTCTAGTGCACACGTTTACATATTTAAATGGTAGTATATATGTACGTTATAGTATAAAGTGGTTGCGTATGTATGTACCTATGATAAAAAAAATATCTCAATTTTGATATATGAAGGGCCTACGTTAAATTTTAAAACTTAAATTGTATGTTGTGTGTCTATGTTAAAACATATATGGGAAAAATGAAAAGAAAGGTTTCCGAATCTATGCTAATATTATAAAGCTGAAAAGTTTGTTTGTTTGTTTGAACGCGCTAATCTCAGAAACCGCTGGTCTGATTTAAAAACCTTTCAGTGTTGGATAGTCCATTTATCGAGGAAGGCTATAGGCTAGGTATATAACATCACGCTAATACTAATAGGAGCGGAGCACCAATGAGGAACGTTTAAAAAACGGGGGGAAAATTTTCATGCTACGGGCAATAGAAGACGCAACTGAGATTGCGTGGGTCAGCTAGTATTAAATAATATTATAATTGTAATGACTGACTGATAGGTTTTTGGCCTATTTATATAACACGTGCAAGACGGATTGGTAGTGTTTGTTTAAAGTTCTCCTCCTCTTTGCAGTAAAGGTATTGATTATTTTAAAAAGTAATTGTGAACAATATTGTTAATTAAGTTACTTTTTTATGGAATAAAGGGTCAAACGAATAGACGTGTGATGGACACCCGTAACACCAGAGGCGTCATAAGTGCGTTGCCGGTCTTTGGGGATTGGGGGAAGGGGTTGGACCTCCGGTATTCTCACTCATTTGGTGAACCACAGCGCAGGCACTGTTTCACATCAGTTTCCTGTGAGGCCGTGGTATCACTCCGGCCGAGCCGGCCCATACACGCCGAAGCGTGACTCTCACACGGTAAATAGTTAAATATTTTTTTCGTGACAAGTCACATAGAATAGATAATACAATGTTTTTGTAATAAACAGTAAACATAAATTTGTTTTGTATTTTTAAACTTTTTATTTTTATTTCCATTTATAAACCTTTATACACTTTTTTTGTACATCGATGTCAGTCAACCTTCGGGTGATGTCGCAGAGAAAAGCATTTCGCTTTTCTCTGCGAGAAAAACGAAGCGATGAATAAAACTGCGAACTTCAAACCGGTGAGAATAAATATGAATATTCCGGATATCTAACACGCAACGCCATCTAGTCCCAAGCTAAGCAGAGCTTGTGTTATGGGTACTAGACAACTGATATAAATACTTACATACTTTTTTTTGTAAATACACATCTATACTTCTATACTAATATTATAAAGAAGTAAAGTTTGTGTGTTTGTATATTTGTTAAATTGTAAGGGGTAATCTTGGGATCTACTAAACCGATTTCAAAAATTATTTCACCAATAGAAAGCCACATTATTGCTGAGTGTCATAGGTCATATAAAAAACCGAAAAATAAAAAGGCTTTTACGTGGTAGTCGGTTTTGCAAAGTGAATCGGAGAAATTTCAACGGAAGGCCAAAGCAGCGGACGGCGCGCGATGGCTTCGAGTTTAATTCGGTTCGCGTTCGTGCTCGCTTCAGGAGAAGGAGGCGTGGCCTTTTACATATGAGAGGTAGGTACCCGCGCGGCTCAGTCGCGTGGTCGGCTCCTTACGCAGCAGACGTCTCCGAAATTGAATTTTTCGAAACGTAATTAGTACACTTTCGACATTGTTTAAATAAAAGGTATCTTATCTGAACTACTTTCTATCTTATTCTTGGCAGTTAGAAATTAAAACATAACACTCTGTACTAAAAAAGGATTATTAACATTATGCCCAACGAAGTGGGCACGGGTCAGCTAATATATTATACATAGGAAACACGCAAACTCCGAAACAAATATTTGCATGTCATACAAACATTTGGTACGACCCGGGAATCGAACCCGAGACCTCAAGCTCAGCAGTCGCATACGCTACCACTACGCCACGGAGGCAGTCGAGAATATTCTAATAACAGTCTAATACGGCGCGGTCATTAACTAAGGTCAAGGTAGATGTAACTAAATAACCTTATTTATATACCTAATTTACACACACCGACTATTAACGATTTATATGACCAAAGTCAATGATTTATAATTTAATGTGGAATTGCAACAGTGCAAAAAAACAATCATTAAGTCAATGAAAATTGAAACCACAGGGTTTCAATTTTCATTGACACCATATTACAATTCCACTCTTGGATTCTGCTTATGCACTTCACCAGATAAAAAAACACTGCCTCGGTGGCGCAGTGGTAGTGGATGCGACTGCTGTGCTTGAGGTCTCGGGTTGAAATCCTGGGTCGGACCAAATGTTTGTGTAATTTACAAATATTTGTTTCAGAGTTTGGGTTTTTTCTATGTATAATATGCATGTATTTACAAAAAAAAGTATTTATGTATTTATATCAGTTGTCTAGTACCCATAACACAAGCTCTGCTTAGCTTGGGACTAGATGGCGTTGCGTGTTAGATGTCCGAAATATTTATTTATAAAAAAGAGTCATTTTGGCAGGCTCATATATAAAAAAAAATGTCTACTTTAATCGATTAGTGCTAGAAAATACAAGAAAACAGTTTTGCAACAAAATAATCTAAGTATACACATCATTACGTTTAAGTGAATCTTATGTATGGACATATTGTGCAAAGTTATATTATATTAAACTTCAAAAGCCATGGTAGTTGAATTAGGTATTGCAAAATGTGTATTACGCACAATAAAATAGGTGCCCTTGTCAATTTGATTAAGCCTTGGTACATTTGAATGGAGATTATTTTAAATGAACATTATTATGTTCAAATTTGCAATTTTGAGTTTATGAAATCTTAATGTCAAATCTCTAAAGTTATAACGTAAAGTGGTCGATACGGTCAATAACATTTTGATATCGATGTTTAAATCTATACTAATATTATAAAGCTGAAGAGTTTGTTTGTTTGTTTGAACGCGCAAATCTCAGAAACCGCTGGTCCGATTTGAAAAATTATTTCAGTGTTGGATAGTCAATTTATCGAGGAAGGCTATGGGCTATATATCATCACGCTAACACTAATAGGAGCGGAGCAACAATGAAGAATGTTTCAAAAATGGGAGAAAATTTTCACGCTACCGGCAATATAATGCGCAAACGAGGTTGCGTGGGTCAGCTAGTTCTCTTATAAATTGACAAATCGATCGAAATATCGATGTTTCACTATTCAACTGTTCGATTAATTAAAATTTTGGTATCCGTACGAATATTTTCAATCCGAAAGTAACTTTGTCTGTCTGTCTGAGGCACCGATTTCAATGAAATTTGGCATGGAGATACTATGATTCTTTAGGAAGACCATGGGGTACTCTATACCGTAATAACATACGTGCACGCGGGGGTGGAGACACAGACAATAGGTAGTATTCTATATGACTAAGTTACGAAGTCTATCAGCGTGGTGTGGGATTAAGAATACAGAGGGTCACGACGAAAGGGAGTTATCTACACACCATAACAGTACTGTTAAGGGAAGGAAAAAAATACGCAAACTCTTTCCCAATTCATTTTGGAAGCGTGGTATAGTAGGCCAAAACCTCCTATCTTAAGAGAGGCCTATGTCTAATAGTCCAATTGCCTCATTGGTCTAGCGGTTGTAGTATGACTGCCAATCAAGAGGTCTCGGGTTCAAATACCGGGTCGGGCCAAAAGTGTTATTAAGTTTTTCTGATTAAGGAAATACCTAATGACAGCTCGGAGTTTGGATATTGGGGTTTGAATCCCCGTGTCTCGGAGAGCACGTAAAGCTGTCGCTCCTGTGCCTGATCTCTTCCCGGTTGTGTCGGTCTCCTTTGAGACTGGCCGCCGTAGCCGTAATCGGCTAGGAGACCATCATGTCCAATAGTGGACCACGAAAGGCAGTTGATGTGCAAATAATGTTTTTGTTACTACCAATTAATTTATTGTTGAAATTGGTAGTCGTGGAATTCATCTCGTGAAACTAGGTAGATGTTTAAAATGTGTGTTGACACATTTATAGATACGATTTTTTCTAAAGCTAATATATACGTATATTATATTTAGATCTGATCAAAAAGTCAAATGGTGCCAATATTATAATATAGACCAATATGTAATGAACCGAGGACACTATACAAAGGTCTGAGTAGTACTAGGATGTTTGTTTAATCAATTTAATATTCAAATTAGTTAAAATCTTCAGTCAAGAAATGTACCTATTTATGGGCGTATCTTTGAATGGACTCCGAAGCTTAATTCTTTTACAGATCCAACGGGCTTTACACTATCTGATATTAATTTAAGCAAACAGACAGACGGAAAACAAAGAACCTTTTTTGAACGGGACACCTTAAGAAACCGCAGTTCTTAAATTGATGTTTACTTGTCTCGTGTTTGCAAGGAACTGCTATTTGAGAGTCTTGCAAATATAAGCTTAGTGTGACAAACGACGCGAGCCCTTACTTGATGTTTTATGTTTGTTTGTTGTTATACTCGTATTTAGTTTTATTTATAGATAATATTTAGTTTTAAATTGCTTTTTTGACTAAACATTCTCCGTATCTGTATAATCATACTAAACTACTATTACCGATCATCATGAAACTTTAGAATAATGACTTAGGTACACAAAGTCTTGGAGGAGCGAAGTCAGAAATTTATAAGACTGATAATAAAGTGTTGGATGTTTAAAAAATGTAAAAACATGATAAGGCGTTTATAAATGTATCACCTGACTTGAAACGTCAAACAAATTTTCGTGTGTCCCGTCAATGGATGAGGTGTTAGCTGATATTTTCAATGCACCTGTAGCTATATACCTGTGTTCCCACTATCTTTATGTATGACTGTCCTTTTAATTACTAGAATCGTACTTATATATGGTGCAATATTTTTACATTATTTTTATAAATTAAATTTAATTTATTTCATTTTATTGTCTCTTTATATAGTTACTAGCTGACCCACGCAACCTCGTTTGCGTCTTATATAGCCCGTAGAATGAAAATTTTCGCAGAATAAGTAACTTTTCTGGTTGATTTTTACACCTTGTGTTTGAAAAACCCAAATATCTTATGGAACCCCACTTTTTTCCAAAATAAAATATAGCCTATGTTACTCGTGGCTAATGTAGCTTGCGAATGGTGAATGAATTTTTAAAATCGGTCTAGTAGTTTTTGAGCCTATTCATTACAAACAAACATACAAACAAAGTTTTCCTCTTTGTGTTCATACGTGTAGATAACTTATAGTGGGAACAAACAAATCATCTCTTCATAAGTTGTTACGAGTACGTATAAAGCATGACTGGAAAAAAATGCGCTTCACATAATAATCAGTAAATAATAATGTTATACTTTTCAGACAAGCAAAGTTTGTGCTTACAAATGTCTGCATAATTGTATGCCAATCACGGATTTCTTTGTTTAGGTTGATTCTAATTTGAAAATGTGTAAATATTCATGACCCGATGATTCATAACGTTCATTGATAGACGCACTTGTATACTTCACAAAGACACAGCCATAAACTACAAACTCATACGTCATACTAGAGGCTATATCATTACATCAATGTAGCAGTTAATAGTCGACCGAGGTGTCCAAGAAAAAATAAGTGATACAATTCAGTAATTTCGAGTTTGTTCGATTTGTCCGTGTTGTTAACAATTGGGTACAATACGGAGCATCGCTACCCCTATTCATCCCTTGGGTGTCGTCATAAGAGTCGACTAAAGAAACAAACTACCACAGTCAGAAAACACAGTTGACAAAAACCCTTTACTAAACGTATGGAAAGCCTGGTAAGGTAGACCGAGATCTCGTTTATTTACGACTAGCTGACCCACGCAACCTCGTTTGCGTCTTATATAGCCCGTAGCATGAAAATTTTCGCAAAATAAGTAACTTTTCTGGTTGATTTTTACACCCTGTGTCCGAAAAACCCAAATATCTTACGGAACCCTATTTTTTCCAAAATAAAATATAGCCTATGTTACTCGTGGAAAATGTAGCTTTCGAATGGTAAAAGAATTTTTAAAATCAGTCCAGTAGTTTTTGAGCCTATTCATTACAAACAAACATACAAACAAAGTTTTCCTCTTTATAATATTAGTATAGATAAGTAAAGTTTGACTGCACGTATGGCGTATTTATTTAAGCGGTCGCCACACCGCTTCGCCGAGTTGTGGATTCAAATCCAAACATTGTTATTTTGAGTTTGGGTATTCTTTGTGTCCGTTTTATGTATGTTTGTAAGTACCCCCGCGACACATTATATTCCTAGTGTGGATATCTTCGTAAAAATAATCATAATAATAAGTTTGTGTCCTAAAGGCTGTTGATAATTTTGTATGTGCTTCCTGTCCTCAAGAATAAATGGTGTCTATTGATTCCTATAAATCTTATGTACGTATGGTACGGTATGTACAATAGTAATTTTAGATAAGCATGCATCAATTCGAGCACGTAAAGTTAGCGGTGTGTTGTACTAGTCAATTTATAATGTTTAGAGTTTTATTTTGGTTACCTAGATTGAGAAATAATGTTTAAGCTCAAAACACTATTATTGTACCTGCTCGCTAAAAAAAAATGAAACGCGTTAATTTCTTTGTTTTTCTTGAATACATTAAAAGCAGATAAAAGTTTAGTATTGAGTGTGACCCCCTCTTGCTGAAATCACGGCTTGCATTCGTCTGGGCATGCTAGCGAGTATATCTTTTATGGTTTCTTGTTTCGTTCCCACTCTGCGATAATCACATTCTTTAGCTCTCTGATGGTCTGCGGAGCCGGCTGCACTGATCTCACTCGTCGCTTCAGAACGTCCCAGACATGCTCTATGGGATTGAGGTCCGGACTTCTAGCTGGCCAGTCCAAACGACGAATTCCGACTTCTAGCATATACGCTTCCACATCGCCAGACCGGTGGGCGCGAGCGTTGTCGTCCATAAAAAATGAGTTTTCGCCAAGAGCGGTTAAAGCGGGTTGTGCATAAGGAATTAGAACTTCCGTTATGTATCGGTGTCCAGTCAGTGTACCGTTTTTGATGAAGACTAACTCCGTAAGATCCATGGAATTTATTCCTGCCCAAAACATAACAGAGCTCCCTCCATAAGGTGTGATTTCTTCAAAACATTCCTCTGCAAAGCGTTCTCCTCGTCTACGTAGCACTCGCCGACGTCGGTCTTCACCATGCAGAGATATCCTGGCTTCATCGGAGAACAATATCCTATCCCAGTCTTCATGAGTCCATGACACACAATTTCGAGCGAAGCTAAGCCTGGCAACTCGATGTCCACGGAGTAATTTAGGGCCGCGTGCCGGGCGATGACTGTGTATATTAGCAGCGAGAAGCCTCCTCCTGACCGTCCATAGACTAATTTGCACATTTCTTACTTCTTCGAGGCTGTTCTTGAGGTCCACATAAAAAGATTTGCGATTTCTCAACGCTTGACTAACTAGAAAACGATCATCTCGTGGTTCGGTTCATGTCTTTCTGCCAGAACCAGGCCTTCTCTTGACGGAACCGGTCTCTTGATAGCGCTGCAAGGTCCTTTGAACTGTCGACCGACTCACATTTAGCCTCTGAGCCACGAAGCATTGGCTGCAACCTTCTTCAAGCAGCGCAATAATTTTGCTCGCTTTTATCACTTTATCTACCATTTTCGAGATTGCTAAACAGCAATAACAATACTTTTAAATATCAAGGACATCAGATAATTTAATTAAAATTGACAAAAAGTTAATTAGAGTCGATATTAACTATAGGGAATTCGCGCCACAAAATGTAGTTAAAAGTTGTTTTCTTTGAAAACCAGGCTCAGTCAAAAATTTGAATTTGGAATGTACTCTTATAAACATTATGGCACTTTTATAACTGGCCAGTAACATGTTCAAATGATTAAAACCTTTTTGGTATTTTATTTTTTTCAGCCAGGAAGAAAATCGAAACCGCCCGTTTTTTTTGCAAATGAGTGTATATATATCCATGTATAAAGCACATAATATAAATACATTTTAGGAGAGATAACAGTAAGCAAACTATCAGCCAATGTTACACCTTGTCAGCTATAGCATATGCCGTTCCTCATACCAAATTTAATTGAAATCCGGGCAGCGGTTTACATAATATAAATAAATATATAAATATTCCGGACATCTAAAACACAAACGCCATCTAGTCCCAAGCTAAGCAGAGCTTGTGTTATGGGTACGAGACAACTGATATAAATACTTATATACTTTTTTTGTAAATACATACATATTATACATAGAAAACACCCAAACTCCGAAACAAATATCTGCAGACCATACAAACATTTGGTCCGACCCGGGAATCGAACCCGAGACCTCAACGCTTAGCAGTCGCATACGCTACCACTACGCCACCGAGGCAGTTCTATGGATGTGGATAGAATCCAAAATTAATATCTTCTGTGAAATAAACAAACCTTTTCTCGTGTACGTTCTCGTGTTATAGATCGAGGTTATTCAGTTAGTTAGTCAGGGTATGTAATTTTATGTGTTAGTGTAGATAACAAAAACAAAATGCGTGTTTGTCACCGAGCCTAATGACGTCACAATAATCAACGTTGCATTTAACTGGTTTATTATGAATAAAGTCACATACTTTAGTTTTGTTTATCGCTATTAGAAATTTTATTCGTTTCAATAGATTACGTTTAATTTTAACCGACTTCAGAAAAGGTGGAGGTTCGCATTTCGATTGTATTTTTTTAAACACAATAAACCTTTACTTACGTGAGTGTTCTTATCTTTTATTTATTAAATCTATACAAATAAATAAAATTTAAATGTCTGTTTGTAATTTCAAATCAATAGTTTTCCACTAAGAGTACGTCTATTAAACTTAAATTTTTGTTCTTCAGTCAATCTGTTTGTTAGGGTTAATCTCTGGAATGGTTGCACCGATTTTGACGGAACTTTTACTGGCAGATAGCTGATGATATAAGGAGTAACGTGGGCTTCTTTTGTATACTAGCTTCGCTAATTTATTTTAATTTTGTTTGTCATGATTATAAATGGGAAAGAGAAATATAAGGGTTTAAAAATCAAAAAGGACAGCGGAGTTCGGGTAACTGTCGGATGGGAAAAAGAGAAATACAGCTAATAGCTAAAAATTGCAGGTTCACAAGTCTTAGATAAAGACATACATATGTCAGATATATGACAAAAGATATATCCTATTAATATTATTAACGATCGTTTTTTGTTTTATCGAAAGTCGGTCCCCATTTCATGTCATCCACATTTTGTATATTTTTTATCATTAATTTCATCACGACGACGACTTGAAGACTCGAAGACTTGATAATTGAAGACGATAAATACTTGACTTTGGCAGAAATAGCTGATCCGAGTGATCGGGTTGGTTGCCATTTCATCAATAAAAATAAAAAATATTATACACGCGAAAGATTGTGAGTATGTTTGTTGCTCGTTCACGCAAAAAACTACTGAATGGATTTTAATAAAACTTTACAATAATATAGCTTATATTATACATCATAAGTTACAATTTATAAAGATATTGTTAATGTCGTACCGCGGGGTTCAACTAATGTTAAATAATTTAATTATGCTGAAGACAACTATCTGAAGTTTGATCAAGAACTGGTGAAACTGGTCTTAAATGTAGTTCATCACATTAGATGTACCAATTTATTTAAAGTCACACTGTACTTTCACACTATAAATGACAAGTAAATATCGGTAAGTTTATTTTGTAACTGACAGTGAACCTACCACGTTTAGTGCAAATATTGCTCAAGTTTACTCGCAACGAGTTTTGCAAGCGAACTTACTTGCAGTTGCTAAGTATTTGATTGTAATAAACTTAATCTCAGATTAAAGAAAGAAGAAATGTAATCTTAATTTGAAATTAATAATCTTAAATGTTATTGGACTTAACCTTTTACTTTTATTTTTTATAAATATGTTAATTTTTATTAATAAATATGGTATATAATTAATCTATGCAAATGAATAAAATTAGAGTGTCTGTTTGTAATATTAAAATAACCGTTTTTTACTAGATGCATATATAAATGTATGTATATACGGTTCATGCCTATACCATTTTTTTTTATTTTTGTCTGTCTGTCTGTTTGTTCCGGCTAATCTCTGGAACAGTTGGACCGATTTTGATGGGACTTTTATTGATAGATAGCCAATATAATATTTTATTTGACTTATATACATATAATATTTCTGAAATATGATTATTGATCACGATGAACTCTGAAACTATTAGACCGATTTGCATGTTTTTTTTAATATGTGTGTTACTGGCGTGCCTAAGATAGGATAGTTAACATCACGCTTAGATATATAGAAGCCGGTCATGATTAAAAAAGTTGCAGACGAAGTTGTGTGTGTATTGTTAATGTATTGTAGTTGATTCAAACTATCTGTCACAGACACAGTTACGTTTACGCTTTCACGTCTAAACCGATTTCAACGAAAGGCATGGAGATGCTCTGATTCTTTAGGGAGGACAGAGGCTACTCTTTAGCTTGCTTTGCTAGGTTTTTTGGGAATTTTTTAAAAATGAATTCCGGTTAGATCAAATTATCGTCTCCGAAACCCATATTTATACTATAGTAGCTGACCCACGCAACCTCGTTTGCGTCTTATATTGCCCGTGGCGTGAAAATTTTCCCCCGTTTTTGAAACATTATTCATTGGTGCTCTGCTCCTATTAGTACCTAGTAGCGTGATGATATATAGCCTATAGCCTTCCTCGATAAATGGACTATCCAACACCGAAAGAATTTTTCAAATTGGACCAGTGGTACCTGATTAGCCGGAACAAACAGACAGACAGACAAAAAATTTAAAAATATATATTTTGGTATGTGTACTGTATATACATTCATATGCATGTAGTAGAAAGCGGTTATTTTAATATTACAAACAGACATTCTGTGATTGTTGTCAGCAATACATTTTTGACTTGTACTTTTAATTTTTGACATACAATGATATTTTTGACATGCATGTGAGTTCAGTTCATTGACATATTTTTAATTTAATCAATGTCATTATAAAATATTTGCATGCGATAAATATACTGGACGAATGAATATGGGTCATGTATAAATTTAAGACGGTACTGGGTACACCTACATTCTGGCAAATAAAGGATTAAAAATGCAATTAGTAAGAAAAGTGCAAGATATCTTCGGGAAATCCTTGACTGAATAACTTCATAAATGACTTTAATAAATGTAGACTGTCATTTTGAAACTCGTATTAAGACTTATTTTTATACATGGCAACACAAGGCTTTGTAGTAGGCATACATCCTTTAAATTAAACTTACTTGTATATTTATTCCATTACTAGCTGAACCTCGCGGTGCTACCAGCGGTACGACAATAACCCCGGCAACGCCACTAAGCGAAGCTAGTATATTTATAAATTGTAGCCTATGTGTTATTCTGCTATATAAACTATATTATTCTAAAGTTCCATCAAAATCCATTCAGTGGTTTTTGCGTGAAAGAGCACCAAACATCCTCACATACATACTCATAAACTTTTGCGTTTATAATATTAGTAGGATTTAAATGAAATATGATAGACAATCATTTCTTTAAGTTCTTAAGATTTTTAAGGAGTAAGATCCTACTGCAGATATAATTTATACTTTCGATCTTTCGAGTTTAAAAGTTCCACCAAGTGCCGGCAATATTTGTCTAATATTTAATTTTAGAGTCAGCTTACGGTAAAATAATGAAGGCTAAGATATTTAAGAGTCAAATCACTTTCATTTTAAGGATGGAGTTCTTTAGCTAGTAGTAGGTATCTCATAAATAAGTTGTCTATATATATATATATATATAAATGTTATGTTGGTTTGTGTACGCTTCAAAAACTCAAAAAGTTCTGCACCGATCGAGCTGAAATTTTAGAATGATATATAATCCGCATCAAGGAGAAACATAGACGCGGGCGACAGCTAGTATAATATATGTATGTAAAATAGTATCAAAGTAAATGTGACATAACTGTTTAACCTAAATACACTATTTCTAATTAGTACGAGAACAGTTAACATAGATGTTTATATATGTAATTAGATATATGTAGTTAGATATCAGATACTTAAATAGATAATTATTCCTACAAACTTTCTATAATGTTCTGTAATTTCTGAGAGCACTGGCTACAGAAATAAACAATAAGAAAAAGAAAGTATGTCAACACTTTGCTGAGAAATTATTGAAGGAGATCTACGCATAAAATGTTTTATTTAAACTTAATTGAGGCACTGATAATCATAAGTTTATTTTTTAAATATTGTTCGTCAAAATAAATAAAAAATGTCTGAGTGATAAACGTTTTAAACTACCCTCGGTTTATTTTTAAACAGCGTAAAAAATGTTATTCTCATATTCTAAATAAACTGTTGTTAATAAAGTATTCATAAAAAGAAAAAAAAAACAAGAAGTTATTTTTGTTTTATGTAAATGACATAAATTTATAATTATCTACAATTTTGTAAAATAAAAATAAATTAATTTGTTATTTTTGTAGAAAAAAATGACTCACTTTTTCAAACAGCTCACAGCCACACAAATCACAGATAATATTTCGTAACTTTTTAAAGCAAAGGTATCCTTCGCGTCTGCCAAGCTGCAGGTCCCGGCCAGTACTGAGACGAGCGCACCTCTCTCTGCAATGATGTTGAGAAATGCATTGAACGCACAGAGGTTACGCACGGGTGACTAATTGAGCTCACTTAACTAAACTTTACTACATGAAATTTCAATGCCGTGACTTGGTAATAAAGATATATTTATGTAGCAATATAGATAATAATATTTGCTATTCAACAATTCGAAAAGCTTTTATGCAAATAATCTTATTAGAATTCGAGATTTGATGTCCGGGATCACGTGATATGGCAAATTAATTTACTAATTAATAAATAATATAATTGATTCCTGTAAATGTTATATTGAATTTGTCACTTTAGCCTGCTTTTAAAACGATTTACTGCGTAATTTTCTAATAAATAAGTGAATATATTTGTATTTATAATTATTTTATTCGTGTTTGATTTGCTCAGTGGCTAGGATTTAAGATATTTACTAAAATAACTTTATTTCAAAAGATAAACTATTATATATGAAAATCTGATTTTTAATGGTTATTGAAATTCGATGTAGTTTTATTTTACATACTTATTAATATCTGATGTTTTTTTTAATCATGCTCGGCTAGTTTTTTTCTCAGTGAGACGTTACTATAACCCTATCGTCGGCACGCCAGCAAAACACATACTAAAGACACCATGAAAAACGATTAGATAGTTACGGAGTTCATAACGTGAGACGGGTATTATAATATATAAAACAATATACAAAAGCTATACATTTAGTTGGACTCGCTCAATTATCGTTCCGTATGTTGTCATAGGTCGTCCAGAATCGAAAGTTCGTTAAAACGTTGGTAAATTGTTCAACAATGTGCAATAATAGAGCATGTGCGTCTCCGGCCTATTTTAATTACTAATATAGGCATAAACACAAATAGCACACTGTGGATAGAACACTGTTTAAAGAGGTATACTATTGGTGGCTTTCTTATTCTCAAGTTTTTTTTTTTTTTTTATGTCTTAACTGCCAAAATGACTCTGCTCTGCCTGATGGAAACGAGCAGAATCCAGGAGTGGTGGTCACCATCCTCAATGCTAATAGGGACATTGCAGCATGGCGACCCTCACTATGGCGGCCTAGTGAGATGCTTCTTCACGCTCCGCTTAAAGGACCCGGGTTCATAGCGGGAGGGAAACACGTACGCAGGTAGTGAGTTCCAGGTTTTGACCGCTCGGCACAGGAAGGAAGAACCGAAGCGGTGAGTTCAACCAGTTTTACCTGAATATCAGGTTTTCTACGGAGCGATTGGCATCGGACCTCCGTAATCCTGAGGGTGAACTGAATTCGAAGATTGAACTAGTTGTCAGTATATTTGAGGGCACTGATTTCTCAATAACGATTGTCATCGATGTTCATGAAAACCGGGACCGACGGCTAATAAATAAATAAATAAATATTCCGGACATCTAACTACAGCGCCATCTAGTCCCAAGCTAAGCAGAGCTTGTGTTATGGGTACTAGACAACTGATATAAATGCTTATATACTTTTTTTTTGTAAATACATACATATTATACATAGAAAACACCCAAAAAAACCGAAACAATTATTTGCAGATCACACAAACACTTGGTCCGACCCGGGGATCGAACCCGAGACCTCAAGCTCAGCAGTCGCATACGCTACCACTACGCCACCGAGGCAGTCATTCAGACACGGCTCAACGAGCTCTCCTAGGCACGGGCGGGAAACTTCACCATATTCCATACTCCGGGTTGCGATTAAGAATTTCTTGTAAGAAAAAGCCAACAGCAGTTCGAACTGGGAATCGAACCCGAGACCTTAATCTGCAGTTGCTTTCGCTAACCACTAGACCAACGAGGCAATTTATGGAAAAACAGTATTTGAAAGAATTCAAGTGCATCCTCCGTACCTTTGAACGAGTTTGTAGGGCGTGTACCTTCTTGAGAGCATTGAAAAGGGCACTTGTTTTAATAGAAAAAATAAACTCAAAACGGGTCTTCAAGGTTAACTAGACACTATAATACTACTATATTTAACCGTGGGAGAGCTATGCTTCGGCATGAATGGGTCGGCTCGACCGGAGTGATACCACGGCCTCACAGAAAACCGGTGTGAAATAGCGTTTGCGCTGTGTTTCACCGAGTGAGTGAGGATACCGGAGGCCCACACCCCAACACCTCCCCATCCCCTTTCCCATCCCCCAAACGTCTACAACGCACTTGTGACGCCTTTGGTGTTGTGGGTGTCCATGGGCGGCGGTAATCGCTTACCATCAGGTGATACGTCTGCTCGTTTGCCCACTATTCGATAAAAAAAAAAAATATTCATGACTACCTCGAGTCTCGGGTTCAAATCCTGGGTCGTACAAAAATGTTTGTGTCATCATCATCATCACCACAAGAAGTCCACTGCTGAACATAGGCCTCCCCTATTGACTTCCACATTGACCGGTCGGTAGCGGCCCGCATCCAACGAGTCCCCGCGATCTTAACCAGGTCGTCCGTTCATCTCGCGGGAGGTCATCCTACGCTGCGTTTACCGTCCCGTGTAATCTACAAATTTTTTTTTCGGAGTTTGGATGTTTTCTATGTATAATATGTATGTATTTACAAATAAAGTGTTTCTGTATTTATATCAGTTGTCTAGTACTCATAACACAAGCTCTGCTTAGTTTGGGACTAGATGACGTTGTGTGTTAGATGCTCGAAATATATTATTGAAGATAGATTATTGAAAACAACCGAGCAAGAGTTAATTACGTATAGTTCTCTCACGTTTTCTCTTCACAAAAAGCCGAAGGTCAAATGTATCATTGGAGAGCCACGCTTCGGCATGAATGGGTCGGCTCGACCGGAGTGGTACCACGGCCTCACAGAAAACCGATGTGAAACAGCCCCTGCGCTGTGTTTTACCGAGTGAGTGAGGATACCGGAGGCCCATACCCCAACCCCTTTCCCTAAACCCCTTCCCATCCTCCAAAGGCCGGCAATGCACTTGCGACGCCTCTGGTGGTAATCGTTTACTATCAGGCGATACGTTTGCTCGTTTGCTAGATAGTACATGAAAAAAATGAATACTTTTTGTCACAATAGCAGATATACAGGGCGTAGCGTAAATTATTTTAGCAAATACTTTTGTGGCGACATGTTCATATTTTTGTTGCTTTGTTGTTTTATAAAACATTAAAACCAGTTCTAAGCACAATTAGACATGCACATCACGTTTGTGTCTGATAACATTATGTATTCTGCTCTTCCTATGTGTTTGGCATTGAAGATGGGTGAGCGAGGACTTCAAAGCGGAGATGGATTGAATTATATAAATTACCTGCTAACATATTTCATAAGGCGGACTTTCAGATATATCATCAGACTTGTAGACATTTTTTTTATTGAATAGGGGGCAAACGAGCAGACGTATTTGAAGTTTTCCTTCTCTTTACAGTGCTTTTGGTCGGCTTTTACCAAAGTCACAGGATGGTGATGGTAAAACTCTGTATTTCAAATCTGTCACCATTCGGACAAAATATGATATGTTTAAAAGAAAAAAAAACTATACTAATATTATAAAGCTGAAGAGTTTATTTGTTTGAACGCGTTAATCTTAGAAACTGCGGGTCCAATTTGAAAAATTCTTTCAGTGTTGGATAGTCCATTTATCGAGGAAAGCTATAGGCTATATATCATCACGCTAATACTAATAGAAGCGGAGCACCAATGAAGAACGTTTCAAAAACGGGAGAAAATTTTCACGCTACACGCAATAGATGACGCAAACGAGGTTGCGTGGGTCAGATAGTAAATTATATATAGCGCAGCTGAGCGAAAGATGACATCTAAAGGACCACCTTAATATCGTACAAGGAAATGTCTTCAAGCACATGGCATTGACGTAATACAATAAACAATAGGTGTTATTTGAATACGTTGTTTGTTTGTTCCACTATCAACATTTTGAATGGGTTTTTGTTGACGCATTTGTTACAATTGTAACTGGTTTTTTTTTATATAGGGGGCAAACGAGCAGTCGTATCGCCTGATGGTAAGCGATTATACCGCCCATGGACACCCGGGAACACCGCAGGCGACAGCTCATTCCACAGTTTTGCTGTGCGTGGCAGAAAATTAATTTCAGGAAAATCGCAAACAAATACCAAAATATTAAACATTTAAAAAAGTGTTTAATATTAACTACGTAATTTAATAATGCCATATTTTTAACTACAAATAAATAATAAATAAATAAATATTTCGGACAATTTAACACACAACGCTGTCTAGTCCCAAGCTAAGCAGTTTTTGTTATGGGTACTAGACAACTGATATAAATACATATATGCTTTTTTTGTAAATACATACATAATATACATAGAGAACACCCAAACTTCGTAACAAATATTTGCAGATCAAACAAACATTTGGTCCGACCCGGGAATCGAACCCGAAACCTCAAGTACAGCAGTCGCTTACGTTACCACTCGCGCCACCGAGGCAGTTAAACAAATAGTGGTATACAAAAATAATTGTGTTTTAAAATCTAAGTTGACTTCAAGGATAAGTGGTTATCGAGTAGGTTTTAACGTTAGAGAGTTAAGCAGTCCCAATCAAGACCAGACCAGAGTCAGAGCAGAGGCCCAGTGATGCAGAACCATCACTAGACCGTCATAGTGTGGGTCACCGTGCTGCGTTGTTGCATTGTCTGCATTCACAATGGATATGATTCCCGTGGGAGAGCCACGCTTCTGCATGAATGGGCCGGCTCGACCGGAGTGATAGCACGGGCTCACAGTAAACCGGTGTGAAATAGCGCTTGCGCTGTGTTTCACCGAGTGAGTGAGGATACCGGAGGCCCATTCTTATCAAAATCACAACATCACACAACACAAAGCCTTGTCACATAACGACAGATAGAATCTATTTCGTCTCAATATTACAGGTAAGTCTTCAGATTACAAAAAAAGCCCGATTGAGAATTGCCCGATAAGTGACAGTGACACTGTAGGAACACGTACATCTGTGTGCGTGTAATGATACCATAAGCAGTATAAAATACTCAATTTTTTTGGTAAAAATTAAGATTAAAAAAAAAGAATTGTATTTTTGTTAATATTCTGCAGTTATACCTGGGGATCTAGTTTCGTAATATCGATCATTCTCAACCATTTAAATATGAAGTAAAGCACACGTTAAGGACATAAAACACATCAAGACACAAAACAAGTATTTGTAGAATCATTAAAAAATTGTTCATATGTAATAACTTGCTTTTGCCCGCACCTCCGCACGTGTTTTTGTCGGTTATCCTGGTAATTCGTACCTCGATCGTTCGTTCGAACCATCATACGTCAAACGCAAGACCTACGAGACAGTTAAACATAATAAGTATATACACTGTATACATATTTATAGTTCATGGAAAGCGTTCGGTGACGATAACGCGAGTTCCATGGGTTTTTGTTTACCATTAATGTTATTCGGTAGGTCTAAGATACCTGTCGTCGCACTCTCCTCACGAATCTAGCGAATTGGTTAGACTATTACGTAAAATCGTAGGGCGTATTTAGCGTAATCTGAGAATAGGAAAATAAGTGTTAATTACACACTTATATTGTTATTGTTTGCGCCTGAGTTTAATCTTGTAGCACTTTGGTGATTAGGATTGCGTTATTTGCTTGACAGGCGTATCAAATTGTCGATACTTCGAAAAATATTATATAGTATTTTTCATATAATCATTTCGTGACCAGACTGACATCTATCGTCATCTATACTACAACATAAAGACAGGGTTGTAATTAGAATTCAAATATATTATCGAGAAACGACTATATTAATCTTGCATAGAAATTAGTTAACTTTAAATAATGAAATGAAACAAATTTTACTTAAATAATACTCGTAATATGTTGACATATAATTTGAAGGGTTTATTTAAAATTCATTACAATAGTTTCATAATGTTCTAAATTTTCATGTAAAGATTGAAAAAATCATAGACAAGACTGGACTTCAAAAAAATACACCAAGATTTCTTCGTTCTTCCTATTGTTATGATGGTGACGAAAAAAATTGAGAAAGGACTTCTTAACTCAACCCAAATTTGGCAAGATATGGATATTAGTGATGACATAGGTATGACCATTGCAACTCAGTTTTAGATTAGTATTTTTTTTTATTTTATATTTTTTTATTGTAAGGAGGCAAACGTGCAGACGTATCACCGTTCATGGACACCCGCAACACCAAAGGCGTCACAAGTGCGTTGCCGGCCTTTGGGGGAATGGGAAGAGGGATGGGGAAGGGTAGGGTGTGGGCCTCCGGTACCTTCACTCATTCGGTGAAACACAGCGCAGGCGCTATTTCACACCGGTTTTCTGTGAGACCATGGTATCACTCCGGTCGAGCCGGCCCATGCATACCGAAGCGTGGCTCTCCCACGATTTAATTAATATAGTCGGTGATATTCTCGGATTGGCGTTATTTAAACATTTGAATTCCTAAGTGATATAAAATATTTTCAATTTTACATATATACATATATTTATAAATATAAATAAATAACCGATATGTATGTACGCACATAGCTTCCGATCGACTACACCAAATTGGATAATTATTTTATCTATGTGTTCGTTATTGTTAGGACAAGGTTTATTTACAAGAAAATTAAAAGTACATAATTCCAGAGATTAACGTGTTTAAACAAAAAATTCAAACACACCGCTTTGTAATATTAGTATACATAATAAATGTGTGCTTTGATAATTTTAGTTAACAATTTAATCAATAGATAGTTGTCTAAAAGATCCTTCTACTCCGAAGAGTTCACCATAGTTAGTTGGTTTTCCTGGACGTAGTGCTTCGTTAGCCTTCAAAGACTCCTGTTTTTCAAACCAAGGTCTGTACTCTTTAAGTTTTACCAGCCATGCTCCTGAAAACCATTGTATAAAATCAATCTGAATGTTTAACTAAAGTATATAGGTATATAGGAATTATAGAACGATATATTCGAAATGCATTCTTAAAAAAAATTGACTCAGACACAGACAAACGAGAAATGAGATGACTCATGCCCGGTTCCTATATTTAACGAATCGTCATCGTGTAAAAATTTTCTACAACCGACTACGAGTCGTAAGTACCGTTCTTCAATTTATTTTTTATAGGAACGATTTTAGCTTACGCCCCGTATAATATACTACTATTCGTACCTAGAACGGATCGTTTTTCAAATATAGGAACTGGGCATAAGAGAATCATTGTGGATTTAAGAATAACATTTTGTAATTTTCGCGATTGGCTACCTCAGAGGACGGGGCAGCAGCACTGCAGTGCAAGAGAAAGCTTGACACGAACCTTATACCAATCTGTAAGGCAAGCGTGGTATTTCATTTCATCAACAACTCATAATGTCCTATTGCTGGGGTCTGGTATTCCATCAGGTGAGGGTTTTAATATGTATAGTAAAGCAAAACCTCTTTGCTAAGAAGAGGCTTAGGTACAGCGGTTACCATACACTTTTTCATTCCTACACTTCTTTCCATCCTATGGTTGCCTGTAAGATATTGCCATGGAGCGACAAGGCCGCCACTTGCACATACTTTTTTTTTTTTTTTTATTGGATAGTGGGCAAACGAGCAGACGTATCACCTGATGGTAAGCGATTACCGCCGCCCATGGACACCCGCAACACCAAAGGCGTCACAAGTGCGTTGCCGACCTTTGGGGGATGGGAAAGGGGATGGGGGGAGGGGTTGGGATATGGGCCTCCTGTATCCTCACTCACTCGGTTAAACACAGCGCAAACGCTATTTCACACCGGTTTTCTGTGAGGCCGTGGTATCACTCCGGTCGAGCCGACCCATTCATGCCGAAGCATAGCTCTCCCACGGTAAAAATACTTTATAATAGTCTTAAGTTTACCATGTAATTATATAAGTTAGTGTACAATAAAAACATTTATTATTATTATTACTGTTAAAGGATATAAGCAGGATAATTGACTTTCGGGATTCTTTATATTATATTTTGTAGTCAAATTGAAGATATATATATATATATGTGTATTTTTTTTTAAATCAACTCTCACATTACGAATAAACATCCGATGTCGTGGGGGACTTTACAAACATACATGAAACGGACATAAAGAACATCCAGACTCGGGACAACAATTCGTAGATCACACAAAGTGTTGTACCGCGTGGGATTTGAGTCCACGGCACTTGGCGCAGTAGCAAGCGGGATGGCGACCGCTGAAACCATTCGGCCAACCGTGCAGGCAAATATATATATATATATATTGTGTTCTAATATGATTTTAGACTTAAGGTTTGTAAATAGCACATATTTTCGTAAGATTACTCGTATTCGAGAATTGTACTTACTGGTAATTTCTTCGAGTGAAGACATAGTACCGCCGTATTCCGAAGGCAATATTTCTATAGGAATGTGTTTATGTAAGCCAGTGTAGTCTTTATGGAAGAATATCTTAAAAGAAATATAATATTTATAATGAATAACTTGTTTAAAATGTTGATTTTTTTATTGTAAATATAACCTTGAAAAACTGTAACATTATGATTGTGTTTATGAACGTAAAACCACAAACATCGACCTTTACTAATTTATTATCCAGATGAAAGTTGTAGTTATAGTTTCTGAACATAACCCATGTGAAAATCAATCGCACTTCGGATCCTCTAATACTACCAAAGCTCTAATAATATGTAAGCTTGTAGCGTTTTCGAAGTCAGCGGTAGTGGCAGAGCGGGTAGCGGAGCGGCAACGCAAACCGTGGTTTCGGAAACGAACCAACAGGCTAGAAAGCGGGTGCTAGATCTAAGTATTGTTGTGTTATGAGAAATTATATCTCAAAAAATATAGCTTGATACGGATGATAGATGTGTCAAAAAATGATTAGTGATTTCAAATAATAATACTAATTGCTTTATTGTACACCAGATAATTAACAAAGATAACTTAAAGCTAAGAGGTACAATTGGCGGCCTTATCGCCCGAAGGTAATCTGTTACAGGCAACCATTGGATGGAAAGATAGACGTGGAATGAGTATTATTAATAATTAGTATATAAATAATTAGTGAAACCCATCAATGTTTCATAATATTTTATAGTTAAATTAGGGTAACTACTTATGTAATAGCATCATAAATAAGTATTTTAAGTTTATTATTCTAAAATTGTACCACCCTAGCCTTATAACCTTAGAAAAATCATGATTAGTCGTAATTGCAAACACAATTTTATTTAATTAACTAAAACTAACAAATTAAAAGGGTATAAGGTTGCTATACTCATTCAATTATTGGAGATCACAGAACGCACAATGAAAAAAATAACATCAACCAAGCAAACAAAATTACAAGTAACAAAGATGATACTCGTAAATAAATAAATAAATATTCCGGACATATAACGCACAACGCCATCTAGTCCCAAACCAAGCAGAGCTTGTGTTATGGGTACTAAACAACTGATCTAAATACTTATATACTTTTTTTTTGTAAAAACATACATATTATACATAGAAAACACGCAAACTCCGAAATAAATATTTGCAGATCATACAAACATTTGGTCAGACCCGGGAATCGAACCCGAGACCTCAAGCTTAGCAGTCGCATACGCTACCACTAGGCCACCGAGGCAGTAAAAAAAAATAAAAATGTTTTTATAACAATATATAAATATTAATAATTAAATACACTTAGAAAACCACAACATTGAAAATATTAAAAATCATTAATCACAGGCGATTACTATTTTATTCCATCCCTATCTAACACCGCCACACCGGTGTACACCGCTCGTACTTTCCCCGCGCCGCTGTTTTCGTGAACACTCAGTCTTTACATTTGAACGAGCTGCTGCACGCTCTGCTCCCGCTCCCGCTGAGATTGTATACAAAGCCTAACTGGTGAAAGACTCGACGCCAGACACCCCATACGAAACTCCCTGAACGAGACCTGTGCAAAGCTTTTAAAGCAAAGTAAATAACTTATGTTTATCTTAAGATAAATGTTTGTCTTATTTACTCACTCGGTTCTTGATTTTTTCCTTGAGAAATGGCTTAACAATATTGTAAATTGTGTCCACTAGGGGCGATGCATTTACTACGTGCACTTCTTTTAACTTTACAGGATATGCTTCCTGAAAATATAAAAGTTAGATCAGATATAGCATGGAATTTGGCAATAGTCATTGATTCTCCGTTTAAAAAACTGGAAAGCTAGAAAAATAGATTTATTATAAAAAAAAAGAAAAAACGTATAAAATCTTGAGTCAGATGCGGACATACAATCTCTAGAACTAAACAAATATGTCTATATACATTTAATAAATTAAATTGAAGTGTCCGTTAGTAATTTAAAATCAACAACTTTATATTTATGGAACTTTCACTGTCAGATAACTGATGTTACAAGGAGGATTATTTACTCTACTTTTATTTTGGACTAGCTTTGCCCCGCTTTGTTACCCAGGGTTGTTGTTTTGAAGGTACAATTATGCGTAACCGGGGCGGGGCGGTTACTAGTTATCAGAATATAATAAAATGTAAGTACTTACCTGGAAACATATTAAAAATTTCTTGATTAAAAGAGGTGATATTTTTAAAACGTGGCTTGGCAGTACAATAGAAGCGTCAAAAATATACACGTGGCCGGCGACTCCTTCAATGTCTTCCAGTAGCCTCACATCAGCGACCATCATTATTATTTTGAAAGCGTCTATCAGTTGATGTGTCTCCAAATTTTTATCAAGACCTGCAATTCAGAATTAAACCATCCTACTAATATTTTAAGCACGAAAGTTTGCCAGTATGGATGGATGTATGGATGAATGTTTGTTACTCTTTCTCGCAAATACTACTTTACAATAATATTATAGCTTATACATCAGAATTACACATAGGCTACAATTCTACTAACGTTATAAAAGCGAAAGTTTGTAAATTTGGATGGATGGATGTTTGTTACTATTTCACGTAAAAACTACTTAATGGATTTTTTATGAAACTTTACAATAATATAGCTTATGCATCAGAATAAGATATAGGATATACAATTTATAATGATTCTAGCTTCGCCGCGCTGCCTTACCCGTGGTTATTGTCATACCGCGGGTAGCACCGCGGGGTTCAGCTAGTTGGATAATAATTTATTCCGCTTTATGTATTATCCTAACTGACCTATGAAACTTCGGCATCGTCTTCTTAATCATACTTGACTCCTGGTCTATAGCCAGCAAAACACACATTTATGAGAAACGTGAAGATTGGTTGAAAAGTTTCGGATTTTACCGCGAGAAACATCGTTTATTCAATTATTTAAATTTAAAATATATATTTTAATAATTAAGGGATAACTAAGACACAAGTTAAGTGCACTATCACCTTTCGATTGGTCGCATTCACTAAACGCATGAGAGAGATGAGGGAATTCACACTGAGACTGTGACACTGTAAATGCTTTAAATAAATATAATTAGTTCGGTGTCTTGGGCGCGCGCAGCGTCATTATTTTGGGAGCTTGAAAGCGTCTGTTAAGCAAATCGGCCCACGGAAAGTGTCTGGGAGTATTGGCGACTTATTTTTAAGGATATTGCCTAAAATATACGTGAAAATCAGCTTTCAGAATTTACGTGAGGTTCGTTATGTTTTTAAGTACCTTGATTATCTGATACCTGAAAATTGGCCGTCTAATCAAGTTAGCAGGTAGACATGCGTTCTTAGTACATACTACCACTACGCAATCAGCCACATTTCGTTCGTCAGAAAATACGTGACGTCTGGCGGCCCTGGGATCTTACTATAATAGAGGATATCAAGCATTGCGGATTGTGTAGTGTAAGGCACGTCATATTAAGGGCGTCAACACTCGTTAAGTAGTACAATCACTCATAGTACAGTATTAATAGACCCACCGGCGACTCTTGCATTGATTCCGATTACGCATATTATTTTGATTCAGAATATTTGAAGTTCGTGTTATATTTACTAAATTACTTCTCCACTTTTATTTTACTCGCGTTAGAACATAACTCGGGTTCGATCCCTCATAGCTACGAGTTTCATTCAAATTTAGTAAACAGGTTCGACTCCCGTAGGTGAAGAATTGGGGGTGATCGAAAACGTGGTATCGCAGTCGCATCAGTTTATTCTGAGTCTGGGTGTTTTTTGTGTCGATTTCATGTGTTTGTAATGTATTCTGAGTGCAGAATTTTTCTTTTCAAATTCAAACATTTTACCTCTGCACACTGTGATTCTCCTTCCATTCGGTGTAAGGCCTGGTAACGTTGGATTTTGTCTGTAAAGAAAAAACATTATTGTAAATAATAAATAAATAAATATTTTGGACATCTAATACACAACGACATCTGGTCCCAAAGTATCTTTTGTTATGAGTACCAGACTAGCTATATATTATACACTAGCGACCCGCCCCGGCTTCGCACGGGTGCAATGCTGATACTAAATACACGTTGTATATAAAACATAGCTGACCCACGCAACCTCGTTAGCGTCTTATATAGCCCGTGGCATGAAAATTTTCGCAAAATAAGTAACTTTTCTGGTTGATTTTGATTTTGACCTTGTGTCCGAAAAACCAAAATATCTTACGGAACCCTATTTTTTTCCAAAATAAAATATAGCCTATGTTACTCGTGGATAATGTAGCTTTCGAATGGTGAAAGAATTTTTAAAATCGGTCCGGTAGTTTTTGAGCCTATTCACAAAAAAAAACACAAACAAACATACAAAAATAGGTACAAATCTTTCCTCTTTATAATATTAGTATAGACATAGAAAACACCCAAACTCCGGAACAAATATTTACAAATGGGAATCGAACCACCACACACAAATATGTGTATGTGTAAGAGCACAAAATACTCAAGATCCGAAATATGACGTTTTTCAAATATCTGGCTAAAATTAAAGACGCAAACTCGGATGTTAGCTGCCGGATATTTTAACACATTTTTTATAAGCTTCACCTGTATGAATATAAAGTAAATGGTATTTATTTACTTTTCATGATACCTATATTAAAAAATAACATAAAATCTAAATACTAGAAAATAAAAAAACAATAAACATTTATAAACAAGTGTTAAAAAATCAACGTCATTAAGAGTCATCGCCTACTATAGTCTGGCCACTGAGAGAATGCGTTTCTGACAGGTCGTGATCCAATGGGCGATGTAACTTTGAACTGGCGTACAATTTATGGCAAAATTTTAAATATCTTTTATTAACCTTAATAATGAGTAATAACATTAAAAATTGAATAATCATGCCAATGTACAATAAACGTTTTATTTTGGGCTAAAGCTATTAACAGTTAATCAATTAATTAATTTAAGAACAATATTTTTTTAAAGTCTGACGACGTCAAACTGCGCTGTTTCAAGGTTATGTCAATAGTTTGTTTTTGTAGTGATGAGACAAAATAATACTGAATTGTAACTGAGTATTTTTGGAATCGTAATATATTCTGTCGGTCGATATATTGTTAAATAAAACGTTCTAATTTTATAATATATAATTTTATTTATTTATCTTTATTGAATACACAAAAAAACAGTAGAACAAGATGAGTTACAAAGTATGTAAGGATGTCGTACAGTCGAATGTTGTCACCATTTCAGGGAAATGTGCCGAAATGCTTTGGGCATTTAAACGAACGACATTAAAGTTCCTGGGGACATCGGAGAAATTATTCGAGAGTGTGTACTCGTATAATGTACTTAATACATCTACGCTAATATTATAAAGAGGAAAGATTTGTATTTTTGTATGTAACGAATAAACTCAAAAAGTACTGGACCGATTTTAAAAATTATTTCACCATTCGAAAGCTACATTATCCACGAGTAACATAGGCTATATTTTATTTTGGAAAAAAATAGGGTTCCGTAAGATATTTGCGTTTTTTAAGAAACAAGGTGTAAAAAATCAACCAGAAAAGTTACTTATTTTACGATTTACAATAATATAGCTTATACATCAGAATAACACGTAGGCTATAATTTATAAAGATACTAGCTTCGCCTTGCTACGTTGCCTATGATTATTGTCGTACCGCGGGTAGCACCGCGGGGTTCAGCTAGTATTTAATATAGTTTATAATACGCTATAGGTACGACCAAACCAAACTTATGAAAATAATTGACCTGATATCAGTCAGCTGAATTAAAAATAAATGAAAAACTATTTTTATCCCTTTATGATCATCAGCCTATCGCAGTCCACTGCTGGACATAGGCCTCTCCTTTATATTTCTGGTAAAAATGGCAACCCAAAATAGCGTTGTGAGGACCGCCATTTTGTGACATACACAAACAGTCGTCTCTTGTCGTCTCAGAGCTAATCTGGGCTCAAATTAAAGGTTATGCAGCCCGCCATAATACTTCTCCACCATAATGCATAAAAAAGATGAAGACGCTTTTAAAAGAAGCATGCGAAAAAGTCACAAGAGATGACTGGATGAAGGTGGTTGAAAAAACTAAAAAAATGATATTTGATGACTTTGACCGCGATATTCGTATAGACACTATGATTGATAATAACATGATAATACATGTTGGTGAAGATGACAGCGAGTCCTCAAGCGAATCGGAGTCGGATTAAATTTTGATTTGACATTATTGACTATGTATTTCATAATATATATTTTTCAAAAAATACAGTATTTTTATTTTCTTACCCTTGGTTTCATTCAGAAATTACGATTAAATTTAAAACATCCTACAACAATTTTGTTAATATTGTGTTTGAAATATAAAATATATCTAAATTGAATAATTATGCATAATGAATGCTATAAATACTGTTATCAAATATTATTAATGATATTCATGGTACATCACTACTCATGACGAATTTACAAGTGTCAGAAACGCATTCTCTGAGTGGCCGGACTGTAATAGCGTTCTCAAAAGACAGTCAATTCACTTGTCGTTGATACGCTAAATTACAATGCTAATTCTCTGTACTAGAAAAAAACCGGCCTTCTAGACAAGAGAAGCGATAATTAGTCGGTAAGCTAGTTGTTTAAACATAGCGCCAGTACTGAGAGAATCATCTAGGGTTCAAAAATGTAATTCCCTATTAATTTTTGGTATTTACTCTATTTGCAGGTTTCCACATATGCATCACCAGCACCGGCATTTACAGCTGTACTTAAAAGATGAAATGTCGCGAGGTTGTCGACGCAAGTTGCAGTCCACATCAAAGGCTTACCCATCTTCTATGGCAGTAACGACATACCATCTGGTCTCCTACTATCGTCTAGTAACAAACCATTTGTACGTACCGCTGGTACGATAATATGGCCAGTGCTACTGAGCTAATTGTCATCATCATCTTCATCTTCCTAGCCTTTATTATTCCCAATATTTGGGGTCGGCTACCAGTTCAACCGGTTTTACCTGAATATCAGTTTTTACACAGAGCGACTGGCATCTGACCTCCGCAACCCTGAGGGCGAACTGAATTCGAAGGTTGAACTAGTTGTCAGTATATTTGAGGGCACTGACTTCCCAATAACGATTGCCATAGATGTTCATGACAACCGGGACCGACGGCTTAACGTGCTCTCCGAAGCACGGGCAGGAAACACCGCCATCTTCCATACTCCGGGCTGCTATTAGGAATTTCTTGTAGGAAAAACCCAACAGCAGTCCGACCCGGGAATTGAACCCGAGACCTCTTGATTTGCAGTCGCTTACGCTAACCACTAGACCAACGAGGCAGTCAAGCTGAGCTAATTGTATAGAGCATAATTATTGAGAGAAAGAGCTCGATAATTTGAGTTCGTTTTCATAAATTTCCGGAGCGTTTACCCTAACTACACTTAGTTAGGGTAAACGCTCCGGAAATGTATTATATGGTGACACAGGATAGATAGTGTGAGACAGTTGACGATTTTTTTGCATAAATCTTTAGTGAATTTTAACCAAGAACAATGGGTAATTTCTCACAAGCAAGTAAAAATGTAATTGTCTGTGACTTGGCTTAAAGTCAGAAATCGTGAAACATACTTTGATGTCGAATAAAATTAAACAAAAAAACTAATTAGAATAACAACTTGACTCTTATATTCAAATTGAAATTTACAATCAACTTAGAAATAAAGCTGTAGGTATTTTCTGTCAGTCGACCTAGTAGCGATGCGAAACCAAACATGATAAGTGTACAGAAATTCAAAATTATATTTTTTAATATAGATTAAATACAACTATAGAATTTCGTACAATATAATAATACTATTATACGCGTAAGCGTCATGAAGTTCATGGCGCTGACGTCATATTAGTCGCGGGAAAACTATGCCCAATAATAGGGTTTTAATAGTTTATTAAAAGACAAAGCTAGTGACAATGCACTGCAGTCTAACGCCTCATTTACAGTTAACGTTCGATTTTACATTAGATTTCATAAAATGAAAAGGAGCCAATAAGGGTTAATTATGAAAATCGTTTCTTAAGTAGTAAAATTCAATATTTATTTTTCGATGTAATCATCTTTTGTTTAACAAGTTTAAATTAAAAATAACAATAATGTCGTCTGAATTATTGCTCGCTCGTCGTCGTCGTGTAAAGTTATGACATTGAACTTTGACAAATTTCATTTTAATTTCTTTAAAATCGTTCCTAAGTTTATTCTAAAATCTTAATCTATTATAAACAACACTCGTATCACGTTGTTGCTCACGATGAATTCCGAAACTACTTAACCGATTGTTACGTTTTTCTTTGATTTTTGTGTTTTGTTTTTAATGTACGTCCCGGCCAAAGTGACTCTACTCTGCCTGATGAAAAGCATAATATGCAGAATCCAAGAGTGGTGGTCACCATACTCATTGCTCGTGCAGACAATGCAACAATACAGTATGATCTTTGGTCTCTTTTATTGGCACGCCTAAGGTAGGATAGTTAACATCACGAGTAGACCAATAGGAGCCGAGCATGATTGAAAATAGACGCAAACGAAATAGCGTGAATCAGTTAGTAATATTATAAAACTGAAGAGTTTGTTTACTTGAACGCAGTAATCTGAAAAACTACCGAATGAATTAAAAAAAAGAACCAATAGGAACCACGCATTAATATTAAATGCATTCCTTCTAAAAGTTTTATTATAAAGGTTTATATAATATTTCACTAGTTAGTATCTACCGCGTAATAATACTTATTTTTTCTACGTCTAGAACTTCAGGGTCATTAGTATAAAATAAATTTGTACAAAGTCAGGCAAAATTCGAGTAGATTGCGAGTAGATTTAGACTGATCTATATTACAAGAGAATAGTTGTCTGACCACATAATGTGCGTTGACAAATCAAGGACCTGTCTACTAATACTATACTAAACTAACTACTCTATGGTGAACCAAATCACCTACCTTGTCACCTTGTTGTTTTTATGGCATAAGGAGGTAAACTGAGGACTGCACGGTTGGCCGAGTGGTGTCAGCGGTCGCCATGCCGCTTGCTACTGCGCCAAGTGTCGTGGGTTCAAATCCCACGTGGTACCTACAACACTTTGTGTGATCCACGAATTGTTGTCCCGAGTCTGGATGTTCTTTGTGTCCGTTTCATGTATGTTTGTAAAGTCCCCCACGACACAGGATGTTTATTCCTAATGTGGGAGTTGTCTTTTAAAAAAAAAAAAAAATCGCTCCTATGGATAACTGTAACTTAGAAGTCATAGATAATTTTTGTTTTTACCCTAGATTATCTAATGGGGAGCATTATTGACACATGTGGGTCGATTCCACGGAATTACTACCACGGCCTCTCAGAAAATATTTTGACTCATAGCGTAAGTAAATATACCGGAGATAATTCAGCTTCCACCTAACTAAGTTGCAAGAGCTTCTCGTCGTTTCTCTTTCTACAATCGCTAACGCCTTTATTTTCTCGTCTTATCGCCTAACCATACTCTCATACTAGTTTTCTAATAACGTTAAGGCTTGTTGAATGTCACTTTGAACTTGGCTGCACAGATGACGTAGTGGTTTAAGCAGTCGCCACACCGTTTTCTACTGCGCTGAGTGTTGTGGGTTCAAACCCCATATGGGATAACACCTTGTGGGATCCACAAATTGTTGTCCTCAGTCTGGGTGTTTTATGTCCATTTCATGTATGTTTATAAAGTTCCACGTGACATAGGATTTATTACTTATGCGGGAATTGTCTTTTAAAAAATATATTTATACTAGCTGACCGACGCAACCTCGTTTGCGTCTTTTATTGCCCGTATCGAAAAATTTTCCCCCGTATAGGGTTGATTTTTTACACCTTGTGTCCGAAAAACCCCAATATCTTACGGAACCCTATTTTTTTCCAAAATAAAATATAGCCTATAGATTTACCATAGCAGCGCCATCTATTGATTACTTACTCAACCCAGTCGAAAGGTATCAACATCTGTTAGAATCATTTGGAGTTAACAGATAATTGTGACTGTCAAATAATAACAGACAAATAATTAGCAATAAATTAAAATTGCGACTATAATTTGAGATTTAAACTATCCTATCTCTCAAGTTGGATCGAACTGCACATGGTGTGCGAATTTTATTATAATCGGTTAAGTGGTTTAGGAGTCCATTGAGGACAAACATTGTGACACGAGATTTATATATATTAAGATTTCGCAGCAAAGGTTAAAATTGAAAATTGCCCTTACGCTCTGATCATAAGCTCCATTAACTCTGGTCTAGTGATACATCTGTTTGTGAAAAACTCCGGGCAGGCGTTCCTCATAGTGAAATACATGTCCAGTTTCCGTTTGCACTTCTCCATCGAAAAGCTGCAACCTCGCAAGAAATTTAACAGGAACGAGTCCTCTAACAAAAAGAGAAACAGATTAAATCTTTCAATTAACATTAAATCATTATAACATCACACATCAGACACAGTTTTCTGATCCCAAACTACGTAGTCTTTACTATGTACGAGACCGAATAGTGTTAGTAACCCAGTGGCTGAGTTACGTACTTATAGAGCTTACATATCAAATGTGAGTCTTCTGAAAATTAAAAAAATATCCTAGACGTTCTACTGATCATTAGTGGGTGGGTAAATCTCTATCGTTCATTTAGGAAGGGAATTATGAAAGGGCTTTTCACTTACTTTCCGAAATGAAAATTTCATCAAATTCAATTCAAAAATACGTACACAATATCGTGTTAAGGTAAAACAATGAAACTACTTGTATGCATCGGCACTTAATCTATAATATTTATTTCTTTTTATGTCCACGTCTATGAAATTTCCAATAACCGTGTTTTAGCTTATCGTTTAACTTCTTGATACTTTTCCAATATATGTTTAAATTTTCCATACCGATGTATTAAACATCTAACATCCTATTGTACATTTGTGCGTCGAGCGACACCTCGGCTGCTCCAAAACAAATCCCAGTAAATGCTTCTTAACAAAGACTACAAAAACATAAAAGGCCCATAGTGCCCTAGTGCAGTCATTGCGTGCAAAAACAAGGGGATATCTAGAAAGTTTTCCAGGAGATTTGAAAATTGGTAACATTAGATCGTAGATTTCGATGTGCTCCTTGCGTATTTCAACTATAACAACTCGTATCTTTGCTGTTCGTGACGCGTCGCGGTGACGTATTGAAAAAATAGCAGCTTATAGCAGGTTTTTTGCGATACGATTTTTCCTCTTTTCTACGACATTCTACGATAAAACGTCAAGTACAAATTAAACTCAAGACGATTTCCTATATTTTACGTTCCTGCAACTTTTTCGTAAAATGAATGGCTTCGGCGAACGATAAATGATGAAAGAACGATATTTCACCGTAATTGTAAATAAATTCCATTTTTGTTGTGCAAGATTACGTCTACTAATACAGGGCATGGCATACAGTTCATCCAACACAATATCGATTCTTTGGGGTCGCCTTCTTAGATCTCTTAACGCATTTAAACAAAACATATTTAGGAACCAGTTCGTCCTACCTGTAATGATTTACGGTAACGTGGATACAGTTTGTACAGCTAATCCATAAGCTTAAAGTCGCTCAATGCGCTATGGAGAGAGCTATGCTCGGTGTGTCTCTGAAGGACAAAATTCGTAACGAAGTAATTCGTGAGAGAATCAAAGTGACCAGTGACACAGGTCTGAAAGTTAGTAAGCTGAAGGGACAATAGGCTGGTCACATATGTTGCAGAACAGAAAACTGCTGGAGTAAGCGTATCCTGGAGTGGAGTTCTGTAGTGTAGGACACCCTCTAGTCAGATGACGGGACGATTTGCATAAAAAGGCTGGCAGCAATTGGATGCAATCAACGAAAGCAACAAACCGGGCCTTGTTGTATCGGGACTGCAACGGGCGAATTACGATGATGGACTAGGTTCCTCTTCAACAATAAGTGTAACAAATGTAGTTATATACAAATAAAAACGTGTGGCACTCGGGGACTGCCACAGTAAAGCTATTGCATAGCATTTTTAATCAAATTATGCAATTATAATTATTTATTTATGCAGTATTTTATTTTATTTTTATATTAATTCAAGTTTTTTCTTTGATATTAATTCAAGTTACACTTTTTGAGCGGGGTGACCGACAAGATTTGAAGATTTGAAACAAATGAGAAGTTAATATCGTATAAAATATTTTTATTATCTTACAAAACATGTGGGTTATTCAGGAATTTTTATCATTGAAACTATAGCAGCTCTTCTGGATCTGTGCGAGCTTCGTACAGTCGTACCACATACATACACGTTAAGCGAACGCTCGGCCGAGCTAAATGATAGGTGGAGTGGGGGGTGTTAGGTTTTATTTTCGTAACGGAATTTTTTGATTCGTTCGCCGCGCTCATAGCCCGCGATAAAAGCTATGCAATAGCTTAATAACTCCACAGGACTCAATCTACTTTAAATAAATTAGAAACGACTTAACGTTTATCTAAGCAAAAATAATATATTGACGTACCCATTTCGTTTGGTAAGTGGGGTTGTTTCCTCATCCACTCCTTGATAGAAGCTAAATCACTTTCTCTTGAATTCACATCTTCGTGCAACTCCTCTCTGATCTTAGCTAACAGCTCACCTTCAGGTTGGACCAGCATCACGGAAACTGAGGTCATATTGTTTCTAGGAAAATTAAAATGTACTTTTATAACACTTTACTAAGGGCCAGCTTCACCAAGTTGGTGATAAGTCTCCGTCTCCGATACACTAATCTGAATTTATCTGCCAAACAAAAACTCAATTCGGTTATCTACATATCTAATATCAGCTACTTTAATCTGTTAAAAAGTCTTCTACATAAACATTCATATGCATTTAGTAAAAAGCTATTAATTTGAAATTACAAAGCCGGGCTGGGTAGCTGGACTATAAATAAATTTAATTATAGCCCCGTTACCCAGCCCGACTTCGCACAGAAGTCTTTGAAAATTCTCGGATTTCTTCTACTATAATATATTATTATCACGCATTCGAACTTTTCTCTATTACTCTATCTGATACTGAAAACTGTATCATCTGTTAAGTAGTTTAAAAGATCTAAGCGAATGGACAGCCACTTCATTTTATATTATGTAAATTTAAGAACAGAATCTATGGTTCTAAACTTTCAACTCTACTTTTAAATACAAGCCATGAATAATTTTTATACATTTTAATACAAACACAAATTGGTCGTATTGTTGTGTTATTAATTTACTTATTCATATTATGTTTTATAGACGAGGGTTCAACAAAAACTCTTCTAAAGTATTTAAACAGTAATTTTTTCACAGTAAGATTGCTAAGAGGTGAAATCAACATAAGAAAAATCTTGACAAAAACTGCAGATTGTAACTTATAAATATGTTTTTAACTTTGCCCTGAATTCATCGTTTACTATTTTATCGGAAAAACTATTAGAAAATAGTGAATTAAGACATAGTACAATACAAATGCCAGAATACTTACTGAATTTCTCTTGCCGGCTCGATGGACCGACACGACATAAAGGAAATGGGTGACAGCAGATGGATGGGGTGGGTTTTGTTTAGCAGTCAACAGCAATATGCTGAAGTTGTACTTATAAGACTTTTAACGGTAAAGTTTAAAATACGAGTAATACTCTTGTGAGAGCGCGAATCCAAACACTTATAAACACGCGCGTCGACTCTCACAGCAGCAGTAGTTCTAATGATTGTGTTGGCCGACTCTCTATGCGTATATGCTGTATAACGCACACATCGATATGCTTCCATGAAGACTAACAAAACTAAAAAATAAACAAGAAAAATAAGGTAATTTTTCTTCTAAAAATATCCTACGTATTTAGACGCACGGAAGTGTGAATCTTTTTAAGTACCTAATTAATTAATTCAAATTGGTTTAAAAATATGTTGTAATGATAATGTATCGTAATATATTTAAACATAAAAAATATTCGTTCTCAATTCAGTTCGTTGTTATTATTTTTTTTTTTATTGAATAGTGGGCAAACGAGCAGACGTATCACCTGATGGTAAGCGATTACCGCCGCCCAAGGACACCCGCAACACCAAAGGCGTCAGAAGTGCGTTGCCGACCTTTGGGGGATGGGAAAGGGGATGGGGGGAGGAGTTGGGGTATGGGCCTCCGGTATCCTCACTCACTCGGTGAAACACAGCGCAAACGCTATTTCACACCGGTTTTCTGTGAGGCCGTGGTATCACTCCGGTCGAGCCGACCCATTTATGCCGAAGCATAGCTCTCCCACGGTGAAAAAATGAACTCGGTATTGAAAAACTATGTGTTTGATCGTTCAGTTCTATTGTGTTAGGACCAGTTTCACCACCTATTGATAGGCTACTATGACTTTTTCAGACAAATAATTACAGATTTGGGTCGCACAGGTTCTGTATAGAAACATATTATGTCAGATACACATACATTTACATAATAGCATCTTTTATCCGTCAAATAGTGTTATATAGCAGATAACTATTCGAAATTTTATCAAGAAGTGGTGAAACTAGTCCACATTTCATCTCATCCACATTTTTTTTATCATTAATTTCATCACGATGTCCGCTTGAAGACTTTAAATACTTGAAATTGGCCAAAATACCTGATTAGCTTCTTGTCATCTCTTCAAAATAAGAATAAATGTATGGGAATTATGTCATCTCGAATGATATAATTTAAATTATTAAGGTGTATTAAATAGGCGTTGTAGAGTAAATATTGGTTATAAAACTATTATATAACGCCAGCTTCCGCCAGCGCTTGATCATTATTACATTTCTTTTGATTCAATGAATAAAAAAGTTCATAAATATTATTATAAAATGAATAATTTATACATCGCATTCCAACACTGCATTGCTGTAACTTGAATGGTAATCAGTAAAAGCGAGTTGGTACTCATCGAACTTCTGGGCAAGACAGTCAAGTTTTCGAAGATGTTTGAACATGTCTGGAACCAAAGTAACTTGAAATGTAATCTACGTCAATGATATCACGGCTGCGGTGTTCTAAATAAAGTTTCCAAGTCAAGTTTCTAATTAAGTATCCTTTACAATAAATTACGAAATATCTATACTAATATTATAAAGAGGAAAGGTTTGTATGTAAGTATGTTTGTAACGAATTGGCTCAAAAAGTACTGGACGGATTTTAAAAATTCTTTCACCATTTGAATGCTACATTATCACTGATTAATATAGGCTATTTTAATTGTAAGAAAAAAAAAAAAAAAACAATTATATGTAAATTAAAAACTGCAGGTAACACCGCGAGGTTCAGCTAGTCGTTTATAAATAAATGCAAATTTATTTGTCACAAATATTTTTTTCAAGATTCTTTATTGTCTTTGCAATGTACTTAACAGGTATTTTTTATTTAGTGATTATTTAAACACTTATTGTTTACGATGTTGATAAACAAGTTTTTGTGAATACGGTTGGTAAAATTATTTGACACTCGTTAGTGGAATGTGTCGTTTCACGTAGGTTGGAAGTTGGCAGTCCACGACTGGGCGATTTTCCCGAAATTTTCTGCCACGCACAGCAAAACTGTGGAATGAGCTGTCGCCTGCGGTGTTCCCGGACCAATACGACCTTCAAACCTTCAAGAAAAGAGCGTACTCCTTCCTAAAAGGCTGGCAACGCACTTGTGACGCCTCTGGTGTTGCGGGTGTCCATGGGCGGCGGTAATCGCTTACCATCAGGCAATACGTCTGCTCGTTTGCCCATTAATAATAATAATAAAAAAAACCATTATATAATATACAACAGATGCAGGAACTACACTTTCTTCTATTAAAATAAATCATACAATATATTCCAATGTAATCCTTATTTTATTAATATTCAAAACGTATTTGTGACCTTTTTTTTTTATGTGCGGAAATCCCCTTGGATACCACCAACTGGTGGTTATGTCGGACACGAACCGAATAAAACCGCACACCGTCTCGGGTATTAGAAGCCGGGGAACCAGGTGCACCCTCGATAGGAAATCCTTGGAACCCCGACGTACCTCGGGCCATCCACTGTTTGTAGGTGGCCCCCTCCTGTGTAGGAACCCTAACATACCCATGTTAGGGGCCTTTTATGAATAGAGGGTGGGTACCCTCTACTCATAAAAGGGCGCGAACACTTTACAGAGCTCGCGCCGCCACCCCGGCCTGCTTCTGCTAGGGTGACCGGTGGTCGCACCTGTGACCCTCAGGCTTGCGCTTATGGAGGACGGAGATCATTTTGCGACCTCCAGCGCCTGAGTCGTCTGCGGTACCTGGCGCGATCCCGGGCCTGGCGGACAGGGAGAGTTCTAAAGCTCTCCGCCATCTCCTTCGCAAGCATAACTTGCTAGCAGAAAGAGACGACAGAGTTCCACGCGCTTTCACTCCGCAACATAGCCGCAATCATGCTACCGAGCGAGAGAACCCCCACCCCGATGGCAGCCTCGGTTCATTCCACGCCGGGCATTCTGCCAGCGTGTGGACTGCTATTTCCACGGTATGGCCGTCGCAGTGGTGGCACTCAGGCGCTGGCTCTTTGCGGATCAGACACAGGTGAACTCCGAAACATCCCTTTCCAGTGATCGCCTGCGTCAGCCGGTATGAGAGGGTCCCATGACGTCTCTCGAGCTAATCCTCCATAACCGGTATTACCGCCGCAATAACGGCGTGCCCAAGGGTAATTATCCTATCGGTACCATTCATTATAGGTGACATAACATTTAATAATAAAAATCTTGGATTATAATCTATACATATTAAAATTGTTATAACGACGTCATTTACTTGATTAAATAAATTAATACTTTAGTACAATTACCAAGGGTGATTAGTATTTCTGCAAGGGAACGTTCTGAATCAATATATAGCCACGACCATTGTCGCTACGCTTTGTAATATAGTAGAAACGCGTCGCCACGTGTGAAGATATTTTGTGGAAATAGTAAGCTGTGTTGGTTTAATATTGCCATAAAATAACTCCGATGTTTCACATTTACCAGACGTCTCGTAACGCTGAAGGCTCAAATTTTCATACATAAGTAGTTTTCCAGGTTCAAATAAAATTTCAATTGTAGTACTATTATTGTAAATATTTTTTATTTACTCTTCTCTAATCATTCGTTAACAACAGCCAGCTTCACTAATACGAATACCAATACCAAAATACCACTGTACATAAAGAGCGTGACCGGGAAAATTTAATAAAAACCTTAGAAATATCAAACGACGGCCTCCTTGAGGCCTAGTTTCAGTAGCTTAAGTAAACGGCTATCTAACAAGGCGTTTTCGTTGGAACCATCATCAACCCTCAGGAGAGGGTTGGGGTTACGCTCTACCTCCACACTAACCCTCTGAAATTCGACTCCAGAGTCGTAATTCACTGGCATTAAACGCCTCACGCGGAACAAATGCTTTTTCTTTTTTTTAACTCTGGCAGTCTGCACGGCAAGTCAAATGCTATATCAGTTGCGGTTAATATCCAGGTAAAACGATTTCCACATACATCACAAACAAAGGTATCGATGAAACCAGTTGCAATGCTTAGCAATAATAACTGTAAGATTACATTTAATTATCTAACAATCACTACGGTACTCAGACAGGGATACAAATGCCTATTAAACTCATTATCCTACAAGGTATAATAGAAGACAATGACTTCGCTTCTTCAATGTTATATACTTATACTCACTCAAAAGGCCCCAGTTCTCCTCTCGCTAAAGTGGTCCTAAACCAACTGCCCTTACTACCGCTCCATATTTTCTCCTCAACTCCCCCGATGGAGGAGATTTTACCCCTTTTACTACGATCACTCAAAATTTAGACTTGTATGGCTTCAAGATGTCGGAAGATTCTCATGACAAAATTCGCGTCGAAAGGCAATAATGTTTTGTTCCTAGTTTACACTCTATAACTCAAGTAGTTTATTATCGTTCTTCGTCCTCTTTTTTATTAGAAAACCTTTTGTTATCTGTAAGTGTAGTCATTGCTTTAAGGCTATTGTTACAAATTAACAAGGCAAACAATATTTGTAAATTATAATTTCATGAAGCCGATACTATCACATAATCAATTAAGCCTTTTATTATTTAAGTATTATATTATTTATGTCGATAGAGTAAGTCACCCACGAGGTATTGCGAATGTGTTCATGAGTCACTTTAGCGTAAAATCACCATTGCGACCGCCTTCATATGGGCTCCATGTTGAGGCTGAAATGAAGCTGAAAATATGGTTCAAGGCTGAGGAAATTGTAAAAACAATGTTATAGAGGAGAATGGAAGAAGCCATAATAGAGCCACGCTGATTTCTGCACGAACGGGCACAGAAGATCATCGTAAAATGACAGCGTTCGTAATGTCGTGTTTCGTTGATGAGTGCGAGACCAGGGCCACAATGAAGCAGAAACATCTAAATAGACCGCAATGCTGCATTGTTGTATTGTCTGCATTCGCAATGAGTATGGTGACCACCACTCTTAGATGATGCTTATAGGCCAAAATGGCTCTACTCTGCCTGATGGAAACATGGATGGAGTAGAGTTTTAAATAAATTTGGATAAAGAGTAAGATGGTAAGGTGTGAATTTAAACTACAAAATCTCATGGAAATTATTATTTTATCACAGTTTTAGTTTATTTCTACCTTTATTGTTATCTATGTTTATCTTTTACCAATGCTTTAGTAACACACGAAACATTGTTTTTGTACCTTGTAACATTGACTGCAGTAATCGAAAACTTTGATTTGATGCCACTAAGTAACGTATCACTCTTAAAACTTAAATTATTTTTTTAAATAATAAGAGTTATAGAATCATTTTGTGTGTCTTTTCGAATATAATATTTAGAATTTAAAAAATAAAATTTCGATTAATATTACAATCAAATTTTCAAGGCAAAACGTAGTTGTCGTTATAACTAAATCAATTATTATATTATGCCCTTCAGATTCAAACCTTTTAAACACATCACGGCGTATGTTCTCTTTTAAGCCGTATTTTGCATTTAATTTAATACCTATAACAAGTTACCTTAACTTTAACACTATTACTAGTAGTTTAATCAATTGCTAGTTGTCTAAAAGATCCCTCAATGCCGAATAATTCACTGTAGTTTTTGGGTTTGCCTGGCCGGAGGGATTCGTTTGCCTTTACCGACTCTTGTTTCTTAAACCATCCTCTATATTCTTTCAGTTTTTCTATCAAAACTTCTGAAAAAATAACAATAATATTATGGTTTTAAGTTTTCTGATCAATTCCGAATTAATAATATCATGATTAGAGTTAGTAGTTTATGTATAGATTTATTAATCAAGCACAAATTAACTTAACTTACTAGGTAAACTTTAGTAACTCAACCACATAGTAAAAGGCTTTTTCATCTACAATCCGTCGGAAATATCCGAGAACCTTTTTTTTTCCCTGTGGAAACCCCGTCGGGGTTTGCGGCGGGGCGGTGTGTTGGAATCGAACCGACTGAAACTACACGGTGTGACGCTCTGTGCCTGAGTAGGGAGGGATCCGGGAACTGCTGTTATTATCACGACCCCTTCCAGCGCCTGCCCGCACTGAAGCGGGCACTGTCTGCTGGTAAAAACTCTCAATTTAGGCGACGTACGGCACACGCGTACGTCGCCCCTTCGCAGCTGGCTACTAAAGCGGATGGAGGGGAGTACCCATCCCGACCATCCGCAGCCACACTCAGGGCGGCATGAGGCGCTGGTAGGCGCGCCTCCGCCGTCCGGTTCGCCGGCGGCGGATTGGGTCCGAGAGGAGGTCGTCCTTCCGGGCCTTCTCCGTCGTCTCCTTCTGTTTCCTCAATATTCATTCGATATCTGGTCGAAATAGTATAACCCTTCCGAAATATCTGCGAACCTGGCTTAATGACGTCATACAAATTAGAGAGTTAATATTTCCCTGAACAGAGAAACAATAAACAAGAATGAGATTATGAAAGAAAGAATAATACACATGCGTTGATATTTGCGTTGGCAACGGTACTCGATAGGCGAAGGCGAGGTGAATAGCGTTCTAGCCGGATGCGCAGGTATTTCCGTCGGGTAATACAGTACTGTTTGTTACGAAAAGGACAGTGTCCATATGTACATGAGTATATCCAGTATATGGATGGCATGCATGACTAAATAAGATGTTATTCAATAAAGTAAACAAAAGCAATGAAGATTTAAAAAAGTAATGAAACAAAAAACATACTGTGAACGTCATCAAGTGAATCAGCTGTGCCATTAAAATCTGTTGGTAGTAAGTTCATAGGAACAAACTTGTGGAGGCCAGTGAAGTCTTTGTGAAAATATATCTGTAATAATATTCCTTATGTATAATTTTATAAAATATTTCTGAAATTTCTTATTATAGTATTAAATAAATTAACTCGCCTGAGTCACCTTAATTCATTAACCAGGCTTCTAATCAGAATAAAATTACCGCGAGGGCCACGCTTCGGCATGCATGGGCCGGCTCGACCGGAGTGATACCACGACATCAGAGAAAAACGGTGTGAAACAGCGCTTGTGCTGTGTTTCACCGAGTGAGTGAGGATACCGGGAGCCTATACCCCAACGCCTATTCCCATCCCCCTCCCCATTCCCCAAAGGCCGGCAACGCACTTGTGACGCCTCTGTTATTGCGAGTGCCCATGGGCGATGGTAACCGCTTACCATCAGGCGATACATCTGCTCGTTTGACCCCATTCAATAAATAAAAGAAAACAAGATATATTAGTGAACTACTAAAGCGTTTTAACTAAGGTTTATTCTCCATGAGCTACGTACCCGGTTCTTAATTTTCTCCTTCATGAAAGGTTTAACAATATTAAATATTGTATCGACAAGGGAAGATGTGTTGATCACATGCAGCTCTTTCAACTTAACCGGATACGCCTCCTGTAATTGTGTAAAGAAATATTTCATTTATTGTCTTGACGTGTCAAGAATGGACAGGACGTATGTACCAAACATACACAATGTTTAAAAGCAAATATGTTTGATAAATGTGTGGCGACTTCCACATATAACACAACAGTAACCTGCTACGGCGCCATCTACCGAAGATACACTGAACTACGAAGTAACGCACTACACGGAGTAACTACAAATCCTGAATCGCGCAATGAATAGTTCTCGCGCCGATTATCATATATACAACATCCCAACATCAACTGTTGGGCAGTGGCCCGCCAGGCATGATCACTCGTCTAGTCGGAGGATCCTCCCTTTGTGTTGGAGGGACATGACACTCGTTCCTCCACAGTTCATTGCTTGACATAGGCCTTTTCTTTAAAAGGAGACTATAGCTTATTTTACTAAGCTGGCCAGAAAGGTTTATGTAACACTGTTTTTTTTACTAATTAATGGCCCAAGTTTAGATTCATTCGGTTCATTGCTATGCTCAAGATAACATACATTGTACAGAAATTACATTCACGGTAATTTTATCAATGTAGTAGAGCCTCGCTGATTTCAGCACGAATAGGCCAGTTTGACCAGGCCGGTACTACCCTCTAAAGAAGATCAACCTAAAATGACAGCATTCGTGCTGTCATGTTTCGTTGGTGAGTGCGAGACCGGAGGTATAATGATGCAGAAGCATCACAATAATCCGACATAGAGTGGGTCACTTTGCTGCTTTGTTGCATTGTCTGCGTTCGCAATGAGTATGGTAACCACCATTCTTGGATTCTGCTTTCCATCAGATATAGTCATTTTGGCAAGCTCGCTGACAAAAACGCTGTTCCTTTACAACCGACTACTTACTTGGGCACAAATGCAGAATTTCTTGATAGAAGAGATTGATAGCTTGCCTAGGTGGCTGGGCTTGGCGACAGAAGCGTCTAGAATGTATACTTCACCAGTAACGCCTTCTAGTGGTTCCAGGAGTCTTAAGTCGCCAATCATCAGAATTATCTTAAAAAGTCCGTTGAGCAGATCAGTGTCTACGTTGCGATCGGTAGCTGGAATTTAAATCGCTAGACTGTTAGGTTTGATTTTATTTTGCAACAAATCGTGCTTTGTTATCGCGGTTGTTATTGTATCTTTCATAAAAAAACTGACTTCAATAACTGGACCAAATGAGACCATACGGGCAGCGCCAGCTTTTAAATAATTAAAGAATCATCCAAATCGGTTCACCCAGTCAAACATTATGAGGTAACGAACAGAAAAAAAAACATGCAGCCGAATTGACAATCTCCTTCTTTTTTGAAGTCGGTTTAAAAAGGGTAACAATGCGAGGCGCAGCTATTCTAAAATAAAAGTAGCCTAATTTACTCCTGCAGTGTATGCATCTATTCAGTCAGTTCACTCAGTAACGCATTCATCATTCACTCAGTCATTGTATTATCTGTGAATGATTTAGAATCTTATCTCGTGATGACGAGAGTTGATGTCTTGTTGGCATGCGCTCACGATGAGTGAGCGCATGCGACTAAGAGCTGACAATAAAGAAGAATATACTACAACTCCTTATATCATTGCTATATAAAGTCTAATCAAGAGCGAAAAGAGATTAGCCGCAAAAAAAACAGACAACTAAAAAATATTGTTTAGATGTTAGTACATAGGTACTAGATACTCTTTTATATGTGTTGAGTAAAAAACAGCTAATTCAAATTTACAGACAGATAGTTCAATTTATTTCTTTTGTATAGATATAGTTTTAAGCAGTATTATGTATAAATAATTCAATGTTTAATTCATTATACGAGTACATTATACATCTTCCTTGCCTTTATTTCGCATGTTTTTTATAGCTTAAATTAAGTACACTCTAGATTTTTCGCAAATTAGACACACGTAGTTTTTCACAACATCCAGAAACAAAAATAAAAACATTACTTGGCAGAACTGTCAAGTACAGTATAAAGATGTACCTAAGTATTATTTTCTCACCTCTAAAAATAGAGACTCTTTTCCCATCTGGTGTCAAACCAGGCATTGTAGGGCCATACCTGGAAACATAACAATACATCACATTAGCGAAGACGCATATAAAACTAGCTTACCCACGCAACCTTGTTTACGTCTCCTATTGCCCGTAGCGTAATAATTTTCCCCCGTTTTGATAACATTCTTCATTGGTGCTCCGCTCCTATTGGTCTTAGCGTGATGATATATAGCCTATAGCCTTCCTCGATAAACGGGCTATTTAACAGTTTATTTCTATCAGACCAGTAGTTTCTGAGATTCAAGCAAACAAAGAAACAAACTCTTCAGATTTATATATTAGTAAGTATAGATAATTGGTCAGGGTTCATTGAAGATGATAGACATGTCGATTTGTTTATCGAACTTATTATAAAGTCTACTTAGTCTTGGTATTGGAGAGTTGAAACCGACAACTATTTTACGTGACGGTGGGTACAGTAGATATATGTATTTACAAAAAAAAGTATATATGTATTCATATCAGTTGTCTAGTACCCATAACACAAGCTCTGCTTGGCTTGGGACTAGATGGCGTTGTGTGTTAGATGTCCAAAATATTTATTTATTCATTCATTTAGAAAAAAGAAAAAAAATAAACAAAAAAATATGGAATGCGCGAGTTGTCTAATCTATTTTATGATATTTCTTTATCACTTAGTTACCCTTTTTGCATAATTTCCATTAATTCCGGTTTCGTTATGTCCCTGTTTGTGAAGAACTCAGGGCAGGCGGCCTTCATGGTGAAGTACATGTCCAACTTTTTCTTGCACCTTTCAATCGAGAAATCACATCCTCGAAGAAAGGACAGCAAACAGGTATCATCTGGAAAGGTTCACAGAATGGTATTTCAGATTAAAATATGATGTTTGGCCGAGTTTGCATGTTCAAGTTAAGTCACACACTAATTTATTTGTCCCTTATGTTCGTTTCAAACGTCAACTTTCTTTCTAGTTCAAGTTTTGGCAGTCTATGTATGTTCTACCGTTGCGCCAAGACCACAAATATGATTTGAACTAATAGTACGAGAGCCCACGACTAAAACCATGTCTCATAGCAATACGGCAAAAACCCTATAAAATCGTTAGATTGTATGATTCTGAACCCGACTAGGTGTGTAGTAACGGTCGAAAGTGTAGCAACTGCGTGGGAGGCCATTTCTGCTGTGTCAAAAAAAAGGCAGTCAGTATTATAGCAATACGTCTGATAGTGCAAATGTACATAGATTTTATAATTGTATTACGAAAAAGTTTGTTTTCAGACATTTTGTGCGTAGTACATAGCCTGAGCGCATTTTTGAAAATGTCAACAAATTTAGCCGACCTGTATCATAGCAATACGGATAAAAAAAAAATTAACTTTTCGTATTGCTGCCATGATTACCAAAAACCTGTTTTCAGACACTTTAAGTGTAGCAAATACTCCCAAAAACGAAAATAACGTAATAATTTCAACAGCCTCAGCGCTTGTTACGCTCCTGCCCCTTTCTTATACTATTACTATTATACAGCTCACTCGGCAGCTGCTCCAAACGTTGGAACGACGCTCACTTACCATAGTTGTCATGCGTTGTGCGGTTGTGGTGGTGTCAAATGTAGGACCTGAGTTGTGTGTTTTGTAAAGAAACAACGATTGATAAAGAGAAAAAAATTACCGAAGAGACGCTGAAAAAGTGCAAAGAAGTGGCCGAATATCGGAGTAAAAAGCAGAGAGTAAGCAGGAAATCGATTTACTCCGAAATCGAGTTGCCACGTGGTATCGACACGGACATAGGATACCATTTGGCGTTTTTTATTTGCTTTCCATGCAATGACCGGCTGCGATTATAATCCCGCGTTACATCGCAAGGGTAAAAAAAGACCATTGACGATGCTGAAAAATTCGAAACGCTATCAAGAAGCTTTCGGTGATTTGGGCAGCTATACTTCTGATAGTGACAAGGTATACCCCGTTTTGGAAGAATTCACGTGCAAATTGTACAACGAAAAAAAAATTAATAACGTCGATTTAGCTCGACTCAACATTTTTTCGAAGACATATAAAATTAAAAACGACGAGGCTTCGACAACTCTGAATCTCCAGTTATCCAATTACGACGCCTGCAATCTGCCACCATGCAAAACGGAATTGAATAAACATTTATTACGAACAAAATAGATTGCACAAGTCTTGAGCAACGCTCATACCAAAACGCCAACCGAACTGAACCCTGCAGATTGCGGATAGTATGAAGACGAGGGACGATTTCAGTTTTCATGGTTCTCTGGCAACCAACTACCTGAGTTGAGCAACGTTATTTTGGACGACAAATCATCATCCACAACAGGTACAGTTTACATGGCTTTTGCTGTTAATTTCATAAATAAGTTCGTGATTTTTACTAACGATGTTTATTTTACAGAAGAGGACGTTGAAGATCTCCCGAGCGACGTCGAGAGTGATTCCGAATCCGACAGCGATTGAATACGAGAATATTTTGTAACTTTGAATAAACCGTTTTTTTTTCAACTTCATCCCAGTTTCCTTTTGTGCGATTTATTTCAGTCCTTCAACTTCAATGTTACGGTTTCGGGTAAATTCTATGTTAATTATCATGTAATGATTTGAGGGTCGCAACGTATTCATTGGTTTGTAACAGAGAGTTCAAGATGCCTCAATACGATTTTTAAATGATATCTGAGTATCGAAAAGTTGTCTGATAGAGAAGATGCTACACTTAATTTGTCTGATATAATTTTTTTGCACATGTGGACAACTTATTTTATCATGTCCAACAATTTTCAGACATATTGCTATGATACCGATCGGTAAAATTTGTTGACATTTTCAAAACGGTCTCAAAATTTAATGCGTTCACATTTCCGTCTGAAAATTGTTTTGTTCGCATCAAATAACCAAAATTTACTAATAAAAAAGATTTTCAGACGTATTGCTATGAGACATTTTTTTTGTCTCATTTTTAATTTTTTTAAGTGATTTTACGGGTTTGCGCTACACCACTAACGTCTGAAAAATATGTTTCCGGTATCTCAGAACTATCATTCAACTACAGTCTGCAAATCAGACATATTGCTATGATGCAGTTCGGTAAAATTCTTTGACAATTTTGAAAATTCGGTCAGATCAAACGCTACGCGGAAAATGTCTGATATTGGTTTTTTCGAGTTCAGGATAATCGTATCTATCGATTTGATGCGGTTTTGGCTGTATTGCTATGAGACAAAAATTTTGGTCGTGGGCTCTCGTACTATAAAGAGATGTCGAATAGATTCGTACTAATGTTCTAAAAGACATATTATGCTATATTAATTTTATCAAAAGTTTTTACATAGTCTGGTTACAGTTTTCTAAACATGTTTCTGCAGCGCTGCTCTAATTCTAAATATTACTTTGCTATCGCTCAAAAGTTTCAATTGCCTTGTTCTCCGTAGTGTCTGGTTGATAACCTCATCCACTCGAAGAAAGATCAACACCGACTTTTTGTTACAGCACTAAATTTAACTGACCCATTTGCGCCGAAGCAATAGCTCTCCCATGTAATTTCAAGGTAAGTAGAGTCACGAAAATTTCAGCACGAACGGGCTGGCTCGACCAAGGTGGTACTACCCTGTCCCAGAAGACCTACCTAAAACAACAACATTCGTGCTGTTGTGTCAAGAGACCAGACACCCAATCAAGCTCATACTAAAAATACGTGTAGTAAAAATACTTTAAGTATCAATTCAATGAAAATAGTTTACATTTTTCACTATAAACACTCTTACTTTTAAAAGCCTATTTTAACTTTTCAGAATATAGAACGATGAAGTTCAGAGTTTGACTAATATTATAATTAGCTATCTTTTACCCGTGGCTCCGCTCACGTGTATACGGGTTTCGCGGTCAGTAGTATTCTATGTGATTCCTCAAGAATCAAAGGATCTCTATTGTATATTTCATCCAAATCGGTAAAGCGGTTTGACTGTGAAAGCATAATAGACAGACAGACAGTTACTTTCGAATTTATAATATTAGTTTTTAAATTTACCCCATTTATTAGGCAGATGTGGCTGTTTCTTCAACCAATCTTTAATGATAGCGAGATCCTGTTGGATTGAAGTTAGATCTTCTTTTGAAACTTTATTGATTTTAGTCCACTGCTGCCGTGTGGACTTGAGCAGTACGGATGCTGATGCCATAGTTGATCTAGAAATAACATTTTTTTAAATTACATTAATATAATTTTATTTATTATTAATAATTATTTTTTGTTTTATGGTAATATGAGCCTTTTAAAATGATTCTACTCTGCCTGATGGAAAGCATGATTTTAAGAGTAGTGGTCACAATATTAATTACGAGTGCAGATAATGCAACAATGTAGCATGGTGGCTGACACTATGGCGACCTATTGTGATGCTTCTGAATCATCAAATGCATGAAAATGTTATGTAAATGCACTCACGAAGAACATGTGTTAACACTTTAAAATTGGTTTCGTAAAATTTAGAATTTACATAAACTTCTTTAGAATTGTTAGATAAGCCATTTCCTGATAACATCAACTTATACTTTACCAATACTATCATAAATATTTTTTATGTAATATGGGGCAAACGTGTCGTGTCGCCTGATAGTAAGCGATTACCGCCGCCTTTAGGGGATGGGGAGAAGGATGGGGGAAGGGGTTGGGGTATGGGCCTCCGGTTTCCATACTCACTCGGTAAATGACAGCGTAAGAGCCGTTTCACATCCGTCTTCTGTCAGGCCGTGGTATAACTTGGGTCGAGCCGGACGAAGCGTGGCTCTCCCACGGCCTTTTATTTATTTAAAACTAGTTTTGACGGCGTAGCGGCAAAGAGACAAATTCAATAAAATATCAGCGAGCGAGGCTAGCGACGCACGACAGTTGGATTTAAATAAATAAATAAATAAATAATATTTCGGTCATCTAACACACAACGCCATCTAGTCCCAAGCAAAGCAGAGCTTGTGTTATGGGTACTAGATAACTGATATGAATACATATATACTTTTTTTTTGTAAATACATACATATTATACATAGAAAACATCCAAACTCCGAAACAAATATTTGTAGATTACACAAACATTTGGTCCGACCCAGGATTTGAAACCGAGACCAGGATTTGAGCACAGCAGTCGCATTCACTACCACTGCGCCACCGAGGCAGTAATTTATTTCGTTGCAGCAAATACAGTTGTACTCTGGAGTACTTTAATTTGAATTGAAATTGTTACCGAATTAGTCTCTTCGCTAGTCTAGTAGTCCGTCGTCACTGACCCTAAGGGAGCAGTACGTCAAACCTGGGCAGCGTGGACTAAACCTAGTTTAGTCTTCTAGTCTAGTTTTAGTCTACTATAGTTTAACACCACAGGTCTAACTATAGTAGACTAAAAACTTCTTTCTAAGGAGAGGCCTAATGTCCAAAAGTGGACTAGAATTTTCGTAAAAGGGGTAAAAACTATTTCTTCGCGTATTAGTATATAGATTGTGCTCTTTGTCGTAAGCAGTAAGACTTAATCTTCTATTAAAGCCTTGGCAACTCAACCATGATTAATGGGACCCGGAGTCGAGAGCCCTTGCGGCTCTTTATCAGTGGCGCAAAGAGGCACGAGAGTTGGGTAGGAGTCCTGAGACTCGAGAAATCGAAGGTCAGAAATCTCAACTCCGCCAGGTTCTCGTAGAGGGAAGGAAGTAACGACTTGGCCACCGAGTGCTGGGCAAAGGTAAAACACGTTATAGAGGATTGGCTTAAGGGGCATCACGGGAACCTTTTATACCGGCTGACGCAGGTGATCACTGGAAAAGGATGTTTCGGAGATCACCTGTGCCTGATCCGCAAAGAGCCAAACGCCTGAGTGCCACCACTGCGATGGACAGACCGTGGATACGGCACTGCACTCGCTAGCAGAATGTCCAGCGTGGGACGAGCCGAGGCGTAATCTCGTGGCGGCCATCGGAGTGGGGGTTTTATCGCTCGATAACATGATTGCGGCCATGTTGCGGATCGCGAGCGCGTGGAAATCTGCCGTCTCTTTCTGCGAGCAAGTTATGCTTGAGAAGGAGATGGCGGAGCGGGACCGGGAGAGGTTTACAACTCTCCCTGTCCGCCAGATCCGTAAACGGGCCAGGTACCGCAGACGACTTAGGCGGCGGAGATCGCAAAACGATCTTCATCCTCCATAAGCGCAAGCAGGCTAGGGTTGCGGCGCGAGCTCTGTAAAGTGCTCGCACCCTTTTATAGAATAAGAATATTAGGGTTCCTACATAGGAGGGGTCCACCTCCAAACAGTGGGTGGCCACAGGTACGTCGAGGTTCCAGGGATTTCCTTCCGAGGGTGCACCTGCTTCCCCAGCTTCTAGTACCCGAGACGGTGTGTGGTTTTTAGTCGGTTCGAGTCCGACGTAACAACAAGTTGGTGGTATTCGAAGGGATTTCCGAACAAAAAAAAGGCATATAAACTAAAAAACTAAAAACTCGCATCACAATAGTGTTTAACGATGCCCGCTGTAACGTAAATAAGTATATTTTGCAATGGATGTAATTAAATTCGTAATCAGTTTTCCGCATTTTGTAATTTTTTATTCTTAACTAGTTTTTATCGCAATAAAAAGATACGCTACTCTTCATTTCCTTTCTCAAGAATCAAAGTATGTCCATCGCAAATTTCATAAGCATGACTGACAAACAGAGTTACTTTCGCATTCTTCTTACATAAGTATGAACCATCAAATGTTGCAACTTTGATTGGCGTTAGTTCTGTGTGATAGGAAGGACTAGGGCAAGGCAGCAAGGTCTCGGTAAACGTAAACGATATTACGACTGCAAACAAAAACCAGATCTCTCTCTGCGCGCTAAGGTTTCATTTTCTTTGTGTTGCTAAATTAATGTTTCTTTGTACGTATTGAAAAACAGTTTAATTACAAAATGTAATAGGTTTTCATTTGATAATTACAACTAGCTTCTGCCCGCGGCTCTGTCCGGTCGATTATCGCCGTAAAGAGTAGCCTATGGCCTTCCTCAAGAATTTAAGTTTCTCCATGCAAAATTTTAGTGAAATCGGTACAGGTAAGGTCAAGCCGTGAAAACGTAACATACAGCGTACTATGGAATATATATAAAAAAAAAAAGTCGATACTAATACTATATATAGTATTAGTATCGACTTTTTTTTTTTTATGGAATAGTAGGCAAACGAGCAGACGTATCACCTGATGGTAAGCGATTACCGCCGCCCATGGACACCCGCAACACCAAAGGCGTCACAAGTGCGCTGCCAACCTTTAGGGGATGGGAAAGGGGATGAGGGGAGGGGTTAGGGTATGGGCCTCCGGTATCCTCACTCACTCGGTGAAACACAGCGCAAGCGCTATTTCACACCGGTTTTCTGTGAGGCCGTGGTATCACTCCGGTCGAGCCGACACATTCATGCCGAAGCATAGCTTGCGTTAAATAATTAAACCAGGTAACATACCGAGCTACCTACAAAAAATCGTAGTGACATTGCTACCAGGTATTGCAGATGGCATTGTTATCTGCGGTCGGGTCCATTTCTATTCGACGTACATACAATTGAAGATCTTGTTAGAAGAGGAAAATGATGACTACAGTCCTTAAAATATAGCTTTATCTCTGTGATAGATAGCCACGACACTAATGAAATAACTTTTAACATGCGAATTTCTATTTTTACCGCCTAGATTTTCTTTCTGACCCTGCAACATTTGAACCACCATTTTCTTTCGAGAATTCACGACATTTTTGTACTTAAACCCGTCTTAGATTTCTACAGGTAGCTGGTAGTCGCGGACTAAGAAAATATTACACTTCCAGTTTCCTTTTAATTTTCTTCTATACGAACCTTGTCCTAAAAATAACAAGCACATCAAAAAAATCAATTTGGTGCAGTCAATCGGAAGTTATGCGCGTAAATACATTTCAGTGATTGATTTTTATTTATATAGAAGATAAAGTGCAATACATACTTATGGTGGATGGTTTGACACATTTTTCATGACAACTCCCGCACTAGGAATGAATTCTGTATAGCGGGGCATTTTACAAATTTACATAGTAACGAACACAAATACAGACTTCGAACAACAATTTGTGAACTAAAGTTTATGTGGAAGATACGTTAAACTATAAGATAAATTATAAAAAATATGCCTAAAATCTACTTGTAGGTTCTAAAATGAAACTAGTGACAGTTTTCACAGAGATCAATCTATGTTTAAAGTTGACTTGTTATTACTTTATAAGGAACCTACTTCGGATATTAGTAGTTATAAAGAAGGAAGGTAAAAACAAAAGGCTAAGTAAAATTGTTGGTAGAAAAAACACTTAACTTGATATGCGTTTCTTACATGATTAGGCCGTGTATACATACTTGAAAATTATTTAGAATGGAATCAAGACCGGGATAGTTAGCGCTCCATGCGGGTGCCCTTTGTTCAGTAGTAGACGGCGATAGGTTGATACAAAGACCGCGTGCACATACGACTATTGTTATATGATAAGGACCCATCCCTATAGTGCTAAATAGTCTGATTTTATTTACACTTATTACACTAATACCGTAGGAGAGCCACGCTTCGACATGAATGGGTCGGCAGAAAACCGGTGTGAAATAGCGCTTGCGCTGTATTTTACCGGGTGAGTGAGGATACCGGAAGCACATACACTAACCCCTACCCCCATCCCCCTCCCCATCCCCCCAAAGGCCGGCAACGCACTTGTAATGCCTCTGGTGATGCGGTTGTCCATGGGCGGCGGTAATCGCTTACCATCAGGTGATGCTTCTGCTCGTTTGCCACGTAACCCATAAAAAAAAACTACTATTTACCTACTAGCTGCGAACGGCGTAATATCCGCGGTTTTTGTTGTTTCGAAAATTGTTTACTATTTTATGGGTTTAAATTTGGTTTCGCGTAACACATATTTTAATAAAAGTAACTTAAATTATTCTTTATAACATCAGCTATCTGCCAGTGGAAGTATCGTTAAAATCAGCCCAGCCGTATGTACTTTCATGTATTACCTAAATAATAGGTATATACTGTAATGTCGATAAGCGCTTTTCATAATTTTCAGTCAATTAGTGCTTTCACAATTTCGTTGTTTTCCTATACATCTATATAAATAAACATAAAACATAATTTTTAATTAATAACTTTTTAATTTTTAATCAACTTTTCACTAAATGCGTATTTATGGTACTTACAAAACATCAAATTTGAATTTTTTATTAGTCTAGATAGACTAGACAGAAAGATTTCTGTCTGTGATGATGTAAGAAACAACTTGCCTTTTTTATTTTAAACTAGCTTTGTCCTACTGAAAGCAGTTAGTAAAAAATAATGATGCAATTTATGAATGCGGTAACTATTTTTTTTTAATTAGGCCAACATAACTGTAATCTATATTTTAATCTCTTTTTATATTTTGTTATATTTTTATTAATAATAAAAAATGGTTTGTTTTCGTTACATTGAATGATTTGCATATTTGTTATTATATCCGGGGTTTAAGTATTTCTACTGAAAAAGTAAAAAAATCGTTTCTATTTAGAATATAACAGATTAATTTAATAAACACATTTACCCGTATTATCTATACATTACTCCTATCTAATCGTAAGTTCATTTGGCAACAAGTAATGAATTATTTAATTAAAAAAACCGACTGCGTATATTTCCTTTTGTTTTTTTTTATTTTGATGTATCCAGTGTCACTCTCTCTCTCACTCGACTACAACGAATCTATTGACACATAAAAATACTACAAGCCATTTAGGCTCTAGTGCGTACCAAAGAAATATACATACATACACTCGAAAATCATAACCCCCTTCTTTTGCAGTCGGGTAATAAGGCACGGTTCGTTCCTCTCCAAACGCAGCATTTATATTGCGAGCCGTTTCTGCCGCGTTAATTCCGAGTCAGAATTCGTTTTCAAAGATTGGAAGTATCCAGCTTTTCTGTCTATACTGAATAAACTAATAAAAATTTAACAAAAGAAAACCCGATTTCAGGAACTGGACCAAATTGCAATGGGATCACACGGGAGCACTAGCTTTTTAAATAAACAAAAAGAATCATCGAAATCAATTCACCCAGTCGAAAGTTTTGAGGAAACAAACATAAAAAACACAGCCGAATTAAGAACCTCCTCCTTCTTTAAAGTCGGTAAAATACAGTTGTAATTCGAAAATCGAATGTTGTACTTTTTTAAATAAGATAAGAGAGAGAGAGAAGAATCGATTTGCCTTATAGGCAAGTTATTATTGAAAAACATTTCACTCGAAAATGTCATACCAGGAAGGTTTTTAATTATTTATTAAAACTTCCCACAAACATAATTGTAAAAGAAAGACTTAAAAAGTGACATTTGGTCTGCCAAAAGTTCCTTTTTTGGCCACACCGAGCGCTGATTCGTACTTTACGCCTCTCCCACCATCTACTTTGCATCCAGTGAATACTAATAAATACAATTGAACTGTCTGTCTTTAAGTGCAAACACCAACGCAACTTTCATGTGGTTTGTGGATTACCAAAAGGCCTTCGACCGCGTTAAGTGGGAAAAGCTGTGGGAGGTTCTGTCTGAGACAGGTGTACCAGTCCACCTCGTTATTTTTTTTTTTTATTGAATAGTGGGCAAACGAGCAGACGTATCACCTGATGGTAAGCGATTACCGCCGCCCATGGACACCCGCAACACCAAAGGCGTCACAAGTGCGTTGCCGACCTTTGGGGGATGGGAAAGGGGATCGGGGGAGGGGTTGGGGTATGGGCCTCCGGTATCCTCACTCACTCGGTGAAACACAGCGCAAACGCTATTTCACACCGGTTTTCTGTGAGGCCGTGGTATCACTCCGGTCGAGCCGACCCATTCATGCCGAAGCATAGCTCTCCCACGGTTATATATGTCAAGCTATATGAGTCAGGATACGGCACTGCGACTGTAGAAGATCGAACATCAAGCCGTTTCAAATTAACACTTGTGAACAAATTTAGGGGGGGCCGTAACATAACCCACCAGACTAAAATACATGTCTTCTCCATTGCTCTGTACGGTGCAGAGACGTGGCCTTTCAAATGCGCAGATAGGTAGAGAGACAACGCTTTTGAGATGTGTTGCTAGCGTCACATGCTGCAAGTACCATGGACGGCCCACCGCACAAACATATCTATTCTCAAGCAACTTAAGATAGAAAACACCTAACGTCTATCTACAACCTGCCTACAACGGATAGTGCGGTAGTTTAGCCATATTGCACGCAGGGACACCAGCAATTTGGAGCGTCTAATGGTGACTGGAAAGATCGAAGGGAAAAGATCTAAAGGTAGAAGTCCCAAACGATGGTCGGATCAAATATCGGAGGGACTAAAAATGCCTGTCAGCGACGGACTCCACCGACCTGCTGAACGGAACCGACGGAGACAACTGGTTGACGAAATAAAACAGAGTCACGATCCTCAACAGTGAGGGAATGACTGAAGAGAGAGAGAAGAAGTCAAAAAACTTATATTTTTTGTCTGTCTGTCTGCTTATTCTTTCTAATATTTAAAAATAAAAATCTTAGAGGTATATGAGAGTCCGTGAGTGAGAGTTATAAGTTTTTGACCAACTAACTGATTTACCAAAAACAAGAACCATAATATCAAAAATCTGATTAGGATCTCTTTAAGTCCACTTCCCCTACAATCCTCCATTTCTTCATCCAACTACTGAATTATACACTAAGACTAATGTACTTTCGGTTAGACAACTATTTATTCAACATATAGTTTTACGCAAACACTGTAATTTATGATCCACATTTAAACTTTCATAAGCGTAACAAATCCAAAGCTTGCAGTAAAAAAATCTTCAAAACTAATCTATCGAACCGCTTTTTCTGTTTTTAGGTGATTTCTTATATGTATAATAAAATTAACGCTATTTTACCAAGTTATGCTTTAACGAGTTCGAAATGCAAAGATAAACTGACAAAGCAATTAACTATGAAAGCACGGAAACGTTGCTGAAGATGTAAAATAACAAAGTAAATAGAAACAGAACACACACACACAACACACACACACAACACACACACACAACACACACACACAAAAATCTCTAAAATATATATTGTTTATCCTAAAATTATGTTATGTTTTGTAATAGCTTGCAGCAATGTGTTAATGAAGCATTATATATGTGTGGGCAGCTTCAATCCTAAAGGGGGCCTAGTAATCTGTGTGACAGGGACACCTAGTAAGAATACCAGTCTCCCACAAAGGAATTAACAAACACATATATTATTATTATTATAAGTACTTATCCACGCATATTATAACAAATAATTGTCATTCCTTGTTTGCTTTGAAAATGTAATTAAGAATATAACCTTTGTCGCGGGAGACTTTACAAATTTATAAAATGTACACTAAAAACACCCACATTCGGCAACATCTATTTGTGGATCACACAAAGTATTGAAAATGCCAGGATCTAAACAACAGAACTTAGTAGGAAAAGGCGAAATGACTTTTCTATAAACACCGTAAAACGGTAACAGGTACAGATTTTTTTTAATTTTAAAATGGTATCCTTTTTTAATCATAAATGTCTAACATATCACAAAAACCTTCAAATTTGTTATGTTATTAATGTTTAAAAATAACTTATACATAATTTAGTTGAAGGTACACGTGCATAAGCTATTTATTAATAACGGAAGAATTTAAATTCTATCCTTCAGTGTTTGTAGAAAGAAACTCTTTATTTATTTTGAGGAAGTTTTTAAAAGGTGCTCACAAAGTAATTGTGGCTAATTCAGTCACAATTTAGATTTAACATTGAGTGAAATAATTTTATTTATTTGTATAGAGAAAACTAACTAATCCATGACAATAAATTAAAAAAAAAAAAATATAACAATATTTACATACAAGCGTCAAAAAACTCCTCCACATCTTCGCCTACTGGTAGCGTTCCTAAAAGACTGGCAGCATTGCCACGTTGAATGGCAATGCTGATGCTCTTTGCTAGATATAGGCCGGCCTTCTGGTCGCGAGAAGCGTCAATCAGGTGCTTAGCTAGTTGTTTAAACATAGCGCGAGCACTCGCGGAACACTTCATGAACTTAGCTTTTTTACCCCAAACGGTTTAAATTTTTTATTATATTTTGGTACTTACGCCGTTTGAGGCTTTCCGCAGAAGCAGCAGCAGCGCCGGCCTAAAGTTCTTCAGAATAAAACAACGAAATAAAACCGACCATCGCTCGCCGTCATTTCATTTTGTCGCTTCTTCTTTGCATACAGCTTCTTTGTTGTATTCTGAAGAACTTTAGGTATTTAAATTCTTCTTTTAAAAACACACACAAGATTGACGTACTAACTAACAGATCTGTGTGGACGAGAGACAGAAACTGTAAATCGAAATTATGAATAATAGCAATCTTTCATCTTGTCTACACTACTGTCTTCAACTTTTTTAATTTAGAGCCTGCTAAAGTGATTTTAAAATAATGGTAACCTGGTTACCACAAATCCCGAATAATAAAATTATCTAAGACTGCGATACCTCGAAAGGACCGGAGACTCATACACACATAGTCCTCTAATGAACAGGCGGCTACAAGAGAAACGTCAATTGACCTGGCTGATTGCATTCAGAATACTGTCAACCTGGATAGTATTACTTTTCCAGGTTTAGCAACACCGACTCACCCACTTACACTGACTCAACCACGGGTAGGTGCATTAATTATGTAATATCCATTAATTTCAGTTATTTAATAATATTTAGTAATAGTATTTATTTAATTTTCATACTAGGTGTGATATTACTTTATGAAATATAGATATATAGGTACTACTTTAATTTCTTTTCATCCTATCAACTTTTAATACAATGGGCCCTTTACGTTTCACGATTTTCTTCCAATCCCATGGTTTTTAAGATATTGTCTTCAGGTGAGAAGCCGCCAATTGTACCTACCTCCTAGCTTCATGTTATCTTTGTAATTAATATGGTGTACACTAAAGCGATCATTATTATAGTTCTTGTTATTACGTCTTATAAACATATTAATTACATTTAAACATATAAAATAAATTAAATTCCATATTAAAAAAATAGTAGATCACCGACTTTGGGTATAGGAATCAATATACCAGTGGTTAGGGCTCCAAAAACAGAAACCTCCTCACAATCTCCTCCTAGCGAGCCGTGTACAGGAAGACTGCCTGCATCAGATCCTTAATCCTGCCTTCTAACATGACTTTCTTAAGGTGCTAGTCGAGGTTTTTTTTTTATGTAGTAGGTGGCAAACGAGCACACGTAACGCCTGTTGGTAAGCGATTACCGCCGCCCATGGACACCCACAACACCGGGGGCGTCACAGGTGCGTTGCCTGCCTTTGGAGGTTGGGGAGAGGAATGGGGGGAGGGGTTGGGATATGGGCCTCCGGTATCCTCACTCACTCGGTGAAACACAGCGCAAGCGCTATTTCACACTGGTTTCCTGTGAGGCCGTGGTATCACTCCGGTCGAGCCGGCCCATGCATGCCGAAGCGTGGCTCTCCCACGGTGTATCGGCAGTCAATCCATATCAAAATATTTACATCTTTCTAACTATAATGATACCACGACTGCTTTAAAGTTTAATATTTCTAATTTATGATAGTGCTAATGGTTAGCATGAGTGTGTTTGTGTCCTTGGAGCTTAGTACATATAGACCGTATCGGTTGTAATGAGGATATATGTAACGAATTATCATATTGAATATCGTAATACCGTAGTTTGAGGTTATGTATATTAATATGCAACCTTAACCATACAATATTTATATGTTGTAACGAAATTGGAATAGATATGGCTTTTCTAACCGACTACGGTAAAGTCAAAAGGAAGGTACTATATTTGCTTGTATGTGGCACCGTAGCGTCTAAACGACTGAACAGATTTTAATGAATGCGATATCATAGATTCCATCAAAAGTATATATTTTTTCATAATAAATGTTTTTATGTGGTCGGATTAATAGGTCGGATTATTTAAAATAAATCGGTTAAGCATGGTATCCAAATTGACGTTATGTATATAAGAACTTCCAAATGAATCCCCCTTTTTTTTTACGCGGGGAATGCTTTTTGCACCATACCCTTCATGAGGAGACGAAGGGCGTGTGTGGGACTCCCGGAAGACCGGTCTACCCCACTAAACCACATAAACACTGCTGAATGAATATAGATGAAATTTCGAATAGAGGTGTTTTAAAAAAAATGTTTGTATGATCTGCAAATATTTGTATCGGAGTTTGGATGTTTTATATTTATTATAGGTATGTATCATAAAAACACGAAATAAGTACCTACTATGCATTTCACTATAATTTGTTGTCTAGCTGTAACTTATCTGTTAAAATAATTAATTATTTTAACAGATATTTAGAAGAAATATTTAGAAATTTATAATAATAATAATAATCGTATCTGCTCACGGATTAATAGCCAAGAGCCTCGACCAACACCTTAAGAGGCTCATTTTAGAGGGCTGGATCAAGGGTCTGATACAGAAGGCAGTCCTTCTTGACACGGCACGTATAGTGAGGAGGTTCCTGTTTTTGGAGCCCTAACCACCGGTTTCTTGGTCCCTGTACCCGAAATCAGTGGTCTACTACTTTTTATATTTTTAAATGTATTTATTTTTATATGTACCTATATTTAAAAATGAAATTTATAGGAATATTTAAATGTAATAAAGGAGATAATAATAATACTTTATTTTTCGTTAACCAGCCTTAACATTTTTAAAGGTGACCACAATGAACTTTTAAGCAAAAAATGTCTGTGCCAGGTCACTGCGCTCTTCCATAGCAGTTATGTTAACCTAGGAACAATCTTAACAGTTGAATGATATTTATAAATAACTTTATCAGTAGGCTGGTCGCCATAGCGTGGGATTAGATAGCCCTGTGTGTTATTGGTTAATTTGTTATTACTAAGTCTGGTCAGAGGAGGAGAGGTTTATGTCCAGCTATGGACTGCAATAAGCAGTTGAATATAACGATTATTAAACTATGTTTTGAAGGTAATTGTAAGATGCTACAGTGAGAATTAAACGCCACAAATGTATTCTATTAATAACTGAATTGAAAAAAAAACCAACCATTGTTCTAATTATTGAATATAGCTGATTAATCCAACCTTTGATTTTAATTAATCAACTGAATAAAACTTTAAACTTAGTTTAATGTGATTTTAAACATGGTATAAAGAACTTACATTGAATTTAATTATTCCACTTTGAAATTTATATCACAAATGACGTCAACGTTTCTGCAGCACGAGCGCCGCATTTGAAGGCACAAACTTAAATGACAACGAAACTAAGTTGATGGCCACAAATCTTCCATATTATGTTATAACTCGTTCAGGGGCACTCACCCAACGTAATACATTCTATAAAATTTACATATATATGTAACATTATTATATTAATCTGTTTACTAATATAAATCAAACGCAGTAGAGTTCATATTACAATAACATTGTAAGTTTATTTGTTATAAACGTTTTGTTTTTATTTGATTTTTATTTACGAAAAATTATTTGTAAACTAACTTCACTGTTGCATCTTGACTAAGGAGGCACCAGCCTGCAAGATGCAATTGTATCGCGTCGAATCTCTTTCTTCAATCGCTAACGCCTCTATTCTCTTGTATTATTGCCTAACATTTTATTGTGACCACGTGACTTAGCGTTCCCATAAATTCCTTAGTTTTGCGTTAGTAGAATGTCAACTTGGGCTGTGTGTTACCATCTTATTATTCCTTCCACAGAATCCAGTACGGTTTAGGTAACTAATTAAACGTAACATCAGCCCTTTTCCCTTTCAAGCTATTGTTCGATACGTATGTGAGTCACATTAAATCTGCCTTCAATGTATCGCACGTTGATCTTGAGTTTTCCAAGAAGGCTTCTTATTAAATACATTTTAAAAGTTTCCATTTAACGTGGTGATTGTCTCATTAGATTCTGCGAAGTGACTATTTTCGTAGGGGTTTTTAGACTTTCACGACTTTTACACGTAGTTTATTTGTAAAGGGATAATATTATTTAAAAGGTTAAGATTAAGATACCTTCTAAGTCCCGATATTTGGAACGGGTTTTACCGCTTGTGGTCACGAGTAAACTGGTGACTATAATCGATTTTTTCTACTTTCCGTATATCCCTACTGAATTATGTTCAATTTTATTATATTGTGATAGGAATATCCGATTCTAGTTTTTTTTTTCCGTTTGGAATTCATTTACGCACTTCGCTCGCCCACCACTCGCTCGGGGCCGCAGGCGACTCCCTGTCACCGTCAACCCCTCGCCAAGGGCCTGCGGGGCGAGAGAGCGCCCAGCTCAATCTCGGTCCCGCAGGGCCCCACTCCTGGCCGTCATCACCTCATCACCTCGCCAGCGAACGAGGCGATGGCGGCCCAGCACCGGCAGCCTGATACTCGGCTCCGTCCTTTACCTTTGTCGCCTTTTACGACACCCACGGGAGGAGATGGGGTGGAGCTATTCTATGCCGGCTCCACACGGCGGAATACGATTCTAGATTATTGTTATACGAGTATTAAATAGTTCAATTTTGATGGAAATAAAAAATATAAAAATAGGATGGTGTATTATTCATACTTTATTTAAATATTTTATTATATTTTTATTAATCATGTAACTTTTAATTATTTTTTTACTAATATATTTATTTCATTGTCAAAGATTATTATCGTAATTAAATAATATTAATAAGATTATTAATGTGGCCATCGTATTATGAATTTAAAACAATAAGCCAACTTCCGTCAGGATTAAGTAAATACAAAAAAAATAAAAAAGCATTTTTTTTCTTCCAGAAAACACTAGTTTACGGATGTGGCGACTTCCACATACAACACAACAGTAACTTACTACAGCGCCATCTACCGCAGATACACTGAACTGCGGAGCAACGTACAACACGAAGAAACTACCAATCCTGAATCGCGCAGAAGAAGTTCTCGCGCCGATTATTATATATACAACATCCCAACATCAACTGTTGGACAGTGGCCCGCTAGGCATGATCATCTCGCCTGGTCGGTGGATCCTGCCTATGTGTTGGTGGGCCATTGTCACTCGATCCGCTACACGGAATTAATTAGTTTTGTTAGTATATAATAATAATAGAAACAAGACAACCCGTCGAACGGGGCTGGATATAGAAATAGCTTCTCTACCATCGACCAGACCGACAATTTTCATACCCTCGAAGGGTATGAAAATTGTCGGTCTCATCAACAAATAAAGAGAGAAGTAGACCATTTAGTACTTGGTATATATCTATTACAAAAAGCATTTGGTTCGATGCCACACAGTTATATCTAGAAAACTATAGCAACACAGAACGTTGAAAATGAATATATAAAAGTAATCAAAACCATATACAGTCAGAGTTAAACTAGAAAGGAGAGGCGTTAGACAGGGGGATCCATTGTCACCTATACTATTTATAGTCACATTAGAGTCAATAATAAGCAAACTTGACTGGAATGAATGCGGTATCAAAGTAAAAACTAAGTGTTTAAGTCACAGCAAATGATAGAGTCACTTAACCAAGTCAGAAAGCTCGCCGAGTTAGAAATGACCTCTCTAAAACTATGGTAATGATCAACAGCACCAACCAACGTACAAATATACGTCGACCACGAGCCTCTCCAATATGGCGAAAATACATTTACCTAGGCAAGCAAATCAGCTTCGAAAGACTAAAAAACTACCAGGAGATTGAGCGCAGGGTTGGTGTCATGGAATAAGTATTGGAGCCTTAAAGAAATGTTTTAGAGCAACATGTTAATGAAACTGAAAACTAATTCTTGTCTTATACCTGCTTTGCGTACTTTCTATGGGTTTTGTCTACTTGGGCAAAGCTGCAAGTTTAAGGAGATGATTTTGATACAGTTATCGTAATATTTCTGGACTGGGATACTATTCTCAGCGAACGTTTGATCTTTCGAAATGTAGCTTTTAAGTATACTTTGAAATTGGGGATTTCTTCTTCGCTTGATACTGTACTATGTTTAGTTAGTAAACTTTGTCCTATTGTTTATGAAATGTGTATCATATGATATTGTAGCTCTTATTGACTTGCAATGCGAAGGGTAGTAATAGTTGATGTTCAATATTTCTATGTTTTAAAACAGACGAATCGATCGATTTGACAAAGCAAAGTTGATTTTATTTTAGTTCTTTTTGTATTTTATTATATAGGGGGCAAACGAGCATACGTATCGCCTGATGGTAAGCGATTACCGCCGCCCATGGACACCCGCAACACCAGAGGCGTTACAAGTGCGTTGCCAGCCTTTTAGGAAGGATAACGCTCTTTTTTTTCTTTTCGAATTACTGCAGAGAGAATTGTATTCCTATCAGAGTCAATACAAATAGTCGGTTTAAATGTAAAGTCAACACATTATGAATCAAACTAATTACATGCTGAACCGGAACAAGTTCAGAGCTTATTAAATAAACAAAATTAAAGGTTTTAGGTAGAAGGTTAAAGGTAAAAAATTTTATCAAGGTCAAGGTGACCTTGATAAAATTTTAAACACGTTAAACGGCTTAGTTATAAATTTACAACGGATCTACTCGAATTGGTTTAAGATGCTACTGCAGCGCAAACTACGTTGTTATTGGACTTTTATTATCCGTTGCTAAGGATCTTACAAGTTCCAGAGCTTTCCTAACACTGAAAATAGAAGGCAAATATTGGTACATTACGGAATAGAGGTGGTTTTTTGCCAACATTTTACTTAGATACAAGACATATTCACGGCCAGGTAGAAAATACCTCACCCAGACTACATTAAGCACGAAGCTTGAACACAATGTACGAAATGCCGAAATGCATGTGTTTACCTTGTGTTCTAATTGTATGTGTATATATATATATTCATTTTGTGTCACGGAAACCCGTTTTCGATGTGGTCAAAAATAACCTCTAATACATCTGATATCATAGCCGGAATACAAAATCCGCTTCTAAACTCGTAAACTGGTTTTGATTAATTCGACCGTCAAAAATTCACTTTTGGTTTTGTGTTTTGAGAATCAGTTTTAAATATTTCATTCATATGATAATTGAATCATAAATATTATTGTTTACTAAATACTGGTTTTCTTGTGGTACTCATAGTTCAGTAGTACCGCTAAACTAAAAAGGTAGTGACGAAAGCTGCCGATCAAGAGGATGCGGGTTTTTCTGATTATAGAAATACTTGATAACAGCTCGGCGTTTTGAAAATTGAATTAAACCGCCCAATCGTATTATGACAGTGAGGGAACAGAAGGTGTACCCGTGTTTGCGCACACTACGGCTGGCAGAATATCACCATCATCAGTGTTAACCGGGTAGGTCCCGGTTTGTCATAAAATCTTTGGCAATTGTTTCAATATAGATATCAATCAGTATCTGCTACAATATATTTAATAACCAAGAAAAACTCAACATAGACAAGAAATATTTAAATTTATAGACCTATAATAAGCGTTTGATACTGTAAGTCATTTAATCCTTTTGAAAAAGCTAACCAACATAAATACATACATATTGTACATAGAAAACACCAAGAAACAAATAATTGCAGATTATTCAAACATTTGAATCGATCCGCAAATCGAACCCGAGACCTCAAGCACAGCAGTCGCGTACGCAACCATTGCGCCACAGAGGAATACACCATCAAACACACGTACCCGGCGTGTGAGTGAATATTTAAATATTATAAGTGGAATTAGAATGATTACTTGTCAACCAAGCACGTGATTACTAATTTCGAATATGCTCGTTAATAATATATGTCACAGGTTAGGAACTAAAGCAACATAAAAGAAAAAACTTTACCTACTTATTTTATTTATTTATTTTATTAGACAATATAAGCTTACAGTATTAAATCATTTTTGAATATACATTTACAATAAAATTTAAATTAAAAAAGTTTCAATGACAAATTACTTAAATAGAAATAATTTCAACAAATAAAATTATGAATTTAAAAAAAAGTCAGTATTTTCAATGAAATGTCCATGATGTATCAATAAATGTCAGTCCCTGGAAGGATTTTCTACATAGTAAAAAAAAATGCCGCTATCTACATGCTGCATTGTCCACATTCGCAATGAGGATGGCGAATACTCTTGGATTCTGCTCACGGTTTCCATCAGGCAAAGTAGAGCAAGAAAAAAGTTAGGCGTCTCATCAAAATGAAGCTAAAGCTAAGCTCGTAGCTTCATTTATGATATTTCATCTAGGTACCTACTGGATATCATATCATTTAATTTCGTTATTCATCTAGATGGCGTTGCGTGTAAGTTGTCCGAAAGATTTATTTATTTATTTTATTTTATGATAAAATTAGTAAACTAGTGAATTATCGTCCATATGTTTAAATTCAACGTTACAGACTGATTTCTCAGATCAAAATACCGTCTTATGTATTAATACCACATATTCATTAATAACAGATGCATTGATCGATTTTCCAGGCTTTAAATTTTTATGTTCCAAATATTTTATTATACCTTTTTCTTCTTAGCATTTATTATTCCCAGGATTAATGGAGTCGGCTACTAGTTCAACCGTTTTACCTGAGTATCAGTTTTTTCACGGTGCGATTGCCATTAGACCTCCGGAACCCTGAGGGTGAACTGAATTCAAAGGTTGAACTAGTTGTTATTATATTTCAGGGCACTGACTTCCCAAATACGATTGTCATAGGTGTTTGTAAATATTCTATTATTAAGTTTTGAAATTCTTATCTATCTTATCTTAAAAAAGGTATCTAAACGCATGACGTTGTTTCCTGGGACTTTTATACTTACAAAAAAACTTACAATTTATAAAACATTCAAAATGCGAGTCGTATATAAAAAAACCAATCGCCTGACCTATGACAAACATTATAAACAGGAAGTTAAACATCAATGCCCTCCGTTATGCATATATAAGTAGGCTTGTTTCCTAGTAGGCAATCAAAAGTCGTAAAAGACACCGAGAAAAACCAGTTTTGTAAAAATTTAAATTGGTGTGATAGATCTGTATCGAAAGTTTGTTATGACTTACAACAACGTTAAAAATAACCAAAATTTGTCGTTTATCATCAGAATTTAGTAAACAATATTTATCCAATGCTCTAAAGATTTACATGAAATTTAGTTTCGGGGGTGATAAATCGATCTAGTTAGAAACCCTCAGAAAAATTAAAAAAAAAACCAGTAAAGCTCAGTTATCCAGGTATGTACTATTAACAGTAGTTATAGGAGTAGTACCATTATAATCATCATCATCAATTAGTTGTCTACTGTTGAACATAAGGCTCTTTTTACAAAAGGAGTTTTGGCCTCAGTAGGCCATGTATGTATAGTTACCAGTCTAGCCAGATGGTAGAGCTATCGGCTTATAGTTATTATTACTAACTTTAAGTAGAAGGTAACATAAGTTGACGTTAAATGTAAAAAATAATTGAGTAAATTTTCAACCTAATTTTTCTTGTTATATCAAAATTAAACTTCACATGTGGACCATAAAAAAATCGTAATCGTTTGGGTGATTGATTTTTTTTGGACTATTTGCGCTCAGATGAATGGTTTTTACATTGTGAATAAGGTAACGAATGTCTTTTATTGTTAAAATTATATTCACACGTCTTCACATCTACACGATAATACAATCTGGCCTTGAAAGCCACCGTTTTAAAGTAGCCGACATATTCTCTCGAACTAAACGATTCAGCTCTTCTTCCCGAGCCGATCTGTTGGAACTTGAAAATCACTCACCAGCGCACGTTTTTCCACTGCCACTATAATCCTGGATCCTTTAAGCGGGGCGTGAAAAAGAACCTCGAAGAGAGAGAGAAAGAAGTTTGGGTCATCATGATGCATTGCCCACATTCGCAATGAGGATGGTGACCACTCTTGGATTCCGCTTATGCTTTCCATCAGGCAGAGTAGAGTCATTTTGGCAGCTCTCTTAAAAAAATATACACGTTACATTACTACATTAGGTAATAAGTGTAATTACGAACTCTTCCTGTTGCGTGTTGATAATTAGAATGGCCCTGCATTCGATTTGTCGGATGTAAACAAACACTTAAGTGGTATGATTTTACACCTGTTTGCTCAAAAACGATTTTCGAATCGAATTTTGAATAATCCATCTCTTTTTGGCCTTATTTTTGTATCCTCTGTTGAACTTGTTGCCAAATACGGCCAATTCCTATCACGACATTTTCTTTCCTTACTATCTCTTTCGTACTCCTAAACCTAAAGGTAATGTAATTTTCGTGACATGAACGTCTTAGACCTTCGTGGAGACGCCGACAACATCGACTGGAGTTTGCTTGTGAATTCTGACTGTATTGATGATAAAATTAACTTCACAAATAACCTTACATACCTATTAGATAAGCATGCTCCAATGCAACGGAAAAGATAAGACATCTGGCGTCACCTTGGCTCACAGAAGTAATGAGAGCGGTACAAAGGAAGAGAGGAGGTGTAACATATGAGTTGCCGGCCTTTAGGGGAATGGGTGGAGTGGTTGTTGTATGGGCCTCCGGTATACTGACTCACACGGTAAAACACAGCGCAAGCGCTATTGCATGCCGGTTCTCTGTGAGGCCGTGGTATCTCCTGTGGTATCTCTCCGGTCGAGCCGGCCCATTTATGCCGAAACGTGGTTCTGCCACGGCTATGCTGATGACATGCCTGATGGAAAGCATGAGCAGAATTCAAGAGTAGTGGTGACTTTACTTATTGCGAGTGTTCGCATTGGCCTTTGAGGGATTGGGAGGGGGATGAGGATGGGAGATGGGGTTGGGGTATGGACCTCTGGTATCCCCACTCACACAGTGAAACAAAACGTAAGCGCTATTTCACAGAATTATTCTTAGCCTCTATTTTTCCTAAGATTAATTGGGTCGGCTACTAGTTCAACCGGTTTTACCTGAATATCAGTTTTTCCACGGTGCGACTGGCATTGGGCTTTCGCAACCCTGAGGGTAAACTGAATTCAAGGCACTGACTTCCCAATAACGATTGAAATCTTATAAACCTATCTTATTTAAAAAAGTTTTCTATACATCTTAACGTATTATGTTGTTTCCTAGGACTTCTATACTTACAATAAGGTAAAAACACAACTTGCAAGTAGGTATCAATTTGTAAGACATTAAAAATGCGAGTCGTCAGTTTACATTGAAAAAATATAAATTAATAATACTAAGTACAAGGGAATAACATGTCTTCACATTTGTAGTGAAACTGGAATAACTGGTTATGACTATTTCTAAGGCTATGTATTTTTACCTCGCGGTTCTATAGATAAACGTCAGGTGGCGACGAAAATCACGTAATAAATTTTAAGTAACAGGTAGTTATGAACAAGAATAGTCTGTCACTACTTCTATGTTTTACGTGACGTGGGTGTCGTTTGAGGCGACTAAAATGCCCAGTTCCTATATTTGAAAAACGATCCGTTTTATGTAGGAATAGTAGTATATTATACGGGGCGTAAGCTAAAATCGTTCCTATAAAAAATAAATTGAGGAACGGTATTTACGACTCGTAGTCGGTTGTAGAAAATTTTTACACAATGACGATTCGTTAAATATAGGAACCGGGCATGGAAGCAAATTACGCAGCACTAATGAAGGAAGTTCGACTACATTAAACTGTTAGAAAAGAAATACCTTTTAATCGGAATCAAATTATCAGTACAGATTATCTAAATTATACACAATGTAACTATGTTAATGGAATAGGTATTTATAGAAAAACACAGATGTTATTTACTTAAAAATGAAATCGGTTTTAGTGTAAGCTACTATATAGTAAATTGGGTCAAGTAAGCGCATTTGCCTAAGTATGGCTCATGGCAATTTTCCCTCCTCCCTATTACGATCATATGCAACGTAACTATCACAATTAATAAAATACTAAACTACTACAAATGCCAGTCGTTTATTCAACTTATTAGTGTGTTTTACATGAATAAACAGAATAATAGGTAAGAATAAAGTTGCACTAAGACGTCATGATTACATAATTACCATGATCAGCCATATTTTAATCTATCACGTTGTGGCAGAGCAATTATAAAGTAGGTACTAGATTAATTACATATAAGTAACGAAGGAATGAAGTCAGACACTTGGTTATCAGAAAAACTATGAAGAATATAAAATGTTTACTTGTTCTAGTTTTACTCCCCTTTTCTGAACATACAATTTAAGAAATTAATTTTTAAGCGTGAGTCTGTCGTTTAAGATTAGAAATGTAATAAAAAAATATTTACATCTCCATAAGTAGCATAGAAGAAGACCTTGGCGCCTGACAGCTAGTAGTTTTCAAGGTTGTAGAGCCACTCTGATTTCAGCATGAACGGGCCGGCTCGGCCGAGGCGGTACTACCCATGCACAGAAAATCAACGTAAAATGACAGCGTTCGTGCTGTCGTGCTTCATTAGTGATAGACTAAGAGCCCACGAGGGCCAGACCTTCGTTATTTTATAAAAGCTGAAAGTTTATCTGCGGATGTCCCCTATACAGGTAAGTACGACCAGGGACTATAAAGTTTGGGTTGTGGTTACTTGGGCAGGTAACCGGTAGTAAAGGTGTATAAAATAGGGAACTAATATTATAAAGAGGAAAACTTTGTTTGTATGTTTGTTTGTATGTTTGTTTGTTTGTAATGAATAGGCTCAAAAACTACTGGACCGATTTTAAAAATTATTTCACCATTCGAAAGCTACATTATCCACGATTAACATAGGCTATATTTTATTTTGGAAAAAAATAGGGTCCCAAGGGTTAGGGAACCAATAAAAATGTCATATATCTTTATTGTACTTTAGTTTAATTTAGGCGTAAAAAACACACTGTACTTGGTACGTACGCCATTTCAAATGGAATCGTAAAGCATTTGATGTCAATTAAAATAAGTATAATTATATAAAATTATAACTAAGTCAGTCAGTACATTATCCGTGTGGCGAGACGTGTTAAAATACGGGGTGTCACCAATCCTATTGTTCCATAGCTGTCGATAAAGGCGACTAAGAGATAAATCGACGCAGAGAAATGTCAAGGTAAATTTCTCGATTACTGATTTAGAATCCACACAATAAAACAACGGAATTAAAAGAAAATATTTAATCAAATGTCTAACATAAGGACGTAATAATACTTCATAACAAGGTTACAATAAAAATTGAGCAATACTTTGGTTCAGTAACAAAATATTTGATTTTAGTGAGTACAGACTGAACATACTTCTTTAATTTCATGCATTAATTGTAATGAAATTGAAAATTCAGCATGTTCAACAAGGCATCCACTAGAAACAATAACATCATCAAAATATACTTAAAATGGTAACTGAAATAAGCGACAGTGAAGAAGCGCTAATACTCTAAAAAATTAAAAAGGCTGCTAGTAATACACGATTCGAATAATAATTAACAACTTTTCAACTTAATAGAGTAGTGTTTAAAAGTAAATGCTTAATCTATCACGAGCTGACGGAAGGAGCCATCGATACCGAAAAGTTCATCATAGTTGGTAGGCTTTCCAGGCCGCAGGGTTTCGTTGGCTTTTAGGTTTTCTTGTTCCGCGAACCAGTCTTTGTATTCTTCCAGTTTCTTAACCCACGAATCTAAAAAATTTAAAGTATATTTATTAATTTAAAAGGTCAACTTCAGTGATTATTTATGTAGAAATTTTATCAATTTCATTTCAACGTATTTTTTTTTATTTCCAATTTCCTAGTAGGCATGTTATGTTATTTATATGCTATGATGCAACTTGATATGCTATGATTAAGCTAACATATTTTATTAAATTATTCGTCGAATGAATAAGCAAAAAATGTTTTATGATATGTTGTAAGGTGACACACGGGTAGGCTATTTATCTAATGGTTTGAATGACTCTCCCATAAGCAGCTGCCGGGAACTGACTTGGTAAAAAGTGAAACAAAGTAAATAACTAAATTATTACAGAACCATTTTTTGTGAGGATGTGACTTTACTGTGGTCGAATAGAACCTATAACGAAGCATAGCTCTCCAATTTAGAATTCCTAATTTAACTAATTTCACAATTATTAAAAAAAATTTTTTTTTATTACGATATTTATATGCTTTTGCACGTGTTATCTATTAGGGACTTAAACTGTCATTAATTTAAGTTAATAAATCATTTTAAATAATCATTACATTAAATTTAACTAAATAATTTTATGTAAGTCTAATCCGATTAATTAGAGATCGTGTGAAATTAATAATTTATATCTTCAAAAAAGTCAAATCCAAGTCAAATAAGTCAGTACAATTTAATACAACAATACAATTTCCAAAACTATGGTCACAATTAAAAACTAAAAACTACTTCTAACTTCGCTGTGGTTGAAAAACTTATATCGTATGTAGCTCCACAGATAGGAATACATAAAAACAGTTTTATCGACAAATATGTAATTTCCTTTGCCCCTTTGTGAATAATTTAAAAATATTCGTAGAAAATAATATTCTATTCACGCAGTAAACAATTTATATGAATTGTTATGAGGTCACGGGTTCTTCCATCATGTTTCTGGTTTCTTTTCTTTGTCTTGATAACAAGACATTTCTCAGTAATAATAATAAGACCTTTTTTATAACAGAAGACTAGGTATACGTACGCGGAAAGAGCCTTAAACGGAAATATTAAAGCAATTACAAAAAATAATACAAAACTCATTAGTTAATAATAAAATTAACCTTGGATTCAAACTCTAAACCATCAATAATGAATGAATGTTAGTTAATTTTTTTTTACGACTTAAGTAGGTACTTATATAAGTATATATATTTCCAAGACGAAAACTGCTTAGAACTAATTCAAAGGAAATCATTCCTTAATACTGTACAATAAGATACCTACATATATTTAAGTCTGTTAAAAGAAATATACTTCGAAAGCACTAGAACGATTTTTAGACAGTTCATAAATAGGTAATTAAAAAAAATATTAATATTCATGTCTGGGAAGCAATAATGGTTCGAGTTACTTTACTAGTTTAAAACGTGTAAACCAAATAGTAGTAAAGGTAAAGGGAGTATTCAATAGAACCTTTTACAATGATCTATGAGTTAAAATTCTTTTTAAGAAACACATGAAACAAACCTTTGAGAACACTTATTTTTCCAATACGCAGAACATTATCTGCAGGCATATTGTATTTATATTTTTATTTAGCAAATACATAAGATAATTAATGGTGTATATAACAATTCGATATAAATAGGAGGTAAGGACGCGTACAGATACGCTTCGAGTTACTAAAGTCTAATAAAATTATGAAAATCAAAAATTGACCTATTTTTTTGATAATTACGAGTATATTATTTGTTAAATGAAATTATAATGAGTATTGAAATGAACATAATATCTGTATTTATTTCTAATATCATCATCTATTATACTGGTATATAACCCCCGCGCGTTGACATTGGGATTGAACCTTGTCATAATAAGAGCCGCGTGACGTCATCCATCGCAAAATAGTAACGCTAGTAACACAATCTAAAAGTTTATTTTTAAGAAATTTAATTTGATAGTTTGATTGATTGATTTCAGTTGATAATTCTTGTAAATTTCACATGTACTAACGGTTCACTGACGTCACCGCTCTTAGCTGTCAATCCCAATATCAACGCGCGGAGATAATACTTACTGTGAAGGTCATTCATGGAGCCGCCGTTACCACCGTATTCAGTCGGCATCATTTCCTTGGGAATATATTTGAAGAGATCATTGGTGTCAGTGTGCAGGAAGATCTAAAAAAAACATAGCTTATAATTCAAAACAGAATTAAACTATTTTAAAAAAGGAGTGAGCTGACATCAACAATCTTTAACAGCCCACTGCTCCAGATAACCTTTAAGAAATTGAACGTTTCATCTGAGAGCTGAGATTTGACTAATAAGCGCTTTTTTGTTACGTCAAATAGCGTGCTTTCCCTGTATGAATACGTAGCTACGTCCTCTTTTATTACAAAAATGGTTCGCTTAGATACAGGAAAGTGGGAGGACAGATTTAACACATCAATATTTTACGATTAAAAAGTGATTAATATCAAATTCCCTTACCCTTTCTTTGATCTTGTCCTTGATGAAGGGTTTCACGAAATTGACAATCTTGTCAACAAGGGGTGAGACGTTGATGACGTGAACTTCTTTCAGCTTGACAGGGTATGCTTCCTATAAGACAAAAAATATCAAGTAAAAATTAGATTTTTGTAATACTTTGTTTTACATTTTATTGTTTTGCAACTTTTATCCTAATAATTACTCTTTCTCAATAATAACTCACACTAGTCACGTCTTATCAATCACTGGAATAATCCATTCCTAGACATAAGCTCTCATTTGAAACAAGGTATTGGCCTGCTGTACTATAAACTACCTATTACTTCTGTCGAAAACTAAGGTGTTACATAGATAGTTCTATTGTAGCATGATACATGAGACATGATTCAGAATGCTGACATTCGTACGCCTAAAAAGGAAAACCCAAACTCTTTTAAAACAAAATGTTCTTGGCGTTTGCTCTTCAAAAGTAATTAATATAAAATATGTATAGTTCTTATTATTAGTATTAACGTTGCGGTTTTATTAGTTTAGTATTTATGAGAATTTAGTCGGTGGTTTTAACAAGAAAATTTGTCATTCGTATTCAAGTTATAAATAGCTTTTAAACAGAATGATTTCGGTGAAATATCGACATATATCTTATTAGCTGATTCGCCCAACCTCGAAAGAATCAAGGAAGGAAAAGTATCAAGGGGAAGAATTCTGTTTTATATTGTTTCCGTCAAAGTTTAAACGTTTACGTAGCGTCATCATCACTATCACTGCTAGACATAGGCCTCTCTAATAGCACGCCACTTGGTTTGATCTTCGGCTTTTCGCATTCAGCTCCTGCCAGCTGTTTTGTGTAGATCATCACTCCACCTGACGTGAGGACGTCCTACGCAGCGTACGCAATATAAACTTCCAAAAGAAAAAGAAACAGTTTTTTTCCCCATTTTTCATGGATACTTAGCTCTTTTTGGTCGCAGAAGAAATGATATGTAGTCTCTAACCATCTCAAGTTATCGAGGAACGATAACTGTACTATCTAACACTGAAAGAATTTTTCAAATCGGATTTGTACTTCCTTAGATTAATAAATACGAGTATTATCTAGTAGATAATATGTATCTAAGGAATGAAGATAATATCTACCATACAACAAAGTCTACAACTTTATAATATAGTAAAATGTCTAATTTAGCGTCAGTATTGAGTATCGTTATGCTTCTGACAAAATACTATGTACCATAGCCGTAGTTATATATCACCTTCTATTTCACCTTTCTCAAAGCTGTATTCAGGCCTTTCGTTTGCAAAATAACTAGTACATTAAATCATTGTAACTACGTGAACTTTCATAACTTATCATAACACAAATCGCTCGCAAACTAGCAGGTTTTACTGTTATTTTAACAATAAAAAACATGAAAAGAGTAGTTCTTTGTTGTTTCTTTAAGTAATTGTAATTTTAGTGTAATGTAATTGTAAAACTGCAATTTAAAAATAGTATTAACCTTAAATGCATGTCTGAATTTAGATCTGAAAATAATTTGCTAACAAAGGCTATTGTGGAAAGATCCCCGTGAGCGATAGAACCACCAATTTGAAGAACAAAAATGAGTGTATCGTTATCTACGAATATTTAAATTTAATAGTTTATAATAATAAATAATTATACTCACATTTGACAGTGAGCCAATATTAGGTATAGCCTGCGTTACGATAATGAGACTGATGATAGACATGCTTTATCTCTGTCACCGATTACGGCGAATAGTTTTTTTTTGGCAATTTTTGTACATATACCAACGTAGCGCCTAAATTAGTGAACCAATTTTAATAAGTTAATAGTAATATTGGCCGGAATTTTATGAAAAGTTTTACGTATTTGGGATGTGGTTTTTAAACTTTTCGTTAACATATTAATACTTAACGTTAATATACAGGGTCTGTCGTAAATAATGGATAAGTCGTAAACTGGAGTTGGTCCGGCTATGAGACTATTAGAAAATCGTATCTTTTTGCCAGGGTTTCTAACCGTATGGAAATGGCGTCACATGGATGGAGGACACTTCGAACATTTAGTTTAAGTTGTTGAATAAATATTTTTACGTACTAAAACAACCTAGTTTTCTTTGAATATCCTTAATAGTGGCCCCATAGTGTTTGTGTAAAGAATCTTGGCAGAAATAAATCATTATGACGAAGTTTTATAACCATTTACAACATTACATGAAAAAAATATTTTCTCACCTTGATATTGATCTCGCTCATGTAGCTTAATATTACTTGTGAAGTATGCATTGTTATACCTTTTTAGAATCTACACATACTAGATAATTTATTAAGATCATGGGCAGTACTTTTTTTTTACACAGTAAATGATCAAAAGTTGACCCTAAGTAAAACAAAAACATAAAAAATCTTAAAATGACAATTTTGAAAATGACCAACGTTAAAAACGCCTAAAACAGTACTAAAACTAAATAATACACATCTTCAAGACTATAATACAAAAAAAATGACACAGAAATACCTAAATTTAACGAAATGGCAACGGAATGAATGCAAAGAGTAGCGAAATTTTAAAAAAACATAAAAGTCTACGCCATTTCCATACGGTTAGAAACCCTGGCAAAAAGATACGATTTTCTAATAGTCTCATAGCCGGACCAACTCCAGTTTACGACTTATCCATTATTTACGACAGACCCTGTATGTATTATAAACAAATTACACTCGTTAGTTTTGCCTTGCCGTTTCCGCACTTATCCTCTTGATTAGACTGTTGTACATGGTTTTATCGTCTTCTTACTCCAACTATCATAGAAATTCCCAGAAGCTCAGCAGCCTTATCAGGTCTTTACATATTTTCAGGAGTGATGTTGATTGGAGGATATCGACTTCTTAATCTGCCAAACTTCTATATTCTGTGAGAATGTGCTACGGTGTTTCTTCTGCCGTGCATCCCTTGCACAGAGGGACGTCTGCTGCGCCTATAGTTAATAGGTGCTCATTTATGAACAAATGTCCAGTTAGGCCACATATGTCTTGACTGACATCGGCACTTTTCAGTCTAATCAGGATGTGGGTCAGTCCTTTTGATACTATCGGAACTGCACTTTTTGTTTGTCTGCATCCTTTGTTGCTTTTCCATTCTGTGTATGTTTTTCTTCGATATTGGCGCAGCCATGTTTTTATTTGGGCTATAAAAAGCCATTAGACATGATTCTTATATACAGTTCGCGACCTTCCACATTCAGATAAAAGTAATATACCTACTCAAAAGTTACAAACCTGTACGCAGACTAAGAATTTCTTGACAAGAGTTGGTGTGAACTTGGCAAAGTGTGTAGGAGTGGCTACAGAAGCGTCTAGAACGTAAACGTCTCCGGCAACTCCTTCTTTCTCTTCTGCCAATCTGACGTCACCCAACATGAGAGCTAGCTTGAAGGCATCTGCTACATTCGGTGTCTGGATTTCTTTATCAACACCTGTTTATGAAAAAATACATGTTATAATAGTCTACTTACTACCATACGAGTACTACTACTAGTAGTAAGATTATTTTAAATTAAATTAAAGATTAGATTTTATTAATCCAATACCTCTTTTCTTTGCCACTAATATAACAAGAGATATTTAGGTTCCAGGTTATCAAAACTTCGCTTAACGCATAGCATAAGGAAAAATAAGGCTCATATTATTTTGCAGCAAAATAATCGAACCGTTTTTCTTTATTTTTCAAAATATAATCCACTCATACATGAACCCGTACTGGCTTCGCACGGGCTCTTTATGGAAAATAATATATAGCCTATGTTACCCTGAGAAGATGTGCGGCTTAATTTTTATTGACGTCGTATCAAATATCGTTATATTCTAACCAGTATACTCAAAAAATTACAAATTATGTACTAAAACCTTCCTCTTCCTCAAGAATCACTTGATCTACTGGAAAAAGTACATCAAAATCCATGCAGTAGCTTTAAAGTTTATTGCGAACAGACAGACAGGACTTTGTTTTATAATATGTAGTGATATAGATGTCATAACTGAATCAAACTGAATTGATGACGTAATTAAATTGACGAAAATTAACTTGATTTGAACTTACCTCTCATGACAATTACTCGCCTTCCTTCTGGTGTAAGTCCAGGTAGTGGGGGCATTTGGCTGAAACACAGAAATAAAATCATCATTTACATATTGAAAAGGCAACATGATGAGTCATGCTTAAAACGGCTTCGTGGAGTTTTTATTTATGTCTAAATATAATGCGCTGACGTCAGGTATTTACTTTAACTATGTCTTAGTAATTACTTGATAGATAATTTAGCGTGGAGATACTTTGATTCTTAAAGAAGGGCATAGGATAACCAATATAAAATGCGACTCAAATACGAATAGGAACGTCAATGGCCTCTATCTGTCAAATGTCCCTAATATCCTTTATTTGAATTAGATAATAGTTACAACTTCATGGTTACTTGAAACCAAGTTATTTGCTTTAAAAGGCTCTAAGGAAAGTCGATAAATTTTTACGAGGATTTCTGATAATAACATGATTTTGTGTTCATCCACTTTCCAGAACTTTTTATACTTCTCGTTGACAAATACAGTAACTTGTAGTGTAGCAATCATTTGGATCGCATTAATGCAGTGAAATCACTTGAAGGTTACCAGAGAAGTGCTCAGAGTTCTGAAGACTATGTCACTCTAACTCCTACCAGTAAGAGTGAAGTAAAATATCTTTACAAGAATTATACTGTACCCTGTCTCTTTCAGAAGTTATTTTGTACTTACACCGTATTTAAAATTTCTTGCAGCTCAGGACGAGTAACATCTCTGTCATTGAAGAACTCAGGGACTGCTGCACGCATGGTGAAGTACATGTCCAGTTTACGTTTGGTCTTCTCCAATGAGAATTTGCATCCACGAAGGAAGGTCATGATACGCTGGTCATCTGTTGATTACAAAATTTATATTGTTATTAAAATGGTAATGCACTTTTCAATCTATTATATTGCGTCAATATTTGGAGTTTTTACAAATAGTTTTTTGTCTTCGAATCTGTGCTAATTTTCGTCCGTTGCTCCAACGGCGTGTATTTATATATAGATTATTGCGTTAAAGAGTACATATGCCCTTCCTTAAGATTCAAAGTATGCTAAATTTCATTCAAATCAGTGCAGCGATTTGGGTCTGAAAGTCAACAGACAGACAGAATATCGAATTTATAATACTAGTATATTGATAGTATAGATTGAACACTCTAATCTTAGGAACTGCTGATTGAAATTTAAATAATCTTTAAATTTTGGATAAAAAATTTATCGCCAAAGGTCATACAACATCATGATACCAATGATAGGAGTGTAACATCAATAAAAAATGTTACGAAAGCAGAACAATTATTCTGGGAAGCTGCACAGATCACAGGTCAGCAAGTTATTAATAAATTGCAATTCAAACGATATTTAGTATATTAAAAGTTGAGAGTATTAGTATACTAACCAAACTCATCAGGTAGATGAGGCTCTTTCGTCAGCCATTCTTTGATGTGTGCAAGATCGGCTTCTTTGGTGTCAGCCTTCTCATTCAACTCCTCACGAATCTTCTGCCACATTTCACCAGCGGGCTGTTCTAGCGTCATCTTGGCTGAATCGACTGGTACTGTAAATAATAACATACAAAATGGTTGTGGGAATATCCAGGTACATACTTTTAAATATTTCCAACATTTTCTTTTTTCAAAAGATAACTCCCGCATTAGCAATTTACATCCAGTGTCGCGGGGGACTTTACAAATATTTATGAAATGGACACAAAGATCAAAGAGCATCTGTAATAGCTTTTAAATGAACTGCCTTATTGACACATCTATTAAATATAATTTTTCAGGTGCGTGATTGAATGTGTCGGTGGCGCAGTGGGAGCATATGCGACTGCTGTTTGTATGATCTGCAAATATTTGTTTCGAATTTTGGGTGTTTCATATATATAATATTGTTACGAGCTGGGTATTAAACAAATTAAAGTAGTCGATTAATTACCAAAAATAACACAATATTTATTAACAACACTTTATACAATAAGAAATCACTAAATCACTCGTTAGTCGCACTAGAAGATCTCTTCGATGTTTATCCGCTGTATCGTGAAACAATACTGCCCTACGGCCAACACGTTTCGCTTTTATATGGCCGTGGAAATTACTCGAAAGTACGAAAGTATTCGATCGATGTTTCTAGGCTAAATAGATTACTCTAGAGCTTCTTGTAGCGCCATCTAGCGTCGAGTAATCGTCATAATGCCCACAGTTGCGCGCTTTCCGACACTAGATGGCGTTGTCCTCGATAGTTCTCGATCGTTCTCGTATAATTGAGTTCCATCTGGTTATGGCTCAACAATATGTATTTACAAAGAAGTACCTATATAAGTACGAGTATTCTATCAGCCATTCTAGCTTTCATAGTTCAAGCTCTTTTTAGTTTGAGGCTAGATAGCGTTGTGTGTTTGATGTCCGAAATATTTATTAATATTTATATATTATTACAATTCTCGTGTCACATTGTTGGTCACTCTGAACTATCTTATCGATTTTCATGTTTTTTTAAATGTTTGTTGTGTTTGCGTGCCTAAGATAGGATAGTTAGCACCATGGTTAGACCAGTAGGAGCCGGACATATTTGAAAAGAGACGTGGAAAATGTTGAGTAGGACAGCTAGTAATCATATTAAAATGTAATTTATAACCTATATAATATAGATTTTACACACGTGCGAAACCAAACAGAGCGTAGCAATGTTCAATCAAACGTACTAATTGGGATTCAACCTTTACAGTTGAAATACGTCATAAGTGTCAAAGAGAAACTTTGTATTTAAAACATAAAGAAGCTAATTACGTATTGGATTGTGTAACTGTTAATGACGATTGATGAAATATGTTTTATGAAGCGTTGATGTGCTGGTTATGCATACCAAATGGCGACAACTGGTGATTTGTCGGTTACTTAAGTACGTGGTACGTACCCATTTTTGGTTTACATACTAAAAGAGAGATAACTGTAAAAAACGTCCTTTTAATAACATAAATTCTACTAGTCTTTATTTGCGGCTCTGCCCTCGTGTTCGTTGATTATTTCGATCGAAAGTAGTCTATGTCCTTGTTCAGAAACCATAGTAACTCCGTGACGAATTTCATTGAAATCGATGCAGTGGTTTAGCAGTGAAATCGTGAAAGACAGACAGGCAGAGTTACTTTAGAATTTATAATATTAATATAGATAATGTGATTTTTCCATCATGGGGATACACTATAAATGTAACTATAGTAAAATTAAAAACTGAATGTTCTGTCTGCATAGTAAATGCATGACAACTTCAGAAAAGAAGGTATGTTATTTCATTATAAAAGATATATAATTAATTATTTGTAAATTAACTTGAAATGACTCGTGTTGATTCATCATTCATAATCCAAACAATTATGTAACTAGTTACTTTTTACGTATCATCATCAACAACCCATAATGTCCCACTGCTGGGCTCGGGATCCTCTCAGGAGGGGTACCATACGTCCCCACGCTGACTGAGTGCGAGTTGGGGACTGTCAAGACAACGTTGTGGCTTCGTAATCTTACCGTTATGTTTGATGGATATATATTATTTTTAATGTAATCTAATCTAATCAGTAGGTTAAGACAAATATCAATCTTTGTGAAATACCGGAGGCCCATACCCCAAACCCTCCTCCCATTCCCTCTCCCCATCCCCCAAAGGTCGGCAACGCACTTGTGACGCTTTTGGTGTTGCGGGTGTCCATGGGTGGCGGTAATCGCTTACCATCAGGTGATGCGTCTGTTCGTTTGCCCCTTATTCAATAAAAAAAAATGGTTCAAGTGTTAATGCGTATAGGTAATTCTTTGTAGTATCTAAATTTGAAGTAAATTGGTTATACGTAAAATATACATTAATAGATATAGAATAATTTCATAGTCAATGAATATACATATTATAATCACGAAATATACCTACACAACCAGTGTTATGAACTATTGCATAAAAACAGTGATATTTAATTAAACACTATTAACACTAACTATAAAAATATATTTCAAATGCACGATATAAATATAAAAACAAATTGCATTTTATTGTTGCCATTTATGTTACGTAAATTATGATACATGATAACTAAATGAAATATAAAACATTATAAAACAAATAAAGAACTAATCGCTCCACTGAAATAAGAAAGCGAAAAAGATAAAAATCAGAGACGCTAATAAAAATCTTTAAGCCCGTTATAAAACATTAACTTTTACTTGACAAAAAATGGTTCTGTTACTACCTATCATTCTGCTTAGCGTGACCATTTTCATGCAACGAAAAAAGTAATTTAGTGAGTGTTTCAACAACTTTCACCAGTTGGCTGGTTGAGCAACGGCTTTGGTTCTCGTGCGGTTACAATGTCCCGCTCTGTTTCGTCTTCGTAATTACGGATTACCATGCATGCATGGACATGCAACCTAGTCCAGTTTTAATTTGCAAAAACTCCAGTAAGTTTACGAATACTGTTTTAGTTTTGCAATGATCCTATTTTAAAGTTAAAGCAGCGCCACCTTTTAGTTTTATTCTAAAACAAATATCTTCATAAGGTATGAGTATGAGGTATGTAGAATTCTATTGGATTGTGCCTTACGTAATAGTTCACAAGATGATTTAGTAGTTCTTAAATAAAATAATAGAGGGCATTGCAAAGAACCTTTAAAAGAGACGGTTAAAAAGCTTTAGCTATTGCGTTTGATTGCCAGACCAAAATCACAGCCCTCAGTCATTGGCTAATTTTAGACAAAGTATTAACATGATAATTTAGGCGTTAACGATTGCAGAAAGAAAAACGCTTGCAATTAGGCTTGGGGGCAGGAATCACTTATTCAGGAAGATTGGTCAGGTTATTTGTTGTATTGTATATGTAGGTATTTTGTTTTAATTGTTAGGTGTGAGTTCGTCGAGACAGGAGTTGTTTTGAAATGTGAGTCTAAAATTAATATGTGTGAAGATAGACTGTTTTTTGTCGGAAAAAGATGTTATGGCTTATTTCCTCCGATCCGGAGTCGATCACCGGTCTGTGTTGGTCTATGTTTATTTCTTATGAAAGTTGGTGGAAAATAGTCATTGGGTTTTGTTTACCTTTATTAAGTATTTAACTTTTGTCAAAGTTCGACACAGATAATTTAAAAAATTAGAACAGATATTTTGTTAGCGTTGTTTTATTTCTGAATTTGAGGTTACTAGCTGATGTGCAAACTGATAAAAGTTTGTTATTGTTGCCACAACGGTGACGATTTCGAATATTTTATCACATCGACATCATAATTTGATCCGATCATCATAGTCACTTGATCTCATCATAGTCTCTTCTGGAGACGGCGCAATGAGTTTTATTCTACCATTCTTCTATATCACTGCTCTGTCTATTGTTTATTGAAATATATTTAATTATTTGTCCGAATGATGCGATAAATCATAAACGTAAAAATATATGAGATTTATTTTTATCTTCCTTTGTATTATCAGTTAGGTATGTTTAAAGATAGAAGACATAGTATATTATAACTTATATATAAAGGAGAAAGTTTAGAAAATACATAATGAATTCAGATGAAACTTTAAATTAATTTAGCTTATATATCAGAATAACACATTTGTAGCGACAACCGACATACATACAACAAAGTCATGGCAAAGTCTAGTATTTCATAAACAAAAATGGAAATAACCCACTATTTTTTCTAGTATTTTATCAAAAAGAACAGAATTAACCCTCTTTTTTCCACATAAACTATAATATCTAATGGATATTTCTTAGTCACACTAGCCAATCCCGTTTTTGCAGCTGCCCAGCTTATTACAGCAAAATACCACGTCCGAAGACCAATCACAATCATTTAAAATTCCATTAGCACTCGAATCGAACACCAAAAAACTCGAAGCGAGAAATACGTGACTTCCGAGCATTTCGCTATAATAAGCTTGGCTTGGAAGCCAGCGGCGGCCATTGTAATAAATAACTGTATCTAACGTTCGATGCAATTATTTAGAAAGGTAAAAAGATGATTTGCTCAAATATCTAGCGGTAGAATTTTGACCAACTTCAAAAATAGGAGGTTAGCAGTTTGGTTTACTTTTTATGTTGGTTTGTCGAACCTTGATTTGCATTTGTTTGTGATGTTTTTATTATTCTATACCAAAAATAAGTCGGGTACACTTAACCATATTCTATAAGACCTTAATCTCTTTAACTGTGACATCCCACAAGGCTAATGGCGGTTATAAACTAAAAACACACCTTTTTTTTATGTGTGGAAACCCCCTTGGGCCGTCACCTCGCCGGGGTTTGCGGCGGGGCGGTGTGTCGGAATCGAACCGACTAAAACCACACGGTGTGCCACTCTGCGCCTGAGAAGAGAGGGGTCCGGGAACTGCTGTTATTAACACGACCGGACCCATCCCAGCGAACTAGAAACATACCTAGGACGTCCATTTTAATTGTTACTAGCTGACGGTGAACTTCGAACCACCATACCTAACCTTCTGAAAAACTTGTTTACGTAGACAAAGAACATATAACACAACCGGTTTTCCAGCCAGTCCTAACAATAACATAAAAAATCATCCAAATTGGTTCAGTCGATCGGCAGTTATTCGTGTATGTAGATATAAAAAAAATTGTAAAAGTTTCATAAGAGTTATGTCAAAAGTTGTATGAAAATGACTTGTCAGGCTACTTACAACCTGTATGTATATTGATCACACGTCTTAATACTTAAGTCCATATAATGACAAGTTCTACGAGTTCTACTAGCCTGTGAAACAAACCAGAAATAATGGTCGTAATTAAAGCACCTGGCGAACTAAGTTAAACTTTGTACTCAATAAATATGAATTCATTCATTGTGTTATGCTTATTTTAAACCATAAATAAAAGCGTGTTAAAAATAATCATATACCTATCAACAAGAACTATGATACATAACTCTAAGTACTGTAATATTATCCTGTTCAAAATAAAAGTTAAAATATATTTTGTCAAATTAACTTAACATTTTTGATATTTTCTGCTTTCTGTTTACAAAGCATGTGAACATTAATATCAATTTTTATTTATTTCTTTTAATATACATAATTCATCTTCCTAGCCTTTATTATTCCCAAGATTATTTGGTGTCGGCTACCAGTTCAACCGGTTTTAGCTGAATATCAGTTTTTACGCAGAGCGACTGTTCCCGTAAACCTGAGGGCGAACTGAATTCGAAGGTTGAACTTGTTGTCAGTATATTTGAGGGCACTGACTGCCCAATAACGGATGCCATAGATGTCCATGACAACCGGGACCGACGGCTTAACGTGCTATCCAACGCACGGGTGGGAAACACCGCCATCTTCCCTATAATCCGGGCTACTATTAAGAATTTCTTGTAAGAAAAACCTAACAGCAGTCCGACTCAGGAATCGAACCTGAGACCTCTCGATCTGCAGTTGCTTACGCGGCTCTAGACCAACGAGGCTCTTAATTTACATAATTATGTAGCCAAAATTTTTAGTTTTGTAAACAGTGGTCAAATAAGATCCTACTTTTTAGATTTGTAATCTGGGACATACTAACTAGCAATTGTAAGTGTCTGTAAACTGAAGTCCCGCATTCAATCTAAATACTGGTAGTGTGTTCAATCGCAAAAGAGAAAAAACACAACTAATAATTTTCGAAATTATTATGAGGAAAGTGATTGTACATCTCTTAAATATCATAAATCATTTAAAGACACAAAATGAGTCAACTCTACAGCTAGGTGAAGGTTATGAGAAAATTCATACGTTTCCTGATACATATATATAATACATATATATATAAAATTATCTAATTAGTTTCTTGACCTGATGAGTCTGTAGTCAAATTATTTTAAACTATAAGACTTCCTAAATTCTTTGTTTTGTGTTATTTATATGAAACATTAATATACGAAGAGCCAAACCGTCTGTAGGCGTAGCGACGTATCGGGTGTCGCACGTTTTCACGGCAAGCGTCGCCGCTCTTTAACGCTTAGTTTGATTTTAAAAACTATCCTTTCATACTCGTTTGTCCTGTCTTCTTTAAAATGACACATTTTCATTTTTTTCTTTGTGTTTTTACTAAATACAGGACTTGCGTCTTCTTTTAATGGCGTGGCAGTGTTCATAGTTAGAACAACATTTAAAGTCAGTAAATATACATTAATATAAAACATAAAACAAGATTACTAACTTTACAATGTCTAAAAATAAATACCTATTTGACTGCCTCGGTGGCGTAGTGGTAGCGTATGCAACTGCTGAGCAAGAGGTCTCGGGTTCGATTCCCGGGTCGGACCAAATGTTTGTATGATCTGCAAATATTTGTTTCGGAGATTGGGTGTTTCCTATGTATAATATGTATGTATTTACAAAAAAAAGTATATAAGTATTTATATCAGTTGTCTAGTATCCATAATACAAGCTCTGCTTAGTTTGGGACTAGATGGCGTTGTGAGTTAGATGTCCAGAATATTTATTTATTTATAATTTTGAAACAGTATTTTGAAAGACCATAAACGGATGTATACTAAGCTTAAGTTATTTCTTACATGTATTGCAATTACGATGATACAATCGTCAATTACTTCAAATACTGTGGGTTTATCCAAGATGAGGGGATTACCTCAATAAAATTATAATACACAGCATAGGTAATGTCTGCTTTTGATTAATGTTCTCAAACATTCATTATATTATAGTTCGTCAGCGTTATCAGAATTTTTGCTAATTGTTGGCACTGTTTACCGTTACAATTTAATTAGCAATAGTTTTCTCTTTGTGTCTTATTCCATTCCATTTTTGAGTTATTCACTAAGCCTTATTTCGGGTAGAAGGAATACTATACTTTTTCCAAACTATAAAAATAGAAGCCTGATCGTAATAGGTACGACATAAATACTGTTCTTCTCAGACCAGGGCCTGAAGGATTAGAAAAAGAATGTAAATAAAACGCATGTAATGAATTCATGTCGACGAGCTACATGCAGAATAAAGAAACATAAAAAAAATGTAACACGATTCAGTTCTGCAAAGTTAAAACAATGCGCATTTTGATTGGTTGCATACAAGGAATCAAATATTAATTTCATACGGAGAATTTTAAGTACACTTCAATATGCCGTCAATTTCTCTCAAGACTTAGGCAAGATGCACGCTGCTGTCATAATACAAAAAAAAAACAAATGTTTGTTGTATTTATTGAATTGAGAGCGAAATAGCTATCGTGTGCATGACATCTCAACAGAGTTATGTAGAATACTGTTGAACATTGAGAACAAGACAAATGTAAATTAATAATATTTATGTATTTATAACATTCATTTGCGTGTGCATTTCTTTATTGTATAAATTTCGTATAAAAATTTGCGCTTGCAAATATTCAATTCAGGTGGTAGTTTTATCTAAAACTGAACTAATCAACTCCAGGTTTCACTTACAACAAGAAATGTATTATAACCTAAATACTTAAAAACTCTTGATAAAATTCTGCAGTTTAGGTGCTACGGTGGAACGCAGGTACAAACAATCATTGACTGCTAAAAATATTACCCGTCCTTTTGGCTTCGCTGTAGTCGAGTAAAAAGGGGACGAGCAGAATTATTTGGTTACAAACGGAAAGCTATTCAGTAAATAAATAATATCAGGTTTGTGTATAATCTTCCGTCAGATTGTCAAAATCTGACGGTAGATTATAGTAGACTGTAATATATCTAGCGAAATTGTAAACTATCATAAGATTGTCAACCGTAATAGACCGCTTACAATTAAATGTATTATTTTGGGGTAGATTATAATTGAGCGAAGTGTTAGCGAAGTGAAACCGTTAATTTGTAATATGGTTTGCGACGGATCGCATTTCGCGCGCTAATTGGTTGAACTGCATATTCCGCGCCGCCATATTTGTTTGTTGCCGAATGTAAAGTATTTTTGTGATTGTAAATTGATTTCATGTTGTAAATACCTCACAGCTTTAGAATTAGTTATATAAAATTGGTGTGGCAGTAAAATTGATTTATGATTAATTAAAGAAGTTCTAAACTAACCTAACTCTATGGCCTTAGAACGGCATACTGTAAGATCGACCGATTTTACGGTGACGTATATATGTTTAAAGGTATTAATACTATGAATATTAGTATAAGTTATAAACATTATATATTAGTCGTCATAAATAATAAATTTAAAGTAGAAAGTTTGATCTATAAAATGATCTGTGTATAAACCAAACTATATTTGTTATGTTTGTGTATTTAATATCAATACAAAGGTACACTAGTACGCTTATAAGGATATTTATTATTGGCAGTAGATAGTGTACACTTGGCCTTAGTAATTTCTCTGCGGAGGCATTGACCGCAGACTCCAGTAAGGTAAGTACCGGCAAGCTTCGTGATTTTCATCTGCATCAATGCGAACCTGTCTCTTTTTGCGTGTTTACGCTTGCTTTTAAAAAAAATCGAGACAACCGATTAGTTGAAAAATTTATTTATTTTTCTCAATGAAAGTTGTAATGTAGTTACTATAATTTAATTATTGTCACTTGATTGAACACAATTGATGCAAAATTCGACTGATATTTTTATATTACTTATAAATTTAGCATCACAAACTCTTACCACTAAAAAGTATCCGAAAATTACACTTCCTGTGAAATAATAAAAAAATAACAAAAAAAATCACCTTTAAATTGGAAAATTAAGTCACAAGCCAAAGTCTCTACAATAAAAACACTGGCACTTTTACGCAACGTGTTTAGTGATAATTAGTCACTTTTGGTACTAAAATTCTACTGTGTCACTACGCGGTACACGCGCAGAAACGAATGCCTTGAGGTGTGCGCGAACGCAGTTTTTATCATTTCGTCACGCGGTTTGCGCGCGGTTGCAATTGCTAGGAGGGAGAGGTACTGTTTTGGCTCAGGGTACATGCTCAAGTGAGAGCGGGTTTGATCAAAACGCTCAAAAATTTTGAACAAACTTCTTCGTCATACATGATGATGACCAGATTGCCTTCTATCCGTTTTGAGTTATGAGCTTTCAATAGTTTAGGATTTCCTATGAATCTATTCATAAATAAAATGATTTTTTTAACACAGTACTTTATGACCGCTAGACGGCGCCACATTAGATTCAGTGACACGTGGTATAGCCTATTACCAGTGGACAATCAAGACGCTTCTAACAATATCTCATTTGTCTAGTTCTAATAAGTAGTTGGGGAGCTATAAGGGAACAGATGAACATACATACATACATAGCCCGTTAAAATCATAACCCTCCTTTGGCTTTCCCGTAGTCGGGTAATAAAAGTATATATAAATAATAGGACTTTCCAATTGCATGTTACTTGACTTGATCCTCAGTTTCTCGATTCTAGGAAGTCTAGGAACTAACGATATTAAGAAGAAATAGATACATTTCTGTTAGAACATTTAAGGTGATAAAATTAACTAAGAACATACAAATTTCAAAGCCTGTTGCAAAGTCACTTGTTTTTTATAGGCTGATTTTAAAAAAACAACAGAACTGTGTTAAAAAAGTACATGCATTGGGCTCAATCTTATTTGAATATTTATTCAAATTTAATAAGGTTATGAAATCAATATACAAATGATTAAGTAAGGTGGCTGCATTTAGAATTGAGAAAATCAATATATTAAAACAAAATAAATGTAGCTCGCTGATAGTAACACCAGAGCTTAACCAGAGTCCCTAAGAAGTGAATGCGTCATCGTGAAGGAAGCTGTAAAGCTTAATTTTATCTTAGTTTAGTTTAGTAAAAGATTAAGCTGAAATATTGTTATGTTTTTTTTATAGGAACCTTTTATAACTCCGAACTAACTGTCTATCGATTGAAATCCAATTAAATGATCTTGAAATTATATTTGTACAAATAGGTGTAAATTTCAAATGAATTGAAAATTTACATTGAAAGACTGTAAATGAAATGAATAATTCGTATAAAGAGGGCAGTCCCGAAACATCGTGTTATTTAGGATTTGACTGCTATCGGTATCCATTTTTTTAATGTTGAAATATTAGAAAATCTCGACGTGAACCGTTATTAGAAATTAGCTAGTTGCTGAAAGTTGATCTTTAAGTAAGTATTGCTTTAAACTAACGTTTCTACCATACCATGGTCACCTGATAGGTTACTACCTCTTCTACTCATTCTATCAGTCGGCTGTTACCTTATAATTGGTGTAAAACAAGAGCTGGCTGTGGAAGTGAAGTCTGTATGGTCCGAGAGCTGGCACCAATTTTTGGGTAGGTATTTGAGGCAAGTTGAAAACTTGTCAGATACCTCTCCTATTATATCCCAACTCGGGACTGCAGACCTGGCTGGTGAGTAGCGGGGCTAAATCAACCACTACATTTAAAAAAAAAATTTTTTTCTTCCCCAAAAATATATTTGAGGCACTACGCAATTTATATATGTTGCAGTGTAATACTTAATGAATACGAAAAAAAATAAAATAATAAAAAAAATAATAAATAATAATAATAATAATAAATAAAAATAATAAAAAATAATAAATAATAATAGGTCACGTGGCACCGCCAGAGCCAATAGTAACGCGGCAAGCAAGAACGAAGACAGCTGTCGTTATGCGCTCTCTCTCACACTACAGCTTGTCTATAGCACTACAGGCTCGTACCAATTCATTATTTGTTTGATCACCTGGCAGGTAGAAAGCCCCACCGAAATGATCTGTCATTTTGGGAATCTTATTTTTTAGTTATAAATAACACTTTATTTTTTTGAGGCAGCTTGAAATTTTAATGGAGTGCCATTAAAATTTCAAGCTGCCTCAAAAAAATTTTTTATAATTTTTTGCAAAATATTTTTGCACGCGTCTGGCAATGTTAAAACCCCGATTAAATTATCTGGCTTATTTTTTTTCGTATTCATTAAGTATTACACTGCAACATATATAAATTGCGTAGTGCCTCAAATATATTTTTGGGGAAGAAAAAAAATTTTTTTTTTAAATGTAGTGGTTGATTTAGCCCCGCTACTCACCAGCCAGGTCTGCAGTCCCGAGTTGGGATATAATAGGAGAGGTATCTGACAAGTTTTCAGCTTGCCTCAAATACCTACCCAAAAATTGGTGCCAGCTCTCCTACTAGTAGGACAATAAAGGTAAGGATTTCTTGCAATAAACTCGTGCCACAGTTGGCCAAAATCTCTTTTCTAGTTCCAAAACCTACTCTTGAAGTTAGAAAGGCTGTATTTACATCAGTAGGATTTGTTACAAATGATCTTTCTATTGTGCCTATGTCTAGTAACTGACTTTTGAATGCTGTTGCTAATGAAGTTATTGTAAAGTGAAAGGAAATATTACATTAAACATCCCCAGTATCGGAACCTAATACTACTCCCGCAAATAACCGTGCTAAATATCTAATTTATATTATCTTACAAAAAATTGTCCTGTTTTTTGCTTTTTATTATTTTATTTGGTTTCAATTGTCCAGATGTTTGTCTGTAATCAAATCTTGCAAGTTAAATTTAATCCACTTTCCGATTTCCGATTAAGCTGAACTTAGAAATATACACTTAGTTCTGATGACCTTGCAATTACATTTATGATCAGTATTATTATTAATCGAAAATGGCCGCCATAACAAAATGGCGTCGTTCATATTTCTAAACAACTCACCCAATATAGGTATCAAATAAGAGTGTTTAAAGTTATTTTTTATAAACAAGTAATCAAAGCTTGTTTTAAAAAAATATTTATATATAAGTCAATTGTTTCATTTTGCAGTCTTAATTGAATTATATGAATTCTGTAGCGTAACAGGTTTTCATATTTTACCGTACGTGTATAACTTGGTGTAACCGAATTCACGTAATTTTTAAATTTGTAACATAGAAGTTTAATGTTCAAAAAGTTTCATTGCCGGCATTCATTTGTTACTCTAAATATTTTTGTGTTCCTAAAATGAGGAAAAAGTCCTCCAATTTATGAGTATTTTAATTGAAGATGCTTATGTGCATTCCAAATTACTTTTTGGAATATTATTTAATTTTAAACAGTCCGAAGTAGATCCACAAAATCATGGTATTTTAATTATGTTAAAACATTAGAATCTTTTTATCTGCGTGTTTCCGAAAACCCGAATTTGTTGTTTGTTTTTATGTTACTTTGTATTATCTATTTGTGTAAGTCTTTAAGTCTTTATTGTTTTAAGACAGTAAGACTAAAGAACGTATTGCTATATTTTAAATACCATTGATGACGCAAAAAAACTAAATTATATCAGTACTCTTTATCATCAAAAGGTATCAACAAATCTGATAATGAGCCTCTCTGCAATAAAATTAATTACACGTAGAGACTGATATGATGCTAAAATTGTTTAAAACTATATTTATTAAGCTATTTACTGACTGAAAATTTGCACAGAAACTAAAAGATGTACGCATAAATTTATTATCTAACTGTATATTTACACGTGTATAATTACGAGTATGTAGGTACAATGTTCATTTTAGTCATTAAAAGCTTTCACAGGCACCCAGGTATATAACATTAAATAACTTCATAATTAAAGTATATAATTGGTAACTTGGTAGCTTGATAGAAAAAATAAAAGAATTCTAAATGAGAGAATTGAAGGAATATGATATTTTAAATGTATATAAAAGTGAGCTTAAGAAATATATTTATACATTGCAACTTTCAATAATGTTCTTCTCCCATCCGATAACGGCCATGGCAGTCAATCAACGGAGACAAGTGTGTGTGCAAACAAGAGGAGCACTCTCTGTTCCCTGTCTCTCATAATCCTATGGGACGGATAACACGTTCAGAGAACACACGGAAGAGCTCAGGTGCAGGACCTAGAGCTTTACGTGCTTTGCGAGACACGGGGGTTCAGACCCAAACTTCCAAACATCGGGCTGTTATTACCCGAGACATTTTGATCGGCAGTCGCATACGTCAACCGCAAGACTCTAACTTTCAATACACTAAGAGTTAATACTGTTTTCTCATGAGTTTTTACTATGTATCTCATTGTAAGTAAACAAACTGTAGCTGTGCTTAAGAAAATTTTTGTTTTAAACTTTTCTACAGTAAGTAGTAAGTATTAAAATAGTAGACTGCCTCGGTGGTGTAGTGGTAGCGTATGCGACTGCTAAGCTTGAGGTCTCGGGTTCAATTCCCGAGTCGGACATAATGTTTGTATGATCTGCAAATATTTGTTTCGGAGTTTGGTCGTTTTCTATGTATAATATGTATGTATTTGCAAAAAAAAAGATTAAAAGTATTTATATTAGTTGTCTAGTACCCATAACACAAGCTCTGCTTAGCTTGGGACTAGATGGCGTTGTTGGATGTCCGAAATATTTATTATATTATTATTATTATAGTACACAACACAACAGTTTTACCGTGTAAAGGTAATGTTATTTTTTTGTTATATTAAATTAGTTTAGTATTATAATAGTTTTTAGTTTTAGTTTTTATATAATTGTGAAAACGTAGATTTATTTTCAAATGTTTGTGTTGAATTATATAAATGATACTACCTGAGATTACCTATTACTGTTTTATTGATTATGGTTATGGTTTTAATTCGCTGATTTGTTTTAGTTCAACTAACTTATTGGGAAAATGAAGGTGTTGCTACATCTCGACGTTTGTCTAGCGTCAATATATGTACGAGAAAGTCATTCTTAATGTATTGTGGTATAAAACGTCCAGGAAACAATTGTTTACGTATTTTTATACTTATCACCATAGATAGACGTTTACTATAATACTTGTAGTTCACTTGCGGATATAACCCTCTCCTTGGAAAGGAGGTAGCAGACTGGTTGGTACATGGTTAATTTCAAGTTATACTTCACTTTGCAGTGCTGTAACACTTTTTTTTTAAATTACGGGGCATAGGAACAGACGTATCGCCTGATGGTTAGCAATTACCGCCGCCCATGGACACCCGCAACACCAGAGGTGTCACAAGTGCCTTGCCGATCTTTGGAGGATGGGGAGCGCAAACGCTGTTTCACACCGGTTTTCTGTGAGGCCGTGGTATCACTCTGGTCGAGCCCATTCATGCCGAAGCGTAGCTCTTCCACGGTATATCCTGGCTGGCATCCACGGAACGGATAGGGATGGTGATGCTCTTTATGTTTAATCTGTGACTACTTAAACGGATTATGATTTACTACACTACACTACGGACATTCAACAGCCAACACTTTAACATTTTTTTTAGAGTATTACGTATTTTATTTTAGATTTCTGCAGCAGGTTCTACTTGAAATGGTTCTAAAACAATGAATTGCGTAATTTTTCAAATTTGTATAGTAACTGGTCAAAAAATTACAAATACAGAAAAGATTTCATCGCGGATGTTTGCAATAATTATTAATAGCTACAATTGTATAATCTTATCTAACGTTTACAGTCTCTTCGGAATTCTAAAATTTGCATTTTAAATGGATGTTTTATAAATCTTTGGATTTGTAGATTGATTGCCGCTCTACAAAGTTTTATAAACTTTATTATGTTGCGAAGGGGTTTTGGCTACGCTGATGCAGCTGATACACACAGCATAGAAAAGATAAGAAGCTAAGAGTTGGAGCCTTTTCATAGACACTTTCATAACTTTGACAGCCTGTCTAGATATAACAATTGTCTAACCATTATATTTTTAAAGTCTAACATTTCGATTTTAGTGGATCTTTGAAATCAAACTGTATTACTTTCAAAGTGAATAGTAATGACAGTACTGTAGTACTGACTGACAAGAAGTTTTAAAATGTTTAATTAGTGAGAAAGTGATTAATATGTTAGAACCCTATCTTAATTAGCACATTACGAGCGGTTCCTTACAATTATCATCTTTTTCACACTCCCACAGATTAAAAAAAAGTGCGTCAAGAGATATTGCATGTCAACAATTTTTAAGAAAGGTTCTGTAGTTTACGACTCGGAACCGTTATAGATTCGTTAGTTTAGACATGTGTATTTATTACATCGATAAAGTGATACAATAGAATCCCCCTCTCCCTTCCTCATCGCTTCGGTTGTTCTTTCCTACACACCTCGGTACACCGAGCAGTCAAATCCTAGAACTCACTACCAGCGCACATGTTTACTTCCCACTACGATCCCGGGTCCTTTAAGCGGGGCCTGGAAACGCATCTCACCGGGCTACTATAGTGTGGGTCACAATGCTACATTGAACTTATAAGCACGCATTGAGGATGGCAACAACCACTCTTGGATTCTGCTTTCCATCAGGCAGGGCAGAGTCATTTCGGTAACTGCCCTACTTCTAAATTGGAAAGGTTTTTAAATTAGTGTGGCGCCCAAACCCCTCTTCCTTAAACGGCTGGCTTGAAATTGTAAAAAAGTTGTTGCAAAAGCAGTTGAGATGAAGTAAAGTAATATAAACACATCGTAACATCAGATAACGAATATGACTGATAAGGATCTCTGTGTGTAACATGTACCTAATTAATTTCGTTATGTTTAATTATTTTTGTGGTAATTAGGGAAATTGAATAAGCATAGGCATTGTGAGATGGATTTTCTATTTTTGTATAGGTACATTACTGTTCCGAGGACTAGTTGTAATTCATCTCATTAAGACCGTCGATCGTTTTGTCATTATTAGCAGCTGAAACTTGATACTGATTGTCACTGACTATTTTCATATACCTATATATTGTGTTCGCATGTTTATAGATTTTGTAGGCTCCACATTCACAATCATCTTTTGCACGCCTACATCATCATCACACGCATTGTCATTCATACTCTTTTCACTTTCAACGCACCTCATTGCTCATTTTCGTAAAGTAAAATACGGAACGTCATATGAATGACAGCATTCCGAAAAATCCATAATTCAAACAAGATGTTGGAGATCGTTTCTTGTTTTTTCGGAAGACGGTCCCCATTTCATGTCATCCACATTTTATACATTTTTTATCATTAATTTCATCATGACGAAGACTTGAAGACTCGAAGACTTATAATTGAAGACTATAAATACTTGACATTGGCAGAAATAGCTGATCCGAGTGATCCGGCTGGTTGCCATTTAATCAAAAGAAGAAGAACAACAAGATGTTTTCACTGCAGCGGTTTTTAATCCTCTGCTCCATCCATACATTTTAATTGTTTTGTGTTTGTAAATATTCCAACTCTTTAGCTATCTCTTAAACTTTTCTTCGACTCTCCTTGATATATTTCCGACGTGTAAATAGTGTAAAAATCTGTACATACACTAGAAGTCATTTATTCCACTCGAACGCCAATTTTTTTTAACAGAATCAACATTTTAAAATGAACCAAAGTCTAATATCCAAGCAGATGCCTTTGTAAAAAAAACCTGAAAAACAGTTACTATTGAAAAAAGTTATAAATTATCTATATGACTAATAGTAAATAAAATAACATTTGCTAAAACGTAAGTCAAACACCAAAGATAAATAAATTTTGTCCATATGAAGTTTCGTAACGTAGATGAACAATTATATAAAAAGAATTTAGGTACGTAAATTGAGTTTTTTAACGATGATGTTTACGGCCATAGAAAATGCTCAAATACTCATTTCTGCTCGTGTCAGTTAGTTAACGTTGTTCGTTATTAAATCTGACCGCACCAGTTCAAATCTGGTTTTTGTTTATCGCAACTTGCGGTTCTCTTTGAAATTGTTTTGTTAGATACACGTAAGATCTTGTATGATATTCTGTACATGATAATATATTTCATATAATCTCTTCACAATGTTATGTGAAACCGTCAAGAGTTATTCAAAATTAAAAGTAATTTATTCAAATAAGGCTAAGTACTAACAATTTCAGAACGTAATTTTTGTTTTAGCTAGAAAGAAATGGTAGAAAAAACATCCCAGCAAAACAGAGATTTGTCTGTTAACCCACATACGTTGGTAAATTATTTATAAAACTCATTCTCATTCATTAGAGATTCTTACCAGCTGAATCTATGTGGTATTTTGTCACACTTTGCATCTGTGTATCTGTATTCTAAATACACAGGAAATTGCCTAAAAAGATGACAATATAAATCGCCTTCTATATTAGCCTTCTTCTTGTAGTCAACAGCAGCCGCTAACTTTACTAGTAAGTATTAAGTACAAACGTTGAGTGCCGGTACCTTTTTTACTTGCAAATAAAAATCTATACCCGCCTTGGTAACTTTATGCTTTTGATAAAATTTACATAGCCTATGCCACCTGAGTCATTATTATGAATTTATTGACACTTCTTTTTTTTAAGTCAGTTCAGTAGTTTAGGTACTACAGTTGAACATAGAAAAAAAGACTGGCAAAACCTGCCGTGGTCGGTAGGAAATACTCCCGTTAAGTACTTGGTAAGCGTTTCTGTTTTTTTTTTTTTATTGAATAGTGGGCAAACGAGCAGACGTATCACCTGATGTTAAGCGATTACCGCCGCCCATGGACACCCGCAATACCAAAGGCGTCACAAGTGCGTTGCCGACCTTTGGGGGATGGGAAAGGGGATGGGGGTGGGGTTGGGGTATGGGCCTCCGGTATCCTCACTCACTCGGTGAAACACAGCTCAAACGCTATTTCACACCGGTTTTCTGTGAGGCCGTGGTATCACTCCGGTCGAGCCGACCCATTCATGCCGAAGCATAGCTCTCCCACGGCTAAGTTGTCTATTGAAACTCCCACATTAATGTTAATCCATAAACAATTTTAAGTTGACGCCAATAATTCCCTTGATTTATTATTATTCATTATTTTTAGGCTGCCTTTTATTGCGGCCATTCACTTTAGATAAAATTAAATTTTATAGTTAGAAGGTTTGTGCCGAAATAAAATAATTTATTTACAGCGCATTAGTTTAGGTTTGGTTAGAGTAATAGATTTTCATTTTATTATTATTTTACCGTAATGTAAAAGGCAGTCTCACGCAGATCGATACCTCCTGGACAGCGCTCGTGGAGGTTAAACATTGTTTTGCACTCTCCGACGTCTGATGTGCATTCAATCAGAAACGACATTAGTCAATCTTTCCTTTTACTTTTATAACACTTTAATAAATAAATAAACAAATATTAAATATTTCGGATATCTAACACACAACGCCGTATAGTCCCAAGCTAAGTAAGAGCTTGTATTATGGGTAATAGAAAACTGTTACCTTTTTTTTTGCAAATACGTACATATTATACATAGGAAATACCCAAACTCCGAAACAAGTTTTTCCAGATCATACAAACAATTGGTCCGACCCGGGATACATACAAGAGATATGTAATTTCATTACTGACCAATGAGCGGCTAGACCAGAATAACTGCTAAATCATATTACCAAAATTTTCCTCTGAATATTTTACATTACAAATTGTTAATAATAAACCGAGGCAAGAATGTAACCGTAATGTTCAGAAAGTGTCTTAATAGCCGTGAGTCATATGGTACGGCGTTGCCTCTATAACCGCTAAGATACATGACCATTGTTACACGTCAAAAAAAATTGTCGTAGTTTCTTTAAAAAAATCTGGCTATGTGCGTGTTAGACCATGCATAGAATAAGATCCTTAGTCATCCGTAAAGGCACTTGGATTGGCACGCGGGTTTGGTATTTATTAATATGAAGTATATTTACTGAAATGTTCCCTATTTTAGCAAAAAAAAACACTATAAAGTGAAATAACTCACAACTGGATAGCTGAATAAAAAAAGTGTGTTTTTTTTCTTTTTCCCACACAGCGCCATCTAGTCCCAAGCTAAGCAGAGCTTGTGTTATGGGTACTAGACAACTGATATAAATACTTTTATACATATATATATTTTTGTAAATACACACGTATATATTATACATAGAAAACACCCAAACTCCGAAACAAATATTTGCAGATCCTACAAACATTTGGTCCGACCCGGGAATCGAACCCGAGACCTCAAGCTTAGTAGTCGCATACCCTACCACTACGCCACCGAGGCAGTCATACCTAGCTACCTCACAATATTTTCAGAAGACCTGTCTAATGACACTCCACACTATGGGTTGAGCAAGAATAAAATTGTAAACATGTCTACTTATAAATGGTTTGATATTTTTTATGCGTTAGTTGCTGGTAGGGACACATCGCCGTGATACAATGCAAACAGTACTTCAAACGATTATACAATGTAGAAACACTAATGTCAGATTTGCGTTGCGTAAATCAGTGAGTACTCGCTCGACACAGACGCATCAAGGTGAATTGCGAAGCGTTTATGGGGAGCATTATCGAGTTTTATCATTATGACACAGTTTGTGGTTAAAGAATATTATAGGGGTTGAAGATTACTTTAGCTAAAACATGTTTAGATTTGGTGGTGGCGTGAAGGAACAGGTATTAGGTCCTTCCAATAGAAAGGGAGGATCCTCTGACAAGGCGAGGTGATTTTGGCAGACTATGGCAGAACGACTGATGTTAGGAAGTTATATATATAATTAAGTATATAATTATGCTCACTCGCATGGAAATTTATATTCATTAGTAGATACTTCGCAAGACAGTAATTCCGTAGTTCAGTGTATTTTCGGCAAATGTTTTTGCTAATTTAATTGTCGTTGAAACACCAACAATGAAATAACAGAATTTAGTAGAGATTGTGAACTAAATACCTATGTAACGCTAGCTTTGAAAGTCTCTGTCCCCTAGCAAGTTGTCATTTCACAAATGTTAAGCTTGGCAAACTAGCAGATATATGGGAATTTCGTCATCTCACCGCAACATACATATGGTCAAAATAAATATTAACCAATAATGCGAGAAGATGGAGGTATTAGCGATTGTAGAAATAGATTTGACGCAAACTACTTGCTTCTTGCTGCGACATAGTTTTAACTAATGCATACATTTTCGCATATAATGTTTTCTATTATTTTTTTACTGTATAGGGGGCAAACGAGCAGACGTATCGCCTGATGGTAAGCGATTACCGCCGCCTATGGACACCCGCAACACCAGAGGCGCTACAAGTGCGTTGCCGGCCTTTTAAAAAGGAGTACGCTCTTTTCTTAAAGGTTTAAAGGTCGTATTGGTCCGGGAACACCGCAGGCGACAGCTCATTTCACAGTTTTTGTGTTTTTACAGAAAGTTTTGGGAAAAGCGCACAGTTCTGGACTGCCAACTATCTAGATGATGGGGATGAAATTGTCAGGAATCAGTCCGAACAATTCTTCGGAGTACTCCCCATAATAAATGCGGTAGAAGATGCACCGCGAAGCCACGTCTCTACGCAGCGCCAGAGAGTCTAATTGGAAGTTACGGTATTTTTTTTAGTTTCCAATAAAGAGTCTAAAGACTATAAATATTCTTGACTAAGGGGACAGGGCGGAAACCACAACAACTGTGAAATCAGAAGAGATCAACGCCATTATCATTGTGTGATAATATTATGAAGATAACAGCTATAGGATTTGCACAGATTTATTACTAGAAAAAGAATAAATTGTTCATTGTATACCACACACATACAAAAGTACATTAAGTTAATGACATATAAAACAAAGAACTCACCGCTAAAAAGTGAATTCGTATAGCCGACAAGTCACTGGAAATATCGATAACGAATTTACGGGTTTCATACAAGAGGCAATTTTTTATATCTTATTTTCAATCAGTAGTAAATTAGATTCTACCATTATGAAACATATTTGGATCGATCAAGCTAATATGAGCAGGTCAGACATAGTCAAAGTTGAAGAGGTACCTATATCATATTTTGAAACGAAGCTGAAAGAAAGTAATTATTTTGTGAACTTATTTTAATGTGGGTGAATGTAATAGCATTCTCGCTCTTCCCTGCACGGAGAAAGCGAGAACACTGTATTATATAGCTAAAATGTATATGTTAAATAGTTCATAAGTTGTATTTTTATGAGGGCGACATAATCACTTCGTGACTAAGCCCTCATTAAACAAATAAAAAAAGAAATTGATTCTCAATAATATAAAAGCAAAGCAGAAAATAACTAATCACAAAACTTTTCGAGTGAATAAATGCTACTATTACTAGAGCAATACATTTTTCATGGGAAAAATTTGACCATATGTTAATCTAAACTGTCAGGTATCATCACCTTCGTCAGCTTCTCCCAAGGAACATTAAGATTACTGGGCAAAGTGTGACCCTACCACTTCAGCGTAAAGAGAGAGACAGACAAACATACTAATACACATACTCACAAACTTTCACCTTTATGTGTGAAACTTCAGAATAATTTCCAGAAAAAGTAATAATGTCTATCCATATGTACTTTGAATAATAACACGTTACATATTATGTATTATGCTTTCACTCTGAAATATAGTAGCAAGCTATTTTGGATATTCAGTAACTATTTAAAATAAAAATGTGTGCGTGTACTAGCGTACACTCGTAAGAAGTGAAACTTCTTTATGACGTTATTTTTCAAAAAATAAATATCATATGTCGACGTAAGGTATAACGACAAAAGACTTATAAACCAGCAATATTCGTGACAATTCTTATTTCAAGTGCAATAAAAGTTAAGAAGCGAGACCTGAGTAAATATTTCGCGATCTGTGGTGTGAATGAAGTAAGTATGTGGAATGTGATGTGTGTAGTTATTTACATTGTGGACTAAATAAAATAATATTGTTTGTAATGTGATATTTCATTGTAGTATTAATTTGGTCCTGTTTGTGTTTTTTTTTTTTTTTTTTTTATAAATATTTCGGACATATAACACACAACGTCATCTAGTCCCAAGCTAAGCAGGGCTTGTGTTATGGGTACTAGACAACTGATATGAATACATATATACTTTTTTTTTGTAAATACATACATATTATACATAGAAAACACCCAAACTCCGAAACAAATATTTGTAGATCACACAAACACTTGGTCCGACCCAGGATTTGAACCCGAGACCTCAAGCACAGCAGTCGCATTCACTACCACTGTTTTATTTTATAAATTTGACGTGTAACGTAACGGATAAATGTTACACGTAGCGTAACGAAAAAATGTTACACTAAATTTTTTGACAACCCCGATAAAGAAGTTTCACTTCAAAAATAATTAACTCAAATGTGCGCGTAGGCTTACTACATATAAATTCACTATTATAAGTATTTTTCGGTTTACATAAGAGTAGACTAGGATATAAAATAAGTAAACAGTTTAATTTAAAAAATAAAGCTATTTTTAGAAATAAAATCTTTCTTGTAATTCTAAATTTAAATATTGAAAATACTTTGTTTTATTTTTATTATGTTTTTGTTTTTGAACGTTTACGCACAGCATATGCCAGTTCCATCGTATCCTGAACAAAAAATACTTTGTTACTTTTAAGCATCCGGAAGGAGTTTGTAGTCAGATTGAGTCCGACACAGCCTAGTTTAATCAGGAAATACTGAAACAGGAATTGTGTGTCTTATTTTCATCTTACCTTTCATTCCATAAAATACGGGTTTCAAAGAATATACAATAAACCTTTATGTGAACGACACAGTGGGTACAATATAGTATTTTATAAGTTAAGGTCCAATTTCACCTTGTAAAGGAACGGGTGTTAGGTCCCTCCAACACAAAGGGAGGATCCTGCGACTAGACGAGTGATCATGCCTGGTGGGCCACTGCCCCACAGTTGATGTTGGGATGTTGTATATATAATAATAATCGGCGCGAGAACTATTTATTGCGCGATTCAGGATTTGTAGTTACTCCGTGTAGTGCGTTACTTCGTAGTTCAGTGTATCTTCGGTAGATGGCGCTGTAGTTGATTATTGTTGTGTTATATGTGGAAGTCGCCACACACCTTATTTTCAAAAAAGATTTATAAAGATATCTAATAGTGATATCTACACAATTCAACAGATAAAAGTTGTAGTCTACAGTCTATAATCAAAATTTGCAATACCAAAATCTGTGTTATCCGGCAGATGAGTTCCAAACACTCAATCAGTTACTTTGTCTGCAAGTGATAAAACTGACCCTAGCTACCCTTTGCCCGCGGCCAAACCACGAATTTCGATAATCGTGGTAATTGCACAGTTGGCCGAGTGGTTTCAGCGGTCGCCATGCCGCTTGCTACTACGCCAAGTGTCTTAGGTTCAAATCCCACGCTGTACAACACTTTGTGTGATCCACGAATTGTTGTCCCGAGTCTGGATGTTCTTTGTGTCCGTTTCATGTATGTTTGTAAAGTCCCTCACGACACAGGTGTTTATTCCTAATGTGGGAGTTGTCTTTAAAAAAAAACAAAAAAATAACTTTATTGAATTGAATCCTATGTGCGGTTCTGACGTATAAACAACATTACTGTAAAGTTTAATCTCAATCCGTTCAGTAAGTCCAAACATCTAAACATTCTAACAAAATTAAGCAATTTTAATATTATTATTTTTTTAGTAGAATTTACATAATATGTAAATGACTTTTATTTATAAACATATTTATATAACAAAGAACATTACGTTATTGAAGTGAAAACTTCTTTAGGCACGTTGAGCAGCGTACAAAATGATACAACTCACGTCATCGTCACCGCAGACATTCACAACTTACTTAGTGTTCGCTTTTATCAGCAATCCCCAGACTTCTCCGTTTTGTTTTCATGTCGGTCGTATTAGTAGTATATGTACCATTGCTTCGATGGTCTTGCGGTTAACGTATGCGACTGCCGATTAAAAGGTCTCGGGCTCCAATCGGGATCTGGCCAAAAGTGTTATTAAGTTATTTGATTATAGAAATACTTAATAACAGTTCGGAGCTTGGAAGTTGGGGTCTGAACCCCCGTGTCTTGGAGAGTCAGTCCGTGTTAACCGTCCCATCGGATTATGAGAGAGAGGAAATAGAGAGTGCATCTATTTGAAGAAATTCATCTGATAAAGGTTGTATTTTAGTGGCTTGATAGTTTAATCGAAACAAATTTGAATTACGTATAAAACATTTTTCAACTTTAGCACTAGTTTGATTACAAGACGGATGTATGTATGTGATGTAAGTTGCGTTGCTAAATTTGGCGGTAGCGCAATGTAACTACTATGGTTTTTCATTTTATTGACCATGAGTTCACTGTCAGTTGAGACATTCTTGTAATTTTTCTGTTTTTGTAATGTTTACTAATTGTGTTACTAATTGAAATCAGTTATAGATATTAATTACTAGTAATCCCCGCAGTTTCACATGTGTTTGTAACCCCAACTGCAAACTAAAGTGTTGGAAATCGTAATCACATTTTTGTTGGTTGCTGAGCATTTTCTTTTATTTATTTTATTTTAATTATAACTGTCACACCAATTACAACGATCAAAGACAGAAAAACTTATAAAGATATATATAATATAAATCAAAACAAAAAAACATTTGGGCTAGATTATGACTTTAATAGACTATTGACAATGATATTAGGCAAATATTAGGCAGGGTAGAGGACGCCCACTAGCCACCTGGTGGTCCACGGTGGCTAAGGAGTTTGCCCAAACAAACGTTATGACAACCCAGGATAGATTGTCCTGGCGCCGCAGAACGAGGAGAGCCGACCCCAAATAATGGGAAATGGCTAGGACAAAGAAGAAGAGAGGCTATTGACAATGATGAACCAAACGTTCAAAATATATGTATTAGTTTGTTTACGTATCGTAAAAGTCCCATATATGTTTGGTCACCCTGCTTGGTTTACTAGTGCGTGACGCGTTTCGTGCGCAACGTTTACTGATTTACAGCCACATATACTTAATGCTCTTCCATTTACTTATCAAGTTAATACTCTAAGCAATTCTAACCTTTACCTCTTCTGAAATAAGGGCCTTGCTGTAACTGATACAGGAATATTCATCATAACAATGTCGAACTAAATTAGAGGTGTATTTCACGTATAATTGGGAAATTGCATTACAAAGTTTTCTTTAGTTTTAATTAATGATATTGTGATATCGTGAAAATTATGATTGTGATCAGTAGTTCATTTTTGCAATTATTCATTTTCTGGTTTGCAATGAAACCAAATCTTTTTGCTACGCTCTGTAGCCTTAAGAGGTGATGTACGCGTTTACACATAGGTTTGTTACATAGCACATGCAATATTAAGCCAGACCATGAACGTTAAAGTACCGAACTAAAAGTGTTCAATATCTCAGGGTGACTCAAAACCCTGGGTCCTTCAAAATTCAAATATTGGTGATAATACAGTTGATGATTTAGGAAAAAATGAGCAGTCGGCCATCTGATAGTAACTGTCACTTCTGCTCGTTAACTTTTCTTTACATAACAACAATACATACCTAACTCTAATAAAGAACCTGTTGTATACCAAAAATAATCCTAGTCCTATCAAGGCCGCAGAAATAGAGACGTGTGGCAGCTACTCCAAGGACATAAAAGAGTTATTGATTCTAAAGTTTTGTTTATTTTCCTTCAAGCTTATTTAATTGGTTCGATGAAGGAAAAATGTGTAAGTATTTGCTATTTCACATATAAAATTGAAACTCAGTAACCGTTCCAAGATTTATTTTACTCGGTTATTTACAACTCTAGATACAATCTAATTTCACTTTTTCTAAGTCCGCTATAGACTCTAAGAGCTCAAGTATAATTGGATTTCGTGGTAAGAAATGTTAGTTCAAATATTTCAAAACATTTGTAAAAAGGGGGCCTGGATTTTCCTTCAGTCAAGTTTAGATAGTTGATTTCAGAATTTCACAGTTCAAAACAAAAGAGGCGTTCCAACAATAGTTTGAGCTTTTGAATGGACTGCAAAAAGTCCCTACACAGTAATATAGATGCAAACGCAACCGTGGGAGAGCCACGCTTCGGCATGAATGGGTCGGCTTGACCGGAGTGATACCACGGCCTCACAGGAAATCGGTGTGAAAAAGCGCCTGCGCTGTGTTTCACCGAGTGAGTGAGGATACCGGAAGCCTATACCCCAACCCCTTCCCCTAAATCCCTTCACATCCTTCAAAGCCCGGCAACGCACTTGTGACGCCTCTGGTGTTGCAGGTGTCCATGGGCGGCGTTTACCATCAGGCGATACGTATGCTCGTTTGCCAGCTATTCCATAAAAAAACCATGTCTCAGTTACACGATTTTATGGCTAAACCGTTTAACCGACTTTAAACAAGTATGACATGGAGATATTTTCATTCTTAAAGAAAAACAAAGGATGACCATTAATTTCACTAAGTTACTTACATACATTTTAAGGACTTGGGCAAAGTATTGTATATTTAATAAAGTATTTAATAAGTTCTTGATCTACTACTAATATATTTTTAAGAAAAAGCTAGCACAGCTGAAAGAGATTCAGCTAACGGATAAAACTTGAAGTTATTAAAATATTTATCAGCCAATAACTTTTGTCGGCGAGTGTACTGTAAGATTAGAAAGTACAGAAAGCTGTAGCTCGTTTGTCTCGCGTTAGATCAACACTCATTACCCCAAACAGTTATATTTTCAACGACTAACTGGCAAATTCGTGATAGTGTTGCTTACATAAATCGAATGGCGTTAGATAGATAATAGCGGTCAAGTTTTGTATTAATGAAATAAATGCGGCTTTTGTTTCGTATTCGTTCTGCGACGTCAGAGTAAATAGCGTCAAATGAATGCAGCACAGGGATTTATTTTAATATTTCCATCGGTTCTTGTGGCGAACCTTGAAGGATGTCAAGGGTCTTTCGGCAGAAAATATGATGATGATGGTAGAAAATCTATATCTATACTAATATTGTAAAGTTTAAGGATTTGTTTGTTTTAACGCTAATCTCGGGAACCGCTAATTCGATTTGAAAAAAAATCTTTCAATGTTGGATAGTCTAGTTATCCAAGAAGGCTATAGGCTATATATCATCACGCTAATACTAATAAGAGCTGAGCACCAATGAAGAATGTTTCAAAAACGGTGTTAAATTTTCAAGCTACGGGCAATAGAAGACGCAAGAGGTTGCGTGCGTTACAGCCAGTTACTTTATATTTTGGTAGAAGGCTCTCTTCAGCTCCAAACTTAGTAGGACATCTATTTAATTCTTAATTTTTTGTGTGATACCAAACTGTAAATTACTGTTTTCAGTGAATGGAATTCTCTGGCCAGCGAGGTAATTTAGATCAAAACCTCCTTTTAAAGGAAAATCCTATGTACAGTAGTGTACTGTTGAAACCTGTTTATGTAATAAGGGTAAGCCAGTTACCTACAGCACTACAGGAATAGATGCGAAGGTTGGAAGTATATTGGCGGAAAAAAACAAAATGAAGGGGTATATTTTTTATTCTATTAATATTATAAACGCGAAAGTTTGTAATTGTGGCTGGATGGATCGATTTTGATACTATTTCACGCAAAAAATATTGAATGGATTTTGATGAATCTTTACAATAATATAGCTAATGCATCAGAATAACACATAGGCTACAATTTATAAGGATACTAGTTTCACCTCGGTTGCCCGCGGTTATTGTCGTACCGCGGGTAGCACCTAGGGGGTTCAGCTGGCTAATGGCTTAAAGAGGTTAGAAATTACTATTTTCTAAACGTAGTACAAAAAAAAGGAAGGAAAATTTAAAAATAAGTGGTATCCATTTATATTTATGTATCCTAGAACCTATTAGTACAATTTTTTTGTCAACAATCTTAGTGTTAAACTCATAGCAGCAATCTTATCGTAAAATATAAAACAAGAAGTTTTATTTCACTTCTCTTTCAGTGTGCTTAGAACCGTTGGAATAAAACCACCTTTCACCGAACATAATGGACGTATGCTCTCGTCAACATCAACTTCGTTTTATTTACCACAGTACGACTTCACTTTGACAACCTAATGCCTGGTTTGCGGTGACAAGACGCAATACTATTCAGAGTACAGCTCCGTTATGTTGTGGAATTGTTCATAGTTCTTTTTATTGAAATAGCGGTCGTGGAAATACGAGTATGTTGGAAATTTCGTAGGCAAATTGCATAATGTCAAAGGCGACAACAAATTGGTTGATGAAGTTTTGTCTGTTGTAAGGAGGTGGTATGTTAAATTTTGAGTCAATCAAGTTGTATTGAATCACCAATTTGCAGACCTCGACGGTTAGAAAATATTGGGGATTTGAGTTTGTATTGGTAAGGACCTTAAAAAATCGTAAATTTTACAAGACGCAGTAGTAAGGCCGTGGAAGTAAATAAGAAAAAAAAAACAATCTTAAACTAAACTGAATTCTTGATATAATCGTACAGAGAAAAAATAATGTCCTCAAGCAGTAAAATGTTTTACCATTTCAATAAGACCTGGATTATACTCTTGGAACCAAAATCGATATATATTATGTACATCCCAGTTTATTCCATTCCAATAATATGTTAATAAATTATTCTGACTCTAGTGCCGGGTTTTCTTTCGATCCTGTATCGCGATGTGATCCCGAGTACCTACAGGCCGCGTACACGAACTCAGTGGGAGCGGAGCGGGCAGCGGCACGTTAAATATATACACTTACATACTTACTTACTTATCGACATTGATATCGGATCGGATAATCTGAAATTCTTTTATGGGAGAGTTCACGAACACAGCGGAGCGGGGAGCGGGCAACGAGCGGGTGATAAGCGGCGTACGAGCGGTGCAAATCAATGAAGCGGTGTCAAATAGGGATGGAATAAAATAGCAATCACCTTGCACTAATGATGCACAAATGATTCAATGTTGTGGTTTTTTTCAGTTTATTCAAATATTAATAAATATAAATATATTATTAATTTGTTGCTTTTAAAACATTCTAATCATCTTTATTAGTTGTAACTAGGTTCTCTTTGGTTGAAGTGACTTTTTTTTCATTGTGCTTTCTATGATTTTTTTATAAGCGAATGAGAATAGGAACCTAATTTTTCAATTACAGTAAATTATTTTGTTCGTTATTACGACCTATCAAGATTTTTCTAAAATTATAATACTTGACTCGTACGATTTTAGAAAAACCTTTAAAATACTTACTTATGATATTATTACATAAGTAGGCACCCTAATGAAAAAAAAATCAAATATTGATCGATTTCACAAATTTTTTGAAATCACTAGTAATTTTTGGTTATATCTGTAATCCCTATTAAGATATGTTTTACGAGGTATAATTTCTCTTAACACAACACTTTAGCAACGGCTGCCTAGCCCGCTGGTTTCGAAAACGGAATAATGTTCCGGCTCCGCTGCCCACTCCGCTGTCCACTCCGCTTCCGCCGCTACTCCGCTCTCCGAACTTCGAAAACGCGGCCTTACAACATAGGGCTTATGAATTATGTTGGAGGTGTATTTAAAACTAGTATTGTATAGCAAGAAATAATCCTTACGGTTTAGATTGATAACCCTACTATTCTACTTATTACTTAGGCTCAGTTTCGCCGGTTCCTGTTAAAGTTGCAGATAGTTATCTACCATATAACGCTACTTTAAAGATAAAATATTTGTATATATATATATGTATATGTGACATAAATGTTTCTATTTAAGACTATATTTAAGAAACCGAGATCTGTATTTTTAATGCATCTGCCAACAGATGATTTCATATAAAACAGATAGTACTCAAGTGAACGATATGTTATATCAATAGAATAAAAGTTTCGAATGTTCATATAAACACGAAAACGACAAAGAAAAACACGTATGAAATATATTTCGCTCTCAGATCTTTTCATGTTATTTCTCCAAAGCGTTTTGTTATTTTTTAGTTTTCCTCTTGTTTTAAGTACGTGTTACTAGCTACGAGTGAACTTCACATGTATATTAAATGTGCTATCATGTTTTTTGTTCTTGGTCTTTGTATAACGATAAAACCAAAAATACACAGTAATAAAATGTTACATTTACTGTTACGTCTTTTCATATTCTGTATCAGGCAATATTATTTAACTCTATAAGTGAGTATTACTTTCAATAACTCCCTAAAGACGAAATGAAACATAAATTACACATTTATTAAAAAAACAGCTTTTGTTTGTAGACAATTTTGAGTTTAAGTTGGCACATAGATTAAAAAAAAGGTGTAAAAATGAACCGTCTAACACTAGTTTTTGTAGTTCTTTTGTTAACACTGTCTTGTATGCACTATGAGACACGAAGATCAAGCTAAAGGTTTACTAGGACTCAGTCTCATTACGGGGAGTGCTATCTTCACTTCACTTGCATTACACTAATAGTAATTTGCCCAAAACCATTGTTTTATAGTTAGTTATAATTCTAACATACCATTACTGTTTGCATTAAGTGCGCAATATGGTAAAATGAAAATGCCAATATTAAATTCTAAAATAAATTAGGAAAAACATATTTTTAGGACAGTTTATTGTATCATAGACTTATACTTATATAATTATGATTTTTGGGCGACTTTTACTTCAATTAAATCTTCTCTTTTAGAAAGTCAACCGTAAATAGAATTTCTGTATAATATTTTCTATAACTAATTAATATTCAAGTATGAGGTCGGTACTCGACTTTACTATGCACTCTGTGGAGGATCGGAATCACGTCCCTCCAACATAAATGGAGGATCCTCCGACCAGGCGAGGTGATCATGCCTGATGAGCCTATTGCAAATTTGTGATTTTAATAAGAAAATATTTCTATTATTGCATTACACATTACATTAGTTATTTCCAATATTTTAAATAGGTATACATTTTAATAGGATAAAAATTGCCTTAGATCTATCTTTTTCATTGTTACATTAATTTAATATTGTGCCACTTGTGTTTTTCTGAGTGAAATTATCTATTTAATATAAATATAAATAATAATAAATAAATAAATATTTCGGACATCTAACACACACCGCCATCTAGTCCCAAGCTAAGCAGAGCTTGTGTTATAAGTCCTAGACAAGTGATATAAATACTTATATACATTTTTTTTGTAAATACATACATACTATACATAGAAAACACCCAAACTCCGAAACAAATAATTGCAGATCATACAAACATTTGGTCGACCCAGGAATCGAAACCGAGACCTCAAGCTTAGCAGTCGCATACGCTACGGTCTAGTGGTTAAGAGGTCGCCACATCGTTCCCTACTTCGCCAAGTGTTGTGGGTTCAAATCCCACATGGAACAACACTTTGTGTGATCCACAAATTGTTGTTCTGGGTCTGGGTGCTTTTTTGTTCTCCGTTTCATGTATGTTTGTAAAGTCCCCCTCGCGATACGATTTTTTTTCCAAGTAGAACTATTTCATTAACAACCCATTTTGTCCCACTTCTGGGCTCGATCTTTTCCCAGGACAGGGTTAAAGCCATACATCCCCACGCTGGCCGAGTACCACTTGGGGACTGGCAATATTACGCAGCCACAACGTCATATTGCCTTAGGATGTTTTTAAGATGCCCAAAAACCTCCAACTAAGCTTATAACCCTGTTAAGGCCATACGTCCCCACGCTGGCCGAGTACCACTTGGGGACTGGCAATATTACGCAGCCACAACGTCATATTGCCTTTGGATGTTTTTAAGATGCCCAAAAGCCTCCAACTAAGCTTCACGACTGTTATCATATGATAAACAACAGGGACCGACTACTTAACGTGATCTACGAACCATGGAGACGCTCGTGGTATCGTGCCTCCAGCAGTCACACATCCAGGTACTGACCGCGCTGTCGTAGCTTACCCACGGTTATTGTTTCACCAAGTGCAACTGAGCTATGAGCACCTTCCATTACAAACTATTTGGCATTAGTTCATACTTAAATTATGTTTTGTTTATTCAGTATGGTGACGGATTTAGAACAGGAAGTCTCACCACCTCTATTTATTACGTGGGAGTTGTAAGAACCGAATAAAGGAGCCAACTACGTAAAACCATAACCTTGGGAGAGTCACGCTTCGGTACGGTGTGAAATAGCGCTTGCGCTATGTTTCACCGAGTGAGTGAGGATACCAGAGGCACATACGCCAACCCCTCCCCTTATCCCCCAAAAGCTGGCAGCGCACTTGTAACGCCTATGGGGTTGCGGGTGTTCATGGTAATCGCGGTAATCGCTTATAATAGGGGGCAAACGAGCAGATGTATCAGGTGGTACATCTGCTCGTTTGCCCCCTATTATATAAAAAGAACAAAATCTGTGTAAAGAGAAGGAAAACTTGAAAACTCTAAACCAGCATGTCTGGCCACTATGGTATTTTCTAATTACAGTACATTATACGAAATGAAACAAGAATACAATAGTTAAGGTTTTTATTGTATAAACTTTACTTAACTTTTTCGGTACAAATTCAAAATAAAAATATTAGAATCATGGATCATTAGAATGAGCCACAATCTTTCATAGAGTATTGATGATTTCATTAAACAATAAAGGGGCTCTTGTTCTAGAGATTAGTAATCCTGACTGCTGAGTCCGCGGTAGTAAGTTCCATTATAATCCAACACAAATAACTTCGTAATAAAGACGATTTTATTTTTGCTAGCTTGTAATTTATTTAAAATGTATATACATTTAGTAATATATAAGTATGATTATCGCCACCATAGTGCAGGCTCTGCCTAGTATGGAATCAGGCAGCCATGAATGTGCCTCCTATGGACTCCTAGGTACATTTGTAATTACGAGTATGATCATTTAAAATCTATTTGTAAAACTTATCACCAGTCACTTTTAGAGTTCTGTAAGCACCAGGCATGCCGTCATCTAAATCTTCTTGCCTATGTAGTGACCGACAGGAATGAGTCCGTGTGACCACATCGTAAGAAGCAATAGTGCCACGCAGTCCACGAACAGCGCTACGATGTCTTGTGCGCGTTCGAGTTTCTGGTTTTAGACCTGTGTCGTAGAACATTCGTTCTTCTGTTTGAAGCCATTTTGTATTTGATAGTAGTTTCTTTGTCCATTCATCTGAAAATATATTGATAGATAACTATTTCTACATAAATACGATCAATAATATAAATGTGTCTTTAACTAACAATGAGTTTAAGTAGTGTATATTATCTGGGCCTTTTATCTATAATTTTTTTAAACTGTTTTCCAATTAAAACAACATAAGCTAATTACAAAAGCTTATGTTGAAGATAATATTCAAGTCTAGTTGGTATTATGGGCATAAGTTGTAGGCGCAGTTCATTTCAAGAGTTCATAAAATCTTATGTACTTTTAAATATATTTATATTTGATACACCTTCATTGCATACAGTAAAAATTTGTACAGAGACACATCATACAAATTTGTTTACATTATTTTACACTTTTCGAATATAGACTGCCCACCTCAAATTTATTTTTTAAAAGGTGAAGATATTGATAGAAAAATATTAAATAAATGAACAAACTTAACATATATTTTTTCTAGATTCCCCCTTTACTTAATTAAACATACGTATGGTATTCTATAACAATACTTTACCTGAACTTCAGTCTAACTTCATCAAAAGAATTTTCTTTCAAAATTTTTTTGTCAAAGTCAAATGGCAAATTGTATGTTTGCTCCTTGACTAAGCCACCATTTATAGAAAAGGTTTTCTAATTTTCCCGACAGCCAACGATTAAAAGTAAAACAATTTAACTTCAAAGATTAATGTTTCAAGTTACAACCTATTGATTCAAATATAAGTTTAAAGTTAGAACAGTATTTATTTAAAAGATAAATTACAATGAAGGTTTTAATTTAAATAATTAGGTGGATCATATTCTTTGTAAAATTCATCATAATGCACTTAAACGCTAAATATAAAATTATACATTTTGTTAGCAGTATTAAAATATTAAAAAAATCCGTTCTACAGGAAAGATGTGACAAGCTTGTTCGGATAAGAATTCAAAACTAAACTGTGAAGGACATAAAACAAAATATATTATTTGATAGTAAACAAATAAATAATAATAAATATTTAAGACATCTAACACACAGCGCCATCTAGTCCCAGACTAAGCAGAGCTTCTATTATGAGTACATTCTACCAGACAACTAATATTCCCGGCATTCGTAAATACAAAAACGGAAAGCACCTAAACTCCGAAGCAAATTTGCAGATCATACAAACATTAGGTCAGACCCGGGAATCGAATTTGAAACCAAAAGCATAGCGGTCTCTTACGCTACCGCTGTGCCACCGAGGCAGCCAAATATCACCCAAGTTATAAAGTCATCAAACATACAACGTTCTCTTCTAAGAATACCTTAAAAAGGGCTTTACGTGGCAAATAATGTCCTATCGCATGTTGCGTTTTATTTACTAACTTATATATTCACATCCTCGAAATGCACACGTTAATTGTAAAAAACCTAAAATGTATTTATGATTTTGAATGAATAAATTAAAAAAAAAAAGAAAGAAAGCTTTCAATGCTTGCTTACTTGCTTTTGAGAAGATACGAGTATTATTCTTACATCGCTCGAGAAGGTTTGTGTCAAACAAACTTACCTATTATAAATGTCTAATATACTTAAACGAGTAATTATTTTTATTATAATCTGAATCACGCTGCTTCCCAGCCAATGCCCCAACATTGGCTGGGAAGCAGCTTCAGGGCGATAAATCGATCTACCTAGAAAAACTCTGCAATCTAGGTACCTATTGTTAAATTAATTTATGTTTAGCTCTTGCTGTTCAAATTCAAAATAAATCACAACACACAAACTAAAACTTATTATTTGAATAAGTTTCTGAACAAAGTCTTGAGTTTAAGCCAGCAGCATATATACCGATAACAACCTGTTATAAACCGCTATAACACAAAATTAAAAGTTTTTCGATCTACTAGAGGGGCTGCGGGTTTTATTGCAGTCTTTTTTATTACAGGCTCTCTTTTGAACAATAATAATAATAATAATAACAGTTTAATTCCAGTTCTCGAGAATGGTCGTGCTACATTATATTGGGATCGATCTATTATTACAGACAGGACTATTGTTGCCAATAAGCCTGATATTGTGGTGATAGATCGATTAGAGCGCCGCGCAATTATTATCGATATCGCCGTTCCTCATGACGAGAATCTCGTGAAAGTCGAAAAAGAAAAACAAATAAAATATTTGGATCTATCTCACGAGATTGTCGATATGTGGAATGTGGATTCGGTAATAATTGTTCCGATAGTCGTATCTGCTCACGGATTGATAGCCAAGAGCCTCGACCAACACCTTAAGAGGCTCACGTTAGAAGGCTGGATCAAGGGTCTGATACAGAAGGCAGTCCTTCTTGACACGGCACGCATAGTGAGGAGATTCCTGTCTTTGGAGCCCTAACCACCGGTTTCTTGGTCCCTGTACCCGAAGTCGGTGGTCTACTATTTTTTATATTTTTAAATATATATTATGTTATTGTTTATCTTTTTTATGTATTTAAAAATGTAATTAATATGTATATATAATTAAATAAAGAGAATAATAATAATAATAAAAATCTTTATTGATACAAAAAACCTTTGGTTTGATTACAATTAGACAATGTCGTGTCAAAACTTTCGAACATGTTACTGAATTGTTATTTCTCACTTTCATGGGAGTAATTGCAATAAATCGTAAAATGTATATTGCGTTCTTTTAGTTAATATTTTCATTTATTTTCTAGCTAGCATCAATCTTCGTCTGGCATTTGCCGAAGGATTTAGGATCTAGATCCTAGGTCACTCGCTTGTTTATTTTAAAATTGTACATTAGCTAAGATTTTCTGTCATGTTATATTTTATTTCTTTCTTTCTTACACATACTAGTTATACTGTTTTAAAAAAAAATCGACGGGTTGCACTCCGAGAGTGCCGGCAGAAGTTAAAACTTGAATATTAACGTTGTGCATTTTTGATATTTTGGAATGGTTAGAGAATAATTTTGTACGAATTGCTTTCATTATCAGTATAAAAGTACTATTAATATCTTATCTTTTAATTTGAGTGTATTTCATTTTGTTCAGGATTTGATAACGCAAAAATGAAATATTGGAACACTATAAATTATAATGGAGAGGGCACACAATTCTGAATTATTCAAGAACTTGTAGTCAGAGGTTAACCCTTCGTCCCTCTGATTCTTTGAATGCATTAGCGGCAGTAGTCATTTACCATGAGGTCACTGGTCTGCTCGTTGGGCCTTATACCATAAAAAACACTCCTTTTTAGTGGTTATACTCTATACTATTAATGAATACTATTTGGAATATGGCATATACATGCTTCATCGACCTTATAAAATGCAAACAGGCTACCCTATTTTTGTCTACATAACTATACAAAACTAGCTATTGCCCGCGGCTCCGCCCGCGTTTGTGTTGGTTTTTTCGTGTTTTTTCGCGGTCGCGGATATGTGACTGATGCAAAAAAATAGATACAAAATCAGATAAAACAATCCTTGATGCGGATTATATATCATTCTAAAATTTCAGCTCGATCGGTGCAGAACTTTTTGAGTTTTTGAAGCGTACACAAACCAATATAACATTTTTATATATATATAGATATAATGCACTACAATTCATACCGTTGAGGTCTTTCATTGCTCCAGCCTTTCCACCGTACTCATACGGCAGATTCTCAACAGGAAATTGATCAGTTCCTAATGCATCTTCTATGCTATTGATATGGCTATGTATCTGTATCACTTTAGGCCTCCAAGGATACAGGCCTAGATGTAACAGGAGAAGAGACATAGTTTTTAAACGTTGTGTGTTGATAACATGGACTTCTGTGATGCGGAGTGGATAGGCAACCTGAAAAGTAGAAGTCGAAATTCATTTTAATAAAAGCTAGCATAGCTTTGTAAAATAATACTATATGAAGCTAAGTATAGATTCTGTAATAAGTCTATTGACCGCGGTACTTTCGTGATTCATTATTTCGTGTTTTCATTTTTGGAAATTTTGACAATAAAAAAACGACTTCAAGAAATGGACCAAATCAAAATGGTACCACACGGGAGCACCAGCTTTCAAATAAAAAGAGAATCATCAAAATCGGGGTTCACCAGTCGAGTCGAGTCGAGAGTCGTTCTGAGGTTACAAACATTAAAAAACACAGTCCAATTGAGAACCTCCTCCTTTTTTAAAGTCGTTAAGTGACAAACTTCCAAACAATCATTCATCTCTTTCTTTATCCCACCACGTAAGAAAAACCATCGTCTTTAACTTTGTAGCCCCACCGGCTTTGGTTCTGCATTGATAACTCAGTCAGGGCAAGTTGTTTTACATGTATAGATTAAAACTTGACTATATTTAATAGACGGTGATAAATCTAACTTTCAAAGGGCTTAATAATATTTGGCTCGAGGTTGTGTCATCATCATCATCAGCAACAAGCCTTTATTCCATTAGATGTCACCATCGTGTATAGTATGTGTACCTTCATACACCAGACAAAATCTTTCCAGTAAGATCCTCTGAAGTGATGTTTGATATGTGCTGGTTGAAGATCAGCGACATCTATAAATATTACTTCTTCTCCGGGTGTTGGATCTTCCCGTAGTCTGAAACAGAGACAGATAGACTAAAGCCATCAAATGCACCGATAACATATTACAGAGTTACTAGAAAGTATATAAATGTTAGATAAACAATGTACAAACGATGGTCTTATTACCAAAAGTAATCTCTTCCAAGGAACTTTAGCATGAATCAAAATATATCGGAGAGACAGTAGTAGTGGTAGGTGCAATGAATTTTGAAGGATTATTTACTAATAAATGTAACATAATTATGTATGCCCACAATATATTATAGTATGTATTAAAAACACTCAGATTGTAAAGGTATGCATGTTGAAATATCATCTATAAAGTTTACATTTTGGTAGACTTCGTACCGAATTCTAAGTCAACGCCTGAATATAATAGTGATATGCAAATACTCCTGTGTCTTTATAAGAACCTATTGTAGTCTATGACGATCGTCATGGACGCTTTGTTCTTCAAATCTCATTATGGACCGATATCAGTTTTATTTACTCAGTTGTTATTTGATCTTGAACGGAATATTATTTCAATTCAGTCTTCAACCATTAAATTTCAGTGTTCGTTATTTCTTGGCGCGGCAAAAATATATTCATGGAAATGATTATTTCAACAAGAAGATAATATGCGTACTTACCAAATACGGGTAGAATGTATTACAGACCTTGTAATTTATGTACTAATGCGTACTTATAGTTTACGCTTAATGGGTGTAACACATGTTTTGAAAGAATTTACAACAGTTGTTGAAACTGAATAAAATTATAAAGGTTTTGTAATTTTGGTATTTTTTTACCTGATGTCTAATATCATGAGCCATCTAGCTAGTAACGCTTTGGCAGATAATGATCTATCTAGGGCTGTAGGAGTTGGAAGTCGTAGAATTGTCAGTCGTCTGCCACCCGCGCTGCGACATCTTAAAGGTACTAAGTATCTGAAAATAAAATTGGAAATTTTGTAATCTGTTATATATCTATCTTGTATTGATATGTATATGGATTGAAAAGATAGATAGGACAGAGAAGCAGATAGGATATTATACATACCGATGAATTAGAGAATGTAAACAATAGATCGAGTATTTTACGATACTTTTTCAATTTACTCATTTTTTTTTGACAAATTTAATGCTCTCTTAGTGAAATTAATTAGTAAGTTCTTATGTAGTTAATAGAATTCTCTTGAAAGGAGATATACAATATATTGAGAGTTTCCCGAAGCCCAAGGTACTTATAACTATGTAAATATTGACAAAAACAATGAACATTAACAGTTTTAAGAATTCAAAGAGTCAAAGAAATATAAATTATGGTCTTTCACTGGTGGTTCTTTGGACTTCGTTATAATTTCCATCAAGTATTCACTACGTAGAATATAAAAGGTTACTTACACATCTTGACAACTGGACAAAATATCATCGTCATCTGGATGCCTTTTATGCCAAAGTTCTGTCAATCCACCTGGACCTCTTGCTTTATAATATCGCCTAGCTCTTTTCGCTGCTTCAACCTCATTTCCTTCACAAGTGATAGGAAAAAGATTGAGGACCACGAGCTCATCAGAAGTAGCCTCTCTGGTGAGGTTGTCACGGGCCCATCGTTCCGCAAACGACGCTGCAGGTGACATCCTTGAACTGGAAATAATGTTTAAATAAATGAGAATATAGCCATTAAATAAAATAAAGTTAATAAACCTTTTAATTTCCTGCCTTCTTTACGGTTTCTATTAATTATAATTAGTAAATATTATAATTATTTTCCTATTCTACCATACTATGGATATTTAAAAAGTATTGAAAGAAAAATCTAATTCATGTTTCTTTTTGTAATGCTATGAATCTATCTAATTTCTGCAAGAACCTCTGATTTGAGTACCGTTACCCAAATCAGGGGTCCTCCAAAGATTTGCTATTTTTGCTTCCTGTTACTGTGGGTACTATGGTTTCTTCCTTTGGAGGGTAATAATTTAATCATAATGAACATAATATTCATGTTAAATAGTAATAAATAAATAAATATTCCGGACATTTAACACACAACGCCATCAAGACCCAAGCTAAGCAGAGCTTGTGTTATGGGTACTAGACAACTGATATAAATACTTATATACTTTTTTTTATAAATACATACATATTATACATAGAAAACACCCAAACTCTGAAACAAATATTTGTAAATTACACAAACATTTGGTCCGACCCGGGAATCGAACCCGAGACCTCAAGCTTAGCCGTCGCATACGCAATAGCATAATGATCCTTAGAGCTGTTTCTCAAGCTATATTGAAAACGGTTTTAGTCTACAATAATACGACTAATCTTCGTTTTTTTACGGCGGTGACTGCCAGAAGACATTCAGAACCCAAATACTAGGAGACATTAAAGTTCTGTACATAGATAGACCATATTTAAACTTTTTATAACTCCAATTACTCGTAATGATTGCCATAGATATCTGTATGGCAACTGATTACATTCTACTTAATAAAATGAGAGTTATAATAGCATAACACATTTCATACACTATTAAGATAGAAGTAAAGCATTGTAAAATATAAGTGGTTGACTCCTACTTAGTCACTTAACCATGAGGTTGGCCTTGTTTCAATAGGTAGGTATGTAAAAACACAATTTAAAAAAACATGTTCTTAACCTCACCAAATTGTGACAAAAAATAATGTAGTTGTAGGTACGAATGTATACGCTCTGATGGGTTTTGTAGTAGCAATGACATCGTTAAATTACCTTTAACTCGAAGCTCTTACTGTCCTGCATGAAGGCTTTGCAGAAATAAGCCGAGCATTAATGGTTTACCAATACTTACGCTTTATTAAAATCAATTAAATTCTTCCAGTCATAAAGGATCGTTATAATTACGTTCAGTTTTAATTCAAGTGTTGCAATGTTTTGTTAATTCGTGGTAATATGATCACCGTGAGCGATAAAGAGCATCATTTTGAAATAGTTTTCGGCTTTATCAGTAGACAAATCTAACTCAGCCTATTGTAGTTTTTTTTTAATAAAGGAACTGGATTAGAAAATTTCATGGATTTTCGACATACATTACAAAAATGTTACAGCGACCTTCCTTTCCTATTTTAGATAATATAATATGTATTATTATTCAAACAGGTACCACCTTTATATCAAACTAACTGAACCCCGCGGTGCTACCCGCGGTACGACAATAATCACAGGCAACGTCGCGAGGCGAAGCTAATATCTTTATAAATTATAGCCTACGTGTTATTCTGATGTATAAGCTATATTATTGTAAATCGTAAAATAAGTAACTTTTCTGGTTGATTTTTTACACCTTGTTTCTTGAAAAACGCAAATATCTTACGGAACCCTATTTTTTTCCAAAATAAAATATAGCCTATGTTACTCGTGGATAATGTAGCTGTCGAATGGTGAAAGAATTTTTAAAATCGGTCCAGTACTTTTTGAGTTTATTCGTTACATACAAAAATACAAATCTTTCCTCTTTATAATATTAGTGTAGAAGTGTAGATAGTGTAGACTAAGTTTACCAGGTTTTTATACACAATATATTAAATTGTCATAATCATCATCATCTCAATAATTTATGTATTCATCACTATTCAGACATACATTAGAACTGTAGTTCATACCAGAACAATGATCCAAACTTTAAAGTTATGTATGGCTTGAGTTTTCTTGTAACAAACAATAAAAGACATCATAACGGTTATACGTATATGTATATAATCTGTGACTAATACCCGTTACTTAGTTGTATCACTGAAGGTATTTTAGAATACGATGAACTTACGATGTGTATAAAATAACATGACTTGCAAACTGTTACGCGAAATGTGTTCATATATTTTTTTAAAGATACGTTTTAAGAATTGAGTTGATTGTTATCACATGGTAGTATCTGAATCTGACAAGTGAGAATATTTTAAACAGTAACATATTAAGTTAACTGCACGTATGACGGAGTGGTTTAAAAAGCAGTCGCCATGTCGCCTCGTACTGCGCTAAGTATTGTGAGTATAAATTCCACTTATGATAACACTATGTGTGATCATGTCCATTTCATATATGTATGTAAAGCCCCCCGCGACATAGGACATTTGCCTACTGCAGGTCTTATCTTGGAAACGTAAAAGGTCCTAGATAGTATTAGATTCGCCTCCAAGCTCTGAAAGTTAACGATTTAAAAACTAAGATACCAATAGTGCAGATATAAATTTCTGGCAATAATATTCTTGGGCATTTCGTAAACATTATGACGTAAAAGCGTGGGCTCCACCAGAATATTATATGGTGCATTATGTGGTTACTAATTATACTTACTGTACGTGATATACATAGTCCTACATGATATTTTTTCATTATCATCTAAGCCTTAAATTCTCTAGAGGGTAGAGGAGATTAGTCCTTTTTTTTACGTTTGGAAACCCTCTCTGGCCGTCCCCCGCTGGGGTTTGCGGCGGGGCGGTGTGTCGGAATCGAACCGACTTAAACCACACGGTGTGCCACTCTGCGCCTGAGAAGGGAGGGGTCCGGGAACTGCAGTTATTAACACGACCGGACCCAGAGGAGATTAGTCCTCCGGTAACCTTTCTATTACAATCGGTAAAAAGCACTCCGAGTTTTAGTTAAGCCTGGAGGGAAATGAACTACGTTTATTTAAATTTAATCTATCAAAATGTTGTAACAACTTGTGTATTAGTTCCATAAAACATAATCTAATACCAAAAGCATTAAATACACTTCAAAAAATATAACGTTCACGAACAATGAAATAAAATACCACGGTATCCTATCACGGCTTTTCCTTGACATTACACGACAGAAACGGCATATTAGGCAATAGGTCATACAGAGGAGAATAGAATGGTGGGTAGAGCATTATAAGAACAATGTAATTAATGATATTTGTGTGTGTGCGTATGCATCATAGAGGTCACAGTTTTTTTTTTTTTTTTATATGCTGCATCCTGTGACTCGTGCAAGTGTCACACATTGTTATTTATATGTATTACTTATTTACTACGTAACAATTTTCAATGTGTCACAGTTTGTAGATTTGAATCCGACATATTTAATAATAATAATCACTTTATTGTACACCACATTACTTATAAAGGATGGGATGGAAAGAAAGACGTGGAAAGTATAGGGTAGTCCCTGATGTATTAAAAGTTGATAGGAAAAATAACTATATATACATACTACATAAAGTAATAGTAACAACTAGTGTGGATGATTAAATAAATAAATAGAGATATTATTAAATAACCATAATATTAAGTTATAGATAATATTTACTCAAGTGGTAGTTTTGTGACCCAATTAAGAACAAGGTCGGTTAAAGGTCGTTGAAGTCTCCTACGTAGTATTCCTTCACCAGTCTCTTTGAAGAAGGTAATGTCTGCGCACGTCTTATCGTTACTGGTAAGGCGTTCCACAACCGAACTGCTTGGCCAGTGAAGGAGTGGTCGAGGAATTTTGTAGTACGTCCTGCCATTCTCAATCAATTTCATCATCATCATCATCATCAGCCCGTTACAGTCCACTGCCGGACATAGGCCTCTCCCAAGGAACACCACAGAGCCCTCAATTAATTTAACAGCCTGTAATAGTGCTTTTGGCCTACTTTACTTCGCTGGCCAGACTATTCTGCAGAATTTGCTCTCACAGTCGACTCTTACAATACTAATTATATGCATATGGCAACAGGGAGAATATTATTGTTCAATTTCCTCAATATTTATCTATATTTGAATATTTAAATATGCATGTATAAGTGTATGCATATATAATCTTTGGACATTTTCCTAACTACATAGTTACTTATCTTTTCCACTCATTCTAGTGTACGAAATCATTAATTTTTGTCTAATTTACGGTACACATGTGAAATAAGTTTACGATTACAAATAATTATTTGACACTCTTTTATCACAATATGATAAGATGTCAAAAATAGAGCCCCAATTTTCTCCCCTTGCTCAATATGTAAAACGCAGTAAGAACTCATTAATTCTGATATGATGGTGGTACGAACCATAAACATTAGATGACAGTCGTTATGGATAAGTAGAAGCATTTGCTCACGACGACCGTATTCCGAAGGATTCTCACGCGTTCACCCACTTTGACAATGTCTTTATTGAAATGGTTCAGGGTAAGAGCATGTTTTCGTACAATTAATATTCATTTGACTAGCTTTTGCTATGGTTAAGCTCGTGATTAACGTTTTGTAGAATGTTCCAGATTAAACTGTACTGTATATCCATTGGTTGCTGACTCTAAATTTAAGTGGTTTATGTACTCTCTTGAAATGTTATGCAATTGAATATAAACAAAGAGTTTTCTATATATCTGTAAATACAAAAGGAAGAATTAATCTGTATGGAAATATAAACATTAAGACTTCTTTTAAAATTATAAATCTACAAAAGAAACTACGTTTACTTGACAATATCACTCTCTTCTCACTCGTGTCACTCTTGGTAGAGCTGTCATGATCACGTAGAGTTGTCTACATTAGTGGTAGAGGTGAACAATATAACTATTTTTTTAATCTAGGGCTTTCGTCAATCTAAATACTAATCAGGGATCTTCGAAGGAACTGAAATTATGAAACCGCTATCGCTTATATTCTATTTACATTACTGTTTCTCAAAGAATTTCCCACAGTACATTGTTTAAGGTTAAATGTAAAGTTTAACCATGTATATTTTATCGTATACTGTTTGTTTGATTAACAATAAATATAACCTTAGGCAAGTTAACATTCTATAGACGTAAGCGTTATGGAATTGTCGTCATCTCAAACAATTAGTCAGTAATGGAAGAGAATAGAGGTAAAGTAGAAAAAGAGTCGACGCGAACCATTTGCATTTTGCACTTCTTCTATGGTGGTACGACTCCAATCGACCCTTTAATAAAAGTAAAAAAAATAAAAACTCAGAAACACAAACAGACAAAACATATTTTTTTTAAATACGTTGTATTATTTATGTATAAATTTATACTATATTACAATTCTATTCTATATTAATAATTCGAACTTTTATTTTTAATTGGAAAATAATTTTGTCTGTCTGTGATGCTCCTATGATGCTGCTAGGGCGTACCTAACCGCTAAACCGATTTCAATCAAATTTAGCATGGAGATACTTTGATTCTTGAGGAAAGACACAGGCTACCGTTTTTTACCGTGATAACCGACTAGTATTTTAAGGAAGTTCAAACTAATTTCGTTTTTACAATTATTATAGGATTGTTTTTTTTTTTTTTAATCTTTATTTACGGAGCCACAATGATGACTATGTCGCTCCATCATAGCCACTTTTTTATTTTACATTATTCTTATATATTCAGCATACAAATCATATAAGGCCTTGGCTGTATCTATCGAAGGACTGGCCAGGATGCTGTTACATCTTCCAATATCCATCAACTTATCACTAGCACATTCCATCAAAACATGTTCTACGTCCTCCACCACACTACAAATTTCACAATTTGGCGTAGACGATAAGCCCATTAGATAGGTAAACTTTCTGGATGGGATGTGTCCGGAACGTAACCTCATAGCGTAGGATTGATTTTAATCAAACAAAAACAGTTTAACACATTTTAAATATACGTGTTTAAAAGCTTGAAATTTCTGTAACTGGTAAGTTAACAAACATTATATTTAGTACCATGAGTTACGTAAGTAGTACTAGTTCTTTAGTCCAAGTATTTATACCCGAGCCATGGGTGTATGAACTTGACCTGCTCGAGTGATTGTTATAATTCCTGTCAAACCGAATCTAAGCGAACAATGTGACCAATCAATTTGTTAAAACATTTTTCCCTTTATTGCATTCCCTGTTAAACCAGTTAAGTTTAGATAGTCTTTGTATAAACAATTTAATTGGTTTTTAACCGACTACGAAAAAGGTGGAGGTTCTCAATTCGTCTGTGTTTTTTATGTTTGTTACATCAAAACTTTCGACTGGGTAAACCGATTTTGATAATTATTTTTTTATTTGAGCTTCTCGAGTGATCCCATTTAAAGTTAGTCCAGTTCTTAGAGTTGCTTTTATTGTTGATTTTTTATGACAATAAAGTATCAAGAGGTATAATAAATAGCCTTGGTGTAGTAGGTTATTTAGAACTTTATTAAAAAACAATACGTAGTCGGGTTATAGGTTTCAAACTTTTTTTAAATTCCTTGCAGAATGATATCCCATTATAGTTTGCAAAATGTGCATTTTATACACACCTGCGTAATAATCGTACCTATTTATGTTTACACAAATATACCATTTCATTCTGTAAGTCCTTGCATTCATAAAGATTAACCAAAAAATCTAAAACTGGACTCAAGATAAGATCAATCTCTTTGTAGACAAAGTTTCAACATTCGTTCTTATCAGATTTAGCTCACTTTTGGATTATCTCCTAAATGACATAAGAATGCAAACAATCGGTCATTTGGTACTTTGTAACGATCATAAATTGGACTTACTTATGCAACAAGGAACCAATCCACACACATGCCAAAATCCAAGAATTATCCTTATCTCCTTACAAATAGGGTTCTTATTTAGATTGCGGCATGTTAGCGGATTGGTTCCTTGTTGCATAAGTAGGTCCAATTTAGGGTTTTTTAATTGTGGTTTAGTAGTGACCTCTAAATTTTTAAATTTCAGTACTTGTAAAGGTTATTTCTGCTTGACAAATGAACAACATATTTTCTCAGAATCTTTTTGGAAGTGCATATATTATCATTAATTTCTAGGTAAGTACAGTTCAGCTCTAACAACAACAAATAAATACAATGAAAACTCAGCATGGGATTTTCATGTAATAGTTAGACGACATGACCTTACGAGGATAACAGGTCGACGATTGATGCATAGTTTCCAACCGGTATTCTTAAAGGTTATTAAGTTAGGTCTACGTTAAGTAAGAAATACTCTACAGCTGAGATGATTCCTAATCTATCTAATACAAAGTGTATTTTATTGACTGCCTCGGTGACGTAGTGGTAGTGTATGCGACTGCTAATCTTCAGGTCTCGGGTTCGATTACCGGGTCGGACCAAATGTTTGTATGATCTGTAAATATTTGTTTCGGAGTTTGGGTGTTTTCTATGTATAATATGTACGAGTATGAATTTATAAAAAAAGTATATAACTATATCAGTTGTCTAGTACCCATAACACAAGCTCTGCTTAGCTTGGGACTAGATGGCGTTGTGTGGTAGATGTCCGGAATATTTATTTATTTATTTATTAAATCGACATAGATTTCGTTTTGTTTATAATTCACAAGCAAAAGCTTAGTAGAAAGGAAGACATATTATTTGAAAAGTACAAGTAACTGTTGATTTTGTAGGTAATTTAAGAAACACGTAATCGTGTATGTATAACGTTTAACGTAGAAATATCTATATAACCATTAAAATTATTATCATTTGAAAGAAAATAAAGAAAGAGTATTAAATAAGAACTTTAAGAAAACATTTCACAGCGCATCAACTGTGTTGTGTTATCTTGTTGTATTGTTTTGAACTACTGAGTTGTCAAGTACATCCCATATTAGGTCTTATCGTTACTCGTAAACATTTGCAACGTGGTCAGTGGCGTAGTGGTAGCGTATGTGACTGTAGTTCTTGAGGTCTCGGGTTCGATGCCCATATACGAATCGATACAAATATTTGTTACGGAGTTTGGGTGTTTTCTATGTATAATACACACGTATTTACAAAAAAAAAGAAAAATATATGTATTTATATCAGTTGTCTAGTTCCCATAACACAAGCTCAGCTTAGCTTGGGACTACGTCGAGTGTAAGATGTCCGAAATATTTATTATTATTATTATTTAATTTTCTCACATTTCCCAAAACAGAAAACTCAATTGTTAATGTTTTTCATTCAAACCGTTTTAATAGCATCAGCGTTTCGCATAATGAAAATATTAACTATCTACGTTAATGTCAGAGACATTCATTCGTATATTTCAAAGCGAAGGTTCGAGCGCTGACAGACAATCGTAAAAGGTCGTCAGGTTAAATAACTTGAAGTGGATGGTGAATAATTTTCAACAGACAGCCTTTAGTACTGATAAGGGTATAGTTTATAAGCGCTGTATTATATTTTAGATGTGCACCTAAAATTTTATATTAGCACTTACATTTATACACAAGAGTTTACCAATATTGCTACCAAGTAAGGTTTTATTTCTTAGGCATTAAAATAAGCGTTTAGTTACCAGTACCAATAACATCTCTGAAAATCAGTATATATTTATATTAATATGTATTAAAATCATAACTGATCGCTGTCTTTACATAATTCTGTCTGGATTTATAAAAAAAAACCATCATGTATTATAGGGGAGCTTTATGAATGCAATAGAATCAAAATTAGAATTTTGTCTGTATGTTGGTACACGCTAATCTCAAAAACGACTCAATCGAGTTCAATGCGGCTCTCGCTAAGTACTTTCGACAGTTTGCTCAATTTAATATTGTTTGCTTCATTTCAATCAATTCATAAATAAATACGAGTAATTATGACGGGGCCGCAGGCAAAAGCTAGTTAATACAAAAATTGGACATTTATTATTGTCAACTCAGTTAAGAAAGCGTTTTAATGTTGTCCGTAATTCGCATTTTATTACATTTAATACATTTTAATATTCTAAGAGTCTGATATTTAAAATATACTCGTATAAGTTTAAGGAATGAGCTTCACAAGAGAAAAAGTACGATACATCACCGCATAGACGTGTAAAGATAACGGTTTACAATTTATCAAAAAAAAAATTGTCAAACTCAGTAGAAAAACCACTCGAATTGTAATTATAATAAAATTCAAGTGCTAGAACTTCAAAATCCTTTGATGGTTATGGAAAAGACGAAAGAAATAAAGAGGTAGTTCATTATCACGCAAGACATAAGATAAATTGAATGATCTTTAGCCGAACTTGAATTGCCACTGTCACCCGATTAGATGATTGACCTATCGAAGCTCATGTGATACAGAAGTGATAAATAAAACAATATTATAACCATGATTCTTCAAACGATGTACATCAGTAATAAATAAATAAATATTTTCGGATATTTAACACACAACACCATCCAGTCCCAATCTAAGCAGAGCTTGTACTATGGGTACTAGAAAACTAATATAAATACCTACATGTACTTTTTTTTTATATACATAGAAAACCCTCAAACTCTTAAACAAATATTTTATATTTAAGTTCGGCTAAAGATCATTCAATTTATCTTGACTGCCTCGGTGGCGTAGTGGTAGCGTATGCAGTCGCATACGCTACCACTACGCCACCGAGAAAAACAATCCTATAATAATGCTAAGCTTGAGGTCTCGGGTTCGATTCCTGGGTCGTACCAACTGTTTGTATGATCTGCAAATATTTGTTTCGGAGTTTGGGTGTTTTCTATGTATAATATGTATGTATTTACAAAAAAAGTATATAAGTATTCATATCAGTTGTCTAGTACCCATAACACAAGCTCTGCTTAGCTTGGGACTAGATGGCGTTGTGTGTTAGATGTCCGAAATATTTATATTTATTAGTATTTATTATTATCGTCAAAACATTTGGTCCGACTCGGGAATCGAACCCAAGACCTCAAACACAGTAAAAACAATTGGTGTAATGTCATTGTCTTGTGCTATTTATTATTCTACTCGTACCATAATATTATAAGCAAGGCATAATATTATAATATATAAGTGTTATGCACACCGTACATATTAAGGACCGGTTTACATCACTCGTCTTTTTGACGCAGTTAAGCAACCCATAGAAGGAAGTGCGTGGTTCAACCGAGGTAATTTCCTGTATCTAGTGTTGTGAAATGGATTATGTTTATCGACAACGATTATTGTGATGATATTTGATTTATATTAAGCACGGAGTATAATTTTATGCTGACAATAATCCGGATACGAATTGTTGAATTTTATTGAATAATAACAGATTTGGGAAATCCTCTCAACTTTTTTTTTTTTTATTGAATAGTGGGCAAACGAGCAGACGTATCAACTGATGGTAAGCGATTACCGCCGCCCATGGACACCCGCAACACGAAAGGTGTCACAAGTGCGTTGCCGACCTTTAGGGGATGGGAAAGGGGATGGGGGGAGGGGTTGGGGTATGGGCCTCCGGTATCCTCACTCACTCGGTGAAACACAGCGCAATCGCTATTTCACACCGGTTTTCTGTGAGGCCGTGGTATCACTGCGGTCGAGCCGACCCATTCATGCCGAAGCATAGCTCTCCCACGGTAACAACTAGAATCTATAGCAAGGAGACAATCCAAGATATAATTAATTGATTTGAGAAGTCTAATAACTTTAGTATTACTCGTAGTTATATGGCGATGATGATGTTCTCCCAGCCGATTACGGCCACGGCGGCCAGTCTCAACAGAGACCAGCGAACTACGCAGGAGATATTATAGTTCACAAGTATGTACACAAACACAGGTGCACTCTCTGTTCCCCCTTTCTCATAATCCGACACGACCCCGAGGCGCAGGACCGACAGCTTTACATGTTTAATCTATACTATGTTAAAGAGGAAAGATTTGTACCTATTTTTGTATGTTTGTAATGAATAGGCTCAAAAACTACTGGACCGATTTTAAAAATTCTTTAACCATTCGAAAGCTACATTATCCACGAGTAACATAGGCTATATTTTATTTTGGATAATCAACAACAAATCAACCAGAAAAGTTACTTATTTTGCGAAAATTTTCATGCTACGGGCTGTATAAGACGCAAACGAGGTTGAGTGGGTCAGCTATGTTTTATATACAACGTGTATTTAGTATCAGCATTGCACCCGTGCGAAGCCGGGGCGGGTCGCTAGTTAGTTATATATTAAGGAGCCAAAGTAGAGATTAGTAGTTTATGTTTTACAACTGTAGACAAATGATTACGTACAGATTTTTTCAAAGCTTAGCTTAACCAAAACTGTATTTCTATCTATATAAAGACCAAAAGCAGTATTTATTAGGGTTAATATGATTTACTGAATGCCTTAAATCTGAGATATCAACTACATGTGTTAAAAAAGGCTTTTAAAAAAAAATTGGATTACATAAGCCTGATTTATTTAATTTTAAATAAAAAGTAAAGTGATTCTTAATTTTGTTTACAACTCCGAACACTATAAAACTATTTTATCATACTGATCGTCGTCGCTGATTGGCAGTATAAAAGTGAATAAAAAACGTTTAAGTACTGCAAATACAACTTTGCCCTTGTAATTATTAAAAAAAATATCGACATGACGTCAACACAACCCAAATAACTTCTATCTCAGAAGAACGCTAATCTAAATCATGTACTGCTAGCATATATTGGTTTGAAAATTGCGATAAAGTAAAATTAATGGTGGTAACATTATTTAGAATTTTTAACCCTCTTTGTAGGTTACTAAAACGATATAGTATAATTTCCTACGTATTTTTTGTTTCTTCTTTCTTCAATCTTTCTTCTTTTGATACAAACGAGTGTGTATAACAGTACCCTCTTTACGATAGAAGATCGGTTTTACAACTACCAAGTAACTGATACACAGGCGAAGTGTTGATGACAACAGTTAAAACTGATCTTCTATTGCAAACAGAGTACTGTTATACACACACTCGTTTGTAAATCCTAGAAAGGTTCGATAAATAAAACCCGAAATTTATCGATCATAATTTTAGATCCATTTAAATTACACACACATACAAACACACACACACACACACACATACACACACACACAGACACACATACACACAACACACACCATAGACACTTAAGAGATTACATAGAAAATACCAATATAATAATAAGTAGTTAGTATGGAAGTAAAGTAAAATGTTACAAAAAGATTATTTCGTTAACAGATACATTGAAAATCGTATGCAAAAGTTTGAGTAAAAAAGAGTACGTACGTATTTGAACTGACAGTTGGTAAAACTTTCAAGCTTTTAGCCTGTTCAACTTTCCTCTGCTCATCGCGGTATATTCACACATGTATGAAATTCACTATTATTGATTGCGAATAACTATTATTTAAAAAAATTGGGTGATTATGAAATACGAAGTTTTACCAACCCGCATTTATCACATTGGTGCCATAAGAGGTGACTAAGGGAGCTAACTACGTAAAACACATCACTGTCACAGAAAATTAAAACTTGCAAGAAACCTTATATCTGATATATAAACAGATAATGTACAACAAAATGGCTATTCTATACCAAAAATAAATAGGAATTGAGAAAACAAAGATGAAATAAATTTGTTTTACAAAAAATTGGTTGAATTATTTAGTCATGGGTTTGATTGACAAAGAAGAATTATAAATATATAATAATTAAACAAATATTCCAGACACCTAACACACAACGCCATCTAGTCCCAAACTAAGCAGAGCTTGTATTACGGGTAAATATTTTGTAAATAAATACACATTATATAAAGAAAAAAAACCCAAACTCCAAAACAAACATTTACAGTTCATACAAATATTTGATCCGACACAGGAATCGAACCCAAGACGTCAAGCACAGCAGTCGCATACTTTTGTACCTTAAACAACCTCTTAAAACTCATGAACGTCATCAGGATTATTTTCAGTAGAGTGCATCACATACTATTAAACCAATATAAATATATTTTTTATTATATTAGGTGAACAAACTATGACAGGGAGGTTTAAGTGCACCCCCTTGTCCTTATGATGACCCCATTATTAGTAAATCGATAAACAAAGCTACTATCATGTAACTACTACATTCGTCATCTATTAGCGCTCTATAGGCGCATAATTACATTAGACTTATTAGTACTCAATCACATTGTTATGGTGGATGTGACGCAGATATGGTACAAGGACAGTAGAGTACAGTGTTCATGTTCTCCTAAAATAAATTACCGAGGATAATATCGACAATGGAGTTACTATCCGTCGGAAATATCTGCGCACCCGGCTGGAATGCGCTTTACCTCTTGCTTCCGCACGCATCGCCTCGCCTATCTACTACCGTTGCCAACGCAAGCGCCAACGTACGATAAAATTCTTGCTTTGTTATCTCATTATTAGTTATTGTTTCTCTATTCACTGAAATATTAATAAACTACCTGTTTATGGGTAGGACTATACATAGTGCAGAGCGGAATTTAGTGCTAAAAGTAATCCAATTCTTCAAATATGAAAAAAAACGTGGCTCTTACATTGTTGACAGCGAAACCGATGACAACATTTTCAGTGATTATGAAGACGACACTGACAGCGATGAGACTCTTACAGAATAGTTTCGCCATTTCCTCCTGCTCTTTACTTTTCTGTGCATTGTTTGTATTGAGTATGTATTGATTTAAAAGTTGTATGAAACTAAAAAAAAATAGTTACACATAGATAAAATATTTATAAATTTAACATTTTGTGTTTATTTCTACATCTTGAATTTTTTGCAATATCTCTAGTTTGCTGACGTCATTAAGCCAGGTTTGCAGATATTTCCGACGGGTTGTACTTAAAGCACAAGCTAGTCTTGAAGTACAAGTACTTACAAATATAACATCTAACATGTCGCCTGTCACCTAATGGCTAACTTTTTACTGAAATAGGTACCTCTAGTGTTCGCTGTTAAGTAAAAAAAAACAAAAAAAAAAAACTGTGTCAAATAACCCTGCTAACAACCATTAGTGATCAGAATCTTCTTTAAAGCAAATAATGCTCCTCCATATTGTAAAGCTGCATAAATGCGATCATGCATCAATCAATCAATTGCCTTTAATAAAACTTACAAGCTCATACGCTGAATATAGGCCTCTCCTTCGAAAAGAGACTTTGACCTGCTAAATTACGCTTGTAAGACGGATTAGTCAGCTCTTACGACATCTATGGGATAAATAGGGATGAATTTCGTACCGATGTGTGCTGATAGAGTGTTACATTTTGGATTTAGGACCATTAATGATAATGACAAAGATGATACCATCATCATTAACAGTCTTTAACAGTCCACTGTTAGACATAGGCCTCTCCCCGAAGGAGGAGGAGGAAGGATGTTTCAGCCCACTAATGCATGCTTACTAGAAGATGATATAATTTCAACAAAATCGTCTAGCAGTTTTAAACCCTGCTTCACCGGTTACAGACAAGTGTCGGTAGCTTATTTAGAGATATATTGTTTTATCTGTCTGTCAGATAAACTATCCAGAACTTATCTGTAACCGGTGAAACAAGGCCATAGGTGCAGCTTACGGTTGTAGGTACAATATAAATTAAAATAAATATAAGTTTATTTTAATGACCTCGTAAACTTTAATATCTGTAATTAAACGACAATAAATCATTATTTATTGCATTTTAGGTTTTATTTATATACCTATCAAGATTATTCTCTTAATTAACAAGAAAGTAATAATAATAATTGATAAAAAGAACATGAAAGTGATAATTAATATTTTGAATGTCTTGAATATTTAAGTGATAGATATGAAAAGGAATGCACTTCATTAAACTAAATTTTAAAAGATTTATAATTTGATCATTCTACATGTTTAATGTCATAATTAGCTAGTACCTAGATGACAGATCTTTGCTCGGATTTTTTTGTGTTAAATTTACTAAAATTAAATCCTAGCTATATCGATTTATTGCCCCCGAAACCCACTGCATACAAAATTTTATGAGAATCGCTAGAACCGTTTCCGAGATTCAAATATATTTATAACTAGCTGACCCACGCAACCTCGTTTGCGTCTTCAATTGTCCGTAGCGTGAAAATTTTCCCCCGTTTTTGAAACATTCTTCATTGGTGCTCCGCTCCTAGTAGTATTAGCGCGATGATACATAGCCTAGCCGAATTTTTCAAATCCGACCAGCGGTTCCTGAGATTAGCGCGTTCAAACAAACAAACAAACATTCAAACAAACAAACAAACAAACAAACTCTTTAACTTTATAATATTAGTATAGATTTAAATATTTGAATCTCGGAAACGATTAGATTGTTCGCAGATTGATTATTTCTTCGCATTTTGAACATTAAAAGTGACGAAATCTCATAGTTTTTCGGATTAATATACAGCCTAAGACACTAACTAATAATGTGGCTATATATTGGAAAAATGATTTTAATAAAACGTTTTGTATACAAACTACAAACTTTCCTTCATAGATTTAAAAATATAATAAAGGGTTAGAATATGTTAACCTTAATGCTTTAGGTGATACATATTTAAATTGAAGATAACTTTATCTAACTATCAGTTTGTCAGTTACCCTTTCACTGCTAAATCACTGCATTCATATTTTGCAAATCTGATATACTCGTAGTCAAAACATAGTATAATTTCTTCATACAATAAAATAAGTTTTTCCTAAGCCCAAATCACTCTTCAAAACAACAATATTTAAGTTAAGTGCATTACCAAAAAGGAAACAATTTCAAAGGAAAATATCAAATACCTATCAAACGAAAACAAACACTTTTGAAACAATTTCCAAGAAAACAAAACAATGGTATCACACATAATAATCTCATCAACACAAAACTTAAAAAAGTTGAATTAAAAAATAAAAACATACCCAGTTCACAACGTGCACAGTTGGTCGTTGGCACGGCACTGAGTGAGTCAGTCAGTCGGTTTCCTAGTTACCTTGACCTCAGCGAATGTTTGTATCAGTAAGTGCTCTTGGAATACACAATTCCCTCTCTGTCTTTACTGCTATTGATATTATGCAACAACTCTAAACATTGTTAATATGGGAATGGTTCCGAGTAGGACTATACGTGTGGTGATGGGTTAAAGATACGGTGTTTCACTACCTGCATCTCTTGGTTATCGTAATCACCGACTAAAACAAAACACCATTGTAAAGTTTGACCCGAACCCTGTGTACTAACCCATCTATTATACGTGTCGACCAAAACCTTCTTTCTAAAGAGAATTATATCTAGCTTCAATGGAATTATTACAACCTCAATGGCCGTTACGTTGATAGGAAGGTCATTGAGATCTGCACTTCAAATGAGGAAGTATATGAATCATACGTAATTAGACGTAGGTTTAATTTAAAGGATTTTGAAATCCTAAGACAGTTGATTAGATTATCGTTTATGGTTCAGGTCTTTGCGGAGAATGATAATTTAACTATAAATTTTGAGTTCTAAATTGAAATAATGAAATACCCTTTACCCAAGACTCGTCATGATTCAATTACCAATTTAATTCGGGGTCAATTTAATATGTAATACGGAAAATTGTGAGGATGGATCAAAAGAAGAAAATGTAATAGAGTATAGTGAAAACAGCTCGAGGGTGCTATATACATATCTATATAATTAAATGGAATCGAAGTGTCTCTTTGTAATTTCAAAGGAACTATTTTTTACTGAATATATATTAAAGTATATAAATTTCATCAAAACCTTATAAATTATATTGTTTATCTATCCGTTTGGCTGTTTGTAACGGCTAATCTCTGGAACGGCTAGACCGATTTTCCTGAGATTTTCACTGACAGGTAGCTGACGATAAGACGTAAGAAGAATTCAGGGTACTATTTTAGACTAATTCGACTCAGCTAGCTATTAAGAGAAGGTTTGGAATGATTAGTTTATGCAGCTGTAGGGATCCCTCATACGAGAGACTCTGTAAGTGTTTGCTACCGCTCGTGGCTACATGCAGTTTAAGTGCGTATCTGACTTTTGGATTTCTATTTGAATCACATTCACTCGATGAAAACAAAACAAACAATTTCTGAATACTGGTTTTATTAGATATCATTCCGGTTCTCCTACGGCACATAATTGTAATTGTAATTTTAATAACATGAAAAGTTTAAAAAACTGTAACCCTTCCTTATCTTCTCCGTAGTCAGGTAGGAGTTATTAATAATAATAATAATAATCTATTTATTGCTCTTTCACAAAGGTAAGTACAGATCAGGTAATGCAATACAATACGTGACAATTATTCCTTTGTGAGAGACTGGTGTCTATATTAGGAAAACCTGTGCCACAGATCACCAGGCCCCACCTCTTGGACTAACTTATTTGGTACCTTCCATTATTATTACATACCCACCATACAAGTGCAAATTAGAATAACAAACAAATTAAAAAATGGTATTAAAGTTATAGTTGTGTGTGTGTGTTTGTGTGTGTGTGTGTGTGTGTGTGTGTGTGTGTGTGTGTGTGTGTGTGTGTGTGTGTGTGTGTGTGTGTGTGTGAGTGTGCGTGGTTGTGTGTGTGTGAGTAGTATGAGAGTATGAGTGTGTGTTTGCGTAAGTTTATGTGCATAAGTGTGTCATTTATAATTCAGGTTATTAATCTTTTTGATATTGTTATCTTAACGGAATAAGTAGGTTTTCTGTTTCACTGTATGTTAAGTTCTGCAACCATGTAGATAATACTCTTGTCAATCTAAATTTATTTAACTTGTAAATAGAAAGACAGGAATTAATTTTGTTGTACAAATAAGGGCCTAAAAAACAAAAGAATCTGTGTGAAAACGTTGTTCTGTAAATAGTATCAGTTTGAAGGATTTTATGTTTGCGACGCTTTGTTGCGTTCATCAAAGGATCATAGTTGGATTGTACGTGCGATTTAGTGACAATATGTAAGGGGTGTTTTTTTAAGCTAGATAGAACTTTAAATTGTAAAAAGTAACACAAAAAATTAAATTTTGATGAAACTTTTTTTTTTATTTGTTTTAGTATACTCTGACAAATCATCATGAATAGACTCACGCTTGAACAACGCTACGAAATTATCCAAATTTACTTTGAAAATTTAGTATAAATAGTTGACGAACTGTAAGGACATCGAATCTCTGATAAAGGTCAGCCGAAGGATGAATAAAAGGCAAGAAAAGTGCCACTTTAATGACTGCTCTTTGGGCACGCTCCAGCTTCATTAAGCCAGTCTTAGCAGCACCTCCCCAAGACGAAATACAATACGTCAAAATGGATTGGCATAATGCGAGGTAAGTCATTCGTAGGACTCCTTGATCCGAGACATGACGCAGATTTTTAAAAATGTAGATTAGTTTTCTAGTCCTGGATGTAAGTAACTCTAAGTGAGCATGGAAATTTAAGTTTTTATCAATGACAATTCCTAGGTATTTCATTGAATCTACTGATTGTATTTTCTCACAGTCACATTGGATAGGTGAAAGGTTGTGGTCGGAACAGGAGTGTGCTATTATGGGCATAGAGGGTTTGGGGAAAAGTTCATTGTTTTTCAAATTGAATGTTATGTACTTTGTTTTATTTGTATTTAATGTGAGAAGATTGTTGGTCAGCCAATTTGTGACTTGGTTCAAGCCATCCTGTGCACATTTGAATGCATTGTCCCAGGACACTCCCTGAAAAATCAAAGCAGTATCGTCTGCAAAGGTTATAATTTTCCCATCAGTCAGTTCTAATTGACAGAGGTCATTGATGAAAATCAGAAATAAGGTAGGCCCGAGTATACTGCCTTGGGGCACACCTACCGTAATGGGAAGGTCATCACTACATACATTTTCAAGCTGAACACACTGAGTACGGTCAGTCAAGTAACTTGAGAAAAATTGCAACTGCACACCACGAATACCCAAACGCTGCAATTTATCGATTAGTAGTGGGACAGAGACCGTGTCAAAGGCCTTGGCTAAGTCTAGAAATATTGCTATTACTTCCTTCTTTTTATCAATACTAGTAGCTATAGTATTTGTGAGTTCATGAACTGCATTATCTGTAGACATTTTTTTCCGGAAGCCAAATTGTGATGATGATAGAAGGCTTTTCTTTTCTAAATAGTTCACGAGTCTATTGTTGACAATTTTTTCAATAATTTTGGAGAGAGCAGGTAATATCGATATGGGACGATAATTGTTGACACAGTCTCTGTCACCACTTTTATGTATTGGGTGGACAAGAGCCCGTTTGAATGTCTTTGGAAAGATACCTGTTGAAAATGACAAGTTACATAATGTAAGAGAGTGGTTCAGCTAGTATAGATTTGTATCGTTTTATGAAATGGTTGGAGATTCCGTCCAACCCAATCGCACAGTCCCTTTTAAGCTTGTTTATGGTATAAATTATTTCGTCAGAGTCAGTAAATGAAAGAACAAAAGACTGCGGCTGGGCCAGAGAAGAAGGAAGAGAAGGAGGGACAGGTGAATTAGAACTCAGCAACTTCTCTGCCAAATTTCTTCCTACATTTACGAAGTGATGATTTACCGAGTTAGCCGATTCTTTAGGATTATTGGTATTAATTAAAGATGATGCTTGGTTCTTTGATTTATTAGTATAAGTAATTTTTTTAATGACCTTCCAAAGCTTTTTGGTATCGTGTTTAGCATTATTGATTTCAGATTTTTCATACTCTCTTTTAGCATTTTTGATTATAGTATTACAAAAACCACGATATCGTGTGTATGTTAGTTGTATAGTTTCATTGTTTGGATATTTTTTTGTTTTCAAATATAACTTATCCCTATTTCTCAAACATCTTAACATGCCCCTAGTAATCCATGGCTTAATGATATGGTGACGTTTAGTAGAGCGTGTAATGGTAGTACAAGTGTCTAAACTCTTTTTTAGAATAGTTACTAGGAAGTTTACGGCCTCGTCAACATCCGTCATAGTTTGTAGCGGTTCGAAGTCAAGCTTAGCTACAATTCCGTCAAGGTTAGTGTAGTCAATTATCTTTTGTATTCCGCTAGGTTTTGAATTATTGGGATGGATATCCAGGCTAAGTATGAAACTATAGTAGTCAGTTATTGAAGTGTGTGCAACGAGACACTTGGCACGAGATCTAGTCTTTAGAACCACATGATCAAGACACGTTCGCGTATGTGTTGGAGTATTATGTGCAGGTAGCATACCGTGGGTAGCGAGAAGATTTAAATAGTTTTCTGCTCTTTTATCAATTGATGTAGCAGAAATATCAATGTTTATGTCTCCAGTTACAATAACAGTTTTATATGATTTCAATGTAATGAGTAATTTATCTAGCGATTCCAAAAAGTTTGAGATATTTTTCTCCCCTGGCCGACGATATATGGCAAGGATCACGGTACTATAATTTAATAATGACGCTACGAAATATGCAATTATTAAAAATATTCACAACTAGACACAAATATTACCTTCATCTGACCTATTGAGGAAAATCCAGTTTAGGTTCTTCAATAAAAGTGGGGTCATCGTATCGTATTTCATTTAGCTTCTTAAGTTCATTCACTCATTCTTATTCATTCGTTCACCCGTAAATTACGCACACAAAGCAATTACTAAAGCGATTTCTTTTGCTTTGTAATCGATTGTGTTTGTAATTTATATCGATTACCGTGAGACAATTTCTATTGTGTCTGTACACTGACACGCAGTAACAAATTGAGAAACGGTTTTCAATTTCCAATATTGTATTTAGATGTACGCAATTACGTATTGGTTCCGTTAGTAAGAATTAATATATTAATCGTGGATCCGTGGTCAGTACATTGTTTACAACTGAGTTGTTATAGTTACAGTTTTAGTAGATCGATTGTTTAGAAGTTGATACACTTGAAAATTGTTGTGACTCGAACACAGACATGCCGTTGCACTTTATGTTAATTGAATGTGTTTATCAAATACACTTACGTTACTTGCATACGAGTAGATTGCCAAATCTTTCTTATTGTCTTCGCAGTAATCAAGCAAACACAAGTTAAGAGTTGTACGATCTAGTCAACATGTGAACTCATTCAGCGCAGGATCTTTGAGATTCTGAAGCCTTCTACGCGGACTCTGTCTGATTTTTTTTATATTTTCATTCTAAATATAAAGGGACATACGGCACACGTGGGCGTCGTCCCCTTGTGGCTGGCCATCGAAGCGGATGGAGTGGAAAACCCGTCCCGTCCATTCGCAGCCACAGTCAGGGCGGGACGAACTGCAAGTTATCGTGGCTCGACGAGCGGCCTCACGCCACTGGTACTGGCACATCTTCAGGAGGCTGAAAGCCATTCTCTGCCCGTAAGTGAGCCATCCGCGAATAAACTCGGTCGACACGGTGCGTATGGCTCTGACCGCCAATATCAGTCAGAGCAGCCACTAACACGGGTGCACCATACAGTGCCATCGACCGTACAATCCCCGTGTAGAGCCGTTTTATCGCGACGCTAGTTCCACTCAAATTATGCAAAAGTCGCCTCAGGGCGAAAGTAACGTCAACGAGTAAGCTGTTGGAAGTGCTCATCGAAGAGTCATCTGCCGTCTAGGATCAGGCTCAGATACTCCACCTGGGCCTGAACCGGTACGAGGATCTAGTTGACCACTATATACGTCCTGTGTCACGGGGATCTTTACAAACATACCAGAAACGGACACAAAGCACATCTAGACTTAGAACAACAATTTGCGTATAACCCATTATACTTAGCGCAGCAGAAAGTGGCGTGTCGAACGCTTATACCATTAGGCAGACCGTGCAGGCATTTATTTCTGGTTCTGAGGTCAAGTTTTAAGTATATATCGGACCGCCTCAAGGAGGTGGTTGACGCTAGCCTAGCGTCTGGACACTTCCCTGAGTGCTGGAAGTTCATCGTTCATTGCTCGAAGAGGCGGGTAAACTCTTTGGAAGGGGACTCTCTGCCCGCATCGTTCAGCATCTCTGCGAGGTGGGCCCTGACCTATTGCACTCCCGAATCTGATTTCCATTATAATATGTAGTTAGAGTATAATAATATATTATTTTACAAGTTTTTATTTCTTCTGCCTTACTGACATTATCGTTTATATTGTAATTTTTTTACCAAATATAAAAGGGCTTATGTAGTCTACAAATTATTCTGAATTCATATATGTAGTTTGCGTTAAAAAAATATTTTATGAAGTACGAGTATTATGTATGCTGTAATGGTAACAAAGTCATAACTAGTCATTTATAACTGGTCATTAATTATTTTGGTACCGTTTTTAAGGTTTATGACATTTCACCGTTTATGAAGTTAGATGTTTGTATTTTGGTAAATGCCTCTTGTAATTTATGTCCCGGCCCCATCGCTTAACAATGTCATTAATCTCCATCATTTGCTGTGCAAGGAGAACGCCTAAGCAAGTCCGCTGAAATATGACCTAAATTATGAATAATTTTACGAAAATATAATGTATATAAATAAATATATATGAATAACCAAAAAATATGTACGCGTATATTTTTCAATAAGCTACACCAAATTGTTTTTTATTTGGTGTTTGTTATTGTCAGGACCAGGTTTGTATAGAAGAAAATTTAAAGAAACCGGCAGTGACATGTTTTCTTAGTGCACGAATGGAATACCCATAGGAAGCTGAGTTGGGCATGAATACTAAAACCAGTTTTTTTGAAATTAATAAAAGGTTTCACGAAAAAAATGGCAGTACGCAGTTGGCTGGGTCAGTTAGTTTATTTTATTGCAGTTTTAACGAACATGTTCGTCTAATAGTTAGTGGTCCAGACTACTATATCAGAGGTAGTTGGTTCGATTTCATGTTGAGCATGATTGGTTGATGTCAGCGTGTAATTAACCTTTGATTTATATGTATTCAGAAATATATAAGAATGTTAATTTGCTGTCTAGTTACCATAGGCATGAGGCATTGAGATGTTTAAGGTTATTATGATTTTCTTTATTATTTTTATATAAATATTAATAACATTTTTGAATAATAATATTAAAAGGACATTACATTTATGAATTAATTTTTTAATATTATTAGTATATTGTGTTTTCTGAGAAATACACGTTACCTGTGAGAAACCTCGAGATTTTCATTGAAAGTTACATGTCAATGCATGCATATGTTATTAAAGTAACTAGAAAAATTTGAAATATATAAGAATAAAATGAAATACATACATAAATTTTGCTTTTAGTTTTCTTTTCTATTATTTCATGCATTTTATATATTTTTTTTAAATAGTATAGTTTTTATAGTAATATTTAGAAGACACACTAATCAATTAGGTTTTTTTTTGTTTTGGATATGGCAATTTGTGCCGGTGTCGACAATTCTGCCAATGACAAATGTATGATGGGGAGAATGCGAATTAATTAGGTTACATAAACGTTCTATGAGGTTTTGTTTGACAGTTTATTAAGCTATTGCTTGTTGGTACACATATACTGAAAATTTTATTAGGTCAGAGAGTCAAACCGTCTAATTTGAAACATTCCTATTTGGACACAAATAGCCAAAAATCTATATCTGAAAGAAAGGTCGATTCTATTACAGTTTTATAGATAATGATGTTCGTATTACCGAGCCACGCGGATCAATAAAACTGCCAAAACTCAGGAGAATATCTGGCGCGAACCTGGGCCTGAAGGCGCGCATGCGTAAATCAATGTTGCCAACGAGAGAGCTTTGTGGTTACTATCGTTAGTGGGAAATTTATCAAGAGGTCCTTTTAATACTACTGTTTTTAAATTTATTAAATAACTTAACCTAATTTTTGCAAGAGTAAAAATTTCGGATGATGAAGTAAAAATTGGATTCATACATTGTATATATTTTTATATTGATAATTTAATTATATTGTAACTAAAACCTAATAAGTTTTGTCAAAGTAGTGTTACGAATACTAGCTTAATTACACTGATAAAAAAACTTTTTATTTAATCACACTGTCTTCTATCACAACCGAAATTGAGTAGATAAATAATGTCTACACAATGTGATTGGTCTCTTAATTGAACAACTTAACATCTTCTAAATTATAAACCTTACAAATCGTGGCTATTAAATAATATTAATTACAATGTTAAATCTTTATTTACTACCCATCGAGGCCATAAACATTACAAATTGTGGACTTAGTTCAAATTTATGGCAATACCGACCAAAACGTCAAATCCACATTTGTGGAGCGAAATTATAGTCAAATTATCGTTTTTAATATTAAATTATGAATGAAAACGTATTCGAATTCAATCAAAATATACTTGAAATGACATTTTAGTTATTTGTAATGATTTTTTGGGGTTACATCAGTAGTTTTAAGTCTAAAAATCATGAGTGTTAATGTTTATCAAATATGTGTTCATACAATAAATATAATATAAAATTGTTGATGTTTTAGACTGTTATTAAACTGTCTTCCGTGTAGTAATTAGTATAAGAACTGTACATATCGTTGGTACGTTAAAGTAGTTGTGTACAAGGTTGTGCTTCTTAAGATTTGAGAAATTACTCACACATTGAAAGGTAAGTTCATGGTATTTTTCACACTTCTGTCACACTAAATTAAAAATCTATATTTCTTTGTAATTTTTTATTCGCATTGTATTATAATCACGATATTATATTATATTAATTTGTTGCCTATTGTCAAAAATCAATTGAATGGTTTATTATCCGTGAAATACACCAGTCAGTTAATTCTATATAAATGTGTAGGTATATGTACAAAGGTATTTGTTAAGAAATGGTTGTCTCATAATATTTCCGCGACTTATTTAGTACCTAGTTGACTGTATTTTTTGCGTTTGCTTGAAATAAATCAGTTAATTCAAGGCTATCTTTTACTCGTAAATGAAGTATTAATTGCTCGAACTACATTTTGTGTACATCAATTTATAAAATCAGCATAGAAAAAGGGAAATACCTTTGCAAATGCAATACAAAAATTGTGTTGTTGTATTGTGTGGCTGGCCTTTCAAGTGAGAGTAAGCTCTTTCCTTGAGAGCATAAAGGTTTGCAGGCGAAAATGTGTTCTACAGGTTGATATGCGAAGCAAAAGTTTCGTGTAAAATGAATAGTGGTGAAGTGCTAAATTGTTGTGTGTGAAAGTGTTCAATTTGAAATACATAAGTGAAAGTAGTGGGTTTTATCATGAAGTGGTTCCAACTTATCGTTCCCCACCTCCTCTTATTTTATAAGTAATACAGAATTGTAAGGGTTTTTTTTAAATTTGCTATATACTGTCGACATGTGAAGGGCAGTTTCGTGGCCAAATTAGTCTTGAAGAAGCTTTGTGTACTCAATAGATCAAGACGATATTTGAATCCGACCAAACGCCTTTTGCCGTGTAAGGCGCTGGTTCGGTCACATATAGAATATTGTTCTCATCTTTGGGAAAGGGCAGTGTAATACCAGCTCCTCCCTCTGGACCGCATCCAACAGAGGGCGACTAGAATCATTGATTGCCAAGATGTTTTAAATCGGCTAGACTCCTTGGCGCTGCGTAGAGATGTGACCTCGCTATGCATATTCTATGGCTTTTACTATGGAGAGTGCTCCGAGGAATTCAAACTAATCCCGGCCACCTCTTTCCGCCATCGTCCTACACGACAGCAGTTTCGTCCCCATCATTTAGATGGTTGGCAGTCCACAACCGCGCACTTTTCTAGAAATTTTCTGCCTCGCACAACAAAACTGTGAAATGAATTGTCGCCTGCGTTAGTCCCGGACCAACAATACACTAAAACTTTCAAGAAAATAGCGTACTCCTTTGTATAAGGCCGTCAACGCACTTGTGTTGCCATGGGCGGCGGTGATCGCCTACTATCGATCTGTCTACTCGTTCGTCCCTATCACATTAAAAAAGACTGGTATCTATGGAAATCGAAACTATCGCAAGAAGCTAAAGGAAAATCTGTGTAGAATAAGTTCATGGTTTTACGTTTTTCGGCCTTTATCAATGAAATATTCATGAGGATCGGTTTTATTTTCTAGTTTAACAACGTAATTGAATCAAAGCGAGCCCTAATTTCTAAATCTCAAATTCGTAAGACTGATATTTTAAGTGAGATGATATTGCCTCAAATTTTAAGTGAATTATCCAGCGGATTTTCGCCTGAACGAAAATTTAAACACTTTATTATAATCTTTAATTTCATTTTATTATGCTTTCCAATCATCCTTGTATTAGAATACAAGGATGATAAATAAATAATAAAGAACAAATTTTTTTGCCATTTGTCTAGATAATAGTACGGAATACTTCGTGCGCGAGTTCGACTCGCACTTGTCCGGTTTTTTTAATTTGAGCCGGCCAAAGTGACTCTACTATGTCTAATTAAAGACATGAGCAGAATCCAAGAGTTAAGGTCAAAATAGTAGTGACCCACACTGCGTACCCGCACACTGATCGACATCATCAAGGATTATGTGTATACTCGTATTTTACTAAGTAGGTACCTAGTTAAGTTACTTTAGTAAGTTACGTTAGTTAGCAGGTCTTTTGATTAGATGAATATTTGCCGATGATTATTTCAGCACGTTTACTCCACGAAGTTCCTTTTTTCTCTTGTAGACAGTTCAATGGACGTAGTTAGTTACAGTATATAGTTCCAAAGAATTCAATAAAGTAGATTGAAATTGTATTTGGTCTCCAGAACTTATGCATATATATCGACCATTATTATAAAAAAACACTAATCAATTACACCGATTTATAAAACAAATTTTAATATAATAATCAAACAACAATATTTTTTAGAGATTGCAATCTCTAGAGGTGGAGACGAGTTGACAGTGCGATGCCTACTCGTCAACTGAGTGATACTCCATATTTGTGTAAAAGGCAAAAACGGTTACGTGATATGTACCTAAAAACGACCGAAACGCTAGGTCTTAACTGATTAGCAATGTACATTTATGCCCCCTGTACAAATGCTTCTCAAATACAAATGTGTATTGCAGGTCGTTACGCTGAATGGCTCAATAACTCACAAACATTAACGTTTAAGCACATTGCAGTGTTTACTCCGGTTCCTGTGCGGCAAGATAAAACTTTACTCGTTTCATTGTTTACTAGTCTAATATATTTTATATATGTAAGGGAAATTGCTTTTACCAATGCTATAAAACATTTACTTAAAAATCTTGTGAGAGCACTTGCTCTTAAACTCGTCTTTGGTTTGTATTTTTGAATACAAATTATGTATGGCAACTCATGGCAAGTTAGCACTGTAAATAAGATCAATAAACCGTAGATAAGAAATTGAATAACTTAGTTACCCGGCTTATTTATTTTTTAATAGGTTTAACTGAACAATTCTTGTAGATACATATAATCTGTATCTTGGAAACGGCTTCAACGATTATCATGAGATTAATTGTGCAGGAGGTTTCGGGGCGATAAATCGATATAGCTAGGGTTCTTTTCTTTCTTCTAGAATAACAGGTAGATGAAAAACAATCAACATTCAAAAATAATGCACCCCAAATTGAAGAACACAGAAAGTTCATCCCATTTTATTAATAAACCTTTACTCTAATATTGTGAATATTCGTCCTTTTCGTCATAAATTGATCAGCCTTTAAAATTTATTTGATGTAGTCAATACTAAAGTTAGTATTAAGATTTGTGTTTTCTATTCACTCCATTATTTTTTATTTCTACTGAACATGAATAGAAATAGTTCTGATGTTTATTGCTTTACCTTGAATGTGGAAACTTACGGTTTTGAAAGTAAAAGTGATAGCTCAGTCAATGTGAAGCCAGTTCAAAGTGATTTCGGCATTGTATTTATGTCCCGTTCTTTGTGTGCACCTTCAAAACATTGTCGGTCGTATGAAGGTGACAGTACAGATTAACTTGAATGATATCTAATGGTTTACGCAAGAAATTAATCTATTCCAAATGTGGGCACTGAAAATTGTTTAGAAGTTGACGATAAAATACTGCTTAACTTGGATTTATAAATCTATGTCTATGAAATTGTTTATTTTGTATGTAATGGGGAGTAAACGAGCAGACGTATCGCCTGGTAACCGATTACCGCCGCCCATGGCCACCCACAACACCAGAGGCGACACGAGTGCGTTGCCGGCCTTTGGAGGATGGGAAGATGGGGGAGGGGTTGGGGTATAGACCTCCGGTATCCTTACCCACTCGGTGAAACACAGCGCAGGTGCTGTTTTGGTCCTCTTCGGTCTCCGGTCGAGCCGGCCCATGCATGTCGAAGCGTAGCTCTCCCAAGAGGGACCAATCCCTCTCACACGCCCACCACTGTGACTCTTGAACACCAGTATCAAGTTAATGAAAGTTAATAGGTTTTTTATTTATACTAATATAATAAAACTAGCTTATTTGATTGGTTGATTGAATGCCCCACTGTTAAGAATTCCTAATTCTAATTAAAAATCATCTCATTGTTTGACAGCTCATAACGAAAAAGACCATATCAATGCGCCGGGCAGTTAGTGATCCATGTTATATTTATATTTGCCGTTAAATTCGTATTCATATAAGTTAACATAAAGCTTGAATTTTCATGAAGATATACCTAAAGTTAATACGTAATTATTATTTTATTTTTATGATAAAACACGTCTTTATGGTTATTGTGATTGTGTGCTTCATTAAAAGTTATATTCAGAATGGACCAAGTTTATTAGATAACTATACGAAAATTACACTTTGTACATCACAGACGAACCAATCTCGATACCGACAGAAATATAAGTGGGAAGTCATTTAACATAATAAACAACTAATGACAATCACTAGTGACGTTTCAAAACATACTAATTATAGTTAGTATGAGATCGTTTTTTGTTTTTTCGAAAGACGGTCCCCATTTCATGTCATCCACATTTTGTATATTTTTTATCATTAATTTCATCACGACGACGACTTGAAGACTCGAAGACTTATAATTGAAGACTATAAATACTTGACATTGGCAGAAATAGCTGATCCGAGTGATCCGGCTGGTTGCCATTTCATCAAAAAAAGAAGAAGTATGTTTAGTACATGTAGATATCCTTACAGTAGTGACAATAATAACAACAAGTTATTGGAATGAAACACAAATAAATATACTATTACTTTTAATTAACATAGATCTCATAATTAATAGACATGGCAGTAAATTAATACATTGTCTTCCACAGAGTTCATAATGCGCTACAAGAGGCGTACGTCCCAAACCACAAGGTCTTCCCGCCACTCAGACAAGAAATACACCATACGTAAGTGCCTATTAAATTTTCAGTAACACTACCTCACTTATCAAGTGTTGAATTTGATTATGTAAATCGCACTACTCTATAACAAAATGTTTCATACATTAGGTGTGCTTAAAACAAACAGTTCTCTTGAAATTAGCTCTAGAAGTAGTGTACTATATTCGTTACTATTTTATCACATCACGTCATCGTTCAACAGCTTATAAGAATCCATTGCTGGACATCAGTCTATTCTTCGAACGAAGGTTTTGTCCGACTATACCAAGCTGGCCAAACGGCTTGGGGTAACACGGATATACTATTTAATAATTCCCTTAGAGACAAACTTCTTAGCACTCCATGGATACATCGTGCTGGTGCCGGGTCCAGAGGCAGAGGTAGAAACTCAAAGCAGTTCCCAGGACTTACGACCTAGGTGTATATTTAAGGAGGCCCCCTTTAAGATGCGCATCAACGCTCACCTTCACTGTTCGAGTTTCCCGCCCTACCTAGCCAAATTTGGTAGGAACCTGTTAGTGCAGCCTTGGATACTCGTTCTAAAATAGAACTTACTGCAGATCTCGACAGGCCAAGGTCTTTCAGAAGGTTATAGAGAGATTTAGCTGGTATACCTCTCGCTCTTACTTCTACCGCGTATAAATTAACCACATAGCTATTTTTGTTTAGTTCAGTTGTTAGATCGTAATATTTATTTAATTTTATTGTATGGTCTTTAGGAATATTAGTTTCCCACGGAACAGTAAGCTCTACTAATATTATGTATTTAATTTGTCTAGAGAAGATGAATATGTCCGGTCTGGATGACGAAACACCAACATCCTCTGGGATTTTATAGTGCTTATCATACGTGTCCATCAAAATAGTCCAGTCAGGTGCAGTACCTAGGATTGAGAAAGGCTTGCTTTTAGATTTGGTGTCAACTGGTAAATTAAAAAGTAAATGTGAATGTCACTAGCTGTCGTAATGTCAATAAAAAAACACGTTCACTAAATAAATCTTTATCTTACAAAACGAGAAAGATTTGTTCGCTAGATATTAGATACACTAGTTAAAGTTCATAAATTTTTCTAAAGAAACCTGGAATTCATGAAAATATTATTTTTCGTCCCCCTACCTAGCTATGAAGAGTGCAAATGAAAATTCACTGTTTTATTAATTTTAACAGATTTATTTTTCGCCAAACTTTAACGTCAAAAAGTTCCTTGCATCTTTATAACAGCTGTACGGTTCGTTTCATAATATACAAAATTTAATTGATTCTTGTGTGAACCAATTAATCTATACAAAATACTAGCAAGATAATATTTAAACGTTGGAAGTAACATAAAAAGTAACTTTGAAAATATAATTTTAATCATATTTCTGCAAATAATAAGTTCATAGTATTTTTCATTCGGTCTTTTTTAATAAAAAACAAACGTCGAGCGAGTTCTAAGGTATTATCCATCATATGGGATTAATATAACGACGCCTATATATGATGGATAACATCTAACAACTTCCCTACCATTTGCGACCAATTCTAAAATCACATACGACGTACCACGACGAACGCAATTAAATAGCTTACATTGTTTCGGCTTCCTATTATATATATTTCAGTTCCTTTCACAATTGCAGAAAAGCTAGGAGAAAGATCAAAAGGCTTGTACAATTCTCATATCAGCTTGTACCTAGTACACATAAAGTAGAACTGTAAAACAAATTTAACTTTAGAAATTCTGAACAGTTTTCAGCTAAAAGTGGTAAGCTGTATCATCATTCTGCTCTGCAGCAGCAACACTTAGAAGCAGTATTGTTGCCTACCACTTGAATGCAACAGAGCGTGAAGATTTAGTTCCAAGTTTTGTTGTAAAGTTTTGTGAACAGTCATGCAAACTAAAATGAAACTATCATATTGAGAGGCGAACAAATTTTCTATAGAAACCTCAAATACTCGTACAATGTTATATAGTCTCGATCACAGGAAACTTAACATTTTGCGCTCAGGTAGTTATGGTGATGTGTAGTATATTTTCTATGTATATAAAAATGTTATGTTGGTTTGTGTACGCTTCAAAAACTCAAAATTTCTCCTTCAAAATTTTCGAGCTGAAATTTTAGAATGATATATAATCCGCATCAAGGATTGTTTTTATCTAATTTTTGCATCAGTCACATATCCGCGACTGCGAAAAAACACGAAAAAACCAACATAAACGCGTGCGGAGCCGCGGGCAACAGCTAGTGTATTATATATTTCATGATATCTATCCACTGAGGTCGTTTATGTTTTTCAGTGAAATTGATTAGGGAAGCTTATTTCTCAATAATACTAACAGTACTCTATTTATTAAATTAATTAAGACGTTGCAAAAATGTAAAATAATTATTAATTCAAATACACAAATTCTGTCGATACTCGCAAAGTTTTAAAAAAACAAGTTGACTGTTGAAAAACTGATTAGACATGATATAAATAAATAAATATTCCGGACATATAAGACACAACGCCATCTAGTCCCAAGCTAAGCAGAGCTTGTGTTATGGGTACTAGACAACTGATATAAATACTTTTATACTTTTTTTTTGTAAATACATACATATTATACATAGAAAACACCCAAACTCCGAAACAAATCAAAGCAGATCATACAAACATTTTCGACCCGGGATTCGAACCCGAGACCTCAAACTAAGCAGTCGCATACGCTACTACTACGCCATCAAGGAGTCAAATATTCAGTAAATTTATTGTATTTAAGTTGTAATAAATACATAAAATGAAAGCAGGCTTAAATTGGATTCCAGTGAAATATAAACGTAGGAAAATGAGGTATCGCAGTAATTTCGATTTCCAATAAAAGTTCCAGCGAAGTTTTCTGCCAACTTCTTTAAAAACGGACCAATGTCGTGGCATTTTAAGTTATATTTCCCAAAGGAAATCAGAAATACATTTATTATGATTTCCCAACGCTGACTTTCATGATATCACGTAACGATTTTGTGGCCAGCCATTACTATGAATTGAAGTACATGAATGTTGAAAATATAATTAATTTCTTTTTACAGTATACTTAGCTTTTACTTGTAATCGACTAAGTATTATTGAAAATGCCTGTACCTCTAAAATAATATACCTAAGTTTTGAGGCGACGCGAAATCACAATTTTTCCATTACTGAATAACTTCGCAGTATTTGTTCACATACAAATAAATGCTTGCATTGTTCGTTTATTAAGTAAATGGTTGTTTGTCTGCTCTTGTGGTAGAAATGAGTGCATAAAGGTCAGTTTTACCGCCAACTGATAAAGTCTCTGATATATTATAATGAATCTGTTTCACTGATTACAGATAAGTTTTGGATCTGAAAGATAGTATGACGTGTCTTCCATATATATAATTTTTTATATATAATTTTTTATGAAATAAGAGGCAAACAAGCAGACGTATCGCCTAAAGGTACGCGATTACCGCCACCCATGGACACCCGCAACAGCAGACGCGTCACAAGTGCGTTGCCGGCCTTTGGGGGATGGGGAGAGGGATAGGGGAGGGGATGGGGTATGGGCCTCCGGTATCCTCACTCACGCGGTGAAGTATAGCGCAAGCACTATTTAACACTGGTTTTCTGTGAGGCCGTGGTATCACTCCAGCCGAACCGGCCCATTCATAGCGTGGCTCTCCCACGGTTCCAAATTGACTACAAATTTCGGTACACAAAGTTTTGAGTTATAAAACATAATTCTCATATGAAATAAAATAAGTTTTTAGAATTTTCACAATTCTTAGAAAACTACTCATTTGTCAATATGTAGTATATTGAGAGAGTACTTTTCTAGGAAGTCTGGTTGTAATTTATATTTATAGAGATTAAATAGAGAAATTGCCATTTCCGGTTGTCAAGTTAATAATACGTTTAAATCTCTTACAAGCAGAGAGTAGCTCTAATGAAATATCCCCAGTATATAACTTAGCACCGTTTCAAAGGGAGTGCTTTATAATAAAATTAATGAACCGTGAGGAAAAGCCTTTACAAATGAAAAAACTGCTATTCTGTATAAATTTTTAATTGAAAAGATTTTTCGAATGGCTAGCTCTTGGTTTGTTCCGAATGGACAGAATTTTATACTTTTTAGACTTAAAACACGGTACAGTTTTTACGATTCATTTGAATATTTTGTTGAATATGAAATATTTATTTAAATGTATCTCAACAGGGCTTGCTCAACAGTGTATAATTTGGTTAAAGTATAAAATCAGACAAAAAACACATTCTTCGGAGCACATCTATATGTGAAAACACTTTACATTAATGGAAGTGGAGATGTTCAACAATAATTTTGGGTAAATCAACTTTAAAGTGTTTAACTTCAGATGCACGGTGTCCCTGATCGATAATATAATTTATAAAAAGTAATGACTGTCAACCACGCCCATGTAAAAAACGAAAACTTTAAATTCTTTGAACGTTTTTATAAACTATTTTTGTATCTTTTAGATATGCATTTATATTTTGTATTTCAGTAAGTTCTTGACGTGTTAGTTCTTTGACCACTACCCACCGCAGACTCTTATCTATCTATCTTAAATGTAAAAGCAATTATAAGTTAGATGATTGTTAAATTTAAGTAATTGTTAACATTTATAAATAATCTTTAATATTATTGATATTATTCGATTTCACAAGCGACTATCGATTAAATTAAAATGGATAAACTAATGAATTGTTGTGTTGCACGCAATCTAACCATATTCGAACAATCGTCGATGAGGTCAATGATCTGTAACATGTATGAAAATTTCACTCAACCGAGGTTTACATATGATTTCTACTTGAGAATGTTATACAGATTTTAAATTTCAGAGTTGTGTATAAATATTATAAAGTAAGTGGAAGTATATGTACATACTATAATATTTTTCAAATACGAAATTCATACTAATAGTATAAATTCGAAAGCTACTCAGTCTATTTGTCCGCTATTTCGCTTTCACGGCAAAACCACTGCACCAATTCAATGAAATTTTTAACGGAGATCCTTTGATTGAAAATAGGCTAGTCTTTACTTGCAATAACCGCAGTAAACTTCGGCGAATTAAAGCTAGTTTGACATAAATGCACTATGATCTTTAACTATAACTATTACTGAACTTGTAGATAGATAGATAGATAGATAAACTCTTTATTATACACCTTAATATTAATAAAATAATATTACAATAGTAAAAAAAACCAGTAGTACAATGGGCGGCCTTATCGCAGGCTGCGATCTCTTCCAGGCAACCTTAAGATGGACCATAATGAGTAATTTGTAGCTTGTGGTGCACATTTACAAATAACGTATAAAATTAATATTTCCTACATACATATATCTATAATATATACACACTAACATACATGTATAAATATGAATACATACATACACATATATACATGTCCATAAACAATATAGATATTAAATAGATAGATAGTGATCCTTGACGAGTCTCTTAAAGGTATTCACTGACGGTGCCTGCCTTACGGCTTCCGGTAAGGAGTTCCACGGACGTGCAGCTTGCACTGCGAACGATTTATCAGCAAAAGTTGTGGAGTGTGTTGGTATTTCTAAAATTCGATTTTCCGATGACCTTAAGCATCGTATATGTGTAGTGTACTTGTAGTCCTTGTAGTGATGGATTAGGAATACAGAGTGTCATCAACGTTATTCAACGCCGGGTTTCGTAAGGGCCGAAAAGAAGGAAAAATTAAAACTTATTTTACCAACAATGGTCAGTATGGTATGGTCCGTCAAAACCCCGTGTTAAAGGCAAGACCTATGTCCAAAGTAGACTTTTTAATCTAATTTTTTTCTACATTTTGAAGTTTTGCTTAGACTTTAATCCTTAAAAGGAGATTGAGTGATTTTATTTAATCTGGCAGCTATAGCACAGTTTCATACTTTTTTTTTTGTGTCTCTGCCTTTCTACGCAGACACTCTACCACCTCCAACATAATCGGAGCCTGTTGCTGTTCGGTCCTTTCATTCTTGTTCTTCTTTTTATTTAAACTAATATATCCAATTCATTATCTTCTTTTATTCGTCCTTTCATATGTCAGGAAATTCTGGCTTCTCTTATTCTCTATATTTATTTTACGTATATATATGTAGTGCTTAACTTTGATTATTGCTGCTAATTTAACGATCTAGGTTCTTATTTTTGAACGTTGTGTTTACTTGCTATTCAGTTTCATACTATGATGGCTGCCGACGTTAACCTACAAACCTAAGGATTTGTAACAATCGCTAGTATTTATTGTAATAGCTTTAAGGAAGAGGGAATAAATAAACTTATTATTATTATTCATCAAAAGTTGTAGGTTGTATTCAAGTAGTTGCATCACTCTCGAGTTATTTTTTTTTAAACCAACATCTATTCTATTTTATTTGGGCATATTGCATATTAATTCCGATGAAACTGGCTAGTATAATATATTAGTATAAGAGTGCCTATGCATTTCTCCAGGGTTAACTAAAATGTCAACTCATCAGTAACCTCATATTCCAAATGACATCAGTCATTACAAGATAACGCAGCTATAAAAACTGATGAGTAATTATACCATAATCCATCAAAAACGACTTGCTATTCAGGTGCGTGTCGATAAATCTGCGTGTTTCACATTTTTTGGAGGCTATTGAATGTGTGTGGGTTGATGATATCGAGTACAAGTAAGTTGTTGCAGCAATTTATAATACAACTAGATAAACCACGAGCTTCGTCTCCGTATCTTTTCAATCACGCTCGGCTCCTATTGGTCTCAGCGTAACTATTTTACTATAATATCTTAGGCACGCCAGCTAAACTAACATTTAAAAAAAATTAACGTAAAAATCAGTTAGATAGTATCGTAGTTCATTATGAGTAACAACATGACACGAGATTATATTCAAGGTGTTCTTTAATAATTAGCGAAACCATGACTTTAGTTTTTTGTTCCGTCGGAGAGTCACGCTTCGGCATGAATGGGCCGGCTCGACCGGAGTGATACCACGGCCTCACAGAAAACCGGTGTGAAATAGCCCTTGAGCTGTGTTTCACCGAGTGAGTGAGGATACCGGAGGCCCATACACCGTCCCCTCCCCCCATTTCCCTCCCCATTCCCCAAAGGCCGGCAACGCACTTGTGACGCCTCTGGTGTTGCGGGTGTCTAAGGGCGGCGGTAATCGCTTACCATCAGGCGATACGTCATCTCGTTTGCCCCTTAACCAATAAAAAAAAAGATCGAGCGTATGCATTGGGTAAGATTCAGATTGATGATAGATACACATTTTGCTTTATAGATTTACAATCAGTAATTCTTTGTAAGGCGCTCATAGCCCAGTTGCACTCGGTGATTAGAAACAATAACTGAGGGTAAGCAACGACGGTGCTGTCAGTACTTGGATGGGTGACCGTTGGTGAAATATTACCATGAGCGTCTCCGTGATTCAGAGGTCACGTTAAGCAGTCGGTTCCGGTTGTTATCATAGGATAACAGTCGTGAAGTTTAGTTGGAGGCCTTTGGGCGGCTTAAAAATATCCAACGGCAAAGATTACGTAGCCTCAACGTTGTCTTGTCAGTCCCCAACCCACACTTGGCCAGCGTGGGGACGTATGGCCTTAGCCCTCTTCTGAGAGGAGACCCGAGCCCAGTAGTGGGACGTTATGGGTTGTTGATGATTTCTTTGTACCGTGCTTATCATCACTCCTACTCGTTTTACAAAAAAGTACATCACTTTTAAATATCTCTTGAGTGTATGTCTACGTAGCTACTAAGTCATTTTTTTGCGACTTAGTTTTGATAAGGTTATTTAGAGTTCACTAAAAATAAAATACTTAACTATAAAAATAGCGTCACAACACAATTCTAGGAATCGTTTCAAAGTATTCGTAACCAACCGATATAGAAAATTAAGTGGGTTTTGTTGTATAATTAGGTACCTAATTCTGTCTGTATCATATAAATACGATGAAAAGAAAGATAATTAATATATTACTATTAGAAAACTATCAAATAATAATAATCATAATACACTAGATTAGAAGAAACACTAGATAAGAAAACTCCATAATACGCATCATATCACCTCATGTCATGTCCTTTCTGCCAATCCGTAGATTTATCAGAAAAAACGAATAAGTTATCCCCGTTTCTGAATTGGAAGTAATGTTCACACTTCGAATTCATATATTATCGTTAGTACGAAATATAAATAGTAAAGAAATATCATAATATTTGCCCTCAATTTTCCTTCATATGGCAAACATATAAAGAGCCGTGTTGGAGGTTACCATTTATCAAAGAACAGGTGCTCATACATATTTAATACTGATTTATGAGACGTTGCTGTATTTGTGTTTATCAGTGGGAATATGTTGCAGCGTTTAAAACTCTCATATAAATTTCGATACTACAACCGGGTTAGAACATTAGACCTAAATAGAACCCAATATCACAAGCGCTATTTTTTTTTTTTTTTTTTATTGAATAGTGGGCAAACGAGCAGACGTATCACCTGATGGTAAGCGATTACCGCCGCTCATGGACACCCGCAACTCCAAAGGCGTCACAAATGCGTTGCCGACCTTTGGGGGATGGGAAAGGGGATGGGGGGAGGGGTTGGGGTATGGGCCTCCGGTATCCTCACTCACTCGGTGAAACACAGCGCAAACGCTATTTCACACCGGTTTTCTGTGAGGCCGTGGTATCACTCCGGTCGAGCCGACCCATTTATGCCGAAGCATAGCTCTCCCACGGTAATTTCCTATCCCCCAAAGGTCGGCAACGCACTTGTGACGCCTTTGGTGTTGCGGGTGTCCATGGGCGGCGGTAATCGCTTACCATCAGGTGATACGTCTGCTCGTTTGCCCACTATTCAATAAAAAAAAAAAAAAGAGATCCTACCTAGTTTTAAACTACCCCGTGTGAATAATCTTCTTTGGCATTATTATTAGTAAATAAAATTACAGTTTTAAATACCTTTTTTCATTTATCTGATTCTGCTGAAAATCGGTAGAAGAACTTGGCTGAAAATCATCAATAGACAGTACACAGTGATAATTGCTGTCCCGTTTTCGCGCAAACCGTAATTCTTTAAGACAAATCCCCATTGAAGCAATTCTTCCATTCAATTGACTTAGAATAGTATTACACCGACATAAAGTACAATATTAGGTGTTACAACATCTATCAATTACAGACGGACAGACGAAACTGACAAGGGTAGAGTTAATTTAGCAAAAGTTCCTTGTTACAAATCTTGTACTTTCGTTAAATTAATTGACTGTGATGCTTTTGTAGGGACGTTTTATACTTTAGTTCATTTTTAAGGTGAATATACTCTTTGTAACCAATTTGTTGAAATAAACAGAACAGATTTAAATGAAATATAGTCTATATACTCGTAAAATCCAATTCTCTCAAATCGCAACGTGATTCTTTGAAAGTAAAAAGTTGTGAGATTTGATTGTGGCACCGCGGCGACAACTGCTGAATTTGAGTATGGTATGATCTGCAAATATTTGTTTTGGAGTTTGGGTGTTTTCTATATATAATCTCTATATATTTACAAAAATATATATATGTATTCATATCAATTGTCTTGGTCTAAAAGTGTTTGGGACTAGATTTATTTTGTCTTTAATATTTCGACTTGGTGGAGCCGACATGTACAAAGCTATCGTTGTCTTATTTCACATCATTTCAGTTTTTCCTTGTCTCATATAAAATGAATTGTCTGTCATCCATGAAATGTATAGGATTGACAAATGGTAAAGTGTGTTGTTTTTGTTTCGTACATTTATCCTCGGGGACTTCGTTTTGTACTTCTGGTAAACGATTTTTTTTTAAGTTTTCACTCGTGGTCTAGATTGAATTAAAATTTATTTTATCAATTGATTCATTTGTTCTTTGGAATATTTATTTATCTGAATAAAAAAAAAAATATGTGCAGATTTAAAATAAAAAAATTACTTACGACAATCGTTCTGCCACTAGCAAACTGACTTTTAAAAAGAGTGGCCATGAGTTCCTTTGCCAATATTCTTCTCAGCTAAGGCTTTACGCATTTTGAAAACTGGAAGTTATAGATCGACACAAGCAGGCAGTAGATTTTTTCGTTTTCACCTAATTTACCTTGACAATCCAGCACATCCTGTGGCGTCCGTTTGTATCGATCTATGATTTTTAACTGTGGTTTCAATGTAACGTTCATAAATGTCCGTTAAAGCTCAGTTGTAAACACTCAGACATTCCAGAAGGTCGCACATTTGTATATACCTAATTGTGCTTAAAATTGTTTTACAACCTGCTTAAGTTTTACGATTCGGCTTACGTAGATATTCATTTTAGTAGAATTGTCTTTGTCAAAGTATTGCGGATATTTTGGGGACGTTAACTATATCTATTGGACGACAGCCAGAACGTGGCAGCCATAGTGGCGCCTGAGGGTTCGCTTTGAGCAATATAATATAGTGTACATTGCGCAACGGCATGAAACTTGCTTTCAATGTGATTTTAGTTTGTGTTGTCGTATGAAACTATTTCTTTTTCTTTTATTTTGGATGGGGGGGGGAGCAAACGAGCAGACGTATCGCCTGATGGTAAGCGGTTACCGTCGCCCATGGACACCCGCAACACCAGAGGCACAACTGCGTTGTCGGCCATAGGGGGATGGGGGAGGGGATGGATTATGGGCCTCCGGTATCCTCACTCACTCGGTGAAACACAGCGCAAGCGCTATTTCACATCGGATTTCTGTGAGGCCGATCACTCCGGTTGAGCCGGCTCATACATGCCGAATCGTGGCTCTCCCACTGGACTGAACGTTGAAATGATTTTGTGTCTTTACAGCGATTTTTGTATCAATATGTTGTAGTTTATAATATTTCTGAATTAGATTTATGGTCATGTTTTTGTTTAGTTTAGACATTATTTCTCCATCCTAGTTTGTACTTGTGTTCTTTTATATTTCACGTATGAATGAACCCCTCATGCATACAAATGTGTGTGTATGAAATATACGAATTTGAAAAATTTACTAGGCTTTCCTTTTGTTTGTTATGCTATATCAGCTGTCGGGGGGTGAATAAATTTGAATATTTATTTTCTGTTGGATGATTTACATCAGAGGACAGCCCCATAAACTTTGGGGAAAACAAATAAGAGTGACAGAATGTACCAAAAGTATAAACTGACAAACAGTGATTTAGGTACTTGATATTAAGTGCTGTTTTATCATCATCATCATCTTATCACAGTCCACTGCTGGACATAGACCTTTCACATTGATCAAACATTTTTAAATGTATTATTATGTATTGTACTATTAATTTAAAAATCAACTTTAGATAATTTCTACAACGACTTGTTTTCATAATATCTTGAATAAAAAGCCAAAAGAAAGGGATGATATATATCTCTATAATAAAACCCTAGTTTACTACAACACAGTCTCGATCTCTTAGGTTATCCTACTAATATTTTTTTTTTTTTTTTTTTAAAAAGACAACTCCCGCATTAGGAATATACATCCTGTGTCGCGGGGGACTTTACAAACATACATCTAACGGACACAAATAACACCCAGACTCAGGACATTTGTTGCTCTTTCACGCAAAAACTACTGAATGGATTTTGATGAAACTTTACAATAATATAGCTTATACATCAGAATAACACATAGACTACAATTTATAACGATATTAGCTTCGCCACGCGGCGTTGGCCGCGGTTATTGTCGTACCGTGGGTAGCACCGTGGTGTTCAGCTAGTTTTCATTGGATTTTAAATTAATTATCTTTTGTTTTTAAAATAAAAGACACGCTTAAAAAGTCAGTATAAACAAACAGGTGAAGCTTATAAAAGTGTGGATAAATATGAAGACAATTAGACGGAAAATAGTTTTAGCTGTTTGTCATAGTTTAAAAAGTTCGTTATTTTACGTAAAAAATACTAGGGTTGTAATCTGTACAAATACTCGTATATGAGAAAGTGTAACCTAGAAAGTATCATCAAAAAAAGAACAGCAAACCAATTTGTTCTTCAAAATTGAATTACGAACTTCTTTAATTTCCGCGATTTATTATTTCCTTCTTTCTTTTTAACACGCACAGAAAAAGTTTGTGAATGTAGTAGCAATTTATTATGTTTGTTTACGCGTGAACCAAATTTATTGCTGTTGTTCTGTAGTTTAGTTCAAAAATTGCCTCGATTTTGCTCTTTTTCCGATCCACTTTGCCTGTGTTCAAAGGGTTTATGAAGCTAAGAAATATTTTCTTGACAGAATTGAGTCTTTATGAGTGAACTTAAATAAAAAAAACCATATTATACGTAACGATTTAGCTATGGTACAAATACTTTGACGAGTCTGGTAAAAATAAATGTATAGGTGACGCTTTTTTTTAGATTACATACCTACCTATGTAAATGGTAGTAAATGATACAAGTCTTTTATCGATATTATTTGGATTTCATTAAATGGCCATACTCAAATAATTGGACTGAATTCAACCCCTTCCCCCATCCCCTTCCTCATCCTCAAAGGCCGGCAAAGCACTTGTAACGCCTCTGATGTTACGGATGTCCATGGGCAGCGGTAATCGCTTACCATCTGGCGACAAGTTTGCTCGTTTGCCACCATTCCAAAAAAAACACATTTATTACACTAAAATTTCGTTATCAAATCAAATTTACTTATAAATAAGCTGCAACATAAAATTGTAATTTTAAAAGAAAATTTAACTACGTGTTATATAAATAAATAATTATCAGTAAAAACCCAATCTAAAACCTTTAAAAAGCAATTCTTGTAATTTGAATCACGGAAACGGCTCCAACGATTTTCATGTAATTTATTTGTTATTTGCAGCTGACAACTAGTTAAGCCTATAGCGAGAAGCACCACCCTCAAATGCATGCAGTATTATTTAAATTATTACGTGTATTTAAAATATAATCTTTCTAGATTATACTAAAACATCACCATTTCTATTTTCCGTATTTATTGCGACCTTTTCCAAGTTCAAAGACTTCAAAGAGCTTTTGATTTTTTACTACTTAATTGGAGTTGAAGATTTGTATTTAAAAGTTAATCAGCAAAATATTGGAAGACCTTATTTTTATTGCTATACTTTTAAAGACTCGCTTTTTCATTGCTGCAGTTCAGTTTACGAGAATATTATTTAAAAGTTTTAATGAATTTTAGGCTATATGAATAGTTTCAATTAACGATGTAAATAAGTAGTAGTCAGAAATAATTAGTGTTTAGTTTTTAAGCAATGTTAATCTAGATACTTACCTTAGCTAATAATATTGCTGTAGTAACTCAGTTAAGAAAAGAGTTCAATCTACCACATAACTCTTTTTTACCTCTAATAGTCATGATAGTAAAATAAATATAGTTTTAAAGAGAGATCTTCCTTGGCAACGAAGTCAGCTAAGTTTGACAAACTTAGTAACTACTTACCATTGAACGGTAGATATAACTTCCCTGTTAACAAAAGACGACAAACAAACAAAAAGTTGGCAAAGTTGGGAGTGTTGCCAACTTCTTACAATTAATTTCCAATTGTTTACAAACTCTGTAGTCTGGGGAAGTTATTAAAAGTTTTGCGTTTTGACACCCTTGGAGACAGTAACAGTTGGGAAGTTTCCGATAACAAGCTCTCAGAAATATTGATGTTGGGTAAATAACTTATTTAAATACTTTAATGTAATAAAATGTAATTTATATAAAGCAATTGTGTGAAATATATAAATATTTCGTTCCCAGTCCAAAACTAAGTAGAACTTGTATTATGGGTACTAAGGTAACTTATAAAAATACATATTCTTATAAAATAAAACATCCGATTCTTAAAAAAATAGATTTAATGCAAATCTACAAATAGTTTTGAATTTATAATTTTCAAAAGCAGGTAATTACACAATTACAAAAACTATGCGGTAAGTGAGGTAGAGATGTTAAATGTTCGACAATCGACGAAAGAAAATAATGAACGATGCCACCAATTGATCCCGCTTATATATGTTCTGTCGCGTCACTCGCTATTACTAGAGGTGTTGCCACACTTGCCACTCAACATTATTATATATTTATTTTTGTATTTTTTTTTATTTCATATATCTTTATTGTATACACGAGATAAATACATAACAAAAGATGAGTTACAAAGTTGGAAACGTAACAATTGGCGGTCTTATCGCTCACGGAGATTTCTTCTAGAATATAAAATAAAAATAAAAATAAAAATAAAAAAGCCTTATATTTCCAGTTTAGAAAAAAAGTTTCTTACATCTAATTATAAATAAATGTTTACTACCTATACCATATTAACAAAAATATATAAAAAGTAGAGAAAGTAATGTTGCTTAAATTAGCCTAGTATACATATCTAGTTGTTACTAGTATGATTATTACCAATATAATGTATATAAAAACTATATTTGGTAGGTAAGCAGGTATTGTGTTGTACTGGAACCCCTCTCAGGTGAAGGCCTCCTCCAAAGCTTTCCATTTCTCTCGGTCTTGGGCTATTTGTTGCCATTTTGGGCCGGTAATTTTTTTAATATCGTCTTCCCACCTAGTGCAGGGTTCTGACATTATAAGTTAGTATGTAGAGATTTTTATTACTACTTATTGGTTTTTCCTTTTGATCTTTTGGTGGTGTCTTTGGAGGGTTTTGGTCGTATTCTTCCACGGTGACCAGCCGGCTTGGAAGATGTTTCATTTTTTGACTATTTTCAGTGTAATTTTGTACGTGAGAGGGGGTCTTTAACTGCTATATATCATTAGTTTTGGTTTTCTGATTTCTCGATGTGTTGGTTGGGTGTTTTGTCTGGAAGAAGTTCAATATGCCTGGTTTTATTGGCCCCTCCGATAGACTGGATGATCTTTGTAAAGTAATCCTAGTTTTGTTTTTCTTATTAGCCTGTGTTTTGTGTTCACCGCTTGGGTTTGTGCACATGGTAATACTTTCAGGGGAGGTTGAAAGCATTCTTTTATTATGACTTGATGTATTTGAGTTTTTATTCATAAATACTATTTTATCATATTTGATTTTAACTGAGTTCCCTTTCTCTTTTTCAATTCGCACTTGCTCTTGTAGCTCCTTCCTTTTATTTAGGACATACTTAGGATAGTCTTCTTTTATGTAGTACGGGGTATCCTCTAGTACTTTTTTCTGCTTAAATATGGATATTTTTATACCAAGTGTCGAAACAGTGATAATTATTGGTCTTGGCCTGTCCCCTTTTTTTCCAATTCGCTTAGCTTCCTGTATGTCGCGTAGGTCTATCTTTATAGAGAAGTGTTGATTTATGAAATTCATAATAATATTTTCTAAGTTGTGGTATGACGATTCAGTTTCCTCTAGACCAAAGAGAACTATATTCCTTTGTCTAGCTTGTTTTTCGAGGAAATATAACCTTTTCTCCTGGTCGCCCACTCTATCCTTGAGGTTTTCATACTTTTCTTCCAAGTTCTTAAATTTCAAATCTAATATATTATTTATATTTTGTGTTACTTGCTCTGTTACACTTTCTCCGCTTTTCTGGATAGTTATTTTTTGTTCATCTAACTCTTTTTGAATTTTTTGTAGTGCTTTTAAAACTTCCTCCATGCTAAAAAAAAATAGTGTTGTTTATAGTTTATGCAACTAGTAGTGCCCTCCCGTGTCGCACTTTCGAACTATCGTCGAATTGCGACTCGACTCTGACTATTAATCGATAGGCGATCACCGCTTTGTAACTTGTTGTAGTTCCTCTGGACCACAACAGATGGCGTTATTGACTATGTAGGTTTTAGGTTCTTCTGACTTGCTGAATCATGATTCTTGTGATGAGTTAGGTTATAATTTATTTGTTATTTCTTGACAAGTCTTCACCATTTGTTTAAACAACACTACACGCAGCACACCCGCGTCTGGTCTCTCAATTTGGCTTTTGTTTCGAGAAAGGCACTTTAAATCGTCACTGCAACAGTTTATTTCGCTTGGAGATATTTCACTAATTTATTGTTTATTGCACTCGTTTTTAGACACTGTCCACAATGTATGTTGAGGATTTGATGTTTATTTATCACTTTTCTTCTTTTAAATAGATTTTTATGCACTTAAGCTTTTTAATCAGAAAAAATATTACGGAGACGATGTAAACAGTCGCACAGTGGCGCCCCTCTGTCCAGAATATAATGTGTGTTATAATTTTAAGGTAGTATATACACTAGTAACACACCATCAAGTAAATATTCAAACAATAAATAATATAGAAAAATGCATACATATACCTACACATATACAAACATACATATTCATATCAGACTACAATTCATATTTTAAATAATGAATCTCAAAATTGTTCATTACATGTTATACAAATAATTATGTTATATTATAATATATTATGTTATATTGTTATTAAAACCGATTGAACTGGTAGCCGACCCCAAATAATCTTGGGAATAATAAACGCTAGAAAGATGATGATATACATGAAAAACGCCCTAACTCCGAAACAAATATTTCCATATCATAAAAACATTTGGTCCAGCCCGGGAATCGAACCCGAAACCTCAAGCACAGCACTCGCATACCCTTACACTGCACCACCGAGGCAGTCGAAATAAGAGAGTAAAACAATATTACTATGTAGTGACGAATTAAGAATACGGTATGTGACTATCCCTATTCATCTGGTATGTGTCGAAAAGGAGTAAACTACCCATGATAAAACATTACTGCAAAGAGAAGAAAAAGTTAAAACAAACACTATCCGCTTCTGGCCATTGTGTTGTAGTAGAAAAAAACTACTACATGGTTTTGTTCTACGTAGTTACGTAGGTACGTTTTAAAAGGTGAATATTCAGCAGTGTACTATAAAAGCCTGTTGACGATGATTAATGAATTTAAATTTTGTGCAAAGGCAATACTTTTTTCTTCTTAAATAATTACTAAATGTTACGTAAAAGAAATTCCTACCTAAATAACTTCGAATTAAAAGCTTTTGCACAACAAGTAATTTTTAAAACAATTTATGAATGTTGTGAACAGAAATGTGATTTTAGAAATTTCAATCACAAGTTTTGTTTATTAAATTCTCAACTGAATACTCCTCAATATTCTTTATGTATTTTTTTAAATCTTTATTTACGTAGCTTAGCCACAATTATGACTATGTGGCTCCATCCTTGCCACTTTTTTATTTTACATTATACTTCCATATTCAGAATACAAATCATATAGGCTTTAGCTGGCCAGGATGCCGTTACATCTTCCAGCTTCTATCAACTTATCATTATTCTTTAGATTTTGACCCTATTTATGTATAATATGAGATATAGAGAATACCTTTATATATAATATGAGAACTAGCGTTTTTCCTTCGCTCGCTTGTTATCGATTTTGTTAATTACTATTTTGACATTACAACATTTAATAAATCGATGAATGCCGGGGGCACGCACGAAAAAGGATGACTCATAGTCCCGTATGCTCAATGTCCCGTTATGCTAATAATACGCTTGCGCAAATGATTCAATTTTATTCATAAAATTATGCAAAAATTTCATCAATGTTTTGTTATAACGTTGTCACATTAAACTATCGTCCGTAAACTGACTATACGGACAACCAATTTTTAGTTTGAAACCTAGATCTTAATTGATTTTTCTTTATGACCACAAGACTTGATGCAATTTTGCAACTGGAGTAGGAAGTATGGATTAAATATAAACCCAACTAAAACACAAGTAATTATAGTGGGTAGTTCCAGGCTGCACTGCAAAATTAACTTTCAGCAAATACCAGTTGTGTGTTGCGATGGGACGGTTGTTCCATATAGTGATAAGATAAAAAACTTGGGTATATGTATGGATAAGTACCTATCCTGGAACCCTCAGATCAGGGAAGTTAGTCGCAAACTATTTGCTGCAGCAGGATCTCTGCGAAGGCTACGGAACTTCCTTCCAACTAATACTAAAGTTACGCTCGCACAATCACTTCTGCTCCCCATCCTTGACTATGGCGATGTCAGCTATCTGGATGTCACCGAAGACCAATTGAACAAACTTGAGCGACTCCAAAACTTATGCATTAGATTTATATTTGGATTACGTAAATATGATCATATCTCAGAGTTTCGATCTAGGCTCAAGTGGCTACCAATACGCTTTCGCCGGAATCTGCATATTCTTACTCTTTTAGACAGTGTTCTGTTTCATCCTCACACACCCCCTTATCTCAAAGAACGTTTTAATTTCTTAAAAAATACACATTGCAGAGACCTGAGGTCATCGGAGAATTTAAAACTACAAATGCCAACACATTCCACTCAGTTTGCGGACAATTCTTTTACTGTGCAAGCGGTAAGGCTTTGAAACAACCTGCCTCATAATATCCGACGAGCGAAAACTTTGACTATGTTTAAAAAGCTGGTGAGGGATTACTACTTATCATTGTGAATACTTTTGGTTTCTTTTTATATAATATATATATATATATATATATATATATATTAGTCTGTATATATACATATGTATTTCAGTGTGTATATGTATTAATTAGGGTATAGGTGTGTATGTGTGGTGTGAATAATGTATAACATTTGTGTATGAATCTCTACTGATATTTTTAAATATTCATGTGTTACCAGTGAGTAAGGTACTCTAGATTTTAAAATGCCCAATGTCCGTGCTATGGTTGTCTGGAAGAAATCATCGTGAGCGATAAGACCGCCAACTGTTATACATCCTTACATGCTTTTAATCATTTTGTAATACTGTTTTTTTTTATTTGTGTATACAATAAAGATAAATAAATAAATAAATATCATCATTTTTAAGGTACACCATTTTAAGGCTCATTATCGTTAAAAATCGTGTAAAGGAATTAAAATCTGCAAATTTACTAGCTTCTTAGAAAGTTTCTAAATTTTGCCATCTAACGACTAGCGTAAACTGTTTTTTCGTTGCCAATTTCGTTTTGTATAGAAATACAAAAATACGTTACGTCAAAATTTGTTTTAGTTAAAATATTCCAAACTACAATGCAGCAGATCTTAGAGAATTAATCTTGAAGATAATACTATGTTATGTTTACTAAATTTATGGTAGACAGCAAAACAATAATGTATTTACTCACTGGCTTTTATTTGAATCGGGATTAATATATTATAACATATTATAGTATGTCTTACTTGAGAAATTATGTGTCACTAATATTATCATAATTTAACCATTCGATATTTATCTACGAATATTAAATAAAAGTTCTAGAAAATTGAATACTGCCCGAGTCCCACCGAATATGCTACAATATTACGAATCTCGCAAATCTTATTATATAAATGAATTGATGTTGTGTAATAAAAATTCGATAATGGTTCCACCGATTTTACTTATTTTATTCTTAAAATATTTATAGAAGTACATCCTTTTGAGAGACACAGACTAAAATGCGTAGGTAAAGATAACAAGGCGTAAGTCAATATTTTCAAGCACATACTCATTTTATTCTTGTAATTGGTATTGGTTTCTCAAAAATAGTTTCCACTCTTCAGCCAGATACAAAAAATAACATTTGCTCTAACTGTTACTACTCCGCTATTCATATTTTTTACTGATTGAAGGCCTCAACCCTTTTTTTTCTTTTTCGTTGACCATTTCTGTTTGATTATGCAGTCTGTTGGTAGTTTTCTGTTTGTACAGTGTGTTTCCGTAATTGCTTGTGAATATTTATAAAACATTCATTGCCGTTTGCTTTTGATGAAAACCAGAGCATGGTTTTCTGTTTCCATTTAACTGTCTTTTATAGTTTACTTCTGTAATTGGCTAGATTGGTGACTATATAACCTTTCATAAATTTAGTCATTTGTATTTTGACCCTGTTATTTTAACTCCTTATATTCATTCTCAGTGATATGTATGATGATGGTCTGCCATTGGTGGTGAAACCCGTTTTAGGAAACTTTTTGGTTGCCATACTGTAAGTGTGCTTTTGGAAAAGCTTGTATAGTTTATCAATGAAATCGCGATCTGCAGATAACTTGTAATGAAAGATCAGCGAGGTAAATTATTTGAGAGGCCTCGTTCGTGATGCAAATGTACTCGAGCTTGATTTATCGAATATTTTAATGGGGCGTTGGAGCATTGATGGTGTTAAGAATGAGGGCTATGTTCAAATAGGTAGTGAATCATGGTGATGTAATAAGTTAATACGTCTATAAGTTTGGCTTAAATGTGTTTCGAGTACCTATTTAACATATTTTAACTCTGAATGATAACTCATCAACAGCCAATAGTCCACTGCTGGACATTGACCTCTCTGAAAGATACACTTTAAAAATGATTCTTCTTTTACAAAACAAAGCATTAACGCTCTGTAATCATTTGTAACATTCTTAAACAAATTTTAGAGCAAGTAAATTTTTAATAAAGTCTGAAGAAAACGCAAATAAAATGGGCAAAGCATGGTTAAGTGAGCCCGGTGACTTTATAGAACACCTGGTGTCTTAAGGAATATTTTGTGGAACCCTTTATGTAAATATTACATCAAAATAAGTAGGCCCTCGTGTAATGTGAATTTTACGTGAATATATATCAGAAAGGTTTTTCTGAATATTTTAGGACAAGGTTCGGTATGACTGCTGAAATATAAATAGGATTTTATAGAGTATTTTAGGTTTGGGATATATCATTCCGTCACTGAAATTTTTATAACATTTTAGTGTGTGTGTAACATACTCGTAACATGCCAATGCCAATATTAGCTCTGTTTGAATTTTACTTATATTTATTCCAATAAAATATGTTTAACTTTAGTATTCTGTTTCTGAAGCTCTATGGATGGGTGAGGTGGTTAACAATTCTTAATAGATTCAGACCATATTGTGCCTTGCTCAGCCTTTGATCCCGGTTATTATAAACATGGCATGGAGATACTTTGATTGGCGAGGAAGGAGAAAGGCCGAGCCGTGGGCATGTTTCTTGGTAGAAAGTAGACTATGTTAAGGACATACGAATTTAAAGTATCTTGATGTCAAATTTCGTTGTAATTGGAGCAGCGATTTAACCGTGGAAGCGTAATGGACAGACAGACAGATAGACAAACAGAGTTACTTTTTATTCAATTTGTCGGTTAGACAGAACTATATATATTTGTATGGATATCATTAAATGTTTCAGTTTTCAATAAAGAAACACTTAAATAGATTTTTATTCAACATTAAATTCTTCCTTTTCGATCTGTCGACACCAAATATTTTTAGCCTTATAAATATGAATGCTTAAGATAAAAATACGTGAATGTACTGCCGAATTGGCTACAAATAACTTTAGGATTCTTCTCACGTCTTTAGAGTGACTATTGCGAATGATTATGAGGACGATATACTGTATTGTACACAATACTTCAGGCTAAGTACTTACCGTTTGCCATTCGAATTCTTTGATCTTTTCTTAATGTTTTCTTTATAATGTTGAAGTACACTTTAAGAGTTCATCTATTGGACACTAACAATATTTTAAAATTATTTTCGTATTCGAATTACTTATAGAAACAGTTAATTTTGATTATTAAAACTGCTCAGTATCACCACAGAGTAGAGCGGCAGGTTCTCCAGGCCAAGAACTGATAATAATAGTTTTGCTGAAATATTAAATGTTGATCTTTCCTCATCAGTGTGTATCTCAGTTTTTTAGACTTGTTCTTTAACTATTATCACTACTGTACTTGACGTTCTAGTTTTAAGTGGTCAAGTTTTCTCTTGAATCACACATTTTATATTACTTCTACTGTTAAAGGTGATAATGTCATCATCTTCCTAGACTTTATCTATTTTAACAAAAAATATTTGAGGTCGGTTACTGGTTCAATCGGTTTTATTTGAACATCAGTTTTTTCTACGGAGCCACATTCATCGGACCTCTGCACCTCTGAGGGCCAAATGAATTGCAAGGGTGGAAAACACCCATATTCCATATTTTACCGTGGGAGAGCCACGCTTCGGCATGAATGGGCCGGCTCGACCGGAGTAGTACCACGGCCTCAAAGAAAACCGGTGTGAAATAGCGCTTGCGCTGTGTTTCACTGAGTGAGTGAGTATACCGAAGGCCCATATCCCAACCCCATTCCCCTCCAAAGGCCCTCTTGATCCGCATTCGCTTCCGCTAACAACTACTAGCCCAATAGAGCAAGGTGATATAGTATCTATGAACAGACTAGTAGCTGATACTTTTGTTCAATAATAAGTGATATTTACTTAAATTATCCATTTCTAGGAAGCAAATTTCGCGCAGTCCTCCACTTATAAAGGTAAATTACGATCGAGATTTCACGAACATATCCTATTTACATTTTTAACGCTCCGGATTGCATTGTGAGCTATTCCACTTCAAATTTCCTCCAAGCCTATTAATGAAAATTATTTTAAGTTAATCTTGAGTAAATTTGAAAACCATTTACTTTAATTAATATAAACTAAATAAAAAATTAGTATTACGTGGTTTCCTTAAAACCCTAACATTTCCCACCGTTTACATTTTTACAGCACAGCGTTTAAATATTTGTCCAGTAAATAAAGAACAAGTTACCTCGTTGGAGGTTTGTGAAATTAAAAATGAACATAAAAAAATACAGGCGCATTGGGTAGCGCCACATTGCGTATTCTGAAATTCTATTTGACAGTACAGAGAATTCAAATATCAATATAATACAGTTCGCGATACCGTGAAAACCGTCAACATAGTCTATTTTGTGGTAAAGTCAATACTGTATGTAAATAGTGTTTGAAAAGCTGAGTCAAACATAACGTTTTCAAATAATGGTAATAGAGAATAATAGTAATCGTAATAATAGTCATTTGTTAGTAGTTTCTGTTGGAAATAACATACGAGCTCATATATTTCTAGAGGGACTTAACGCGAGAAGCAATGTGTATGTAATTTCCAATTATTTGCGTTCAATCAATTTAAACCTTTTTTACTTTCTTTGTAAAATAATGAACAATAAAATATATTTAAGACCCAAATATCTGGTTTTAGATGTTTTCTGGCACATAAACTGATACAAAACCAGTTCCATAAGGAAACAGTACATGCAAGTTGAAAACAAAACACAATCCATCTATTTCGTGATAGAAACAACTTTCTTCTTCAACCTTCAGTCACCTTCTATTTTAAGGATTTGTAATATATTTTTTTAAATATAGGAAGGTTTACATCAACATTAATATATGATATAAAAAAAAATGATATAAAGAGTGTTTGTTTCTTTTAAATTACTGACTTATAGTTCATATTATAAGCAAAAATGTAAAATTAAAAATCATTTTAGGTGTCAATAAAAGTAATCGAAGTATCAATTAAATAATAATAACAATATCAATTGGTCAAACATTTAATAAATATTTGTTCTTTGAAATATGAGGTTAATATTGTTTTCAAAGATTGTTCTTGATGGTATTATTGATCCAAGGTAACATTTTAGAAACATTGGTGTAAACTCCTGGTAAAACGGCACAGCCTGCACCAAAAGATGTTACGCCGACTTGAACACCTTCCCACGTCAAAGGTCCTCCACTATCACCCTGTAATAGATTATTTAAATACCTGTGAATTTATACTACCATATTTTGAAATAAGATCTAGATCAGTTTACGAACTGGAAGTGGACTAGAAGTCTCACTTATTTGTGATTTGGGTGGTGATGGATTAAGAACACAGAGTGTATATACTCCTATTCATCTCACCAAAGTCCTAAGAGCCGACTAAGGGAGCAAGCTGCGCAGGAAATCATTGCTGCAAAGAGGAGAAAAACTTGAAAGAAACCTTATACTAACCAACTCATAAGGTCAGCGTGGTACAGTAGGTCGGAATCTCATTTCTAAGACTAGGCTCATACCCAGATGTGAGAAGACTCACTGCCCATAGTAAGTACCTTTAGTAAGTTTTTAGTGGGGGTAAACGAATAGACGAGTGAATACATCTACCTTTGGATACCTGCAACTCAAAAGTCACAAAGTGTGTTGTTACCCATTGAGAATACCGAATCTGATGTCATCCATCTGTCGGTCTACTGAATAGATGGTTTCGTCTCTAGCAACCAACTCTTTCGGTGAAAAACTATCAAGCGTAGTACTCTCACGAGTAACCCATATCATCATATCAATAGTATTTAACGTCCACTGTCACCCATAGATGAAGTAATTTATACAACAAACTAATAGTATTTATGCAAAACTTTAAGCAGTTTAAAACAGTCAAATATCACATCCACACAGACGCATCATACTTGTAACCTTCTTAAGTTTGTGAGTATGTTTGTTGCTCTTTCACGCAAAAACTACAGAATGGATTTTGATAAAACTTTACAATAATATAGCCTATACATCAGAATAACAAATAGGCTACAATTTATAAAGATACTAGCTGACTTATGCAACTTCGTCTGCTTCTCGTCAAAAGAAATGTTTTTTCCCAATTAGTAAATTGTGATATAAACTATCCTATCTCTCAAGTTGGATCGAACTGCACATGGTGTGCGAATTTTATTATAATCGGTTAAGTGGTTTAGGAGTCCATTGAGGACAAACATTGTGACACGAGATTTATATATATTAAGATTAGACTCGCTTTGCGGCGTTGCCCGCGGTTATTGACGTACCGCGGGGTTCAGCTAGTTCTAAATAAACCAAAGAAAACGCTTGTAGATTGTAACTAACCGAACTGTCAATTTCTTTTGTAGAACATTATAGTACCTGACAAGAGTCCCTTCCGTTACCACCAGCGCAAATCATTCTAGCAGTAATTGCTTTCAACATTCTGCTGTAGGACATGCGGCATTTCTTCAAACGCACCAAGGGTAGTTTGACTTGCCGCAGAGTTTCAGATATCTTTCCTTTGGGCTGTGAAATTATACATAAATAAATAAACTAAATCTAAAAGAAATCATAATTAATCAAGCGGTTACTATGACAGAAGTGTAGGTTTCGTTCATAAAGTAGCATAAGTCAAATGCAGTGATAATTTAACCAATTTACAAGCCTTTTGTGATAATGATATCAACACTTTTCGGTTTAAAGAATAAAATAGCATCTTCTAGACTCTATATCTCAACAGTGCTAGCTGTGTTGTCATTAATATCGGGATTATTGCTTGACTTCCACGCAATGTTTTTATTTTATTTGTGTACTACCATACTACATTATTTTCTTTTTTATTGTTTATTTTTTGGCTAACTTCCAGAAACCCACAATTCGTTTGGGTAATAAAAATCCGGAACACGATAAACTTTGATCGCCTTTGTTGTAACTGGCAGATTTAATGAAGCTCTGTGTCCCCGATCTGAATCACTCATGCCACCGACTTAAGCTTGGTAATCATCAAACTTGGCACAGTGAGAATCTAATCTTTATTTATAAAAGTAATTGAGTTTTAATTAAAATAAACTTTAAAATTGCTTTATGAAATTTACGTTATATTAATTTATAAATTTCCCTTAACCTTTTCGTAAAATACAATGATACTGAAACAAAAGGTTTTGTTCAAAATTTGTACCGTTTCCAATTAATAGCTAAAATCTCGGAGAGTTAAATGGAACTTTATCTAAATTGTATCAAGAAAATGGTGTGCTTTTAATTTATAAACATTTAAATTTACTATTACTACCACTATTAGCTATCTTATAGCTTATAGGAATTATATAATATATTATATTATGTAACTTAGGAATATATGTTAAACCTAAATTTATGTATCAATTTACAATCCTTTGTATGATATTTTAGGAGCATACATATATATTACTTTTTAAACACATTCATTTAAAATTTGCAAATGTTAAACTATGCATCGTGTGTAGAATAAGTACAGAAAGCTAATATTTTTTTTAAATAGGTTTTATATTTTATACATATTCTTATATCATGGTAAATAGGCACATAAAATATGAGTTCAAATTAGTTACAAAATAAACAAAGAAAAATTTAAGCATACATTGGAAGTAATAATAAAAAAATGTTAGCTTTAGCTTTTAGAATGACATTGTGGTGAAGATTAATGATATAAAGCTACGTTGACAAATTGCGATTTTTTATTACCTTAGGCCTGAAGACTTATTTTCGATACAAGAATTCGAGAATAGACTAGCAAAATTAGGTTCGAGAATAATGATTTCTATTAGATGTTTTTTATTGTGCAAATATTTATTAAGCTTACATTTCTATATTATCAACCTAAAATAACAGAAGTTGTGCTGTCGTGTTTCGTTGGTGAGTGCGAGATCGGAGGCTCAATGATGCAGAACCATTTCATTAGGCCGCCATAGTGTGAGTCACCATGCTGCATTGTTGCATTGTCTGCATTTGTAATGAGTATGGTGACCACCACTCTTGGATTCTGCTCATGCAGAATATGCTCAGGTAGAGTAGTCACTTTGGCAGGCTCACACATAAAAAATACATATTTCGCTTTTTTAAATAGTAACAACATTTTTTTTATGTATTAGCGGGCAAACGAGCAGACGTATCGCCTGATGGTAAGCGATTACCGCCGCCCACGGACATTCGCACCACTAGAGGCGTCACAAGTGCGTTGCCGGCCTTTGAGGAATGGGAAGGGGGAGGGCAAGGGGTTGAGTATTTGCCTCCGGTATCCTCACTAACACACTAACATTTCACACCGGTTTTCTGTGAGGCCGTGTTATCACTCCGGTCGAGCCGGTCCATTCATGCCGAAGCGTGGCTCTCTCTATAATATTGGTTTAAATCTTTGTTCCATTTAAGTGTTGTAAAATTCCTTTTGACATTTTTTTCAATTAAAGAAATGTAAATAATGTGAAGAGTGAATAATTAAATAAAGTAATAGTTGCCGTGCATTAATATTTTAGACTCTTAGGCAGTCATTTAATATGTTAAAAAAGTAAATTAAAAAGATATCTTAGACCGTAGTTCGTAGTTTTGTTTAACCTATGCTTCGGTTGAAAAATGTAATAATAAATAATAATAATAATAAATATTTCAGACATCTAACACACAACACCATCTAGTCCTAACCTAAGCAGAGCTTGTGTTATGGGTACTAGACAACTGATATCAATACTTATATACTTTTTATATATATAGTATATCAAGGAACATCCTTATCGTTATAAACAGTGCCTTATATCTGAATCATAAATAGGCCACAGCGAGAGCAACGAACGGTAACAGAGGTATTAATTAAAGCGCTATTGTGAACGTGCAATTAGTGGAGCATAAATTATATTATGCTACATTCTTGGGCTTATTTCTTTTCTGACAGTTTTGTTATTGTACGAGAAATTAGTTAATGATTTTCATAAGAATTTCCGTGGGAGAGCTATGTTTCGGCATGAATGGGTCGGCTCGACCGGAGTGATACCACGGCCTCACAGAAAACCGGTGTGAAATAGCGTTTGCGCTGTGTTTCACCGAGTGAGTGAGGATACCGGAGGCCCATACCCCAACCCCTACCCTCATCCCCTTTCCCATCCCCCAAAGGTCGGCAACGCACTTGTGACGCTTTTGGTGTTGCGGGTGTCCATGGGCGGCGGTAATCGCTTACCATCAGGTGATACGTCTGCTCATTTGCCAACTATTCAATAAAAAAAAAAAAAAAAAAAAATTTATTGTTTCGGTCAAATTGTATAGCTTTTGCATGCGACTCGGCTCGTGTGTATCGGTTATTTCAGAACTAGAAAGAATTTCTTAAATCAATTAAGTGGTTTAGACGTGAAAGTTAACAAATAAATAAACTCATTTTTAAATTTGTTAATATTAATTTGGATGTCAATGAAATTAAACAAATCAAGTCTCATTAATTTTGAAAGTAAAGTATTTAAGAACTTATAACCGACCAGCTGAGCCCCGCTTTGTTACCCGCGGTACAACAACAACCACGGGTAACGGGGGGCATTGCTAGTCTAAAAAAGTAGCCTAAGGTACTCCATATGTCATCAGCCGTCTGATAATGAAAGTGCCGTCAAAATCGGTCAAGACGGTCCAGAGATAAGCCAGAAAAAACAAACAGCAGACAGACAAAAAATTCAAATACTATATGGTATTTTGGTATATGTACCGTGTATCTAATACATACATATGCAATAAGTAAAAAGCGTTTATTTTAATATTATAAATAGACACTCCAATTTTATTTGTTTGTATAGAACATATTTATATATATATATGTATATCTAGATACGATAGATTGAACTAGATTATGTATGTGTTATTTTACATTCAGTTTTAAAATTTACAGTATTTGTATTATATAAAGAGAACTAACAATAAAGATTTGCATGTTTTTTAACTTACCTCTGTATATCCCCATCCAGTGGTATTAAACATCAGTCCTTTTGTCATTTTGACATTATTGTCGTTCAAAGCAATTTTATTAACTTTAGGTCCAAAGGTTAGGGTCTCGTTCAATTTAAGAATGCAAATGTCGTAGTCGTACGTTTTATTCACGTACATTTCGTGTATTAATATTTTTTCTACGTCGTACAAACGTCCTCCTTTGTTAACTTTGTCAGTGCCGACTAGAACTTTATACTTTCGATTCCTGAAAATAGAGTTGAAAATTATTTAAAATATATTTTCGAACGAAGTAATATGGTCGTAAATATAAAAGAGAGATAGACGTTTTGAGAAAATTGAATAGTGAATGTCACCTATTTTTTTCGTGTGTTCTATTTGATAGTCATCGTATGTATTTATGATATATTATTTATGGACATTTATAATATCATGATGGAGAGTTTGGCAATTAATTTAGAGTGCGGCCAGAATTAAAAGCTCTCTCGAGAGCGGTTCGTCAATGATCTGCCTTTCTGTCAATAACAGATAGGTACTTGCCGTTGAAAACAAAATTAAAGCTAGGTGAATATTCTCTGTAATTTTAAGTTTTTTTTTATGTAATAGGGGGCGAACGAGCTGGCGTATCGCATGGTGGTAAGCAATTACCACCACCCATGGACACTGGCAACACCAGGGGCGTCACAAGTACGTTGCCTGTCTTTGGGGGATGGGGAGAGGAATGGGGGAGAGGTTGGAGTATGGACCTTCGGTATTCTCACTCACTCGGTGAAACACAGCGCAGGCGCTGTTTCCCATCGGTTTTCTGTGTGGCCGTGGTATCACTACGGTCGAGCCGGCCCATGCATGTCGAAGCGTCGCTCTCTCTTTCTCTTATGGTAACTCTTATGATAACTTGCGTAGTTTAAAAGGTTTCCGTTCTAAGGATGATACATTTTTTTACTAATCTTTATGTCTCTACATAGTCTCCTTATAACTCTAAACACTTATCCTTTAAAATCCCTAAAATAACAGCGTTTAGACTCTAGTAGGCTCTACTAGTCACTTGGTGTAAAACAACGCAAGAGTTTGTTAATATCAACATTTTATTAACACATTTTTTTAGACGAACAAAATATATATATTAAGATTCAGTTTTACCAAAAAAATGCTTTTGGATACCTTAAGAAGTCATACCAAACATGCTTTGTCTTGAATTACATTCGTTTACACGTTGTACAAATATGTACGTATTGTACGTACATGCGAAATAAATTATTCGTATACACGCCGACTGGTAACATTCCCAGAAGGCTGGCAACATTATCACATTGAATTACAGTGAATTTACTTATATACACTGCGAGAAAATTTTCCTACAGTATTTATTTAATGTGTTATCTGTAAGTATTGTTGTTTGTGACTTGACATTCAAAACAGGTTTTATTATTTAGTGATTTAGGTTTTATGAACATTTAGTTAGAAAGTTTAGTTCTTCCGCAGAAGAATTGTCACAATTTGTGATGCGTCTGGTGTTACGGGTGTCCATCGACGGTGGTAATCGCTTACGATCAGGCGATTCGTGTGTTCGTTAGCCCCCTATTCCATAAAAAAGAACAAATATGAAAACAATGTTAAGGAAATTTTTATATTCGTTCAACTTCATTTGCAAATAGGATAAGATTTTCTATACAAATCAAGTTAATTGGTAGTTAATTTCGTGATATGGTCCTCTCAAAACATTGTTATTTATACATTTAATCGTTTTGCTACTTTGTTCTAATTTTATAAGAAGTGTTGGCGTTATTTTGGAGACTATTAAAGTACCTACTACTTTAAAATGTGTGATTACAAACACAAAAAATGAAAATAAATTAAATAACACCGTTAAATAAATTCTTGTCTTCTATATGTGAAGCCAACAGAAAACTAGAAATAGGAACGTTTAATATTTGCTTGAAATGTATTTGCTACGGGAAACATTTCATAAATTTAAAAGGTTCAACACATGTTCGAAGTTTATTTACGAGTAACTTTATGCACAAAATGTACAATGGCGAACTTAATGCCAAAGCTATTCTCTACCGTCGGGTGGTGCATCATTTTGATTTATTATGATAGATATGAATATACGTGGGCTGTGCCAAAAATAGTTAGTGAAATGTAAAATAGTTGGAATATAAAAAAGTTTATTTTCGGAACAACCTAGTTATCAATCTTCTTTTGTTATAAAAGACTGTTCTTAACGCTATAAAGTAAGTAAGTTTTTGATTTCAGAATTGATATTGTTATGCTTTCTTAAATACGCAAATGCATCTCTAGCTCATAAAGCGCCCGTGTGTAATCATTACTCTAGCGCCTTTTAATAAGCATAGCACCCTTCAGTAAGCACGCTGATTCAGTAAAAGTGCCATGGCTGACGTCACTAATACTACTGCACCTGGTGTGCACCGCAAACCCTGCACTATAGGTAAAGACGCCCTTTATACGCGTTACGGGTATTGCTAGAAGAGCCAGCTAGCCAGCCAACATGGGTAATTTCAGTTGGGTTGGTATACAGTTTGTTTCAAGTTTCTCTTCTCGTTGTTGTGCTGTTGTCCTGCGTAGTTTGCACCCTTATTCGGTTCTAATATCATTTATGGACTCAATAGAGGTAATAACACTCGCTTTCGCGTCTAACGCCGATGAACCTAGGTACTCTATCTTCAAGATTTACCCTATATCGATAGCCCAACATTTTCCTGCTATTATTTAGGTAACAATACTTACGGTACAATGCAGTGTGCAGCTGTCAAGACGAACTGTTCATGAATGATTGAGCACCCACAGAAGTGCACAGTTCCATTGAGCCGTAGCGAAGCTATGTACGGTACATCCTCAATGGATATATCGTATCCTCCAACGATGCCGACATTAGTACTATCTGGAAGAGCTAGATCAAAATAAACTTTTATTATAAACTCTTTATGTATACTTAGTTGTGATATTTTGGCTACATTGTCGTTTTTTAGATTTTTTATGAGATCGAATAAAAAGGGAGTTTTGTATGTACAGTTATGAAAAAAATCGGTGGCTTTTTTACGACTTTTTATAGATAACTAGCTAACCTACGCAACTCTTTCTGCATCGCTTTTCAATCATTTTTGGGTTCTTTTGATCTTGTTTGATGTTAACTATCCTATCATAGACACGTAAAATTACAAACAGGTACATTTATGTTATCATAAATAGGTATTCAGCCAAATCTAGGCTAATCATAGTACGGTCTGATTTCTTTTCGTAGTTGTTACAGATGGTATTTTTAGTATATTTTTAGTTGTCTTTATGTCATCAAGCTATTTTGTTTTTTTTTGTAAATATATTCATCAAGTTATTGACGGGCCTTTCACTAGCAGGTAGCTGATGTTACAAGGCATAATATAGGTAATATTATTTTACAGAAAAAAGAAATAGTGAACAATTTCCGATCCTGTTCTTGAGTCTCGGGGTCTAATTCCGGGTCGAACCAAATATCGTATGATTTGCAAATATTTATTTCGGAGTTTGAGTGCTTTATATGTATAATATGTATGTATTTACAAAAAGAAGTATTTATGTATTGATATCAGTTGTTTAGTATCTATAAGCTCTGTTTAGTTTGGGACTAGATAGCGTTGTGTGTTGGGTGCCCGAAATATTTATTTATTATTCCAAAGCAACAAAACTCGTGGGTAATACCGCGAGGCGTAACTAGTTCAAAAATAAATTCAAGATTCGCTTTAGAAATAATAATTGCAATGGGACCACATGGGAAGCACCAGCTTTCAAATAAAAAAAAAACATCAAAATTGATTCGCCCAGTCGAAAGTTCTGAGGTAAGAAACATAAATAAAACAGTCGAATTGAGAACGTCCTCTTTTTTGAATTCAGTAAATAAATAAATACCACACAGAGGGTGACACAAAAATATATTATAATATAATTGAAATCTACTTACATAGGCAAAGACTTGTAAGACCCAAAATCAGGTACGTATAAATTGTGAACATTGTCAATTTGTAAGAAGACTGTCGCGAAATTATTTGTAATGATACTTTACTCACTATTTATATTATAAAAGCATAATCTATGAGGAAAATGCATTATCTTAATTGAGACCAATAATACGGGGATGTACAGTCAGTAAATGTGTCACTTTACATTTTTTTTTGTACATACATATTATACATAGAAAACATCCAAATTCCGAAACAAATATTTCGTCTGCTTACTGGTAAAACCAGATAAATGCATTTTTTTACTAAATTGAGTTAAAAATGCAGTTAAATGTAATTTTTTACGCTCTATCAACTGGTAAAACCGAATAAATGCTATGTCCAATGGCTGCAGAGATAAAGAATTCGTAAAAGTGATAACTACTGACATTTAAAAAAATATATACCAGTATAACCTAATAAATAATCTTATACCTCAAAACCGTTTCAACTTAACAGTTACACAACAATAAATACCTTTAGAGCTTTTTACATTTCAAGATTTAAATAGTAAAACCGTAAGAATTAATCTGAGAAAAAGTTATAAACGCATTTATTATTATAAACGTAATACGTTTAAACAACATAATCATATTAAAGTTATTTATTACACTTCACTAGTTAAAAATTTCTACTTGGTATGCTAATTTCTCTTCAGCCAAAACGAAATAAATGGCATTTATGCTTTTTTACCAGTAAGAACGAGAGCGATTGATCGCAGTTGTCACATTGCGTACGCACGTTCTTCACATGTTCCGCGTAGAAATAAATACATAAATACTTAAAAAAAATAGTAAGAAGCTGTGTTTTGTGATAACTATGGAATCCAGAGGAAAAAGATTAGTGTCCATGATAAATAAACCTAAAATATTTGAAGGTAAGTGATTTTAACTGCAACATTTGTAAATTTTGAGATTATGTTGGTAGCTTTTGTTTTGTTTAACGATTTACCTGTGAAATGTTTGCTTGTATAGTAATTAGTCATAATATCTCTGTGGGGGCGATTTTGGAAAGAGTATTCGATTCTACTCGGAAAAGGAAACGCTGGATGAAACCAGAACCTGAAAATTGGAAAGTAAATATCGAGAAGAAAAAGCGATCTGAAGGTTTGCCTTATTCTACGGAAGAAAAAGAAAGGAGTGCTAAAAAACCAAAAGAGATTGACTGTCAGTAATGTTTCTATAAATGTAGTATAATCTCTCTAGAAGAAAGAAATACTTTTTGTCGTCACTACTGGACTTTGAGCTATACTGAACAAAAGAATTTCATTCTCAGTAATGTGGAAGTAGACACTCCGAAAAGAGTTCTTGCTATTCGTGGACCAAAGAAACGGCGTCAATTCACAAAAAAATGTTTCTTTTTCCACAATGGGGAGAAGAAGCAGGTATGTCAAAAGTTTTTTTGTTACACGCTAGCAATTTCTACGACTGTTGTAAATGATGCTATTCGAAAGCGGAACGAATTCAAGTACTTCACTTGAAAATGCATAAACTTTATACAGAAAAGTGCACTGAAAATAATAAAGTTCCGGTATCTGAAATAACGAACAGGAAAATATTTTGTAACCATTACAATTTTAGTTTTTTTGTTCCGAAAAAGGATCAATGCTTAACATGTTCTAATTTCAACAAAGCTAGTAATGACGAAAAAGTAGTATTGAAATTGAAACATGAGGAACATCTAGCAAGGAAAGAGTCCTGTAACTCCGCAAAAGGGAAGGATAAAGAAAGAGCAGAGAAAGATAAAGAGTTTTGCTGTGTAACACTTGACTTACAAGCTGTGTTATAGATACCTTCTGGACTGGTGGGACAGCTTTATTATTGTCGAAAACTATGTGTTCCCAATCTTTGTATGTACTAAGCAGCGCTGCCAAACGACGCATATTGCTTTACTTGGTCTGAAATCAATGGTAAAAGAGGCAGTTCCGAAATAGGTAGTATCCTGTTTTACTACCTTTCTATGTGCGTTCCTTCTTATATAACCGAGGTTTGTCTATATTCTGATACGTGCGGAGGACAAAACCGTAATCGATATGCATTGCTTTGATTTGCTGTTTTTTTTTTTTTTTTTTTTATTGAATAGTGGGCAAACGAGCTGGCGTATCACCTGATGGCAAGCGATTACCGCCGCCCATGGACACCCGCAACACCAAAGGCGTCACAAGTGCGTTGCCGACCTTTGGGGGTTGGGAAAGGGGATGGGGGGAGGGGTTGGGGTATGGGCCTCCGGTATCCTCACTCACTCGGTGAAACACAGCGCAAGCGCTATTTCACACCGATTTTCTGTGAGGCCGTGGTATCACTCCGGTCGAGCCGACCCATTCACGCCGAAGCATAGCTCTCCCACGGTAAAAACATGTTCAAAACATTTCCCACTTACAAAAAATTGAACACAAGTATCTTGAATCAGGACACAGCTACATGGAGGTGTATAGTATGCATAGCAGTATTGAGTCAGCAAAGAAAAATTGTGAGGTTTACTGCATGCCTGATTATTTATCTATTTTGAAACGAGCAAGATCGAAAAAAACAATAACTGTTGAAGGTAATTCTTTCACGAAAACGCCCTACAAACCTAAAGAATTTAAATTCAACGAATTTTACGATTTAAAAAAAATACCTGATGAAACTGTTTTCAATCTTTCAAAAAATTGTAATGGAAATCAAGTGAAGTGGTTGAGAATAAAGAGAATATAATATCTTAAGAAAGAAAGTTCAAAAATTTATTTCAACTATGACATGTCAGAAACGTTCTTACACATCGATGTCTCAAAAAATCCGGAACCGTCTCAACGTCTCAGTACTAGATCTAAAAAACGCATCAAATTAGCTACGCCTCAGACTTATTCTATTATCTTAGAACAGCTTTACCTAAATCCTTTACCCATCAGTGAAACTAAAAAGAGAGATCTTCTCAGTTTATGCACTAAGAAAATAATTCCTGAGGAATATCATGGTTGGTACTCTTCTTTACCTACTGCAACAAATGAAGCAGATCGTTTACCTGAACCTTCGGTTGACGAAGAGTCATCAGAAGATTAAGAAACTTTAATTCATTGAATTAAAAGTCGTTTGCACAGTAAAATTCGTCTTAAATAGAGTTTGATTGCTGTTTACAAGTGATCAAAGTTTGATTGTCATAATTATGTAATATGTAATAAAATATATTAATTATGAAACAATTTTGTTTAATTTATTAACGTTTCATAGATTACCTATGTAAAAATTTATTTACTTTTATCTATTAAATAAATTGATAATTTTGTACTTGATTTAATGCATATTAAGTGACATACTTATACTAAACTCTACAGGTAAAATAGGTTAAATGTAGCAAAAATATCAATAACTTTAGAAAAAATTGTAAAAAAAAATTTCCTATCCAGTAATTGGCGTAAAATACAATAAGCTATTATAAACACCCGAAATGAGCTTTTGAAATCAATTAGTTCGAGAGATATAACATGTTTGTTAAGTACAGGTAAAACGTATTAAATGCGACCCCCTTTCGATCTTAATTAAATTTTGTACAGTTTTTACGTACACCAGATATAATATATGAGCAAATTTCAAAAGTAGGATAGTTAGTGCAACATTTTGCATTAACAGTTTTTTATTTAAAAAGTTTGTATTAGATCAAATTCAAACGTAAACTTTTAAAAGCGATTTACTCGAATTGACACTAACTGCACTTATTACTTTTTACCCGTAAGCAGACGATTTGTAGATCACACAAACACTTGGTCCGAACTAAGATTTTAACCCAAGCACAGCAGTCGTATTCACTACCACTGCGTCACCGAGGCAGTGGTAGTGAATGCTCTGCTACTTTAAATTACAGGTCTGAACTTATCGACGGTTTCCGCACTAAGCTCGAGGCTTGTGTAGCGGCAACCAAGACAAGATTTTTTATTATTTATTGGTGCTAATTCTGTTGTTCTATAGTCTATCCAAACAACACAAGAAGTTTTGTTAACCTATTTGTAACTATTAACATTTAGCGTTAAAACGGATTTTTATTATATTTCTATTTATTATAAGTACCTACATATAAGTTTTCATATAAAAATTTTGTGTTTAGAGCCTCATTTTAATTTAGAATTGCTTGTGTCACGAGATTCCACACTGCCGTAACAAATACATACTTATATTAATTTAAAACATACTAGGTTGTGTTTGTGTGTGTGCGTATGTATGAGTGTGTGTGTATGTTCATGTGCGTGTGCGTTTAGTTCGTGCATCTGGTTAAGTATGGGATAAGTTTAGAATAAACTACTAGTATTCGTGGTGCAAAAGCATTTCCGTGTCATCATAAGATAATGATTTAGTCCAGCTGATCATTTATTTTTTGCGTTTATAGTAAAGCATAGTAGCATAGCATAGCATAGTATATATGGATAGCTGTTTGTTAATGATGTTCTGAGAATGCAATATGTATTGTATGTAAATGATTGCACGAGAGAAACATAGATTTCATTCAATACAATTTGTAATTTATCTCAGGGTTCGTCTGAATGTCATCATTCCGGAACGACGTGTCGGAGTGATCTAAAAATCCAGTAAATTTTTCTTATTCTGTCAGTGACACTTTCTAGATGTGGGTGCCAGACGATCGACAGATTTCTGATCGATGAGTACGCTAAAAATTTTTGATTTTGTTACTTTATTTATGCTAGGACAATTATAGTTTCTGTTTTGCTGTATACTCTGATGTTAAACTGATTATCGGGTTATGTGTTGTAATAAAGCAAATTAAGTTTGTTTTCTGTGTATTAAGAGTAAGGAAATTACTTGTAAGCTCTCTAGCTGCTTTTGACATACCCGCCTATACATGATCGAGACCAGAAGAAGACCAGAAGACCAGAGCTGTGTCGATAGCATAAGAGAAGACTTTAGCGTGTCCGTATTTAAGATTACACAGGTCGTTGATGAAAATAAGGAAGAGCGTAGGGCCAATTACGTTTCCTTGGGGAACCCCGAATGATATTAATGCATTCTCACTAACAAAGTTTCCTATCTTAACCCTTTTCTTCTTATTAGCCAGATAGCTTTTGAAGATATTGAGCGCAATTCTCCTAATGCCCGTCCCTTTCTTTTATTTAAAAGCACTGGAACAGAAACAGTATCGAAAGCTTTTGTTAAGTCCAGGAAAGCAACAAGAAATTTCATTCCTTTATCAAGTTGCTGGGCTACTAGAAACGTGAGAGCAGCAACTGCATCCTCGGTAGATATACTACGTCTAAATCCCAATTGTGTCTGTAATTAGATGTTATATTTGTTGAGGTACGATAGGAGTTGAGTGTTTATTATTTTTTCAAGAATTTTAGTTTAAGAATGCAGATTAGATATTGGTCTATAATTATTTATGACGTTTCTGTCTTCAGATTTATGTAGAGGGATGATGACTGCTTGTTTTAGCGCATCCGGGAAAATGCGCTTACTCAAACAGAGATTAAAGAGGTGCGTCAAAACGGGAACAATATCATTACTTGCATATGCTTATGAGGATACAATATTACATATACTATCACCCATCAACTACCATAATACTTGGATTTATGACATTAAGACAGGATTTGTTTTTTTTTCATTTATTACATAATAGATTTAGCACAATTACAGCAAAATACAATGGTTCAATTTCTACTGGTCGACTGTACTAACTATAAATAAATAATTAGTTTGTTATTGAATAAAATTAAATTTAATACGTCAATTATTTTTTGCTGTATTGATTTATTAACCTCATTATTTTTAGCATACGATAAAATATGTTTTAATTACAATATATTGTTTGGATAAAGGAAGTAAATTAAAACCATTTATTTTTAAACAAGAACAAGTGTTAGGAGACCATACTGAGAATGTTATCATACTGGATATCCTAATTGTGAGTTAGCCAATGAGGAAAATGTGTTTGTACACACCAGTTTAAGCATGAAGTACACGATATTTATCATCTACGTTGTTCTTAATATCTTTGTATAAATTGTTAAGAAATTTATTGATTTAATTCTTACTATCATAGAGCAACAAAGGCTGGCAAAACGAATAGCCATAGTGTCTTTTTTCGATACACAACAGTCTGTAATTTTTCGCAAAAGGAAATCTTCATATATACACATACAAAAACCATCGTCTGTCACTACGGAACCACACAACAACAGAGGGGAATGCCTGCCTATAGCTACTCCCTACCATGTTACTCTATGCACACTGATACAATACATGTTTCAAAGAGTTTCAGTTTCTTTTAGTTTCATTAGTGCATTAAAAGTACTATTCATTTTCTAGATCAGATCAGACCATAGCGATTTTTTTTTTCAGAAATAAATAAATTACTTGTATTTGGAGACTTCTGTTCTTCACTTCGATTAAAATTCATGTGAATAAACACTTGGCGAAGTTATAACATTATACTACGTCGTAAAAATTACATTACCTTTACACTTATACGTTATACGTCAGTGCGATTCCTTTAGCTTTCTTATCATCCGCGGTCACGTATCTCGAGCTCAGCTAGAGGCCTTAATTAACGAAGCTATTACGACGACAATCTATTTACTGCGAGTATCTCGGCCGAACTAGCCTAATTAATGTTGAGGAACATTCAGAGCAAGTGCTTATTTGGTTCGTCTGAATATTTTTCTTCCGACCTAGTTTACAGTAATTGGGAATTTATCTTTTGACTATAAAACTTTAAAGACCATTATATAATATCTAGAAATGAAGGTTTTTAAGTTATATTTAATCCAAATTAAATAATAATTTCATCAATCACTCAGTATTATCTTCGGTGAAAACTTACAATCAGAACCAATGTTACGATATTATCGCTCGCTTTTTCAGCTTTTAGATTTATTAGCTTTGATTAATGAAAGCTATTATGAATACTTAGTTATTTAATTAACCCTTCAAATAATACCAGACTTTCTACACAGCTTAACCTTAAGAACCAGCAACATGTTCAATTTCAATTCCAACTATTCTCGCCCAACATGCTCTAGAACTATTTATTATGTTGATTTTATTATTCAAAATTCCTCTTAGTAGAGTACAATCTTCAACATGGGAAAATTTACGTCGAATATTTAGAGAAAAGGCTTACTACACGATTAGCATACTTGAACACGTTACCAACTTGCATTTATGATGAAACTTGAGCATATATTATTTTGTGAGCATAAAGCTGGTTGTGTAGGTATTTCTTGTACAACATTCCTGAACGTTGAATATAGAATGACTTTGTTGATAACATTTTATGAAAGAACCACTATCTAAGTAGGTTTTTATATGTATTACTAGTAACCTGATATTGCCTTCGTCATTGTTATGTCTTAAAACAAGTATGTTATATAAAAACTCAACATTACTTGCCTAACTAACATGCGACTCCTATTAGTAACTAATAAGAAGTACATGTTAACAGAATCGTTTTAGATGCCATCCGACTTTAACATGCATTTTAATTACTTATTACCCTATTATGTCCATACCCGAACGGTACAGTCAATCTTTTTTATTGTTTATTCTTGAATTTATTTATTAAGTGTAATAAAACACAGAGTATGCAATACATTTTTCTTATTGAATATGGTTTAAGAGATTGGATTGGAGCGATAAGACATCCACATCAATCTGGTGTAAAATAAAGAGATTTATTATTATTATATATTTATTTATAAAAATAATAATAACAATGTTCTTAATATAACTATTTTATTAAATCTTATATCGATCTACTTTAGATATTATCATAAATTACATCTGTAATCCAAGGCAACATTTCTGAAATCTTAGTGTACACGCGTGGTAAACGGTTGCCTGCGAGGAAGAAAACGATGCCCACTTGTACATTTTTCCATATCAAAGGACCTCCATCGTCACCCTGAAAAAAATATTAATTTCATTTTTATTCACACAAATGAAGACATATAACTAAACCTTTAATAGTAAAATAGGAAAAAGTTTAAAAAAATTATAACTCCACTACGTAAAAAATATCATAAAATTAAATGGACCATGTCGACCGGGCTTATTATAAATGTATTAACACCTCATTCTTTAAAATCGGTTCAGTAGTTAAGATAAGAGAAGAAATCAGTGAGAGAAGATATACAAACACACGTATACTACCTTTTTTTTTTTTTTTTTTTTTATGTCTTAGCTGCCAAAATGACTCTGCTCTGCCTGATGGAAAGCACGAGCAGAATCCAGGAGTGGTGGTCACCATCCTCAATGCTAATAGGGACATTGCAGCATGGCGACCCACACTATGGCGGCCTAGTGAGATGCTTCTTCACGCTCCGCTTAAAGGACCCGGGTTCATAGTGGGAGGGAAACACGTACGCAGGTAGTGAGTTCCAGGTTTTGACCGCTCGGCACAGGAAGGAAGAACCGAAGCGGTGAGTACAAGAGCGTATGTCTACCACTCTGAATCGGTGACATCCAAGACCGGCACGTGTTGTCCTGTATAGGAAGGGGGAAGGGGGGACCAGTTGGAACAGCTCTTCAGAACACTCTCCATGATAAAGGCGATAGAGGACTGCCATAGAGGCGATATCTCTACGCAACTGCAGAGGCTCAAGGGACTTGGTGGTCTGGGGACTGCCGACAATGCGGATGGCTCGCCGCTGCAACCGGTCGAGAGCGTCGAACAGATACTGCGCGGCTCCATCGCAAAGATGAGAACAGTACTCCACGCACGAGCGAACCTGGGTCTTGTAAAGCAGACACCGATGCTCGGGCGAGAAGAACCGTCTCACCCTATTAAGGATACCTAGCTTCCGCGAGGCCGCCCTAGTGACACTCTCAACGTATTCGCGAGGGTTGAGATCGCGGCTGATATCCATGCCCAGGATATCGAGCCTACCTTGTAATGGCAGTCGAGTGCTCTGAAAAGTGGGAAGGGGAAGGAATGGAGACTTTTTGGCAGAGAACGCGCACACCTGTGTTTTCTTGGCGTTGAACTCGACCAGATTCTCAGAGCCCCATTGAGAAATGCGGTCCAAGTCATGGTCGAGTTGAGCGACAAGTTCCCGTCGTTTTTTATCATTATCTGCTAGCCCAGCTGTGGGATGTCCAAAATATCGCCCGTGAACTGTGCTGTCGTCTGCATAGCAATGAATGTTGGCAAGGGCGAGCATGTCGTTGATATGCAGAAGAAACAGCGTGGGGGACAGGACAGACCCCTGAGGTACTCCAGCGTTGATCAGCTGAAAATCGGAGGCCGCACCGTCGCAAAGGACTCTAATGCGGCGCTGGTGCAGAAATGCGGCAACCCAGTTGCAGAGTTTGGGGGGTAAACCGTATGCCGGTAGCTTGGAGAGAAGCGAACAGTGCCAAACCCTATCAAAGGCTTTGGCCATGTCAAGGCTGATTGCCAAGGATTCCCCATGCCTGTCAATAGCTTCACCCCAAAGGTGTGTCACATACGCTAGAAGATCACCCGTGGATCGGTTCGGTCTAAAACCATATTGACGATCGTTTAGTACGGAGTGATCCTCCAGGTAGTGAATCAGTTGTTTATTTATTATTCTTTCAAATACCTTGCAGAGAATTGAGGTGACGGCTATCGGACGGTAGTTTGCCGGGTTTGAACGGTCGCCCTTTTTGGGGATGGGTTGAACATTCGCCTCTCTCCAGGTCATCGGGACAGTTCCTGATGAATACGACAGGCAATACAGGCGCGTCAATACCGGAGACAACTCTGGTGCACATTTCTTAAGAACCACCGCTGGGATGCCATCGGGTCCACTGGCTTTCCGGACGTCGAGTGACCGAAGCTCCGCGCGGACATCATTCAACCGGATGCGAATATCCCGCATCGTAGTGTCGCAGGTCGGAATGGTAGGCGGGTGCTTGCCACGGTCGTCGATTCGGGAGTTAGCCGCAAAGAGATCAACAAGCAGTTTTGCTTTCTCCTGCGGCTGATGGGCGACTGATCCGTCGGGGCATTTCAGCGGTGGTAGCGAGGACTGGCAGAAGTTGGACTGCACGGCTTTAGCCAATCGCCAGAACTTTCGGCTACCCGTAGGGTGTGCGACGAGTTCTTGGCCAAGCCGCGCAATGCGCTGGGCATCCGCTCTAATGTAAGCCTTCTTGCATTCCCTTGTGGCTTTGTTGAACGCTGCTTTTAGTTGACCTACGTCGGGGCAGCCGCGAGCGCGAGCTCTGGTCCATGCGCGGTAAGCCGATCGTTTTTGCGCAACAGCATGGGCGCACTCGCGATTAAACCAAGGACGGGTCGTTGCGCTGGCGACCTCACTGTAGGGAACATAGTATTCCATTCCAACAGTGATTTCGCCAGCCACGGCGGCCGCAGTTTGCGACACATCTTTGTCTTTAAAGCAGCGTTGAGCCCACGGGATGGATGCAAAATAATCCCGCATTCCATCCCAGTCCGCTGACGAGTAGTGCCATAGTCGTCTTTTCGCTGCCACTGGTCGTGGAGCGGCAACTAAAGGCACCGTGGTAGACACCAGGCAGTGATCGGAGGATCCTAAAGGGGCGAGCACCGATATATTGTAGTGCGCTGGGTGACTCGTCAGCAGAAGGTCCAGCAAGGAAGGCGCTTGACTCTGTATGTCTGGTATCCTGGTGGGCTGGAGTACCAGCTGGGTGAGGTCATGCGTGAGAGCGAATGCGTGGACAGTCCGACCCGCGTGGTCAGTTCTGGAAGATCCCAACCAGGACTCATGGTGGGCGTTAAAGTCTCCCAGAAACACCAGTTCGGCGGTGGGAAACTGCTCCTGCGCTTTGTCCACCGCCTGACTGAGATATTCAAATAGTCGAGTTGTCTCAGAGTCTCCGGAGTGAGATCGATATAGGCACACGTAGAATCGGCTCACGGAGCCAATATCCACGTGCAACCACAGGATGGAGAAGGATGGGTCTTCAAGGCAGCGGAAACGGCGACAACAAACATCCGCCCTAACGAAAAGACATACCCCAGCCTTCGCGAGGAAGCACTCCTCAAGAACGTAGCCGGGATAGTGTAGATATGTCGTGTCGGCAGGGCGGCGTATTTGTGTCTCCGTTAGAAAAAGCATGGCCGGCCGTACCGTCTCAAGATGCTGGTGGACGGCGTTGAGGTTTGCATGGAGTCCACGGATGTTTGTGAACTCCACCTCAAAAAGCGCGTTGGTGGGTGGATGGAGTGCCGCTGTTGAACATTTTAACTTTTTCTTTGCTGCCATGATAAAAAAAGGGGTTAGGGGAAGGGGAGCGTAAAAGGCGCGACAGTTGTCGTGGCTGTGTAGTACTGAGACTCGTAGTGCTGTGTCGTCATACAACAGTGAGGCATGACGGTGACCGAACCGTCGGACGGAAGGGCCCCCGTACCCTCCCGGAAGTGGTCGCCTGGTCCCACCGTCCGGTCACCAACCGGCACGACGAGCCACTCCGTGGATTATGCGCGACCTGACGGGGCAGCCTCCCAGGGTGGTTAGCCGCGGTTGGGCCCCTCTCTATGTCGCGGGCGGCCAGCGGCACCACCGTTTCTACGGATCTCCCTGGCCGACGGATCGATCCAAGCCACCCTCAACATGACTCCACGAGCATTACACTGCTCTCACACTAACCACGACAACTGTCACCCCTGCATCATTGGGCCTCCGGTCTCGCACTCACCAACGAAACACGACAGTACGAAGCCTGTCATTTTGGGTTGGTCTTCTGTGCGAGGGTAGTACCGCCCCGGTCGAGCCTGGCCCATTCGTGCTGAAATCAGCATGACTCTACTACCTATTACCTAAACTATTATCTTCCATTTTGGCTTCGCCGTAGGCGGATAGTAAGCAACTTATCATTTACAGTTACTCCAAGGTCTGTTATAACTTATTTAAGGGGGAGTCCATACTCGTCTCTATTATGTAAAGATTAGTAGATGGTGAGTTCGCTGGAAATATTTTAAACTTGAATGTAAGTGAAAAAGACAAGCCAAGAGTAAACAAATATAGTGCATTGTATACATATTGTAATCAATTTATAGGTAAACGTAGATCTCTGTAAACAACCATTTAAGGAAGGTTAAACTAGATGAGCCTTTAATATTACAGAAATGCTTCGAAACATCACGAAGTTGGAAAGCTAGGGTCTATGCCCCCGTACCTCGAAGAGCACGTAAAGCAGGCGGTCCTGCGCTTTATCTTTCCTTGATCGAGTTGGATAGCCGTCCCATTACATTATGACCGTGAGGCAACAGAGAGTGCACATGTGTTTATGCACAAACTTGTGCACTATAATATCTCCTACGTCTGTTGAGACTGGCCGCCGTGGCTGGTTAGGAGAGAACAACCCACAAAATTATAAGATTACCTTACAAGCATCCCTTCCATTACCACCTGCGCAGATCATACTGCGAGTTAGTGTAATATTTTTTCCTAAGGCGTGACGACAAGGCCGCCTCAGCACCATTCGCACCTTAACTTGATGTAGCCGTTCAGTTACATTCCCTTGAGGCTGTAAACAGTAATTTCATTGAAATTTATGAGGCGTAATAAATTTAATATATTCGGCGTACAGTCCATTTTTTCTCGGTTCCTGGAGGTAAAATATTTTTGACTATACTAACTACACTGAAAAATTCTTTAGTAAAAGTTCAAGAGGATATCAGTTTCTTGTTACTTTTAGATGTTGTGTTTGTAGTTTTTTCCATCCATCGCATAGTTAATTAATTATTGGTGTATGTAAATATATGATTACACGACTTTAAATTACTAATATAAAATCCATTTAATGTATATTTATGTTTTTGTTTAATATCGTAATATATTGATCAAAACTATTCAAAACTGATCATTTTCTAAACTTTTTGGATTAAGAACATCATTTTATGAAAAACTTAATGCTCTGAATTATCATCTCACCAAATCGGTATAAACGTACTAAACATCTGCAAGAAGTAGTTGTTGGTCTGTGGAGTGGAGACACTAACACACACAGCCTCCAAAGTGGCATCACTGGTATGGTTCCGGACTTTCGTAGTATAATCAAATTATTTCATGTTTTTGGAAGTGAAGCATATTCTTAAAAAGTAGTGTCCCAAATCCTTTTAAAGTCCATAAAATTCAACTTGATCTCTATGACAGTTGCCACTACGAGGTATAATGAGGTGTGAATTTTTATATTAAAAATGTATTGGACTTCATTTCTGATAAAACTGGTTCGTAAAGAATGAAAATATAGGAGACACAAAATGAAATTGCTTGTTAAAAGTTAGTTGGTCAGTTTCGTAGCCATTTGTCACAGATATTAAGTTATATTTTGAGGACTGTAGGTAAACTTACCTCTATACATCCCCAACCAGTAACTTTCATCATCATTCCATTTTTCATCTTGAGACTTTTGTGGTTTAAATGTACTCTGTCAACAGTAGGACCAAAGGACAAAGATTCGTTCAATTTGAGAATGCAAATGTCATTGTCGAATGTCTCATTTGAATACGATGGGTGTATCAAAATATCTTCCACATCATACATCAATAGGCCTTTGTGCAAATTGTGTGTGCCAACCGCGATTTGATACTTCTGACTTCTGTACATAGAATTAAATGAGAATGAATGAAGACTGTAATAGTAGAGGGTTTATAGAATATTTTTTACCTTAGATATATTTGAGTCTGCCAAAGTGACTGTACTCTGCCTGATGGAAAGCATGAACAGAATCTAATAGTAATGGTTACCATACTGAATGCGAATGCAGACAATGCAACAATGCAGCACGGTGATTCACACTATGGCGACCTATCGAGAAACACGATAGCACGCATTTTGGCTTCTTATGTTAGTGTTCTGTTATTAAAGAGTGGTTTTTTTGACAGTCATAGAAAACTTAACATATTAGCCATGTAATGCGGCTATTTTGGTTTACAACTTTTAATAGTGATTGTTTTGTTCATAATAATATATAAAATTCATTTATAAATAAATTAAAAACAGATGGGCTGTTTTGACGTAATACGTTATTTACTGTAGAGTTTAAATTATGTTATCTGTGAAGCCCATAATAAACGAAGTTCTTTCGGTATTTTATAAGATTGGAGTTATGACCGATTCTCTTCCTACAATTGCTTACGCCTCTATCTCATGTAATGGCTAAAGCATGGGTAATATTTTGTTTTAACCACGTGACTTCCCTTTAAGAAACGTCTTTCCCAAATACATGTTAGTTTTCCATTATGTTTTACGTTAATAGAATGCAACCTGGCTAGAAGGCTAAATAGTACTATCATGAACTTACTGTTCATTGTAATCTATATAAAAATAAATAAAATTGAATTGTCTGAGTTAAATAAAAAAAATGTTGGTCTGTCTTTTTGTTCCGGATAACCTCTGGAATAGCTGGACCTATTTAGACGGGGCTACATATAAGGAGTAACTTAGACAACTTTTATTTGACCAGCATCGCCTCTCGGTTGTTGTTTACCTGCAGGTACCTCTGCCATATAAATCTTAAACATACTTACTCAACAATACACCTTGCAGATGTCAAAACAAACTGCTCATGGATGATGGATCCGCCACACACATGCTCAGTTTTGTTCACGCGAACTGAGGCCATGTAGGGAGCTTTATTAATGGAGATGTAGTTGCCGAAATAAATAGGCGCTTTGGCGTCATCTGATTCAAAATAAATTGATTGTGTCATCATCAATATTTTTAGTAGTCTACTACTCGACATAAGCTTCTCCTTGGCAAGAAGGTTGTGGTCAACTAAACCTTTTTTTTTTTTACGTGTGGATACCGCCACCGGGGTTTGCGGCGGGGCGGTGTATCGGAATCGAACCGACTAAAACCACACGGTGTGCCAACTCTGCGCCTGAGAAGGGAGGGGTCCGGGGACTGCAGTTATTAACACGACCGGACCCCTCCCAGCGCCTGCCCGCACTGAAGCGGGCACCGTCTGCTGTTAAAAATTTCCATTTAGGCGACGCACGGCACACTCGTACGTCGCCTCCTCGCGATTGGCCTGTATTGCGGATGGAGGGGAAAACCTGTCCCGTGGTCTACTAAACCATGCTAACCAGACACTCGTCTGGTCAGCATACTATAGAGTTTGTGGACCTACGTTGTTTGAAAAATCACTTTCAACTTTTTTTCAATCACTGAGTTTAGTTCTCGAGTTATGATCGTCATGTATGGGAGGAATCATGTATTTATATCACACGAGTTCAACTATACCCAAACTGTACAAGCATCGTTGTTTATTGGTTCACATTTCACGCTGAGATAATGTCGTTAAGACACCTACATCTAGGGATGAAAATTCATTTCTTTCAATAAATTAAAGGTAGTAGCCATGATAATCTCAACACGAAGGGGCCGGCTCAACCTGAGCAGTACTGTCGCACAGAAGATCAACCTAAAATGATAACGTTCTTGCTATCGTGTTTCGTTGTCTAGTGCGAGACTGGTGGGGATCACCAAGCTGCATTGTTGCAATGTCTGCATTCGTAATGAGTCCACTGCCAAGTTGTCACCACCACTGTCAAGTTGTCACCACCACTGCCAAGTTGTCACCACCACTCTTTGATTATGCTTATGCTTTATATCAGGTGTAGTAGATTACCTTTGGCATGCCCATACATAAAAAATATCCTAAAACTTCTAATATATAAAATTCTCGTGTCACGGGGTGCGTAATCGAACTACTCCGAAACGGCTTGACCGATTTTGATGAAATTTTTTGTGCTTATCCGGTATCTATGAGAATCGGCCAACATCTATTTTTCATCCCCCTAAATGTTAGGGGTAGTCCACCCCTAAAATTTTTTTTTATTTTTTAGACAAAATTTTTAATTTCAATTTTTTTATGATACAGCTAATGCTGTATCATAAAAAAATACATACAACCCTAAATTTTCAACCCTCTAAGATCAACCCCTATTTTTCCATCGCGATTTTTATTGACCCACCTCTACAACATATATTCCCTTTTATGGCAAAGCAACGATTGTCCGGTCAGCTAGTATCTTATAATAAAGTAAAACTTAATGTTTGTAAAGTCCCCCGCGACACAGGATGTATATTCCTAATGCGGGAGTTGTCTTTTTAAACAAAAAACAAAAAAAAATGAATTTTCATCCCAAGATTTAAAAAAAAACATTTAATGCCACTAAAAAGGACTTACTTAGGCAAAATGCGATGGTTACGTAAACTAAAACCAGTAGAGTAATATTCCATAACATCATGAACTTTAGTACACACAACTATATCGAACTGTTTAAAGTTTATATATCTACACTAATATTATAAAGAGGAAAACTTTGTTTGTATGTTTGTTTGTAATGAATAGGCTCAAAAACTACTGGACCGATTTTAAAAATTCTTTCACCATTCGAAAGCAACATTACCATAGAGTAACATAGGCTATATTTTATTTTGGAAAGAATAGGGTTCCGTAAGATATTTGGGTTTTTCGAACCCAAAGTGTAAAAAATCAACCAGATAAGTTACTTATTTTGCGTACGCTGCCTAAACGGTAAAAGATAGAACCATATAATGTTTTAATTAATCGTAGATCTTATAAATATCTACAAGAAAGTCCGCGACACACTATACCTATCTATGTCGAGTGAGGCACAACAACCATTTTTTTATTTAAAAATATTGAATTTTGTTTGGACTACATTTAAACGCGTTTATTTTAATACTTATCAAAATAAATTATTTCATCACTAACTTCAGTTTATGTAGATAATATTTGGTGTTTGAATGATAAAAATTGGACGTTTGGTTTTGAAGTTATGGCAAAATTAAAATATTACTAATAGGAGCGGAGCACCAATGAAGAATGTTTAAAAACGGGGGAAAATTTTCACGCTACAGGCAACATAAAACGCAAACGAGGTTGCGTGGGTCAGCTAGTAACTTATAATTACGTATGATAATAATATAATACGGAAAAGTCTTATCTATGTAGTGTGAGATGTTATTTTTGTTAAGTACAGTCCGTTCTTAAAGTTCGTTTTAAAAAAAAAATAAAAAATCTCTATATAAAACTATTACCCCATTTCGTAAAAATATAAAAAAATGCGGGGCGGTCTTGAAAGTTGTAACGTCGAACCATTTTTTTTTATTATTTTTGTATTGCTAAGAAGTGAGTTTCATGATTTTTGTTGACCCAAAAAGTGCTCAACGCGCTTGAAGAAGATTTCACTTCAAAAATTATATACCCTATGTCGACCGGGCCGTAATTATAAATCTATTGAAGTATGAATCAATCGTGTAGGAGCTATCGTGGAACATACAAACATACATAGACTGCCAAAAATATACTACCCATGTCACTTCGAAGTAATCGGGTAGAAAAGTATATTACTAAACGATAAAGAACAACTTTTCATTTCGACTATCTCGGTGGCGCAGTGGTAGCGTATGCGACTGCTAAGCTTGAGGTCTCGGGTTTGATTCCCGGGTCGGACGAAATATTTGTATACCCATAACACAAGCTCTGCTTAGCTTGGGACTAAATGGCGTTGTGTGTTAGATGTCCGGAATATTTATTTGTTTGTCTGGCCGTCTGTTTACTCCAGCTAATCTCCGGAATGGCTGACTGGACTGGAATGGACTGTAAGATAGTTGATGATATAAGGACTATAAATTACTCCTAACTTGAGCTACTCTTTTAAACTATCTTCGCCCCGTGTCGTTAACCACTGTTGTTTTTGTTAAGGTAACACACTAAGCGTTGATTACACAGCGGGATGTATCTAGTTGGTAGTCAGTTAAAATAAAAGTAACCTAACAACTTTTAGTTTAACTAACTTAGCGCCGCGGGTAACACCATGTGCTGATTGTTTTTGTAATACTTTTGCAAACTGTACCTACTGATAGTAAATGTATATAAAACTCGTGTACATTATTGAGGTCGTTAATCATTAAAATATTTTGTTATTATTTTGCTGAACTTGAATAGGCCCAAATTATCATTTGAACTAGTGCTGATACGACGCGCGCTATATCTGTACATGTTATTGTGATAAGCGAGTCTTTATTTACGCAGAATTTGTAACGCTAGTTTTATACTATGCTTCAACAAAGACATTTGAGTTTCTTTTTTAAATTCCAGAATATCTAATGATTTCTTGTTTATTCAAGAAAAATGTATTTATAATTGAAATTTTCCTATACTTAATCCTACAATTAGAGCCTAATAGTTGTATTTATTAGTAAATAAAACTTTTTTATGTAACTAACAGTGTAAACGAGCTAACAGATTACTTTATGGTAAGTGGCTACCGCCGTCTATGGAACCTTGTTTAGGGAATTAGGGAGAAAATTGAGAAGTTGCTACGGTACTTACTTTTAAGTATGAGTGACTACACTACCTGATGGAAAACATGAGCAACGTCCAAGAGTTGTTGCCAACATACTTATTGCAAATGCAGACAATGTAACAATGCTGTATGGTGAACCACACTGTGGCAGCCTATTTGAGATGCTTCTGCATTATTGGGCCTACGGTGAGGCCCAATGATAAAAGAGCTCTCACTCTTTCTCTTAAAAATAAACTGTAACAATTATTTTAAAGTCCGATAAAATGCCACCACTGCCAATTTTGAGAATCACCATCATTATCAACCTATCACAGTCTATTGCTGAACATAGGCTTATCCAATTGCGCGACATTTGCTGTGATCCTCAGCTTGCTAGCATGCAGTTCCAGCGCCCCCACTTTGCGTAAATCATCATTTCACATGGCTTGTGGACATACTACGCTTTGCTGAAACGCGGTCTCAACTCAAGAACCCGTTTATTTATAACTTCATGCACATGTACAAGGGCATTCTCTACCAGATAACCTTTGGAGGGTGTAGAGATCTAGTAAGGTAGGTGCATCAAGGGTGATGTTGTAACCTAAATTAATCTAACCAACGCAAAAATTTACATACTTAAATACATACATACATCCATACAAAAATAAACATATAGATACACAATACACATACTTAATAATCGTACACTGGAAAGTAGATTTTAAGTAGGAGTACATTTAAATATGTTATTCCGCGATCTGAAGAAGCTGACTGTGTACGCTCTTTGTAAAAATGTAACGGTTTGTGAATATCCTGATTTCGAGTGGGAGCGCATTCGAAAGCAGCACTGCTTGCACAAAGAATGAACCGTTAACAAAATCCGTAAACGTTTATCCCAACGGTTATCGGTTCTGCAGCTAATTTGACCCGTCCACTGCCATTTAGCTTGCTAAGCCTGAATATAAATAAATAAGAGTGATAAAAACAAAAAGATTTTTAGAAAAGACCAAACTAAAAAGTAGACCATGATTTTAATGTAAAAAAGGGTGGGGTGCTTTCTGAGAATATTTCAATAATGGTTTCTTACATTAAAAATATTTACTACTCTTTACTTTTTTCCTTTTCTTTAGTATTTTTGACTTTTTTTTTTAAAAGTCTCCTAAGTTTATTGTTGAATTTAATTTGATGATTGAAGTATAGAAATAATGAACACTTGCAATTAACGAACGTGGTTTTATTGGGAGATGCTACCATAGAGTAAAAATAAAATTCAGAGACTAGGTAATTGTGTTGTGCAGTTGTGCCAATCGACAAGGAAGGGAAAATTTCTTACTACAGCATTTATAAATGAAACCTGACAGATTAAGGTGGATCAAACTCAAGTCATAAGGAGTCGGTTACAAACAAAAATACAGGTGAAGCTATTAAAAATCATGTAAATAGAATATGACTAAGACTGTAAAAAAAAAATTCAAGTGCAAAATCTAAGTTATGTCGCGCTAGTTAACTACTAACTAGCTAACATACCCGGAAGCCGTTCTACAGAAACGGTCCAGTTTTTGATAAAAAAAACGCGTTACGGACGTATTTAAGCAAGTCACGTAACAGGCAATTTGTGTGACGGTGATAAAAATCTGCTTTTAATGACTGTAATAACGTGAAGTCCGAATATTTTAGTTATTCAAGTTGAATTTTTTGCATTAAAAATAAAATATTACCATTATGGTTTTACTATTACTGCTGTTCGTCTAGCGGTTAGCTTAAGCGACTGCCGATAACGGGTTCGATATCCAAGTCGCACTACTGTTGGGGTTTTATTCAAGAAATTCTAAATAGCAACCCGGAGTATGAAAGATGGCGGTGTTTTCCGCCCGTATTTTGGAGAGCATGTTAAGCCGTCAGTCCCGATTATCATGAACACCTATGATAATCGTTACTGGGATATCAGTGCCTTGAAATCTACTTAAAACTGGTTCAACCTTCGAATTCAGTTCACCCCCAGAGTTGCGGTGTCCAATGCGAATTTTTGAATTTTTTTTTTACGGATCGACTGCGATCCGTAAAAAAACTGATATTCAGGTAAAACCGGTTGAAGTAGTAGCCGATTACAAATATTTTTGGGAATAAAAAAGGTTAGGATAGCTGATGATTGTTTTGATATTAATATCAAAGAATAACTAACAATAATTGGCACTGAAAATCATTTATTTATTTATTTCTTTATTATGTAAAACATTATACAACAGAATTAACTCAGTTAGAGATTCCGAGCGATGGTACGCCCGATCCAATGTTGCATTTTGAAGACATTGGTATAGACACCCGGCTGGGTACCACCACACACGCTACCAAACGATGTGATACCTACTTGGGCATTTCTCCATATCAAGGGACCTCCACTGTCGCCCTATAATAAGATAGAAACAATATGTAATAAGAAAAACAATTTAATCTTGTGGCTATTTTAAAAATAGACTGTTTGAAAAAATATCAAATCGCCCTATTTGATACTTCTACGTTCACATCACTACAGTAATGATCAACAATACATATAGTCATCATACATCTAATGATTATATTATAGTACACTCACATTCAGTTACACATAGTATCTATATATATATATCTGTGTGGACTGTACACAATTAGCCATCTCGGGAAACGAATATGTAGAGAGAGAACTATTATTTCCTTCGAAAAGTAATTGATTTATTTCACTTAACTCATTATCACGATGAAAGACTTTGTTGCCGGGTCTAAATGTATTGTTTAAGAGACGGAATGTAATGATATTTTCCAGACTATTTATGTGTTGTAACTTAGCATAATGCAGTCGAAAAGGTGGAATGAGTTCTAAAAGCTTTTGAGTGTTAAATATTATACCTACAAGAATAGTGTAGGCTTACATAATATATCTATTTTCACGTAGTTCATTCGTAGCTTTGAATATAAGTAGCACTTACATTTTAATTAAGAAATAAGTTACTATATAGGATATTTTCGACTTGAAATTTAAATTTGTCATTAAATGGCGGTAAAACATGTATGACAAAAAGTGTCTACCTAATAGCTATATCAATACAGTTGTCCTCAAGCATAGTTAAAAATAATAAAGTCAATAATAATAATCGCTTTATTGTAGGTACACCACATATTTAAAAAAGGTAACTTAAAGCTAAGAGGTACAATTGGCGGCCTTATCGCCCGATGGTAATCTCTTACAGGCAACCATTGGATGGACGTGGAAAGTTTAGGGTAGTGGCTGGTGTATAAAAAGTTGATAAGAAAAAAAAGTACTCACATATACATACGAGTATTATATAAAGTAATAGTAACATCTAGTGTGGATGATAAAATAAATAAATAAGTATGTACGTAGAAATATTAATAAATAGATATTCCATATAAACTACAGTGGGATTTAAGACTTCATTCTGAGCAAGGTCGGTTACGAGTCTTTGAGGTCTCCCAGGTAATATGCCTTCACCAGTCTCTTGAACGCAGCTAATGCCTGCGCACGTCTTATTTTTATTTGTAAGACGTTCTACAACCGAACTGCTTGGGCCAATAAATAAATAAATAAATAAATAAATATTCCGGACATCTAACACACAACGCCATCTACTCCCAAGCTAAGCAGAGCTTGTGTTATGGGTACTAGACAACTGATATAAATACTTATATACTTTTTTTTTTGTAAATACATACATATCATACATAGAAAACACCCAAACTCCGAAACAAATATTTGCAGATCATACAAACATTTGGTCCGACCCGGGAATCGAACCCGAGACCTCAAGCTTAGCAGTCACATACGCTACCACTACGCCACCGAGTCAGTCAATCAACTACTGACAAAAGTAAAAAGGGCAAGACGTTTTTTTAACAATGAACAAGTAGCAGAATTTTCTTAGACTCGCTCCTACATCAATATGAATCACGTACAACTCGCGCCCAATCAAGAGGCTAAGTGCGGAAATGGCCCGGTAAAACAATACATCAATATGAAGATGTATATTATACAATACATGTACATTCATGCTCAGCAGATCGTAGTACACTGTTGGGTACAGGCCTCTCTAATTAAACGTCACTTAGTTTGATCGCCTTGTGCAAATCATCAATCCACCCAACAATAGATTCTATATTCAAGCTGATAAAAAATAATTAAACAAATTAGTTAAAATTACCTTGCAGGCATCCTTTCCTTTAACACCTGCACATATCATTCTTGGAGTTATTTCAATTACGTTTCCAAATGCACGTTGGCAAGGTGCCCGGGATATCTTTGGTAGTTGAACGTAGCGTAGTGTTTCAGATACATTTCCTTTGGGCTGTAAATATTAAGATATTAGATAATAATAATATTATATCACTATCATTTAATAGACCACTGCTGCTGTACAAAGAACTATTCTTAGAAAGGCGGTTGCGGTCTGAAATACCACGCTGGCCAGACGGGTTGTATTGGGATCGTTATAGTTCCTTTTTATGTTCATTTATTATAAGTGCTATTGTACTGAGAAGTGTGCTATAAAAAGAATAACATATAGAAATGTCATAGTAAAGGTGAAAACCTTTTTATGTTAATATTATTTTCACTAGTGAGGTAGGTTCATCAAATTTATAGTCATGGAACACAGTTTTAGCTCCAAGATATGAATGCCAAAGCACGACTTACCTGAGTTAAACCCCAACCGACGGTTTCTAAAATCGTTCCACTTCTCATCTTGATACTGTTATCGTATAAATCTGTTTTATTCACTTTCTTTGAAAATACTAGGGGTTCCTTTAACTTCAAAATGGAGACATCATAGTCATAAGTTTCATTATTAAATTTCGGGTGTACGAAAATTTTATCCACGTCATAGAAACTCCCTCCCTCGTTAACTTTGCTTGTGCCTACTAACACTTTGTATTTTCGATTTCTGAAAATTATTATACAAGTATACAAATAGTTACTCTCACTATAAATACGTATCTCATCACCTTTTATAGATACCGACACAACTTAATTATCACGCATTAAAATGAAACACTTACTAGCAAATCTGTGGTGGGTTTTATGAAAATAAATGATTTGAATTGTGTACGTTTCGAAAACACTCAAAAGTTTTTTACCGATTAAGATCAAGGTTTGAGAGGGTTTTCATAATTATAATGACTTATACTTACGGCACTATGCAGTGTGCAGCTGACAGAAGAAATTGATTGTCAATGATGGAGCAGCCACAAAAATGTATCTTTCCATCGAGACGCAGCGAAGCTACGAATGGAACCTTTTCGATGGCAATTTCATGGCCACCAATAATACCTACATCTGGACTTTCATTGGCAGCTGTTACAAATAATTAAAAATGTTATTGGAACAAAATAATATAATCCTTTCATAAAATATTATGGTGTCATGTTTAAAAACATTTTTTTTTTAAATACAGTAATATCCTGTAATCATAGACGAAGAAATTTCACAATTTGTGGTTTTCCTTTTGAAATATCGTTACTTTGAATTTGGTTGTAAAATAATTGCGTGCTAACCTCAATCACAATAATCAATAAAAGTGTTTTATTTTTAATTTTATTTACTTGTTATTATCATGATTCAGCCACGTAATATGATTTAAGTCCTGTAAATATTTACAGGAATAGTTTGGTGCAAAAACTCTAATGTATAGCATCTGAAGATTATTTTATAAGTTCAAGACTGTGTCAGACTTATGGCACGTGTTTTCCTAGTACGACTAAAGTGAAAAAAGACATGTGAGAAATAGAGTAAAATTCAATATTAAAACAAATACTTGAAGTTGCAATTCTTGTATATATATATATTTATATACATATAATAATCTTATCTTAACCTCGAAAACGATTTCAAAGATTTTCATGAAATATACCTAATATGTAGGGGAATTCAGGGGCGAAATATTGCTCTAGCTAGTTTCGTTTTTAGAAAATTTACTGAATTCGAAGGTTTAACTAGTTGTCAGTATATTTGAGGGCACTGAATTCCCAATAACGATTGTTATGGGTGTTCATAACAACCGGGACCGATGCCATATCAAATCAAAAAGTGTGTTTGCTATAAAAGTCTTAAGGAAATACGATATATCAATCTCGGCCCATAATTTAACAGCCTTGATGATCAAGCTATGCTCGATATATTTTTGGTAAATTTTCTAAAAACGAATTTAGCTAGACCAATATTTCGCCCCTGAATTCCTCTACATACTAGGTATATTTCATGAAAATCTTTGAAGTCATTTTCGAGGTTAAGATAAGATTATTATATTATATATATGTATATAGTTCACCCTCAGGGTTACAGAGGTCCGATGCCAGTCGCACCGTGGAAAAACTGATATTTAGGTGAAACCGGTTGAACTAGTAGCCGACCACAATTATCTTGGGAATAATAAAGGCTAGGAAGATGAAGACTTTATGTAGGATTTGTATGATGTATCAAATAAAAATATTCGAATTGTATCCTCAGAATATAATTCAAATTTAAATTATTCAAGGAAACTAATTAAATATGAAATGAAAGCGATTTAACAAAGTTTTTCATTCATTTGTTATTTTTTTATATGCAATCGAAATCGCACCTAATCACACATTTACAGGTTTTACTATTACTGTTAGATATAGGCATCTCCTAATAATGGAACTTTTGTCCTATTATGCCAAGCTTGACAGACGGTTGTGCCAAGTTTTACTTCGATTTGAATCGCTGTTCTCCTGCGTAGTTTAGTCTCTTAGTCGGCCCTTATGATACTCGGAATGAGTGGGGAGGTGAGGCCATCATACAAATAGTTATGGACCAAAAATGTAACAGTAACAAAATTCTAGCTACTTACATAGACAAGAAATATAAATTGTTGAAAGCAGTAACACCAAAATATTTATAGCAAACATGTTTGGAAACTACAATTCCTAACCGCAACTACCGCGAGAGTAGTTTGTTTGTTGGTTGAATTCCAAATATATACCTGATGGTTCTAATGATAATCAAACGACGTGAAAAACAATTTGATTATGTTACATGTTTTATCAGTTTTTTTATTAATACCTACAGTAAAATACATAAATGAAGTTATTATTAAATTAATTTTATTCTTTATTCATTCACATTTTAAATTTTATTTTTGAAACATGCTCTTATTCTCTTAAATTCATTCAGTGCCTTATTCAAAGGCAATTTGTTACAATGTAACTCCTCAATACAATAGATTACTCGACTGAGGGCTACGTGAGCTAATCCTCCCTCAAACAATTTCGAACCCCAATACATAACTACGTGGTCTATAGTGCTGCCTTGCATTTTGTGGATAGTTGAAGCAATTTTATCATAAATTAAGGACAACATTCTTCGTTACCTGGGTAGTCTAACGACGTCTATTTTTAGCCACCCTAACGCCACATAACCCTTGTCTTGGGAGGGAGGGATTTTTATGAATAACTATTGACTGTTAAGTATTGACTGTATGGATACAGTAAAAACTAAGAAAACTTAGAAACTCTACGATCCACTGTGCAGCATTCGACTTGCCCTTTCATTTGATCCATCAAACCGTATCGAAACATACATGAAATCTTGCGTTTCCGGCGGTCATCTTAGATTTTAAATTTGTCAAGCCCTGGTTATCGTACAGGATCAAAGTTCTTGTCAAGATAGATCAAACCAGTCCGAACTCAATGGGGTTGTATCATTTCATTACGGAGCTCCTACAGCTACCTTTCAGCTCCAGTATCAGATCAGCTCCATGTCATCATAATATTGCATTGTCACGCAATATACATATGCATGCGAAATTTCTTTGCAATCGAAAACCGAAAAGTAGGTCAAATTTCAATGACTAGATTTGACCCAAATAAACAGGGCAAGCTAAATATACCGTTGAAAATACTATCATTCTTGCTATTGAGGGTCATGATTCCCTAATTGTGGGGTGATTTTTTTGACAGTTGACCACCATTTGTTCCTTTCCTTGGCCAAACGAAGAGCACCGTGTAGATTGGTGTCCAAGGTTATTCGGGTCTGGTTAGTCCACCTAATTTAACTAAGCCCTCTTTTTTTTTTGCCTTCATCCTTTCCCTTCTGACCAGAATGGAACCATTTTAGCTTCGCTGCTGGCTAGAAGAATGGAATCATTATCCTAATTGAAGATTGGAAATCGTAGATCGGCCTAGCGTTACTCCAACGCTCAAATCCTATGATTTAATATTTTACATAAGCGTTAAATAAAATAGTGTATAAAATGCCTGACATACGTAACCAATCTTTATACTTCCTTGGTTGTTCAGGGCACAGCTTAGCACTCTTCAAATGCAAAGATGTAGTTTTTTCTCGTTTACAGTACGATAAAACCATATTACAATCAACTTTTGATTTAAATGCCACGATAATACATTTTATGACAATAGTGCAATCGAAAGTTGATTAGAACTGAATTGTGACTTAATTTTAAGGGTTCCATATCTCAAAAGGAATAAACGGAATTCTTAAAGGATCACTTTGTTGTCCGTCTGTCTCTCAAGACCCTTTTTCTCAGGAACGCATGGAGGTATCAAGCTGAAATTATTATTAACAAATCAAACACTCAGGTCTACTGTCCCTTAAAGCTGTGAAAAAATCAAACTTCTAAGACAATGCAATCAAAAGATACAGCCGTTTATGCTGCTAATTTTCGACACTCGCAAGGGACTCAAAACCTACAGGGTACTTCCCGTGAACTCAGAATCTTGAAATTTGGTTTGAAACAACGTCTTAGGTATAGCACAAATAAAGAAAAAATTCGAAAAGCATACATTTTTAGTTAAATCTTAAATATATATCTACAGGTTTATACGAAACCCTCGGTGCGCGAGTCCGACTTACACTTGGCCGATTTTTTTATATGTTATTTTGAGAATTGATTTTTGATTAATATTATATCAAAAATTAATTTCCTTAATCGATATAATCAATTCGACTGCCTGGATGGCACAGTGGTAGTGAATGCAACTGCTGTTCTTGAGGTCTCGGGTTCAAATCCTGGGTCGGACTAAGTATTTGTTTGATCTACAAATATTTGTTTTGGAGTTTGGATGTATAACATGTCTGTATTTACAAAAAAAAAGTATATATGTATTTATATCAGTTGTCTAGTACCCATAACACTAGCTCTGCTTAGCATGGGACTAGATGGCATTGTGTGTTAGATGTCCGGAATATTTATTAAATTATTTTCGTAGGAATTTTTAATATTAAATATACGTAAGGCTTTGTCGGTTGTTGTGTCACAAAGACTGTAACATCACGCTCCCGAATATTTTAAAATATCAAGATAATCAATCCATCCAATTCACGTTAACTTTTGCTCACTGTACTTTTAATGAATTACTTCATTAAAATTAATAATAGATTTTCAGATTTTAATATGACTTATGGACAACGTGTTAATTATATGTTATCAAATAATAGTAAAGTGTTAATTGTTTGTATTTTAGTCAATTGATCGATATTTTAACTTTTTAAATCGTTAATGTTACTTGTAATAGTGATTACAAGTACAAACCACTGATTAAATTAAATACAAATTAGAGGGTTATGCTTTTCAAGTGAGTATATGTATGTATATTTATATGGCACGCCCTAGAGCCTAAACGGCTTCTCGTATTTTTATGTAAGTGGCGTTAATAGGTTCACCTTGGTCGTGAGAGTGATATTGGGTACATCAAAATTAAAAGAAAACCAAAATGAAATAAATTATACGCAGTCGGGTTTTTTTTATTTCAGTTCACTTGTTTCTTATTATTTCAGTTACAGGTGAACTAGAAAAATAAGTATTAATGAAATACGTCGATAAAACCGAATGCGACAACTTTTATATTCACAAACAGGTTGTTTATTTTTGTTTTATTTTTTTTTGTCACGAAACCGGGGCGGGAGGTTTCACACGGGTGCCTTTATACTGTTAGCGGCGGTAACAATGCAATAAATTTATCACCTTATTGTTTTTATTTCTGACTAACTCCATTTATTATCACACTGCAAAAAGTCTGTACCACCAACGTAGCTGATATATCTGTGGCGAGTTCCACATACAGCGCAACAGCAACATACTACAGCGCCATCTACCGCAGATACACTGAACTACGCAGCAACATACAACACGAATAAACTACCAATCCTAAATCGCGCAGTAGAAGTTTTCACGCCGATTATTATATATACAACATCCCAACATCAACTGTTGGGCACTGGCCTGCCAGGCATGATCACCTCGCCTGGTCGGAGGATCCTCCCTTTGTGTTGATGGGACATAACACTCGTTTTTTCACATTAGTATAACCGAGATATAAGGTTTGAATTTGTATTTATTTTTCATACTAATATTAACTCTCCAGAACATCTCTGAACCCTTCAGAACCTGTTTGTGTTTAAGTTAAATTTACTTATTTATGTAAATGATACTCCACAGTAAATTATACTTTCTGTTCTTTACGTCCCAAAATTAAATAAACGTGGGTTACCTCAATTTGACGTATTAACTTACCTCCGTACAAATAAAGAACATAAGCATTGAGTTTTAGAGAATTGTATTTTCAGAACAGTTGAAAAATGAATAAACTCTAAGTAAATTTTAAATTCAATTATTTATCAACCTTTTAGGTGGGTCTAAAACGTTAATAAAGCGGTTGCTGATAAGTTTCGGATAGCTTATCAGATAAGTGGTTTGACATAATTTATGTGTAATACATATATATAAAATTATCTGTCAAATAAGTTATTCGTAACTTATCTGTAACCAGTGAAACGGAGCCTTAAAGTTTATATTTATAAACCACTGCCAAATGTCAGTAGATGGAAAAGTCAGAAATGTCTATTACTAAACACTCACGCCTTGTAGGGGCAATGACATGCACAATGCACAGGGATGTGCGGACTTTCTTGTTATGTCAACTTTATTGAAATATCATAGGTACATTCATTCCCTTTATGCCGACTTTACATGAAGCATTTAACTTAGTGCTTTTATACCGACTTTCACGTCATGTAATTTTTTTAAATCTGGCTATTGGTTCCAAAAGCCGAAAACGCATAATAGCTTAGTTTTAAGAAACACTTCGCCAACTTTTTGTACAATCATGTTCAGTTGTCTTGCAAATACTAATACTTAGCATTCTTGTATTGATACAAAATAATGTTAATAAAAGGGAAAATGTCACACATCTAGTTTCGACATTTCAGTAAAGTCGACATAACAAGAAAGTAGGCCCATAGGTCGATATTTCATTAGCACTATTTTTTAATAATGTTACCCTAAGGTAACACGTCTCAGACCCGAATAAATAGGTCCTATAATTTAAGAAATATATTCACACGAACAAACCTTTATTCGAATTATTTTCTATCGTTATAGTACGTTATACTTAATAATTTGTAAACAGTATAATACGAGTAATATGCTACAGGAAATGTGAAACTAATTTCATGAATAGTATAATAGATATATACGCCTCTAATTTCATTAAAAATGGAGAAAAATCCAAAAAAACATAAATATATTCATGTTTAGTATTTTTAAATATAGCGTCACTTGGACCCAATTGAAAACCAGCGTCAGAAGTTCGCCTGACACAATACTGGATTTAGTCCATTTTTACCTTTGCTTAATTGTTTATTATTCCATGTTTTTTTATTATTCTTGTTGTTAAAAACCATTATCATTCTTTCTTTCTTTCTATACATGCTGTGAATCAAATTGTGATTCAAATGATTTTACCCTCCATGATTAGTGTTTCGCAGTGATACTGTGGCTTTCTACAGATACCACACCATTCCCTCATTTTACGAACTTAATACGACATACGTAAGAGACAAATTTATAGAAATTTATTTTGCTCCTTTGAAATATTAATACCACTTTCTATTTGACATTAAACATTATTTTGAATAGCGTCATCTAGTAACAAGTAGTGTAATCACGTGCCTCACAAAAGTGTACGTTTGGTTAACATCGATAACGATGACGAAGTCTAACATCGATACAAACACAAATATTGGCCGCAAGATACCGTAACTAGTATTATATTTTAAGAGGAGTATAGTACTCGTAGATTGTGTACCACAAAAATGCTGTAAACATTATAATGCAGAAAATATTAGTAGGCTTACAATAAATATGAACCTACGACCTATTTTTATTCGTGAGTTCAATTACCACCGAGATTTACTTAATCAACGGGGATGGCCTTTGTTCTGTGTCTAAATGTCAAAATTTTGGGTAAGTTGATTATAGAAAATCTCGTTTTTATAATGTATTTATGAGCCTGACAAACTAACTTCACTCTGCTGGGTAGAAAGCATAAGCAGAGTCCAAGAGCAGTGTTCACCGTTCTCATTGCGTATGCAGACAATGCAACATTGTAGGATGGTGATCCACTCTATGCTTTTGCACAAAAATTAAAACTCTGTAAATTATAAATGAAAAATGATGTGCGTCATGAAAGTTACAAAAAATAAAAACATTAGGAAATATGTATTGTTCAATACATAATATAATTTAAATAAATAAGAACAGCTATATTGTGCTTATAGCTTTATTGCAGGACATTATAGATCCATTTTCTATGAGTGTCTCAAAGGTGCTAAAGTGTCTTTTTCTTAAGTTTTTAAGAAGTAAAATTAAAATAATGATAATAAATATAAAAATTGTATTTGCAGTCGCTTACATCTTTATTTTTAGCATATCACTAAAGGCGAGGACTTGTAATTGACTCACTGTTATTTATTTGATTGCAAATGCTATATACTTTGCAATATCTAACGTCATGAGATGGCGTCCGTCAAATAGCGGGCAAATGTCCAACGCCAGCCAGTGGCATCGTGTTTCCGTTAAATTTTAACGGTTATTTAGTCGATGAGGTCGATGAGTATAGAGTAGTGTATGGTTACAATTCACTATCGTGTAATGAATAAAACAGAGATGCTTAGCTATTCTGCTGTAAATCTTCCATAACATACATAAATAATATTAGGTCTTTACCTATGAAATTGCCGTTTTGTATGCAATAAGTGAAAATACTTATTTTTTCAAACTTTTTTATTTCTGTTATTCGAAGTAATCACCCATGCAATCGACGCATCTTTGCCAACGCATTGGCAGTTTATTGATGCCCTTCTTGTAAAAATCAGCTGGACGGGAGGCAACAAACTCTTCAAAGGCATTTTGTACTGCCTCTCGGGAATTGAATTTTTTACCCACTAAAAAGTTGTCTAAATTTTGGAAAAAGTAATAGTCGGTAGGTGCAAGGTCTGGTGAGTATGGCGGATGAGGGAGAGCTTCCAACCCCAGCTCTTGCAGCTTGGAGACTATCTGTTGCGCAGTATGGGGTCGCGCGTTGTCGTGAAGGAGCAGTGGGGACGACCGATTGACCAAAGCTGGTTGCAGATGTGCAAGCTTCTCCATCATTCTCTCCAGTTCTTCACAGTACACATCTGCATTAATGCTCATGCCGTTTTGTAAAAAGCTGTGGTGAATCACTAGACCACCAAACAGTGACCATCACCTTTTTAGGGGTCATTTTTGGTTTAGGGCATTGCTTTGGTGCTGAACCAGGGTCTAACCAACTTGCTGAGCGCTTTCGATTGTCGAACAGAATCCATTTTTCGTCGCACGTAACTATTCATTTCAAAATTCCTTCATTTCTTTGCCTGTTATGCAGCGAAAAGCAGGTCTCGACGCGTACGTTGCGCTGGCGATCGTTAAGGTCGTGGGGCACCCATCTAACAAGCTTTTTCACCTTGCTAATTTGTCGCAAATGGATCAATATTGTTTTGATGCTTACATTAAAAGCTGCTGCTAGCTCAGCTATAGATTGAGTTTCGTCAGCTTCCACTATCGCCTTTAATTCATTATTGTTAACCGAAGTCTCCAGACGACCACGAGCTTCATTTTTCAAGTCAAAATTTCCAGAACGGAACCGGGAAAACCAATAAAGGGTTGTGCGTTCGTTTGTACAGTTCTCTCCGTAAACGTTTTTGATGTTACGTGCCGTTTGTGTCGCGTTGGTGCCACGACGGAACTCATATTCCATAATTACACGATTTTTTAAAGTATCCATTATGACGAAAAATGTTCAAATGTAATGAAAATACAACGCTAATCAAAAAACAAAAGACTGAGTTTGTAAATAGAATGTCATGGTTTTAAAACAAAATTAATTTGAATTTAGAATACAGAGCCATTACAAACTTTTTTTTATTTGAAATGACCAGTACTGAAGAAACGCAATTTCATAGGTAAAGACCTATTATATTTATTTACGTTTTTATACTTGTATTTCAGTCTAAACAGATTAACCGCATTTATATACCATGGGGAGTGCTCCGAGCTCTTTTTCAGCCTGATCCCTGCCGCCTCTTTCCGCCATCGTCTTACGTGACAGAAATTTCATCTCCATCATCTAGATGGTTGGCAGTCTACAACTGTGCGATTTTCCCGAAACTTTCTGCCGCGCACAACAAAACTGTGGAATGAGCTGTCGCCTGCGGTGTTCCCGGACCAATACGACCTTCAAAACTTCAAGAAAAGAGCGTACTCCTTCCTAAAAGGCGGACAACGCACTTGTAACGCCTCTGGTGTTGCAGGTGTCCATGGGCGGCGGTAATCGCTTACCATCAGGCGATACGTCTGCTCGTTTGCCCCTATATAATAATAAAAAAAATAGTGAAGAGATTTTTATATATCTTTAAGATACGCGCAGTGGTTGAAATTCTGTATAATGTACCTAGTTATAGAAATTAGAAGAGAATAGAGAGAGAGAGAGAGAGAGAGAGAGAGAGAGAGAGAAACAAGAGAGAAGTAAAACTACTAAGTAAATATAACTATAGAACTGTGCAACGCAGAAGTTAATAATATATGTGTCTTCTCCATCTTTTTAATATTTATTTTTATTTATTTATTTATAAACTTTATTGCACACTACTGCAGTAAACATTTGTACAGAGATACATCGGATACGGACATCAACATCAGGTATTACCTTAAATCACGGTTTACTTTTTTACACGATACACATCCCAAACTACTGAGATCGTCTGAGAACTTAAAACTAAAAATACCGTCGCATTCTACCAAATTTTCCGACCTCTCTTTTTCTGTTCAAGCAGCTCGACTGTGGAACGCCCTACCAGTCGCAATAAGACGTGCACCAACAGTAAATGTCTTCAAGAGACTAGTAAAAGAGCATTACCTGGAAGACATTTAGGTACCATAACCTACGTATTTCTCTCGCGTAGTCAGTTTATATTTATTTCACTCATACTCTTCTAAGTTTTTATTATTTAATCGTCATTTTTATCTAACTTCCACCCTATATATAGTGTATACTGCTTTAATTTTTTCTTCACGTATAATATTTATGCACCAGACACATCCCTCTAATTTCCGTATTTGTTTTGTTTCCATCCTAAGGTTGCCTGTAAGAGATTGCCTCCGGGCGATAAGGCCGCCAATTGTACCTACTTAACTTAAATTAATATCTTTTATAATTGACCTGGTGTACAATAAAGACGTTATTATTATTATTATTATTTTTGTTTTTATACCTTTTGTGGTCTCTCTTTTATTTTAAAGGGGAAGCTAAATCTAACACACGGGCCTTAGCCAAGTGTGCCAGGGGGAAATGATGTGAGATTAGGATGATGACGATGCAAGAAATTTTCGTGTGAGACGGCATGTATTTAGTAGAACTGCTTTTTGAATCAACATTAGGGTGGATTTCGGCATTTGCAGTATATTGAGGCTATTTTGAAGAGTCTTCGGAACCACACCAGTTGTAGACATGATAATGGGTACAATTTTAACTCTTTCTACCTGCCATTGTCTTTTAATTTCAGTAGCTAAGTCTATATATTTTGAAACTTTTTCTGTGTGCGTCGTAAGAATGTTGTGTGTGTTACATACTGCTATGTCTACAATAAGAACTGTCCTGTTAACTTTATCTAGGATTGTTATGTCAGGTCTATTGTAGTGTATGGTTTTGTCGGTAATTATTGTCCTATCCCAATATATTTTAAATGCATTATTTTCAAGAACTGTACTGGGTTTATATTTATAATAAGCAGTTTTATTGGGAATGAATGAATATTTGTGAGCCAGATTTTGGTGGATAATTGCTGCAACTTGGTCATGCCGGTATTTGTAATCAGTTTGTACAATAGATTTACAAGCGCCAGTAATGTGTTGGATGGTTTCAGAACTGCTATGGCATCGTCTACATAAGTCGGTAGAAAGATTTGGGAGACGGATTATGTGTTTCTGATAGTTAAGGGTATCTATAACCTGATCTTGAATAGCTATCACAAAAGCCTCGGTTTCTGGGAAGAGTTCTCCGCGCAACAGCCATTCGTTCGACGCTATTCTGTCGACATGTGTTTGGCTGAGATCGGCGAGGTGTCTGCCATGTAGAGACTTTTGTGCCCATAAGTCTATTTTCTGCTGCCTACTTGCAAATTTTAGATGAATGTTTCTGTCATATAAATTGAGTGGGGTTAATTTTTGGTCTATATCGGTTAAGAATTTATGAAGTTGGGATTTATTATTATTATTATTATTACGTGTACAATAGGCGGTCTTATCGCTCACGGCGATCTCTTCCAGACAACCTTTGTATGAATTAAATGATCCTTTGGATAGTCGCCGGTGTACTTCAATAGATCTAAGTTATAATACACATAAAGCTACCTACACATATACCTACTTACACAAAAATATATATCACATATACTACATATATACTAACATATATAAATCCATACACAAATATTACTATAATTACCACACCTTAAAATCCATGACGTACCACACATTTATCACAGTATTCCTGTAGTGGAATACTTTACTTCTTCTTCTTTGTCCACCCCTCCTCCCAGTTCAGCTAGGGTCGGGTCTCCTTGTACGTCTGCGCCAGAGAACTCTGTTCTGGTTTGTCTGTGTGCTCAGACTCTCCTGCTGGATTTCTTTCTGCATATTTGACCACCAGGTGGCGGGTGGTCTTCCTCTTCCTCGCGGGCGGTCAGGGATATTTAAAGCTTTTTTTACTGGAATACTTTACATGGTCAAGTAATAATAGTGTCATTTTTCTTAAAGGTATGCAGAGATTTAGATTTTCTTATTGTCTCAGGTAGGTTATTCCACAATCTAACGGCTTGCACCGAGAGCGACTTGTCAGTAAATTTTGTATTATGCAGGGGCATTTTCAACTTTAGATTCTCTGAAGATCTTAGGAGCCTGCAATGTGAATTGCTTGACAATTTAAAAAGTTGTTTAAGATAGGACGGCGAATGTGGGAGGAACAGAGTATTATATAGCATGGAGAAAATATGAACATTCCGGCGAAGGCGTATTGGTAACCATTTGAGCTTAATACGAAACTCAGAGATATGTTCATATTTACGAAAACCAAGTATGAACCTTATGCAGACATTTTGGAGACGCTTAAGTTTGTTCAATTGCTCTTCGGTAAGATCTAGAGAGCTAGGTATAAGATCTAGATAGCTAGACATTCAAGTTATTTTTTTTTAATTCATGAATATTTAATGATTTCTTGTTCATTCAAGAAAAATATCTTAACAATTTAAATTTTCCAATTCTTAATCTTACAGTTAGAGCCTAATATAGGTGTGTTCTAGCTTCGAGTATAGTAAATAAAACTTTTGTATGGCAAACAGGGTAAATGAGCTGGCAGATCGCTTTATGATAAGTGGCTACCGCCGTCTATGGAAACTTGCAATAATTAGAGAGAGACTTGAGAAGTTGCTATGCTATACAGATTCAAGTGGGTCAAAATCAAGTCATAAGGAGTCGGTTACAAACAAAAAAATAGGCGAAGCTATTAAAAAGCGTGTAAATAGAATATTTCTGACTATTTTTAATAAAAAAACAATATTGAGGTGCAAAATCTAAGTTAACTGTTTCATACTCGGAAGCCGTTCTACAGAAACGGTCGAGATTTTGTAAAAAAAATCGCGTTACGGACGTGTTAAAGCAAGTCACGTAACAGGCAGTTTGTGTGACGGTGATAAAAAATCGCTCGCTTTAATGACTGTAATAACGTGAAGTCGGAAAATTTGAGTAATTCAAATTGAATTTTTTGCATTAAAATAAAATATTATCAATATGGTTTCACTATTATTGCTGTTGGTCTAGCGGTTAGCTTAAGCGACTGGCGATGACGGATTTGATACCCTAGTCGGACTACTGTTGAGGTTTCATACACGAAATTCTAAATAGCAATCCGGAGTATGAAAGATGGCGGTGTTTTCCGCCCGTGTCTCCGCTGGCATGTTAAGCCGTCAGTCCCGATTAACATAAATACCTAGGAAAATCGTTATTGGGATGGCAGTGCCCTGAAATCTACTGATAACTTGTTCAATCTTCGAATTCAGTTCAACCTCAGAGTTCAATGCTGGTCAGTAGTGCCGAAACGCTAGGAAGATGATGATTGTTTTTATATTAAAATCAAAGAATAACTAATAATAATTGCCACTGAAAATCTTTTTTTTTTTCTTTATTATGTAAAACATTCGACAACAGAATTAACTCAGTTAGAGATTCCGAGCGATGGTACGCCCGATCCAACGTCGCATTTTAAAAACATTAGTATAGACACCCGGCAGGATACCACCACATACGCTACCAAACGATGTGATACCTACTTGGGCATTTCTCCATATCAAGGGACCTCCACTGTCACCCTGTAATAAGATAGAAACAATATATAATAAAAAAAAAAACAATTTAATCTTGTGGCTATTATAAAAATAGACTGTTCGTAAAAAAATCACATCGCCCTATTTGATATCACTACAGTTATGATAAATAATACATATGGTCATTACACATCTAATGATTATATTATAGTACACTCACATTCAGTAACACATAGTATCTATTTGTGTATCTATGCGTGACTGTACACAATTAGCCATCTCGGAAAACGAATATGTAGAGAGAGAATTATAATTTCCTTGGAATAGTAATCGATTTATTTCACTTAACTCATTATCAAGATGAAAGACTTTGTTGCCGGGTCTAAATGCAATCTTTAAGTGACGGAATGTAATGATACGAGTATTTAATTGTTGTGTGTGTTGTAATTCAGCATAATGCAGTGGAAAAGTTCTAAAAGCTTTTGAGTGCTAAATATTTTATCAACAAGAATAGTGTAGGCTTACAAATTTATCTACTTTCACGTAGTTTATTCGTAGCTTTGAATATAAGTAGAACTTAATTTTAATTACGAAATAAGTTTCTACATAGGATATTTTCGACTTAAAATTTAGAAAAGATGTATATTATACAATACATGTACATTCATGCTCAGCAGATCGTAGTACACTGTTGGGTACAGGCCTGTCTAATTAAACGTCACTTAGTTTGATCGCCTTGTGCAAATCATCACTCCACCCTACAACACATTCTATATTTAAGCTGATTAAAAATAATTAAAGAAATCAGTTGAAATTACCTTGCAAGTATCCTTTCCTTTAACACCTGCACATATCATTCTTGGAGTTATTTTAATTTTCTTTCCAAATGCACGTTGGCAAGGTGCTCGGGATATTTTTGGTAGTTGAACGTTGCGTAGTGTTACAGATAAACGTCCTTTAGGCTGTAAATATTAAGATAATAGTCAATAATAATATTATATCACCAGCATTTAATAGTCCACTGCTGCTATACAAAGATCTATTCTTAGAAAGGCGGTTTCGGTCTGAAATACCACGCTGGCCAGACGGGTTGATCATTATAGTTCCTTTTTATGTTCATTTATTATATGTGCTATTGCACTGAGAAGTGTGCTATAAAAAGAATAACATATAGGAATGGTATAGTAAAGGTGATAAGCTTTTATGTTTATATTATTTTCACTAGTGAGGTAGGTTTTAGCTCCAAGGTCTGAATGCCAAAGCACGACTAACCTGAGTTAAACCCCAACCGACGGTTTCTAAAATCGTTCTACTTTTCATTCTGAAACTGTTATCGTATAAATCTATTCTATTCACTTTCTTTGAAAATACTAGGGGTTTCTTTAACTTCAAAATGGTGATATCATAGTCATGAGTTTTATTACTATATTTCGGGTGTACGATAATTTTATCCACGTCATAGAGACTCCCTCCCTTGTGAATTTTGCTTGTGCCTACTAACACTTTGTATTTTCGATTTCTGAAAATAATTTACAAGTATACAAATGATAACTCTCACTGTAAAGACGTATCTCATCACGTTATATTTATTAGACTCGGTTTAGCGATTTAGGGAAAATAATGGGAACATAAATTTATTACGAGATTATAGGTGAATACTACTACTGCTAATTTAGGGATTCAGTGTCGGCGGTTACAGAGATTATAGTAATAGATACTTACTAGCAAATCTGTGGATTTTATGAAAATAAATGATTGAATTGGGTACGTTTGGAAAACACTCAAAAAGTTGTACACCGATTAAGATCAAGATTCAAGAGGAGTTTTATAATTATAATGACAGAAATAAAATTGTAACCTTTATACTATTAATACTTACGGCACTATGCAGTGTGCAGCTGATAGAAGAAATTTATTGTCAATGATGGAGCAGCCACAATAATGTCCCTTTCCATCGAGACGCAGTGAAGCTACGAATGGAACCTTCTCGATGGCAATTTCATGGCCACCAACAATACCTACATCTGGACTTCCATTGGCAGCTGTTACAAATAATTAAAAATGTTATTGGAACAAAATAATATAATGACTTGCTCACCCGCATCTTTTTTAATTATTCTCCACTCTTAGTGGTTGCATGATATTAACTATTCTATCTTAGGTACGTTTGAGCCAAATCTCAATTTAAAAAAAAGACGTGATTATCGATTATAAAGTTTCAAAATATTTTTTTCTTGAGCAACAACGTAACACGAGAATCCTGCTAATCCTATTAATATTATAAACGCGAATAATATTATAAACTTTACAATAATATAGGTTATACATCTAATAACACATAGGCAACAATTTAATAAGATATAGCTTCGCCTTGCGGCGTTGCTGAACTTCGCGGTGCTAACCGCGGTTATTGTCGTACCGCGAGGTTCAGCTTATACGAGTATATACGAGTATAATAGAAAATATCTTGTTAAGGATAACAGCTGTAAATAGGATCATGGAATTTTTGTAATCATTTGATTGTACAGAAACATACTAGAAATGAATTTAAAAAAAAACATGTAGGTGTAAAGAATACCACAGAAGAAAAAGTAAAGAAAAATAATGTGATCGAAGAAAAAGTAAAGGAAAGCGCGTCAGAAGAAAAATTAATGGAGACCAGTGTAACGGAAGATAAAGCAAAAGGAACAACAGCTTGCATTAAGAAATCCCAAGATGAAGACGAACACATAAAAGTGCTGAAGAAGAATTTAGAAAAGGAAACCTATGAAGACTATATTTTGTATAAAAACATACTATACAAAGAGAAAAATGGTAGTAGAGAAATAGTTGTACCAAAGAAGATGCAATTTAAAATGATAAGGAGGAATCATGCAAGATGTCATTTTAGAGTTGCAAAGACTGAAGAATTAATTAGTAAAGACTATTACATAGATAATTACTAAAGAACTTATTAAAAACTTTTACTTATTAAAGAAAAAAATTGAAAAGTTACTAGTAACTGCGTTGAATGTATCCTTATATCTTACAAGAAGGGGAAAAAGGAGGGTTTTTTTCATCCTATATAGGTAAAGAAGATGTGCCGCTATCGACATATTATATTGATCATCTGGGGCCACTTACATCGATACAAGAATTATACGTACATTTTAACGGTTGTCAACGCTTATACAGAATTTACCTGAATATACTCTGTCAAGACTTCGACGACAGAAGAGACACTTAATAAACGGAGATTACAGCAGCAAACTTTTAGTGCACCAGAAAAAATAATAACGGACCGTAACACGTCATTCATGGCGTCCGTCCGTTATTATTTTCTTTGCAGTGCAGTGAACTGCAAACGACTTCCAACAATATTGTAAAGATGAGAATATCACACATTACACGTTTACAACTGGACAACCCAGAGCAAATGGGTTGAAGGTATCCATAAAACTTAAAAAAACTACATCGGGAACGGCTGCAATATAACCTCTACTAAAATTTATCTTTTCATCAAATACTATGGTGTCATGTTTAAGATTATTTTTTTAAAAACATTAATATCCTGTGATTTTAGACGAGGAAATTTCACAATTTGTGGTTTTCCTGTTCAAATATCGTTACTTTGCATTTGGATGTAAAATAATTGAGTGCTAACCGCAATCACTTGGTAAAAACAAGGAAAAAGTGGTTTATTTTAAATTATGTTTACTGGTTATTATCATGATTCAGCTACGTAATATGATTTAAGTCCTGTAAATATTTACAGGCATAGTTTGGTGTAAAAACTCTAATGTACAGCATCTGAAGATTATTTGTAAGTTCAAGAGAGAGTGTGAGATTAAGGGCATGTGTTTTCCTAGCACGACTGAAGGGAAAAAGGACATGTGAGAAATAAAGTAAAATCCAATATTAGAATCGAATGCTTAAACGTGCAATTCTTGTAAAATATATAATAATCTTATCTTAATCTCGAAAACGACTTCAAAGATTTTCATGAAATATACCTAGTGTGCAGGGGAATTCAGGAGCGAAATATTGCTCTAGCTAGAATTCATTTTTAGAAAATTTACCAAAAAAAATACCGAGCATAACTTGATCATCAAGATACTGTTAAATTATGGCCCGAGATTGATATTCTCGTATCGTATTTCCTTAAGACTATTAGCAAACACACTTTTTGATTTGATATGGCGTCGGTCGCGGTTGTTATGAACACCTATAACAATCGTTATTGGGAATTCAGTGCCCTCAAATATGCTATATAATAAAACACGTAGTGAGGTTGACAAAGAACTGACTGACCTTTATTCAATTAGAAAGACATTAGTATATTTACAGATGCAACAATAGATGGCGCTACTAGTATCTAAATTACTAACAAAACAATGTTATTGTAGATATATATATTTAACACCCCCACTATATCACAATAACCCTAAAACAAAAAACTTATACACTAGTTACACCTATACTATGCATAAACTTGTAGTGTTTATTTTTACCTAAACTTTTTGTTAGGAGATCAGCGGGCATATCAGCTGTTGGCAAATATTTAATATTTACATTTCTGTTTGCGACACATTCTCTACAAAAATGATACCTAACGTCAATGTGTTTTGACCTTTTGTGGAACATTGGGTTTGCTGACAGCTTCTGTGCACTCTGACTGTCATTAAACACATCAAAAGTATAATCAGAACCAGTTATTTCATATTGTAAATTTTTTAAATACAATGCTTCTTTACATGCCTCTGCTAACCCCATGTATTCTGCCTCTGTACTTGATAGGGCCACTGTATTTTGTTTTTTACATTCCCATGAAACTACACTATTACAGAGAAGAAAACAATATCCAGTATAGGACTTCCTGTCTAATGTGTTAGACGCCCAATCAGCATCTACAAAACCTGTAATCTGTGGATTTCCGTCTTTACAATATTTAAGTCCATAGTTTTTAGTACTTTTTAAATATTTTAATACTCTCTTCGCATATTCCCAATGGACACTAGTATAACAATTGTTGAATTGACTTAAATAGTTAACAGCAAAAGTAATGTCTGGTCGAGTTAATACGGATAAATACATTAAACTGCCCAAGAGCTGTGATATGGGGCTTGTTTGTTTATAACCTGACCTTTACTTATATCTAGTTTGCTCTCCATGGGAGTATCTACAGGTTTACACTCAGATAAATTGAATTTACTTAACAATTTATTTATATAATTTTCCTGACTAAGAGTAACGGAACCTTCCTTTTTATTAAACTTTACATTCATTCCAAGACAATTTTTTACTTGGCCTAAGTCTTTAATTTGAAACTGATTTGACAAAATATTTTTAATTTTACTGGTTTCATCCTTATTATTAGAAAATATATAAAAATCATCAACATACACCGTTACAATGGTTTTATACTTGTTATTATTTTTAATGTACATACATGGTTCTAATTTAGATTTTTCATATCCATGACTCTGTAAACAACTGTCTACTTTTGTATTCCAGGCTCTAGACGCCTGTTTCAAACCATAAATGGCCTTTTTTAGTTTCAACACCTTATGTACATTATCAATAAAATCATAACATTCTGGTTTCTCCATATAAATAGTTTCATCTAACTCGCCATGCAAAAATGCAGTCTTAACATCTAAATGAGTTATTTCTAATCCTAATAACACAGATAAAGCAAACAATAGTCTTAATGTACTATGTCTCACTACTGGTGAAAATGTCTCTGTATAGTCTACACCATATTGCTGTGAAAATCCCTTGGCCACTAGTCTGGCACGATAGCGCACATTATTTTCACTGTCATATTTCTTGCACAGAACCCACTTACACTTAACAATTGTACCACCTTTTGGAATGTCCACTTGTTCCCAAGCATTATTGTCTTCAAAACACTGTAATTCATCCCTTACAGCTTCCAACCAATAGGACCTCTCTGATCCTTTCAAGGCTTCTTTTAAGGTAAGTTCACTGTTATTGTCTAAGTCACTATCACTAACATGAGCACTCACAAAACCATACCTATCAGGAGGTTGTCTAGGCCTCGCACCACGCACCATATTGACATTCTCAACCGTCAATGTATCAGTACTACTCTGAGAAGTGTTAGGCGAAGAAGAAGAGGATTCAAGCAGATCATCATCACATGGTAAATATGTATCATCACTGTAATTTGAGCTGACACTTTCTTCTTGGAAATTCTCTGTATCCTCAGTACAATCAGTCCCTGATCCCCCCACTGGAACTAAAGACTCTTCTGATGTCTGATCTAAGATAGAGGTTTCTCTCACTTCTATGGTACTTTCCTGTGAAACATTCTCAATTATTACCACATCTCGGCTTGTTGTGATAGTTCCTGTTTCTGGATTGTAGATCCTGTATCCTTTTACATCATCTGGATACCCCACTAGGATGCATTTTTTTGCTTTCTTATCCCATTTTTGTCTCTTTTGTTTAGGCACATGCATCATAACTATGCTACCAAATAACCTCACATGACTAACATCTGGTTTCACACCTGTCCACATTTCAAATGGGGTTTTTCCATTGAGAGACGATGCAACTGTCCTGTTTTGAAGATACACAGCTGTGTTGGCTGCCTCAGCCCAAAAGTTTTTCTTCAAACCAGCATCAAATAGAAGACATTTTGCTTTTTCTACAATGGTTCTGTTGAACCGCTCTGATAACCCATTTTGTTCAGGGGTATACGGATTGGTTTTCTGATGAACAATTCCGTGTTTTGTTAAAAACCCGTCCATCTCCATGTTACAGAACTCCTTGCCATTGTCGCTGCGCAATATCTTAATTTTTTTGTTAAGCTGATTCTCTACTTTAGATTTATATATTTGAAAATACATTAGCACTTCACTCTTGTTCTTCAAAAAATAAATGTAGATCATTCGAGTATAGTCATCAACAAATAGAAGAAAATATTTTGACCCACCTACTGAAGTGCTCTCCATTGGGCCACACAGATCAGTATGCACTGTGTGTAAAGCTTCAGTACATCTGTTGTTACCTTTTGGAAACGGTAGACGACTCTGTTTACCCTCACAGCATGTTATACAAGACCACTTTGATATGTCTGTCTTACTGTCGAGTGTCATGCCTTCCACTGCGTTCTGCATTCGGTTCAAATAGTTGCTATTTACATGCCCAAGTCTGCGATGCCAGACTTCAGCTGACACCATTGCTGCAGTTGATGAACACTCTGGCATGTTCAACTTATATACACCATTCACCAAACATGCTGTGGCCACCAGTTCTCCAATCCTATTGCGAATCTGACAACCACTAGCAGTAAATGATACACTGTTGCCTTGTGCAATCAATCGGCTTACAGATAAAAGATTTGTAGTCAAACCAGGTACACACATCACACCTTCTACAACAATATCATACACACATGATGACAACAACGTAGAAATCTGTACATCACCTGTACATGTGACTGTCATTGTTTCTTTGTTGGCTATAACAATCTCCTTAGTGTTTTGGTCACACGAAACATTCTTCATCCAGTTTCTATTAGCTGTCAAATGACAACTTGCGCCAGAGTCAACATACCAATCACTTTTATTGAAATTGCCATTTAGAAATACAGCACTGTATGCATTTGACTTTTTACTTGCATTGTTTCTAACATCTGAAGATTTTTTTTCAGGAAAAGTGCACTGATTGCGATAATGACCAGTTTGTTTACAATTGTAGCACTTCACAACTTTCAAGTTTGACTTTGACATTTGTCTATTGTCTCTGCTTCCGTTAGTGTTGGCACTTCTGTTTTTCTTAAAACTTGTAAACGCACCATTTCCTGTGGCGCTAGGATCGCCACTTCCTTCCTCCATGTCCAATAGCTTTGTTTTAATGGCGTCCGCTGTTATTGCAACTCCACAATGCTCAATCGCCATGATCATAGGTGCAAATTTTTCGGTTAATCCCGCCAACAAAAGCGATCCAACCCATTCGTCATTGATTTTAAAACCCGTACCACTTAATTTCTGACTTGTTTCTATAACTTGCGTCACATAAGAAGTCATTGATGTACTATTTTCAAGACGAATTGAAATAAGCGCTCGTAGCAAACTAATTCTCCTGGTGAATCCCGAATCATCAAAGAGTTTCTTTAACTTCACCCACAGCTCCTGAGTGGTTTTTACGTCTCGGATATGTACGTAAAGCGATGAGTCGATCGTCAGAACCAACTTGGCTTTTGTCTTCGCGTCGTCTGCGGCTCCTATTTTTGAGGCTCCAGTCTCCGCTTTGATGCAGTCTGACATGCCTTCTAACACTAAAAAATTCTCCGCTGCGAAAGCCCACTCGCCATAGTTCTCACGCCCCTTGAGTTTAGGCACACTCACTAGGTAGCTCGAAGTCATTTTCACACCGAATTACTTTACTGTTAACAATCTGCTAATAATCTGCGATCTTAGCTACAACTAGCATAAAATTCTATCGCGAAAAGCACTAATATCAACTTAATTCGTGAAAACGTGACCGGCACATAACCTATAATAAAACACGTAGTGAGGTTGACAAAGAACTGACTGACCTTTATTCAATTAGAAAGACATTAGTATATTTACAGATGCAACAATAGATGGCGCTACTAGTATCTAAATTACTAACAAAACAATGTTATTGTAGATATATATATTTAACATGCTAAAAAGTAGTTAAACTTTCGAATTCAGTTTACCCTCAGGGTTGCGGAGGTCCGATGCCAGTCGCTCCGTGGAAAAACTGATATGTATGGAAATGTAACAGTAATAAAATTGTAGCTACTTACATAGACAAAAAATATAAATTGTTGAAAGCAGTAACACCAAAATATTTATCGCAAACATGTTTGGAAACTACAATTCCTAACCGCAACTACCGCGAGAGTAGTTTGTTTGTTGGTTGAATTCCAAATATATACCTGATTGTTCTAATGATATCAAACGATGTAAAAAACTATTTGATTATGTTACATGTTTCATCATTTTTTTAATTTATCTATTTACACACAAATGAAATTATTATTAAATTAATTATATTCTTAACAAATAAGTTTTAAAAAATGAGGCATATTTTTAATTTTATTTTTGAAACATGCTCTTATTCTCTTTGATTCATTCAGTGCCTTATTTAAAGGGTTTTTTCCCGGCAATTTGTTACAATAACTCCTCAATACAATAGATTACTCGACTGAGGGCTACGTGAGCTTATCCTTCCTCAAACAATTTTGAACGTGGTCTATAGTGCTGCCTTGCATTTTGTGGATAGTTAAAGCTTATGATAAAATTAAGGACAACATTCTTCGTTACCTGTGAAAAAATCAAACTTCTAAAACAATGCAATCACAAGATACAGCCGTTTATGCTGCTAATTTTCGACACTCGCAAGGGACTCAAAACCTACAGGGTACTTCCCGTGAACTCAGAATCTTCAAATTTGGTTTGAAGCAACGTCTTATAGCACATATAAAGGGAAAATTGCAAAAATCATACATTTTTACCAAAATCTTAAATATATATCTACAGGTTTGTACGAATATATTTGTTTTGGTTTGGTTTATTCAGGGTCTGGTTGGGATCTTCAATTCATTGATGATGATAGTTTTAGATTATATTAACAAATAGTAATGCATGATGTGCTTACCTATAAGAAATTGTTACATTAGGCTGTAAGTTAATTGAATGTATTTTCTATTGTATCAGTGTAATCAATTGTTGGTGTGCCAAATAAATAAATAAACCTACGGTGCGCGAGGTATTTTTTTTCTTTTTTTATGTTATGTATAAATGTTATTTTGAGAATTGATTAATCGATATGGTCAATTATTTTCGTAGAAATTCCTATTTTTATTATTAAATATACGTAAGACTTTGTCGGTTATTGTGTCACAAAGATTATAACATCACGCGCCCGAATATTTTAAAATATCAAAATAGTAAATCCAATTCACGTTACATTTGGCTCACTATACTTATAATGAATTACTTCATTAAAATTAATAATATACCTATTTTCAGATTTTAATATGACTTTTGGACAACGTGTTAATTATATGTTATCAAATAATAGTAAAGTGTTAATATATTGTTTGTATTTTAATTATTTAAATCAATTGATCTATATTTTAACTATTTTAATCGTTGTTACTTGTAATCACTATTACAAGTAATATTTACTTTTAATAGTGATTACAAGTTACAATCCACTGATAAAATTAAATGCAAAATTGAAATAATACATAAATTAATAAAAGAAATGATGAAGTGCAAAGATCGTATAAACCTGCCCATTTTATACAAAACTATCTAAATTATGCAACGCCTTCAGCCTTTTTCAATAATAGGTTTTCCAACTCTATTTAAGTTACATCGAATCAATGGTTCTTGAGATTAGCGGTGTCAACTAATCAAAATCTGCGACATTCTAATTAGTGTGGCTACCACATACAGCGCAACAGCGACATACTGTAGCACCATCTACCGAAAACGCACTGAACTACGCAGCAACGTACAACAAGAATAAACTACTAATCCTGAATCGCGCTGTAGAAGTTCTCGCGCCGATTATCATATATACAACATCCCAACATCAACTGTTGTGCAGTGGTCTGCCAGGCATGATCTCCTCGCCTCTTCGGAGGATCTTCCCTTTGTGTTGGAGGGACATGACACTCGTTCCTCCACATTAGTATAACCGAGATATAACGTTTTAAATTTGTATTTATTTTTATACTAATATTAACTCTTCAGAACATCTCTGAACCCTTCAGAACCTGTTTGTGTTTAAGTAAGATTACTTATTTATGTAAATGATACTCCACAGTAAATGATACTTTCAGTTCTTTACATCTCAAAATTAAGTAAACGTAGGCTATCTTAATTTGACGTATTAAACTCATCTCCGAGTTTTAGAGAACTTCATTTTAAAAACGATTTAGAATTGAATAAAAAACTACATAAATGTTAAATGCCTTGTAGGTGGGCCCAAAAGGTTGATAAACTGGTTGCTGATAAGTTTCGGATAGCTAGATAGACATCAGACTAGTGATTTGACACAACTTATGTAAAAGATATATAAAATTATCTGTCACATAAGCTAAACAAATTTTTAAAAAAGAAAAATAATGATTTTTTAAAATTGTATTTAAATGACTTTAATTAATTTGTGGATGTCGATCACTTTTGTTTTTACCAAATTCTGACGCTTTTGGTTGGTTTAACAACCGCTTATGACGTTTTAAATTCCTCTTCATCTTCTTACCCATTTTCCAAATATGTTTAACTCCCATATAGTATTGTCTTTCATTGCAAAATGACTTCGGTTTTTAATTTTTACCAGCGACCCGGCCTGGCTTTACACTAGTGTCCGACCGAAAGTTCGGTTTCGGCCGGAAAACCTGTTTCGGTCGGACTCTACTTTACACAGAAGTCTTAAATTCTTGGATTTCCTCTACTATTAAATGGATGTATTACGTATATGAACCTACCTTTTGAATAACTCTATTTATTGCTCAAACTGCATTAAATCCGTTAAGTATCCGTTTGATTAAGCTAAGCTAAATATAGTCAACCACTTTCCCTGACCAACGTTTCTATCGTTGTTGATAACAAATTCCTATAAAAATTATTTGACGATCTTAGTTCTTATAAGTCCGCTAGGACTCAAACGTAACTATCTGTGTTATCAATCCGCCTGTAAAATACAGCAAAGGTTTTTTACTCAGTTAGAAATAATATAGTACATAATGAGTTCTACCTTAAAAAGTCTACGGACATTAAATGATCAAATGTAATAAATTGTTAAAAAAAAATTGGTCCGAAGATCGTAACTAAAAGGTTGTAGACCCGTAGCCTGCTTGAGACAGAAAACACTTATTACGTCAGTCAAAAATGTACTATATTTTACACCATTTTTTATTAGCGTGCTATATGTACATATCTTGGATGTATTAACCTTACCTGTATGATGGAATTCTTAAACATCGTTCTTGCTAACTTTGTAGGTACACATAGTACACATCGTCTATGTAAAAATTATATCTTTCATTTTTAAGGTTGACAATAGTACGAGTACAACAAGAAAATATTCCTAATAATATTATAAATGTGAAAATGCGTTGTTTGTCTGTTATTTTTTGACGGCTAAATAGCTGGAACTTAAATGAAATATGCCATTTATATGCTTAAATTCTTGAGAAAGAACTAAGTCTTCCTTCTACCGTGATAAACAACATACCATATTATATATTTTAAAGCCATGAGCAATAGACCCTTTAAAAATAAACTACAGTTTTAAGAAACTAACAAACCGAATCAAATAATCAATAAACAGCAATTTATAAAAGTACAGTATATAGTCGTTTAGATGGTGTCGGTGCACGCACGAAATTGTGGTTATTTTTGTAAAATACGAATATATTAATTTATACAACGGCGTAAACTGACAAATCACACTTCCATGTGGGTGTACGCCGCAGGCAGGCTCTTTGATTTTGTAACGGCAGCTCGATCAAGGTGACCGTATCTAAGCGAATGGACTTTAATGGAAAATATGATCATAAGCATAAACGTTTTTATAATCATACATTGTTTTGGTTAAATTATTTGATTTTGGGTTGTTAATACTTAATACTGTAGTCTAATTTTTCCTGTTCGAAATATGATTATCCTGTTCAATTGATTGCTTGTACTATTAATGGATTATTTTTTAAATAGGTAAAGATAAAATGAGAGAAATATACTCACATGTAAAATAAGCTCTGATACGACTGACTTATAAATAATGTTTTTACGACTTATATTCTAATCTGTATTTGATGTTAAATATTAAAATAAAATTGGCAGTCACATAAGGTCTGCCGATAGAAAACTTTGAACTTTGAATGTTATTTGTAAAATTAATGCATAAAATTAGAAGTTTCATAATGTTTAAATAAAATTTATCAACATCAAACATTAGCATGTCTGTGATGCGAACTTAAAAGATTTTCTCTACCGAAAAGTGCTCAACGCGGCCAAAGCAGATTTCACTTCAAAAATAAGGAAAATATTACATTTACTAGTCATACCTAAATATGTATATACATATAATATTAAACATGTGTGAGTTGTATAAAAATAGTGGGAGATTAACGACGAAATATTTTCGCCATTAGGAGTTTTAAGTATTATATATCAAAGATAGTCTCTATTTTTCTTCTAACGGAAAAAACCCTTATAAGATTACTTTTTTATTATGAATTCAAAGAGACTTATAAATTATGTATCGATCTAGATACGAGTAGATTAATTAAGAAGACATTAGCGAATACCCTCTAATCTATTCAAAGGCTTTTTAGACGATAAAGAAATTAAAGGAAAACATCTATTAACATTCATTAATTATATTGTCTTCCCTGAGTTGTAAGGACAATTTTTTAAAGGTTTTATAATTCTATTAGGTAAGAACAAATTTTTATTTAAGAGGGGAAAGTTTATATAGCTATACTAATAGGTATATGAAGCTGAAAAGTTTGTTCGTTTGCGTGAATTGGTATATATTATCACGCTAAAACTAATAGGAGCGGAGCACCAGTAAATAATATTACAAAAACGGGTTAAAATTATTACGCTACGGGCAATAGGAGACGTAAATGAGGTTGCATGGGCAGTGTTGGGCAAATTTCCATTGCAATTAAAATTAATGACTAACAATTGATTAATCGTGAAAGGACACTATAAAAACTAACAATTGATCAATTGTAATTGTGAAAAAGTATCCTGGGATTAAAATTGACGAAAAGGGAAGTTGAGGGGGAGGGGGGCATGTATCACAGTGATGGAAAGTGAAAGTTGTTATGGAGCCAAAAGACCAGGCAGATTCTCCTGATTCCAACGAGCCCAAACACAAGGGGGTTAGGGTATTTGGTTATGAAGTTGGGTTAAGAGGGGGTGAAGTATAATTAAGAGAGAGTGGTGGGGGGTAAGTCGAATATTAAGGGTACTGATTCGTGACAAGTTCAGGTTGTGCAAGGGGGGACTAAAAATGTCTCCGAGCAATAGTTTCGGAGATAGAGGGGGTGTCTTACTTAAGGGGTAATTTTAGAGGGTAGGGGTGAGCAAGGGAAGTTTGTTAGTTTAGCGTGGTATCCATCTGACGGGTTGAAGATATATGTGGTCTTGGTATGTGAGGGGGAGGGGTGAAGTTACTATCAGTGGGGGGGAAAGGTCAGAAAATGACCAGTGTCCAAAGCACTAAGGTGCTGGGGTAGTTGGTTCAAAAGTTAGGTTGAGAGGTGTGAAGTATAATTAAAAGAAAAGAGGAGTGGGGGGGGGGTAAGTGGAATATTAAGGGTAATGATTCCTGACAATTTCAGGGGATGCCAGGGGGACTAAAAAAATGTCTACGAGCGATAGTTTCGGAGATAGAGGGGGTCCCTTCCTTAAGGGATGATCTTAGGGGGTGGGGGTGAAGGGATTGGAGGTGCTACGCTAGATAAATAAGCCCCAAAACAGTGGTTGAAAATATAGGTGGGGGGGGGGGCACCTCGACTGAGAAGTATGGCGGTATCGAAGAACTCGACTTCACGATGTGACGAAGTAAGCGATCCAGGAGTATGTGGGAAAAATTCTATATCAACAAAATTTACCAAAAAGTTAATTGTTAGTTTTAATTGCTTCAATCGATTAAATTAAAAAGTTAATTTCAGTTATATTAAATGTTTCTTACAATTGATGCACATTAGTTTAAATAATCTAATTGTAAAACACGATTAAACGATTAATTGCGATTAATTCAATAGCAATTTATTTTTTAATCAACTAATTAGTCAATTAAAAAAATAATTGATTAATGCCCAACACTGTGCATGGGTCAGCTAGTTTCGATAAAATGTGCATTATAACATGGTCTTTGAAATTTGCCAAAAGCGTATTATACATAGGGTTTTTTACTTCATTCGTTAATTCGTGATTCGACAAGACTCGACTGTCAGTTATGCTGTGAATTTCAAAGATTCTGCGCAGTCATACGAAGTTTTATGTTAAACCTACTTTGAATAAGCTTCCGAGAAAAGCCGTTTCAAACGGTTTAATGTTTCGTGAGGTGCTAGCGAGAAGGTGAACAATTTCCCTTCATGTCTTTAAGTACAGGATTACTAAGGTTTAACTTTGCTTTTACCTATTGTTAAAATGCAAATAAAATCGGTCGTACGAGTTTACGTACGTGGTGAATAATAAATGACTATTATAAAAGAGTTTTATACTTATAGAACACGCGGTGTTATTTTCGCTCTTTCAAGAAAATATTATGTTTTAATAATAACATAAAAACGGCACAAACAGGTCCTTCACTACATGTTTTTCGTCCACATTATCAGTTAAGTGTTTTTCTTCTATAAATATTTGCAACTTTTCCATGGTTTTCAATACTAGTTTTCAATTAACATTAAATCTTGATATATATACCTACATAAGTATGATGTATTTATGTAGGCATATATAATCCTGTTTATAGGCAATCTGGTTACCATATCATGCCTTGTCTTCTCCATCTTTTCAATATTTATTTTTATGTTATTTAAATAAAAGTTTCATCTATTAACGTGAAATAGTAAAGATTAACGGCTTTAAAACATCTAAGCAAAGCTATAGGTTATCAAACAAGCTATGTCCTGTGATACTCAGGACTGTTATTCGAAGGGAGATCCAGGGGCTCTAGCCAAGTTGCAGGCGCTTTTCTTTCTACAATCGTTAACGATTACATATATATTCTTGTGTGTTATTGGTTAATCTTAGACAAAGCATTAACCAATGACACACGACACAGAATTTAGACGTTAACGATTGCAGAAAGAAGAACGCTTGAATCTTGACTAGGGGGGCAAGTACCTCGATAATTATATACGGAAAAGAGTAGAAATAATATCGGATGGCGTGCATCGCTTCGCCGACTCATTTATATATTGGCTAGCTTTTAATTGTGACTCCGTTGGCATGTTAGTCGGTTATCGTGGTAAAAGTAGCCATGTAAGTCCTTCCACAAGAATCAATGTATCTCCATGCCATATTTTATTGAAAAAGGCGCAGCGTTTTAGACGCGAGAACGTGACATACAGAAAGACAGAGTTACTTTTAAATTTATTATATTAGTATGGATAACGTTCAAGTCACATTTCATGAATTTGGATATTTTCGCTCTTACTTATTCTAAATATAAAAAAATGGTAGTTAATCTCTATTGTTATGTTTCTTTTAAAAAATATACTTCTTTTATTGTGTAATGCACATCGGTTATTACTCATTTACTCTAGATAGCTCTACGTAGAAAATAATAATAACAACAATTCGATAATTACCGATTCTCAGAGTGGCACTAATCAGCTTCTTATCATAGACATGACCATTAGCCAACAAGTACATCGTAATCGTAAGAGTCTGGTGAAAGACTAAACGATCGCGGATACACTACTATCGATTATGCGGATGACTTAAAAACTCTGATAAGCGGGAGCGCATTAAATGTGATATGTGGGGTCATGTGTTCGGCTTTTCAGATTGTAGAAGAATGGTGTGACGAACAACAGTTGTCAGTAAATCCGAAAGAAACAGAACTCATCCTCTACACCAACAAAGGGAAATTACCAGAACTACAGCTACCAAAATTATTCATCACCAATCTCTCCTTGTCAATTAAAATATAACAAGCATAAATATAACAACCATATATATTCCTTTTGATCATTACTTAGTACTAATGATTGCATGGCAGTATTAAAGGGCAAAGAACTTCATGGTCGCTTTTATCGGATCCTGAATGAACTCAATATAGATTTTAAAGCAGCTACGTCCTGGCTACGGTGTAGTGATTCTTCGGAGAAACCGAAACTGTCTGTGCGATTATGGACGAAGTTATCATGACGAATACTATAGAGTATGGTCGACATCTGTCGGGCATGTCACCATCCTGGAGAATCTATCAGATATAATATTATTTCAGGGTTGTTTTCGTTTAACTAACGCCGAATATTTGTACAGGCACAACCAAGTAGCCAGGACCGTACATTAACAACTTGCCCTTCAATACGAATTTCTGAGTTCAGAGGTGCCATACTACTACATATGGGCCCAACCCAGTTCTCGAGAATTATTGGTGCTACGTTATAGTGGACTATTGTTGCCAATAAGTCTGATATTGTGGTGAGAGATCGAATAGAGCAACACGCAATGATTCGATATCGCTGTTCCTCATGACGATAATCTCGCGAAAGTCGAAAAAGAAAAAACTAATAAAATATTTTGATTTATCTCACGAGATTGTCGATATTTGGAATGTGGATTCGATGATCATTGTTCCGATAGTCGTATTTCTCACGTATTGATAGCAAAGAGCCTCGACCAACACCTTAAGAGACTCACGTTAGAAGGCTGGATCAAGGATCTAATACAGAAAGCAATCCTTCTTGACACGGCACGTATAGTGAGGAGGTTCATGTCTTCGAAGCCCTAACCACCGATTTTTTGGTCTTTGTACCTGAAGTCGGGGTCTACTATTTTTTTATATTTATTTTCCTTTTATGTATTTAAAAATTTATTCAATAAGTTTGTTTCTAATCACAGGCAAAAATAACCAACTAATTGTTACAATAGTAGATCCTTAACTAAATATACGTTTGTATAGTTAGATTACATATATTTGTGTATGGGTCTGATCATAAAATGTGAAAATGAATGATTTGCTGTGTATTTAAGACTTATGAGTGTTGACGGTGTGTGATACATTAAACAAGTTTTCATTATTTTACAATAGTGTGGGTTATGCGTCTTAGATAAATAAATTATAAGTAATTTATAAAGTCTGTAAAGTATAACTGGGTTTTGTCCTAAATAGAGAACAATTTATTAAATTTAAAAGTTTATAACTTGTAACACTACTTTTATACTAAATTAAGCAAAGACCCTTGTGTATTTTATTTTATCATGACTGCCTTATCGGTGCAGATGTAGCGTATGCGACTGTTGTTCTTGAGGTCTGAGGATCGATTCTCGGATCGGACCAAATGTATGTATAATCTACAAATATTTCTTTCAGAGTTTGGGTGTTTACTATGTATAATACGTTTGTACTCACAAATAAAGTATAGAATCTTCTTATATATAAAATTCTCGTGTCACGGGGTGCGTAATCGAACTCCTCCGAAACGGCTCGACCGATTTTGATGAATTTTTTTGTGATTATCCGGTATCTATGAGAATCGGTTGTAATCTATTTTTCATCCTCCTAAATGTTAGGGGTAGTCCACCCCTAAATTTTTTTTTTAATTTTTTTGACAAAATTTTTAATTTCTATTTTTTTATGATGCAGCATTAGAAAATACATACAACCCTAGCTTTTCAACCCTCTACGATCAACCCCTATTTTTCCATCGCGATTTTTATTGACCCACCTCTACAACATATATTCCCTTTTATGGCAAAGCAACGTTTGCCGGGACAGCTAGTATATCTATACTATTATCTTATTATAAAGCTGAAGAGTTTGTTTGTTTGAACGCGCTAATTTCAGGAACCGCTGGTCTGATTTGAAAAATAATTTCAGTATTGGATAGTCCATTTATTGAGGAAGGCTATATATCATCACGCTAAGACCAATAAGAGCGGAGCCCCAATGAAGAATGTTTATAAAACGAGGGAAAATTATTACGCTACCGGCAATAGTACACGTAAACGAAGTTGCGAAGGTCAAATAGTATATTATAAACGAGTAATTTGTTTAGTACCCATAGTACAAGCTCTGTTTAGTTTGGGACCAAATGGCTTTTTTTTAAATATTTTTATTTAGTTATTGATACGGTCTGAAGTAAAAAACAATTGGTTAATGTAGTTTAGTTAATTTATTAAAAAAAAATATCTAATAAAATACAACTATGTAGGTAATTTATTCTCATAAAATTTATAAAAACATTAAAATTTAAATTTAAAAAAAATGAAAATTGTTCAACCAGTGAAAGTCATTCATATCATTTTTTAATTTACTTTGGTTTACTGATTAGCGTAAGCGACTACCGATCAAGAGGTCTCGGGTTCCATTCCCGGGTCGGACTACTGTTCGTTTTTTCTTACAAGAAATTCTTAATACTCGTAGCAGCCCCGAGTATGGAAGATGACGGTGTTTCCAGCCCGTGCCTCGGAGAGCACGTTAAGCAGTCGGTCTCGGTTGTCATGAACATCTATGACCATCGTTATTGGAAAGCCATAGTCCTCAAATATACTGACATCTAGTTCAATTTACGAATTCAGTTCGCCCTCAGGATTGCGGTGGTCTGATGCCAGTCGCTCCGTAGAAAAAATGATATTCAGGTAAAACTGGTTGAACTAGTAGCCGACCCCAAATCATCTTAAGAATAATAAAAACTAGGAAGATGATGACTTTATTAAGTAAAACATTGTAGATTATTAACAACTGTTATTCAAGATGATGTCTGAGATCCAAGGTAGCAATTGAAAAACATCAGTGTAGACAGTTGGTAGGAAGCAAAGATCGTTACCAAACGATGTGATACCTATTTGGTCATTTTTCCATATCAAGGGACCTCCACTGTCACCCTGAAATAAAATAAACGCTGTTAAATGAACGACTGAATGACGAAACGACGACGACGATGAATGTGACAAAAAAATCCAAAAGTCATAGTGATTCAGTTTTGCCGCTACGATAAGTATAAATTGTCTGGCAATAATATTTTCGGGACAGTGCCTTGCTCACCTGTGGGGTTTGTGATTATAACCTGACCCTACACTATACCAGCTAGATGCCGGCCGGCCCAGCTGATCAACCTTCGTACCGTAGCTGTAATACCAGGGAGAGGTGGTAGGTTACTATTCTAACCGGTCCTAGCCTTCGTACCGTAGTAAGAATAGTAGTGAAACTCTCAGGAGCATTCGATTTATCTTGTTTATTCGCTAAAATGTTCCTTATAATATAAACAATAAATCATCGCCAACAATCGGCGGCGATTGTAGCGAGCATGATCTTGCATTTTAACCAATAGGGACGGACGAAGCTCAGTACGGCGCGGGCACGTTGTCGTCACAATATCATATCGATATTTGATAATTTTATAAGAACGTCGCTACAATAATGACAAATAGGGTCAACGCTACATATATAATAATAATAATAAATCTCTTTATTGTACACCAGTAGTAGTATAATTACATAGTAAACTGGTTGGTGGCCGCCACTTGTACATACTTTATAATAAGTTTTATATTATAAAGTATGTACAAGTGGCGGCCTTATCGCTCCATGGCAATATCTTACAGGCAACCATGGGTCATCATATATCTAATCATCATAGTACATATTCTCACAGTCACAGTATCTGGATGATCGAGTTTTGCTCGGTATTTTGTTTTTGCAAAATTTTCATAAAACGAATCCTAACCGGATTGATTTATCGCCTCAAAATCCTTTGCATACTAAATTTCATGAAAATCGTTAGAGCCGTTTCCGAGCCTTTATAAGAATTGCTCATTTCAAGGTATTAGATAGAAACAATTTCACAGCAAAGCCATTAGTGAATTTGTTCGTGACTGTACATAATTCACTAAATCACCAATAATAATTAGCTGTCTCGGAAAAGGAAAATTTATAGGAAAAAAACCTCCTTCACATAGGATTTAATTTTGTTCACTTAACTCATTACCACCGTAAAAATGTTTAAAGACGATGTGTTGTTTCAGTGATATAATGTAATGATAATATGTAGAATAGAATAGAATAGAATAGAATAGAATAAACTTTATTGTACACCAATTAAATAAAAGTTAAACAATATAATAAGCATGTACAAATGGCGGCCTTATCGCTGAAAAGCAATTTCTTCCAGGCAACCTTTGGATGGACAAATCGACTGAAGAAACACTAATTATAGGTAGTTATGGTACAAATAAATAATAATACAAATAATAAAATAAATAATTAAACATCAATATAAACAACAAAATAATGTACAATATCCACATTCTCATAATAAAAAATTCGGAAATGCAAAATAAAATTTAAAAATAGAAGTTAAGAGGGCATAAGAAATAAGAAATGTTCCTTGACCATTTTATTAAATATAGGCAGAGATTTAGCACGCTTTATAGCCATTGGCAAAGCATTCCAAAGTCGGACAGCCTGTACGGTAAACGACTTGTCATAAAAACCGGTGCAGTGAGTTGGTACTGCCAGTTCCAGAGATTCGGATGACCTCAAGGATCTTAAATGTGTGTCACTGAGGAAAACAAAACGTTCTTTCAAATAAGGTGGAGTGCACGGATGAAATAGAATACCATAAAGCATGGAAAGAATATGAGCATTCCGTCGAAGGCGAATTGGGAGCCACTTAAGCTGATTTTTTTTTTTTTTTTTTTTTTTTTTTTTTTTTTTATTGAATTGGAGGCAAACGAGCAGACGCATCACCTGATGGTAAGCGATTACCGCCGCCCATGGACACCTGCAACACCAAAAGCGTCACAAGTGCGTTGCCGACCTTTGGGGGATGGGGGGAGGGAATGGGGGAGGGGTTGGGGTATGGGCCTCCGGTATCCTCACTCACTCGGTGAAACACAGCGCAAGCGCTATTTCACACCGGTTTTCTGTGACATAGCTGCTTTGCAACTGAATTTGGGGAAGAAACAAGTATAAGGTCTAAGAGGGACGGAGTAGAATTAGGAAAGTGGTGAGTAGCATTTAAAGGGAGAACGGACAAATCACACGACTCGACTATACTGGAAAAGGAGGAAGATCGATGATCACCTTTTAACAAACATGTGTTAAAATCTCCCATAATGATACAGTGACTGTAAGTGGGTGTTGTACGTTCTAAAAGTTTTTCAAATGATGACAAAAAGTTTATACGTGAGGAAGGGCAATAGTACACACCCAGTAGTATCTTAGTATGACAGATTTCCACTTCCAAAAATAAATGTTCACCTGCGTTTGGTGGTGGTGGTTGCGCTGACAAGTCTATGATTTGAAAAGGAAAATTATTGCGTAGGTATATAGCAACACCTCCCCCAACACCATTCGCTCGATCATTTCTTATCAAATGAAAGCCGGGAAGGGAGTAAGTAGTAGACGGAAGACATGGTTTCAGCCATGACTCCGAAATAAGAATGGCATGGATACTTGTACAATTAAAGGAACTCAGCATCTCTGGGAAATGGGCCGGAACGCTCTGTGCATTTATGTGGACTACATTAAAATTCCTGATTACATCCGAGAACTGAACTTGGATTGTGTCGGAGAGAGTCGGTATGCTTACGAAGCTGTCGTTATGACTACTGGCTGATTCAAAGCTGTCATCATCACTGCTGTCGCCTAAATTTAACATTACGACAATGAACACTATTAAAAAATTATATATATATAGTATGAAAATATATATAAAAGTAATATAATGATATATATGTACCAGGTTGTGTTTTTCTTTTCTTGTTTTCAAAATTTTGTCCACCCGCCAGTTGTGTTATCAGAAATAATATAATGTCTTATTTTCTTTAAGAAAAATAAAAAAAACAGATACACCTTAAAAACTATAAGAGGAAAAAGAGTGAAAATAATAATAATAAACAAATGAGGAAAAACTAAAACATTCACAGAGAGAAAACCTAACACTACAAAATACACACTATTTCCACTACGATTGATTCGTCACAAAATTCGATCTACCAAAATACATTTAACACAACAAGAAACGAGAATATCAGTCTCGACAAGAAAGTGCATCGGATTTCGAGATAGGAGCGTGCGTATATTGTCAACCATGATCTGTCAAAAGAGTCATGACAGATGTCAGATTATATGCAATAAAAATAAAAAAATTATAACTTGAAATATATGAAATTTCGGGTATCGTGAAATTACACATGTGTATAATAACAAACAGTAAGTTCAGGTATAGAGAAAAATCGATTCCACAATATAATAACACGAAAATACCTGGGCGCGACGAACCATCAACGCGAAAACAATGCAGACTACTTTTTGTTCACAGCTCGCCTAGTTCTTGTCGTGGCTTTTTCGACAGGAGCCGTCTTCTTTGTGGAGTCAAGCCCATTCAGATCACTTAGAGAGACCATTCGATGTCGTGTCCCGTTGGGGTCAAGAACGAAAATGTTACCCTCTCGTGTCCAGCACTTAGATATACCGAAGCGCTCACGGGCGGCCATGAAGACTTCATGTCTGGTCTTTGTTAAAAATTCGGATAGAGTGATGCCAGACCCCTTGAGGTTGGTTTTGGCAAACCATAGTCTGTCCCGAACAGCTACATCTTGCAGTTTGATGAGAATCGGCCTCGGTTTGTTAGCACCCGGATGACTTCCCATCCTGTGGCATCGACGTATGTCTGCCGTCTTAAAACATTCCCGTTTCAGATGGCCAACTGCAACATCCACAACTGATTGTGCTGTATCCTCATCTTTCTTCTCTGGTATCCCATGCAGTAACAGCATCTTTCTCCGCGCACGCATATCCATGCTGTCGACTTTATGAGCCAAGAGTTCAATTTGACAGCGAAGGCTAGACATAGTGCTCACAACAAAAGCTTTAAAACTTACAAAGTCTGATGCTAGTGCTGTTAAGGTTGGTGTGCCGCTAGGGTTTTTGGAAGTCCTCTGCAACTCCATCTCAAAGGCAGCCATGCGCTCCTCCAAACCGGCCATAATTGTAGTGAATGTTTCCTTCATGTTGTTCATATTGAATGTGCACGGTGTTGGTTATGATTAATCTTCAAAACAAGAATACTTGAGAGGGAGATAACACTTAGCTGGTAGGTGTTTACATTGACATCTATATTATTACTACAAAACTTTATAAAATGTTAGTTTTATAATTAAATAAATTTAAAAATACAGAGAGCTAAAAATTTGTTGTTGCTGTCACAACTACCCACCTACCTACCTACATACCTATAGTCTACCCATAAATCAGAATAGTGTAAATTTTTCAACGGATGTTCTATACAACGGCTTGTATTTAAGCTAATAAAAAATAATAAAAGCAAGAAGTCGTAATTACCTTGCACGTATCTTCTCCTCTTTTACCTGCGCAGATCATTCTTGGAGTTATTTCAATGTTCCCTCCATACTTACTCTGGCAAATATCCCGGGGCACCGCTGGTAGATTAACCTCACGTAGTGTTTCAGACATTAGTCCATTTGGCTGTAAATATTAACATTTTATATATTATTAATATTCTAGAAACAAACCCTAAACCAACTCGTCTGCACAACACGATGTCGTAGTCTAAAACCTCTAAGGAGAATCCTATATCAAACATTGCTATTAATAATCATAATATTTTATTTTTCTGTCACAAAATACATGTTACAATGATATTCTTATAACTTATAATGTACATTTTTGTTCAGTTCACTCAGTAAGCCAAACTATGATAAACCCTGTGCTATGGATTCCTAGCTTCCCCCACGGAATTATATAATTTTTCCTGTTAAGTCTATATTTAGCTTTAAAAAAAATAAATAACAATAATGGGAAAATAAATAAATGTATTGTGTATGTATGTATTTTTGTATGCTTGTGTATTTATGTGTGTTTGTGTATGCGTGTGTATATATGTGCGCGTTTGTGTGTGGATTTGTGTGTGCTTGTATAAATGTTTGATTGTTTAGGTTTTGGTTATGTATATTTTAATCATCAGCAAAGGACACTGTATTAAAGTCTTACTAATTATAATGAAGGCTATAAGTGGGTGTTCTAGTAAGAAGTTCAGAAGATAATAGTAATAAGTTTGGTTTGAAAACATCTTTATTTAATATTTTTGATTTAGTTCTAAATCCCAAATGTTAAAGCGAAACTTACCGCAGTGTATCCCCAACCGACTGTTTCCAATATCGTCCCTATTTTTAACTCTTTTCGGCAATGGGCCAAACGTATTCTATTAACTTGTTTTGAAAATACTAGGGGTTTCTCTAACTTCAAAATAGAAATATCATAGTCAAAAGTACTATTATCAAATTTGGGGTGTACAAATATTTTCTCCACGTTATAAAAAGTTCCTCCATCGTTAAGTTTGTTTGTGCCTATTAACACTTTGTACTCTCGATCTCTGGAAAATAAAAGCACAAAAATGGTGACTCCTATTATAAAAACATGTCGTACTATATTTCATTTATCAAACTCGTATCGATCATTTATTATATAAGAGATTAATAAATAAATTTTGTAAATTTTGTACAAGCTTACAGATTGACACATAATCCAAGTCTTTTTAGATTTACCGGAGACGGCTTAAGATGTTGTTCAGTCTCGTGTCCTTAAAATTGGTGTGCAAAACATTTTGGTAAATACTCACACAATTACCTATTGATTGTAGTTAAACACATATTAACAACTGTTGGTGTAAATAAAATATTGAGTTAAAACTTTTTGTTTTTACATCGGCTGAAATTAAATTTAAAATAATGTACATAGCTTTTTAACCACTTCGTTCCTCATTTCTCGTTAATGCAACTACAATGTGTACAAGTTCTTGAACGAGCATATAGAAATAAAAAGATTCTTTACACTTTGTACTACTTATACTTACTTCACTATACAGTGTGCAGCTGTTATAATAAATTGTTCATCATAGATTGAGCCTCCGCAAAAATGATATATCCCATCCAGACGCACTGAAACTGTGAATGGAGCCTGTTCTATGTTAATGTCATGTCCACCAATAATATCAACATTTGAATCTTCTTGGACAGCTGTAGGAAAATATTAACAGTGTTATCTAATTTAGAACTAAAAAATATTTCTTGCGCGACGACTCGACGAGTTCCAACCACCGGAGCAGGCAGGGTTTGAGAGCGGATATGGCACCATATTCACACAGAACAGCGTATTATAAAGAAAAACGAAGAGTATAATAATCTCTTGTGTCTAGCATTCGTGGACTATTAGAAGGCCTTTAACACGATCGAGATTTGGTCTATTCTGGAGTCTCCTGCAGCGTTGCGAAGTAGATAGGAATACATCCAAGTGTTGAGATGTCTCTACAAAGCTGCCAGAGTGATGATCCAGAAGAGAACCAGGGTCATCGACATAGTCCATAGGATTCGTACTGGAGTGGCAGTGCGCTTGCGATATTTACCGCCGTAGAACCGGTAACCGTTGAAGTAAACGGATTTTTGAGTGGAGTCTGCGTTTCGGCAAACGTAGTATAGGACGTCCACAGGTCAGATGGAGTGACGATTTGCGTAAGACGGCTGGCAGGAGCTACATAGATGCGAGAAGCCGAGTATCGAACCAAGTGGTATGCAAGTGCGTTGCCGGCCTTTTAGGAAGGAGTACGTTCTTTTCTTGAAGGTTTGAAGGTCGTATTGGTCCGGGAACACCGCAGGCGACAGCTCATTCCACAGTTTTGCTGTGCGTGGCAGAAAATTTCGGGAAAATCGCACAGTTGTGGACTGCCAACCATCTAGATGATGGGAATGATATTTCTGTAGCGTAGGACGATGGCGGAAAGATGCGGCAGGGATCAATCCGAACAATTCCTCGGAGCACTCCCCATGGTAAATGCGGTAGAAGATGCACAGTGAAGCCACATCTCTACGCAGTGCCATAGAGTCTAGCCGAATTGAAAGATCCCGGCAATCGACGATACGAGTCGCCCTCCGCTGAATGCGGTCCAGAGGGAGGAGCTGGAATTGGGGTGCCCCTGCCCAAAGATGAGGACAGTATTCCATGTGAGGCCGAACCTGCGCTTTGTAAAGACGAAGGCGGTGGGCCGGAGTGAAATACCGCCTCGATCTGTTGAGCACACCTAGCTTTTTTGAGGCCAATTTGGCCTTACCCTCCAAATGGCCACGAAACTGGACTTCGCTCGATACGTCGAGACCGAGTATCCCAATATTGGCTGAGGCGGATAGGGGAGTGTCTTCAAAACGAGGACATACGACCCACGGGAGTTTTTTAGCGGTGAACGCGCAAATTTGTGTCTTTGTCGGGTTGAATTGGACCAAATTAAGTCTACCCCGATTTGAGACCCTTTCCAAAGCGGTCTCAACTTCAGACACAAGTTTGTTTCGACTCTCAATGACGTTTTCCCGAGAAATATTGGCGCGGCCGGTGTAGAGAGCATCGCCCGTACTGTCATCCGCATATCAATGAATGCCGCTAATTGGCAGCATGTCATTGATATGAAGGAGGAACAGAGTAGGCGATAGCACACAGCCTTGCAGGACACCAGCATTCACAGACATGGAGTCAGAGCATTCACCGTCGACTACGACCTTTATGCTTCTACATGAATATAAATGCCTTTTTAAAGATAACAGTGAATAGAAAAAGAGAATTCTTGAAATGATGTCGTACTTTTAGTACAACAATCGATGAAAACCGACTTGCACTCTTTTGAAATCATTTTTTTTTTTTTTGGATTTGCATCATTTCAGAACAACAACATCTACGCAAAACTGTCACACACACAATGACATGACACATCATCATTAGCCTGCATGTGGTCCACTGCTGTACATCATTGATCATCGAAATGACACGATGAAAATAAATTAATCATTATTACTTTTTTCAACACTTCACTCTGTTAATAACCAATTAATTAATTTAGAACCAAATTGTGATTTTCTATATAGATAATATGCCTAAGTAAGCTTAATTACTTAATTCTATATATAGTTATCTGTCAACAGGCATAAACAGGTAAATTAAAAAGTACATCGAGTTATCATAAAAAGTTTTACGTTAATACTTGTATATCTTTGCCCAAGAATCAAAGTATCTCAAATTACTCACCGACAGACAGCATTACTTTATTCTAATAGTTTAGATAGTAAAACATGAAAGCGTTTCAATTAGGTGCTTGAGGAACTGTTTAGAAACAAAACACCCTCTTGATATTTAGTCGTATTTTTAACATTCTATATTCTTAATACATCACCACACGAATAGCACTGAATAATAAAAAAATAAACTAAAATAACACAGTAACTACTTACATTGACAAGAAATGGCGGTTGTCGAAAGCAGTAACACGAAAATATTTATCGCAAACATAGTGGCAAACTATAATTGCTAACCGCGAATGAAGCTAGAGTAGTTTATTTATTGATTGCACTCCAAATATATAGCAAGCCGTACAATTAATAATGAAACAACTGGAAAATCATTTAATAATAATGTCTGTTTTTATCCTATTTCCATAATAAGGTAAGAGCCGCAAATAATCATAAAGGAAAAATCATTTAATTATGGCATATATTTTTGCCTGATTTTTGTGCTAGTTCAGTAAAGCTCACAAATAACATTTATACATTTCATTAAAATAATTTTAAAAAAATTCTCTAAAAAAAAACTAAAAAAACTCAATGTAAAAGATCTTCGTGTTTTTTAGGAGTAGACTTAACTGAATGAAAGCTAAATATTAATTCTTAAGTACATAAACGATTAGAACTACGTATTTATTACTATCAAATTACAATTCTATATCTCATTATTAAGTATAGTCAATATTTTAAATTAGTGATCTGTCTGAGCTAGGTAAAATCTGTTTTTCAGGTTGTTCTATTTTTCCTTAAATCGTGGGATATGACTAAGTGTATATGTTACAATACTGTTACGATAAAATTACCAAGATGTTTTCAGTGTCTGAATAGTTCAGTGTGCCTAAATATTTTGATACCCTCTTTTTACTAAGCCTAATGCCTAGATTTCTAAGAAAATTTTATTAAATAAGTAATACATATACCTTTTTTATGCGGGGAATGCTTTTCGCACCATATCCTCCGTGGGGGGCGCGGCCTCTACCGCGTCCCCTTCCTCGCCTCCTGCGAGCGGTATCATGCCTAGTTGTACCTAGTGTACCAGGACATTTTAGCTATTAAAGCTGTAGCTACTATAACAGAGTGAGAGACTTAAAATATTAGTCGCTCGAATAAACCTTGACTTGAGTTATTTTCTATGATTACAAAATAATATGACTTATCCGTACAACAAAAACGAAATCTGAGCCTTATTTTCACTAAGCGGGAAACCATAAGATGAGTCTTCATAACTGATAATATTGATAGTGTAGAAAATGAACAAAATCATAAATACATAATTGTATATTGACGTACTAACTAAAAACCAGCGGTTTTTCAAGCTCCACCCGCGATCTTACCTCAATAATTAGGAAAATTTAATTATCATTGACAAATTTGATTGAAAATGTGCAACGGTTTAACCGTGAAAACGTAATAAACAGACAGAGTTACAATTAAATTGATAATATTATTATAGATAACGTTCAAGTCACATTTCATGAATTTGGATATTTTTGCTTTCTTCTCATTCTAAGTTTAAAAAATGCGAATAAATCTCTTGCTGATTAATGACAACACACTTATTATGGTTTTTTTTAAATTACACCTCTTTTATTGTACAATGCGCATCGGTTACCTTATTTACTTAAGCTATCACTAGGTGGAAAAAAGTGTGGGTTTTACGCCTTAGACAAATACATACTAAAAAAAAAAAGTATGTATATGTATTTATATCAGTTGTCTAGTACCCATAACACAAGCTCTGCTTAGCTTGGAACTAGATGGCGTTGTGTGTAAAAGATGTCCGAAATATTTATTTATTATTATTCTTAGTAATTTGTAAAGACTTTAAAGTATAACAGTTTCTTTTTTGTCCTTAATAGGGAAAAATAAATAAATAGTAACACTACTTTTATACTATACTATGAAAGGATCCTTGTGTATATTAGTTTATTCATGAATGCCTTGCAGATGTAGCGTATGCAACTATTGTGCTTGAGGTTTCGGGACCGATTCTCGGATCGGACCAAATGTTTGTATAATCTGCAAGTATTTGTTTCGAAATTTGGGTGTTTTCTACGTAATATAGAATAGGTATATATATCATTAATTTGTTTATAACCCATATTACAAGCTCTGCTTATATAGGGACTTAGATGGCATTATTAAAAAAAATACTAGCTTTAAGTTACTAATACAGTCTGAAGTAGTTTTTTTTTGGTTTATCTAGTTTAGTTAATTTATTTAAAATTTTAGTTTAATAAATTACAACTATGTTTTTTATTCTGAATTAAGTAGACATAACATATTAAAATATATTTCAAAATTTACGGATAACAATATAACAGCCAATGAAAGTCATATAAATTATTTTAAATTGTTACTTTATTCAATAAAACATTGAAGATTAATAAGATAAGATAAGATAAAACATTAATAATTTTTGATGTTATTACTAACGGTTAGTAAAGATGATATATGAGATCCAACGATGCATTTGGAAAACATCGGTGTAGACGGTTGGTAGGAAGCAATATTCGTTACCAAACGATGTGATACCAACTTGGACATTTCTCCATATCAAGGGACCTCCACTGTCGCCCTGAAATAAAATATAAACTGTTAAATGAACGTCTTTAAACAAAAGAATCTAAAAGTCATAGTGATTTATTTGTGCCGCTAATATTTGATAGTTTCAGAATAACGTCGCTACAATAATGATGATTAGGTAGTATAATAATATATATTGTCATCATCTAGGTAGGTAGGTACATAAACTCACATACAGTTTCACAGCAAAACCAAATGTGTAGTTATGCGTGACTATACAAATTTAGCAGTAAGACTGTGGAACAGCTCGCCGGAGACAATTCGAAAGGCTAATTTCTTTCTATTTTTAAAAATCTGGTAAAGAAATACTATCTGTCGTTATGAATAATTTTGGTTCATTATTTATAATAGGTATATATTGTAGTCTGATATGTACATGTATATGTATGCCTTTTTCTACTTTATTTATTGTTTGAATATCCATTTGATGGTATGTTACTAGTGTCTGGTCATCCATACTAAGGTTGTCTGGAAGAAATCGCCGTGAGCGATAAGACCGCCAATTGTTACGTTTCCAACTTTGTAACTTATCTTTTGTTGTGTATTTATCTTGTGTATACAATAAAGATATATAAATTAATAAATGATTAACTGTCTCGGAAGAGGAATATTTATAGAATGAAAAAACTTTGTTCACATAATTTTTTTTAACTTATCGCATTTCTATCGTAAAAAGGTTTAAAGACGGGTCTGAATGTGTTTTTCAAGTGATGTCACGATATGATTATGATAATATTTAGTATGTTAATCTATCTATAAATCAGAATAATCAGAATTTGCGATTTGTTCAAAAAGCAATAATGATACCATCAGTCAATCGTATTCTACTGCTGCATAAAGCTCTTTTAGTCTAGACTGAAAAAAATCTTAGTGTGCTGAATTTTTGCATACACCTTTATTACAGCGCGACGTTGTAATGAAGACGTGAAAAATCGAGAGCCGGCTAAAAAGGTTATAAAGGTCAAAAGGTCACGAAAATCAGTTTTTCGCTAATTCCTCGGGACCTGTTGATCAGAGGTCAATAGAGGTTATTATAAAATGGTTTGTCGTCAAATCATTGTTCTGTAAAATTAACCGCTTTCGGAGTAGAGCGCTGAGAAAGCGACTATGTTATGACGATGCACTTATTCCTATATTTAAATCGCCGTGTTCATCATTATCATCATGGATTGACTCTTTGGTATGGCGGGTAATAATAATGTATTCACTAACCTCAACCAATCTATCCGTATGCATGCTTGTAGGTATGTCTTCAATAACTAGTCCAATTGTTTTTTCCTACATATATTCATAACACATACAGAATATAAAAGTCAGAAGGATTAAAGAAGTATAGCAGATAGAAAGTTAAGCAAAGCGTACATGCACAATGATAGAATATTTCTAAGCGCAACAAGTTATGCAAACAATGCAGCGATAAACATATAAATTAATATCGAGTGACACAGGCTCCGCGCTAGTATGTAAGAACTAGATTGACTGGTGAGCGGTGCGTACATGCGCCCGCGCGTGATATATTATTCACATTATTAGACATCGCACCAATAACAAAATGTGCGTTTCCATAATACTACAACCTGAACGGTTGTAGGTATTGTCTTTAATGTATTGTAAATTATTTTAGTTAATAAATATAAATGTTTGTAAATAAAGATTATACAATGATATTTAGATGTATATATGTGTAAGTATGTATGTGTACATGAGTTAACCACAACTCTGTGTTTAAGCATGACTTGCCACGGCAATGTCCACAAACTTTTAAACATATTAATTATTTTTTTTACATCCACATTTGCCGCCACAACCTTTTGTACACTTACAAAAGATTGTATTCAGTGGATCATCGAGTCCTGGTAGTAATGAAGTTGTTATAAGCTTTAGTATATTATTTTTTACTCCCAACCCCACTGTTCTGGATTAAATTCTTTCATAGCTGTGTTTTATCTTGTTATTTTAACAAAGCTATAGTATCTGCAATTATGTTTTTTTTCGTTTTCCTGTTCTTCTTTTATATCCTTGTTCTTCTTATTTCTTCTTTATCTTCTTGATTCTTTGAATAATCGATTTAAGATTACCATACTTGCTGATTTGACTAAAATTATTTAGAATATGTACCTAACTAAACCAGATCAGCACTATATAAGTAGTGCCTTTGCAGAAGTAGGAACATAATACCTTGCGTAATAATTGCACCCGTTAATAAAAAACCAAAAAATAAAAAGACAGTTCATTATGGCTCTGGCTCACGTCATTAGTTTAAGTTTATATATAATCACATAAATGTAAAAAATTTAGTTAATTATAGAAAATTCGAAAAGTCTCCTTAAGAATGTATATTTTTCGTCAAACGCCCAGATATGAGATAGAAGTTTTTAGGATACAAACATGAATAAAAAGCAATAGAGTTTACTCCTTGGTGTACGGTATACAATACCGTGAGTGCATTCTAGTCGATTCTTAGCGCTCTACTCCAAAATTTTACAGAAAAAATCTAGTGGGCTTAATTTTTGTATACACCTTGTATACAAAAATTAAGCCCACTAGATTTTTTTTCGCAGATGAAATCCAAAATGACTGGCAAAAAGAATAAATTGAGCTGATAAAAAGTAATAAAAGCAAGAAGTCGTAATTACCTTGCACGTATCTTCTCCTCTTTTACCTGCGCAGATCATTCTTGGAGTTATTTTAATGTTATTTCCATACAATCTCTGGCAATATGCCCGGACCGCCGCTGGTAGTTTGACTTCACGTAGTATTTCAGATTCTCTTCCTGAAGGCTGTAAATATTAAGATTTTATAAATCAAATAAATCTTAACACGGGTGTTTTCTATGGATAATATTTATACATTTACAAAAACAAAGTATATATGTATTTATATCAGTTGTCTAGTACCCACAACACAAGCTCTGCTTACCTTAGGACTAGATGGCGTTGTGTGTAAGATGTCCGAAATATTTATTTACTTGTGATTACAGGTCTACAAGATGTTACATTAAATGTGGTTACTCAATGATCTGCCAGTTATTGGCGTACAAATTTCTCATTTTATTAAAATTAAATTTAATTATAATATTATAATTAAATTAAATAAAATAATTAAATTAAATTAAATAATTAATAGATCACAAAAATAATTACCGAGTCATGGCATTTTAGAAATCAGATATTGAGTAACATGATATGAATTAAAAATGAAAACAGTTCCTTTATTAAGAAATTTACGTTTTAACAAGTCTTATGCATTATTAATATTAACAATCACATATTAATAATCTTGAAACCAACCCTATACAAATTCGTCTGCTCAACGCTGTTTAGTAGTCCGAAACCTCTAAGGAAAGGTCTATATTCATCATTGAGCTATTAAAGGCCTATTAATGATCATGCATAAGTAGGTGTTCTGGTCCTTACCAGAACACCTACTTATGCATGATCATTATTTAGAGAATATTTTTGGCCGGCGGCCCAATGATGCAGTCTAGGCCGCTATGGCTGGTTACCAAGCATCCATTTTTTTTTTTTATAAAGACAACTCCCACATTAGGAATAAACATCCTGTGTCGTGGGGGACTTTACAAACATACATGAAACGGACACAAAGAACATCCAGACTCGGGACAACAATTCGGTGATCACACAAAGTGTTGTACCGCGTGGGATTTGAACCCAAGACACTTGGCGCAGTAGCAAGCAGCATGGCGACTGCTGAAACCACTCGGCCAACCGTGCAGTCATTATTGCATTGTCTGCATTCGCATTGAGTACGGTGACCCCCACACTTGGATTACGCTTATGGTTTCCATCACGCAGAGTACCTATAGTAATTTTGGCAGAACCATACATATAAAAGTTCAGAAGATCATTTCAACCATTTGTAGGTCTCCCCCAAGGAGCGCCAACCATCCCGGTCTTGGGCAGGCCGCATCCATCCATCAGTTCAGAAGATAATAGTTATAAATAGTTATTCATTTCGGTTTAGTTGTAAACCCTGAATGTTAAAGCGAGACTTACCTCTGTGTATCCCCAACCGACTGTTTCCAACAACGTACCATTTTTTATCTCTCTCCGGAAATTAGACAAACGTATTCTATTCACTTTTTTTGAAAATACTAGGGGTTTCTTCAACTTTAAAATAGAAATATCATAGTCGAAAGTTCTATTATCAAATCTGGGGTGTACAAATATTTTCTCCACGTCATAAAGAGCTCCTCCCTCGTAAAGATTGTTTGTGCCTACTAACACTTTGTACTGTTTACCTCTGAAAAATAAAAGCACAAAAATGGTGACTCCTACAATAATAACATATTTCATTTTACAAGCTTTTACATCAGTCCCGATGTTTGTTTGTAATCAAATCTTGCAAGTTAAATTTGACCGACTTCCGATTGAGCTGAAATTTTAAATATACCTCTAGTTCTGATGACAGTACAATTACATATAATCGTTAATGTTATCAATGCAAAATGGCCGCCGTAAAAAAAAGGCTGCGTACCTACATATTTCTGAACAGCCTACCTAATATGGGTATCAAATGCTTAAAGGCTTAAAAATACTTTTTAAATTAATCACTTGTTTAAACTTGGTTTAGCCATTTATTATTTACGATAGAAAATGATGTGTAATTTTTGTACATGACTTACAGGTTGAGACATAATCCTTATTTTGAGATTTACCGCAGACGCCATTAGATATTGTTTAGACTCATGTCCGCAATTTGGTGTGTAAAACATTGTGGCAAACATTCACACAATTTATCTATCAATCGAACTTAAACACATACTTAAACTCTGTATGTGTAAATTAAAACATTATTTTAATTTCTGTAATCCTTAAAAACTCTCTTTTTACACCGGTTGTGACTAAATTTTCACATAATATACAAAGCTTTTAACAACTTTGTTCCTCATTTCTCGTTAATGCAACTACGATGTGTACAAGTACTTGTATATACAATTATAGGGACTGAAAAAGATTATTTACACTTTGTACTGCTTATACTTACTTCACTATACAGTGTGCAGCTGTTATAATAAATTGTTCATCATAGATTGAGCCTCCGCAAAAATGAAATGTCCCATCCAGACGTAGTGAAACTGTGTATGGAACCTTTTCTATGTTAATGTCACGTCCACCAATAATACCAACATCTGGATCGTCTTGGATAGCTGTAGGAAAATATTAACAGCGTTATTTAATTTTGAACATAGTAATACTTTTACACCTGTTGTTATTACAATTTGCTTTAATTGCTAATAGTATAAGGATCCCCCTACTTTTGTTTATGTAATTTACAAAATTTTGCACATCTAACAAGTTGCACTAAACATTAGTAGTAGCGTAGTGGTAGCGTATGCGACTGCTAAGCTAGAGGTCTCGGGTCGATTCCCGGATCGGACTAAATGTTTGTATGATCTGCAAATATTTGTTTCGGAGTTTGGGTGTTTTCTATGTATAATATGTATGTATTTACAAAAAAAAAGTATATAAGTATTTATATCAGTTGTCTAGTACCCGTAATACAAGCTCTGCTTAGCTTGGGACTAGATGGCGTTGTGTGTTAGATGTCCCGAATATTTATTATTTTTTTTTTTTAACACAACATTAATTATATAAATAATAATATATAATTTTTGTGATTTTTTTTGGTGGTAGGCGATTATCGCCAAAAAAAACTTACGACGACGACTTAAACTAAAATAATCAACATCAAACATTAGCATGTCGGTAAGGTATCCATAAGATTTTCTCCTACCGACAAGAGCTCAACGCGGCTAAAGAAGTTTTCACTTCAAAACGGAAGAAAACTTCAAATGTTAGTTAGAATAAAGAGAAAGAGAAAGAAAGAAAAGACCCTTGAACGTACTAATACTACCAAAATTTAAAACGAAAACTGTAAAGAGATTCGAGTGCTAAATAGAAAATTGATGAATGTTCATTTTGAAAGAGAGAGTCAGGAGATAAAGCAATCATCATCAATCATTGAAGATATTCAAGTTATTTGTTAGTACTTAAGTAGCAGTTTTTATTCGAATTGAAATTTGAAAATAATGAACCGTTGCGTAAAGTGATTCCTGAGTCGATTTCTTCTAAAACAAATCTTTAAAACATTTGACATTTTTCTGCTTTCAAATTAGCTCTTTATTTTATTTCATTAGTCACGGTGGTCTCCGAATAAACGTCTGTCGGAACTTTTTAGTACGAAGAAAATATAATATTTAATACATTGTTATTTAAAACATGGAAATTTTGTAATTGCTACTTCAGTTTTGTGTTCTCTTTATAAAATATGATCTGATGCGGTTAGCCAACAAAGACCAGCTAACAACGCAACAAATATTATAGGTGCACTTGCTGTTCCGCAAAACAATCTGATAGTACAGCTAACCGATACGACCGGGAAGACCAATCTTCCAAACTCCGGGCTGTTATTAGGCATTGCTATAATCAGGAAAACTCAACAAATTTTTGAAAACCTATTGATCAGCAGTCGCATACTCTAATCACTAGACCAACGTGGCAGTCTTTTTGAATATGGTTATTCAAGCAAAGGAGGGATTTGAGCCCGGCAACCTCACTAGCTGGATGTAAAGTAAAGAAAAAAAATACTGTTTCGGACTTCGTCGCAATTCTGTGACGAAATATATTTTCCCAAGTAGTTTAATATAAGTTTCTATAAATATTTATAAATATAAGTTCGATGCAAAAACTTGTGAATGTATAGCATCTAAAGTTTATTTCCAAGCTCAAGGGAGTGGTTTTTGCACATGTTTTGTTCGCAAGACTAGAGAGGAAATGACATATGAGCAAAGACTGAGGTAACGTATATCCTTAAGACATTTACCATAAGGTTACACATTTTGAGTTGATATAACAGAGCAAGCATTGTAATAACTGAAAATTTTTAAACATAAACGGCTCAAAAATATGAGAATAGTCTTTATCTTAAACTTACTTAAAGCTTTTACTCGCAGCTTCGCCAGTGTGTATGATAGTTATAGAGGTAAAGAGAAGCCTGTGTTAGCTTAAGAATCAAAGTATCTCCATGTCATTTTTTTTTAAATTGGTGCAGCGGTTTAGCTGTGCAAGCATAACAGACTGACAGACAAATTTGTTTTCGAATTTTAAAATTGAATGAGGAATTAATTGAATTACAAAAATTAAAAACACCCTCGGAATGAATAGGGATGTTGTCAATCCATATTCTTAATCCATCACCACGCAATAGAACTGAATAACAAAAATTTAAACAGTAATAACATATTAGATACTTACATTTACAAGAAATGGAGGTTGTTGAAAGTAGTAACACCAAAATATTTATCGCAAACATACTGGCAAAGTATGATTGCTAGAACCGCAACTGCAGTGAAAGTAGTTTGTTTATTGATTACACTCCAAATATATATATGCATAAGCAGGCCGTAATAATAATAATCAAACGACGGGAAAATAGGCAAACAAATATATATGTAGGTATCATTAAAATGTATGATCGTTATAATAATTATCCAAAAGGAAAAACCACTTAATTATGGTATATATTATTTTTTACCCGATTTTTGTACTGTACTGTACTGTTAGGCCCACAAATACATTTATTGATTTCATTAAAAAATACTACGGTTCTCGTCTATCTTTATACACAGAAATATAGTCTCATATTTGTTGCAATGTAATGTAATCGTTTAATACATACTTAACTACTTTACTAGAAAAAACGTTATACTTTTGTTTAAGAAGATCAACGTAAAATAATAGCGTTCGTGCTGTCGTATTTCGTTGACGAGAAATTGAAAAAATTGTAACCATTATGGCGGAGATGAATGTACGTAACTTATCAAATACCCATTGGGCCTGGTACCGATTTCGAACAGATTATAGGTGCTCCTTTTCTGTGAGTAAAAGGGAAATTGCCACCAACTGATGGCAATGTCGAAATCGAACCGACTAAAGCCGCACGCCATCTCAGGTACCAAAAACCTTGGGAACCAGGTGCACTTTAGAAAATAAATCCCAGAAACCCCAACGTACCTCGGGCCACCTTAACTCTCACCCTCCTACCTCGAAATTCCTTCTCTGGGTCTTGCCTATCACCCAAGCTTGTGCTTATGGAGGACAGAGATCGTTTCGCGACCTCCAACGCCTGAGTCATCTATGGTACTGGGGCTCGTTCCCGGGCTAGACGGACCGGGAGAGTTTTAAACCTCTCACAGTCTGGCTTCGCCGTCTCCTTCGCAAGCAACTTGCTCACAGAAAGAGACTGCGGAGTTCCACACATACATTACAATACTATTTTATTCTAATAAATAGGTAATAAAGGGTTGGTACAAATGTAAGTCAGTCAAATTAAAGCATGCACCTTACCGTGATCGAAAATCTAGAAAAGATAGATACCTACTGCTCTGAGCCGCATAAGCATCCTAAATGATATTGCTCTTTACAACTTATAGTTCAAGAAATTGCCTTAGAAAGCGCATGATCAGAAAGCGTTACGCGAATGACAACAATTAGGGCTAATTGTCAATATTAGCCTTAATTGTTGGCAGAGCCACGCTATGGCATGAATAAGCCGGCTCGACCGGAGTGATACCTTGGCCTCACAGAAAACCGGTGTGAAATAGCGCTTGCGCTGTGTTTCACCGAGTGAGTAAGGATACCGGAGGCCTATACTCTATCCCCTCCCCCCTCCCCCTCCCCATACTCTAAAGGCCGGCAATGCACTTGTGATGCCTCTGGTGTTGCGGGTGTCCATGGGCGGTGGTAATCGCTTACCATGAGGCGATACGTCTGCACGTTTGACCCAATAAAAAAAAAATCAACACATTTAGACAAGCGAGGTTTATAAATATAGTGTAGGTTTCTTATCCAAATAACGGTTTTGCATCTCTTTTCTTTCCCACAGAATACTAGTTACTTGATCGGCATCTTAAAATATTATCTAGCTAGATAATATGACTCCTAACCTTACCGGTTAGATCACCTAAATAACTTGTAATAACACAAGAAACGACCTAGTCAAATCCAAACACAAGGTAGCTACTGTACACCGTTGAGAAATTTCCCTAACTATTCTTCGCCTGCATACATTATAGACTGCCTCGGTGGCGTAGTGGTAGCGTATGCGACTGCTAAGCTTGAGGTCTCAGGTTCGATTCCCGGGTCGGATTAAATGTTTGTATGATCTGCAAATATTTGTTTCGGAGTTTGGGTGTTTATGTATAATATGTACGTATTTAAAAAAAAAGTATATAGGTATTTATATCAGTTGTCTAGTACCCATAACACAGACAGCCTCGGTGGCCTAGTGGTAGCGTATGCAACTGCTAAGCTTGAGGTCTCGGGTTCGATTCCTGGGTTGGACCAAATGTTTGTATGATCTGGAAATATTTGTTTCGGAGTTTGGGTGTTTTCTATGTATAATATGTATGTATTTACAAAAAAAAAGAATATAAGTATTTATATCAGTGGTCTAGGGCCCATAACACAAGCTCTGCTTAGCTTGGGACTAGATGGCGTTGTGTGTTTGATGTCCGGAATATTTATTTATTATTATTATCAGACCTTTAATTACTGTCACAACCCTTTCTGGGTGTAAAGTCCTCATTAATACAAATTAATCAAATCCAACCACATTGTTCTCTCAACTGTCTTTCGGCTCCATCATATGATTGACTTCAGATCTACATTATATTGTAGTGCCTTAAAATAATTAATAAAAAATTAACAAAAACACTAGTCACTCTACAATTTTCGATAATCATACCGAACGGTGAACTAGTTGTGTTATGTGATCTGAACCGAAATAGCATAATTATTTATTTATTTATTTATTTATTTAATACATCATGCACTTTAGGTGCATTGGCGGACTTAATGCCTAAGGCAAAAAATTAATTAATATTAAGTGCACTAGCATAATTTGCCGTGTGGAGCCGGCGTCGAATAGCTCCACCCCATCTCATCCCGTGGGTGTCGTAAAAGGCGACTAAGGGAAACTCGTAGCCGAATTACAGGCTGCCGTGGCGGTGGCGTCGACGTTGGACGTCGCGCTGCGTAGTGACGGGCTCGGCGTGTACTCACACTACCGTCGAGCAGGCATGGGACTTGTGTTCCTGCCACCGTCGACACATCGTAATCCCGATTGTATCGGGGACGAGGGTCTTGGCTTAACCGCCCGGGCCGCGAGGAAGAAAACCTCTTTAAAAAATCACCCCGAATCTTGTGTTTCTGGTGTGCGGCCTGGGATGCATGGCTGACGGGAAGTTCAGTTGCGAGCGCGCCCCCAGCCGGGGCACCTGCGGACCCCTCGGTTGGGTTACAAATCTACGCTTGCCCGGGTATTGGGGATCTCTGCCCGGGTGGACCTGTAGTTCTCCCCATCTCGTGGGTACAATATGGATAATTTTTTAAAACCAAAACAAACACAAACAAAAACCGTAGCGGAAGAGAAGGAGGAAAGTGAAAAGAGGAAGGGGGAGTTGCGAACCCGGTCACCACATCCGTTGGTGACGAAAGAGGCACGCGGCGTCCTGACGCGTTACACCATCAGGGACTCGTCGGCGTCGAGCGACGCCTCAGTAGTGGACGTGGACTCGCGTCCATCATCACCGACCGGGCGCTGGTGTCGGAAGCGCCTAAACTCGGCCTCGGGAGAAGACAGCTCCGGCCCGATGAAGGCCAAGAGATGAGGCCGCCCTCCTACCACAGGAGAATACGTCGGCCTGGCGAAAGCCAAGGCCGACCTCAATAGGGCGAAGGAGCGGGAGCTCGAGCTCCGCGCCGAGGAGGAGCTGGCGGAGGAGGTCCGACAACGGAGGGAGGCTTTCCTCAAGACTCCCATACCGTCGACGTCGGACCCAATACCATCATCCTCCGGCCCCGTCAACGCCGAACAGTTGGCGGGGCGCATCGAGGCGGCGGTGGCGGTGGTGCAAACCATCGCCAAAAAGAGCTCGAAGCTCAAAGGGCAGTACGTGCGGGACTTGAGGTTGGTCTGTAGCTCCATATTGGAGCTCGCCCACCTACTCAAGGCCCGCACGGAAAATGAGGAGGTGGCCCTCCTAAGGGCCGAGCTCGCCACTGAGCGGGCCGAGAAACAGGCCCTGAAGCGGCAGGTGGAGTCCGCTCCCCCCCCGATGAGTCGAGACGAGATCGGTTTCATGCTCGATGCGCCGCCTGCTGCCGGAGGTGCGCGTCCGTCCGCCTCTTCAAGCGGACGCGCGAAACGCCGCGAGGGCCGCTCGCACAGCGGCCGAAGCGGAACGCCGGGCCTCCACGTCCAGCCGGAGGCCCGAGTCTTCTGCCCGTGATTCCCCTCCCCCCGCGCCTCCCCTGGCACCGCCACTATCGCCCATCGCGAGAGACGGGCAGAGGGAGCCGGGTCCCTGCCCCTCCGGGGCGGTCCCGGCGGGCGGGGAGTTGAGGGGCGGGAAGAAGAAGAAGCCCAAGAAGAAAAGTGCTGCGGCGAAGGAGGCCGAAGCCGCCCGCCAGCCGCGCCCGCGGGCTCCCGCCGCTGCCCCTCCACCTGTGAGGGAGGCGTGGAGCGCAGTGACGGCGCGGCCAAAGAAGGCCGCCCCAGCACCGACGAACGCTAAGGCGCTCGCCAAGCCTGCGAAGCAGGCGAAGGCGAGGCGCAAACTCCGCGCCCCGACAACCGCTGCAGTGTGTCTAACACTGCAGCCGGGCGCGGTAGAGAGGGGGGTCACCTCCCAGGTGATCGCCAATGCCGAGAGGTCAATAGACCTGAAGACTCTCGGCATTGACGGCCTCCGGTTCCGCACTGCCGTGACCGGGGGAAGGATCCTGGAGGTAGGTGGCGCTGACAGGGCCACCAAGGCCGATAAATTGGCGGCCAAGCTTGAAGCGGTGCTGGGAGAGGAGGTCCGTATCGCCAGGCCGGAGAGGTGCGTAGAGTTGCGCATCTCAGGCCTGGGCGATGCGGCGACCAAGGAGGCGGTGGCCAAAATCCTGGCGGAAGAGGGAGGCTGCCCTGTCGCCTCCATCAGGGTGGGCGACATTAATCGCCCCCCTGGTCGACAGGGCACTGCCTGGCTGCGATGCCCGGTTGCGGCGGCCAGGAAGTTGACGGACGGCCGCCGCATCGTCGTCGGGTGGTCAACAGTCAAGTTGACCACCCTGGAGCCAAGGCAGGCGCGGTGCTTCCGCTGCCTGGAGCCGGGGCACGTGGGGGCCAAGTGCGCAGCTAAAACTGACCGCAGCGCACTCTGTTTCCGCTGCGGTCAGGAGGGCCACAAGGCGGCCGCCTGCTCTGCGGACCCCAGGTGTCCCGTCTGTGTTGCGGAGGGAGTAGACTCCGGACACAGACTTGGCTCCGTCAAGTGCCGGGCAGCCTCCCTCAAGAGGGGTCAGGTGAAACGGAAGGCGACAGGGGGGGTGGAACCCAGGACCACCCCAACCACCCTGTCGCCGCCGACAGTCGAGGAGGATATGGACACCGCCCAAATATAAATGGCTGCTAAAATCTCCATCCTGCAGGCCAACGTCAACCACTGCGCCGCGGCACAGGATCTACTGGCCCAGACCGTGGCTCAGTGGCAGACGACAGTGGCGGTAGTCGCCGAGCCGTACTATGTTCGCACCGGCCCCAACTGGGCCAGCGACAGCGACGGCTTGGTGGCTATCGTCGCCCAGCGAACCGGCCCCCACCAACTCGCCAGAGTAGTGAGGGGCCGAGGGTGCGTCCTCGCCACGCTGGGCGACACTGCAGTGATTGGGGTGTACTTCTCGCCCAACAGAAGCCTCGCCGAGTTCGAGCAGTGGCTCGCGGAGGTCGGGGCTCTGTTGGCGGACGCGCACCCCACCCCGGTCGTTGTAGCCGGGGATTTCAACGCCCACTCACGGGCGTGGGGATCTCCGAGGACCGACGGCCGGGGGGAGATATTGGAGGAGTGGGCGGTGTCCAACGGCTTGGTGCTGCTGAACAGGGGGGCGGTTCCTACACTAGTGCGGCCCCAGGGCAGCTCGATAATAGATCTATCGTTTGCTAGCCCTGCCCTGGCTAGCCGCACTCGCAATTGGCGGGTCGTTGAGGATGTGGAGACCGCGTCGGACCATCGTTATATACGGTTCGACGTGGTCTCTCACTCAACGGCCGCCCGAGCAGGAGGTGATAACCGTCCCCTGCCAGGAGAAGGACCGCGGTGGCGCCTCGGTTCACTGAACCGGGATCTGGCCCAAGAGGCGGCTATCGTCGAGCGCTGGGTTGCTGGTGGTGTGGAGAGCGGCCCAGACGCGGACGCGAGGTGCGATAGACTCGCTGAAAAGCTGACTCGCGTCTGCGATGCGGCGATGCAGAGGGCGAGGCCAGCCCTCCCTCGGAGGCAAGTGTACTGGTGGCGTCCCCACCTTGCCGGGCTGCGTGCCGCAAGCCACGCGGCCCATAGGCAGTACACTCGCAGCCGCAGGAGGGCCGTCAGGGACCTCGCCCGTGAAGAGGAACTGCTCGCCGCACATAGGGCCGCTCGTGCGGCCCTCAACTCGGCGATCAGAGCCGCCAAAGAGGAGGCCTGGAAGGAGTGGCTCGAGAGCCTGGATGGAGATCCGTGGGGGCGCCCGTATAAAACCGTGAGCCAGAAGCTCCGGCCCTGGGCGCCTCCCCTCACCAGAACTCTTGAGCCGCAATTTCTGGGCCGAGTGGTCAGTTCCCTCTTCCCTGAGCGGGAAGAGTGGGTCCCACCGCGGATGGCAGCGCCGAGCCGTCACCGAGTGCCGGCAGCAGACGACGCAGAGGCGGCACCTCCCGTGTCCGAGGCCGAGTTAGGGGCGGCGATACTGGCTCTCAAAGCCAGGAAGCGCGCCCCGGGCCCGGACGGCATCCCTGGGAAGGTCGTCGCCTTAGCGATACCGGCACTCGAGGAGGAGACGCTGTCCCTCATGTCGGAGTGTGTGGCATCGGGGAGATTCCCGCGACGATGGAAGACCGGACGGCTCGTGCTTATCAGAAAGCACGGGCGCCCAGCAGAGGCACCGTCGGCCTACCGCCCCATCGTACTGCTTGACGAGACGTGCAAGATGTTCGAGCGAGTGCTCGCCGCGCGTCTCGTCAAGCACCTGGAGGGGGCGGGGCCCGATTTGAGCGACGGTCAGTTCGGCTTCCGTCGCGGGAAGTCGACCCTAGACGCCGTTTCCCGACTGCGGGGCAGCGTCGACGAGGCGATCGCCGGGGGTGGGGTGTTGTTGGCTGTGTCGCTTGACATAGCCAACGCCTTCAACACCCTCCCCTGGGAGACAATCGCGGAGGCCCTGAGGTACCACAACGTACCGTGGTACCTCAGGCGAATCCTTGCGGACTACTTCGTGGACCGGTTCATTACGTACCCGGGCCGAGACGGAGTGGTCCGCAAGGCGATGGGGTGTGGTGTTCCACAGGGGTCGGTGCTTGGGCCGCTCCTGTGGAACATCGGGTACGACTGGGTCCTGCGCGGTGCCACTCTTCGGGGAGTCGGCGTACTTTGTTACGCCGACGATACCTTAGTGACCGCGCGGGGCCCCACGTTCCGCGACGCCGCCGTCCTCGCGACGGCAGGCGTCGCCCACGTGGTGCGCCGAATCGGGGCGCTCGGCCTTCAGGTCGCCCTTGAGAAGTCCGAGGCCCTCTTCTTCCATGGGCCTCCGCAGGCGCCGCCTTGAGATGCCACGATCGTGGTGGGGGGCACCTCCATCGCCGTCGGGCGCAGCCTCAAGTATCTGGGGCTGGTTCTCGACGGTCGTTGGGGGTTCGCGGAGCATTTCCGGCAGCTAGCGCCAAAGGTGCTAGCGTTTGCCGGAATGCTCTCGCAGCTGCTCCCCAACGTAGGAGGACCGGGGTCTGCCTGCCGCCGTCTCTATGACGGTGTGGTGCGCTCGAAGGCGCTCTATGGAGCGCCTATCTGGGCGGAGGCCCTCTGCGCGGCCAATGTCACCCTGCTGCGTCGACCGCAGCGGGCCATCGCGCAGAGGGCCGCACGGGCGTACCGCACCGTCTCCTACGAGACGGCGTGCGTCCTGGCGGGCAGCATCCCTTGGGATCTCGAGGCCGGCGTCCTCAAAAGGGTGTACGAGGAGGGTGCCCTGATTCGGCGAGCTGGTGGTAGCCCGCCTCCGGAGGAGATCGAGCGCTGGAGACAGGAGGCTCGCGACGATCTCTTCCGGACGTGGGCTGCCCGAATGGGGGAAAGTCCGACGGCGTTCGTTAGGGCCGCTCGGCCCGTCCTGCGACAGTTTGTGGAGGGGGGTCATGGGGCTCCCACGTATCACCTCACCCAACTTCTCACGGGTCACGGCTGTTTCGCCAAGTACCTGTGGGAGGTGGTGGGGGTGGAAACGGAGCCCCGGTGCCGCAATTGCACCAGCGGCGACCCCGACACGGCCCATCATACCCGGGCCGTGTGCGAAGCATGGGACGAGCAGAGAGCGGCCCTGACGAGCGTCATCGGCACGGATCTCTCGCTGCCGGCCCTCGTGGAAGCCATGGCCGGCAGCGAGCGGTGTTGGGCCGCCATCGCCTCGTTTGCAAGCGAGGTGATGGCGGCCAAGAGAGAGGCCCTGCGGGAGCGGGAGCGAGCTGGGCTCACTCAACCGCCCCGCAGGCCACCAGCGAGGGGTCGCCGGCGAACCTTGTTCGCCCGCGGCCCCGACTGAGAGTTGCCACGGGCGGTGGGTCGGGGGACCTGCCGCCCCTAGCCACGTGGCGGATGCGCCCTTGTTGTTCCGGGGGCGCATACCAACTCTAAGGTGAGGGGGGCCCCAACGATCTGGCCCCCCGAGGCGAGCCTGCAAGGGCGCTCCTAGCCGAGTCGCGGTGAGCACTCAAAAGTATCTCGCGGCTCGGTACTAGGCGAAGAGGAACACGTGGGGTTTAGTGGGTAGTCTGGCCCCCTCTCCGGAGGCCAGGAGTCCCACACGAAGCGGACCCATCGCCCCCGCGGTGGGCGAGTGAAGTGCCTAAATGCATTCCCCACGTTAAAAAAAAAAAAAAAAAAAAAAAAAATTACTATTAAGTAATTATTAAGTTAATAAATCAATTTTAACTTTAATATTTGCTAACTGTACTTATAATGAAATAGGTATTTCATTAAAATGAAAAATGTATATTTTTAAACTTAACATGATTTTTGTACGATATATTATTTTTATCTTATCAAATAATAATGGTATGTTCTCGATATTGGCATGCAGTGTTTTTAAATCATTATTATTAATTGCAACTGAGAGACTAATTAATAATAATAATATTTCGGATATTTGACACACAACGCCATCTAGTCCCAAACTAAGCAGAGCTTGTACTATGGGTTCTAGACAACTGATATAATACATATTTACTATTTTATTCTAAAAATAATATATTATACAAAACGCTATTTGAAACACTTAAAATCTGAAACAAATATTTGTAGATCATACAAACACTTATTTAGCTAAAGTTTCTTAGATCCCGAAAATAGATAAACAACCGATTTACCTGAATTTGTCGTATTTTATAAATTTCCATACAAATTAGTGGCATCGAGTTATAGTTCACATAGTCACTTTTATTAAAACGGTTTAGAAATGAATAAGAAAAAAAAATTTTTTTTTTTTTTATTGAATAGTTGGCAAACGAGCAGACGTATCACCTGATGGTAAGCGATTACCGCCGCCCATGGACACTCGCAACATCAAAGGCGTCACAAGTGCGTTGCCGACCTTTGGGGTATGGGAAAGGGGATGGGGGGAGGGGTTGGGGTATGGGCCTCCGGTATCCTCACTCACTCGGTGAAACACAGCGCGAACGCTATTTCACACCGGTTTTCTGTGAGGCCGTGGTATCACTCCGGTCGAGCTGACCCATTATATTCTTGTCACAATGTTTAGTGAATTTATTTATTGACTTTTAAAAGTTCGTTTCAATTACCAACTAGACCTGAATATCAGTAGGTGGTAGAAGGACAGATTAAGAATGCGAAGTATCAGGACCCCTATACATCCCGCCATGTGGGTGCAAAGAGACACAAACCCTTTGCTAGCAGGTCTATACAAACAAAACCTCCTTTCTCACCGTGGGAGAGCCACGCTTCGGCATGAATGGGCCGGCTCGACCGGAGTCATACCACGGCCTCACAGAAAACCGGTGTAAAATAGTGCTTGCGCTGTGTTTCACCGAGTGAGTGAGGATAACGGAGGCCCATACACCAACCCGTCGCCCCATCCCCCTCCTCTTCCCCGAAAGGCCGGCAACGCACTTGTGACGCCTCTGGTGTTGCGGGTGTCCATGGGCGGCGGTAATCGCTTAACATCAGGCGATACGTCTGCTCGTTTGCCGGGTATTCAATAAAAAAAAAAGATGAAGCCGGCAGTGAACTAATAGAGGTTGGAGATGTGATTGGAAAGTCAGGAAAGTCTAGCTATACTAATATTATAAAGAGGAAAGGTTTGAATGTTAGTGTGTTTGTCACGAATTGGCTCAAAAAATACTGGATAGATTTTAAAAATTCTTTTACCATTTGAATGCTACATTATCACTGATTAATATAGGTATTATATGAAAATAAATAAAAAATAACAAATGTAAACTAATAACTGCAGGTAACACCGCGAGGTTTAGCTAGTAAAATATAAATAATCATGCCTATATCCCGTGTCGAGTTAGCTAAATTGCATTAAAATTCTACATTTCAACAACACAGTGACTGCGCTATTGGCCTTGTGGTTCAAATCCCACGTAGGACATCACTTTGTGTGACCCACAAAATGTTTCTCCGAATCTGGGTGTTCTTTGTGTCCGTTACATGTATGGTTGTAAAGTCTTGATAAATAATGTATTTTTCTAATGGGAGTTGTCTTCTTAGAAAAAAAAGAGCCTATGTCCTTCCTCAAAAATAAATATTTCTCCATGTCGAATTTCATTGAAAATTTGTCGGTCACTTATATTTTTAATGTAATTAACTACACACGTAAACTTTGACTGTTCTTTACTCGAATGTAAGTTATTAGCTGTCCGTTGTTAGCTATTAGCTGTAGTTAGTTGTTAACTGTCGTTGATTGCACCTGTTACAAACAAGTTATTGTCTAATTACGCATTATATTGTACTAAACGTATGACGCACGTCTGTGCCCGGGCGTGGGGAACGCATCGTTAGCAAAATATATAATTACTAGCTGAACCACGCAACCTCGTTTGCTTCTTCTATTGCCCGTAGCGTGAAGATTTTCCCCCGTTTCTGAAACATTCTGCATTGGTGCTACGCTCCTATTAGTATTAGCGTGATGATATATAGTCTATAGCCTTCCTCGATATATGGTCTATGCAACACTGAAAAAAATTTTCTAATCGGACTTGCGGTTCCTGGGATTAGCGCGTTCAAAAAAACAAACAAACTCTTCAACTTTATATATTAGTATAGATACAGTATGAGACTGTACAGATGCTTCAGAATTATTAATTTTCGTATGGATTTTTACCTTCGTTAACCCTTTCAAAATTAAAATAATATTTCCAACAGCACCTTAGCTTACTTATCGTAATTTAAATGAAATCATCCTAAAACGTATCGTATTTAAAAGAAGGTTCAGTTGTCCTAATTAATTAAAACGTGTTTTATTTCATTATATTAAAAGTCTATACCATTTTTCGTAAGTAATGCGAATGAGAGAAATTTCAAACTCAACAAAAAGTTCATATTTCTAAACTGTATATTTTATTTACGGCTTGGAATTCACATGTATATCCATATTTCCATACTTCATACTAATTTTACAAAGTCGAAGTTCGTAATAAATAATTAATAAATAAATAAATATTCCGGACATCTAACACACAACGCCATCTAGTCCCAAGCTAAGCAGAGCTTGTGTTATGGGTACTAGACAACTGATATAAATACCTTTTTTTTGTAAATACATACATATTAAACATAGAAAACACATATTATACATGTAATGTTTTCATAGTTAAATTGCTGAACCGATTTCAAAGAGATTTGGAATTTTATTCTTGAGAAACGACACAGGCTAGTTGTGCTGATCGTCTAAAAAAATGTAGAGGAAATATATTTATGCACAGTCAGACCTTGCTTTTATTCTTTCTATATGGATTTAAAAACTGCTGATGCAACAACTCTAGTAAATCAGGTCAGTTCAGATCTATGCGAACGTGATACTCAGTTGGAACGCTTCCAAATGCTGAATAGTTCTTTACTTAGAGATTTTTCTATTTGATATAGGGGTTGTTACTATACTGATGGGCAGGTTGAAACAGAATTTTATAACATACTAACTTGCGCCTGAGGATCTGCCGGCGTATATGTCGGCTATAGAGGTAAAAAATAACCTATGTCATTCCTCAAGAATCAAAGTATTAATATGTAAATTTTCATAAAAATCGGTGCAGCGGTTTCACCTTGAAAGTGCAACAGACAGACAGTTACTTTCGAATTTATAATATTAGTATAGACATCAGCTTTGTTGGCAAGGTTAAAATTTAATAAAGAATTTCTTTTTTGCTAAGTTTTTGCTTAAGAAGATAATTATTGCTGACCTAGATATTATAAAATGTGGCGTCATCACCCGGCTTAGTTGAAAACTATAAATCCCTAGAAAACATATTAAATCAGTGGCAATGATGACCATGCCAGTAGAAAACAAGTATCGAATTATTTAAATAAAACCCGACTCCGTCAATATCTGTTATATTTATTAAACTCATTAAAGAACTGACATAATATAATAAATTATTGAAATTTTGAACTACTTTATTAAATTCATTGAAGAACTGAAAAGATAGAAGGAACTGAAAAGAAAACCTTTTTTTATATTTTTTTTTAGTTTTTTTTTTTTTCACTCACAACTAAGACGAATCTATCGACACCACTCACATAAAAGTACGACAAGCCGGCTCTAGGGCGTGCCATAGAAATATATATATATACGTACACACATACACTCGAAAAACATAACCCATCTTCTTTAGCAGTCGAATAATAAGAACAGTTTCTAGTTTTCAGTTACATGCAAGACTTATAAAATATATTTATATAATATATATACAAGTAACGGCTTGTCGTACACGGCCTATAGCCTAAAGGGCTTGTCGTATTTTTATGTGAGTGGCGCCAATAGTTTCGTTATATATTATCACTCTCACGACTATAACGAAAACACTGGGTACATCAAAACTAAATAAAAAACATATACGACAACAAAGGTTGTCTGGAAGAGATCGCCGTAAGCGATAAGACCGCCTATTGTGATACCTGATGTTGGTGTCCGTATATGTATCTCTGTACAAATGTTTACTGTAGTGGTGTGCAATAAAGTTTATAAATACATAAATAAATAAATACGCAGTCGGGTTTTTTAAAATTACATAATTAATTATTTGTTTTTGTTCAGTTATAAAGGAAAATGGAAATCTATAAACTATTAAATGGTTTTTCAAATAAATTATCCTCATTTGTTGATAATTAACTGATAAAGTGATATTAATATCGTTAGATAAGGGAAACTAAATATAAATTGAATAAGTTCAGAGTTAGGTACTTTGCGTTTAAAATAATTTACAAAATATTTGAGATCATACAACTTTGAAAATCTCTCCAAAGTATTTTAGTTGTGTGAACTTTGTTTAATTATTGGCACTAGCTAAATCCGAAGGTTTTACCGGTAAAACTTCGAGACGAAACTAGTCGAAAAAAGTAGCATAAGTAACTTCTTATTCTAGTGAAAGTCCCGTAAAAACGGTCCAGCTGTTCCCGAAAATAGCCGTAGCAAACAGACAGACGTAGATTTTTTTAAGTTGGCTTTAGTGTAAGTAGCGTTTATACTGTATTTATATAGTAAAAAAACTGTTAATTTAAAATTAAAAACAGACACTTTAATTTTATTTATTTGTATGGTACCAAAGTTTAATATATTTATGGCTCAATAATTAAAGAATAAGTAGCAGGTAATAGCTAGGGTGACGGAATTGCGATCCGAGTCACAGAACAGAGGATAAGGTAGAAATGCGCAGGCGCACCGCCATTAAGGTCAAATACCTCTAATATCTGGCATAAACTGAACGATCGTATTCCCGTTTCTACTTTCATCAAGCCTGTAGCTGCGTTAAAAAATAGTCCCTATACTGAGCTGCGCGATAATTACGTACCGAAAATGCACCCGGGATTGTAATTTGTCTATCAGAAACGCATCGTATCATTAGTAAGTCTAAAAACTTTTGTTGTTAGTAATATTAACAAAAACAACCGCAAAGTATTATGTGATACAAATAAAGACTCGTTATAATGTAACCTATGAAAAAAAATCATGCATTGCGTATTAAATTCGATTACAAACTACATTGTTGCCATGAGAGTACGCAATGAACTGCATTGCTGAGCTCGATTTGTTTTGTCCGAACTAATACCTAGACATAGTGATGTGCCGAATTATTATAATGCATTCGATATAGCAAAATTAGGTATAGATGTCGATGATATTGGTTTGTGATTTTCTTTAGCAGATCGAGTTTATTGTTTTATATTATGATTTTTATCCGAAAACAAAAATAATATATATATATTTTTGTTATAAACGTTATTTGGAAATGTTTTTGTTGAAATAAATAAATATTTCGGACATTTAACATACAACGCCATCTAGTCCCTAAGCTAATCAGAGCTTGTGTTATGGGTACTAGACAACTGATATAAATACATAGTTACTTTTTTGTAAATACTTACATATTATACATAGAAAACACCCAAACTCCGAAACAATTTTTTGCAGATCATACAAATATTTGGGCCGACCCGGGATCGTACCCGAGACCTTAGGCGCAGCAGTTACATACGCTACCACTTCGCTAACGAGGCAGTTAATATATAGAATATAGAAAGTATCAATGGTAGAAGGTATAATGAAAAGATTCCTTTCAAATACTTTACACATATTTTAAAGATTAAAATTTTCTGACCGTTTAATCGAAGAGATACCGTATTGACACTTCTGTCAGATTGAAGAATAGAGTGACGAAATAATCATTCCCTATAATATCCGATATACGCTATCATTTTCTTTAATTTAAAAATCAATTTTAATCTAACAGATTTATTGTTCTAGATATGTAGAAGATACTAAAGAAATAGCATACGTTAAAATAAAGCGAATTCCCTTTCAATAAAAATCACTGCGGCTAATATATGATTAATAAAGTAAAAATTTGTTCTCACTATGCGTTTTCATTTGCAGTTGATTATCGATTGACATTTATGTATTATGAAATACAAAATAAAATTTGGATTGAAAAAGGATCAATATTAATAAATTCGATTTGTCGTACATTTTAACGAATTATAGTGTAAAAGAAGAACTTTAGAGAGTCACAACACTATAGTAAATCACCTGATTACGTGACTATTCTATGACGTCTGGAAAAAAAATCATTTGTTATGTTTACTTTTATGTTTTTATTTGTTTTAAAGATTAAAGGGCTCATAACCTAGTTGCACTTTATGATTCGAAACAATTACCGAAGGTAAGCAACAGTATCTGGATTGGTGACCCCTGGTGGCATGATACAATGGGCGTCACGTTAAGCAGTCGGTCCCGGATGTTATCATAGGATAACAGTCTCACGACTGTTATCCTATGATAACTGAAGCTTAGTTAGAAACCTTTAAAAATATCCAAAGGTAAGATTACGTAGTCACTACGTTGTCTTGTCAGTCCCCAACCCGCACTCGGCCAGCGTAGGGAGGTATGGCCTTAACCCTCTCCTGAGATGAGACTCGAGCCCAGCAGAGGGACATTATGGGTTTTTGGTGAAAGATTTTAATTTAGCCATCAAGAATTGTACGCTTTTTGATAAAATAAAAATAACCTCATAATTACATGGTCCTACAGAGAAGTTATAGAGATTATGTGTGTTATGTCTATACAAAGTTATGTCGTGTTGTAAAGTATGAAACGTCATACTTAGATCAGACGAACTTTACTTATGTTTTAGCTTAACAAATGTCTTATTTTTAAATTAACAAAAATCCACTTGCTCAATGCATTTCTAAGACAGTGACTTTGATATAAAAAATTGGTAAATGTAATTACTATCGACAGGACTACATCACTAGTGTCTAGAAGAGACCTGCTTTAACGAAAATTGCATGTAAAACGCTACCTCATCCCAAAGGCATAAGGTTTTATTTTAAATCCCTTGGACGAATTACTATAGACTTTCTTATGCGTGTATATAATTATTATTGTTCGTTAATGTGTGCGTCTAGGCGACAAATTATTCCTTGTAAGTTACTCTCGATAGCACTGTACGTGTATTTCTTTGTTTTGTGATCCGAATATTTCATGTTCGAAACTTGACTGCCTCGGTGGCGTAGTGGTAGCGTATGCGACTGCTAAGCTTGAGGTCTCGGGTTCGATTCCCGGGACGGACCAAATGTTTGTATGATCTGCAAATATTTGTTTCGGAGTTTGGGTGTTTTCTATGTATGTATAATATGTATGTATTTACAAAAAAAGTATATAAGTATTTATATCAGTTGTCTAGTACACATAACACAAGCTCTGCTTAGCTTGGGACAAGATGGCGTTGTGTGTTAGATGTCCGGAATATTTATTATTATTATTATTAATGTGTGATTAACATAGCACTGCAATTAGATGGAACACCTGACATAAACGTTATACCAGCCCGTTTAGCCAGCCTGGCATAATAGACCAAGGCCTCCTCTATAAGGACTCTCCTTAGATTAGCTCCTTGTGTTCAGCAGGGGACTATTATGAGCTGTTAATATGATATGAAGGGTAGTGTGAATTAAATTGACTGTTTTCTTTGTCTATCTCCATGATCATTCGATGTACTTTTTATTTATTTAAAAACTTCACGCAGACATTTACATACGAACTCAATTTGGGTGATGTAGAAATTTTATAAATAAGTTGCACCGTGGTTGAAGTTAGAGGTTACAACTTTCAACAAAAAGAATATAGAACTGACATAGACTAACATATATTCACTACATATCATTGCAAAATACATTAGGGTTTTTTTTGTTTTACGCCACTCCTTTTAGTTTCTGTTGTTAAATTCTTACAACAATTAAGTTATGTTTGTGGCGACTTCCACATATAACACAACAATTACGTACTACAGCGCCATCTACCGAAGTTACACTGAACTACGGAGTAACGTACTACACGGAGTAACTATAAATCCTGAATCGCGAAATAAATAGTTCTCGCGCCGATTAGCATATATACAACATCCCAACATCAACTGTGGGGCAGTAGCCCGCGAGGCATGATCACCTCGCCTGGTCGGAGGATCCTCCCTTTGTGTTGGGTGGAACATGATACCCGTTCCCCCACATGTTCATATATCGGGCTCAAAGGAAACTGTTTACTTCACAATCCTACTGTAAAAAAAATTGCAAATACAAAGTTTCTCCTCTCTCTCTAATTCCTCAGTTCGGAAAAATAACTTAAACCCTAAAGGCTCAAGGACATCAAATATAGGTAAAATTCTAATAAATTCTTTTTAATTTTTTCTCCGAAGATCGTAACAAAAAGGTTGCAGACCGGTAGCCTGCTTGAGACATAAAACATTTATTACATCAGTCAAAATTGTACCATATTTTACACCTTTTTTTATTAGCTTGATTTGTCCCACCTTTACCTAAACAATATAACAGAGTTTTAGTAACATAGTTTATATTAATGACTAGCTGACCCACGCAACCTCGTTTACGTTTTTTGAAACATTCCTCATTGGTGCTCCGCTCCTATCTAGCGTGATGGTATACAGCCTATAGCCTTCCTAGATAAATGGACTATCCAACACTGAAATATTTTTTGAAATCGGACCAGCGGTTCCTGAGATTAGCGTGTTCAAACAAACAAACTCTTCAGCTTTATATATTAGTGTAGTTAACATATATCAAAGAAATAAATTATATAATCATTCTAAAAAACTCATAAATACTATGATAACACCCTTTAATGATAATCTGGATGAAAAAAACGTTTTTTTATGAAAAAGGGGGAAAAGGCGCAGACGTATCGCCTGATGGTAAGCGATTACAGCCGTGGGCCATGGGCACTCGCAACACCAGAGGCGCGTAAGTGCATTGCCGGCCTTTGGGGGATGGGGAAAGGGGTATGGGCCTCCGGTATCCTTACTCGCTCGGTGAGATCCGGAAAAATCTCCTCGTACACCACCAACTGGTGGCTACGTCGGACTCGAACCGATTAAAAACCGCACACCTTCGCGGGTACTAGAAGCTGAGGAACCAGGTGCACCTTCGAAAGGAAATTCAGTACGTCGGGGTTCCAGAACACCGATGTACTGTGGACTGCGATAGGAAGATTATGACGTTGTAAGTTCAGTGTAAGGTGAATATTAATTTATAAAAGTATATATATAGTGTATACCTACTACTCATACAATATACTGGTGAGAGTACATTATGTGAGTAATTGGAATGTTATAATTGTGGTCGGTAAGAAATATTATAGAGTACTGTTTCTCAGACTTATCTAGGCCCGTATTACAGAAGGCGTCTCAAGTACCTATCGTTTGAACTCTGATCAGCTGAAACTAGTTTCAAGTTGTCATCAAATCTCAAGCGTCGCTCTTAATATAGAATGCGTTTTAAGTTCTACTCAGTTGAAATTAGTTTCAGTAACTAATCTTAACTCACAAATCTGTTTTCAGTTACGTTTCTGCATGGTCGAAGTTTTTGTTCCATATTGCGCCAAATTATATTAAACAAATGATTTCTAACAAATATAATTCATATATTATTGGTTATTAGTTATATATTAGCTAGTGTATCAATTTAAATATAATAATAAGAAGAAGAAGAATAAATGAAATACTTTAATTAATAAAATAAAAATGACTAGATACTACCTATAACGGAACGTTTAAATTGTTATCAATAGTTGTCATGTCGAACTGTCAAACTATGTTTTTGTTTTTATTTAAAAATTATTGTTATATTTTTGCCAGAAACCAAAAGGTTATTACTATTGCTTGAAGGATATTACTTGAAACAAATAGTTGAATGTGTATTTTAAGTGAATTGAATATCAATTAGTGTTAATTAAAGTGTATTGAAATGTGTATAATAAGCAATTCTTTCGTAAATAAGGAAAGGTAAAATAAATCTTTCGTTGCCATTGAGAAAAATCATCATAAAATACGTTAATTGCCCATATAAAGCATTAAAAATTACCACTTGAGATTAGATTTAGCTTGTCTCAGTTGAATAGGGATCACATCTGTCCAAAACTGAATCTTGTCTCAAGAAGCGTTCAATAATAAAATCTCGTCTTGACACTAGTTTTAAAACTAGGTTCACGTCTGAGACGCCTTTTAAAATACGAGCTCTAATCCTTATGATCGACTACCTCTTGTTCGCGGCTCCGCCCGAGTGTCAGTCGGTTATCGCAATAAAGAGTAGCCTATGTCCATCATCAAACTATCTCCATCCCAAATTTCATTGATCGATATAAATGCAGTTGTTTAGTCATGGAAGTGTAAGAGACCGACAGAATTACTTTCAAATTTATAATGTTAGTGTGTAGTGTGAATTATCTGTGACTAGCCGACCCACCCAACCTCGTTTACGTCTCTTATTGCCCGTAGCGTAACATTATTTACTGATGCTCCGCTCGAAAAGCAATTTTTTATACATATTTATTCACCTTTTAACCCTTTTCTGGACTACGACAGATATTTTAAAACCAAAATCAGCTTAATCGGCCGAGCCGTTCTCGAGTTTTAGCGAGACTAACGAACAACAATTCATTTTTATATATATAGATAAGATAAGAAAAGAAGATTTGTACAATTAGTTTAAAAGAAGAACAAGGAGACACATTTATTAGTCACACATACACATCTTATTAGGCTTGTGTTAGTGAATGATGTAAAAATAGTGGCCAGAGTAAAGACGATACTTTCTCTATATTAAATACTTTTAGTAGTAAAGTCTAAAATACGTGAAATGATGTTTTGAGAGAGCTACAGGAATAAAAGAAACATTAGCGAATACCCTATAATTTATTTCAAAGCTTTTAGACGATAAATAAATTAAAGTAAAGCACCAATTAGCATTCATTAATTATATTATCCTTTCTTACTTGCAAGGACAATCTTTCAAGGATTTTATAATTATACTTAGCCAAAGCCAAATTGTTATTGAAAAGCTGAATATTTTCTATTTGACTTAATCAAGACAAGTTGTAAGCGTTTTTGTTTCTGCAATCGCTAACGCCTAAATTCTCGTGGGTCATTAGCTAATCTTAGACAAAGTATTAGCCAATGACACACGAGAATTTAGGCGTTAAAGATTGCAGAAAGAAAAACGCTTGCAACTTGGCTAGGGAAGCTGAACACTAGCTAACCGTATTCATATTTATGTATTTATCTGTTTGTACAATGAGATTAAACTTCCAATAATTTTAAAGTAAAGTCAATCCCGTTAATGTCGACAAGTGTCGAAGCTGTGCTGTAATAACTGAAGTTATGCTGTGAATTTTAAGGATTCTATGTAATCGTATCAAGTTTTATATTAAACCTACTTTGAATAAGCTTTTTAGGAAAGCCGTTCCAAACTGTTTAATATTTCGTAAGGTGCTAGCGAAGAGGTGAACAATTTCCTTGCATGTCTTTAGGTACAGGATTGCCGAGGATTTAATTTTACTTTTACCTATTTTGTTTTATTCTAAACTACATTTTTAAGGCACTTTTGAACAAAGTTCATGCCAGTTCTATCTTAACCTATTCATATAAATATTTGACAACAACATCTACAAACACGAATATAACATTTTCATCAATGCTGTTGTCTAAACACTTGTGGTGACCTCCAAATACGACGCAGCAGAAACATACTGCAGCACCGTCTACCGTCACCGAACTATTAAGTAATGAACTACGGAGCAACTACTAATCCTGAATCGCGATATAGAAATTACTACGCCTGGTCAGAGGATGCTCCCTTTGTATTGATACATGACACCCGCTCCCCCACACTTTATATGTATGCTTATAAGAATATTTACACCATGTCTTCATTTTTACGAGTGCATAGGGAGCGTTCAAGTATTACGTAATGCAATTTTGGGGGAGGGGGGTGTCGTAAAACGTTACAATACGTTACAGGGGCTGTTATTTTAAGAGTTTATTAGCAAAAACTAAGGAGAAAAACAATTGTGTGTATTGTAAGCCAAAAAATTATGAAATATAAACATGACACTTGAGTGTTACATAGCGTTTAGATAGGGGGGGGGGGTCGAACAGAAAAACGTTACGATGCGTTACAGGGGGGAGGTGGGGTTCAAAAATCTTCAAAAGTTGCGTTACGTAATACTTGAACGCTCCCATACAGCAATTTAGCCTAACGTGATGTACCTAGGTGCTGATAATATGTTAGTAAATGCAGGCTTTTAAATTATGTAAATGAGTGAGGATACCGGAGGCCCACCCCAACTCCTTTCCCTATCCCCCTCCCCATCCTCCAAAGGCCGGCAACACACTTGTGACGCCTCTGGTGTTGCGGGTATCCATGGGAGTCTGCTCGTTTGCCCGCTATTCAATAAAAAATAAAATGCACCTTAATTTAACTTATCTATCTTTAATTCCCTTCTTATTTTATTTCTTTTAGCATCGTTCCAGATAAATTCCATTAAACCGTGATGTACACCCTCGTTCTATTTTCGAACTTGGTAATTAGGCGAGTTTTTTTTGTTTCATTAAGAAAGCAAAGTCATTGAGTGATGATCGAAGTTTCATAACGAAGCTGATGGCAGTTGAAGGCAAAAGACAAAATAATACGATTTATTTTATAATTACTTAGCCCTGGGAAACGAGGTGGTATAATTTTAAGTGCCTTCAAATTTAGATACGTCATTAAAGTACTTTTGCCAGTCGTTAATTTTTTTTAATTATTTTGAGTAGTTTTCCGAATAAATGAGTAAGATTTAATTTCAAGACCCAAAATTGCAGCTCTTTTAGTTATTATATTTCCCACTAGACCAAAATGTGAGAGTATCCATTGCAATACATTGTTAAAATCACTACTTAGCACAGCAAAAGCTACTGATACAATTCTGTGTTTATAGGCGCATCGAGCTTAAAGCTGGAGAGCGCTCTTGCTATCAGTTATATATAATCACAAGATTAAACTGCTATAAAATATATTCAAACACTATTTCGAAAAAGCTTTTACTTTAAGTTACAGGATCAGAATATACTGCATATGTTAAGTTTAAGATATTAGTTCGTTTTATAAAAGATTCAAAATCAAACCATAATATAAAATATTTGCATAAATCCAAACATATGTAGACAACAACACTTGGCTGATAATGTGGACGAAAATCAGTCTTAGAAGATGGGGAAAACCTTACAGACACTATGTGACTGCGTTCAATGCCGTTTTCCGGCTAAGACAACGTAGTTCGATTTAGTGTGTCCCAAGCCGTTACGGGGATTGGTCGCGTCACTCGTCGCAAATTTTGCCGCCAAATTTACGATATTGTCGGGCACAATAGTCGGTTTGTGGTACGTTATGTTTTGTAATTTAATGGTGTAATGAAAATACCTATTTTCAAATAGTGAATGTAGTTGTAAATATACCTTTATGGGACAAATAATAATAATATCTTTCAATGTAAAAAAATATAATGACATCTTTTGCGATGACAGTAATACAGCTAAATCATTTCAAAGTCAAAAATAAAACAATAAAATATATTAATGAAATGTTAATGGAAGTAAATGTGCATTAGACTAATAAGTGATACTGAAATGAATAGATTGGAAAACACTTTGAAACACGGAAAAGAAGAGGATCATGATGCGAGAGGGAATTGTACTAAGCAATCTAAAATTTTGGGTAAGGCTATCAAACAATCTGAGAAAATATTATTTGGTGGTTTTTTTTTTTTTTTTATTGAATAGTGGGCAAACGAGCAGACGTATCACCTGATGGTAAGCGATTACCGCCGCCCATGGACACCCGCAACACCAAAGGCGTCACAAGTGCGTTGCCGACCTTTGGGGGATGGGAAAGGGGATGGGGGAGGGGTTGGGGTATGGGCCTCCGGTATCCTCACTCACTCGGTGAAACACAGCGCCAACGCTATTTCACACCGGTTTTCTGTGAGGCCGTGGTATCACTCCGGTCGAGCCGACCCATTCATGCCGAAGCATAGCTCTCCCACGGTAACAACGGTGTGTCTTAGAGGTTTGAAAAAATTTATATTATGTTTATAAGTTCTAATAATTAATTTTGTAAATATAGGTTATAGGAAGGTACTACTATTTTAGAATAAATGGTTTTAGGAAACAAGTTCTAATTGTCTTTTATTACTAGACTAGCTGACCCACGCAACCTCGTTTGCGTCTTATATTGCCCGTAGCGTGAAAATTTTCCCCCGTTTTTAAAACGTTATTCATTGGTGCTCCGCTCCTATTAGTGGTAACGTAATGATATATAGCCTATAGCCTTCCTCGATAAATGGACTATCCAACACTGAAAGAATTTTTAAATCAGACCAGCGGTTCCTGAGATTAGCGCATTCAAACAAACAAACTTTTCAGCTTTTATCTGATCCCAAAATATAGAAGATCTCACAAATAAATTAATGAAACATCGGTTAAGTAATTTTAAGTTAAGTATTTTTAAGTAATTTTACTTGTCTTGTAGTTTACTTGTTGTTATGAGTAAAATGATATTTATTTATATTTCATCGTTTTTTCATAGATTTCGTGATTCTACGAACATCGAAATCTATGAAAAAATATATAATAAAATACGTTAAATGCTTTTTTAATCCTATGTAAATATAGGTGAGTCACAAATTAAACACATAATGAAGAATTAAATTAAAATAATACCCTATCACACAGGTATTGTTGGAAAGGTTAATTACTTAGGATCTGAAATTAATAAAAGTTAAAACAACATTAAAATTTCATACATAGCAAATGTAATAATTACAGTATTACTATTGATAATAAGTATTTATTAGTTTCTGTCAAATTACATGAATAATAAACCTCCTTACCTTTAAGAACTTATAGCTGTCTAAAAAAGGTAACAAACGTAATATTAATGCCAGTGATTATAGCAGTCAGCAGTTAATGAAAGACGTAATGAATAAAAGTAACGTAGACAAATTACCTTACCAACTGTTTACTAAGACTGTTTACTACTTAAAGAAAGCATTTGTTTTTTTAAACCAACTTCTGAAAAGAAGGAGTTTCTCAATTCGGTTGTTTTTTTTTTTTCAAAGTAAACAAAGTGTACCTGCCACGTCCTTTACTAAACCATCCAAAGGTTGACTGGTAGAAAATGCCATTTGGCATTAAATCTGCCTTATGCAAATGTAATGCAGGAAGTATTAATAAAAAAATAAAAACAAAGTGAATTTAGTTTTTTGCGCAAGAAAAACGATAAAGATATTTTTAATATGTTCGGGTTTTTTAAATTGAGGAATGTAACGATTCCCTGATGAATAATCTTTTTGGAATAAAACATTTTATTATTACTAAATAACCATAAATAGCATAACTAAAAAGACTAAATAGTTTAATTGATACACAATTGATATTTAAGACATTTGATTAGGTCATATGATTTCATATAAATTAGTGATGCAAAGCAAGACTTTATAAATCTATTATATGGAACATTTATCCAAAAAATATTTTTTAAAAATACAGAAGGTGGTCTTATCGCCAAAATGTAATCTCTTCAAAGCAACTTTGGATGAACAAATCGACCGTAAATGGATGGATCGTTTAATAAACCTCAAACTTCTTTCTAACAGTTATTTGTTTCATAGGTTTTTAAATAACAATTTAAAATTCATTACACTTACGTATTCATATGTTTCTACTTTTAGAATAAAGAAAAACAAAACCCTGAAAAGTCCGTGTCGTTCTTTTTAAACCTGATGAGGTTTCTTTGCAGTCATCTAAATCTCACATGTTAGCTTGTCATTTACTTCACTCACTATTAACTATTTACGTTCGTGTCAAAGTCAAATGAAATTTTAACATTCTATCTTCAATTATTATCCATTTCAACATATAATCTTAAAACTTGAGATAAAATCATCAATCATGTGTCACTGTACCTAACTCACTTAGATTCAAATCTGTAGCATAGTTTACACAGAATAGTCTTCTATAAACTTTAGATATAATTATATATCTATACACAGTACCTATAGAGAATCTAATAATACGATTCTCGGAAATGAATAGCGAATACAAACAAAGCTCTACATACCAAGACACTACATCAATCATTGAAAGCTCAGAAAGTCATGTTTCACTGAAAACATAATAGCCATTATGTTGATATATTATATATTTTATAGGCTATATGAACATACAAACTATAGAGAGCGTTCTATGTAATAAATGATGATGACATTTTATCATATACCTTTAAATATATACCTATATATATAATCTAAATCTCGGAAACGTCTCCAACGATTTTTATGAAATTTAGTATACAAGGGAATACAGGGACGATAAATCAATCTAGTTGCGATTCATTTTTAGAAAATTAACGAAATGAGAAATACTGAGCAAAGCTCGGTCACCCACTTTATAACCTGACACAGGTACAGTTTTTTACAATTATGTACAAAAGGTACTGGTTACATTTGATGCTATCTAATATAAAAATGCAAAATATTTTATCACAATAATACTTAATGTTAAACTTTACATGAACTATTCTCAATTTATTCTAAAGGTTGGCTGGAAGAAAACTTAGGTTTGGGTTAAGCTCGCCTTTGTATAAAATAAATAATTTTTGACATCTAACACACATCACCATATAGTCCCAAGCTAAGAAGAACTTTTGTTATGGGTACTAGGCAACTAATATAAATACATATATATATTTTTTTGTAAATACATACATATTATACATAGAAAACACCCAAACTCCGAAACAAATATTTGTAGATGATACAAATATGTGGTCCGTCCCGGAAATCAAACCCGTGACCTCAAGCACAGCAGCTCCATACGCTTCCACTGCGCCACCGAGACAGTTTGTTGTTTGTGTAGCTTAGTTATTGAAATGTGTTTAGAATAAAAACTTAATGTTAAATATCAAAGTCTAAATAAATTGTTAATCTAATCAAGTAATAATGATATAACGGGTCCCTCTTCGCCATTTCACTACGCTAACTTTGAGCAACGTTAATTTAATTAGTGAAGAAAAAAGGTCAAATGTATTAACAAAAAGTATTATGTTAGTTTACGGAATTTGAAGTTTAAATATTCTTAAATTTATTATGTTAAACATTCGAGACTTTAATTTAAAAATTTAAACAAAAATGGTGTACGAGTATATTAACACTAGTTCAACAATTTCGAAATAATACCAAACATTTTGCAGATTAACAGTTATGCAAAATGTGTACCTAAGTTTAGTTAATTTAATTAACCCAATATCTTAAAAAAATCTTGTTTCTAACACACGACGTTACGAGTAGAATCAATACTCCCTTCAATCTGTTAGTTTCTTATTGATAATCATATAACAATAATTTATAACCATTTTAATAGTTAATAATAAGGCAAACTTTTTTTTAAGTATTAAGGTGCAAACGAGTAGACGTATCGCCTGATGGTAAGCGATTACCATCGCCCATGGACTCCCGCAACATCAGAGGCGTTACAAGTGTGTCTTTGGGGGATGGGGAGAGGGATGAGGGGAGGGGTTGGAGTATGGGCCTCCGGTATCCTCACTTTCTCGGTGAAACACAGAGCAGGCGCCGTTTCACACCGGTTTTCTGTGAGGCCGTGGTATCACTCCGGTCGAGCCGGCCCATGCATACCTAAGCGTGTCTCTCCCACGGTTAAACTTGAATTATGTAAGTAACCTATAAAAAGTCTCTCCAGTATTGTATGAGTTTTTTTTTAAATAAAGTCATCTAAATACTTTTTCCTTGTTATTTCTTCCCAGAGCGAGTGCTAGTACCAGAGTTTCTAGCTGTAAAAATATACTTACAAATATAAATATCTTAAAAAAAATTAAATATACAACTACACTAAGGATTACGTAATTGAAATAAGCTGACAAGACTGACTTACACACGTTTCACGGTAACGACCTGGGAGACCGTTATTTGAGATTATCACAACCCTTCGAGAATGTCGAAAACTTTCACAGGAAATTTATAAAGGTACCTTATCTAACCACCTGCTTTATTTAAGGTTATGTTTTATAACACTAACAATATTGATTGCTGTAAAAATGATTTTATTCATGTCGATTACTATTTGTAGTTGTTAGTTATGGTTCATATTGTTGAGAAGTACAAACGCCTACGCTAACTGATATAGCAATACACATTACGCGTATATCTGCCGTAAATATAGCATAGGCGTTAGTTCCAACAAACTTAAAACGAGTCTGGGAGAAATAATGGCTCGTTATATATAAATAATGATATATATAAAATCCAGGCTTCCTAAAATGAAGTTAGTTAACATAGTTTATTTTCATCTTTGATTGATGCTAACTGAAAAACAGCCCTGCGTTTAGCTTAGCAAGTATTCATTCCTTTCTGAGTCCGATCCTAAAAAATCAGTTTAAAATCTTACCTAAAGGACGTAAGTCTGGGCTGATTGGGATCTTGGACTTTAAGTACCGTCACTTTCACATGCATTTAGTGAAAACTTGTTAATTTGAAATTACAAACATACACTTAATTTTATTTACTTTTATAGATTTATCTAATGGAAAGAGATGTGAAAGACCCGTCACAGGTACAAAAAATATTGATTTGCAATGCTGATACTTTTTCTGGAGTTGTAGAAATGTTTAATGCTAGTGAAATATTGACAGTTTATTGAATTGTGAAACTGTTTGGTGGGTTGTCAATATAAATTATTTGTTACTTTTTCGACCACCATGTTGTCACAGCATACGCTGATTAATGAGTTCCAGAATAAAATGTTTGCGCAAAATAAAAATAAACTTTCAAAACCATTTTGTTACTATATATATGGCAATATAATATTTTACGTGGAATTATTATTGGATTGTCAAAACTGTATAATATATGTATAAGATTGTGACCACCATTCTTGGATACCATTTAAACTTTCCACCATGTAGTTATTTTGCCATGTTTAGGAGATGATTACTATTAATATATTTCTTTTTTTTTCAAATAATTACATTTTTTTTTTTTTTTTTATTCCACTATCTTCACTTAAGTGAAAAAGTTTGCGAGAAGAAGTCTTTTTGGGTTTATATACCAGTGAAAACTAAAAAAATTATATATCACTTTTATGAGTGACATACACGTAACAAACTTCAAAACAGCGATACAAACACGTGATTATACTCGTATATAAAAGGTATTAATCTTACACAGGTTAGACAAACGCTTAATTAGCAAGTTCCCCCGTTTTCGGCGTGTTAATTTCCACTTGATGCCTCAGAGTTCCTCCCCGGGGAATCAAGGGGAAATGGAAGTGTAAAGGAATATTTATTTTTGAATGGTAAATGAAGTTTGTTTCGTACTATTTGGATAAAAAATAACGTATGCAATTTGTTTTATTAGTTATACATATATACAATTAAAATAAAGTAGATGTGTTTGTTTATAATATTAAAAAAACCGCATTTTTACTAAATGCATATTATGTATATACATGGTACATACATGTACCAAAATATGATTTTTTACCATTTTTGTCTGTCCATTTGTTCAGGCTAATCTCTGAAACTTTTTGAATCTAACCGAACGTTTTTTAGTCTAGCTTCACCCCGCGGCACTAACCGCGGATTTCAGTTTGTAAATAAATATTAGTGGCCGCCCAGTGGTCAAAATACAACATATTTTTGAAGTGAAACTTATTGAGGCGCATGAGGGTAAATTTTTTACGGATGAAACGCGTCACGAAGATGTGCAGCGTTTTTGTGGAAGAAAAGGGAGAGAGCGATTGAGACCGATGGAGAGAGAGTGAAAAAGAGCGAATTTTAATTTAATGTTCATCATCTGAGATTTTACTATATTATTTTTTAAACAATATAAAATAAACGTATTTTAATAGTTCTCTTTAATTATTTTAATGGATAATTAGTTTGCCAAAGAAGTTTCACTTCTGACATGTATACTTTGTACGCACGCATTTTTTTTTGGTTTCTTAACATCTCCGTATAAACTATAAGTATGCTAAGATTCATACTCCTCCGTTCACATCATTTTCGTAAAAAGATTACAAAGTTTTTGTTTAATGCATTAATAATAATCTGGAAATAAATATTATTATTACCCGACTGCGAACGTAGGAAAGTTATGATTTTCAAGTGTAAGTATGTTTCTTTGGCACGCCCTAAAGTCTAAACGGCTTGTCGTATTTTTATGTGAGTGGTGTCAATAGATTCGTCTTAGTCGTGAGAGTGACACTGAGTAATTCAAAATTAAAAATAATACAAAAAAACTGAATTTAATAAAGATGGCAGATATTGACGAAGTCGTCTTTTTTTTGAAGTGAAAAGTTCTTTAGCGGCGCTGTGTACTTTTTTAGAATGGGTAAAAATGTATAAACTCGCGTCAGGTCACGTGACCTGATCGAAAGTTCGTAAGACGGATGGAGAGAGGACGTATAAACTCGCGTCAGGTCACGGGACAGGCGGCGCATGGCGCTTGCGCGAATGTTCGTGTGTGTATGTAATATAAATTGTCATGTTTGTGTACGATAGCGCAATAAATGAATATTGTATTCCACCACATAAATAATAGTACTTTTATACTGATAATGAAAGCAATTCGTACAAAATTATTCTCTAACCATTCCAAAATATCAAAAATGCACAACGTTAATATTCAAGTTTTCACTTCTGCCGGCACTCCCGGAGTGCAACCCGTCGATTTTTTAAATAATAATTCAACACTTCTTTATAAACTAATACTAGTTAGAGTTAGTGTATGATGATTCAACAACTACTTCAATATGTTTATTTCCTTATTCGAACTTTTCCTGCACGTCAATCGGTTTGTCTACAAACAAAATCGCAGTTGCAAACTTATCCCTGCTAACAACCTCGGCAAGTTGAAACTTTTATTGAGCAATGATGCCATAAGCACACGTTTCTTTCACTGTATTATTCGTTTATTATATTTTATATATTAGGTCTTTACCTATGAAATTGCCGTTTTGTATGCAATAAGTGAAAGTACTTATTTTTTCAAACTTTTTTATTTCTGTTATTCGAAGTAATCACCCATGCGATCGACGCATCTTTGCCAACGCATTGGCAGTTTATTGATGCCCTTCTTGTAAAAATCAGCTGGACGGGAGGCAACAAACTCTTCAAAGGCATTTTGTACTGCCTCTCGGGAATTGAATTTTTTACCCACTAAAAAGTTGTCTAAATTTTGGAAAAAGTAATAGTCGGTAGGTGCAAGATCTGGTGAGTATGGCGGATGAGGGAGAGCTTCCAACCCCAGCTCTTGCAGCTTGGAGACTGTCTGTTGTGCAGTATGGGGTCGCGCGTTGTCGTGAAGGAGCAGTGGGCACGACCGATTGACCAAAGCTGGTTGCAAATGTGCAAGCTTCTCCATCATTCTCTCCAGTTCTTCACAGTACACATCTGCATTAATGCTCATGCCGTTTTGTAAAAAGCTGTGGTGAATCACACCCGCACTAGACCACCAAAGAGTGACCATCACCTTTTTAGGGGTCATTTTTGGTTTAGGGCATTGCTTTGGTGCTAAACCAGGGTCTAACCAATTTGCTGAGCGCTTTCGATTATCGAACAGAATCCATTTTTCGTCGCACGTAACTATTCGTTTCAAAATTCCTTCATTTCTTTGCTTGTTGAGCAGCGAAAGGCAGGTCTCGACGCGTACGTTGCGCTGGCGAACGTTAAGGTCGTGGGGCAACCATCTATCAAGCTTTTTTACCTTGCCAATTTGTCGCAAATGGATCAATATTGTTTTGATGCTTACATTAAAAGCTGCTGCTAGCTCAGCTGTAGATTGAGTTTCGTCAGCTTCCACAATCGCCTTTAATTCATTATTGTTAACCAAAGTCTCCGGACGACCACGAGCTTCATTTTTCAAGTCAAAATTTCCAGAACGGAACCGGGAAAACCAATAAAGGGTTGTGCGTTCTTTTGTACAGTTCTCTCCGTAAACGTTTTTGATGTTACGTGCCGTTTGTGTCGCGTTGGTGCCACGACGGAAATCATATTCCATAATTACACGAATTTTTAAAGTATCCATTATGACGAAAAATGTTCAAATGTAATGAAAATACAACGTTAATCAAAAAACAAAAGACTGAGTTTGTAAATAGAATGTCATGGTTTTAAAACAAAATTAATTTGAATTTAGAATACAGAGCCATTACAAACTTTTTTTTATTTGAAATGACCAGTACTGAAGAAACGCAATTTCATAGGTAAAGACCTATTATTAATACTAGCTGCCCCACGCAACCTCGTTTGCGTCTTATATTGCCCGTAGCGTGTAAATTTCCCCCGTTTTTGAAACATTCTTCATTGTTGCCCCGCTCCTATTAGTAGTAGCGTGATGATAAATAGCCTATAGCCTTCCTAACTCCTTAGAGATACCCTCTATATTAATAAAACTCAACATGAGTCTATTTCCTTATTCATCTCTCTTGTTTTTGCATAACTCTTATAAGAAGCCCAATAATTGTCTAATGTAGCTAAAAACAGTTCACTACTGAACATAGACCTCTCTCCAGAAGAGAGGTTTTGGCTTGCTATACCACGTTGATCAAGTCAAGTTTCCCTTCCTTTTACAGTGATATTATTCTATCTGTCGTGTGTTGCTGCCTCTGTTGTGTAGTTTGTTCCTTAGTCACCTCTTACGACTCTCATTGGAGGAATAGGGGTGGTGATAATCCTTGTTCTAAATTCGTCACCATATGGACAAACAATTTACGGAATTAAATTTCTTCTACAAAAATGGCTATGTGGTTAATTTATACGCGGTAGAAGTAGGAGCGAGAGGTATACCAGCTAAATCTCTCTATAACCTTCTGAAAGACCTTGGCCTGTCGAGATCTGCAGTAAGTTCTATTTTAGAACGAGTATCCAAGGCTGCACTAACAGGTTCCTACCAAATTTGGCTAGGTAGGGCGGGAACGGCGTTGATGCGCATCTTAAAGGGGGCCTCCTTAAACCTACATCCAGGTCGTAAGTCCTGGGAACTGCTTTGAGTTTCTCCCTCTGCCACACGATGGACCCGGCACCCGCACGGTGAATCCATGGAGTGCTAAGAAGTTTGTCTCTATATCAAATTATAAATACAAATATGTGTATTTGTGATTTAATTTATTTTGTAACGATTATTTGTATTCTAAATGGTCAATCTTTTTTATGTATTTTGTTTAGGGTTATAACCCAACGTATCTTAATTTCAAAACAAGAGCTATACTTCGCAGTGGCCTACTAATATACAAATCTTCCAAGTATATCATAAAACTTAAGACACAGAAAGTTTGTTTCGCACATTAATATATTTTCATGTAGTATAGGTCTATCGGGGGTAAGCGATCTGTTTAATATCGCAGAAAATAGAGACAAATCCTGGCCATTAAATTGAAAGAGAGTCATTTATAATGCATTACATAATAATTTACTTAATGTAGTATTGAACAAGACGTGATGAATGCTAATGTCAATATTAGGTCTGTAGTTATACAACGATTCTTTTTAAAAAGAAACAGATGAAATATTTGGATAAGTACTAAAATTCTTATGTGATTTCTTTTTTTTTTGAAATTCGAGTTTTCGCTTTAGTTTCAGTGTTGTGTTTGGCAGTTTGATACTTTAATTGGCTCTTAAGATACCCATAGAATAACGAAGGGTGGTGATACTCCATATTCCTAATCCATCACCATACAGACGACTCCAGGTGCTGGAGCTACTACTTACTAAGACACTCCGATGTTAAAATTTTCTAAATGCTTTTATGATAACGACATTCAGTGTTATTACGCAAGTTATTTTATTAGGTAATACCTAGTAAAGTAACTTTAAATAAACCATAAACTATCTAAAAATATTCGAAAAGTAATTTGTCACCATTACAGCCCCCATAAAGTATGGCGAGCAGTGAACAATGTAAAATTTATGGTCGACAGACAAAAATTATTGAAGTGCTAACTTTGGAAAACGATTTATTTCATTGCCCTCACTCGAAGGAGAACATAACTTGGCACTGTCATAAGAATGATATATTACGTCATAGTTCTATTAGTAGACTTATATGTATTTATAATACTGAGAGTATTTAAATGCTGAAAATAAAGGACTTATTTTGTTTTTTGAAAATATATTATTTTAGTAACCTATACTTCTTAAGCCGAAGACTTTGTTTGGTTGAAAGGACTAATCTCAGGATCCGGTTTAAAAAAAAATCTTTCAAATATGAAAATCTACATTATTAAAGAGCAACTGCATACACTATTTTTACCGAGATATTTGATAAACACACGGCCGATGCCGCTAAATTTAAATGATGTATAGCTAAGAAATATAGGTAGGTAGAAGACGCTCATTAATATTTCTTCTCTATTGTCGTAGAGTTGGACCTGGATTACCTGGAGCGAGGTGGAGGTGGAACGCTGACAGTGGGAGGCGCTCCAAGCTTGGAGCCAAGTCCTGACAGCCTCGACCTTGTCAAAGTGGTGCTCCTGGGAGCGCCGGCTGTCGGAAAGACTAGTATTATACAGGTATTGAAGCTACACATGCTCTCCATGTTTTTAAAGTATGTTTTAAGTTCAGAACCGAATTACTAAGTAACAACGAAGAGACTTATTCAATAACAATTTAAATTCAATCTATAGTTCTTCAAAATACAACTCCAATTGGTGTAACGAAATAAAATGATGGCGAGCGACCGTTGGTTTTATTTGCTAAATAAGTTTCTTCGCCGCCACTCTCACTCACATCATTGCTTATTGGAAAAAAATATTTGTTCTACAAAATGCATGGTTTGATCCATCTTACATGTATCGATAACGAGGTCATCAAAAACGATACTAAATAGCATGTTTTTAACAGTTGCTTAGTTATTATTTATATAATTTAACAGCCACATTGTCCTAGAAATTACGTGGTACGTTATCCCGGTCTACGGTCAAAAGTTTTTTGTCCCTGCTGCCTCTGTTACCTACCACAAACGAATTTTTTTGTAATAGAAAAAGGGGAGGTCTCATCAAAGTGCAAAGTCAAAAATTTGTAAAATGTATATGAGATTACATACTCGTATATACCTATGGTACTTACATCAAAGAATGCCTCGCTGGTCCAGCGTTTGCGTAAGCGACTGCCGATCAAGAGGTTGAGATTCCCGAGTCGGACTGCTGTTGGGTTTTTCTTACAAGAAATTCTTAATAGCAGTCCGTAGTACGGAAAATGGCGATGTTTACCGATTTTCGATGCAACCACAATATAATTATAGGTAGTTAGCCCACAAGACTCCAAAATAATCGGGTACTAACAACTTAAATCCATATTATGTACCTACTAGTAGAATAGAAATAAATGCTTTTAAAAATATTTAGCTAGAAAATGTTTAGCTTTTTACTTCAGCTTGAGGTGAAGAATTGTAATATTTAAGTAGGTATGTATTATGAAAATACAATTTATCTTGTTCAACACGCTTTTACAATGACAGAAGATATTACGACCGTAGCACAATGTCAACCTTCATAAGCTTTAAGCGTACAATTACTGTGACGTTTGATGTAGCTCTAGGGGCCCACCAAATTGGGTTGGGTAATATCACTCATATTATATGAAAGAGGGATCGTTAACTATCTAGAGCGCAGGTGTAAAACGGCAGAACGTGAACATTTCATTATATTGCTTTATATAGGGTGTCTCAATAAGCGTGCACTTTTAAATTTAGTGTATTTTTTTTCCTTGTGCATGTGGTAACTCAGAAATTTTGAAGCAGTCACATATGTTTATTAGGATTTTAAAAGTGAAGGGATGTACGAGAGAACGAGTGTTATACTTGTGAAAATTTAGTACAAATATTTAGAAAGTTATGCTGAGACTGCTCGCAAACTTCGAAGAATTTTCAGTCGAGAAAGTGTACCTTTATTATTTTTGGGGTTTTGAAGATCTCGGGTTTATGTTATAATCAGAAAGTTTTTTATTTTTTATGTCAACCATTTGCCGTCAACTGCTGAACGTAGGTTTCCCCCAAGGAGCGCCAACTATTCCAGTCTTGGGCAGTCCGCATCCATCCGCTGTCAGCCACTCTCTTTAAATCATCAATCCACCACCACACCACGTTTACCTAAACGAAACAATTCCTGAGCTTAAATTCGACATCCAATGCATCATTGGTGAGATACAGCTATATCGAGAAAAAGTCATGGCAAAATTTATGAAAAGAGTAATAATGGCCCCTCATAACTTTTTTAGTTTCATATTTAATCGGAACATATATTTTTTTACAATCCAATAAAAAAATCACAACTCCCTTTATAAGTAAGTGTTTTAATTTTAAAGTGAAATGAAACACCATATTTTCACAATATATTTTCTTGAAGAGAGTTTTTTTAAATATATTTAAAAAACTAAACTCATGTGGATAAGGATATTGTTTAGATGTTAATTATTATGTCACATTAATTCGGGATGATTTGTAATGGTACAATACAGTAACAGATGTACCTTCCAACGTTACACTATAAACACACACAAGTGGAGAACAAAATTGATACGATAAATAGAACAAAACTTATTTGAAGGAGTTTGTTTATAGAGTTTAGATGAACTCAAACGATGCGGATTTTTGTTGAACTTATAACAGTATTTTTACGCTACGAGTACTTAATACTTGCGAAATGTGTTTTAATATTATTAATACAAAGAAAACGAAAAATCATAAATGGGATCAATGTTTTTTTTCCTAAATAGGTCCAAAGACACCTACAAATTTACTGTAGTATGGTAATGTTATTTCTCTCCAATTTCCCATCAACAAAAATGTGGACTCTATGAAAAAAGTATTACAGAATAGGCATTATTGGAAATGTAAGGAATCACCATTATAAATGGCCGCATAAACTTAAAACTAAAAAAAAATATTAAACTAAAAAACAACATTCTAAGACAAGATAAGATACTCATTATAGCAACATAGTAATTAGATAGTACGGTAACCATAGCGTGCGCTACCAAATAATCTTATAAATCCGACATTAATAACACTAACCTACATGATACGTTGGCTAGACAATAACAATTTAAAGATCAATTTAACCAATACTCAAGTAATGCACTTCAGTCAGAGGCAATCAACCAGCTTGAATAAAAACAATGTTACATATATCAGGGTTCTAAAACAAGTCATAATAATAAAACCTAAATTTTATGCAATAGGCTATTTGCTAGAATGTGTTTACACTACTCATCTGATATTCCATGAATAAGTTATGCAGTCATAGAGAGAGAAAATTCTATGAATGTATAATATATTGTTAGTGACGAGTTCACTTAATATTTAAAAAATAATGTTTCGGCTGACATTAGTATTGTTACGAGTATATTAACCAGATGGGATATAATACTCCAATGAGGCCAATTTCTAACATTCATAGTATGACTAAGCCAGAAACAAATTAATTTAGCTAGTCAATAAGCTTTGTATTTTGTTTGAAGTTAATTGTTCAGCAAAAATTTTATGGTACCTAAGATTTTTAATTAGAAGGCTTTGTGAATTCTAACAATACCCAATAACAGATTATTTGATAAAACTGCTACGTTGATAAATGAGTCAATCTCAAGTGTTCCTTAACAACTTCGATAACATGTTTTGAACGTATTTTTTTTCTATTTTTTGCAGCAATTCGTTTGGAGTGACTTCTCGGAAGAATATATACCCACAGATCGAAAACATACTTTCTACCCTTCGGTCATCATCAATGAACATTTATATGAAGTCAAAATCACAGATGTACCGGTAATACCTTACTTCCCGATAAATTCCTACTACGAATGGGCACACTACAGGTTTTATGGGCTCAGGAGCGCTACAGCTTACATTCTTGTGTTCGATTTGTCTAACGTTGAAACTTTTCAGTACATACGAACTTTGAGAGATCAAATGGTCGAAAGCCGAGACATGAGAAATGTTCCAGTGTTAGTTGTTGGCAATAAACAGGATCTACTTTGTAGTAATACTCCATCTGCAGCTAGTGGATTACAACAACTAGCTATAGCTGAAAGTGCTTGCGGAGACTCAAGGGAGAAAAGGAGAAACATTGTCAATTTAGTTCGTAAACACTGGAAGTGTGGATACGTAGAATGTTCTGCAAAATATAATTGGCGAGTGATAGCTGTATTTAAAGAACTGATGGAGATGATTGATACTTTAGAATGGAGTGGTGGGGGAAGAAGTGCAGAACCTCCACCTGATTCTTCAGCAGGTGGTGGATCAAGCTCAAGTGAAAATCGCTGCGTGGTTGCTTAGTATCGTTAATTAAATGCACATTTACAAGTTCTAAGAACTAATCTTTTTCTTAATGATTATAGAATTTCACTTGGCAAGGATTATTTTTGGAAAAAATAATCAGTGTCGTCGATATGATCTTAATTTAAACAACTACGTATGAAATTCATGACCTGATATATATCTTCTGATTCATGTAGTCAAGTAACATTTTTTGGCATTTATTCATTTGCTTCATAATTCTAGACGTGTCATTTTCTAAATTACGTCCAGAGAGAATACCTAATTTGATTTATTTATGAGAAACAAAAGAAAAGATTCATAACAATTTTACAGATTTGGTTCTGCCTTCTATGAGAGACATTATATGAGCTATGTTTATTTTTTGCGTTTCAAAAACAATGAAAATATTATAATACAATGGAATTTTTCTGTATATTCATTGATGTGTATGTTTTTATAGTTGAAAAGTCCGTAAAATATAGCTGTGTTTTTAAGCTTTTATTGTTGTTAAAAACTAGTATTCAAATTATATAGTTGTGTAAATCCATAAAATTTCAATTTAAGCGTCTCTGCAATAATGATCAAATTTAGCGTTGTGACTATTAACCGACTTTATTAGTGTTGTTGCCTGTGAGACTATTGGTATAGTAAAAATGATATTTTATAACTTACTTGTTCCACTTTTGTTATATTCTCTAAACCAAAATGATCTCATAACAATATGTAAGCTTTAAATTATATTCGTGTATTAAATTTATTTCAGGGTACTTTTACACTTTTCTACTGACACTTCTACTAACTTGTAGTTAAATGTTTAGAATCTTGACTTAACCTATGAATTGTGAATATTCAATTTACTTTCAATTTCTTCTTTCGTATTTCTTTTTATTATCATAGCTTTTATTTTTTTTACTCAAGTTAGTATTGATTATATTCCATTTGTGCGTTTGACGTTTATGTTTATTAAATATATGGGCTTGTTAAATTTTTACTAGGTCTAAAAACTTACTCTGTGTTGTGCTTGTTACCTTATGTGCTTCCTACATCGTTGTTTATAGAAAATTTCTTTAGTAGAAATTTTATCAACTTAGAAAAAAGAAATCTGTATATTTACTATGTGTTGCATTTTTTAACTGTTAGACTATTTTGTAAAGATTTATATGTGGTATGAGTAAATGCAAATTTAGTAAAAGAGAATATAGCCTTAAATAATAAGTCAGTTTAGTTTTTAATATTAATTTAAAGATGCTACCTGTTTGAGAGGTTTTGAATAGCGCTTGTAGCTAGCAGTGTGTTGTGAGGAATTATTGCATTTTAATCTATATCTTAAATATTAGTGTTTGTACAAAATGTTGTTAAATATATTTCTTCAAGTGGTTATGTAGAAGACGCATTTTAATTTGAAGTGTGTTATATTGGATATGTAATGTTATCAAGACTGCTTAGTCCGGAACTATCTTCTTATCTGAATGACAGTCATAAATGTACGTAAATCTTTAACACCTACTCGAACAATCATCATAATATCAGCCGTAAGAAGTCTACTGCTGAACGTAGGCCTCCCCTATTGATTTCCATATTGACCGGTCGGTAGCGGCCTGCATCCAACGAGTCCATGCGATCTTCACCAGGTCGTCCATCCACCTTGCGGGAGGCCTTCCTACGCTGCATTTGCCATCGCGTGGTTTCCAATCAAGAACTTTTCTGCTCCATCGGCAATCGGTTCTCCGAGCCATGTGCCCTGCCCACTGCCACTTCAGCTTACTGATTCGCTCTGCTATGTCGGTAACTTTAGTTTGTCTACGTATCTCATCATTTCTGATTCGATCTCTTAGAGAGACCCCAAGCAAAGCCCGTTCTATAGCTCGCTCACTCGAACAATAATACATAATTAATCAGGCTTTTGAAAGTTTAAAGCAAACCAAGATTAAAGTTTATTTTTATTTAATTGTTTACTGAGGTACACTTTTATTATGAGTACATATATTAACCTATTGCCAGTCCCATGCTCGTAATACATATAACACTAGTCTAAGACCTTGTAATAAGTGTAATACACATTTCTCGTTTTTTTTTTTAATTACACAAAATGTTGTTTGATAATAATTATAATTAGCAACTAATTACTTATTGTTAATTAATATTATGTAAAGCTTCATTACAAAGAGGTTATTTGTCGTATAGTTTAATTTTATACAAAGCGTCATTGTAAAAGAAAATCTTGTTTCAATTTCATTTTTCAAGGATTTAAAATTAAATGAAATTAGAATAAAATGAAATTTAGATTGTTTGAAAGATTCTTAGTGGCCAAATGTGAATATTGCTGTGTGACTACACGTAAGTTAATTGAGGTGATCGTTATACAAATGTTACACGGTGCAATAAAATGTTGTGAACGATTTTAATATGTCTTTAATTTTTATCCACTATCTTTTTCATAACTACCGTCACTATCTTTTATCATATTGTTGATAAACGAGCAAACGAGTTCTGATAGAATGGGAAATGTCTAATGTAAGTAGAGCCTCTACCTAGTTTGAAATCAGACCACCATATTTAATGTATGTAAAAAAACAATATAATTACTGACTGCATGGTTGACCTGGTGGTTTAGCGGTCGCCACACCACTTTCTACAGCGCCAAGTGTTGTGGGGTCAAATCCCTACAATTATTGTTCAGTGATGTTTCATGTATGTTAGTAAAGTTCCCCGCGACACAGGATATATATTCCAAATGCTCAAGTTGGCTTTATTTAAAAAACTGAAAAACGTAAGTTAAAATCAAGTTAGTGAGTCTTATGTGGTTCTCCCGCTTCTCCTCAAAAAAAGTATAATACATCCTAAACCACAAATAACTTTCTACTAATCACTTTTCCAAAAAACTGCATACAATAGTGTCCCGTATGTTTGCTTACAAAAAGCAATTTAACCGGTGACAATATTGATTGGATTTGTTCACAAAGCCTCGTGTACGTTTAAAGTGGTTTCAGTTGTGAACTTTTTTTTAACCGACTACGACTAAAGTATTACCATATCTTTTGGGTATGGTAATACTTTTGGCAAAAGGAGGGGTCTATTTAAATTTTATATATTTTAAACCGCAGTGCCTAAAATATTGTACTGATTTAAATGACTGAGGTGTCAATAAAAAATAACGGCCCGGGTGATAAAGGCTATTTAAATTACGAGGGTTTTTTTTATTATTATATAGGGGGCAAACGAGCAGACGTATCGCCTGATGGTAAGCGATTACAGCCGCCCATGGACACCCGCAACACCAGAGGCGTCACAAGTGCGTTGCCGGCCTTTTAGGAAGGAGTACGCTCTTTTCTTGAAGGTTTGAAGATCGTATTGGTCCGAGAACACCGCAGGCGACAGCTCATTCCACAGTTTTGCTGTGCGTGGCAGAAAATTTCAGGAAAATATCACAGTTGTGGACTGCCAACCATCTAGATAATGGGGATGAAATTTCTGTCGCGTATCATCGGGATCAATTCGAACAATTCCTCGGAGCACTCCACATGGTAAATGCAGTAGAAGATGCACAGCGAAGCCACATCTCTACGCAGCGCCAGAGAGTCTAGCCGAATTGAAAAATCCTGGCAATCGAAGATACGAGTCGCCCTCCGCTGAATGCGTAAGATACGGTACGGGATTTTTTACACTTTTTCTTGATACACGTTGATAACGTTCTAGTTTGTTAGATTGCTTAAGTAGACTATTAACAGAATAAGAATTACTTTAGTGTATGTGTTATTTGACGGATCAAGGTTCCTAATATTGTATATAACTGACGTTATATATCTTTAACCAAGACTTGTGAAACAGAAATGTATAGTAAACTGGCAAATAAGTTCAAATTAGTCTATCAGAGATTTTAGTAGCATGTTGTAAAACATGTAGTATTTAACAGTCATAAAAAAAATGTAACCATACATATTCTGACTGCCACGCTGGCTGTGCTTGAGGTTGGACCAAATGTTTGTATGATCTGCAAATATTTGTTTAGATGTTTGGGTGTTTTCTCTATTTGTATTTACAAAAAACACATATTTATATATGTATATATATATGTGTGTTTTTTTTGCGACATATACATATATATGTATTAAATCAGTCGTCTAATACCCATAACACAAGTTCTGCTTAGATGGGGACTAAATAGCGTTGAATGCTAGATGTCCGAAAAAAAATTGTGTAAACAATGTCTTGTTTATAAATTTAAGAATGTTAAATTTGATATTTAACAGAAAATTCATCGCAATAATGATTTGTAAGACATACTTAGGTAGCGGTCCGTTTTATGTAATATCTTTTTATATCTCAGTATGATAATTATTAGAGATCGAATTATATGCAACATAAAAGCTTGTTATATGCATGAAAAACGCTCAAAAATTGGCAGAATATGCAAAATTAAACGACAAATTTTAGCCTACCGAAAAAATAATAAAGTAAATTTTAATTTCTTTTTATTTCAAAATTTGTTAATTATCCTTTGAGGTATATAGATTTAGAGACTGCCTCGTTAGTCTAGTGGTTAGTGTAAGCGACTATAGATCAAGAGCTCTTGGGTTCGATTCCCGGGACTTATAAGTCATACTCTACGAAATATGCAATTGCATAATGATATGCCAAAAGCAATATAATCTGGTTCCTAATAATTATATACACATAGGCTTCAATGCTTTCTAATGTTCTTTGAAAGAAATTAATGTGCAAAAAAGGCTCCAAAATTAATATCGAAATAAAAAGCTCATCCCTTAACCATAAAAATAACTATAAGTCCTTTATCTGTGTAGATTACGGTAAACTCGACTATAGATAATATGAATTACTTGTAAATCTACATGAAATTCAAAGGAACAGGAAGCGAGGGAAGCACCGGGTCCTTACAATTCATAAGGGTCTATAAGGGTCATGTCATCTCTGTAATCTAAGTTCCAGAATATATGGGTGGGACTGAACTGTTACGTTTTAAATACCAAGGATATTTTAGGATTTCTGTATATAAAATTCAATAAAAAAATTAAAAAAAAAAAAATGTAGGAGGTTTTTTTTAAATGACATCCACATATAACACAACAATAACCTACTACAGCGCCATCTACCGAAGATACACTGAACTAGGAAGTAACGCACTACACGGAGTAACTACAAATCCTGAATTACGCAATAAATAATTCTTGCGCCGATTATCATATATACAACATCCCAACATCAACTGATTTGCAGTAGCCCGCCAGGCATGATCACCTCGCCTGGTCGGAGGATCCTCCCTTTGTGTTGGGTGGAACATGATACCCGTTCCCCCACAGTGGTGACCCCGACAAAATCATTAAATTTCACTTTTGAATTGAATTACAATAATTTGATTTTACGCAGAAGCGAAGCGAGTATTATTCTATTAATCGTTGACAATGAAAACTTACAAAAATCGGTTTACGAACTGGTAAATAAAATAGTAAACCAATATATCATAATTTTGCTACTTACTACAAGCATTTAATGCATAAATATGAATTAAAACTTTTTGACTCAAACCGTATAAATAGCTGGTCCATTTCTAATTTCTCTTTATTTATTTATTTAATGGTTTACCAGTAGTTATTACACTAAAACATACGTAAATACAAAACAAAACACAGTAAAAGTCTTAATCTAAGTGCACAACTTATGTAGGTAAACACTGCATGCATAAATTATAATAGAATTAAGAAAAAAAAAGAAAAGCACTTTTATTTTTACAGAGGTTGTCCAAAAAGCAAGAAAATAGGTGTACATACAAATTGGTGTCTATCCCTATCAGGGACATTAATCAGTTATTACATGGTCAATCCATAGTAAGAGCGTGGACCTGGCTCTTAAATCGCTGAAATGTATCAAATATATCTATCTGACTACTGTAGTTGTTATATAACTTACTAAGCCATGAAACGGGAGAGTTGGAACCTAAAACTGTCCTTCGACAAGGTGGATGTAGGAGCCTAATTGGTTTTCTGGGATACTTATGAGGGATACTAAATTTAAATTTTGAAAGAAGGTTTGGGCAATCAATTTTACTGTTAAGTGTTTTAAATAAAAATAGTAAATCAGATGAGTTTCTGCGTTTTTCTAGGGAGTCTATCTTGAAATACTTAAGGCGTTTCAAGTAGCTTGGTTGTTTCCTTGCAATACCCTTGGAGTAAGCCAGATGATTTAAGAAACGCTTTTGGATTCGTTCAATTCTTAGGCTATGTGTAGCATAGTGAGGACGCCATACTACAACGCAATATTCAAATAGGCTTCTGACGAGGAAAAAATATAGTACAATTTTAGTTTGAGGAGAACGGAACGATTTAATATTTCTAATCAGAAATCCTAAAATTTTTGACGCTTTCTTTACAACAACATCGATGTGGGGAACGAAAGTTAGTTTAGAGTCAAGCATTACACCTAGATCTCTGACAGTGTCCACACGTTCAAGTGGTATGTCATTTATATAATATATATTGTCTACTTTATTTAGTTTACGGGTAAAAGTTATTAGAGCACATTTTTTCGCGTTTAGCTGCATATTGTTACATCTACACCATTCCAGAAGACGATTTGCAACAACAATGCATCAGCAATCGATTCTATTACCCGAACTATTTTTAAGTCGTCGGCGAACAAATATGGAGTAGAATATAGGAAGCAATTAGGGAGGTCGTTAATGAAAATATTGAACAGAATAGGTCCCAAATGCGATCCCTGTGGAACCCCAGAGGTAATGTTAAATATGTTGGACTTATAACCATCGGCCACAACGAAAAAAGTTCGATTTATTAGGTATGAATTAAGCCAAAGAAGCAATGATCCTGCAAAGCCATATGACGACAGTTTTTGAACTAGGATATGGTGTGACACCTTGTCAAAGGCCTTGCTAAAATCAGTGTACACAGCGTCCACTTGTTTATTAGCATCTACTGACTCCAAAGTACCCTCAATAAAATCAACTAAATTACTGCATGTGGATCTAGCGATAGCAAAACCATGTTGTTGGCTTGACAAATATTTCTTAAAGTAAATTTGAAAAAAGGGGCATATCAATTTTTCAAATGTTTTTGCGAACGTTGATAGAATTGATATAGGTCTATAACTACTAACTAAATCAGCTCCAGCATCAGGTTTAAGAATAGGAATGACTTTCGCAAGTTTCCATCGATCAGGAAAGATGCCAGATCTTAGAGACTGATTATAAATTAAGCTCAAGGGGATCGCTAACTCATCAGCACAATTGCGTATAAAGCCTGGCGGAATGTTGTCAGAACCTGGTTCTTTGGATGTATCAAGAGTTTTCAGAAGTTTAATAATTGATTCCTTGTCAATACTTAAATTAGATAAGAAATCAAAGTGGTTTAATGACTCATGCAAGCAAGACGATAATGAAGACAAACAGAAGGATTGATTTGCTGGGTTATACACAGACGAAAAGTAGTCACCAAACATGTTACATATGTCATGGCCATCCCCAGCCACATAATTACCATCTGATAGGGATGCAGGATAAGTACTCTTACCATTTCGCTTAGACTTAATGAATGACCAAAAGAATTTAGGGTTCGTCTTAATTTTACTTTCAATATCATTAATATAAGAATTGAAGCATTTTTTTGCTAGGATTTCACATCGTTTATTACATAGCTGCATAGAAATCTTATCCAATGGATTCTTATATATTTTATATCTTTTTCTATAGTTATCTTTTTCCCGTTGTAACCTTATCATCTTGTGGTTAAACCAAGAAGGTCCCGAGTATTTTTTATAGGGGTAGATGGTACGTACTGCATTATTAATTCGTTAAGATTATTGTAGAAAATGTTTAACATGTTGCTGGGATCAGTGATTCTCTGGAAAAGGGCACACCAATCAATGTTATTTAGGTAGTCTTTGAGCAGGATAATCTGCCTTTTTAAAGTTAAGTTTTGTATAGTTATTCGGTTTTAAGTAGTATTGTATAATGCCCCCAGTTTTCATCATAGCTGTTATAGAAAGAAATAATGAAACTGCTTAGTATAAGCAACTGCAATATAAAGTAACATAATTATAAAAACCAATAAAAACCTCTCAATTTGCGATATTTTTACCAACAACCAATGTGACGAAGAAATGGTCGCCTGCGATCAATCGATCTTCAAACCTTCAAAAGTAGCTATTTACCTTTAACCCACCTCATCATTCAAGACGACAGACGTTTATAGTTGCATTCTGTCACATGAGCCATCTCCTAATTTATCCTGTTTAAAATAAGAAAAAGTATAAATAATTTTTTTAATTAAAATTAATTTTGATTATTAGAATTTCATAAAATGCTTTTTAGACATTCATTAATTCATTAGCAGTCAGGTTTCCCTCCATCTTCATTTCGCATACCATCGAAAATTAGGGTCACTTAATTTTTTATCACAAAGCTATATTTTAAGTTAGAATTTTAATGAATCGCAGAACATAAATAAAGGAAACGGGTGCATTCTATGGAAATTTAGAACTGTTATTAATTCCCGAATCATCCATTATTTGTGAATGATATTCTGAACCTTAGTTTTAAGCTAAAGTTAAAGATTTGCATGAGTAGGTTGATAGATAGGCGGAGTTAACCCTATTGTAACAAGGATAAGCCAATAGCGTGAGATAAACACGGACTTATCTTGTCAATAGTCGGCAATTTCAATGCGTGCCGGAATCCGCAATAGTATTAGCATTCTAAGTCTACCCACGCTGTTTTAATTTACTCCTCATCAATACCCTAGTACGTTTGGGAAACATCAAAGAGCCGATTGAATTTCCGATAAGGCTCCGAGGTGGTACATCTATTTACTATGCATGAAAATAGTCTTCATTAATGAGTCTTGATTTTGTTCAACCGCACTGTATTACTAGTTTGATACATATTATGAGTAAGAATAATACATAAATGATAAATAAATAATATAACAATACTTTGTATGATCCACCAATTGTTGTTCGGAGTCTGACTGTTTTTGTGTCTATTTCAATGTATGTTTGTGAGATTCCCCACGGTGCAAGATAAGTTTATGGTTCAAGAGGTATGTCACATGATTTAATTTTTTGAAATAGGTATGCAGAACCTTTACTTCAATGTTTATTTTAACCTTCAAACTAGAGGTAAATTTAATAATCTGCTTGTCCAATAACAAGTTTGTTCAATAAACTCTAATAAAACTATGAACTGACCGTAGAGCTGAAGATAAATTCATAACGTTTTCTAAGTAGAATGAAACCACATTTCAACATAGAAGCTTTATATTTTACCAAACAATTATGAGTCCTAGTCGTATAAAAATAGAGTCGATTTTGCAATAAAAGAGTCTAACATTTTAAAACGTAGTTTGTAACATTATCGGTGAAGTTGTAAGTAGAGGGTTATAGAGGAGAAAAGTTCAGTACATTGGGACTCAACGAATCGTTCCGTTAGATAGACTTACATTATAGGGCAAATAATAATAATAATAATATGTTCGACCCAAAAACACTATACCAGCTTGGCAGTGTAGAATTGAACGTCGTATTTCTGAGACTAGGACACTTATTGGTAAACTAGTTAGTTTTCGATCAGGCAATACGCGACCGAGAGTAATGCGCTTTGTGAAACATGCATTCTCAGGGACTACTATTAGTCCCGGACAGTACATGTCATGTGTCACAGAGCGCATAGACTTTCTGAAACAAAAAGTTTATGCATGGGCGAATAGGATAAGACGGTATAGAAAACGAGTAGATCGGTATAATCAGAATCGCATGTTCCAAAGAAATGAGAAGTGGGTTTACCGAAAATGGGAGGAACCCAGTCCGTGTGTGAGTGATGGGCAATTTCCAGATGACAAAGCCACAAATACTTTTTGGCGTGGCATCTGGTCAGTGCCTGTTACTCATACTGAAGGTGATTGGTGTCGGGATGTCGAGCGCTCATGTGAGTCCATAATACCTATGGAACCTCTTACTATTAGTAAAGATGATGTAAGTTGTGCAGCCCGTTCATTGCCAAATTGGAAATCACCTGGTCCAGACGGACTGCACAACTTTTGGCTCAAGTGGTTCCGAAGCTCACATGCGTGTTTGGCATCTCAATACCGGGCCGCAGTGGATTCCAGTTCATTACCCCAGTTTTTAACTACTGATATAACTCACTTACTCTATAAATCTGGTAGTGCTATGGATCCCAAAAATTTTAGACCTATTACATGTTTACGAACCATATATAAACTTCTAACATCTATTCTGAGACTCAAAATTTCTACACATATTAATAACAATTCGATAATTTCCGTTTCTCAGAATGGATGTAGAAGTGGGACCCGTGGCACTAAAGAGCTCCTTATTATGGACATGACTATTAGCCAACAAGTACGTCGTAATCGTAAGAGTCTGGCGACATGCTGGATAGATTACAAGAAGGCTTACGACTCGGTTCCACATACATGGCTTTTGAGGGTGCTGGAGTTGTATAAAATCGATACAACTCTATGCACTTTCTTAAGGTCGTGTATGGGGCAATGGAGAACGGTACTTCGCTATCCTGGATGTCGGCAGACTGCGGTAAATGACGTACTTATAAATATCGAGCGGGGCATCTTTCAAGGTGACAGTCTGAGTCCCTTGTGGTTTTGTCTAGCTTTGAACCCTCTAAGCACTCTGTTAGAGGGTTCAGAGTTGGGCTATAGGTTGCGGAAAGATGATCGAGCTATATCTCACCTTCTTTATATGGATGATTTGAAACTACTTGCCCCCACTAAGTTACAATTGACAGAGTTACTAAAGGTCACTGAAAACTTTAGCAATTCTATCAAGATGGGATTTGGTGTAGACAAGTGTGCAGTCATGTATGTAAAGAAGGGTTTGATAGTGGAATCTGAAGGATTAGAACTTTCAGATTCTATAAAACTTCGGTCTCTCTCTGCCACCGAAAGCTACAAGTATCTAGGTTTTTCACAGTCTTTGGGAATACCAGAATTGGACATGAAACAGGCGTTGCGGGAACGCTTCTTTGGCCGCCTGAAAAAAGTACTTAAAAGTCTTTTATCAGGTGGTAACAAGGTGCGAGCCTACAATGGTTGGGTCATGCCGGTTCTGATGTATTCCTTTGGTGTACTTAGATGGACTCAGACCGAATTAGATGCCCTAGATAGGAGAGTCCGTACATTGCTGACTGCATTTCGAATGCATCACCCACGTTCATCAGTTATGAGGTTGTATATCCCGCGAAAATTTGGGGGTCGTGGACTTTTAAATATCAAGACCCTACACAATCGCGAGATATACAATCTTAGAGAATATTTTCTGCATACTGATGTGGGAATGCATCGCAGTGTAGTTGCAGTGGATAGCGGGCTCACTCCGCTCGCTCTGGCTAAAGAGAATTGGCGCAAACCTGTGGTACTTAGTACTAATGATCGCAGGGAGGTATGGAAGGGCAAGGAACTCCACGGTCGGTTTTATCGGGCCCTTCATGGACCCGATATAGATTTTAAAACATCTACGTCCTGGCTACGGTATGGTGATCTCTTCGGAGAAACCGAAGGTTTTGTTTGTGCGATTATGGACGAAGTTATCATGACGAATAACTATCGGAAGTATATCCTGAAGGATGGTACGGTCGACATCTGTCGGGCATGTCACCGTCCTGGAGAATCTATCAGGCATATTATTTCTGGATGTTCTCGTCTTGCTAACGGCGAGTATTTGCACAGGCACAACCAAGTAGCTAGGATCGTACATCAGCAACTTGCCCTTAAATACCATCTTGTGAACTCAGAGGTGCCATACTACAGGTATGTGCCCGACCCAGTTCTCGAGAATGGTCGTGCTACATTATATTGGGATCGATCTATTATTACAGACAGGACTATTGTTGCCAATAAGCCTGATATTGTGGTGATAGATCGATTAGAGCGCCGCGCAATTATTATCGATATCGCCGTTCCTCATGACGAGAATCTCGTGAAAGTCGAAAAAGAAAAACAAATTAAATATTTGGATCTATCTCACGAGATTGTCGATATGTGGAATGTGGATTCGGCAATAATTGTTCCGATAGTCGTATCTGCTCATGGATTGATTGCCAAGAGCCTCGACCAACACCTTAAGAGGCTCACGTTAGAAGGCTGGATCAAGGGTCTGATACAGAAAGCAGTCCTTCTTGACACGGCACGCATAGTGAGGAGGTTCCTGTCTTTGGGGCCCTAACCACCGGTTTCTTGGTCCCTGTACCCGAAGTCGGTGGTCTACTATTTTTTATATTTTTAAATATATATTATGTTATTGTTTATCTTTTTTATGTATTTAAAAATGTAATTAATATGTATATATAATTAAATAAAGAGAATAATAATAATAAATATTTCGGACAATTTAACACACAACGCCGTCTAGTCCCAAGCTAAGCAGAGCTTGTGTTATGGGTACTAGACAACTGATATAAATACATATATACTTTTTTTTTGTAAATACATACATATTATACATAGAAAACACCCAAACTTCGAAACAAATATTTGCAGATCATACAAACATTTGGACCGACCCGGGAATCGAACCCGAGACCTCAAGCACAGCAGTCGCTTACGCTACCACTCGCGCCACCGAGGCAGTCAAATTCAAGTAGTTTGTGGGGATACATTACATTTTATTTTATTAAAGGTTGTTCAACCGTGGTCAGAACCTTAGACGCAAATTTGATTATATTGAGGGTTTTAGCAAATTGGAGAATTCACAAAACTGATTTTGATGTAATCAACAGAAAGTTATGCGGTTTTCATTTTAAGTAATGTATCTGGAATTGTTTCCTTTTCCCATTATTATGTTACAATTCTTAGCTTACTGACATCAAAGAATCATGTTACAAATTTGAGACTTCAATACCTTCAGCATACGATTTATAATTGATTGCTCTAAACACGTCTCCGGCCTATATCATCTCTATTAATCCTGGTTCACTGAAATTATTAAAATAAATAATTGTTATTCTCTTTGAATCCTTTGTTTTTATTTGATACTAATAATAAAGCTGAAGTGTTTGTTTCTTAGTTTGGTAGAACGCGCTAATCTCAGGAACCGCTGGTCCGATTTGAAAAATTATTTGGTGTTGGATAGTCCATTTGTCGAGGAAGGCTATAGGGTATATATCATCACGCCACTACTAATAGAAGCGGAGCAATAATGAAGAATGTTTCAAAAACGGGGAAAATTTTCACGCGACGGGAAATACGAAAGTAACTTTGTCTGTCCGTCCATTACGGCTAAACCACTACACCGATTTCAATGGATATACTTTGATTATCGAGGAGATACATAAGCTACTCTTTTCCGCGATAACCAACATGCACGCGGGCAAAACCTAGTTATATTATAAACATATTGTCTTTCACTACGCTTTATTACACAGTACATTAATTTTATTTATTTTTTGTAATCCAGGCTATCTTGTGTAATTAATATCACTTGGGCTGATTTTTCAATCGTCAGATAAAACTTATCGGAGGAATAAACACGTTACTACAGACACTTACTCTTACAAATAAAGTGCCTTATTGTTGCCGTCTTATAGTTTATTTCTCCGATAAGTTTTATCTGACGATTGAAAAACCGGCCCTTAAAAGATTCGAATCCCTGGGTTTTGGAATAAATGAAAGACGTTTAGTTAATTACAAAGAAAGAGAACTCTTATTTTTAATTAAACGATATATGTTTTTTTTTTAAATCTGATACTTTATTTTGACATAACATAGAGAGGTATTACTATGGAATTGTTGTATCGCTAAAACTGACCACATGTTTTCAAAACATTAGATTTTCGTGTTCCGTTTAAATCATGACAAATTGCAGCTTAAATTTTTCCTAAATTTACAAAGCGAGAACACAAAAATGTTTTCGCAAAACATCAACCTCAGCCGGAATACCCATTCGTCCCCTGTAATCCCCAAAGAATAACATTGGGCGAGTTGAATCTTTGTATTGATGTATAGAAGAGTTACTTTTTGTGGTAAATGTTTTCGTTTTCCCCTCTGAGTTTGAAATTCATGACCAATAATAACGACGCGATTAATTGATTACAAAAGTTGTCAAAAATAGATTAAATAGTTTTTTTTTTTATAATTGGCTTATACTGTACTTACTTTTGCCTGCGACTCTGTCCGCGCGTATGTCGGTTATCGTAATAAAGAATAGACTATGTCTTTTCTCCAGTGAGAAATATCACTATTACAAATTTTATAATGTTAGTCCTACTAATATTATAAACGCGAAAGTTTGTGAGTATGTAAGTGAGTATGTTTGATGCTCTTTCACGCAAAAACTGCTGAATGGATTTTGATGAAACGTTACAATAATTAATATAGCTTATACATAAAAATAACACATAGGCTACAATTTATAAAGTTATAGCTTCGCCTCGCGGCGTTGCCCGCGATTATTGTTGTACCGCGGGTAGCACCGCGGGGTTCAGCTAGTATGAAATATATTTCTAGTACATTGTTTCTATTATATTTCTTACTTCCAAGTTTCTTATTTAAAAAATGGTGTAGAATCATTTAGCTGACATTTGACGGTCAATAGGCAATCTAAAAAGGAAGACCGTCAAAGGAAACGCCCATTCCACGTTAACATAGAACTAAAATGCTTTCACTTTATCAAATTGAATTTCACACGAAAATCAACCTTATCCGTTTAAACGAAGGTTGTTAAAACATCTAACTATATTTAACTGTCAGGAATAAATCAGAACTTAATAGACATTGAACATGTTTCGGCTTGGCAATATCTACCCTTCAAAGAAGTGACTAAAATTGAGGAGCAAAAAGAAGGGTCGTTGACATTGAATTTATAAGGAGAAGCGGGATTTATTGTTATTGAAATTGAGTTGAGCATATTTTCTAATGAAAGCTTTACACTTTAAGAGCTGAATTTATACACCTATATATTAGCTGACCCACGCAATTTCATCTGCGTCTCTTTTCAATCAAGCTCCTTTTGTCTAAGTGTGATGTTAACTATACTATGTATCTTAGACAAGCCATCAAAACACAGATATCACAAAAAAACTAGTGTGGAACAGCGCCTGCGCTGTGTTTCACCGAGTGAGTGAGGATACCGGAGGCCCATATCCCAACCTCTCCCCCCATCCCTCTCCCCATCCCCTAAAGGCCGGCAACGCACTTGTGTCGCCTCTGGTGTTCCGAGTGTCCAAGGGCGGCAGTAATCGGTTACCATCAGGCGATACGTCTGCCCATTTTGATTTGACTGCCTCGGTGGCGCAGTGATAGTAAATGCTGTGATTGAGGTCTTGGGTTCAAATCCTGGGTCGGACCAAATGTTTGTGTGATCTACGCTTTAATGATGATTATGACGGTAAATAATAACCTTTGCCCCTTCACAAGAATCATTTTCAATTTCATTGAAATCGGTTGAAGGGTTTAGCAGTGATAGCGTAACAGACAAACCGACAAAGCTACTTTTGAATTTATTATTTTAGTAAGTTATATTATAGATTAATAGTATTTAAAAATTTCAAATGTATTACATTATACATACATTATGTACATTGATAAAAGTTTTCACAGAAAATAAAATGTTTTCACAAATATAAATATTTATTAAAAGCAAGCAAAGCAGCGGCTACCAGCTAGTATACGAATTAATGCCAGTAAAAGCTTTTAGTATGAAATCGTGTGGGCGGCATGCGGGCGGTTACCGCAAAATTAAATACACGAACCTAACAAATTTATAGAGAACCCTCTTTAGGTCGAGCTTCTATTTAAATTCATCCCGAAGCTAAAAACTACAAAATACTTATCAAAGTCAGCTCCTTTAACTTAACTCGTTAAATCTTTACAAACAGAGTTACTTTATCCTTCTTGGTATTTCTACTACAAACTATAAAATTAATAAAATAAAACAATATCTGCATTGGTTTTAAACAAGATAAAATCATTTTTTTTTAAAAGAGATAGATATAAAGAAGAAAATAAGAGATTTATACATTTAATAATCCCGTTCACACGCCCACCACTGTCGCTTGCTACTGCGCCAAGTGTCTTGGGTTCAAATCCCACGCGGTACAACACTTTGTGTGATCCACGAATTGTTGTCCTTAGTCTGTATGTTCTTTGTGTCCGTTTCATGTATGTTTGTAAAGTCCCCCACGACACAGGATGTTTATTCCTAATGTGGGAGTTGTCTTTTTTTAATAAAAAAAAAAAATTGTAATTAGAATCAACAGCAATGACCCACGTACGAAAGTTCCAGGTAATATTTAACTGTCTTGGAACCCACAACGAAATTATTTAGAAGAAAATTGGATTCGTTTGAAATATAATTAATTCTTAGCAAAGCGGGATTCAAAATGAAGTTAAAATAGGCAGACACCTGTTTCAAACCGGGAACCACCAGGGATAAAATATTATGAATATTTCATTACTTAGTATGTACGGCATAATCATAAACACATAACAATACTCAGGAATTTGTCTGAAGATGGTAAGGCAGTCATTGGAGATAATAATCACTACATAGTATAAAACAAAGTCGCCTTTTCTGTCCCTATATCCCTATGTGCGCTTAAATCTTTAAAACTACGCAACGGATTTTGATGCGGTTTTTTCCAATAGATAGAGTGATTCAAGAGGAAGGTTTATATGTATAATACATGCATCATATACTAAGGCAACATTACTAATTTTAGAGGTTTCTATTTTATGCCCGTGCAAAGTCGGAGCGGGCCGCTATGTTTTTATATACAACGTTCATAGTTTTTCTGTAGTGTATTTAATTTAGTATCAGCATTGCACCCGTGCGAAGCCGGGGCGGGTCGCTAGTAATAAATAAATAAATATTTCGGACATCTGACACACAACGCCATCTAGTTCCAAGCTAAGCAGAGCTTGTGGTATGGGTACTTACTAGACAACTGATATGAATACATATATACTTTTTTTTGTAAATACATACATATTATACATAGAAAACACCCAAACTCCGAAACAAATATTTGTAGATTACACAAACATTTTGGTCCGACTCAGGATTTGAACCCGAGACCTCAAGCACAGCAGTCGCATTCACTACCACTGCGCCACCGAGGCAGGCAGTCCGATAATGGTGGTACCATAGCCCACTGCCTGATTTGTTGTTGATAATCGGTATCATCCTCAGGCCAATGGCAGGCACAAGTGATTCTAAAAGATATGTTGCCGTTTGTTTTGCTCCTCTAGTATTCCTTTTATTATTTTTTATATTCTGTATGTATACAAGGTCGATGGATCTATTTGCCTTAAATTGAAGATACAGAAGTGACCACGGACCCTCTCTATCGAGTTTATCAACAAATTTGCGGATTTTTCCCTTTGATTTTTCCACAGCGGCTCTGTAGTGAATCCTGGCAACTTTAAAAGCAATGAGATCAGCATTGTAAATATATCGTGTTACGTTATGTTTATAATGTCATTAATTTTTAATGAGCTTTCGACTAATTTTTAATTCCACCAATCACATGTTAGAGACAAATCCGCGGCCGATACACACATCAGCACAATATGTGAAATAATCTGATAAAGACTGCGCTTTCTTCAGCTGATGATCGATAAATAAAGCCCAATTCGTCCCTTAAGTTCGGTATCTAAATTATAAGGAGTTCATTACGGATACTATGCAACCATTGGTATGAATTCGTATACTATTAAGCGGGGATAACTACAGGATGCATACGATAGGACACGCCATCCAGATGTCGAGACGTCGCCGCGCATAAGCGCCACATCAATAGACGACTCACCCGTTGGGCTGCAAAAAGTTGGTGGTTCATCAGGTATTATGAGTAGTGAAATTCATTTCCACAATGAAATCTTCAACCGCACAGCGCCGAGCCATGTTTTTTTTTTTTATTGGATATTGGGCAAACGAGCAGACGTATCACCTGATGGTAAACGATTACCGCCGCCCATGGACACCCGCAACACTAAAGGCGTCACACGACCTTTGGGGATGGGAAAGGGGATGGGAGGAGGGGTTGCTGTATGGGCCTCCGGTATCCTCACTCACTCGGTGAAACACAGCGCAAACGCTATTTCACACCGGTTTTCTGTGAGGCCGTGGTATCACTACGGTCGAGCCGACCCATTCATGCCGAAGCATAGCTCTCCCACTGTTAATGTCGTAAAGTATTTCAAGCATATAGTATAAGATGCATTGACATAAGCGCCAATGATAATTTTGTGTCTCACGAGGGCCCGCAAAACGTAACGTAAATGAGGATCAATAGCATATGGTAACTGAAAATAACAACTCACTATATAAGGTCTACAGGTAGAGGGTGACGTTTCAGCAACGGCACAGTGTGACGTCATAAGGTTGCGCAATGATGTTGTTACTATAAATTTAGAACTTGCAACATATATCCGAGTCTGCGACCGTCCTTCTAGTTGTATTACATAGTTCCGTAAGCGAGCGCTTTTTAAATTGTTCTTGTATAAGGACAATGTCTAACTTTTGTTACAAAACTTTACAATATAATTCTGACGTGACTATTATCATTATGAAGATTGAACTGGCTTATAGAGATATTATCCATTATTAAATAGATACTACTACAAATACTTCTGTTTAAACTATTCAGTTATAAGTATTTAAAATTAGCTGCCCTAGTTTAAGTTTATATGCAAGGCGATCCTGTGATTCGCCGATGGTCACAATACATGGTTTTATGAACATGGTTGCATTTGTGTGCATTGTGCGTCAACTATTCTAAAGCAGTGATTTCCAAGACCAGCACGTATTGTCATCAAAATATGGTATAAATTTTGGTATAAAGAGGGCAAACAGTAAGCTTATAATGATGAAACTTATGAATGATAGAGGAGAATAAAAAAAAGTGACAGTCGTTGACAAATAAGTTTGCTAAAAAGTAAGTGATATTCCGTTTGTTTTAAGATTGAATTCTTTACTTCTGTAGTATCACACGATAACACGATTTATTATGCCTCTGCATCACAGGACGTAATCCCTGTGGATAGTGGAATGACGATATTGCCAATAACTACTAAGCCCGAGGCTTCAACTGGTAAGAACTGGCATAATGTATAGGAAGCAGCGGAAATTTATCATAACACGTTATCATGTTAAGCGAAAATCTCTGTCTATTATTGTACTTACAATTCTCTATTTATTTTGCAATCACTTACATTAATTACTACATATTGTAAAACATAGTCTTCCTCCGTGTATGTCTATCTGTCTGTTCACGATAAAATCAAAAGCTAACAAAACGGGTTTTGATGCGGTTATTACCAATAGATAGAGTGATTCTTGAGGAAGGTTTTCGTATATTTTTGAAGTGAAAACTTCTTTAGCGGCGCTGTGTACTTTTTTTGGAATGGGTAAAAATGTATAAACTCGCGTCAGGTCACGTGACCTGATCGAAAATTCGTAAGACGGGTGGAGAGAGGACAGGCGGCGCAGGGCGCTTGCGCGAATGTTCGTGTGTGTATGTAATATAAATTGTCATGTTTGTGTACGATAGCGCAATAAATGAATATTGTATTCCACCACATAAATAATAGTACTTTTATACTGATAATGAAAGCAATTCGTACAAAATTATTCTCTAACCATTCCAAAATATCAAAAATGCACATCGTTAATATTCAAGTTTTCACTTCTGCCGGCACTCCCGGAGTGCAACCCGTCGATTTTTTTTGATTCACTTTACACATTATGACAGATAGAAAAAAAGAGGTGCTTTAAACAAACGTGTCAATTTGCAGTCTTATCAATTTCTTATAGACAACCTTTATACGGATATTATGGTAAGAGACATTAATTAAGGTAGCAGTACTGGGGCTCAAGTATTAATTACATATTGTCCAAAAAGTACTCTGATAACATTATATAAACATTTCAATTGCATGCTTCTATGCTAGCGTTTTAATAACAAGTTTAAATTGTTCTAATTGCTATTACTCTGTTTTATTCGTTTGACCAGAGTTTTAACAAACAAGGCTTCTATTAGTAACTCCTAAACGGATACAGTTAGAAAATATATCATTAATAAGCAAAAAAAGTACAGAGTAACAATTGCAATGATTTAGAAATATGATTTTATTTTTAGCTAGATAGACTAGCAGTCGTTTTAAATAACCTATCTTTAGTTAAAACTGAAGTCAGTCTTTATATTTTAATTCAACTTATTTCAATGTGAATGACTCAATAATATCACCGATATACAAAATGAACATATTTTTATAAAATTTTAGTAGTCTAGAAAAGAATATTATAATTTTTTTTTAGGTTAATTCAGACCGTTTTTAATAGCCTGCCTCTGGTTAAAAATGGAAATAGGTTATTAAAACGGATATAAATTAAAATGTTTAGTTAAAATTGAGGAAAGAAAAATGCACGCATAATAAGTTTTCTTTGAACCACAGGCTACGTTCAATCTTAAGGCAAAATTAGATCGTGTCTTGAACGACAATTTCCTACAGAGGCGGAGAAGTGCCATTCAAAATACTAGGTATCTACTGTTTCTTGACGTTGCACATTGCACATAACATTTATTCATTTGTTTTACAGATATATTATTTTGTCACAGTAGCGATGCTTAGATTAGTGATCCTTATGAAGTCACTACAATATTATTTTAAAATCTATTACTAAACTTATTCTCATTCTAATGTCTTTTTAGTGAATTGCTGTGTTATTATGATGACAATTATGTTAACCTATTAAAAATATAACAATTATTCAAGAATACATTCGAATTTGGTATAAATAGTTTTAAAAATGTCTAAGGGTTAATAATGGGCCGGCTCGACCGGAGTGATACCACGGCCTCACGGAAATCCGGTGTGAAACAGCGCCAGCGCTGTGTTTCACCGAGTGAGTTAGGATACCGGATGCCCTTACCCCGACTCCTCCCCCGTCCCTCTTATCATCCCTCAAAAGCCGGCAACGCACTTGTGACGCTTCTGGTGTTGCCACATTGGACACCCATCCATGGGCGTCGGTAATCGTCGTAAGAAGATACTAAAAGACGAACTCCAACCTCCTTTAACTGTTAAAGGCTGAATGATGACGATGAATTACAAAAGTGGTGGCAGACAGCGAGCGTATGTGGGTAACTCAAGTACAATGCGACTCAAATAAGAATAGGAACGTCAATAACCTTAATCTGTCAAATGTCCCTTGAAAATAACGGTCTGCAAAGAAACCTTATTCGCGTGCGTTACATTCAATAATAATGTTTTTTCAAGGGACATTTATTTTTTATTGTGTAGGGAGCAAACGAGCAGACATACCGCCTGATGGTAAGCGATTACCGCTGCCCATGGACACCCGCAACACCAGAGGCGTTACAATTGCATGCCGGTCTTTTAGGAAGGAGTACGCTTTTTTCTTGAAGGTTTGAAGGTCGTATTGTTCCGGGAACACCGCAGGCGACCGCTCATTCCACAGTTTTGTTGTGCGCGGCTGAAAGTTTCGGGAACAACGCACAGTTGTGGACTGCCAACCATCTAGATGATAGGAATGTAATTTCTGTCGATAAAGACAAAAATAGATAAATAAATTTGACAGGTAGGGGTCATTGACGTTCCTATTCGAGTCGTATTGTACACATATTTAAAAGTAATTTATTTTGGTTTACAAAAACACATAGGTATATCTAAATTATATCTTATAATATATGTAAAGTGGTTAAGGTTAGTCAACAACATATCACTAACCGCCTAGCCAAAGTACCTTACAACCTGAACACGCTGTGTCTCTTTCTTGTCTTACCAGCTTTTCGTTACAGCTTTAATAAATTTTGTCTGAGAAAATGAGACTCTAAATATTTTTAGATTTCAATCCTTAAACATAACTTGTCACGTTTTATTTAATTAAATTGGATCGTAGCCCTTCATAAACTTATTATGAAGCCCACTTTATAACTATAATTAAGTTTGTAACTTGGTAAGTGTGCGACAAAAGTTGTCGGCTTTGTTCAAAATGAGAGATCTTGGATAATAGATTCGAATATAATCCAACATATTGATTGATGATGAATATTGTGGATACATATGAATGCGGGGACTACAGGAATAATTGTTTTGGGGGAGAAATCTTGGGGAGATGCATATCCAGCAGTTGACGAGCCTTAGCTGGGATGATCTCTTCTTTTTTTTTAAAGACATCTCTCGCATTAGGAATATAAATTCAGTGTTGGGGAGGACTTTACAAACATACATAAAACATACACAAAGAACACCCAGACTCAGAACAATAATTTGTGGACCACTAAAGTGCTGTCCCATGGAGGATTTGAACCCACAGCACTTGAGGCAGTAGAGGGCGGCGTGGCTAAAGCTTCAACCACTAAGCCACCTTGCATTCAAATGATGCTGATAGTGATTACTGTGAATAAAGTAATAGGTAATTGAATATGCATCACTAATTGATTACCTAGCCTACGTACCTAACTTTGTAGCCCCCCCCTTAAATGCTGTTAAATGATTATCTAGTGGTATTAACTATGGAGGAACGAGTGTCATGTTCCTTCAACACAAAGGGAGGATATTCCGACCAGGCGAGGTGATCATGCCTGGCGGGGCACGAGTTTGTTTGTTTGTTTGAACGCGCTAATCTCAGGCACTGATGGTCCGATTTGAAAAATTATTTCAGTGTTGGATAGTTCATCTATCGAGGAAGGATATAGGCTATATATCATCACGCCACTACTAATAGGAGCGGAGCACCAATGAAGAACGTTTCAAAAACGGGGAAAAATTTTCACGCTATGGGCAATAGAGGTTGTGTGGATCAGCTAGTATTACTCGTATATAAAACTACAACGTTATACTGATAGACCATTACAATGTGAAATCGGAATGAAATTAATCTAACATTTATAGGTATTCTCCAAGTGGGTAGATCATAATTTATCTTTTATTCTATACCTTTAAACTTCGCATTTTCTTTTTCCTTCACAAAGTACTCTATTATGAGGCTTCGCGTTTTTCAGAAGCCGTATAAATATTAGGTGCTTACATATGAAATTGGCGTTTTATATGGGAATAATATAAAGTCCTTTTTTTGTAAAATATTTTATTTACTCGAAAGTATGTATCATTGTTATCTACGCACTTTTACCATCTCAAAGTTGTTAATTGATCCCTTTACTAAAAAATCGCGGGGCGAGAATTAATAAATTCTCTGAAGGCGGTTTCGACTGCCATATCGGAGATAATAAAAAAAATTGTACGAAGTAATCCAAGTTTTAAAAAAAATTGTAATCTGTTGGAGCAAGGTTCGGGGAGTATGGTGGATGTGGCAGACATTCAAATTGTAGCTCTTCTAGTTTAGCGGTTGCACAAGTGCGTTGCCGGCCTTTGAAGGATGGGGAGGGGAATGGGGGAAGGGGTTGGAGTATTAACCTCCGGTATCCTCACTCAGTCGATGAAACACAGCGCAGGCGCTGTTTCACAACGGTTTTCTGTGAGGCCGTGGTAACACTCCGCTCGAGCCTACCCATTCATGCCGAAGGTCTCTCCCGGGTGCTTTAAGTGTATTAAAATAGTTTCATGACTCACAGCACACAAATTATAGTTAAATGACAATATTATGTATAATGCAGACAATAGTAATAAATGTAGTATATAAAACTAGAAAACATAAAAAAGTCAATTACAAAAAAATAAACAAAGATACAAGAGTAGCTAATAAAAGTGTATTAAAAAAAGAAAAAGATCCTGATCTAAGAGAATGAACAAAAAGATATCAGCACCGTAACGAGAAGAAAAACTTCATACAAACCCTATACCAAAACGGTCTGGATATTTTAGTATAGTAGGCTAACACCTATCTTATAAGGAGACTCCTAAACTCGGGAGTAAACTATTTCAGGCTGTTGAAGATGATGAACTCTCCCGTTACTTTTAAGTATTGAGTTTACCAGAGACCCAATGCCTGGTACTTGCAGATGGCCGCTCAAAGAGCCAACTATACTTAAATGTTAAAACTCTTATCCCTTTATGAAAATCAGTAACTATTCGTCAAAGATTATTTTAGCTAATACTATCTTAAAGACCCTTTGTTGGAATATTTAATGCGGGGATAGATTGATTGAAGCGCCGCGTAGTGATTGTTGATATCACCGTTCCTCATGACGAGAATCTCGTAAAAATTGAGAAAGAAAAACAAATAAAATATGTGAATTTATCTCCCGAGATTATCGACATGTGGATTGTAGATTCTATAATCATTTTTTTTAAATTTTTTTTTTTGGACAATTTAACACACAACGCCATCTAGACCCAAGCTAAGCAGAGCTTGTGTTATGGGTACTAGACAACTGATATAAATACATATATACTTTTTTTTTTGTAAATACATACATATTATACATAGAAAACACCCAAACTTCGAAACAAATATTTGCAGATCATACAAACATTTGGACCGACCCGGGAATCGAACCCGAGACCTCAAGCACAGCAGTCGCTTACGCTACCACTCGCGCTACTGAGGCAGTCAAAAAATCAATTAATCATTGTACTGTACAAAATCATTGTACCGATAGTAGTATCTGTTCACGAATTGATAGCCAATAGCCTTGACCAACACATTATGAGGCTCACGTTAGACCGCTAGATCAAGAGTTTGATGCAGTCAGTCAGTCAGAAGGCAGTCCTCCTAGACACGGCTCGTAATGTGAGGAGGTTCCTGTCTTTGGAGCCTTAACCACTCGGTTTTTTGATCCCTGTACCCGAAGTTCGTGGTCTACATTTTAGTATAATGTAATAAAAAGAATAATAATATTAAAAACTCTTTATTAGACATCAGAAAACATAATAAATGACTAATAATAATAACTAATAAAATATGCTGAAACAGTGTGCAAACTTCTTAAAATGCGACGATTTTACAAGAATGAATTATAAATAATAATATGATCTATTTAGTTGCGTAAACAAACCCATACCTAGACTTAAGGTTGGCCACCAATTTGTTGTTACAGGGATTGACTTATATGGGTGATAATGACCTGGTTCATCTAGTTTTCCATACATAACAATTGTGATTTCAGCCTTGAAGGAAAATGTAAACTTAAACTCAAGATATGCTGTTGACTTAAAGTATATGAAACATTCTAATCTGTAAACAAAAGAAAAAAGAGAAAAAAATAACTTTTGCAAGAATCTAATATAAGATCATAATAAAAACGATGTTTTCAGGAGTGTCACCCAAACTTTTTTTTTTGTACACGTGGAATGCTTCTTGCACCATACACTTTGTAGAGGAAACAGACGAAGGGCGTGTGTAGGACTCACGACAAGTCGGTCTACCCACTAAACTCCGCGGTGGCTTACCTCGGCAGTCGGGAGGGGATTCAGGAACGCATAAGCGGATTCTTGAGTCCCACTGATTTGATTGTGTGAGGTGTCAATAAAGTTGTAATAGTGGCCCAGGTGATATAGGATATTTATATTTAATCAATTTTTTTTAAGTAATCGTATCGAGTGAGTGGGCATCAAACCCCCTTCTCCCCTGACCCATCTACTCATTTGCCCATCTAAACCAATATAAATTTCATTTCCCACCCTCCTCAAAACCTCAAAACCTGTAATAGGAACATATTCTGTATCGGAAATTGAAACAAAGAATACTCATTAAAAAAATATTTATGAATTACACAAAATGTTGTCCCAATCCATTCAAAGGGTCAAATTTCAATTACTAGATTTGACCCAAAGAAACAATATATATATATACAAACAGGGCAATCTAAATAAAATCGTTTAAGATAAAAACAAAATCCTCTTGACATTGTTACTACATTATAAAAAATCATAAAAACCTAAAATACTAACTCTTCAAGCGTGCCACTTCTATCTTGATTATGAGCCAATCCCTCTGCGGATCGGTGGCAATGATTTTCTACCCACATGACGGCGTTGGTCCTACAACTAACACGCAGATTTATTTCGCCACAATGGAAAGATGCATCTTGTGTTACAGATACCTAAACACGAAAAACAATTGAAACAGTTAGCAGCTCATTTTAACAAGACCATATTGAGGGTTCAACAATTCTAGTAAAGAATTAATAGTTTTCTTAGCTTTAAATCTATTGATACCAGAAAACTGGGCTTTGCAAGCATATTAAAAATAAAGTTAACGTTTGCATTAGAACTATATACGTAAGACAACATTGTATCCTTTTTTACGAAAATACCGTGAGCAGGGTGTATGAAATTTGGCACAGTTAATATTTATTTTAAATTTTTGACAACATACCTACTATATTCAATATATACGTATTTATTCTCATTACTTACAAGATAATACCCTTGTCCATAATGCGCGCTGCTTAGTATTTGGCTTGAATCTCTAAATAAAGTTCTACCTCGATCATCTGAGCCACAATCACCAATGTACCGTGGAAAAATTGCATTAACTGAAATAAAAATAGTTCATTTTAGTATTCGATACTAACAAATAATATTTTTTTTTGGGATAATGGATGGTTACCAAATTGGTAACCAATTCGCCTGAGCCGCAATCGGCGCTGAACTTACTCTTTTCACTTCTCAAATCTCACCCACATGTCTTGACGCCGATTTGCGTTTAGTATCCTTTCATCATAAAAGAAATCTTCGTTGAACTTGATTGATAATCTGCTTCCTCTGTATGCTTCGTAAACGCAGCCTCGTTTCTTGTGCAAGCAGTGCTGCTCTGGAATGCGCTCCTACTTGAAATCAGTATTTTCACTATCTGTTACACATTTGAAAAGAACGTGCATAATTACCATCTTCAGGTGACGGAATAACTTATTCAACAGTACACCTCCTGATCGTCTGTTTTCCACTATGTACGATTAAGAGGGGTGTTTTTTTTGTATATATTTGCGTATGTATGTGTATATTTATTTGCATATATGTGTTTGTTAGTTAACGTCAATTGTATCTGTTTCTGTCGCTGATTACAACTGTAACCTCGCTACGCCTACTTTTCTAGATCTCTGCACCCACCCTCTACTCTAGTTCCGCTGATGTAAAGAAGTGAAGTGTTCTCAAGAATCAAAGTAACGAAATCGACTCAGCAGATTAGCCGTAAACTTGTAACGGACATAGTTATTTTTACGTTTATAATATTGGCCGGTGTTCAAGAAGAATTGAGTTGATAAAGAAATGCATACTTGGATAAAAAACGAGCTTTGTAGGTGATAATCGACGAAGACCAATCGTAACTCTTTCATGGTCTTTGTCGTCGTAAATATCCTGGAACGGTGAACTTTGGATTATATCGTTGATCCATGGCATATAATCTATTATATTCAGAAACTTTGTTGGTGCAGCACAGCCGGGTCCCCTTACGGCAAAACCAACCTGTAACAATCAAAACCTTTAAGGCTATTGAAACGGTATACTACTCGTATTAGGTTAATTCCCACATGTTTAATCGACTTCATAAAAAAGGAGGTTATCAATTCTACTGTATTTTTATGTTTGTTACTCATAACTTGAGAATGAGTTAACCAATGTTGATGATGCCTTTTTTTATTCGAAAGCTGGTGCTTTTCGTGTGGTTCCATTTCTAGTTCCATTTTTTAGTTCTTGGAGACGTTTTTTTTTTGTTAAAATTTGTGATTATTATTCCTTTACCACATGGATATAAACTTTAACAATAAGAGTACTAATTTACATATTTGTTTCAGAAAAACTATTTTGTTAAAAACACTTTAGATTAACTCACCAATTGCCAGAACCCCCATGATTGACGACTAATAAGCGCAGTTCCTGAATCCCAGACACAGATTGATGTACCGTTGAATGATGCTGCGCACAACGGATTCGTGGGATTCATTTTTTCATAGTGCAACTGTGTAAATAAAGCTTTATTTATAACAAGCTTCTGCCGGCCGCTCCGCTTGTGTGTATATCGGTTATTGCGGTAAAGAATAGCTTATGTCCTTCCTTAATAATCACATCATCTTCATGCCAAATTTCATTAAAATTGCTGCAGTGGATCGACAGACAGACAAAGTAACTTTCGAATTTCTAAAATTTGTGTGGATTTCATTTTTAAAATTTAATTATATACATATAATGGATGCGTTAAGCTAACATATGGGTGTTAGGTAGCACGTATTCGTTACAAATTCTTCTAAAAACAAATGTCTAAAGCAAAGTGAAAATGGAGATAAAGTACGCTTTGGCAGAATGATCACATAAGACACAAAGGGAGGATCCTCCGACCAGGCTAGGTAACCATGCCTGGCGGTTCAATGCCCAACAGTTGAAGTTAGGATGATGTATATATGATAATCGGCGCGAGAACTTCTACTGCGCGATTTAGGATTAGTAGTTTCTTCGTGTTGTACATTGCTCCGTAGTACCGTGAATCTGCGGTAGATGGCGCTGTAGTATGTTGCTGTTGCGCTATATGTCAGCTACATTGGTGGTATAGACTTTTTGCAGTTTGATATTAATGAACGTAATTAGTCAGAAATAAAACCAATAAAGTGATAAATTTATTGCACTGTTACCGCCGCTAACAGTATAAAGGCACCCGTGTGAAACATCCCGCCCCGGTTTCGTATCAAAATAAAAATAAACAAAAATCAATAACCTCTTTGTGAATATAAAAGTTGTCGCATTCGGTTTTATCGACGTATTTCATTTTATACACTTCTTTTTGTAGTTCGCCCGTAACTGAAATAATGAAAAACAAGTAATGAATTATTAAAAAAATACCCGACTGCGTATAATTTATTTTATTTTGTTTTTGTTTTTTTAATTTTGATGTACCCAATGTCACTTTCACGACTAAAACGAATCTACATATTGCCACTACTTACATAAAATACTAGGAGCCGTTTAGACTCTAGGACGTGCCAAAGAAATATACATACACATACACTCTTGAAAAACATAACCCTCCTTTTTCGCCGTCAGGTAAAAAAAATCATCATATCATTTCTGGGAGTTGTAATTTTTAATGAAATGTTTCGCTACTAAATTAAAACACTTAAACTTGTGACTGACTAAAGAGTTTGTTGGAATAAAAAAATTACACGTTCTTTTTTTACTTACCGGGGGAACATATTCTTGAACACACATCTAAATTGCATGGAATTATATTGAAATACAACTTAGGTACGGTGTGCCTAACAATAATTTTATGTGACTATGCTAAAATTTACCAATACCTAATAATGTACCTAATCGATTTCATCAACTTCGTTTTTACGTTATTGTACAATTGTCTAAATTACGAAATGAAAATAATGACAAAAGTATAATCAATTCCTTACCATCAGTAAATTTAACAACATACATGTCATTGTATGTTCCGATTCCAGACAATGGTAAACAGACCGGTTTGACTGGAGCTGCAATTAAGATTGAATTGAGATTGAATGAATTGGTTATTTACGAAGAATCTACAAATGTTGATCTTAGAATTAATTACAGTCATTTACATTAATTATAAATCTATCGATAGGCTATTGGCGATGATTCTATAACAGATTTAAACTTTTTGTTTTATTATAGGTCTTTATAGAATATAGAACATGCTAAATACTCGTATCTTGGATATACTTAGACAGGAGACTAATGTGGAAAAAGGATATCTGGACTAAACGTAAACAACTAGATACTAAGCTACGTAACATGTACTGGTTGATAGGTCGATATTGACGTCTCAACCATGGTGGTAAAATTATGGTCTACAAAGCCATCTTGAAACCCATATGGACTTACGAGATACAACTATGGGGTACAGCCAGCAATAGTAACATCGAAATTCTTGAGAGATTCCAAACCAAAACATTGAGAGTAATTTTCAACATTCCGCATTATATAAGCAACAAACACATTAACAACGATCTGAAAATCAACACGGTCAAGGTAGAGATCACCAACTTCAGCATTAAATACCAAGAGAGGATATCTGGACACAAAAATGCACTGGCAGTAAAACTGAGTGGATGCGGATCACTTCAGCACAAACGACTCTTTGCAGTCGTTTCTAAATTCGTGGACAAATTCCGTTCCATGAAGTGAAAGCCTTCCAAAGATAATAAATATGCATGGCTCACTGTGACTAGAATCACTCCAGATGAATACATCAGCCAGAAACAAAGCTTATTGTTAATTTGACAGATTGCTATGTTCAAGAAACAAGAGAAAAAAAATAGGTCTTTAATAGAATTTACATTCGTCTGAGTAATTTTTAAAATATTCTTAATAATTTCAATGTTCTGCCTATTTCTATGTTAATCATACAAAACGCAGAGTGGTGCAAATTTTAATTGAAGCTCAGGAGCATGATGGTTAATATATGAAAGTATACAATACAGCCGGTATAGCCAAGTTTGTTTTCTAAACAAAATATTATTTTCCTTAAATCGACATAGATTTTTTTACGGGTTTTCTTTCTTTTAGTCCTATGTTTATTTCCTAGTTTCTATGGAGACCGTGGTATAACTCTAGTCAAGCCAACCTATGTGCATACTGAAAAATATTTTTAATAAACTAATTGTCTTACCTATGAATTCATTGAAGTCAATTTCAAACTGATGGACCATGCACACCAATGCTAAAGTTGCAGTTGTGATAACTCTTTCAAATTCTGGATGCAGTATATAGTCTTTAACTGGTGCTGCAACTTTGTGAACTGCAGTTTTCCAAAAAATTAGTTCTGTGTTGTTCCTGCATTACAAGTCAAGGTCAGGTCATTTCTTTATGCAACATAAGTATTTAATGAATATAGCGCTACGAGCTAAATTTACAAAATATTTTAGTAAGATGATAGCGGAGTGTCTTATCACTAAGACTTATTTAAAGTTTATTACGTAATCGTATATTTCCTTTATGATACTTCTCTGTACTATACTTTTGGTAAAAAATTAAATCGAGTTCCCAGTGACTGATGATGATACTGAATAAATACTTCGATACGGTATTGAAAATTAATTCAGTAAGCAGTAATCATTCATTCCTAGTTTATTGATTTTATATGAATTCTAATTCTTGTGAGCAAAACGCCGTGAGATACTTTGAAATTTACATCGTTGATATCGAATATTTTTTTTATATCCAATACAGAAATATAATCGTTATTTTTATGTTAGACCCTGCCTTATAAATGACTTGTGGCGACAGCGGCATTCACGTCGTGCCAGCCAGCAGCTCCAAGCATAAACAGAATCCAAGAGTGGTGGTCACCATACTCACTGTGAATGCAGACAATGCAAGAATTCAGCATAGTGACCCACACCATGGCGGCCTAGTGATGCTTCTGCGTCAGTGGGTCTCCGGTCTCGCACTCACTAATGAAACACGACAGCATGAACCTTGTCATTTTACGTTGATTTTCTGTGTGAGGGTAGTACCGCCCCTGTAGGTGGCCCGAGATACATCGGGGTTACAGGGTTTTCCTTTCTAGGGTGCACCTGGTTACCCGGTTCTTGTCGGTTATAGTCGGTTCGGGTCTGACATGCCACCAGGAGGTGGTATCCTGGTATCCGAGGGTATTGCCACACGGGAAAAAAATTAAATAAAGAGTAGTACCGCCCGTCGAACCGGCCCGTTAGTGTTGAAATCTTCCTTGGAAATCTTAAATAATCAGGTACTTACTCCAGCATTGTACGATCAATTTTCGCCAAGTCCTCAGCTGCTGCGATTGCAAATAGCGAATGAATAAGCACTGCTCCTGAAATAGCGTATGCGCGTTTGTCTCCGACATCTAAAATTTATTAATGCATTATTTAAGGTATGTACATAACAGACTTGATTAAGTAGAACTTAGTGTTGAATCTATTTCTTTTATTTTGATTTCTTTTGTTCTCGTTAATATTTTTGTACCACCATGTACAATTAATATACTCGTAATTTGTTTTTAATTAATTAATTAAGATTAGTTTTTTTCATCTCCTAGTTATTTAATTTTAATATACCTAGGTACATTAAATTGTACGAAATTATATATTATATATATATAAGCCCCAACCAATTTAGAATGCAACGGCAATGAATATTTTGTTAACCAACTTCGAAAACACTTATTTCCCAATTCGACACACGTATATTTTAACATGTATAAGTTTAGGATAAATTATTTGTACAAATATTTTTTTTAACAGTATTATTTTAAAGAGACATTGTATTAACATTCATTTGAAGTCACTTACTAAAACCATATTGTATGATGCCGAGCCAGGGGAATCGCCCCGTGTCCTTTTCAATACCTTCTGGCATAATCTGTTTCTCGTCTGGAGAACATGGTAACTTTTCCCATACAGAACAACCATATCTATTAACTGAAATATATAAACATGTATTTAAACTTGTAGCTCTCTAGATATATCGGTATCGTTTCAAAACAAAATGAAATAAGGGAAAATCTAGAACCATACTTGAAAGTTTTAAGATTCATTTTTTATTTACACAGTGAACATTATCAACATGATTAATCTACTTGCTTTACGATATTAGGCTTCGTTAAAAAAAATATGGAAATCCAAATATTTACGTTAGGTATTGAAATGAATTTAACTTAAAAATTAAGTTTTTAAGTACTATATTATTTTTCACTTGAAAAGACATGTGTAATTTTAAAATCAAACTGCCAGAAATTAATAGATCTACATAAAAAAAGATGTTAAACGTTTTAAAACTTACACTCATACGTAAATAACAGAAAAAGACACACAGATTTGATCATTTTGCTCACGAGAAAGTACTAACTCTTCAATTATTAGATCAAATTAAAACTTCACTTGGATTGGAAGAAAACTACATGATAAATGTATATTGTAGTAGCGAGACTGCCACAGCGATATCATTTCCCAAAGATTGTAGCTTACATAATAATGTCAACTTCCGAAGAAACCGGAAAAAATATATTCCGTACAGATGCGTGTGATCACAAGAATGTTTGTGAACAATCTAAACTGCTACTTACCTGCCATGTCCCTATATTTCTTGTTCAACTTTTTCATACCGGACCCCCGTAGATGATGTTTTTGCAGTGTTGCTGTTTGCTGGGCTCATAGGTCAGATTTTGGTCAACACGTTTACCGCAATACGCGACTTAACACTAGAAGTGCCGGGCTTCATACTATACCTTCAAAGACCGCAGCGGTCAATTTGACGGTATTAGAGATTCAGTCAGAATACTAATGAAATTATTGCGTATATTGCATTAAAATGAAATAAAAATAGTATAAATTTATTTTTTTATTAATAACAAACTATTTTAGGAATTAGACTGAGTAACATTTATAACCAGTACTAGTTTTTTTAAAAATCTTTTATACATTTTCCACAAACTTTTTACAGATTGTGCAGTTTTCACACGTTTTATTTTTTCGCAATTATGATTGACTTGGCATTGCCTACTCTTATTGTTTGTACTACATCGTTCACTTGCTGCAGTATTAGTTTCTTGACTTTGAGTTGCACTTGAAGTTGATTTTTTTTCACATACTCTGCACTATATTTCTGACTAGTTTAGTTAACTTTTCGGTATAGAATCCACGAGTTTTTAGCTGCTAAATCAAGTTTATTGTAAAAAACGTGAACAGGCCATCTCCGACTACCAGCTCTTACGGTTTACTTGTGTGCCATTTGATCGATGATGTCTACACCAAATTTTGTTTCATTATAAAATTGAATTGTCTCAGGCAGCTTTTTTTGATCAGTTCCTATGATAACGTTGGGGTGCAGAGTACTCAAAATCATAACATTTTTTCCTGGTTTTCCTTGATAGGTAGTAAGGGTTGTATCGGTCTCGGTTTTCATTATGAAGGTTTCATATCTTGTAGTACGAATACCTCTACAAATCGGCGGTACTTCTTGTCTTGCACGCCGTATTGTTCCAACAATACTAGTCTTTTCAACCATTAGTTTTTCAGCCAGATTTAAAGACTTTATGTAGATAGAGAGTTCTATATCCCGATATCGAAACAGTTCTTGTTCTATTTGAGAAATAGTGAGACCGCGACTCATTTTTCATAACAAATTACGACTGTTCACTGAACGAAACCAATGTCTACTAAGTGTAATGTACAGTAACCACTTATTCAGAATTAATTACAAATAAAAACAAAAGTACCTTCATTAGTTTGAAGAAATCTTTGTTTACTATTTTTATCGCTGCCTTTATATGCCGTCACATTGACGGTATGCGGTCTTTGTAGGTATTTGTAAAGGAAACTCAAATACAACATATTGTTTAATATTTTTTTATATAGATTTAGCCTAACAATATTAAATTAGGAAAAGTCATAAAATATAAAAAGAAACAAAAATATAGTTTGCAAATTATTTAAAAATGAAATCGCCGTGCGGTCAAATTGACGGCCTTGGTCTTTCTAGTGTTAAATAGTTAAATAAACTAAAATCAAATGCAATTATTGACTCACCCGATGGTGAATACAGCCGAAAATCAATGACGTTAGAGTTACGGAATACAACAAGAACGAAAACTACTGCGCAGAGAATCTAGTCTAGAGTAACCTTCTGCCCACTAGGTATTCAGCGAGCTTCCACCTTGTCTTCACAAAAATTTGTTTTTCACAATTTATTTCACCAAAATACTTCACTAGGCCCCGTGTGCTAATGTTTACACTACAAAGTTAATGTTCAAGGTATCTACGTAGAAATAAGACGGCCATTGCAATGCTATTTGAGCTCGTGTCATAGCCAATACTTGACTCACAATTCGACATAAATCTGAGCTGTTTATGATGAGAAAACGTTTCCAACGCTCCGAAGCTCTCGTCAAACAAATTACTTATAAATTAGACGCGCCGCCATATTTAAAACAAGAGACGATGCACCATTAGACCGAGACAATTTTTGACATGATATAACAATTTGACAAGAGTGAAGTGGCAGTTCAAGTTAATTTAATTAATTCAATTACTCGATTACACGAGTCCGTACGAAACATCTCTACTTAAGATTATCTAACAGGAAAGTAAAAACAAATTTGATTTGGCAATGGATTTTGTGCAATGAATATACTCTTAAGAAAGGTTTCTTTAGCCTACTGTACCAATCAAGATGGCAAGATGTGCTAGTACAGGGTTTGATTCAAGTTTCTCGCTTCTGCAAGCTGCTGTTTTAGATTTTATCCCTTATTCAGCTATTATGACGCTCATCAAACGAATAGGCGTTGTAACTGTAACCTTGTTCTGATTATTCGATCCTGATCTCAAATCATGTTTTAATTTAATACATTTTGTAACTTTAAAGAGTTCTCGTGTGCATATATCCACACTGCAGGAAGCATGCTTCCCCCAACCATAGGGCTAAGTTAATTTGAAAAACCTATATATACTTAGTGATATAGGTCCAAGCTGTATATTAGTATTCTTGTTAAGTAGATAAATACTCAGTATTACAGATATTACTACCACTACGTGATGACTGATAGCGACGCCTCAAGCTAATTAAAAAGGGCCAACTAATTTTTCAAAACCAGGTGTAGATATATATCTGCATACAAAGTTAATAAAAAAGGATTTTTCTATTAACTTTTCTCTACTATGTAGTATGTAGTTGTAACTTCAAGGTGTCTTGATCTTTATCCAAAACAACTTAAGATTGAATTTTGTTTATTCCATCGATTAATTACAACAGAAAAAAATGACAAAACATAAAAAAATCTGGAGAAGGTCACCCTTATCACTTAGAGATATAAAAATATTCTAATTCAATCTAAGACCTATGAAATATACACACAAAAATATATGAAAATCGGTCAAGACGTTTTGGGTGAGTAGGTACTAAAATAAACTCTGTGACACGAGATTTAGTTGTAACAGCAATATTTGTGCGAACGTGGTGTCACTCCAATTGAGCTGATCAATATGTATCGAAGCTTGGTTCACCCACTCCGTCATTCTACCGCAGCGACCAGTAGGATTTATTTAACGGCACGAATTTGGCCATTTCCATTTTGTGAGTAGGCCACCAATTTGTTGTTATTTCTTTACTCTTATGTGGGTGATGGGATCCCGTATCTTCCAGTTTTCCGTACAAAGCAACGTACAGATAGGCTTTAAAGGAAAATGTAAACTTAAACTCAACATATGCTGTAGACCTAAAATAAACGAAGCACTCTAACCTGTAAAAGAACGTAAAATATAGCATTACTCAATAAACCCTCACCACAATCTACTCATTACTGATGGTGATTGATTAGCGGTTGAATTTCTATTGTTTTGAATATCTATGATAACAAGTGTAACTTCAGGTGTCATTTTACAGAATTTAATACTATCGTAAATCTAAATATATACTGGATCTCTAAATAGCTATGTACAGGGTTATTACTTTTTTATTTAGAAGGGCGCAAGCACTTTATAGTGCTTGCACTGCCACCCCATAAAAAATAAGTAACAGGGTTCCTACACCACAGGAGGGGGTCATCTACGAAACGTAGATAGTCCGAGGTACGTCGGGGTTCCAGGGATTTCCTTTCGAGGGTGCACCTGGTTCCGCGGCTTTTAGTACCTGAGACGGTGTGCGGTTATTAGTCGGTTCAAGTCCGACATATTCAGCAGTCGGTGGCATCCGAGGGGAATTCCGCACAAAACAAAAGATTTATTACTTTATAGATTAACTAGCTGACCCACGAAAGTTCGTGTATGTTTCTTTTCAATCATTCTAGGCGCTTATTTTTTGATGTTTACTTAGGCACGCCATTGAAAAACACATTTTAAAAAGAGTGTGACAATCGGTTTCGCAGTTCACCATGAGCAGCAAAGTAACACGACAATTACATAATATACTTATTTTTAATTTAAAGTCTGATGAAGACGGTGATAAATTTAATGTTTTGACTCGATGAAGAATTCACATAAGCAGATATTATTTAAAATTTACGAACTCTTCAAGCGCGCCAGATCTTTCTTGATTATATGCCATTCCTTCCATGGCTCGATGGCTATGATTTTCTACCCACATGACGGCATTGGTCCTTCGGTTTACATGCAGAATTATTTCGCCGCAATAGAAAGAAGCGTCTTGTGTCACGCTTACCTAAAACGTAAATAATAATATATTCTTTCAAAAATTGTGTGTGAAAAAACTACAGTTATTAAACCTAAAAAAGAATAATAGGTAAACTAGCCGAACTAAAAAAAGTGTAGTAAAAAACCGTATTATCGTAAGAATGCGAGGCGGTGTTAGATATCAATTGTAAAAAATATATATTCGGTCAAATAGAGAAACCTCCTCCTTTTTTGAAGTCTGTTAAAAACAATATTTTGGTTTTTCTAGTGTGTGCTTTTTTGCGCAGTGGTAGTATTTATTCAAATTCAAATTCATTTATTTATTAAAACAATAAAGCTTACAGTTTATACACCAAGACGCTCACATGTTATTATTATGTATTTATATCAGTGGTCTAGTACACATAATGCAAGCTCTGTTTAATTAGGGACTATATGGCGTTGTGTGTCAGATGTCCGAAATACGAGTATTATGCCCGAAATTTACGATAAAATGATTATTTTTTTAACTTAGAGCTTTTTCTTGTTATTTCGGTTAATTCCAAAGGTGTATAATTTAAAGTAAAAAAAAAAATTACTAATGATGTTTATTTTCTAATTTTTCGAATCGGTACTATACTGACTGATGACTGCCTCGGTGGCGCGAGTGGTAGCGTAAGTGACTGCTGTGCTTGAGGTCTCGGGTTCGATTCCCGGGTCGGTCCAAATGTTTGTATGATCTGCAAATATTTGTTTCGAAGTTTGGGTGTTTTCTATGTATAATATGTATGTATTTACAAAAAAAAAAGTATATATGTATTTATATCAGTTGTCTAGTACCCATAACACAATAATTAGTAATATTACTGTACGATATTCTTAAATAATTTTAATAATGAACAACTAAAAATTAACCATTGTTATTCGAATAATGTCTGAATGAGAAAAGAAACATCCAAAGTTTTCGACATATGGTGCAAGACTTGCGTGTACAAGTAAAGAAGTTTCAAAATCAATTGGAAAAGCTCCAAAACGAAAATAAACTATCTTTGAAAGAAGAGTCTTCTGAACCAGTCCAGTATGAAACGAATGAGGATAAACTAGTGAATGAAACCGAATGGAGCAGAGTCGCAAAAAAGGAAGTTCAACGTTGACACCACCGGCTAAACAACAAAGAGCAGACTCCAGCGAAGATGAAATCAAGACAACTAAAATTAATACATGTTTAAAAAAAAACAACCGATTTCCAAAAATATCAACTTAAAATTCTTTAGTGTTTCTCAGCAGAGAGTTTCACGAGAGTTTCAGAGAGCATCACGTAAACGTTGAGGCCATAGGCTTTTTGACAGTATGGACGTAACAAGGAGACTTAAAAGGATAAAACTCCTTGAGTTAGTTAAGTGACAGTGCGAAGTGAACAAAATACTACCATTTAGTGTAGTGTATTAAAAGAACACATGAACAGAGTGTCCTCAATTAATTAGAGACAATAAGAAAAATCTTAATGGACACAAACTTATTATAGTTTTTATTTATTAATTTAGGTTAAAGTAAAATTACTCATTGGTCAGTAAACTAGATCGTAATAGCAATGCTCTTCTGTATTAGTATGGAATTTACAAAAAAAAAAGGTATAATTATAAAAGTACCACATGTTGCAATACGGCGTGTATTGTATTTTATAATACGTGGAACAAGGCACTATCGTATTTTTGATATGGAATAAGCTATTATTCTCTTTCTACATTCGCCAACTCCTTTATTGTTTTGTATTATTGGATAATATTTTGTTTAGATCAAGTATTTGTATTGTCAACGGTCCTATGCTCATGAGAGTGCTTTAAATTAGTACAATAGGCTCAAAACTGTGCTATGTACGACAAGCAATGATCTCCAAACTTTTATTTTTGCAAATTCTGTTTTATTGTTCTTTGCAACAATAAAATTGTGGAAATCATTGCGTGTTTTGATATCATATATTATTATGTCGCCTACAATGGATAACACGTAACAGAATATTATGAAATTTTCTAGTATAAAGTTAAGTGCCATAAGAATATGTTCTAGGCTTGGCATAGACTCTATGCCATAGAGTAAGGCACCGCAATGGTATTGCATTTAAAAAAAACACACTTACGAGATAATATCCCGTTGCAAAATTTTTGCTAGCAGTTATTTCAGCAGTATCCTTGTATAATATTCTACCACGTTCATTTACATCACAAACTCCAATGAACCTCGGGAAAGATGTAACAACTGTAATGAAATTATTATTTTAAAAAGGGACATAGTATTCGTATGCCAAAAAAACATTTTCATCAATTTATTGTCATGTATACGGGGAAATAATTACTTACAGATTAGAAATTAGAATAGGGAAGACACAAACGTTGAAGTTGAAAGGCAGGGAACTCCTTGGACTTTGTAAAAAATACTTAAGAAACACGCTGTTTTGTTTATAAACACATTTAATATAAAATCAACATTCTTACTCGCTAACGAGCAACACAGTTTTTGATAACTGATCCATTATAAGTTATTATATGAAAGTTAATTATTTTTCATAGCGTCACAAACACGTGCCATCAATTTGGCAACTTATAGTTAATTTGAGTAGAGGGCGAAAGCGGTTATTGTGTTCTCGCTTGCACTTATACCTCTCTGATTTATGCTGGACAGGCATAGGATAAGGATGTATGCCAATCCTATTAAATGAGAATTTTAATATAGTTTGAATGCATTTGCTTGCGTAAGTTTAAACTACGCCTTATAGGCAAACAAACAAAATATTTTTTGAACGTTTTGCAAAGCTTGAAACTTCTTCTTCTTTCTAGTTATGGTAATAAATCTTTCCCTAAATTTTATTTGTGATTTATTACTGTTTTATTTTTTAAGTAGTGTTAACATTTTGTGGAACCTATGGCCCTAATTTTTGTATCCCTTATGATTTATGAGTATTTAACACGTATGGAGGAACGGGTAACATGTTCTACCAACACAAAGGGAGGATCCTCCGTCCAAGCGAGGTGATCATGCCTGGCGGGCCACTGCCCAACAGTTGATGTTGGGATGTTGTACATATGATAATTGGCGCGAGAACTTCTATTGCGCGATTCAGGATTGGTAGTTACTCCGTGTAGTGCGTTACTTCGTATTTCAGTGTATCCTCGGTAGATAGCGCTGTAGTAGGTTATTGTTGTGTTATATGTGGAAGTCGCCACACACCTATTAATTTATTTATTTTCGAGAAATAATAATAAAGCCACTGCTTTTCAACAAAACAGAATATGATAATTTTATGACTGTTTTTCTTGCAAATGCCGTGGTTATAATCGAATTTAACTAATAAAGTAAATTAAGGTGTTTAAAGCATATTTACACATAATTATGATAGATAAGTTAGTCTGCCCTTACGAGGATAAAATACCAGCTTTGTTGGTGAAAGTCTGCGAAAACCAATCATTAATCCTCCATCGTCATCGGCATCGCTGTAATTAGGGGAAAGGGCGATCTGAATAACGTCATTGATCCATGGCATGTAGTCCATTATGTGTAGAAATTTAGTAGGTGCAGCACATCCAGGCACTCGTACGGCAAAAGCAATCTGTTAATTTATCAGAATTGTAATATTTTTTTTTAGTATTTCCCTTGTACTCTTGATAGAGTAAATCGCTTACTACTTACCAATTGCCAAAATCCCCAGGATTGGCGAGTTATAAGAGCAGTTCCTGAATCCCAAATGCAAGAAGACTTGCTATAGATCGATACGGCACATAAAGGGTTGATAGGAGCCATTTTTGGGTAATTTAACTACAAAAATTAGAGTATTTTAGTTTATATAAAATTAATATAACCAATATTTATAGAATTTGTTTGCAATTGATGCACCGAAATAAAACTTCGTGTAATATATATAAGTAACTTGATGGACCACACTAAAACTACGAATTTTTAAATTCGATAATTACATTCAAGTTAAGTAAAGGCACTCTTTAATGGTAGAGCTAGTAAAATCCCACTCATTAAATTAATATTTTTGGTTTAAGTTTCAACCGAACATGTTCGTCCGAGTTAATCATTCAACGTATTAATAATTTTAATAGAGTTTAGTTGATTTTCGTGAAGCTTTAACTTTCTATTTTTTTTCTAAAGACCTGACAGACTAACCAAGTAAACATGTACATACCTCATTTTGAATGTAAAAATCTTCACACTGCTTTCTGTCGACGACATCCATTTTAAAAACTTCCTTCTGCAGGTCCCCAGATTCTAAGACAAAAACTAGGCAAGTCGGTATCTTGCCACATACTTACTGTGTATTGTTACTGATCACTATGCGATTAAAACAAGTGAGAAAGCAAACTCATACCATCAGTCAACTGAACAGCATACATATTGGTGTAAGAACCAATCCCTGACAATGGCATACAAATTGGTTTGACAGGAGCTGAAAGACAGGTACAAAGTCAGGTGATTGTTAAGCTAATACTTTCATAGTTATTGTTACTCGAATTCATTAATAAACTTAAAATTTACTCCAAATTAATGAATAAATATCGATACAATACAAATAATATTGTTCCTTACCAAGTACTTCACTAAATTCAGCTACTACCGGATGCATGATACTTAGTAACGCTATTGAAGCTAAAGTAGTCCCACTTTCGAACTCTGGATGCAAAGTATAGTCTTGAACATCTATTGCAATTTTCTTCTTTGCAGTTTTCCAGAATATCAGTTCCGTATTATTCCTGTTAAGTTTTATGCTAATAAAAAGAATTTAAATGAACTGTATTGTTTTGAATAACAATATCTTCACACGTATCACACACGGCCATATGATCTGCTGATCTGCGTAATGAGACTGCTAACAAACTGTATTTCTAAAAACCTTACAAACACACTGCCATGAAGAAAGATTACTCGAGATCGGTACTGATGAAGATGATGTCTTCCCAGACGTATCCGTTGACGGTGACACCCCAGCAATGTTTAATTTTTAACAGACATTACTGCGCTCATATTCTTGGACGTGGCTCACAAAACTAAATTTGGTTTTAAATATGCGGTCACAGGAGGCACAGTGAAGGTCACCCTTCCTGTTGTAAGTGTAGTTGTAGTAGGGTTTGGTACGTATTTTTCGAAGCTGACGTTTAGAGTCATGGCTTTTAAAACGGCTTTTTTAATATTTTTCAATGGGCTGATGGACGGTCTTCCGCCATTCCGTCTTGTTAGCGGCTAGTTCCTTCCACAACTTAGGAGACACAGCGATTGCCGTTAAGTTGCGTTTCAGTACATCCTTTTATACGAAGAATAATACATTTTGGCAATTTGGAATACTCCATACGCACAAGATGCCCGCACCAGCGCAGCGGGCTCTTCATTAGGAGGCTTTCCATACTCGCTAAACCCGTTCGGTGAAAAATTTCCGTGTTGGGAACCCGATCCTGCCAGCGTCCATGGAGTGTAGCTCGGAGGCATTTTAGATGGAAGGCATCGATGCGTCTGATATCACCTTTGTAGAGGCACCAGATTGCCGAGGCGTATAGAAGCAGTGATAATATAACAGCTTTGTACACGGGTAGATTGATATGCAACTGAAGATCGTGCGATTTCCAAACACGGTGGTTGAGTCCACCAAATGCTGCTGCAGCCCTAGCGATATTATACCGTGGGAGAGCTATGCTTCGGCGTGAATGGGTCGGCTCGACCGGAGTGATACCACGGCCTCACAGAAAACCGGTGTGAAATAGCGCTTGCGCTGTGTTTCACCGAGTGAGTGAGGATACCGGAGGCCCATACAACAAACCCCTCCCCCTTCCCCTTTCCCATCCCCCCAAAGGTCGGCAACGCACTTGTGACGCCTTTGGTGTTGCGGGTGTCCATGGGCGGCGGTAATCGCTTACCATCAGGTGATACGTCAGCTCGTTCGCCCACTATTCAATAAAAAAAAAAAAAAAAAAAAAAACTTGCAGATATCTCAGACTCAAGACAATTGTCGCCATGAACGAAAGGCCAAGGTAGCGGAAAGCTTCCATCTCCTCTAAAGCTTCGCTGTTTAGGGAAACGAACGCGTTATGTGCAGATTATGCTCTTGCAGGCTATTTTAAAATTTGAGACTCAGCTCTGATATACATCCGAAAATTCTCAACGATTTCCTAAGACACGGCATAATGAACTTTACATCCAAATACATAGCGGCGAATATCAATTGGGTGATATAATATGAGTATAAATATGAACTCACGCGGGCCGTAGTTCAGTTCAGTAACAAAACATATCACAGATAAATTATATTCCTAACACATAACAAATAACAGTAGTAATGAACAAAGAATATTTCAACAAATAAAGTTTTTACTGCCTCATCCTCCCGTTCGGAATTACTAACTACTAGGCCAAATCTAAAGAACGGCAAAACTAAAAAACAATAAATAAATAGAAAATTAATCAGAAAAAAAATGGGAATAGCAAAATTGCGAAGTGCTTAATTCCATAGATAATAAATAATAAATAAATATTCCGGACATCTAACACACAACGCCATCTAGTCCCAAGCTAAGCAGAGCTTGTGTTATGGGTACTAGACAACTGATATAAATACTTATATACTTTTTTTTTGTAAATACATACATATTATACATAGAAAACACCCAAACTCCGAAACAAATATTTGCAGGTCATACAAACATTTGGTCCGACCCGGGAATCGAACCCAAGACCTCTTGCTTAGCAGTCGCATACGCTACCACTACGCCACCGAGGCAGTTAAATAGATTAGCAATATTTTCAATAAAACCTCGATAAATATATAAAAATTATAATACTGCAACAGTTTTCACTATTGGATAGGAAACATAACCGTAATAGTTCTTTACGGGGAGAATTTTACAAAATGAGAAAAATGGTGACAACATTTTGAACTAAATACTCTGTTTTTTTCACTGCATAGCAGGAATAAGCCACCAACTCGTAACTTTTAAATAATAAGATACGTACATTAGCATTGAAGGGTTAATCTTAGATATATCTTCAGCTCCTGCAATAGCAAATACTGGATGTATTAGTACCGCTCCTGAAATAGCGTAAGAACGTTTGTCTCCTACATCTGGAAAGGCATATTTATCATAAAATATCAATTGAATCAAAATATACCATAACGACAGTAGTAACATTGAAGAAGTTGTAGAACAAAAAAAAATGAAACTAACAGAATCCATGTTGTACAATGCCGAGCCAAGGAAATCGTCCGGTATCCTTTTCGATCCCTTTTGGCATATTCTGTTCTTTGTCTGGAGCGCATCGTATGTTTTCCCATACATTGCTATTACATCCAGTATCTGAAATAGAGAAATACACATTCTCAATAAAGTTTCAGTGTTCCGAAGACTATGTAGCCTCAACAGAAGCTCGGTATGTAAAGAAGTCCACCACCTTACTTTACTAGCCTTACTCTTGAGGCACTCTAATCCCAGTCTTAAAGGAAATTGATCCCAACATAATTGAAACAACACAAAGAAAAAGGGATTTACACTTTGTGCATTGTGGTTTGGTATAAAACGTTAGAATTCTTGTAATTTGATTTTGATATTGTTTCAAACTAATCATAGATTATTAATAATTATGTTACTGTAACTTTTCACAGAGAAATTAAGGCTATAATATTAAATAAATAAAGTTTTTATTTTTTTATTGAATAGGGGGCAAACGAGCAGACGCATTACCTGATGGTAAGCGATTAGGGCCGCCCATGGACACCCGCAACACCAAAAGCGAAAGGGAGAAGGAATGGGGGGAGGGGTTGGGGTATGGGCCTCCGGTATCCTCACTCACTCGGTGAAACACAGCGCAAGCGCTATTTCACACCGGTTTTCTGTGAGGCCGTATGTATTTAAGGAGTATTTTAGAACTTACATTGATTAGTGAACAGTTGAATAACGACACTTTTAATAAATATACTTATTACTTTTACGAACAACCACTTTGTCATTGCGAAGTTAGTCTACGATTATTAGATTACCAGTTTAGAAATTGGTATTGAATCTAGAGTCACCACTAACAGTAAATGTGTTATGTAAACATCGTTTGGTGATTCGCAAGTATACCTATAATTTTCAAATGATTGTGGTTTAGGTTAGAATGAACGGAAAACTATCGATTGTCAACATTTTACTTTCCCACGTAACGTTACTATTTTTTTTTTATATAATTTAATAGCTGTTATATTCTGCCTGTTGTGAAGCATGAATAGTATCCAAGAGTGGAGATCACCATCCTTAATACGAACGTGGACAATACAGAATGGTGACCCACACTACGGCAGCCTAGTGTATAGTTGGAAGAAAACACGTGCGTGAGCTATGAGTTCCAGGTTTTGAATGCTCGGTACAGAAAGGGAGAGCCGAACCGTTTAATTTGAGAGTGTATGTACTCTAAAGTGGTGACTCCAAAGCCGGCACTTGTTGTTGTATTTGCTGTTCCATCTCTATTTACGACTGGGGAAAAGTCATACGAAATTATTTCAAATATTTAACAAGATTATTGATCACACTAGCGATAAGGTAGAAGAGATATAAAGCTCATTCAGTAGTAGGAACTAAAATATCAAGACTGAAAAAAAAGTAATTCTTTAAAATAGGGATAGGTACATATATTAAGATCACTCGGATCAATTTGTCTTTATACTCAATTCACTTAGATAAGGTCACCTTGATCGCGACGCCGGCGATGTCGTTTTAATTTAGTTGCGGGCAAGCTGCCAAAAAATCAAAGGGTCCTCCTGCGGCGTACACCCATAAGCATGTATCAGTTTACGCTGTTGTATGAATTAATATATTCGTGTTTCCCAACAATAAACAAAATTGTGTGCGAGTGCCCTGACATTATCTAAACGAATAGACATCATGGTTAAACAAACCATGGTCCATACAATTTGGATTTTCTACAATTGAGTATTCATTAAATCAATAGTTATCAATTAGTGAACAATCAGTCCTCTAGACCAATATTTAAGATACGTCGATACGATTTTTGCTTTCTATCGTTTATTATGTTGAATTAAACTTGCTACCAGTGCACGTATTTCCTTTGCACTATATATACATTAAGTGCGACGGCAAAAAACATCTCACTAGGCCGCCATAGATGGCACACGATGCTACATTATCGTTGCACGAGGATGGTGACCAGAACTCTTGGGTTCTACTCATGCATTATATCAGGCAGAGTAAAGTCATTTTTTGTCACCTAAAACATAAAAAACATAACTAATACATAACTTCAATATACATTACCATTAAAAATATTGGTTCATACATAATATAAACTCTCTACGTAGCATAACATCGAATCTTTTCAGCATAAATGCATACAAAAATATAAAGCAAACGGTCCATGAGGAATATTTCTGTGTAAGCAGTTCATATCTAACAAATATTTTATATTTTAAAGTAAAACTCCATTTGCAGATAGTGCACTAAAGTCACTATTTATTTTAGTGATAGTTGTATGTTCACTCGTTTGCACGGCACAAGTGTTTGCACAAATAAAAGACATAGATATTTTTCTCAAGAGTCGCATGTAGTATGTGTATTGCATACATAGTTGTTTTAGCAATGTTTAGATATAAAGTATTTTAAGGAAAAATATAAGAAAATATTTTAAAACTTAACAAAATCAATCAAGTATCGAGTGTAACGTTGAAAACGACACCATGACACCATTGTGATTTCAAAAATAAAATTTGTTTCGTAATGAACTCATTTATCCTAATACTTTAAGTTAATTTTATAATAGTTTAAAAGTCACCTCAGAATAAATGTCAAGGCAGCTCTTGTCGCTGAGTCGTTATTAATCTTATTCAATTTAATTAAGAAACAAGAGAATTTATAACCTGAGTAGGATATTTATCTGTCCTAGGCTTATTTCAGTGATTATTTACTGTTATATTTTAGTCATGAAGATTTATGAATTCAGAAAACTTTGTTAGAAGGAGCTTGTCTTATAAAATATCTTTATCTATCGTCTGTTGACTCTTGTCTTTCAAAATATACCTACTCAATAACCGATGTATCCAAATATTCTATATTCTTTAAAAAGACAACTCCCGCATTAGGAATATACATCCTGTGTCGCGAGGGACTTTACAAACATACATGTAACGGACACAAAGAACACCCAGACTCAGTACAGCATTTTGTGGATCACACAAAGTGATGTCCCACGCGGGATTTGAACCCACGGCACTTGGCGCAGTAGCAAACGGCGTAGTGGCCGCTTAAACCACTAGGCCAACCGTGCAGTAATCTAATATATACTCGTATTTTGTGATAAGAGTTTTAGTTTGTCGTGTTTACTTTCCTGAATACTTAGTAAAATTAATTATTGTTATGGTATTAAGAGCAAATGGACAGACAGGTCAACAAAATTAAAAAAAATATATATACTTGAGAGGTGTCAAAGGACACCCGGATGGAACGAAGTTCGAAATAGAAAGACGAAACGAAAATATCTGTGTGTGTCGTCGTCGTGTCGTGACAACAAATTGTGTCGTGACAACAAATTGTGTCGTGTCAACAAATTGTGTCGTGACAATTTTTCCGTCTAGCCCCCTTACACAACGCGCCATAAGGAACTTCGTTCCAATAATATAATAAGTTAAACTAAATCACGGTTAAACTATTCAATTTCCAGCTGCAAATTACTATTTTATTCGGATTATGTGTAAACTAAATGGTATCTTTTAAATAACATTATAAATTTATTAACTAGTTTTAACGTACCTTCAAAGATGTCAGTGTGTGAAGATACCGGAGAACCAACCTCTCTCTAACCCCCCTCTCCATCCTACAAAGGTCGGCAACGCACTTGTGACACCTCTGGTGTAGCTGGTGTCCATGGGCGGCGGTAATCGGTGATACGTCCGCTCGTTTGCCCGCTATTCAATGAAAAAAAAGGATGTACTACATGCATAATTTAAATACATTTACACTGATGTGATTTAATTGCACAAATTGATATACTCATACCTATCAGTTTAACTTCTCCCATGAGAGAAACAATTCAAGCTAAGCAGAGTTTCTCTAAAGCAGCTCTTGATTGAAGAATGAATAGCTGTTTTTAACTAAGACGTAGTCACAAAACGCTAAAGTGCTGACTTATTTAATAAAATATCACTCAATAACTGTACATAAAGCAAAGTCTAGTCTATCTATTACATAATTTGAGACATTATAAATACTAAGAAAGCTCCGCCTACATTGAATCATTCAATACCAGTAATATTTTTTCTCTTAGTTTCCAGTGCAAACTGAGTAAGGTCTATTTACTTAATTACTTATTCTATCTATTGTTTTTATTACATATTAAAATAGTTATTTGTATTGTACTGATAGATAAATTCTTAAATACGATTTATCCTGTACAAATATTGTTCTCGTATCTATATTTATAAAGATTTTCTGCCTTTGTCTTATCTAACTAGCCACAGAATAATTTTACTGGATTTTATGACAACGATGTATAACAAAAATGAAGTTTTAAATTACGAACATTCCTTCTTACTGAAAATTCTGGTTAATTGATATCCTACACAGTAAGTGCTAGTATTCGCCCTCGGCTCTGCACGTGCGTATTTCGGTTATAGTGGTGGCCTATGTCCTTCTTAAAAAAACAAAGTATCTCCATGCCAAACATCATTGAAATCAGTGCAGCGCTTTAGCCGAGAAGAGTTGTTTTCGAATTCATAATATTCAGTATGCATGCTCATAAACTGTTCTTTTTATTTGCCAGAAGACGGTGTTCTACTCTTCTTATTTAGCACCCCTTAAACGAATAAAGTAGGCTTGCATTTGGTATAAACAGACACAATTTCCGGTTGTCGAGGACTCCTTTCCCTGAATAGAATTTACGACTGTTCACCTTGACAGCTTACAGCTTGTAGGAAATGGAAGTTTAAGAATAAATATCTTTAACGGCACAAGAGGTTATAAGTAGTTTGAAAGAGTTATTGGTCTTTGATTCATAAAATTTAAGAGATTAAAGATAGTAGTAACAATACTAATATTATAATTTGATTCACTGATAGATTCTTGTCTAGTATCCATTAGAATATATTTTTTAGTTTATGAAATAAGCCAAATAGATAACTTTTTATCTCAAAAATATCATTAAATTGTAAGCTATAAAGGTTTTATCATTTTGCTGAAATAAAAGTGTTCAACCCTTTCAGACCTGACCTCCATGGCTGTTGTTTTGCAGTTTGAAACTGGTGTCGGGCCCGAAGGTTAGTTCTTGATCGACACATACTGCGCTACGCGGCTTAAATGAACTTTAATAAATATATAGGTACTCACCTACCTACTACGTTTTCCAATGCTCCAAGACTCTCATGAAACAATTTTTATAAACCCGGTGCGCGCAATCTATATTTTTCCAAAATAAATTCTTCTCTTTATGAAATGGCAACCAGCCGGATCACTCGGATCAGCTATTTCTGCCCATGTTAAGTATTTGTTGTCTTCGATTCCAAGTCTTCGTCGTGGTGAAAATGTAGATGACATGAAAAGGGGACCGTCTTTCGAAAAAACTTCACAAGAGAGAAAGTGCCATTTGTGACTGGAGGTGAAATGACATAAAGCTTTACTTTCTACCATATATAAAAAATATTTCAAGCGAAGATACTCGTATATGAATAATAAATAATAATAAATAAATATTCCGGACATCTAACTCACAATGCCATCTAGTCCCAAGCTAAGCAGAGCTTGTGTTATGGGTACTAGACAACTGATATAAATACTTATATACTTTTTTTTTGTAAATACATACATATTATAAATAGAAAACACCCAAACTCCGAAACAAATATTTGCAGATCATACAAACATTTGGTCCGACCCGGGAATGGAACCCGAGACCTCTTGCTTAGCAGTCGCATACGCTACCACTACGCCACCGAGGCAGGCAATGGAACGAAAGGGTTTATTCAAAAAAACTAATATCATCCATCGCCATCTATGCTATTAGCACGAAATTCATTTCCCCTTCGTCTTGACATGTAATCGACCACACAATTTTAGTACACAAATTTACGTCGCCAGAGGACGCTATATGTCCTAAAATCCATCGTTCCGGACGAAACAAAAAGTATTTACTAGTAAAATATAGTGATGAGGTCACTAAAATAGAATTATGCTTCAATAAATTAAAATGTAATACGCTTCTGTTAATGCTTTGCTATAATAAAAGAAATTTGAAAAAAGTTTAACATACGTAACATCTTTAGTTATTCTCAATAGAATCCATGTTTTAAAGTTGTCAAAGTTTGTTGTGAATTTTGTGGCAATGACTTGCATATATCTCGCGAAGCATAAATTTCTTAAGAAGTTAGCTTTTTATAATCCCAAAGTCAATTTAATAAAAAGGAGCGATATTTTTAAGAATCGTATAAAAATATTATGTGGAAATATATTAAGGGTGTAAAAGTAAGTGTTAAGGAAAAACACGACTAGAAATAGAGTGACCCGAAACGTGACCAGATAGTCACTGGATTAGTGTTACCAGTTATGATCCATCTTTAATTTCTATCATATAGCATCTTCAATAACACCAACATATAAATAGAAACGGTCCAACAGTAAAATTTTTTAACGTTTTTTGTTCTTGTTTTATGTTAAATGTATGTGTTCTCGAAGCTTTTATGCATATACTGGTTATGCATTATAAACTAGACCTCAATATATTTTTTTATAAGACATACTGTTTAAAAACTTTCTTCCACGCAGTCTATACTAATATTACAAAGTCAAAAGTAGCGCTACTTGTCTGTCGGCTTTCACGACTAAACCGCTGCACCGATTTCAATTAAATTTTGGCATGGAAATACTTTGATTCCTTAAGAAGGATACAAATTCCTCTTAACCGTGACCACCAAGATGCACGCTAGCGGAGTTGTGGGCAAAAGCTATAGATAATGCATCAATCCAGTTTGTATAAAAAAAACGTGAGAGGTGTCAAGGGACACCCGGATGGCACGAAGTTCGAAATAGAAAGACGAAACGAAAATATCTGTGTGTGTCGTCGTCGTGTCGTGACAACAAATTGTGTCGTGACAACAAATTGTATCGTGTCAACAAATTGTGTCGTGACAATTTTTCCGTCTAGCCCCCTTACACAACGCGCCATAAGGAACTTCGTTCCAATAAGTACTAAGTGAGTATGAATATTAATATGCTAGTTAAAGTGAGATTCAGATAAAATCGATTCCTCGTATTAAGGAACATTCCGTACGTTGAATATACAGTGTAAGTCTTATTTTCTTGTCGTTACCAATATCGGTTTACAGGATTAGAAATGACAGAATGAAATTGCAGGAATAAATTGTCGGCAATCGGTGAAAGGACCATTATTTTATTTCTTCATGACAACTTATGTTTTTGAAATTTATTTAATAATTAAGATTATGATCAAAAAGTGTTTAAATTTCTTAAATGAACATTCTCGTAAGAATATCTTCTTCAGTTGGATAAGTACGAAGAAGTTTATTCTACACACATGATTTTTTGCAATTTTGATATTATTTTTAATGCTCCTAGCATTCTCCAAAGGTCTTTGCGGTATACAATACTGAGATTAGACGTATTCGAATTGCTGAAGACGAAACATCTATTCGCTTTGAGGGACTTGTTGGCCATGAATACACAAGTCTCTCAAAGCGAAAGCTAATTGCTTTAGAATTTCTTCGCTTTAAGCCCCATTGAGCTAGATCTAGATCTTTATACATATTTTAGGATGGTCATTAATAAATATTAGGCCTTAGAGCAATTTCAACTATATTTCACACATCAATCAAGCTCCAGAATCTAAACAATCAAGGTCTGATTGGTCTTACGTCACTATTTTCTTAACGTGGATGGATTATAATAATAAAAAAAGAATACAGGGGTGTAAGTTAATAGTTTTCCCACGTATTCCTACTGAAAGAAAACCTTAATGATCAAGGAAAATTCTACGTATTATAACGTTACTTTATAGGTGATATTTTCCATTCAAATAAAAGGTCACACATACATTTTTCAACATAGCCATTAGACGTTTATAAGCCTCTCTAAAGTTCCTCGACAATAGAAACAGGGACAATAGCGGACGTGCGGTCTGACTCGTGGACGGTCTTTACATTATTTATATAGTGAAAAATAGCTCCTGAAACTACGATAATGTAATGATAATAATAGCTTTATGAAGGAAGTTATGGACTTATAGAAATTGTGTAGAAACCTTTAAATAGTATTTGAAGGGAAATTTTTAAATATTTTTGTATACTTGTTGTTTTTTTATTTTTTTTTATTGTATAGTGGGCAAACGAGCAGACGTATCACCTGATGGTAAGCGATTACCGCCGCCCATGGACACCCGCAACACCAGAGGCGTCACAAGCGCGTTGCCGACCTTTGGGGAATGGGAAAGGGGATGGGGGGAGGGGTTGGGGTATGGGCCTCCGGTATCCTCACTCACTCGGTGAAACACAGCACAAACGCTATTTCACACCGGTTTTCTGTGAGGCTGTGGTATCACTCCGGTCGAGCCGACCCATTCATGCCGAAGCATAGCTCTCCCACGGTAAAGCATAACTCTCCCACGGTTGTTTTCGTTACTATTAAAAATCTGTTTAAAAAAATGGTTGAACCGACTTTAACTGATACTGTATGATTGTGTATACAATGCATATTTAGACGATACTTCTCGCGCTTGATTTATGGTTTTTTAAGAATTTTCTTGTCTATGTCTATAACTTTCTGAAATTCAAATGCGACAATTTTAGCAATAACTCCAATTAAACATAAAATAATGTTCAGCATCTATGAATAACGGAGTTATACCCTAACATATATTTTAAAAGCTGCAGGAGGACTGACCACAGAAGTGAAAACATAAAACTTTAAGCAAACTGTAACTGTGTGTTATAGCAAAAATAAATTAAATAAGTTTTAGATTAGAAAATTCAACATTTGTATTATAATTTTAATTAATTCTATAATACATATTTTTTTTCTGTCTCTTATTTAAGAATTTCAAGCTTATAAACTCATATTCATACACATTTCCATTAATATCTATATTCAAGACTAACTTGAAATCATTGGGCAATCCTGAAACAGTTATAGCAAAATAGCTCTTTTCGTCCTAAAAATACAGTTTATAATAATATTGCCCGTTCCAAATACTCAATCTTAATAAGCATTACCGTGCAAGTTAAATCGTACTTTACAGTCAGGTCATAAGAGTTGCTTTTGATATGACTTAATATAGAGCAAGCTTTCTCCATGGGCATACTATTCATCATTCTGAGTTACTGGCATCATGGGTCACATATTACTGTAATACTAACTAAATGTACTAATTAAACTAATTTGGCTAGCTTTTGTTTTCTTACAATGGTCGTTTCATTACGCATAAAACTTTCAAATTAACACAATATACTGAAACTATTGTTTGTCGGCTCTTTTGGTTTATTGGTTGGTGACACAAACTGCTAAGCTCGAACTCTATTTTTACAATTGCTGCATAACTGTATTTCACAGCTTTAAACATCTGCATAGTTTTTGTTATTCAAAGTCTGTCCGTGACCACGAGCGGTATAACCCGTTTGAAATGACGGGAAATACACTAAACTTTTAAATAATTTCATGGCGAATAATTTCAACTGTGTAATGAATATTCTTAGTTACAAACTCTGTGGTATATTGCATGTTTTCTATCCAACGATGAGGACAAATTTGAAGGCTCAATACACTAAGCTCGTCTTTGAAACATCAAAGAGTTGATTGAATTTCCGATAAGACTTTGAAGAAAGGAAACTGGAAGACCCTCTCGTAGAGTGTAAATAGGATACAACTTTGATGGATTGCCTTTTGTTCAATGATTTTACATTTTTTTCTTGTCAGGATACATTTAATTTAATGAAATGTAATATTTTTTAGGCTTGGAAGGTAATGCAAATTTAATATCTATATTTTCCTCAATGTTTATTAAGTTACAACTCCCGCATTAGAAATACAGTCTGTATCGTAAAGAAATTCACAAAAACAACCCGATCCGGAACAACAATGAGTGGATTACACAATATCCCGTATGGCGTTCCAACCCAAAACTCACAGTGTATTGGAAAGTGACGTGACGATCGTTTAAGCCACTGCGCCATCTGTGTAGTCAAATTCTGATTAAATCAAATGCGCGGGACTGACCTTACATCGGTTGAAACCCATAACCTTTTGAAGAAAGTCTTCTAATACTGCGAAGTTGTCCTGACAATTCTGTATAAATTAGGAAACTTGCTTGAAAAACAGCCACTTTATTTTGTTTCAAAGACCTTTCGCAACATGTCAATGTAATCCTGGATTCGGTTGATCTTTAGTAATCCCCGAGTATTATTATTCTGCTGATCTACAGCCTTCGCGTTGAATAAATCTTCCAATGAATCTTAATTCTCTGAATTGAGCAAAAGACAAGCTTTATTTTCGAATTTTCTTCATCACATCAAACGTTCTATAGGATAACACTTAAGTATAGACATTCCTTAAGTAGTTTTTATACTATACTAGCGACCCGCCCCGGCTACGCACGGGTGGATTTCAGATGCACCCAGCGACGACACGACACGTGTATTTTAAATCTATAATATCTCAAATATATTCATTGCAATTAGATACTGTAAGGCGCCATATTGATCTATATTAAATGCCTAATGTATTTAAGGTACTTAATTGGATGAGGATTAATGCTGTATTGCTTAAAATCACTTCGTAAATAATCCATTATTTCTCGTAAAAAGAAAGGAATAAAAAATGGTTATTGTAAACTTTTTTATAGACCTTTTTAAGGTGTACATTACTGTTGTACATTATTTAGGTCTATCCCGTAGGCTGCAGCCAGCGTTTGCAATCACATCAGATTAGAAACCTCTAAATTTATCAGTGTTTCTCTACAATATTATACATTTATTATACATATAAACCTTCCTCTTGAGTTACTCTATTTATTAAAAAAACCGCTTCAAAATCCGTTGCGTAGTTTTAAAGATTTAAGCATACTTAGGGACGGACAGACAGCGAAAGCAACTTTGTTTTATACTATGTAGTGATAACAAGTCTGCTTCTACAAAAAATAAAATACTTTAACAAATTGTTTTTTCAAAAACATCTCAAAATGTAAAAGTTCGTTAAACGAAAAAGCGACTAAGGTCACTAAGATGTTTACCAAGTAACTTAAACTTGGTAAACAATATCATAAAAAAAATACTTTAAGTATTAACTAAAATCTTATTAGTTCAAAATTATTCCTGTCGTGGTACCAGACCAAAACCTCCTTTCTGAGGAGAAATCTATTTTCAGCAGTGGACTGTCAACAGACAGTAAACCCTAATGATGATGATGATGAATGGAATATAGTTGAGGTAACTAGATAAATTTATAATGTAATATGTAATACCACCATCATACAAAAACTCTTTATTAGCTTAATTTTAGTTTGCTAACACTAATGAATAGAAAATATAAAATGTAAACACATTGAAGTGAGCGAATGAAATATAATATTCCGGTAATAAATGAAGAGTTAAACCGTTTTCCATTTCAATAGAAAAATCCGTCATTAGAATATAGACTTTACTACGTGTTAACAAGGATGACTTCGCAACTTCGATTACGATACTTATTTCCAAAACCTGTATCGCTATTTGCCAATTTGCAACGTTTCATCGGTGATTGTAGTGTTCCTAATTCACTGTTTTTTGTATTCACTTTTAGTGACACACTATTTGTTTACAGATCTATCTAGATTATTTAAAATAGGATTTTAATTTATATATATTTCTCTTGAGATATTTTGAACACTTTTTTCCATGAATTTTACGCACAACAACTTGACTAGTATTTTTGTTAGTTTTTATCTGACTTTGGTAAACGCGTTTTTAGCTGTATTTATTTTTTGTTTTCAGCATATACTGCGTGTTGTCATAAGCTCACAAAAAACTCCCTTTTAATGGTTTCACCGAGAGAGTCACTGGCTCAAACCCTGAAGGTATTACACCCAGAATTTATACATCGCTTCAAGATAGTGAGTCGATTTGTCGACCTGACATGACCATACTACGAAAAACAAAAGTGATGGAAGTGAAATATTGGTGGTCTATAATAAATATTACAGTATTATCGGAAACTCATCAGTTACTTTCAGATGGTTAACCAATATGAACACATAATCAATCTATCAAACCGCGCGTACCCTGGAAATGAAGCAATAAAACAGTACGTTATATTATTTTTTATAAATAAATGTATAAATAAAAATATTAGTTCAATTTAAATTAGCACGATGTGTTTTAATATTTATTAATTTTCTTACAAATTAATATGATCTTTGTGAACGTACTTTAAATTAGTTTAAGTGTAAACAAATATTGGTTAACGCAATAAAATAGTAATAGTCAAACAGTTAATTTCTCAAACTACAGAACTACAGTTAAAAGTATCAAAACATTTTTACTTTAACTTATTTATTAACATTACCTTTACTCCTCCAAAGCCTTAGATTTCCCAACAAATGAAAGTACGGCCAAGAAAGTACAAGATTCAATATTGGAAGTACAAATTATGGGCACCTGCGACGTTAAATCTTGTCCAACTAGAATTTGTGGGGTTTCTTCAATCCGCAAAGCCTTAGATAAAAGGATGTAAGTTTTATTAGAATCTACCTTACGAAGATAGATTAATGGTTATTTCACATTCTAAGATTATAGACCTACTATGGTTTTATATAAAGAATAAAGTAATATGGAGGACAGCGAATCAAGTCAATCACCAAGTGATAAGTAAATTATTTTTCTTTCACAGATTGAAAACTAATGATTGGAAACCAGTTTCCAAAACAGAATTATTTCTTTTTATTAAAAACCAGGATTTCAACAAGGGGACAAAGTACGCCTAAAACGATAATATAGTAGTAAAATAGCCGATTATCTTTTAAATTCAAAGTACGTAAGCACTTTAGGGACCTGCTGACGGAGGCATCAGAATAACACTTAAAAGTGTCTATTATATATGTAATATATATATTATGTATATATTTACTTTTATTTATTTTTTATATTTATATTGTATATGTATAAATTATATTCAATGTATGTATATCTAGCACCTATTTATCTGTACGAATCATTGTATTTCATAAAATAATTTTATTTAGTCTCTCGTGTCGTATAAACGCACACCTGCCACAAATAACTTCGCAACACCCAAAGGTTTGTCTGGAAGAAAATGCCTGTGGCATTAAGTCCGCCTTGTGCAACATGTTTGCAGGAAGTTTTAATAAATAAATAAATAAATAAATAAAATATTCCGTTAACAGCTCGGGGTCCGGTGAACTCACATTGTTACACAAATTGGCAAAACAATTCAATTCTATTAAATTTGGACGTCACCTAAGCAATTTTCACTTTTTTAGCCTTTTGATGCTCAAAATAGTCTAGTAAAAAAGCCACGCCCTCTTTTAGAATTAACAAGCATTAATATTTCTTTCAGAATTTAGTATTTTTTTTAAGTTATAAAGTAATTTACTGATTTTACAAAAACATTGGACTGATCCCAGATAACATTAAGCTTATTAATTAGAAAGCTCCGTGAAAACATTTTGATCCTGTCACTGAAAAAAAATTACACAGAATTTTATGTCTTTTTTACCTTTTTATCTTAATAGTACACCACTAAGCAATTAATAAGACAGACATTCTAGAAAAATATTCAAGATTAAAAAAAATAGGCTTAACGCTGAAAGGTTACGCAGCTCTTCTTAACGCTGAAAGTTAGTGAAATTGGTACAATAACATTTCGGTACTGAGAACTGCAGCAAATCACTGGTTTTGTCATCACTGCATTCTCAATCACACAAGTGATTCTTATTCACTCTTAGCTATTTGCTTTATAGCTTTTTGGATCCGAAAAACCATCCCGTCGGCGATCTCAAGCGCCCTGCTTTCATTCAGGTCCCACCAAGGAACAACGTAGCGTCAATCCAAACACTATCCTGGGTAAATCTGGGCTTTGTCCTGCAGCTTTTAATAAAGTTTATAAAGTTTGATAAAAGGACATTTGATAGTTCGATAAAGAGGTACTTAGTGCAAGACTTGTAGAGCAAATTCCAGATCACCTTACAGAGTAGTTGAAACACAATAATACCAAGAGCTGACAATCGAAATACTCCGTCAAGAATCTTTAAATGAGGCATTGGAATTTGAACATGGAACTTTAGTGAAAACATACGATCTGGTAAATTTATATGAGGATTTTTGCAAACAATAAGGTCGAATAAGAACAAATCGATTAAAATTAATTTTTAATAAGAAATATATAATTTCTAGGCCCATAAATGAAATAGATTTGCATAGAACTTAAGTTCAGCTTAACATAGGAAGGATCAACGATGATGTGCTAACCTTCGGTTCATTCGGTTAAATTATTTATTAATCATATACCGATTATAAATCGATTTTTAAGATCAGTTTGTGAAAAGGCCTGTAATATACCTATTGCATAACAAATATTGTATGTATTTTTTATATTTTTTTACCAAAATATTAGTATTATAATATCTTCTGATTGGTTGATCTGATTTTCATCATGTAAAGTTAAGAAACACCCCTCTTTTAACGTCAGGGGTTTAAAACAAGAAAGCGTGAGTCCAGGGACAATTTGACTAAACGCGTAGAGGTAGAATTTTCCTCAGGTAAGAAGTAAAATGTTATAGTCATAATACGCTATAAATTAAAATGCTTAGAGTAAAGCGTTTTTATTTATTTTTATTCTTTAGTTAAACTAATCCTTGACACCGTAGTGATCAATACACTAATAGCCTTATTGTGCCACAAGATTTTAAGCCATATGTTTCCAAAAAGTAATAGCATTAAAATATTTACAATTGTGAGAATACGCATCCCTGTGGAATTGCAAATACTCGTGTCGAACGGGAACGTACGAAATATCGATGATAGAACACCCTTAACATGATTCAGAGGCTTGTACATTTTACATATACCCACGGCATAGCTGAGGCTTAGTGAGATTAAGTTCGGTAGATATAATTTAATAGCGGTTTGGGGCTCAATATGGAATTTTGTACCTAATGCTGTTATAATGGATAGCAAGCAGTAGAACCATTACCAATGGATGAAAACAGAAACTGAAATAGTATTTATGAAATGATTTTATGGAAAAAGATTGTAATACTTACTTTTAGATAGATCTTTAGTTTTTTTTCTAAATTAGGACATAATTTAAACTGAATAGTGTTCTTATTTATATCTAGTCAAAAACACTGAACTTTATTGGCTTAGTAACTGCATTCGTAGAAAGCATCGCACATTGATGTACCTATTTAGAACTTCAAAGACAAGAAATTTGCTGTATTACTTCATTTATTTCATAACTTGTTAAAATGTATAATTCTTTTAAAGTACATTTGAGTCTCCAGTTCGCAATCAAATTCTAAGTACTCGTGATACTGCGCCCCTGGAACAAATTCTTGAATTTATCGTGGGGGTTATATCGTACGCTCTCCTGAACTTTTGCTGCGACAGTCATAAATTTATTTGGAGAACGATTTCCTTACATCGTAATATTGATGATGCTTACGCTAAGATGAAATAAACTTACTAAATTATCAAAACTAATGATGTTATGAATAAATGAGCAAATAGTCTGAATACAACGTGAAAAGACGGCTTTTAAACAAAGTTTTTTTTTTTCGTGTAGAAATCGCCTCCGGCCGTCACCCCACCGGGGTTTGCGGCGGGGCGGTGTGACTCAATTGGAGCCGTGGATTTGATTCCTACCCAAGAAAAATACTTAAGTAATGGGCAATGAGTTGGATCAGTTGTTCTGTGTCTTAGTGTAATTTGTCTTTTTTAATCGATTAGGGTGCAAACGAGCAGACGTATCGCCTAATGGTAAGGGATTACCGCCGCCCATGGACACCCGTAACACCAGAGATGAAGGCGTTTGAAGGGAGGGGTTGTATCTTCGGTATCACTCCGTGAAACATAGCGCAGGCGCTGTTTCACACCGGATTTCTGTGAGGTCGTGGTATCGCTCCGGTCGAGCCGGCCCATGCATGCCGAAGCGTGGCTCTACCACGGTAAAGGTCTAAAAGATGTATTTATACAATTATTTATAATTATGTTAACCACCTGGTTACCATGTTACATGCTCGGATCCGGCCGATGTATGAAATATGACAAGTTTTAATAATAAACTTGACCTAATTTCTAACAATAAATATCCCTAAATTGTTATGTTTCAAACCCATAACTAAAGCGAAACTTACACATTAAAACACTTTTTAACACATAAAAATAGTTATGTATAGTTTTTACTTACAACGCGACGTCAAAAGCGGTTTTTAATGAAAATATTCTATATATATAGACTCACTATGATGGCTTAATTTAGACTAGTATCGTGTTGAACAGGTATTCTATTAAAAGGCTACTACCTCTCACAGGTTTTGATCAAGATTATAAATAAATAAAAATAAATAAATAAATATTCCGGACATCTAACACACAACGCCATCTAGTCCCAAGCTAAGCAGAGCTTGTGTTATGGGTACTAAACAACTGATATGAATACTTAAATACTTTTTTTTTGTAAATACATACATATAATACATAGAAAACACCCAAACTCCGAAACAAATATTTGCAGATCATACAAACATTTGGTCCGACCCGGGAATCGAACCCGAGACCTCAAGCTTAGCAGTCGCATACGCTACCACTAGGCCACCGAGGCAGTCAAAAAAAAAGCAATTACGTCCTCATATCCATCATGTACAATACATGATGTACGAAAAACAACATATAATATGTTAACGCAACTGACATAACTGCCTTCGAAGCTTAAGTACACTTTTGGTCCTCGTATATTAATCTTCTAATCTTCTGTACATGGGTAAGTAACTTCGTTTTATCTATATCGATGGGAAAATATTCTGGAAATGAATCTTAGGTACATTAATTTATCCCAGAAACCACCATAGACCAGGGTCGATTATTTTTAAACCAAAAAAATAATGGTAGGATGAAACCTGTTAAAAATGGACGAGAATATAACAAAAGTGAAAGGAAAAATAATTTACGGGCGATCTGAGGTCGGGAAGTGGAACGGGGTGAGGTTTTAAGGGTAAAAAACGGTGTATCTCGATTTCCGGCAAAAGTACAAGACCTATGGAAAAAAATAAATGACAAAGTTGTAGGTTAAAAAGAGACCTACAACTTTTGTGATTACATTTTTTTCACATAACCTCAAAATTTATGTGAAAAATTCAAATAATCAAGTTTTTGGATTTTAATTGTTACATTATGCAAAAAAAAAATTTTTTTCACGAAGTTTGGTGAAAACTTACCTTTTTATGTCCTAAGACAAGACATTGTAATTTTTATGATTTGAAATATTTATTTTTTCACTTTATTTTGACTTAATATCGAAAAAACTCTAATTTTCAATCGAAAATTCTCGCGTCAAAATATCAGCTTTTAAAAAAAGTCGGGGAGTTTTTTGTTCGTTAAAATCTCTTCTTTTTGATAATGTACAAAAATTTATACATTACTATGGTAAATGTTCTCAGAAAATGCAAAGAAAAGAAAAAAACTGGAATCCGAATTTTTTTTATTTGATTACTATGTACAATATTGAGCTATTTAGTAAAATTTATACTTAATCGGGATACACCGTTTCTTACCCTTAAAAACTCACCCCCTTCCACTTCCCGACCTCAGATCGCCCGTAAATTATTTTTCCTTTCATTTTTGTTATATTCTCGTCTTTTTTTAACGGGTTCCATCCTATTATAATTTTATTTCACTTTTTACCATTTTCAAAATAATTGACCCTGGTCTACCAGCATACTAAATTTAATAAAAATTGTTGGAGCCGTTTCTGAGATTCACATTATGTATATACAAGAATTACTCGTTAAAGGTATACTATTACATTACATTACATAGGCATACAAGTAATTCAATAAGTTTGTAAACTCGCTGACTCTTTGCTGTGTAACAATCTAAACACTCGTATCATACGGTACCAGGTTTATAAAAAAATATTGCGATGAATGTAATCATTTTCTTTTCATTTGGGTTTCATTTCTTTTTCAGTTCAAATAAAATTAAATACATCCTATGGGCGTTATGTAATTAACCTCTACTGACTGTAAAATTAATTTTAATCCTCTTATCCCCGAAGCTCATTATAATAATGGCATTTAACTTCAGTCGAATGTAATAATGTCAAATCTCGGAGCGATCGTATGTTATATGAAAGTACTGCCCAAAATTTTAAATGAAATAAGTTTGAGTTCAATGTGAGGCTGGTGGTGATCGGCTTTTGTTATTATGAATGAATGCTCCACTGTATTTTCTAACAAAAATATTGTTTATTATTAATTTAGGTTAATTTAGGTTAGTTAGTTAGGTAATGTCAAATACTTTTAGCTGTAGTGGTAGCGTAGTGGTAGCGAATGCGACGCTATGCTATGCTGTGCATAGGTCTTATGTTAAATGGGATTAGTTTATAAATAGAAGGCGTTGTGTAAAATAAACCATAAAAAACGATAATTATCATTCTTGTCATCATCTTATACAATTAAATTAAAATAAAATACTGATTACGAAAATTAAAGAATAGACATGTGAGAACTATCATAAAAGCAAATAAATAAAAAAAACTGAACGTTAAAAAATAAAAACACAAAAAAAATTGCTTGGTTGGCTGCTTGGTTTAAGCGGTCGCCACACCGCTTTCTACTGCGCTAAGTGTTGTGGGTTCAATCCCAAGAAAACATGGGACAACACTTTGTGTGATTCAGAAATTGATGTTCTGAGTCTGGATATTCATTGTGTCCATTTCATGTAGGTTCGTTTGTGAAGTCCCGCGCGACACAAGATTCCTAATGCGGAAGTTGTTTTTTAAAATAAAAAAAACTTATTTAGTAGGTAAACAATCAGAAATAATTTGTTTGAATAGCTAGTTTTCTGAAGTGTTTTAGGAAATACTTGTTCCGGATTTTTGTAGCTCTTTGATTTAACCTGCACATCGATCTGGGCAAATAGAATTGGACCGCTATTTGAGTTTCAAGGGTCGTTGTTGACCGTTGCTATTTGAACAGGGTAGATTATCTCGTGACACACTGTTTTATTTATAATTGTCCAATACTATTTTTTTTATGGCATAGGGGGCAAACGAGTAAATGTATCGCCTGATAGTAAACGATTACTGTTGCCCATGCACACCCGTAACACTAGAGGCGTCACAAGTGCGGTGCCGGTCTTTGGGGGATGGGGAGGGGGCTAGGGAGGTGTTGGGGTATGGACCTCCGGTATCCTCACTCACTCGGTAAAACACAGCGCAAGCGCTGTATCACACCGGTTTTCGTTGAGACCGTGGTATCACTCCGGTTGAGCCGGCCCATTCAAGCCGAAGCGTGAGTCTCCCACGGCAATAAGAATTCAGATTTTATTAGAAACTATTCATAAAATGCCTACTCTTTAACAGCTTTCGAAAATAATCTAAATTCTAAGCATGAAAGATACTTAGATATGTCTACTTAGTCTTAGAAAACTGAAAGCCATAGATCGACACAAGGAGGCAGTAGATTTTGGTGTTTTCATCTAATTTACCTTGACAATCCAATACATTCTGTGGCGTATATTTATCACTCCATGATTTTCGTGAATGTCACTTAGTGTCTTAATTAAAGGAATGATTTTGAATTTGAATCTAATTCTTCGTTTTGAAATTTCTTGCTCTTTTACTTCTGAATATTGGTTGAGGTTCTACCTAACCACAACCAATTTTCACTCCTAAATGTGTCTACCTATCGCCGTCTACTGCTAAACGATGTCTTCCCCAAGGAGCGTTAACCATTCTGGTCTTGGGCTTTACGCGTCCATCCGCCACCAACCACTTTCTTCAAATCATCGGTCCATTGAATATTTGTATCTCATAAACCAACGTCTAAATACAATATATGGCTGTGTGTCCCGTACAATATATTTATAATACTCTAAAAGTATTGATACCCAACATTGACAACTAATATCCAATATTCGAATGAATATTTGTTTCTAAATAGAATTTAAACCGACTGTGACTGATTTCAGGCTTTAATTTTAATTATAAACTTCTAATACTTTTGTTTTCCTTGTGGTATATATTTCAACTATCGGTGAGACACTAATGAAATAAATAAATAAACATTTCGGGCATCTAACGGGAATAGATGGCTGGATTCGTGGGAGAGCTATGCTTCGGCTTGAATGGGCCGGACCACGGTCTCAACGAAAACCGGTGTGAAATAGCGTTTGCGCTGTGTTTCACCGAGTGAGTGAGGATACCGGAGGCCCATACCCCAACCCCTCCCCCATCCCCCAAAGGTCAGCAACGCACTTGTGACACCTTTGGTGTTGCGTGTGTCCATGGGCGGCGGTAATCGCATACCATCAGGTGATACGTCTGCTCGTTTGCCCACTATTCAATAAAAAAAAAAAATCCCAAAACTAAGCAGAGCTTCTATTATAGGTACTAGACAACGGATAATAATCTATATATTTTGTTTTATAACGCTAAGAAAACTGTGAAACAAATACTTGCAGTTCATACAAACATTTGGTGCGTCCCGGGAATCGAACCTGCACAACAGTCGGATACGCTACCACTGCGCCATTGAGGCAGTCAAAATTATAAGAAATTAGAAGAAATTGTAGAATTTCAACAAGTTACCGGAATGCTTGTGATTCATATAATATAATATATAATTGAGTCGGTTTATATAAATGTTTCCTTAGCAATATAATGTATCGGATCCTCTGTAAAATTTGATGGCAGAATTTTAACGCCTTTACGCCTTATGTCGAAGTGCACCTAATAACTCCATTGAATAACAATACATATTACAAGTAAAATCATATTGTACATCAATTTGAATAGCACTCATGACAGTTCTTACCTCAACAAATATAGTTTATATATGAAAATCTGTAATTTTTGTAACAGATTATTAAAGATATTCTTTCATAGCATTTGGAAAACAAACCTCAAAATACATAATAAAATCAGGAGGAGATTCTATTGTGTGATAATTTAAAAAAAAACCTATCACCTCTGAATGCTTCGTTCGTTGGACTACACGACCACAGAATAAATCACTTTTATACAAAAAACTCGTACATTTCATTTGAACATCTGGGTTCTCCCAGGAGGCTGGTAGATAAATGGCGTGAGGTATAAACCCTCAGACGCGTGACCTGTGCTCCTGTCGTTGTAATAATATGTTCTCCGCTTAATAGATTATTTTTTGAGTTATGAGGGCTCGTAATTTGGTATTTTCCTTTATTTTCTTAAGGTTCCAATTCCCTTAGGTAAATATCTTTACATACAAGTTATTAAACAAAGACCCCCCGCGTTTGTTGGCCTACGATACCTAAAGTTAAAAACTACGTAACGGATTTTAGTACAAATTTCACCAAAGGACGTGTTATTTATGAGTTATACTCTACTAAAATATCAATTTTAATACCCTCGCTCGGCGAATGGTGGGCTGACGGCTTCTAAAAGATCTGGCGAAGACCAGATCGCCAGTAATGGCACTTTTGACTAAAATGGCGCGAGATTGTTTATGCTTTCATAAATCCATTTAAAGCTTTCCACAAAATTTACAAAGAAACGTAGTATCGTTATGAATTAAATTTATTAAAATAATTCAATTATCTATTTCAACAAAACAATGTTGTATTCAGTGTTGCGTGTATCGATTTCGCTGATCAGAATAGGCTACACTATTGAATACACCTATGCTATATACTGATTTTTTTAGTTACAAATCGGATGAGTAATTAAGAAATAAGTACCGATTGATACTCATACAATTAAAGCAATCACACTAAAATCAAAATCGCCTCCAAATATTGCAATACTTTAAAAGTAGGTATACTCAAACATATTTCCATTATTTTATTTATAAATCTCAGAAATCAACAGCAGGTAAGTTTTCTCATTGAGTAAATCCAATTGCCTTTACCTAAAGAAATTATTGCCTAAGTAATATAGTTTATTTATGTGGGTTGTTGATTACAGAGCCAATTTAGTGTAGCACTCACGATCAACCGCAGACGAAACGAGGGTAGTGGTGAATTAATGCGTGTTACGCGTTTTCATACGACAAGAGGAACCCAATGTTTACCTAGAGCTCGAAACATAAAATACATCATTATGGTATATATTGAAGGAGTATTGTATAAATACCTGTAAAGAGAAAAAAGTAGGTAAGTTATTTTACTAAACGATATCGAAACATAAAGGAGGTTCTCAATTCGGTTGTATTTTTTACTTCTAACTACTTCTTCTTCTTCCTAGCCTTGTCCCAAGATTATTAGGGGTCGGCTACTAGTTCCACCTGTTTTACCTGAATATCAGTTTTTCCACGAAGCGACTGGCATAAGACCTCCGCAACCCTGAGGTTGAACTGAATTCGAAGATTGAAACTAGCATCAGTATATTTGAGAGCACTGACTCGATTACCAAAGTTTCATGGCAACCGGGACCTACGGCTTAACGTGCTCTCCGAGGCACGGGCAGAACACCGCCATTTTCCATACTCCGGGCCGGTAAATAAGAATTTCATATACGAAAAACACGATACATCACTTTGGCCCGACTCGGGAATCGCACCCGAGACTTCTTAACTGGTAGTTGCATACGCTAGCCACCACGTTAACGAAGCAGTCCAGGTCAACGAACTTCTAACTACTTAATGGCTAGAAATATCATAAAAAGTGACAGTGATAAAGTTTGAATTAAATCATCAGTTTATTGCAGTCCATGGCTAGACATGGGCCTCTCCCGTTGCACGCTTCTCTAACCGATTTTGGACTTTTCGTCTCTTCTCTTTTTCAAATCTGAATTCGAAAGTCTAAAATAAAATACTTACAGTAAATAGATAATGTTCGCTCTACATCGGTTTCAAGTTTATTATAACTAAGTATAGGATACTGCCAAGTATTGATAAGAAAATTTAAAAAAAATACACATTTTTTGTATCAAATCATAGTTCAAGTTTGCTTATAACAACCAAGACATATTTAGGATATACAAGATGTAACTAATATTAACAATAGTATTAGTTTTTGGGTACTTTGGACGTGAAATGTTGTGTGTCTGTTTGTCGTATATGTTACCGAGAAATCAGTCTTTCGATATTAGATTTCTCACTTTCTAATTTTTCTAACTTATCTCGCTTATTGTATTTTACAAGTTAGTAGAACTATGCTGGTTGCACTTACTTATGCTTTCCATCAGTCAGATTAGAGTCATTTTGGCCATACATAAAAAAACATATTGTCTGTTGTCCAAGTTCCGCATAAAGTCTTTTGTTTACGTAGTCTTGATACTTTGTTAATCTGGTCAAAGCTGTTTTAAAATAATATTTATTACATTTTGTTTTTCTTTGTAAAGAGCATTTTTTTTCTTTTGTATATGTAACACCACACGTTGACTCGGATAAATTTCGAAAGGATATTCCTGGAACCCCGATTTACCTCGGGCCACTCCGGCACCCGAGTCGGTGCAGTACTTGTGATTATTTTGTTGCTCCTCAGTGAGATAGAACCCACACCAATCACACAATCAACACAATAGGAAGCGTTGAGTTGACCGCTTAAATCATTCGTGAATTCAATTGTTAAATTAAATTTTATCCTGTTATTAATAGTGCATCAATAGTGTGGTCATATTATTATGTCTGAAAAGCGTGGTATAGTAGGTATTTAAATCATCATTATTAATAGTATAAATTATAAAGTTTCATCCAAAACGAAACCTGCTTTGCTCCGTATATGTATTTCAAGATACGATGTAGGTATGTTATGTGTTATGTTAGGTGCCTCGTTCCCATAACTTTAAAGCGCGGCCTTTCATGCATGAAATGAAAGGAAATATTTCATATACGAATTTCCGTACCGTGAAATGTCTAATTCAATTAGATATGCACTCCCCTTAATTGTTTCTGCGCGTGAAAATGATACTATATTTGCTGGTTCGTTATAAAGAGCATTTTAGTTGCACAAAAACTGATACAAATATGCAACAATGAGGCTTTCACGACTTTTTTTAACTCTGCCACAAAAGACTATATTTCGTTATACTTGTCTTGTTGCATAATTTTATTGTGTCAGGCTTTTATAGGACAGGATCACAGCAAAACATTTTTTTCATATTTAACACAACACACAATCGATTGCTACGTTATTTTATTTTAGAACTTTTCCTTACTTAAATATACAGCAAAATATTCAAATTATACGTTTCAGTTAATGACTATTGAAAATGAAATAAGCCATACGTTTCATTTACAATTTACAAATATTTTTTATGTTCAAATAACAAAGTAATTAAGAAAATGAAATTACTGTAGATATTCGAAGAGAATATATTAATTGACCAAAACTTTACAGTCCAACAACTACGAAACAAAATCCATCTCAAATTCGCTACATTTCGTTTTAAGTCGTGAATAAAACTTTAGGAAGAATTCAATGCCCTCTAGCCAGATGGCGGGACGATTTACGTAAGAGAGCTGGCAGCGACTGGATGCAAAAAGCAACAGACCGGGCTCTGTGGTGTTCCTTGGGAGAGGCTTATGTCCAGCAGTGAATTGCAACTGATGGTGATGAAGTATTCAATTACATTCGTCACACTTTATTACTGTTAAGAATAGGCTACACTATAAAAGTTTTAGAAAGCAATGCGATAAATTTAAAGAAAATTCTCTTTGGAAAAGAAGTTCAAACGACTTCAGTTATTTATGTGATTGCGTAAATAATGCATATTTATGCAATAGCAGAAAATTGGGCAAGCAATCGCGGTTCATTAGTTAGTATTTTTTTTTGAATTTAATTGTCTGTGTCCGGAACTTTGAAATCGAAATTTTGAAGTTATCAAGACAATTAAGTTACTCTAAATTTTTGAAGAGAATATATTAATTGAGAAAAACTTTACAGTTCATCAACTACAAATCTAAATCAAAATCATTTTATTTCACGTAAGATCGCGAACTTTAGTAAGTATTCAATTACATCCTTCACATTTTGTTACTATTAGGACTAGGTTACACTCACTTATTTTTTATTGTTTCTACATGTACATTATACAATCAAATTGACGTAACCGAATTTATCTTTTGACTGCCTCGGTGGCGCGAGTGGTAGCGTAAGCGACTGCTGTGCTTGAAGTCTCGGGTTCGATTCCCGGGTCGGTCCAAATGTTTGTATGATCTGCAAATATTTGTTTCGAAGTTTGGGTGTTTTCTATGTATAATATGTATGTATTTACAAAAAAAAAGTATGTATGTATTTATATCAGTTGTCTAGTACCCATAACACAAGCTCTGCTTAGCTTGGGACTAGATGGCGTTGTGTGTTAAATTGTCCAAAATATTTATTTATTTTATTTATTTATTTATTTATCACATTGTGAAAAGTTCATCATCATCATCATTGTATCTCTCAAGGCTCTTAACAACAACTGATCCTGTGCAGCATGCATCCAACGGTTCCCCAACGCTATTTTTTTTTATTTTATAGTGGAATAATTAAGTATTATTTAATTAAGTAAGAAAGTTTCGTTGATGAATGTATTTCTATAAGTTCCACCAAGTGTCGACGATTCAGAGCATAAATTATATGCCTACAAAGTTTGAGTTAAGGTAGAAGTCCTTAACGGACTAGCGGGGATTTTGGGCATTCCTGTATTTTTTATTTTTTTATAAAATTATTCTATAGAGGCTACAGGCGGCCAAATGTGGCACCGTTTTGGCGGAACACAGCTTACGCTGTGTACATACACAATTGCGTACGAGCCATGTGTGTACTACAGTACGTAGTCTATGCTCTTGTTTAAAAATTAAAGTACCACCACGAAATTTGTCTTTGAAATTAGTCACGGATTTAGCCGTAAAAGCATAACAGACAAACAGAGTTACTTATTAATTCGAATAACTATTTTGGTGCCAACTTTTTTAAACATTTAGTTATGCAAATGTTTTTACTAAATCTCATATGGTGTGTCCCGGCTTTATATATAAATGGTTCCAGACTTCCAAGTTTTAATTAAAACAGAGCGAGAATTTGTTAATGAATCTTAATTATATTTTATGAATTAAATTGTGTATAACTGGACGTTCAGGCGGTTTTATTAACGGTAGAGATTTAATGCGATTGTTATTAGCTTCGTAATTAATTGTAGTTCACTTATTTTTAGAAAATAGTAAAGTTATAATTCTGAGATTATCACAAACAATTGTTTTAAAAAAAACTTAACTGTTAATTAAGTTTAACGGGTGTGGTAGAACTTTAGCTTATGTCATAATTTATATTTGTTCATCACCAGCCTGTCACAGTCTAAGTAAGTAATTATAAGTGATATTATTACAAAAGACCTGGGACACATTAAAAAGGAAGACACTAAGAACCCTTAAAAACTTTGACAAGTGTATATAAGACAGGAAGGAGTTCAAACGCCCTCTACCATTGATGCCCTTTCGGAAAGTGCAGTAATCCTATACCTTTGCCCTTCGTTTACTACCTAATTATTTTACTAATTAATAATTACATCCTCAGGCCACTATCCATCTGGCAAGTTTGGACATCTCATGAAAAAAGTTGATACACCTAATTGTGAAACTTGCGGAGTCCTTGATGATGTCTAACACTTGCTAGTTAATTGAGTAATATAACTCGAAATATAACTTTAATGTGTACGATGTAGGACTTTTTATCACTATCGTAAGTAATCCTCCTTTTATAAATATAATAAGGAATAAAAAAAAATAAGAAATCCTAATACAAATGCGGCAATAGACCTATTTGAGATATTTCCACAACATTGACTTCCTCTGTCTCCAAGGTAGTTAGTATCTAGGAGCTAACATATTACTTTTTAATAAAAGCCCCTAAATTAATTAAGGTTATAAAAAAAAAATACGGCCAGCATTTCACTCGTTAGAGTGATTGATTGAAATACAACGCGCTGATAAAACGATAAATCTAAAAATATAAGTAATGTGCCCTGACCTATTGATATACAAGGTGTCTCAAAAGAAATTTCATATTTAGTGGATTGATTAAAAAAAAAGGAAGCGGTATATAGAAAAAATGTTTATTTATTGTTAAAATACACTTTTTGGGAATTCATTTCTTAAAAATAATATCGTCTAAATGTAAACCCTCACGTTGTTGGCACTCATTTAATCGAACAGTAAAATTACTTATGACTGCTCGACAGGTGGAGTGAGGGATGGCTGCCATTTCGTGACGGATATTTTCTTTCAAATGCGCAAGTGAAGTTGGTTTATTGGCGTAAACTTTAGATTTAAGATAACCCCATAGGAAAAAGTCCATAGGGGTTAAATCTGGGCTACGTGGAGGCCAATTTATGTCACCTCTCCGGGAGATCAATTTTCCTGAGAAAATTTCACGAACACGTGGCAGAGATATATTGGACGTGTGTGAAGTTGCTCCGTCCTGTTGAAACCATGTTCTTTGGTTATAGCCAGGAAAGTTTTGCAGTTCAGGTACCAAGAAGTTGTCTAACATCTCCACATAACGCTCTGAATTCACTGTAACTGTACGCCCCATTTCGTCTTCAAAAAAGTAAGGGCCGATAATTCCTCGCGCCGACATGGCAGCCCATACGGTCACTTTAGGCGAGTGTAGGGGTTTCTGATGTTTGCGTTTCGGATTGGCTGAACTCCAGTAGCGGCAGTTTTGCTTATTTACGTGGCCATTAAGATGAAAATGAGCTTCATCCGAAAACAAAATGTTGGTAAACGTTGAAAATCGCTCAATCATCTGATTTACGAAATTAAGCCTCTGACCGGCATCTTGGGGCTTTAATTCTTGCACCAATTGAATTTTGTAGGGGTGCAGCTTTAGATCTTTGTGCATAATGCGATGTAATGATGATCTATGCACATTTAAAGCACTCGCGCGCTTCCGAATTGAAAGGCTCGGGTCGTCACGTACAGATTGATTAACACTCTCCACATTTTCTACCGTTCTTGATGACCTAGGTCGCCCGGATTCTGATTTATCCAGCGTTGATCCAGTCTCTTCAAACTTTTTAACCCAATGTCGAATGAGAGGAAGGCTTGGCGCATCATTTAAGTGGCGAAAACCTCGAATACTGCAGAATTTTCTACGCGCGAAAGTTGTCGAATCACCGTTCTTGTAAAACTCTCGCACGCACAACGCGCGGTCTGCTCCCGAGAAACGCTCCATAGCGACTGAATCCCCAAGAGCCAAGCTACCAATTGACATAACCCCCGCACCCCTCAAGTACGCAACGTTCACGCAGTAAGCTAAACAAATATAAAATTTCTTTTGAGACACCCTGTATTAACGCAGAGAATTTTTAGCAATCATGCTTCTTATGCTGTAAGCACTCACTAAAAATGAATTTTCCTATCCAGGGGGAAAGAAAGAAAGTAATGAACGGTTTCATGGAAATTCATCATTTTAAGAGCTATAAATATTTTTTTTTATTATTATATAGGGGCAAACGAGCAGCCGTATCGCCTGATGGTGAGCGATTACCGCCGCCCATGGACACCCGCAACACCAAAGTCGTCACAAGTGCGTTGCCGACCTTTTAGGAAGGAGTACGCTCTTTTCTTGAAGGTTTGAAGGTCGTATTGGTCCGGGAACACCACAGGCTCCGGCACAGCTCATTCCACAGTTTTACTGTGCGTGGCAGAAAATTTCGGGAAAACCGCATAATCGTGGACTGCCAACCATCTAGATGATGGGGATGAAATTTCTGTCGCGTAGGACGATGGCGGAAAGTATAATCGAAATAAAAAATAATCACGCAACCGAATGGATGGATATAGTTATGGATAGTAGTTACAAAGATTGATATGTACATAAATTCGGAACCAATAAACACTTTTATCTTAAACCACTGTATCGTTTATAAAAATCCTTTCAGCAATGAAATAAATTGTCAGCGAATAGAGTACTTTTTACCGCGATAAATAACATACACGAGAGAGGAGCCTAAAACTATTAATAAATAAATATGATAATCTTAGTTAATCCGATTACTGACACAAACCATCATAGCAATTAAGCGATATACACTAATGAGTTTTCCTCTGAGCTCTATGATTATAAGATTATCTCAGGTTTGATATACATGAACGATTTATCTCAGGATTTAATTAATTTATTGATTTAGATTAATTGTAGCCGGATTTACGTACCATGGCCAAAATAGAATTTCAAAGCTTTGCCAGCGGCTCTGTCCGTATGTATGTTGGTTATTGCGGTAAACAGTGGACAAGCTTCCTCAAGAATCAAAGTACCTCCATGCCAAATTTTATAGAAATCGGTGCAGCGGTTTAGCCGTAAAAGCATAAAAACAGAGAGATAGAATTAATATAGAATTTATAGTACTAGTATGGATTCATCACTTTTTTTATTAATAATGTTAAAAACGTACCCAAATATATCATTGAATGAAATCTTCAAAGCTTTACCATAGTTTCTTATTCGACTAAAAATATACAGGATAAAATACAATGTTTTTCACTTTTCTAAAAGATGTAGCTTTATATCCAGAACTAATTCGAATTCTTTCGATTCGATCAACCATTCACATTCGTCATACCTTACATCCGACTCCGACCGCATATTTGCGCTTAAAACGTTATTCGATCGAACGGGAATAAAGTCGCTGAACCGATTAGACGATTGTGTGCAGCGACCATAAGAAAAGAATATTGATTTTTTCGCAATATCCTACGAATGTTTTCGAATAGCCTAATGGTGAATATACATTTATGTTTTTATCATGGACGAATTCCATGTTTATGTAAGAGACATAGAGTGAAAATGGAAATTTGCAAAATTTTATACCATGTTCAGTATGTCGTTTTGTTGACGATATCAAATACGCATAATGTTTTAACTGCATTTGATTGAAATTCATTTGGCTTTTGTATCATTTTAATTTCTTTAAAATATATTTTTTTTTTTTTTTTTATTGAATAGGAGGCAAACGAGCAGACGCATCACCTGATGGTAAGCGATTACCACCGCCCATGGACACCTGCAACACCAAAAGCGTCACAAGTGCGTTGCCGACCTTTGGGGAATGGGGAGAGGGAATGGGGGAGGGGTTGGGGTATGGGCCTCCGGTATCCTCACTCACTCGGTGAAACACAGCGCAAGCACTATTTCACACCGGTTTTCTGTGAGGCCGTGGTATCACTCCGGTCGAGCCGGCCCATTCATGCCGAAGCGCGGCTCTCCCACGGAATAAATATTCACATAAGATTGCACTTCTAGAAGACAAGACTGTAAATTGTGATACGATTTTTCGTGTTTCGTTACGAATCCTTCACATAATTCCCGTATTGTTCAATTTTCTTCTATTATCCAAGCTGTAAGTCTCTGGAAAGCTCTCCTCTTAGAAAGTAAGACGTTTACCGACTGATTTACCTTTAAAAAATATAGTATTGTGTACTGTGCTGAGCTCTACAGAGATTTGTTGACGGAATCATCAGAATAATTATTTGTATTCATCATAGTGTGAGTATGTATGTGTTTTTACATTTTTGTATTTACTAGTGGTCGCTCAGAGGTCGAAATTCGAACATAATTCTTTTATTTATTTTTCTGTTAGTAATTTTTAGGATTCCTTTGTCTAAGGCTATTGCACACCTCTTTTTTATCAAAGTTTTCATCATGACTACTTTTAACATTCAGTATAGACCATAAATAATCATTTTTTTAGCTTGACTTCAGAAGATCGTTTTTTGTTTTTTGGAAAGACGGTCCCTATTTCATGTCATCCACATTTTTCCTATTTTTTTTTTGTTTTCATTACGACATAGACTGAAAGACGAATTTTAAACATCCTGTTTCTAAATGTGGAAGTGATTTAAGCTTTTACATTACTGTGACCATTCTCAAATGTAACGTAACGTTAAATTTATTAATAACATAAATTTTAGTTTAACCTGCATAAAGTTATACTATGAAAGCTTACTGCACCGTGCGCGCTTTTGTACTTTCATAGGGTTCCCAATTACCGAATATTCAGTACGAGAACATTGTTTCGAACTCTCACTAATTTATATAAAACTAGCTTTTTCTGGTGGCTGCGTATATATTAGTTATCGTGGTTTGTCCTTATTCAAGAATTTTATGGAAATCAGCGGAGCGGTGAGAACGTAACAGACAGACAAAGTTACTTTTGAATTTATAATATTAATATGAAAGTATGGATACGAATAGTTCTTCAAGCTGAGCGTGTATCTATAAGTGTGATGGGATTTTCAACAGGTTTGCTGAATTTGATAAGGGAAGTGAATTTAATACATTTACACAATTCCAATAGTTCAATTTACTTCTTATAAGTTACTTCATTATTTTATTTGTTATAGATGCCTATATTATAACAGACTGTATTTAATATTCAAATTCTATATGTCATCAAAATACGTATGAGAGAACCCTATTAATTAACGTAGTTACTGACACATCATGTTCAGCAAAATGTCTTTGTTAGAGAAAGCAATTTAATTAGGTTATTATAATTACTTGACGTAGTAATGAAATACAGTAAAAGGTCTTTATTCGCTCAATATACACATTGTCCGTGTCTTGCGTTGATGTCAATATTCACATAATTCAATTCAATATCAACGCCTTTAATAGTCCGATATATATATATTGCTAGAGGAAATACTTTCGACAATGAGGTTCCATTTCTATGTTGAAACGATATGCCTTGGTGAGAATAGGAATATAACAGTTTTTAAAGTTAATAACTGTAAATAGATTTTTTTTAAATAAAACAGTATTTAATAACAGTGGTACTTTGAAAGGAACCTTCCACTTTTAACCTCCAGAAAAGAATGCAAAAAATGTAAAACAAAATTGTGTTATTACTGTAAGAATTCGTGAAAGAAGAATTTAGGACAAATTAATAAAAAGTATATCAAAGGGCTTGTTAAAAGTTGCTTTTGGGCTTTTGGCAAATTGTAAAATAGTCATAAAACGGATTTCAAATGACTCATTGAAATTCAAATACATTTTTATTGTTCTATTATATCATTGGAAAAGGGATTTTTAAAGCATGCATGTTGAGATAATGAATAGTGTTTAAGTAAGCTTGAACATGTCATGGAGACAATACACAATGAAAGTTGCTCATTAATAAAGAAAAAATAAAGCACTTAGGTTATTTATCATGAAATAATAGTTCAGACTCTGCCTCGTTTGGAGCCAGACAGCCATGGGTAAGATATGTGACGTTATTTATTTTATGTGCCACTCTGCGCCAGTAATAAGAAGGACACTTCTGTTATTAAGACATTCGTACCAACATAATTATGTAAATTTGTAAAATAGCGTTAGAAGTTTTCTTACACTGTTCATAATATATTTTTAGGAGGCAACACTTATTTGTAACTGGCTTCATAAAAGAGGATATTTTGAGTTTGACTGAATAATGTAACAGGTAGCTAGCCACGTAATTTCTTCGATAATAATGAACGAAAAACCATTGTCTACATTATCTTTGTAAAACTTATTTATTTATAATACGATTTATACTATACATTACGCTTTTTGGAACTATTCTTGAAAACACAGATTACAGTAGAATCACAAGTAGGTAAAAGAATTTTTATTTTTATTTTTAATATTTTGGACATCTAACACACAACGCCATCTAGTCCCAAGCTAAGCAGAGCTTGTGTTATGGGTACTAGACAACTGATATGAATACATATATACTTTCTTTTTGTAAATACATATATACTTTTTTTTGTAAATACATACATATTATACATAGAAAACACCCAAACTCCGAAACAAATATTTGTAGATTACACAAACACTTGGTCCGACGCAGGATTTAGGACCCAATTTAGGTTATTATAGAATAATTGAACTTTCTGTTTAAAAATAGTATATTTATTAACAACAAACACAATATTATTCCAAAATTAATGTAATTTAAACGTAGTCTAAAAATAATACAACTTATAGAAAATACTTGCACGTATGTAACTATAGGTTAAAGTGCTGTAAAACATCGTCATTAAAAGAAATTACGTTTTAGACAGAGTGTTATTATTTACCTCCTAACTTCTTCATCACCGCCATGTATTATCGGAAAAGAGTCATGCCTGACTCGACCGGAAAACTAGCGTGAAGGGATTCCTTTGACGCTTTTCAAAGCGTGATGAAGCAGATAGAGGAAGCCAATACACCTTCTTAGCCAAAATGCGAGTGTTTCGAGTCGATTCTTTTTTTTATTGAATAGGGGCAAATGAGCAGACGTATCGCCTGATGGAAAGCGATCGCCGCCGCCCATGGGTGTCCATCACCAGAGGCGTCACGTTGCCGGCCTTTCAAGAAGGAGTATGCGATTTTCTTGAAGGCTTGAAGGTCGTATTTGTCCGGGAATATTTTATATTATATTTCTACAACCGCTTACGCCTATATTCTTTTATAATAATGGCTATCATTTTGTTTTAACCATATGTCTTAGCGTTGAAATAACGTCATTGTCTTTCATTTGTTAGTTTTTATAATGTTATATTTTTTATAAATGTCTTGGCTATGGGGAAAATATCTGGTACTAAGAAGTTAGATAATGCTATAATTAGATGGTTTTGGAACTATAATGTTAGAAATGTGTACGTAAACTTAGAACTGTTTGTGTTGATTAGAAAGCATTTTTTTACATAATACTAAATGTTATTGAAATAGTAAGCAGTGCAACTATATATTTATACAATCAATACTAGAAGGGAATTACTTTTTCGTTACTTTGATTACGTCTTATTTTAGAAAATAAAATATATATTAATATGAAAATAGTATGGAATTACTAACAATTTACTACTAGCTAAACTAGCAGTGTTATAATTATAGTTGTACTTTAATAATATTATATTTAAGTATAAATGAAGAGAATTATAGCAGCAATAGAAGTTCCGTATCCAGTTTTCTGATTTTATTTTAGTTGTACCAACACCATGAAGTAGGTTACTACAGCACCCAGTACCTGGAATTATTTATTAAATATTTAAAGCATTTGTAGCAGGATTTAATTGGCTATGCCTGAAATTAACCTAAATAAAAGAATGTGCCTCAGTTCAAACATTGTTCACACATTAAATCTACACGTGTTTGATATTATATTTTGAATATTCTGGTGTGTCGTAATGATTTTCCTTATTGAGGCCTGAATGAGATTTACCCTTTGAAAATTTGGTTATGTGTTGCGAGGTTGGGATGGCCAATTATGTATGTATATGTATATTGGATATAAATGTTTTTATCTAAGACTCAGGAAGGTGAAATCTGTTGGTATTTGACAAATAAGTTGACACTCAGTCGGTCAGGGGCTTTATCAGCAAGTGGTGAAAGTAGCCCTTTTATTTACTTATTATCTAGCATTTTATACTTGAACATACATTGACCAACTGTGGCTTGCAAGGTCTCAAAATCAATTGCATACCTAAATAAAAAAATTTAACAACAAAAAACCGACTTCAAATTCTGAACTAAATTGAAATGGGACCACACGGGACCACCAGCTTTCGAATAAGAAAGAATCATCAAAATCGGTACACCCAGTCGAAAGATATGACGTAAGAAAAATAAAAAAATACAGAACACTTTTTTGAAGTCGGTTAAAAAGAAAGGACAAGGAATTATATGCAATTGTAATAAACCTTAAAGATAAATTCCCTTCGCTGTTATAAGTCAATCAATACATTGACCATACATGGTTCCCAGAACACAAAATAGATATTACACTTACCGAAGCAAATAGATCAAGGGAAACTGTGAAGAATTTTGCCCCAGAAATGCTCATAGCTTTCTGGCACTGTTGACAGACAATTTGGACGAATGTCTTAGCTTCCTCAGAACCATCGTACCACTGGCAGGAGTAAGCAGCTTCCATTACTGATGAACTCTAGATAATATTTAGATTTTTAATCAAGAATATAAAACTTTTATAGGCCACATACCGTTACAACAGCGCCATCTATTGGAGACTATTCAAACTACGGAGTAACAGACTATACTCGTAGATTAATTACTAACCCTGTATGGCGATATAAAAATTATCGTCTCGATTAACATATAAACAACTTTGAAAATTCAAGCAAAGGGCCGCGGGCCGTCAGATATAATCCCCTCGCTTGGTCGGAGGATTCCCCCTTCGTCTTGAAGAGACACCCGTTACTCCACAAGTAAATTAATGTTTGCCCTTTGATGGGCTTGTTGATCTCGTGGTTTCTATTCCCACCTAGAGATCATTACGGACATCTAACACACAACGCCATCTAGTCCCAAGCTAAGCAGAGCTTGTGGTATGGGTACTAAACAACTGATATAAATACTTATATGCTTGCTTTTGTTTGTAAATACATACATATTATACATAGAAAACACCCAAACTCCGAAACAAATATTTGCAAAACATACAAACATTTGGTCCGACCCAGGAATCGAACCCGAGACCTCAAGCTTAGCAGTCGCATACGCTACCACTACGCCACCGAGGCAGTCTATGTATATGTGAAGTTATTGTTACTAAGTGAATGTATGCTCTAAATAGTTCAATATTACAGAATGCTAACCTCCTCAATAAGCCTGTTACCAAAGATGCAGAAGTGGAACACTTGTCCAAGAGTGTAGCTCAGGTACCCTATGGTACTAAATGCATACACATTGATACCATTAATCTGAAAGAATGCAAATAATGTTCAGAGAATTTCAAAGCAATGAGGAATTAGGAAAATAATAGCTATGGTTACCGGATCATTTTGACAAGTAAGTGCGCTTTCATTGAGGCAACTGCCCTCAAGGTACAATTGTTTAGCGTCGATTTCTCTTTCTATAATCGCTAAACCTTTAATTGCCTGTATTATTGGCTAACATTTCGTTTAGGTCACGTTATTCAGTGTTTCAATTTTGTCATTCTCATACATCATTTGAAATGCTTTGTTGCATTGTCTGCATTCGCAATGAGTATGGTGACCAATACTATTGGATTCTGCTTATGTTTTCCATCAGGCAGAGTAGAGGCATTTTGGCAAGGCCAAATATAAAAAAAGGAAAAATATTTTTTCTAGCCCTTATCATTCCATTCCCAATATTATTCCTAGTTCGATTCCTAGTTCAATTGGTTGGTTTACCAGAATATCAGTTATTCTAAGGCCGAACTGAATTGGAAGGTCAAACTTGTCGTCAGTATATTTGAGCACACTGACTTTACAATTACGATTACCATGGATGTTCATGGCATCCGGAATTATCAGTTTAACGTACTCTCTGAGGCACGGGCACCATCAAACCTATATATATATTTAACTCAGGTGGTTATTAAGTATTTCTTATAAGAAAAATCCAACAAAACTTCTGACCCAACCCGGGAGTCGAACCCTTCTAGATCGACAGTCTTCTATAAATGTAAACAGTAAATTTACCTTGTAAGTAAGGAGCCGAGACATAATTACGATAAACAGCATTGAAATAGCGGTCTCGAATCGATCGACCCTCTCGCGGTCGGCTAAACTTTACCTTATTCGTATCCTACAAAGTACATCCATGCCAAATTTCATTGAAGTTGGACAGACAGACAGGCAGACAGACATGGTTACTTTCGCATATATAATATAGGTACGGATTAACCTGCCTTTTCTGAATAAAATAACTGAAGAAACCTCTAGTTTACAGTTTATTTCCGTGGGAGAGCCAAACTTCGGCATGCATGGGCCGGCTCGACCGGAGTGATACCACGGCCTCACAGAAAACCGGTTTGAAACAGCACTTGCACTGTGTGTTCACCGAGTGAGTGAGGATACCGGAGGACCTACCCCCATCTCCTTCCTCATCCCCTAAAGGCCGTCAACGCACTGTGTCCATGAGCGGCGGTAATCGCTTACCATCAGATGATACGTCTGCTCGTTTGCCACATATTCCTATAAAAATAAAATGCTTATGTAGTATGATACACGGTACATACACCTTTTAGTTTTTTTTATTTTGTGTCTTACTGCTTGTCTATCTGTCTGTCTGCTAATCTCTGGAATGGCTGACTAGCTTTAGGTACAACAACAACCGCGGGTAACGCCGCGGCGCTCAGCTAGTACTCCTATATAAATATTCTAAAACTATTCTATGGGTGATATTTTTTTCGAGCGGTACTCGATCGTGTATTAATACCCTAAGAAGTGATGTAATTGTTAATAAATGTACTTGCCTTTGTCGCTTGATATGCCAGCAGAGTGAGTGTGATCGTCGAGACCAGCATATGAAACAGTAGGGCAGTTCCATACGTGTCACCAATAGATCCTACGAGTCTGTGAAACAAAAATGAGAAGATTATTTATTATTAAAAGACGCAATCAAGATAATGAGTTTGACATGTGTCTGTAGCATCGTAAGTGGTAGTGGTGTAGCATCGTAGTTCGCAGTTTCTTTGTTTGAAAGTTAATGTAATCGAGGTAACTAGTTAGCGAATCATTCCGTAGCTTTCTTTTCTTTTCTTTTTTTTTTTTTAAAAGATCTCTCCCACATTAGGAATAAACATCCTGTGTCGTGGGGGACTTTACAAACATACATGAAACGGACACAAAGAACATCCAGACTCGGGACAACAATTCGTGGATCACACAAAGTATTGTAGGTACCGCGTGGGATTTGAACCCACGACACTTGGCGCAGTAGCAAGCAGCATGGCGACCGCTGACACCACTTGGCCAACCGTGCAGTCATGAAGGATGATGAAGGAATTTTACTAACCTACTCAACTCTAATCGACTTTACTTATAATTTTAACTTATAATTATCGAATCAGGAAATTGCAAATCATAAGTTGTTTTATTTCTCTAAACATCAACTTTACCCTTACTTTTTTTTTTTATTTCATCCCGTATATTTAACACTTTTAAAATCTGCCGATGATACTAACACGATGGCTCAAGAATTCACTGTAACCTTATTAACACTTAACCTTCAAGAAAAGAGCGTACTCCTTCCTAAAAGGCAGGCAACGCACTTGTAACGCCTCCGGTGTTGCAGGTGTCCATGGGCGGCGGTAATCGCTTACCACCAGGCGAACCGTCTGCTCGTTTGCCCCTATATAATAAAAAAAAACTACTTATATATTTACTACTACTTATATTTATTTATACACGAGTGAAACTAATTTTCCCGCAGTGAAGACCCGGCAATTCCATGTCATCCACATAATTGATATTAAGAAAGCTCAGTCATGCCTATAAGGTCGCTGATAAGGCACTATATAGAATATATCATAATATAGAAATAGCAATCAAGAATTAGCAGAAAAAAAATTGAGGTAGGAATATGCCTTTCTACCTAACATTTACAAATATGCAAGCATAACATTTTAGATTATTAAATGATGGTATTTTAATAAATGGTTCTTATTCACGATACATGGACAAAAATAATACGTTTTGTTTTCGCTTTAGTTGGCTAAAATTATTTTTTGTATATAACTCAGACGTACAAAGTTTTAGTTATACATTTTTCCAGTAAACACATTAATATTTATCGTGAACCCATGGAGAATAATGCGGATTGACATATTTAATATACGCACGATATTCTGCGGCAAAAAACATGTTTCTTCAAATTTTACTCTGTTATGTTTGTAACATTTTAGTATAAATGGTATTTCAAATGTATTACTAATATCAAACAATGTTTGTGAATTAACAAAACATAACATACTATTTGTTAAATATCCTGATTTGTCTTGATTGCCCGTTTTTTTTATTTTCTGTATGATATTTACCTACTTTTTGAGAACAATTGCAGTATGCTGTAAAAATATTTTAGTTGTTTTTTATTTCTTCATAATTATTTTTAATCTATAAAAAAATATTTGGGTTTCATTTCACGTTTTGTCAATTTTTGTAGATACTTTACGATTTTCGGATCTTCTAACTAATTTAAGTAGAAGAACACGGTTCACTGCTATGCCTTAAGATATCTCTCAGTAAACCAAATATGTAAAACATACACAACAATCCTGTATTACTTTTACAAACTAAATTTATTTACTCATTAGAATATATTACCACAAACGTTGTAAAACTTACTTTCAATACAAATCCTAACTTGATTTCGCAAACTTTGGCAATGTTTGAGCTGCCAACGACTTCGGACCGTGGATTAGTTTAGGTCGTTCAAGATAGTTGTTTCTTCGGTGGTGGCCAGAAGACATTTAAGTTAGTAGTATGGTCTGTGTTCGATTAACAACGACCACTACGGCCTTCTCAAATTACAGTTTCAGAACTTGGTAAGGAAATACAAGGAACAATAGATAGTGTACGATTTATAAATAGTTTAGGACCAGGTGGCTTATATTAACTGTAATTACAACCATCATACCTAATCATAAGCCAAGCCATTTAACATAAGCTCACTTTGGATATAAATATACACATGGGCAAAACATATCCTCAAAGCACGACAGCGGCTCCTACTTATACTATTAATTCTTAGTTGCAATTTGGGAAATCAGGTTTCTTGGACGTGAGGCATCTATCCATCTATCCCGTTGCGGCATCTATCCCGCTTTTACCCTATAGATTTATCATCAAGCGAATGGTCTGGACAGTCGAAGATCGAAGTGTTACCGACTTTAGATGTTTCCTACGTATGTCTAGGCTTATTGCATTGGGGTTAAATATGAACAAATCTCTTTATTACCCTACTCTTAGTGACTCAAACTTCAGTAATGATTCTTTAATATTAATTCCTTATTCGCGATGAATGGTTGTTAATTAACAGTAATACATGCAATATTTCTGATTGAATGGTTATTGGCTCATTTAACGCCCATGCAACTTATCTTGTTGCGCCATAAATCGGAAGAGTCTGAGAACAGCTGTTATTAAATCATCAGGACCTCTCGAAGCGGCTGTCAGAAAATGCGGGCATACCATATCTTGTCTTCGTTTATAACTGTCAGTACTTTACTGTTGAGTTTTTTTTCTGTTCATTTCACAAAATGAGATGACTGTAATCCAAAGCCCTTTACTCTTGAGTTACAGGTTTCCATGATCGACGTTAGTCACTTAACATCAATTGGACGGCTATCCATTAGCCTCTTATTCCATAAAATAAATTACGAGTGTATTATGAATATTGTGTGCATGCAATGTTCATAACGTTAGTTCATTGTTATCGTTGCTTATTCTGTAGTTTGGTTTTATAAAATTGTTATTAAATATCAATAGCAATAAAAAATATCAATAAATTAACTTTGCAGATAAGTTTTGTCGGATGTTTGACTACAATAATTGTAGATTTACATTTAAAATCCTATTAATATTATGAACGCGAAAGTTTGTGAGTATGTGAATATATTTGTTGCTCTTTCTCGCTAAAACTACTAATGGATTTTGATGAAACTTTACAATAATATAGTTTATACATCAGAATAACATATAGGCTACAATTTACAAAAGACACTAGTTTCGCCTCGCAGCGTTGCCCGCTGTTATTGTCGTACCGCGGGTACCACCGCGGGGTTCAGCTAGTCATCTATAAAGATGATAGATACAAGATTCTAGATGAAACTGATAATGATGATGTTAAATCGTCCTTTTCAGACTTTGAAATCCCCGTACCAGGTAACTGTTATCTTAGCAAGTCAGGTTTTATGGAGACTCTATTCCATAAAACCTGTCAGAAATGTTCCACTTCATTATACAAAGAAATATTGAGTTCGTAATACGTTCATAATCTTTACTAGCTTACCTTACAACATGTTTGTGACGCTCCACCCAATATTTGATCGCCGACCTGGCTAGAATCTCTTGCTTCGCCGTCAAGTTATTAGGATTGTTAGTGGAGCCCGTAAAGTTCTGCAGTCTACCACCAGCGCCACGAAGCGTCATGCCAAAGTCTTGTTGCGTGGAATATATTCCTCGAATATCCATATCAACGGGATCGGGAACTTTTTCAGATTTATCTAATTAAAGTTAAAATCATATTCATATTATTATTCATTAAATAATGCGATAGCAATATTCGAGTAGATGAAATAGCAATACATATTTATTTTATAGAAATCTGAATACACCAGTAAACATTAAATGAGCCTTATGGAAAGTTTCAAATTTATAGAAATGGGACTAATTATTCTGTGCCCAGATTGAAGTCTCTATACTAGACCGTGTTGGGGAGGAATGAGGCTGACTTCAGCTGTTATTCTACTGGCCATAAATTTTGTAGCTCTGTTTTATATACGTATTTAAAGGATTGAAAGTTAAAACGTTACAAAATAAATATATAGTACAATTTTCAGGCCAAATATATTTAAATACTTTACTTCTTAAAAAAATCTACAATTAGTGGATACTATTGTGTAATTGCTGAACACCTGACTCTAGTTGTGATCAGTCTGCTCACTATATCCTCTGGTAATGTAGTCTTTGATACAATTAACGTAAATATTATGGCTGAATAGCTCACAAATGACATATGGGTCGGTATACTGTGGGGACTATGCGCATCTTGTGTTAACTGCTGTTAATTTTCATGTGTTTATTCGGTTTTATTGTACATACTATAGTAATCAAAAGTAGCTCCAGTCAAGACCCATAATACTTCAAGTTCGTGTACTTCCATTTTAAAAAAAGGTGTCTGCCGATTTTTTTTAATGTCTCCCAATTTGCTAAGTAGGGAAGTGCACTTATTATTATACCGACTTCTCCAGTTTACTTCTGATTAATTTTATTGTGGGTTTCAAGACGGTTTCATTTTTTCCACGATTTCCTGAGTGTGATAATTGGGTGTGTTCGTGGGTCGCTACTGTTGACACTGGTGTACAGGAGCTATAGTCGTGGGTGTGTGAGCGGGATTAATCCTATGCTCTTAGTATATATTAAACTAGCTGCCCCACGCAACCTCGTTTGCGTCTTCTATTGTCCGTAGCGTATAAAATTTTCCCCATTTTTGAAACATTCTTCATTGGTGCTCCGCTTCTATAAGTATTAGCGTGATGATGTATATAGCCTATAGCCTTTCTCGATAAATGGACTATCCAACAATGAAATAATTTTTCGAATCGGACCAGCGGTTACTGAGATTGGCGAGTTTAAACAAACAAACAAACTCTTCAGCTTTAAATATTAGTATAGATATAAATTTATTAAGGTAATGGAAGAATGGAGTATAACAAAAAAGAAACCGACCATATTAGTTTATTTGGTAAATATTCGAGATAGTAATTCATAAGGTACCTGTAGATGAAGCTCGGAATAGTTCAGCAGTATTAGGTCTGTAAGTATCCAAAGAAGCGCTTAGTTCCATAAGAGGTTTCATGATCGCCTTCAGATGCTGTAACTGCTCGCACGCAAAGATCAGCCAAGAACAGAACATCACGTCCATTAAATTTGCTATTGCCATGGAGAAGAGAAGCCAGTATACCTGTTTAAGTGAAACAACTTATTAAACTTTAAAGCAATCTCCCTTGTCGCTTTTTAAAGGTGGAATAATTTGAAATTGTGTAACGATTTTCAATGTTAGAATATTGTAATGAATTGAATGAATTAGTAATAAATAGGCACAAGATTTCTCACGCCAATTAGTGATTACTAATATATGTGAGGCTCCTTTCAATATATGATATTCTCTCTCTGTGTACCAATTTAGTTAATGTCACCATTGTTTTTTTTCAAGTCACAGAAAAGCAATTTTGAAAACAGGAAATATTGCTATGGTAAAATATAGAACATACGATTTTTAACAAATAAAACTTAATTTAATGAATACTCATACGTTTAAAACTAGTTTTAGTAACGGTAAATAATACATAAGGCCCTTTTAGCCCATGAAACTTATAAGGTGATTATATCAACATTATCAGCCTATCACCGCCCACGGCTGCAAAAACGACTCTCCAACTGCACGCCACTTAGTATAAAAACATTACATACTTGGTAGTAAAAAAATATCAAGTCCCTGGATCATGTTCAATAACCGTGGGAGAGCTATGCTTCGGCATGAATGGGTCGGCTCGACCGGAGTGAGACCACGGCCTCACAGAAAACCGGTGTGATTTAGCGTTTGTGCTGTGTTTCACCGAGTGAGTGAGGATACCGGAGGCCCATACCCCAACCCCTCCCCATCCCCTTTCCCATTCCCCAAAGATCGGCAACGCACTTGTGACGCCTTTGGTGTTGCGGGTGTCCATGGGCGGCGGTAATCGCTTACCATCAGGTGAAGCGTCTGCCCACAATTCAATAAAAAAAAAAAGAAAAGTTTATTTATTTGCAAAGTCATTGCAATATAAGACAGGATTAACTATTTATAATACAAGGATGGATATTATTTTTTAACAGGCACAATGTTATACTGAGAAACAACTGTTTGAAATACCCATTTTCTCAGAACCTGCCTCTAAGGGATATACAAGCGTCTAAATTACAGATAGAGTGTTAGCTTTTGGAAGATAAAAATAGTTTGAATGTCACAGCTTGTTTCCTTAGGGAGTATTTTGTAGCATAGCACAGTGTATGTTTCGAAGATTTCCTCTTTGTGTCTTTTGTTGTTGCTTTCTTGGAGGAAAGATTTCTGAATTATGAAAAATATACGTACCATTTCTGATATAAAGAATGTTACAATACATACATGAACAATATATTTAAAAAATATATATAATTCTAAGTATTCAAACAATCAAAGTACTTTTATGTAACAGTGTTTTAAACGTTAAATAAATAAATATTTTGGACACAACGGCATTTAGTCCCAAACTAAGCTGAGCTTATATTATAGGTACTAGATAACTTATATAAATACATGAATCCTTTTTTTTGTAAATACATACATATTACACATAGAAAACACCCAAACTTCGAAACAAATCGTAAGTTTATATTGTTAAATTGCATAACCTTTAATCGTATCAAAGCTAAGTACAGAACTGGCGTGACGTAATCAATTTAGCCGTTTTCTATGGAACAGCAATAACATAAACACTCAATTTACAAGACTACTACACGTAGTGTACTCAAAATTAGCTTGGTCACGCGACGTTGGTAGGAAAACCTTTTTCAGGAGCTCAAGCTTCTACTTAAGTTTTCACTTAAACATGTTGTTTTACGATTGATCGACTAATTTTTTAAATATTTTATCCTGTCTGCCAATGATATAGCGAATTACGAAAAAGTTACAATTTATTAAAAAAAAAACGGTAAATTAAAAGAGGCCTTCTAATTAATTAATATCTTATGAATTAATTTATATTTTTAGTAAAATTTTCTTTGATTCGTCTTTTAGTTTAATACGGAAACGTTTGACTACTATGTAAAATGAAATAATATGGATGCAGCAAATCTAAAAATACATTATGTTATTCAAACAGATAAATAATCAAATTTGAAATCGAATAACAACGTTGATTAAAAATAAACAGAAGATAAATAATAATATTTTCTGATGCTCCGCGGAATTTTAATGTAGTCCATATTAATGGCCAGAGTATTGCTGCTGGCTACCTTTAATTCTAACAACATACACGCCATTTTATAAAATATGTACAACAAACTTCTCACCTGAAACGCGAAAGCAATAATGTACATAGAACCTCCCATAGCGTTAAAAGGATACCAGGTCTTCAGGGGTAGTCTTGGAGCTGGTTCAGTCAAGGTATCATTGGTTTCCTTATTGGTTATCATACGGACTGACTCACCGAAAAATGTTAGGGTTACCCAGCCTGTAACAAAGATGTAAAATTAAAAACATTCATGCACTGGAAATTGGAAATATCGTTCCTAGTCAACAATATTACTTAATATTTTTTTAACTAAACCTTTAATGTTGACTGCCTCTGTGGCGCAGTGGTAGCGTATTAGACTGCTGTTCTTGAGGTCTCGGGTTCAAATCCTGGGTCGGACTAAATGTTTGTGTGATCTACAAATATTTGTTTCGGAGTTTGGGTGTTTTCTGTGTATAATATGTATGTATTTACAAAAAAAAAGTATGTATGTATTAATATCAGTTGTCTAGTACTCATAACATAAGTTCTGCTTAGCTTGGGACTAGACGGCGTTGTGTGTTAGATGTCCGGAATATTTATTTATCCGGAATATTTAATGTGTTAAGAGGAATGCTGTTGGAGATATGTATCAAATTAGGAATTGTAATTTTTTGTTCTTACTCACAATGTTAATCTATACTAATATTATAAAGCTGAAGAGTTTGTTTGCTTGTCCGATTTGGATTCTTTCAGTGTTGGATAGTCCATTTATCGAGGACGGCTATAGTCTATATAATATCACGCTAATGCTAATAGAAGCGGAGCACCAATAAAGAATATTTCAAAAACGGGGGAAGATTTTCACGCTGCGGGCCATAGAAGACGCACACGAGGCTGCGTTGGATCAGTTAGTTGTTTATATTTATTAATGTTGTATTAGGTGTGGCTTGAATTGGTAATTGATAACATCTAGAGTAACAAATAGTATAATTACTTACTAATAACGGATAGCACAGTCATTCCGCAGATAAAGTACAGAAGTCTCCTCATCTTGGTAAGCGCTATCTGGTGATAGCGAGCATCGGACTCCGTAAATAATGGGTGGCTGTTTGATTGGTTCCATACGGCCAACGTTCTAGGAAAACATAATAAAATATGTATACAAATAACTTTGTTACATTCTAGAATAAAACTAACTTCCACTTAATATAATTTACTTAAATCCTGAATGGTTTCGCCATATGGTATTATCAAAGGTTACAGAGGTACAAGTGAGTTTAATTGTAGAAAGTATTTTATCAATTTCTACCAATTATCAACAAGTCAAGAGTATAAATAAAATAACGTTGTGCTTCTCCATAGCACGCTACACAATATCCTCGTCTATCTTAGATCAAAGAACAAGCAATCAGAAAATTCCGATGCAACCCATATTTGAACTCTGTATTTATCCTTTAAAACTGTTACTTATGGAGATTGTTACAAAAATAGTCCGTACTCTAAGTTAGTTCGTACCAAAAGGGAAAAACAAGAAGTTTAGTCTGAAAATATATAACAATACTGTTAAAAACACTAGATTTTCAAATATAGAAACCAAAGTTATTTATAACTATAGTATTAACAATTATGTAGCATTGTGAAAGTTTATTTACAATATCAGTACGAGGAATCGTTAGAACGAAGTGTGTCTCGCACTTAAGTCAACTTGAGCTCAAGATACCTATTACATGCGACCGTACTCCTTACTTAGTTTTCAAATACTTAAACATTCACAAAAACATTCTACAAATACATGAGCTTATTATAGCTGTCTCTTAATAAAGAGTGAAAATTAACTTTCAATTGAAAATACGCAAGAAAAAGAAAAAAAAAGACTACGTAAATAGTCTTGATAAAAAAATTACAGTCTGTCACTGGGTCACTATTACGAATCTATCGATACTAACTGCCTAAAATACCTGACTTCGATTTTTTTTTATGTTTAAGGGGCAAACGAGCAGATATATATATATATATATATATTTTTTAAGGACAACTCCTACAATAGGAATAAACATCCTGTGTCGTGGGGGACTTTACAAACATACATGAAACGGACACAAAGAACATCCAGACTCGGGACAACAATTCGTGGATACACAAAGTGTTGTACCGCGTGGGATTTGAACCCACGACACTTGGCGCAGTAGCAAGCGGCATGGCGACCGCTGAAACCACTCGGCCAACCGTGCAGCATATATCGCCTGATACTAAGCGATTATCGCCGCCCATGGACACTCGCAACACCAGAGGCGTCACAAGTGCGTTGCCGGCCTTTTGTTTCACACCGATTTTCTGTAAGGTCGTGGTATCACTCTGGTCGAGCCGGCCCATGCATGCCGAAGTGTGGCTTTCCCACGTTAAAAAAATGATTACGCTTCCGTCGGGTAAAAAAAAAGCGTAAATTGAAAAATTAACTGTATGTATCTCTTATTATATTCCTTGGGTTAAAGATTTTATATATTAATAATTTTATACTTATATTTTTAAGAAAAGGAGAAAAATAAAGTACAGATGATAGTCTGTTTGTATTTCTACCACAACCAGTTTTGAGTTCATTTCATTCAGCGGGTAAAACTTACATTGTTTCTAAAAAGACCTTTAAATCATACTTTTTTCACTGTTTGTACTTATACGCATAAACTATAAGAATCTCGAAATATAATTAAACTGTAAGTGTAGCTCACATTTAGACTAGCTAATTACATTTCTACTTTATCCAAGTATTATGAAACTAACATCGTTTTCTGTATACAAACGAAACAAATACAAGACCTCTCTCTTGGTACCTAATTAGTATTGTTTGTTATGTATTGCTTCGGGGAATTCCCGGCAATAGATATTCCTAGAATAACTTGCTATCTTTAATAATGAGCATTATTAATAAAATTGTTTAGCTAGAATCAGTGCTAACAACATATCTTCGGTAATTACAGATTAAAACAACTATACCCACGCTGTTCATGAAGATATTAAAGGTCACAGATAATAAAAATATCACCATAAACACGTAGAAAAAAGTAAATAAAAGCTAAGATGAACACGAAAAGAATTCAGGTTACAAAATAAATAACATCAAAAGCAATGAAAGTTAAAAATATGTTTCGAAATATCTTTTCGTTGAAAACAGCAGCATTTGATTGTTTTTTTTATTTTTTTTTTTTATTGTATAGTGGGCAAACGAGCAGACGTATCACCTGATGGTAAGCGATTACTGCCGCCCATGGACACCCGCAACACCAAAGGCGTCACAAGTGCGTTGCCGACCTTTGGTGGATGGGAAAGGGGATGGGGGGAGGGGTTGGGGTATGCGGTATCCTCACTCACTCGGTGAAACACAGCGCAAACGCTATTTCACACCGGTTTTCTGTGAGGCCGTGGTATCACTCCGGTCGAGCCGACCCATTCATGCCGAAGCATAGCTCTCCCACGGTATTGTTTATTACTTGAAAACTTTGTATTACTATTATTCTGTGGTGTTTTTGAAATACGGTGTAAGTTTAAACATTTAATAATATTTATTTTTGCGTGGCTGGTAACAAGAATACAACTTTAAAACAAAATATTTATTTCATTCGATGGTTACCTTTCGAAAGAACATAGTTTAACGAGTGCATACTATCCAAATTTGTCAAAAGTCAAATGAATTATTAAGAGAGAAAACCATTTTATTTAATTGTAAATATTTGAATTCGGATCGTTAATATTACTTAAACCGAGGTGAATATAAACAAAGGAAAACACGGAGTTATCATCCAAGGAGGCTGGTAACGAGAACAACACGAGAATTAAATTAATTTCCTTCCATTCTCTTCGTAATGGAGGAAATATTTAATGCACGATTCTGCTTCAACATTCTGAAAAACTTATTAAAGTATTCCATTTTATGGTCTGTTGAAATGAACTCGAAGCAGACAAATGTTTTAAAGAAATGGAATTGCTTCGAGTCGGTGAATAATCATTTCAGAGAAAACCACTACACATATCTATGTTAGGTATATTTTTGGAAAATATAATACTACACTTACAGAACTTTAATCATCTTCCTAGCCTTTATTATTCCCAAGATTATTTGAGGTCGGCTATTTAGCTCAACTGGTTTTACCTAAATATTGGTTTTTCTACGGAACGACTTTCATCGCATCTCCACAACTGTGAGGGCGATATGAATTCGAAGGAATATGAAATAGTTGTCAGTATATTTGAGGGCACTGATCACCCGATAACGGTTGTCATAGATGTTCTTGACAACCGAAATCGACGGCTCAACGTACTCTCCAAAGCAAGGGCGTGAAACACTACTAAACTTCCGTACTCCGAGCTGTTTTTAAGAATTCTTTTTAAGAAAAAAAATACCACTTTCGGCCCGATCGAATCGAACCCGAGATTGGCAGTCACATACGATAACCGCTAGACCTACGAAGCAGATTATAGGGCTATAATGACTTTATTTTATTTTAAAAACATACAGTATCTTATGACTAATTAACCTCTAATTAAATTACTATAAACCATTTACACGTTTTCACATTTAGATATAAAAGTGCTTGATTTTAAGAGAACAGAAAAAAATAAAGATTACAATTACATACGATTACATAATATAAAGAACAGTCAGAGAACCGATTCAATCCAGCGCTTAGAGTACACACGCCTAAATACAGTTGGACTTGTATTAAATAAGTCCAAGTTAGTTACAATGATATAATGATGTTAATTTATCATTATTAAACCGTAAAAGAAATCGTCTCATGAAAAGTGTGTATCATGAACACTTGCACAACTCAGTAGTCAATAAGCGCATTATAATACTCGTACCAACACAGTTTCACTGAAGAATTAATAGTATTATTAGTAATAGGGAGTACATTACTTGTTAACTAATATCAACTGCTAAGTTCAAATAAGAATGCAATTAAGAAAGCTATGAGTTATTTATGAGCAATTCTCCAAATAACAATTATTTTTTTCAATAACTCTTCGCAATATATTTTTGTTTAACATTAAAACCTTTGTAGAAATCGTTTTTTTTCTGTAAAGTAGTAAAACCGATAGAAAATCAGGCATAAGTAGCAAAATCAAGTTAATTAAATCAAAAACGTAATGCAATTATTCTTCCCAAATTAATTTGTACGATGTAAAATCCGATATCTGACATTAAGTTCCAATTGCTATACTTAATCTAATTAATAACGTTCTGTATTGAATAAATATTAACGTAAATGGTTCTTGCTTTAGAATTAAGTGATATATAATTTAGTAGAATATTTTCCTAATAGGTTTTGATTTAGACTTGGCAAATAACCGGTTTAAAATTACTAATAACACATTGTTAATGGTTATAATATTTTTGTCTTAAAACCGTATGTAACTCCATAAATATGATTAGTATAGTTTAAGTATAATACTTGAGCTAAACCTATCCTAAGGCGAGAGGCGCTCATAACCCAGTTGCACTCGGTGATTAGAAACAATTACCGAAGGTAAGCAACGACAGCGCGGTCAGTACCTGGATGGGTGACCACTGGTGGCATGTTACCATGAGCGTCTTCGTTATTCGGAGGTCACGTTACACAGTCGGTCCCGGTTGGTATCATAGGATAACAGTCGTGAAGCTTGTTTGGAGGCCTTTGGGCGGCTTAAAAACATTCAACGGCGAAGATTACGTAGCCACAACGTTGTCTTGCCAGTCCCCAACCCGCACTCAGTTATTGTGGGGACGTATGGCCTTAACCCTCTCCTGAGAAGAGACCCGAGCCCAGCAGTGGGACGTTATGGGTTGTTGATGAAACCTATTCTAAAGTTTTATATATTTTTATTAATTAACAATAAATCTTTATCGGAAACTAAAAGAAAAGATACAGTAACATTAGATGCAAAAATTGAAAACCATGTCGCAGTCACATAACGGTTTCTCTCATCATATCCTTATTCAGGAATATAATATGTGCAAAATCAAGACAACTACTCCTGGGAGTTCTTTTGAAAGCTATATTAAGCGAGCATAAATTTACAATTGACTACTTTTTCTTCTTGAAGAATATATTTCCACAAACAAATATCTACACGTTTTTATTTACTTAATTTGTAATCAACGAACTGCGTAAATAAATCTTGGAAGCTAGCTTTTAAACCACTCTTCAGTTATATAGAAATATTGATATGTATTTGTATGTAGTTTAAACGACAACAGGAAAAATGATAATACGACCAAAAAGAGTTGGACATTTTCTGTTGCTATCAGTAAACCCCTCGAGATTGAGCCCACATTATTCGTTTTGACAATTCCGAAAATTCAGACAACATTCTGAAGTTAGTGCTAGAAAAACTGGCAACTCGGAGTTCTTTTAAGTCAGTTTGTAATTTTTTAGCTTTCCTATATAGTCACTTTGACGATATTATTTGTCAGTTTTTGGCTAATCATTTATCGACATATTAAAAGTGTACTTACCTGTAAAAGCTTTTGGAATTCAAAGCAAAGAAAACGAGTTTAATGAGTGTATGCGCAAAGAATAACACTGTGATAGTGTTTGCTGTCAGTTCGTTGACTTCACCGGAGTACTGAGCCATATTGATGCCCATGCACACAAAATTGATGACAATGAGAATGGCATGGACGGTAGAGTAGACCTTACGAAGAAGTACTGACATACTCCCATTTTCTGCAAATTCATAAATCGAAATTACTTAATCGCAATTCTAGCAGCTTGTTACAGTATACCGACAAGTTTAAAGTCTCATTTAAAAAAACTGTTTAAGTATAACGTGACAATTAAGATTTGTCAAATCTCACACGCAAGTGTTTGTTCTTGAATTTGGAAGAACCTATTCTCTGACAAAAACAATTATATGAGAAGGAAAAATTTGTAGGGTTTAAAATTGTGCCGACGTATGAGTATAAATTTAAAAATTAAATTGTATACGGGGGAGTATTGCAGAAAGCTAAAAAAATATTAAGGTCAAGTTTCTACCAGTATCGCAATCACTAGTATTTCTAAATACGTTTAAATGTGTACATTGATAAATTAAAAATAAGAACAAATGAAGTACTAGATCATGAGGCTAGTATATAGAAAATAATGTTCTCAAAAATTGACAATTCTAATAATGTAGATCACAAATCCTATAAGTCTCCTTAAAATTCCGGAGACTCAAAGGAAATGTGGACCAATATAAATTTTACGATTCATCGATATTGATTATAACTCTTTATAGAAGTGAAATACTACTAGGGATACTGAAATTATGGTACAATTTAAGTAAGTGCTTTTTATTTTTGAAGCATTAATTTAGTTTAGTGCTCTTTCTTCTTTAAGCTTTGTAATTTCGTAATCTCTTTAAGATTAATTTGTTTTTGCATATTCATAAAATAACTAGCTGAGAACTACGACGTTTAGTGTAAAAAACTACTGTGTGATGTTCAGTCTAAAAAAATAGCATTAGTTATTCTTTATAATACCAACTACCTGCCAACAAAATTTCCATCAAAATCGGTTCAACCATACTCTAGTATGGTTCATCCGATCAGCTGGCTGGCTTGTTCTGGCTGATCACATGATCCGATCAGATCATGTGATCAGCCAGAACAAACAGTAATTCAGACAGCCAAAGATTTGTTTGATGAAGTATCTACCCTTTATAATTTCATATGCATTTCGTGAAAAGCTGTTAATTTGAAATTACACACAGACACTTCAATTTCATTTATTTGTGAAGATATTAATTATTATTAATCGTTTATAACACTGAAGAAAAATACCTGAATGGTAGTTAAAGAGAAAGTGGCCTGCAAACTGCATCAGCTTGATGTTTGGCATCAAGTCTGACACCAAACCCTGGGTCTTCACTTTGCCCATCATCTGAAAAAAGGACAGATAATCAGTATCGTTTTCAGTTTTAACATTAACACTTAATATTTAATTCTTAAACAACTATTGAGTAAAGTTGTTTTTTGTATTCATTGAATTATATTTCTTCTTAGTATATTAATTAAAAAACTTGCTTTTTACCTTGACTTAATTCACTTGTTTCTCAACGGTATTAAAAATAATCCGGCTAATTAATCAGCCAGCTAAATAAACTCAAGATACTAATCTTGAGTTTATTTTTCATAAATTACAGAAACGTGTACCTTTTACACTAACTATGAACTAAATGATCGATTTAAGAATTCAGTGTCATGTATACGATTTTCTGTAGTGACGTGTTACTTTCAAAGTGGTGTCCACCAATAGCGACCAATCCAGTGAGAACCACCACCTGCAACACACCCGGCAATTTCTTATTCTTAATTATAAATGATCGGTTGTATTAGCTTCTTGATAGTCATACTGTTTTTCATCGATTTGTCGATCGATACTTTCAAATCGGTCAATGTTAGTTTTGAATTCGTTTAAAGTTTTATTGCTTTTGATGTTATAGTCTGTTGTTTGTCTGTCAGAATATTGATTGCGGCGCTATTTGCAGTATCATTTAGATCGTTTGATATAGGTTTATGGTATGGTCGAGTAATTATATTAATCTGAGTTTGTATGTTTGGGGACTGACCACCAGAGCGATTAAAAAAAATGTGTTTTGCTGCATTGATTTTACGTTATGTAGCAAGTACCATTAAAGCATAGAAATTCTTTGACTGAGGCAAAGCAAATAATATGTTACATATGAAAAATAATTTTTGACGTACCTATTTATTTTAGAAAATAGTTTGAGAGGATTCTAAACAAATATACTTTATTTTAATAATAATAATAAAGTTTATTTGAAAAACATAACACACGATGAAAATACAAGAAACGCAATAAAAAAATATAAAAGCTTATTGTATTATTTCATTGTTGTATTGAGGCAAAAGTATGTGCTTAGTACTATACAGGTCCGTACTTGGTTTATATTTATATAGACATTCTGCCGTAATCGTGCGCTTTACATAGCTTTATTTTTGAGGCGGTAATTTACAAAAATTGTAATATAACGTTACCGGTAACGGATTCAATAATGTAGCAAGTGTCCTACTTTATCTCACCGTAGCTGTTATCGTAGCACCGTAGCTCATCGTAACTCTATATGGTTTAAACATATATTCGAATAACTTTGTTCCAAATTAATCTATTATTGAATTTCATTACCAGTGAAAACATATAGAACATATTACCATTACATATACATATTAAATCTGAAGTGAAAACTTCTAAAGGCATAGAAGTTATTACTTATAGAGCAGCTACTAACTGAATATATATGGCGCAATGATTTCCCGTGATCAATCATGGGGCGTCACCTTTCTTTCTGTCTTTATCAATAATATTCATTCCTCTCTAAATATGATACTTTATTTATTAGTAAAAATAGTAATAGGATTTCAAATTTAACATTCATCTTGGTAAAATAATATTGTTCATTCTTGATATTTTTGTCGTTGAATTTTTTGAATGAAAAGGTACTTCGTTCGGTATTGTGTTTGGGATCAATTTGTAACTTGGACCGAATTTTGTATGATGTAATGTGACAAATGATGTATTGACAGCAACTTTGTATTAATAATGTACTATTCTAATGTATAAGTAAATAAAGATATAAATTTTTCAACACAAATATTTATTCTCTTTGGACAGTTTTAAACAGATAATAGTTACGTGTCACTTGCTGAGATTTTACTTATTTATTTTGATACATTTTCAAGATGATGATTCTGCGTATCTAAAATACGTTTGCGATGCGATGCGATTACGATGCGTAAAACGTATCTAAAATACGTTTTACGCAAAATAATATTGCCACTAAATAAAAAAATATCAAATGCTAATTATTCCATGTTTCCAAAAGGATATTGCCTGTCACTATGATATACATATGAGGTACATTGTGTGATATGCGACACCGAGGAACCTGATTACACGAAGGACCTCTAATCAGTCCCGCTTGTGTCGAATACTAAGGAAAACGAATTGTCACTAACACAGCAGTACACTTACGTCCGATTAACCAGAGAACAGTAGATCATAGAAAATCGTTGTGAAGATCTTTTATTTTTCTTTAACTGATCTTTAACTGCCTCGGTGGCGCAGTGGTAGCGAATGCGACTGCTGTACTCGAGGTCTCGGGTTCAAATCCTGGGTCGGACCAAGTGTTTGTGTGATCTACAAATATTTGTTTCGGAGTTTGGGTGTTTTCTACGTATAATAGGTTTGTATTTACAAAAAAAGTATATATGTATTCATATCAGTTGTCTAGTACCCATAACACAAGCTCTGCTTAGCTTGGGACTAGATGGCGTTGTGTGTTATATGTTCAAAAGCATGACTCATTGTCACGTTTTGCCTAAGCCGAGCGAGCGAGCGAAAGCGCGGAACAAGATAGAGAGGCAAGATCAGTCTAAGCGTTCAGCTTGTAACGCATATTTTTCATCAAAGTTTTCTTATGACGTTATCCCGTAAATTTTTATTAATTTTCCTGACTGAGCGAGGTAAGAGGTTTTCGAGAGTCATTTCGAACCGTCTTGCGCGAAGACTCGACGAATTCCAACCACCGGAGCAAGCTGGGTTTCGGGGCGGATATGGCACCATAGACCACATTCACACAGTACGGCAGATTATACAGAAGACCGAAGAGTATAATCAGCCCCTGTGTCTAGCATTTGTGGACTATGAGAAGGCCTTTGACTCGATAGAGATCTGGTCTGTTCTGGAGTCCCTGCAGCGTTGCCAAGTAGATTGGCGATACATACAAGTGTTGAGATGTCTCTACAAAGCCGCCACAATGTCCGTCCAAGTACAGAATCAGCATACAAGACCCGTACCATTGCATCGAGGAGTGAGACAAGGGGACGTTATATCCCCGAAATTGTTCACTAATGCAATGGAGGACTTCTTCAAGACGCTGCACTGGAAAGGACGCGAAATCAACATCAATGGCGAATACATCTCTCACTTGCGATTTGCAGACGATATTGTCATCATGGCAGAGACGCTGCACGACCTACAACAGATGCTGAACGACCTTGCTGACTCTTCTGTACGCATCGGCCTACGGATGAACTTGGACAAGACCAAGGTCATGTTCAATGAACATGTACTACCGGAACCGGTTGCGGTACGCGGTGCCGTTCTCGAAGTTGTTCAAAAATACGTGTACCTCGGGCAGACTTTGCAGTTAGGGAGAAACAACTTTGAGGACGAGGTGAACAGGAGAATCCGACTGGGTTGGGCAGCGTTTGGGAAGCTTCGTAGAGTCTTCTCATCATCGATCCCACAGTGCCTAAAGACAAAAGTCTTCAATGAGTGCGTCCTACCCGTAATGACATACGGAGCCGAAACGTGGACACTTACGGTACGGCTGGTCCACAAGTTCAAAGTCGCTCAGCGTGCTATGGAAAGGGCTATGCTCGGCGTTTCTCTAAGGGACCGTATTAGAAACGAGGTGATCCGACAGAGAACCAAGGTCATCGACATAGCCCACAGGATTAGCAAGCTGAAGTGGCAGTGGGCTGGCCATATTTGCCGCAGAACCGATAACCGTTGGGGTAAACGGGTTCTTGAGTAGAGACCGCGTCTCGGCAAACGTAGTGTGGGACGTCCACAGGCCAGGTGGAGTGATGATTTGCGCAAGACGGCTGGCAGGAGCTGGATGCGAGAGGCCGAGGATCGAACTAAGTGGCGTGCTATTGGAGAGGCCTATGTCCAGCAGTGGACTGCGATAGGCTGATGATGATGATGATGAGCGAGGTAAACGCTACTTAACCTAATTCAGGAAGGAGAGATATTTAAAGGTAACAACACAAAGTTTCAGTGCCTCTTTCTTAGTAGCAAGGCTATTAATATGTTTATATAATGCGATTGTGAAACGGTGAAACTAAGGATCGCCGTCTATCATAGTAATTGATCTATTAAGTCCTATTAAGAACGCCCATAGACATCATAAATTAAGACTGGTAAATGAATCGGGACCTTAACTACAGTCCTTAATGACTATTAAATAACAATACGGCTAAAAGTGATTTATCGAACTTGTTAAAACTTAAGTGACTATTAGTAATTTGAAACCAAGCTCGTAGTTTATCGAGAGTCTGTATTAGTTCTAATCTGTTGCTCGTATTTTGCCTTAACGTCGTAACTTTCTTAGTTAATACAAGAAATTATCGCTTCAAATGTATAGTTACGATACAATAATGTATTGGCGATATTATGCAAGTTGAGACTTAATTATCGCCGACGTAGAATGTTCAAGGTATCAAACGATAAAATGTAATTTCTTATCCCTAAGGAGAGATAAAACCAATACCCGCTTGTACATCAAAGGCCGTTCGTTCGTTATAGTAACGTTCTTGAAGAAAGTACAATTTTCCTTACAATAAACATAACATTATTATATTTGTAATAATTTTGATATATAATTGAAGCTCTTACTGAAAATTTTCCTTACTGAGCTACTATACTTCTATAGATTATAGCTATATATACTAAGCTTTCATATTGAAGTTTGCAATGATAGATAAATAAACTTTATTTTTCTCCCAAGGAAGGTTTAATTAAGTAACAGGATTCCTAGTTAATAAGTAAAAAAATACTAGACTCGAAGCCTGTGTCACAGATATCCAGGTCAACCCTACGGCCGACTAAATATTTGTCTTATTTTATTAAATACGCTCAAAAGTAGAAGTACAATTCATCGTCTGGTTTCCAAAACATTGTGTGTCATATGAACGATGGTTTCATATTTTTTTTCCAGCATCGTGTAAGGATAAATTCGCGCGAAAAAAGAAATGTGAGGACAACATTTACCCACTATAAACAACAAGTTATATTTGATAACAAATTCACAGATAACAGCTGTACGTGTAAATATATACATGCATGTATCGTTTTTGTATGCCAAATGATGAGTACAAAGTCGTTACCAGTTTAGTCACCTTTTAAAATTCATGCATGTCGATTCAGGACATTAGTCGTGAAAACGTAACATACAGACAGACAGACAGAGTTACTTTCAAGTGACGACAAAGAAACAAACCAATTAATATTTGTAAATGTTAAGAGTACCTATATTATTAACTAGTGACCACTAGTTAATAATATACTCTTAATTATCTTAGTTTTAAGTTCTATCTCAAAATAAATCTTCATTTAAGATAAGGGTTCCAGTTTAAATTCATTTTCTTCTTAATTTAAGAACTGATCAGAAGTTTCCGCGTCTTAATGTTTCCGAGTGAATAATATATTAAGAAGCTAGTTTTTACTCGTGGCTCTGCCCGCGTGTTTCTTAGTATATCCTTCTCCAAGGTTCGATATCTCTCTATTGTACCGAAATTTATCCAAATCGTTTTAGTAGTATAGCCGTGAAAGTGTAAAAGACTAACAGACAGAGTTACTATCGAATTTATAAATTAATAGGGATATTTTAGGAACATATGTTAATTTTAATTATTGAATAAAAATTCTACATGTCTGCGTCGACAGGCAACAACTGCTATTTATTTATTTATCATTTTTTTATTATGTAGGGGGCAAAGAACGAAGCATGTTGGGTGTGAAGCGACAGGATCGTATTAGAAATACGTAGCTGCGATCCAAAACTAAAGTCGCGGATGTGGGCAAGAAGACTGCCAGATTGAAATGGAATTGGGCCGGACACGTATGTCGTATGAATAAGGAGCGGTGGGCCAAGGTCGTCGAATACTGGATGCCTCAGGGTGGACGCCGAGGACGATGCAGACCCCGTAAAAGATGGCGCGATGATCTTGACGCCTATCGCAGAGACTGGCTGTAACTGGCTTTAAATAGAGAGAACGGGCTCATAAAAAAAAAACCACCTGCAACACCAGGGGCGTTACAAGTGCATTGCCGGCCTTTTAGGAAGGAGTACGCTCTTTACTTGAAAAATTACCGCTTCACATAAGTTTATCCGCGTCTAAATAAAATAAAAATATAAAACATATCTATATATATATAAATGTTATATTGGTTTGTGTACGCTTCAAAAACTCATAAAGTTCTGCACCGATCGAGCTGAAATTTCGAATGATATATAATCCGCATCAAGGATTGTTTTTATCTAATTTTTGCATCAGTCACATATCTGCGACCGCGAAAAAACACGAAAAGTGCCGCGGGCAACAGCTAGTATATAATAATATGATGTATTTCTTATGTACCTTTCGTATGTACACAAAATAGGTTTTCGCATAACCCTTTTTATTCCTAAAATAACAGTAGCCTAAGTTATTCCTTACACACAACAATCTGCCAGTGAAAGCCATTTTAGAGATAAGCCAGAACAGATAAATATAAAAAAAAATAGTGATTTGATATAAACACCCTTCAAATAGTTTCAGAATTGCATTTACTGAAAAGCTGTTAATTTAAAACAATAAACAGGCATTTTAATGCTAAATTAATAATTAAATAAAACAAAAACACGATGCAGGATACCTAACTATGTAGCAAATATTATAAAAGTTATTTTATTTTATAATTGGAACTTTCGATTACTTTCTGATGACGTCAATGATTCCGAGTTCAATTTTGTACAGTGTCAATTTTCATCAACATCAACAGCCTTTAGGCCGCGTTTTCGAAGTCAGCGGGGAGCGGAGCGGCAGTGGCATGGCAACACCTACTCGTTTTCGAAAAATATAGCTTTACACGTAAGAGAGATGTTACAAAAAAATGCCTAGTGATTTGAAATAACTACCAAAATCAATCAATGTTTGATAATATTTTGTTAAATTAAGATGCCACTTACGTAATAGCATCATTTATAAGTATTTAAATTTATTTTTCTAAATTATCTTACGTATCGTAAAAAAATCTTGATTAGTCCTAGTTGTAAACACAATAATTGACTATAATTGACAAATTAGGGGGGTATCAGATTGCTATACTCATTCCCGTATAAAAGATAACATAATGAAACAAGAACAACATCAATCAAGCGAACAAAATTTAAAGTAATAAATATGATTAAAATGTTTTAATAGTAACAAATAAATTGAATATAAAATTAATAATAAAAAAAAAGAAAAATCACGTAAGTGGCCAATTAAAGTTATCAATCACAGGTGATTGCGATCTTATTCCATCCCTAGCTGTCACCGCTAGACTGGAGCGCACCAGTGGTACGCCACTCACCGCCCACTTCTCGCGCCGCTGTATTCGTGAGCACTCCTTTAAAAGTCTATACATGCCGTTAAGCTCCTTTTATACATAGGGATTTTCTTAATATTGCCATACAACCCTGACCAGGCGGGTAATAAATCGCTACCTTAATTTTATTTGTGATTTATTATTGTTTTATTTTTTAAGTAGTGGTAACATTTTGTGAAACCTATAGCCGTGGTTTCTGTATTTCTACTAATTTACTGAACGTATCCCTTATGATTTATGAGTAAATAACACCTTCGGAGGAACGGGTATCATGTTCTACCAACACAAAGGGAGGATCCTCCGACCAGGCGAGGTGATCATGCCTGGCGGGCCACTGCCCAACAGTTGATGTTGGGATGTTGTATATATGATAATGGGCGCGAAAACTTCTATTGCGCGATTCAGAATTGGTAGTTACTCCGTGTAGTGCGTTACTTCGTAGTTCAGTGTATCTTCGGTAGATGGCGCTGTAGTATATTATGTTGTATGTGGAAGTCGCCACAAGAGTATGTTTCAAGTTTTCCATCTTATTGCAGTGACGCTATCCTTCATGCCCCCTTAGTTAGCTCACACTACACGGATCCCAATCGCCTAATTTGTGTGCATAAAATTGTCTATTTATATATGAAGTGTTTTTAATTGGAAGGATTGGTCCTACAATAACTGATTTCGTTCTTAAATGTACTTTGTTGTTTGTAGTTGTGATTGGTCAGGATCGGTGAGTCGTAAAAATTCCGCGAGGGTCTTTTCAAATTGTAAACTTCAATTTAATATAAATTAACCAGATACACAACACAAACTTTATTATCAATTTAAACTGTTATTAATTTATTCATTCGCTTCTCCGTGACAGGAAAATCGTTTAATAAATTAACCGACATTGTTAACGGGATTTATTGTTTTATCATCTAAAACGCATTCATTATTTAATTGTTATTGCTAATTTAATTACAAATGAAACCAGCTTTTTCATTGAATCAGTAGGTACTGAAGTAGGTAGATATTGCAATCGTCTAGGTATATATATAGATGAGTATATATATGTTTTAGTTCTCACGTTCACTTTTCACTCGACAGGCACATCAATATGGAAATAAGTTGGACTTTGTAATACGAAGTCCTTTGTTCCTTGTCGAATACAAACAATAATGATACTAGTTGAGTATAATTCTTTGTATATTTTATAGATGTATAATGTAGACAGCTTAAAGGAAGAATTTATTTTCTTTTTTAGTAATGAGTAGCTTTAACATCATCGCTAATAACAACCTTGGGTAGTCCACTGCCGATCATAGGTTTCTCTTTACCATGGAGTTTTCACAACGCCATCTAGTCCCAAGCTAAGCAGAGTTTGTGTAATGGTACTAGATAACTGATATAAATACATGTATGCTTTTTTTTGTAAATACATTCATATTATACATAGAAAACAAACTTCGAAACAAATATTTGTAGATCACACAAACATTTGGTCCAACAAAGGATTTGAACCCGAGATCTCAAGCACAGCAGTCCCATTAACTACTACTGCGCCAACGAGACAGTAAAAAAAAATATCGCGTGGACCAGACGAGTTGCTGTAGCATATTTCTATTAAGTTTTCCTTCTTATTGCAGGACTGTTGTCATATGTATTTTATTCCCTCATGAGGCTCTTCAAACACCTACAGGATAAACAGCAGAAATCAAAAATATTCCGCTTTTTACGTAACATAAAAAAGGTCTCCTAAATCGTATCATTAAGTAACATAATTAACAATGGTCCATACATAATCCCTTAAGGCAACGGTTGCAAAGGTATTATGGCACGATCCATGATTAAGTTGAATCTTATAACTTTGGGACTCTGGGACAATATGATTAATCGGCATAAGCCCTAACCTTCGTTAATCTATGCTTAGGAGATTGTACGGGATAGCCGTATACAACCAGAAAGTACAACATAAATTAAAATTACCCACAAGTTATTTACAGAGACAATCTATACTAATAATAAAGCTGAACAGTTTGTTTGTTTGCTTTTTTGAACGCGTTAGCCTCAGGAACCGCTGGTCCGATTTTAAAAAATTCTTTCAGTATTGGATAATCTATTTATCGAGGAAGGCTATGGGCTATATATCATCACGCTACAACTAATAGGAGCGGAGCACCAATGAAGAATGTTTCTAAAACGGGGGATCGATTAGTTAGGACTTAAGATATTCGGTAATTTTAAAAGGAAAGTAAAATTAATAAATACATTTTATATTTGAGAAAATTATTAAAGAATCAGTAAAAGACATCTGAAGCAGTCTTACCGTGGGTCATTTTACCACGCTCCGGTACATATATGCTAAGCTCGAATGGACACGACGTTTTCAGAGAACACCGATGTTAAAATAATTGTTTCATTGTTTATACCAATTGAGTGAGGTTACACCATCCTACCTCTTTGATTCAGAGGGAGGCCAATCTTATATGGCAGGAACACATTTATGACTCTTCACTTCCACGTCCATGGAATTCAATAGGCACTTACGATCAGGCGTAAAATCTGCTCGTTTCCCATGATGCTTTTGTGGGGGAACGGGTATCATGTTCCATCCAACACAAAGGGAGGATCCTCCGATCAGGCGAGGTGATCATGCCTGGCGGGCTACTGCCCAACAGTTGATGTTGGGATGTTGTATATATGATAATCAGCGCGAGAACATCTATTGCGCGATTCAGGATTGATAGTTACTCCGTGTAGTTACTTCGTAGGTCAGTGTATCTTCGGTAGATGGCGCTGTATGTGGAGGTCGCCACACTTTAAAAATACTGCATTGTTATAATTGCACTAAGGCAGCAAACTACGCAAGATAACATCACAGTAAACAGACAGACAGTTGATACAAATCTTATACCAACTCATCTGATCAGTGTTTTACAGCAGACCTAATGCTCTTTTCGAAAGTGCGGAGTACAGTAGTTCTTTTTTTATGGAATAGGGGGCTAACGAGCAGACGTATCGCCTGATGGTAAGCGATTATCGCCGCCCATGGACATCACTCTGGTCGAGCCGGCCCATGCATGACGAAGCGTGGCTCTCCCATGGTAGTAGACTATTAAAAGCTTTTGATAATAATGGTAATATTTATTATAATTATTATGCAATACGTAGAGGTCACTCCCACGAATTACTTGATCGTAAGTCTCAGTCATTAGTTTATATAGCGGTTTCAAACATTTGCACCATAGCTTCAAACTGCTTTAATTGGACAATGTAATGTTACGTTTATATTCATTGCTTCTGTTCGTTTCCCAAGCGGATTTAGGTACTCGTAGTTCCATATATCCATTCCATGCGCCCATAAACGTTAATGTAGTACAAACCAGAGAATCGCACACAACTATGAATTTCAATGCTAAGATCAACAATTCGCGGTATATATTATGTAGACAATTGTTTGAATATAACTTGTAAGAATTCTGGTTACAAATCTTTTGAAAGGGAAGAAAATATAATTTTATTTGCCAATAACACATTATCTACCAAACCGCCATTCCAAACCATCATATTCAAATAATAAATGATATTTATTTTGTAAGTGAAAACTATAAGTAGGGTCATAGTACACCGAGTATGGGCGTATCTTTTACCACAGTTTTACTAACGCGGTTTCACTACTTCAGGCATAAGTAAGGTCATGTAAATGTGTCCCCCGTGGTCACTATATTCACGTGGAGAATGTTACCGCAATATTTCAAGTATTACTTATTTAACCATGTAACTTGGACGCGAGCCAAAGAGTTAGTTTTAAAACTATACAAAAATGTAAAATAGGTAACGAAATAGTTGTTATTTTTTTCGCATAGTCATCTTCAAAATGAAGTTTGGAGATCAGCAGACGGTATCCCTCGCGATCATAAGTGGCCTCTTTAAATTGGTAATATTTCTCTAGTCCAGGCCAGGTCCATGACAACCATCCACTTACTTCTTGGTCGATCTGGTGTCTTCTTTCTAGATATTTTGGCCTTTTAAAAGAAGCCTTAAATATTTATGTTGAGCACCTCTTTGTAAACCAAAAAAGGGCCACTTTCCTGTTTACTATATTAGACATCAGTTCCCTGTTGCACTTTCTCGCTCCAGCACTTTGATGTTAGATGTGAAGCTAGTCCACGATATTTTGAACATCCTTCGCAATAACCACATCTCGAAAGCTTGCAGTCGGTTACAGATGTTTTTCCTTAGGACCCACGTCTCGCACCCATATGGCAGTGTGGACCAAACATAGCATTTCATGACGCGGTGCCTCAAAGGAAATGGGATTTTTGGATCGCATAGAACCTTGGACATTTTGAAGAAAGCAGTCTTAGCTTGGCATTTTTTTCGTATAGTATTATGTTAAAATTGTCAAACAATTTAGGTGGTTATTTAAGAAGGGAGTAAATCGTTTTAATGTTTTATTGTGATTTCTTATTTTTTTACGTACAATTTTCACCATACAACCACCATACAAAGCTGCTTCGCTGGTCTAGTAGTTAGCGTATGCGATAGTGGATCCAGAGGTCTAGAATTCGATTCCTGTGTTGGGTCAAAAGTATTGTTGGGTTAGTCTAACAAGAAATTCTTAATAACAGTCCAGAGTATGGAAGTTTGGTGGTTTGGAGTCTCACGCCCATGACTTGGAGAGCACGTTAAGTCGTCGGTTTTGGTTGTCATGACATCTATGGCAATTATTATTGGGATCCAAGTCTCTCCCTTAAATATACACACAACTATTTTACCCTTCGAATTCAGTTCACTCTCACAATTGCGGACGTCCGAAGCAAGTCACTCGGTGAGTTTTCTTTAAATTATTATATTAACATCAATCAACTCATCCACTGCCGAACGAACGAACGTATACGTCCGATTAGGAATAATACTTTTTTTTATGATATAGGCGGCAAACGAGCATACGTATCGCCTGATGGTATGCGATTAACGCCGCCCATGGACTCTCGCAACACCAGGGGCGTTACAAGTGCGTTGCCGGCGTTTGGGGGTTGAGGAAGGGGATAGGGGGAGGGGTTGAGGTATGGGGCTCTGGTACCCTCACTCACTCAGTGAAGCGCTATTTCACACCGGTTTTCTGTGAGGTTAAATTATGAAACTATTAACAAAATACGGTACGAAAAACATCTTTAAAATTGAATATAAGACAAATAAATTTCATAGATCAATGTATTTTAAAAAACAGTATTTATGTAACGGCCTAAATATTTAAACCTGCGATTAAAATAAGATTCAGCCAGCAATTTTACCATAAGAAAGAAATAATATCAAAATTACTACCAGTTATATAAACTAAAGCCCCTGGCATTTCTCAATAAAGAAATTTAATTAAATCTGTTATCCAAACATACCATAACTTAATATGAAAGGAAGTTTATCAAAACTAAGCTGCCTCGTGATTAAACTTTTCATTAGTGTCTGCAATTAACTGTGATAACGCGGGTTATAGTACTACCCTTGGCTGTAATGAAGATATTCTTCGTTTGTTTGGTCCAAGATCTATGCGCTTCAAGTAAATGATCAGATAAATACCTATGTAAGACACCAAAGTTAAACTTCTCCTCTAAATATGTTCGACTTTATTACCCGATTTAAATAAATATGTATATATTGATGTATTTTATGTATGTTCACGGATAACTTCTTCGTTTATGAATCAATTTTCATGATCCTTTTTTTAATGGAAAGAAGATATCCCAACGGTAGTACCATGATAAGGACACTAGGATCTGATGATGGCATTCAAGAGAAATCGAGGGGAAGGGTGGCGACTAGTGCATTTTTTTTTATTTGAAAGCTGGTGCTTTCCGTGTGGTTCATTTACAATTTGGTCGTTCTTGAAGTTGGTTATTTTTTTTGTTAATATTTTTTAAGATGTAGGTAATATCAATCGCAACTGCTGTTGTTATAATACAGCACTTTTTTCGAGCTAAAAATAATCCTTTATTTTTTGTACGAATGAATATGTGGGTACAAATTTTGTTTTGTGATTGGTTGAGTAGTAAAGTTGAGAAGGAAACAAATAGTTTTTAATGATCTAATGATTCAGTGAGTTGTGATTCTTACTACTAAGTTACATGTGTTTTATCATAAATACCAGCCTAGCAGAATATCGGTGTTTTACACTTTAACATTTATTTCATTTTCTTTTGCACCGTGTGTTTTGATTTGTCCAAATGACTTAACTCTGCCTGAAGGAAAGCTTGAATTAAATCCGAGAATAATACGTTCTACTCATGCTGTGTGCATTACCTGTGTGTCTGTGTGTTATTGTGAGAGGTTATTGGTGTCGAAATCTACCCTTTCACCTGAAGGGAGAACTCAAAAAGCGGTAAAGTAATTTTCTCTTGACCTGCAGTTATCCAGGAACGGTGGTAATCAGAGTCAAGTTTATCGATGAAGTCAGGTGACGTCATAGAAAAAAATACAATTGAAAATTACTGTTTCCGCATATTTTTAAAACTTAAACCACACATTTATTAACTTCATATACCCTTGTACCTCGGAATCCTTCAGCTGGCTCACGTATGTCTCACTCCGTACACCCTGTAATTATACATAAAATGCTCATCACCAGTATAGCTAGACCTCTACGTGTTATTGCCAGACTAACTTTAACCTCTCTAACAAATAGTAAAAGGGCCATTCTTAACTGGTTATCATTGCAGTTTATTGTTATTCTTTTGTGCATATGAATGCTGTAGTGCACTTAAAACAGATTGACGGAGTTAATTAGGGTGAAGTATTTCACAATGAGAGGTGATATAAATGATGAGAAAGTGTAAATTTACTTTGAAGATAAAATTAATCTGCACACCATCATTCACTTGCCTTTTTTCCAAAAAAATTTGAGGTTAGTACAATGAATTACTTTTAGTTCAGTTTACCGATGACAGCCTAGATATTTCTCCCATATCCTTATGTAGGGCAAAGTTAAGAGTTAAGATGAAGATAACTTAAAATTTTCCTCCTGGTCTACTTCGCACCAACACAGGCCGTAAGCCTCAAATTATACGCGTCATATCATCCATGACGCATATAATTTAACGAATGACGATTATTAGGATAATAATTTATATTATAATATATTATTACAAATTAAAAATAAATTAGAGTTGCCATCGTCCTGTTTTCCCAGGACATGTTCTAGTTTTTATTGTGTCCTGGGATGTCCTGTTTCGTTTTAAGCAGCATTCTGAGTTTTTAAATTTTAAAATTCGTGCGTCTCTTTTCATATTGTTACGTTACGTTACGGAAGACCTCACGGATCGCACTCGCGAGTAATATCACTGCGCTGCTGTTTTTTTATTAAACAAAGATGTAACGTGCCACTCGATGATATCTCTTTCTCTCTACTATTGTAGCGCAGTGCTCAATATTTCGTCTCTTTCTTGCATTAGACATACAGAACTATATAGTTATGCATTCAGCTTACTATTTATTTGTAATTTGTTAGTTTGTGGAAACAGGCTACAGGTACGTAAGTATTTAAAAAAAATCCTGATTGTATTATAGTGTTTATTATTGTATTACATTATTGTTGTTATTTATTCAGAGAATACAGATTGAAATAAAAATATACTTGTAAATGTATGTTTAAATTATAACTTCGCTTTTTACTGGGATCTCTTTTGTTTCAGCTACAGAATTGTGTTAATGAGGTTAATGTTTCTAAAACAATCCGAAACGAAAATGTACTTTCAACGAAGCTTTGGAAAAAGGATGCCTCGTCCAGACGCGGCAGGTCTGACTTTGAAGTGTTTTGTTGTATTTGTGAATCTAGTATATCTATAGCGAGTAACGGTGTCATAGATATTGAGGAGCATCAGAAAACAACCAAGCACAAGAAGAGATTACAATCCCAGGTTGTGACTTCTAAGCCTTAGACACTTTTATAAAGAAATTGTCATTTAATGAGAAGACTATCGCTGCTGAATGGGCTGTAGCTTACCACACGATTAGTCACCATATGTATTTTAATGCTTTATACTGTACCTACATAGCAGTTGAATAAAATTATGTTGAGAGATTCACAAATCGCAACTGTGACTAGCGTTTGCAGCCCTCATTCGTCAATGAAAGTTAAAGATGACTTGAAAAATATATCGTTTTTTGGAGTCTCTTGTGATGCTAGCTATATATTTTATTTTGTTTGTGTATACAATAAAGATAAATAATTAAATACATATTTTAATACTAACATTAACTTATTACCAATGATATTGTTTTAAAATATCATTACTTATTACTATTTCGTTGATTTTTATCTGATATTTGTAGCAGACGCAAATAAGTATATCAATTTCATTGTGAGTTTTATGCGATAAATCTTTTTAATAATTTATTACAATATAATATTAAAATTAATTATTACTTGGCACGTGGTAAAGTAAATACGTCACTTCGATTACAGCACAGTGCAAATGTTTGTGTGCATGAACAATATTTACCTTAGCCTGAATGTTTTGTGTTTATTCATGTACGAACATGTTTGAATTGAGTTAAAAATACATTTTGTAATAATTTTGTGTTACTAAAGTGGGAGGAGAATTAGTTAATATTTTTGTTGATTAAGTAAAAACGAAAGCTGGTAATTGTGCCATGCTCCTTCTTTTGGCATCTAACAAGGTGTCAACGAAATTTTTACTTGGTCTTCACAAAAGTTTGTTTTTCACAATTTATTTCACCAAAATATGCCAATGTTTATAACGGGTGTTTTTTTAAGCTAGATAGAACTTTAAATTGTAAAAAGTAACACAAAAAATTAAATTTTGATGAAACTTTTTTTTAAATTTGTTTCAGTATACTCTGACAAATCATCATGAATAGACTCACGCTTGAACAACGCTACGAAATTATCCAAATTTACTTTGAAAATCAGTCGTCGATTCGCGCAACTTATAGACGACTGTTTTATCGCAAAATTGTGTTCAGCGATGAGGCGCATTTTTGGCTTAACGGGTTTGTTAATAAGCAAAATTGCCGCATATGGAGTGAGACCAATCCACAACAGACCCTACAGACTCCATTACATCCAGAAAAATGCACCGTATGGTGCGGTTTTCACGCTGGTGGCATCATCGGACCTTATTTCTTCAAAAATGAGCTGATTTTCAAAGTAAATTTGGATAATTTCGTAGCGTTGTTCAAGCGTGAGTCTATTCATGATGATTTGTCAGAGTATACTGAAACAAATAAAAAAAAAAGTTTCATCAAAATTTAATTTTTTGTGTTACTTTTTACAATTTAAAGTTCTATCTAGCTTAAAAAAACACCCTATACTACAATAGTGGGTCAATGTTCAAAGAATATATCAGGATTGCATTCAATTTAACAATTCTTCGCATCCAAATCAGCGTTCCACATGGAAACAAGATGGCCATTGCGATGCAATTGTAGCTCGTGTCATAACCAATACTTGACTCTCAATTCGACAACAAACAGAGCTATTTATGATGAGAAAACATTTCCAACGCTCCAAAGCTCTCATCAAGCAAATTTCAATATATCCGGCGAGAATGTATTAATTGCCATATCTAAAAAAGATAGTTACTCGATTAGACGAGGCGGTATGCAACAGTTTTTCTTTTGTTTTGTTTATATACCTTTGTTTGCATAATCCTCGTAAAAGGGGTACAATATATATATCTATACAAATTAATAAAATTGACCTGTTTGCAATTTTAAATTAACAGGTTCTCAATAACACGTACATATAATGTACACGGTATCTATTAACTTTTTTATTATTTTCTGTTTGTTGATTCCGGCTAATCTCTAACGGCTTTACTGATTTTGACGGATTTTCATTATCAAATATCTAATGTTATAAGGAGTAACTTAGGCTACTTTTATTTTGAAAGAATAATCTGGTCAATCAAAAGTAACAAAAGACCATGGGTAACATCACAAGGCGCAACCAGTATGATAATATAATATGCAGCTGTATCTGCAGTCGGAGCTGAAGGTATTAAAATATTCTATTTTTGTTTCGTGACTAGAGACAGGTATTTAACTTCACAGCCGTGTACGTGACAAATATCATACGATACCAATTTGTTAGATCAACTATCTTTAAGAAGTGTTCTTGAAGCAAAGACGATTTTAAGACAACCTTCGCACTAGGAATGATTCCTGTGTCGCGGGTGGCTTTACAAAGATAGATAAAACGAACACAAAGAACACCCAGACACAGAACAACAATTTGTGGATCAAACAAAGTGTTGTTCCATGTCAGATTTGAACCCACAACACTTGGCGAAGTAGGGAACGCCGTGACGACTGCTTAACGACTATGCCAAACTCACAGTCAAATCGTAATTCATATCCATACTTTTATTATAAATTCCAAAAAAAACTCTGTCCATTGGTCTGTTACACTTTCACGGCTAAGCCGCTGCACCGATTCCAATGAAATATTTCATAGAGATACTGGATAGCTTATCTCGTAAATGGTACGGATTTTAAATTTAAAACTGTCACGTTACGACTTAGAAAACAGAACATGGTTATACTAATATTATTATCCAACTAAATTATTTATAATAGTCACATTATAAAACAAAACATGATTATTGTCTCTATGTGTAACGTTTGCCCGGCTAAACTACTGTAACGATTTCAATGAAATCTGGCATGGAGATATTTTTATTTTTAAGTAAGGATTTAGGCCACTATAGTCGTTCCAATACTTTAGTTTAACTTTTGACAGATCACGCACATAAAGTTTTGTAATAATTTTTGATACAATGTACTACAGATAATACTGTACTTTATGGGCGGGCTCCGCCTACTTAGGGATGTGTCATTCGTAATTAATGACCACAGACTATAAAAACGGTTTTGAAATAAATCGATTATCGATTATATTAATAAAACATACAATAAAATTATTGTGATTATATTTTATATCAAATCACGTAAAAAGCTTTATTATTTTGCATTAAAATGCCCTAAATGTCTCTGTTTCAATGCATAAATAATTTGCGTAATGAAAACAGTTCCATCGTACTCGTACCTAGTAATGGGATCGAATGTATTCGCCGCAAATTAATGAATCTAAAATAATTGTTTAGACTTACTATAGTTGGTTCAAATAAAAACTACCTGCGGTACCTACTTGTAATGAACAGGTACAAAATGTTGAAATTCGTAGTAATTTACGGATTAAAAATAAAACAACCAAAAGAGGTACTGTAATACTAATTTTAATTATAAAGAATCGTCTTCTTCGTATGACCAGGAATCATCATCACTTGAGTTCTCAGTAATATTGATTATCATTTCTTGGATAGATAAATTGTCGAATGCAACATCCCGATCCCAATCCGACATTATCACCTTCTTTGTTTTTTCTACAACATTCGCCCAGTTTTCTGGAGTTACTTTTTCACACGCATTTTTCAGTAAATTCAGCATTTTTCTTGCGGTGAAAGGAGGAGTTGTATTGTTCCTCGCAGCATATCCTTTAACTTGTGCCCAGATCATTTCAATTGCATTATATTGGCAGTGATATGGGGGAATTCTGAGGACGGTATGCCCATGCTCTGCTGCCATTTCATCTATGACGTATCGTTTTGGCAGCTTCTTTGTTTTTAATATCTTTACTAACTCTACTTTTAGTAGGGACTCATTCACCTCTTCGCCATTGTCACGGAGCCAGTTTATAATTTCATGTTTTTTGTTGGCCTGTGTTGGTATTTTATTAATTTGACGAGAGTGATAAGGTGCATTATCAATAAATATTATTGATGGCTCTTCGAGTGATGTAAGCATTTCTCTGAACCACTTTTCATACACGTTCGAATTCATCTCCTCATGATAATCTCCTGTTTTCTGGGATTTAAAAGCTAATAGAGCGCCTGGCACAAATCCTTTTACTGTTCCTGCATGACAAATAATCAGTCGTTCGCCTTTTCCCATTGGTACTGTAGAAGTGGAGCCAACGGTGTTGTCAGTCCAAGTTTTTGACAGCGTATGATTCGCATTAAGCCAAGTTTCATCTGTGAAAACAACATTCGACCAATCTTCTATTTTTTTTGCTTGTCTTAAAAAATCGCATCTATACAAAGCAATATCATTGCGTTCCATTAAAATTTTTCGTTTGTCACATTTTTGGAATAACATTCCAATGTCTTTCAATACCTTTGTCAGAGAAGATTTTTGACCACGGAACAAACCACTATTTCGAAGAGATTGTGTTAGTTTTTTTAATGTTGGAATCTCTTTTCTTTGGTAATAGTCGTATATATGACGACGAATAGCATCAGCGTCAAAATTGTCAACGGCTGTAACTTTACTAGGCGGACGTTTTTTCTTAGGTGTAGATAGCTTATTCTGTTCCATGCCACTGCTGCCGTAGCCTTCTTTTGTTATTTTTGCCACTGTTGGAGCACTAATACCTAATGCTGCTGCAACACGGTCTCTAACTTGAGTCACTGGTATAAGAGGCCCACCATTACGGCTTTCCTTTTCAAAGTATTCACGAAGTCGCAAGACAAACTCTCTTGTTTGTCCTTTAAGTACTTTCTTTTTTGGCATTTTGACAGTAACGAAGGCAGGAACGATACGCTCAACTCAACCAAACGTGAGAATTCACAAATAAATCAATACGGAGGAATATAAATACTCAACTATATTGAAGGTTACTCATTGAAATACTGTAGATTATTTTAAAATAGACATAGAGAGATTTAATAAAGATCATCAATAGTTTAACAAATACAATATTAACCACTGAATTACAACACAATACAATAATACATTTTGAAAATTCAGTTCCTTTTATATATTTTTTCATGACATAGAACCGTCATATTTGAACAACATTCTTTTAATCCATTTCTTCTTTATTTTGACAAAGGAGGTCGCACATTGAAACACATAGAAATATGAAGTACGAAATTATCTATAAAATAATGAGTTTGTTAAATCGATTAAAACTTCTTAATGCATAAAATCGATCGATGAAAGAAATCGAATAGGTAACGGGTCAGGGTATCACTATTTGATTAAGTATTAGAGCTGTCAAAAGTTAAATAAACTATTGGAACGACTATAATTACCGCGGTCACCGACGTACTGCACCGCGAGTGGAGCCACGGACAAAAGCCTTTAGAGTTAGTTATTAAACTAACTAGAAATTTACATTTGAGACCTCGACCAAAGACCTGAAGTCGACACCCCGCAGGGTTTCCATTAGACCTGATAAGGAAAAGACCTTAAAAATGTTTACTCGGTATAAAATCAGACTTTATATAATCGTATAATTAGGTAGGAGGTATAATTAAAGAGGACTGTTTTCAGCTTTTAGTTTTCAGAATGAATAAGTAAGTTATGTAGGTAACACGTGTACCAATGACATAGCTTCGATAATTATATTGGTCGTGACATTAAAGTCGATCATGATACAAATTGTATGTTATTTTAGTTTACTTTCGTTTATAAAATACGACATTTATTTTAAATAGTTCTTACTTTAAAAAAAAAAGAAATATAAGCGTCTTGATGTGTTTTTGACTTACTTCATACCACTTATATTATTTACATAAATGATAATATAAATAAATAAACATTCCGGACATCTAATACACAACGCCATCTAGTCCCAAGCTAAGCAGAGCTTGTGTTATGGGTACTAAACAACTGATATAAATACTTATTTACTTTTTTTGTAAATACATTTATATTATTATAATAATAATATATCTTTATTGTGTATCGCTTAACATGCAATCTCTTCCAAGCAACCGCAACTCATATTTTACATAGAAAACACCCAAACTCCGAAACAAATATTTGCAGATCATACAGACATTTGGTCCGACCCGGGAATCAAACCCGAGACCTCAAGCTTAGCAGTCGCATACGCTACCACTATGCCATCGAGATAGTCATGTGTTTATGCATATGTATTATGTATTTATCTTTAATGTAGACACACAAAACCAAACTTAAATTTGTTTTTTATATAAAATTAGCTTCGGCTAATAAAGTTTTTACAACGCAAACCAACTTACATAAATAACATCAGCAAGATTATTATCAATCAACTGTGAGTTCTAGTGAACTGAATATCAACACCGCACTTTAAAATTTCTGCGTTCTCTTGTGTGAGTTTTGAACCCACAATACCTACTCAACGCAGTAGAAATCGTCGAATTGACTGCTTCATGATTGATCTACACCATTCGTTCAGTTGAAAAACTATAAACGGCTCTGACAGATCTTTTATATAAATAAAAATGAATAGCTGATATGTATGTACGCGCATAACTTCCGATCGACTGCACCAAATTAGATAATTCTTTAATCTATGTGTTCGTTATTCTTAGGATCTGGTTTGGGTAGAAAAAATTAGAAGAACGCGGATTGCGTTCACAACTGTATACTACCTGTTGGAAGCTGAAGCGGGCATAATTCCTAAAACTTTTTTCTAAAAGTTAGAAAATTTTAGTTATAGAAAAAATATGGCGGTACAAAGTTCGTCGAGCCAGCTAGTTTCTAATAAAAAAATGCTGAAAATAACTTTCCTGCAGCATATTATATTACACTCCACTGAGCAAGGAAAGAATTACGGAAAAGCAAATTGAGTCTGATTCATCAGCACTATCTTTTATTAACTCCTTGAATAATTAAGATGTATGCTTAATGGAAAAAGGACATAAAGCATTATTAGGGTACCTTGGAACAAAAGTATTTCTTCGTATAAGGACTCTCAAGGGCCACATACCGGCTAGTTTGTCGGACTTTGGTAGAACTTTCATAGTATTATATACATGTTACTTTACAGGTGAAAGAACCATGAGATAGAGCTTTTCCCTTAAGAGCCAACCTCGTTTAAGAATTAGGCTAAGGTAATTTTGTCCACCTACATTAAAGCTAGGTCAGAATACTTTTAGAAAGCGGATAGTGCGGTACTTATTTACTTCCCTCATTGATAGAGTAATGCAAAATCAATACAAAAAAAAAATTTTAAGACGGGCCTATGTTTGCACTATTAAAGGTTGTTGATAATGATGATAAATAATATAATAGTACAAAGAAAAGACGATATAAATAAAACAAAAAAAAATCTAATTGAATAACTGGACCAAATTGAAATGGGACCACGAGGACAGCGCCAGCTATCAAAAAAATAGAATCGTCTAAATCGATTCACCCAGTCTGAGGCAACAAACATAAAAGAATTGAGAACCTCCTCTATCTATTACCAAAATATCTGATTATTAACTATAAAGATCAATGTTATTATTAAAGTTTACTTTCATAAATTGACTCATATTTCTAAAAAAAATAGAAAGAAACCTAAAATATTGCTTAACATAAAATTTATTCACTTTTCTGTTAAAACAACGTTTCTAAATTAGCTTTGAATCAGAGCTTTTACAACCCTAACTCGGTCTCACTGTTTGATTAAAATTTTCCACGTATAGAAAACTTTAAATGTTTGAAAATTATGTTTAAAATAAATGAAGTATTACTCCTAAATAATCAAGAGACTTAATCATCTAACCAAACAAATAAATACATTCTTCAGTTTTATCATATTAGTATGAATGATATCTATATCAAATATGTATTCTTAGTGTATGTGTGTTTACTAAGTGAAATCTTAGTCACTGTTATTAAGGAAAGTATTTACTCCGGCCATTTATATTGTTTACTAATACTTTATTCAACTCAAATAATAGAAATATTCAATAAAAGAGAAATAGGTCACGAGCCTAATATTTATAAGCTTAAATAAGTACAAAGGTAGAGCGAGTGTTTGTTTTCATAATAAATTCTGAGCCTGGCCCGAAGGCTTCATTAAAGAGCTATCGAAGGTCTCTCATTTTACTTAAAAGCATTGATAAGATGTTTTGTTAAAAGGAAACAAAAATTATGATTTTAATCCGAAAACAGGTATCGAGACCCTATTACAATTTGTAACTGTTATTGTTTTTTTAAATACAAAGAGAAGGGAAACTTGAAACATACCCTATACCACCACATCGGGTCAGAGTGGTAGAGTGGGCCATTCTAGAGAGAGGCCTATGTCTTACAGAGGACTTAAATTCTGATGATTATTGTTTTCGGTCAAGCAATTGTGATAACGGAGTCCATGTTCTTTGTGTTAAGGATTAAAACATTACCTGGATAAAAGAAATACTTTTTAAAAAGTAATATTACGTAAAACTGATTTTGTAGATAACATAGGGCTTTAAAAAGCAAACATAACAGACTGTAAGAAAGACGGTCTCGAATTGTACTTATTTGCAACTTATTTCTCAGGATCGAGAAGCGTTTGTCAATTCGATTTTCAACTCGTGTTAGTATGGTATAGTGGGCCAAAACCTCTCTCCTAAGGAGAATTCTATGTTAAAATGTCAACAAATAAAAGCAATCTCAATACCTATGTGGCGACTTCCACATAACATACTACAGCGCCATCTACCGATGGTACACTGAAGTACGAAGTAACGCACTACACGGAGTAACTACAAATCCTGAATCGCGAAATAAATAGTTCTCGCGCCGATTAGCTTATATACAACATCCCAACATCAACTGTTGGGCAGTAGCCCGCCAGGCATGATCACCTCGCCTGGTCGGAGGATCCTCCCTTTGTGTTGGGTGGAACATGATACCCGTTCCCCCACACCTACTCAAAAAATAGTCAATAAAAAAATCTTAGATTTCAATGGCAACCCTTTTTCTTACTCATTTATTTAAAAAGTTACAAAGAAGCCACGAAACATAATATTACAGTTAATAAAAATGAAAGTACATTATCACCCTTTTATTGCAAGATTCGCAGAATTTTATTTGAAAGAGACAAAGATAATCTTTGAAAAAAATTACACATCAGTGTATCATAGACGGCCTTATCGCTAATAGCTATTATGCCAGACAGCCTTGGGATTGAGAGAAAAACAAAAATAATGAATAAAAATATATAGCAAGCACACATGACGACATACTATTGAGTATACAGACAAATACCTTTATATACACGTATATATATTATGTACGACTAAATGTGTATAGTTACAGACGTTATGTATTATTCTGCAGTTCTTCGTACTTCTTCTATGTATGCAGAAGAATAATTTCATAGAGTACAAAAGTTCTATAAATATTTTATGGCAGTTAGATATTTATTTAAGGCTATCTAATATGAAATAAAATAGAATCTATTTTGACATGACTGCGGCTGTAGGCGTGGCGATGCGTCCCCACGGCATGTGTCGCCACATTATGTGGCTGTATATCAAATGTATATTTCGATGTCGAATCGATTCGATATGTAATTTGTAAGGAATTTTAATGAATGTGCCTTAGTTTTTAACATATAATATAGTGTAGTCTTCTTAGGAGACTATTGTAGTGTGAAACTATTTTTTTTAGTTTATACCTATGATGCTGAAGCATCCACATAGACTCATAGGCCGCCATAGTGTGAATCACCATGCTGCGTTGTTGCACTGTCTGCATTCACAATCAGTATGGTGATCACTGCTACTCTAGGATTCTACTCATTTCTATCACGTAGATTTGTAAATTCACATAGGTAGACCCAAAAAAAAATCCAAACCACTCTTTCTATTCATGTTAAAATGGTGCAAGAAATTTAAGGACGCTACACTTAAATATTCTGTAATAAGTTACGGTAAAAAAGGAAATTAAAAAGTTATATAGATACCTACATGAAAATAGCTACAAGGGTTGTGGCTTTTTCACTGCTCGGCCACTTGACTCCAACCGCCAGAGGGCGACAGTAATGAAAGGGATGAGGAGCTCTTGCACAATCTTCAACAAGACTTCGTTAAACAAGGTGAGTTTGCGAAATACTGATTATAGTGATTTCAAAAACGCTTTTGTTGATAATAAAAAAACTCTTGAACTTTATGTAGTTTCTGTGCCTAATTTAAGTATTATAAGGTTTTTATCTTCATAGTATTATCTTTTGAGTTTTATAACTACTAACTTTTAAACTTTCGTGTTTCTAATTGTATGGCGTAACGTCTTACAATAATGCCTTCACAATTGCTATTAAGTACATACTTTTACATTACCGAAGTCTATGGTGACCCTTGAGAGAGGCCTATGTCCAACAATGGACTACAACGGGCTGATGATGAACATACTTTTGAAATATCTTTATCTTGAAGCCAAAATTAGGGAACATTTCATTATTTCATAGTTAATAAACTGCAAATTAAAAAAATACTCCTAACACATTTTCACAAAAATGTTACGCAGAAGTCACTGGTCAGGTAAAGACATTCCCATTCAGTTAAATGACTTTTTATTATTTGAATTTCGAATTTTATTTGTACACACATCTACAAAAACCATAACGTACCGTGGGAGAACCACGCTTCGGCATGAATGTGAGAGATTCCACGGCCTCACAGAAAAAAGCTCATGCTCTGTGTTTTACCGAGTGAGTGAGGATACCGCAGGCCCATACCCCAACTCCTCCCCCAATCTCTCTCCCCATCCCTCAAAGGCCGGCAATGCACTTGTGACGCCTCTGGTGTTGCGGGTGTCCATGGCGGGCGGGGCAGCGGTAATCGCTCACCATCAGGTGATACCTCTGCTCGTCTGCCACTGAATTGATAAAAAACCATACATATTTTATTTACGTTACGAGTATTTTGACATGGAGGTTCTGTGTTGTATAAATGTTTCCGATTTCAGGCGTAAAAATCAGTTCCTCTTTATTACATCTAAAACTGTTTTGTAATTTTTTGCCTGATTAACCTAACAGTGATTGTTACCATACTCATAGCGAATGCAGACAATACAACAATTCAGTATGGTGACCCAAACTATCTTGGCCTATTTATATGCTTCTCCATCATTAGATCTCCGGTCCGGCCAATGAAATACGATAGAACGAATACTGTCATGTCACCGTTTCGGTCTAACCGATAACTATCTAGCTAATATTTATTGCGCTATTTAAGTTTATTGGCGAAACAGCCCCAAAAATTAAGCTCCCCTTTAGGTAAATTAAGTTTTAAGATTGGTGCAAGTGCAAGGAATATATATTTTAGGGGTGGATCAATAAAAATCACGATGGAAAAATGGGGGTTAATCATATAGAGTTGAAAATTCAGGGTTGTATGTATTTTCTAATGCTGTATCATAAAAAATGGAAAAATAAGGGATGGACTACCCTTAACATTTAGGGGGATGAAAAATAAATGTTGGACGATTCTCAGACCTACCTGATATGCACACAAAATTTAATAAAAATCGGTCCAGCCGTTTCGGAGGAGTATGGTAACTAACATTGTGACACGAGAATTTTATATATAAAAAAAATATTGTTACGAGCTGGGTATTGACCAAATTAAAGTAGTCGATTAATTACCAAAAATAACACAATATTTATTAATAACACTTTTTACAATAAGAAATCACTAAATCACTTGTTAGTCGCACTAGAAGATCTCTTCGATGTTTATCCGCTGTATCGTGAAACAATACTGTCCCTACGGCCAACACGTTCCGCTTTTATATGGCCGTGGAAATTACTCGAAACTACGAAAATATTCGATCGATGTCTCTAGGCTAAATAGATTACTCTAGAGCTGCTTGTAGCGCCATCTAGCGTCGAGTAATCGTCATAATGCACACAGTTGCGCGCTTTCCGACACTAGATGGCGTTGTCCTCGACAGTTCTCGATTCTTCTAGTGGACACTAGATTCATCTGGTTATGGCGCAACACTGCCCCCTCCTAAGACATGCTCGTCCCGAGCATTATCGGTTCCATAGTATCGCGCCAGTCGATCTACATGAACTATCTTTGGGGCGCCTCTTGGACACTTCTGTATCCGGTAGGTAACATCATTGATTTTAGTGACTACCCGGTATGGCCCATCCCATTTTGCTTGTAGCTTCGGAGATCTCCCTTTACTGCGAACTGGATTATGTAGCCATACTAGCGAACACTCTTCGAAGCCCTTATTATTCGCTTTCCGGTCATAACGGGTTTTCATCTTTTCAGACATTTGTTGGCCCGATTGTCTGACATGCTCATAAATGTCATTCATCTTGTTCCGCAAGTCATTCGCGTACTCCGTTATACTTCGCGGGGTATCAGGGGGTATTCCAGTGATCAAGTCTGCAGGCAACCGTAGTTCTCTTCCGAAGTTTGCAAAAGCTGGTGTTACGGAAGTACATTCGTGGACTGCACTTCGGTATGACAGAAGAAACGGTTGGATGTGTTTGTCCCAATCTTTTTGCTTACTTTCAACTACTTTTGCCAGATACCTCTCTAGTGTTTGGTTAAATCGTTCCACCATTCCGTCCGATTGTGGGTGGTAAGAGGTGGTTCTGGTTTTGTGAGCACCCATCACTCGACACATTTCTTGAAATATTTGAGACTCAAAATTTCTTCCTTGGTCACTGTGGATTTCTAAAGGCACTCCAAAACGACAGAAGACTTCGTGCACTAATTTATCTGCAACTGTTGATGCCTCTTGGTTGGGAATGGCAAAGACTTCTGGCCACTTAGTGAAGTAATCCATTACGACCATGAAGTACTTGTTTCCGCTTTCACTTTCAGGAAACGGTCCTGCCACGTCTATAGCAATTCTTTCCCAGGGTGCACCAACATTATACAATTTCAATGCGCCTCTGCTACGTGTATGAGGTCCCTTCACGGCCGCACAACTGGTACACTTGCGACACCAGTCCTCAACATCATCACGACAATGAATCCAGTAGAATCTTTCCCTTATCTTTAACAATGTCTTCTTAACTCCCAAATGACCTCCTGAACATCCGTTATGGTAGAGCTGCAGGACCACTGGTATCTTAGCTTTAGGAACAACCATTTGCAGATGACAGCTGTCTCCTCGAGCGTTTTCCCATTTACGGCACAAAACTCCATCCTGGATGACTAAACTATCCCATTGAGCCCAATAACTCTTCGCGTTCGAACTCAGCGATGCAACTTCGCTCCAGTGTGGCTTAGGAGTCTCAGCTTTAATCCACTCGAGAATTGGTTTGATATCTGCATCCTCTTGCTGTGCTTGCTGTAGGCTTTCCTTCCATTCGTTGCTAAGGTCCGTCTTTATCGTCCTTATAGGAACAGCTTCCTTTACTTCTTGCTTGGCGTAGTGCTTGCAGTCTTCAAGGCAAGGTCTTCTTGATACTGCGTCTGCGTTACCGTGAGACTTTCCACTGCGATGTCGGGCAGTACTATCAACCACCTTATTCTCCTGAAACCGCTCGTGTTCTCTTCCTATGCTTCGCTTAGGGCAGCTGGACCGAAGGTGACCTTTTTCACCACAGGCGTAGCATCTAGGGCTGTACCTCTGAAATCGGTCCCGCACCGGTGATGCCACATCCTCCCGGACCCGATGAGACCGATGGTCTTGTCTCACAGCAGCTCTGCCCTGCTGTTGTCGGGCAGTACTATCAACCGCCTTATTCTCCTGAAACCGCTCGTATTCTCTTCCTATGCTTCGCTTAGGGCAATTGGACCGAAGGTGACCTTTTTCACCACAGGCGTAGCATCTAGGGTTGTACCCCTTAAATCGGTCCCGCGGAGGTGATGCCACAACCTCCCGGACCCGATGAGACCGATGGTCTTGTCTCACAGCTTCCACCTCCAAAGCATGGGCCAGAGCGTCCTTGAGAGTTTCATGGTGCCCAAGTCTCACAGCAGCTCTAACTTCGAGGTCACGGATGCCATCGATAAAAGCTTGCACCAGATTCCCGTCAACGAGCGCAGGTGCAGACTGGTATGCCTTACGGACCAGTTTCTCAACTTCCAGAGCCCACTGTTGCAAGTTTTCACCAATGCGTTGGGCACGATCCTTCAGCTGTGCACGAAACACGTGCTCCAGATGAGCGTCACCATATCTTGCCTCCAATGCCTCCAGCAGTTGCTCATAGGTAACCTCCTTATCGAGGGCTTCGAGGACGGTTAGAGCCTGGTCTCGAAGACCCAAGGTGAGCGCGGTCATAGCCTGATCCTTAGTCCAGCCGTTCACCTTCATAACAGCCTCAAACTGAATCTTGTAGGCTGACCACGAAGATGTTCCATCAAACGGCGGTACTTTGAACCCCCGTACCGAAGGAGCAGCAGTCACTGTAGTCGAGGCTCCCTCTCCAACTTTAAGGTTTCCTAAGGCCTTCTTCACGTCAGCAATCTGAGTTTCGGCCTCAGTGATACGGTTCTCGTGTTGAAGAACCTGATCCTTCACTACCTTGAGTTCTTTGCCGAAAGTCTCATGAATGCCTTTTACCAAGAGCATCTGTTCCTCCTGGCGGCGTGCCTGGTCTTCCTTATCCCGTTGCATCTGTTCTTCCAAACGGTGGGCCTGCTCCTCCTGGCGGCGGGCCTGCTCCTCCTTGTCCCGCTGCAATTGCTCTTCCAAGCGGCGGGCCTGCTCCTCCTGGCGGCTGGCCTGCTCCTCCTGACGGCGGGCCTGCTCCTCCTTGTCCCGCTGCAGTTGCTCTTCCAAGCGGCGGGCCTGCTCCTCCTGGCGGCGGGCCTGCTCCTCCTGGCGGCGGGCCTGCTCCTCCTTGTCCCGCTGCAGCTGCTCTTCTAAGCGGCGGGCCTGCTCCTCCTGGCGGCGGGCCTGCTCCTCCTGGCGGCGGGCCTGCTCTTGGAGCATTGCCATTAGGGCCGTGATATCTGGAGCTGCTGCCGATGTGGACGGCGTGGTTTCCATAGCTGGCTGCTGATCTTCCGATGTAGGCAGTTGTGCACTTCCAAATCGCCTCTGATCAGCCTCTTGCTGGCGCTGACTCCTAGTTCGGATACCTTCCGTGTCTTCCTTTGGTAAAACCGGCATACTTTAATCTCACTTCTGACACCAAATTGTTACGAGCTGGGTATTAAATAAATTAAAGTACTCGATTAATTACCAAAAATAACACAATATTTATTAAGAACACTTTTTACAATAAGAAATCACTAAATCACTTGTTAGTCGCACTAGAAGATCTCTTCGATGTTTATCCGCTGTATCGTGAAACAATACTGTCCCTACGGCCAACACGTTCCGCTTTTATATGGCCGTGGAAATTACTCGAAACTACGAAAATATTCGATCGATGTCTCTAGGCTAAATAGATTACCCTAGAGCTGTTTGTAGCGCCATCTAGCGTCGAGTAATCGTCATAATGCACACAGTTGCGCGCTTTCTGACACTAGATGGCGTTGTCCTCGACAGTTCTCGATTCTTCTAGTGGACACTAGATTCATCTGGTTATGGCGCAACAATATTTTATATTATATTCAGAAGTTTTTACCGATATTTGAGAACTGAAATAAAAATAGTAATTGGCTATGACTTAAATAAAATAAATCGATAAGACCAGGACTAAATTTTTGAAGTATTCGTTGCTTTCACGGAGGGTTTCACGAAGCCAAAATCAATCTGATCAAAATCTCGCGGCTATCTTCGCTTATTACACACGGTTTAAAGCCTCGTAGGTTCTCACTAGTTTTCATTTTCTATTGAAGTATCCAGAGTCCAGCAAAATTTAGAATCTTATAAACTCAAATAATATTAGAATAAATAGATTAAAACTCTTACAAACGTTGATTATAAACAAACATACAGATATATTTAAAACGTACAGCAGTAATTTTGTCTCTTAGTTTGCCTTTAGACGAGCAATCTCGGAAACGGCTCCAACGATTTTCATAGTAAGGTGTTTCGGGGCCGACAAATCGATTTAGCTAGAATTAATTTTTAAGGTAATTTACCAAAAGACATACCGAACTAAGCTCCAGCTCGGTTATCCAGATACTAAATAACAATAATATTTATAATTTGTATATATCATTTACTAATAGTAAATTACTCGCATCAATTTGGTTTTAACTTAAAACTAGAATTCTGAGAATCATAGTTGTGTCGTAAACAATAGGTACACTATCTAATTAAAAACACGTTTTTAATAACTTGTACGAAAGGACGAAGACGTTGTAATTATTGAACTCAATTATTAAACTAAAATCAATTGACAATAATTACGTACTTTTGAAGAGGTACGAAGTTAAAAGAAATGTTATCGATTCTATTTATTAAATACTAGCGACCCGCCCCGGCTTCGCACGGGTGCAATGCTGATACTAAATACACGTTGTATATAAAACATAGCTGACCCACGCAACCTCGTTTGCGTCTTATATAGCCCGTAGCATGAAAATTTTCGCAAAATAAGTAACTTTTCTGGTTGATTTTTACACCTTGTGTCCGAAAAACCCAAATATCTTACGGAACCCTATTTTTTTCCAAAATAAAATATAGCCTATGTTACTCGTGGATAATGTAGCTTTCGAATGGTGAAAGAATTTTTAAAATCGGTCCAGTAGTTTTTGAGCCTATTCATTACAAACATACAAAAATAGGTACAAATCTTTCCTCTTTATAATATTAGTATAGATTAAGCCGTATATCTGCCCGACTACAGCGAAACAAAAGGATGGGTAATATGTTTAGCATAATGTTTTTATGTTACACCGATGCACAGTAGCGCTTAAACTACTGGCCTGATGTGAATAAATGAAATGCCAATAGATACATACTATAAATTTTGCCAAGATTGTTAACTTATGTTGGTTTTAATTTTTAAAACTTTTTCTTTTCATCGAGTGCTATCTGTACTACACATTTTGTAGTTTTTTTATATGGTATAGGTGGCAAACGAGCAGATGTATCACTTGACAGTAAGCGATTACCGTCGCCCATGGACACCCGCAACACCAAAAGCGTCATAAGTGCGTTGCCAACCTTTGGGGGATGGGAAGGGGGATAGGTGAAGGGTTTTGGGTATGGACCTCCGGTAGTCACTCGGTGAATCACAGCGCAGGCGCTATTTCACACCGGTTTTCTGTGAGGCCGTGGTTTCACTCCGGTTGAGCCGGCCCGTTCATGCTGAAGCGTGGCTCTCCCACGGTAAGTGCTCAATTCTTTGCAATATTAAGTCAACAGCGTAACGATCTACAATAATAATCTAGATATATTGAATTTGATAATCTATCTAAAAAAGTTTCATCTTCTTATAAAACTGACTTATCCATATTATTCTTTCATATATTTATTTTATAAAAAGCAAAGAATGGTTCATGAATGACGTGAATATTTTACCGTATTTTTCAGTTTATCTTTACCCACATAAACCAACATATTGTATCAAACGGTGAAATCTAATATTATTCTGAACTTAGAAAATATACGAAAATGTTCTTTAGGCAGACGTTGCGCGAAGTGAGGTTCGTCTCATATCATATTTTATGGCAAAATAATGAAAGTCGTAAACCCACGTTTTCATGTTTCTAGAATGTTATATAACATGATTAGGTTGTATATTATAGAGTGACGTCACTATGTAGTATATTACATCAAATCTTATACATAAAGGAGCATAATAAAGTACGATGTTGGTTTTTGTAGCGTGTTCAAGTAGGTTTACTTTATTCATTTTTCTTATTCATGTTAAGCCAAATCCACTTTGTTCAAATTCGTAATCCTTCCTAAAAAGCCGGCACCGCACTTTCGATTAGCAATCGCATACCGCAAACGAGCAGGCGATACGTCTGCTCGTTTGCCCACTATATAATAATAATAAAAATATATACAAATAAATATATCACAGATATATTATGTTGTGATTACTTTAATCTCCGCCTGCTTCTGCGCCTATAACGGATATCGCAGTTAAGAGTAGCCTATGTCCCTATTCAAGAATCATAGTATTTCTACGCGAAAGTTTTATTGAAATCAGTGCAGCGGATTAGCCCTGAAAGCTTAATAGATAGACAGACAAATAGACTTACTTTTGAATTTATAATATTAGTAAGGATAGTTTGGATTTATTACATCTGTCTGTGGCGCTTTCATGACTAAACCACTGCACCTATTTCCATGAAATTTGACATAGAGATACTTTGATTCTTGAGGACAGAAAGAATTTAGTACCATAGAATAAATAACATGATTATGAACAGAATATATATGCTCATCCTTCTGTAAATGAGAATCTTAACTTGACATAAACAACTTATATATATGTCCCAAAAACATTCCTTAACCTATGAATTTTTACAAACTATTTAATTAATATACATTATGTATAATATTTAATTTATAATTTTTATTTAGTCACTAATACCATAATCGAATACGTAAGTGAGTACACATATCTCGGTCAAATAATTTCACCAACAGATCTGTCTACAAAAGAAATTAACAATAGAATACAACTGGCATGGAAAAGATATTGGTCCCTTAAAGAAGTTATGAAAAACTCTCAATTACCACTTAGAGCTAAACAAAAAGTCTACGACTCGTGTATCTTACCCGTAATGACATACGGTTGTCAAACATGGAGCCTGACTAAAAATAACCTAAAAAAGCTTAAGATCTGCCAACACAGTATGGAAAGAAGTATGCTCAACGTAAAGCTAAAAGATAAAGTAAAACTAGAAACAATTAGAAAACAAACTAAAATTACCGATGTAACATACTGCATTAAGAAACTTAAGTGGAGATGGGCTGGTCACATGGTGAGAAGTCAGAAAGACAAATGGACTAAGGACGTAACAGATTGGTGTCCAATACATCAAAAGAGAAAGAGAGGTAGACAGCGTCAAAGATGGGAGGATGATTTTCGGAAACAGGCTGGGGTCACGTGGAAGACAAAGTCACAAGACCGAATACTATGGCAAAAATTAGGGGAGGCCTATGTCGGAAGACAACACAATCTCGAAACCGGTGTCTACTAAGTTAAAGAAGATAAATTTAAACTACTATTTTACTATGCATGTTATTTAAGTTTAAGATTGTGAATAAAGGCTATTATTATTATTATTATTATTATTATTATTATTATTATGTATAATATTTAAAGAAATTCCAACACCCTGTTCTTAGATGGGAATATTAGAACAGATTCTTGGGACTCAAATTTTACGATACTCAGAGTAATATTTTTTTCAACGAAGTATTTTCTTTTTATACCCTCCGAGGAGGTTTTACTTGACTATAATCTGTGAAAATGAAAGAAACGAGGATAAAATAGACAATAACTTTGAGACGTGGATCCCGGTGGCTAACAATGGTTATAGGATTTATATAATTGTTATAGAGTTCCTTTTAGGGAAAAATCATTTTTTTTAATTGCCTCGATGACGCAATGGGCAGTCTATGCGACTGCTATGGTTAAGGTATCTGTTTCAATTTCTATTAAAATATTTATTTGATCTACAAATATTTGTTTATAAGTCTGGATGTTTTACAAGCTTTTATTTAAATTTGATCCACTTCCCGATTGCTGATTAAGCTGAAATTTTAAATATAACTTTAGGTAACTGATGGCAATGCAGTTATATATAATCGGTATTACTACTAATCTAAAATGGCCGCCGAAGTAAAATGGCGGCGTACATATTTCGGAACAACCCACCCAATATGGGTATCAAATGAAAGGGCTTAAAGTTTTTTTTTTATTAACAAGTAATGACAGAATCGAGATAGAGTTAAATGGTGTCTCATAATTGGGAAAGAAGAAAAAGTAATGAAGGCCTCCAATCTCGCACTCACCAATGAAACACGACAGCACAAACGCTGTCATTTTGTGCACCTACTTTTACTTTTTTTCAGCGAAAACACGCTTTCTTCCTTCCCATTTAAAATAATGAAAACATAAAATCTCTGAAAAATTCTTTTTCAATAAATATAAAGGAAGGCAAGGCACTTCTAAAATGTATAATGTAGCTTCTGTTTCCCAATTTCATTTCAATGTTCATTACCTTTGTGTTACTGTGAAAGGTGGTTGACAACTCAGCTGCAACATTGTGAGTCTCATTTTTTTGTTTACTGGTTGTACAATGTACCTACATATACATTTTATTCCATCACATCTCACATTTAATTCATTACTCAACGTCTCAACGTGTTTCTGTGTGTCTTCGTGTAAAGAATATAATAGGAAAAAAAATTCGGCACAAGTTCACAATTACAAATGTTAACATGGTATATACACTTAATTTATTATAATGTTCTCTACGTGTGTTAGATATAGATAATGTGTCCACAAAAGGTTTCAGGACCGAATTATTATCACTATAAATTAATGATTATTCCTTGTATGAAATGTTTTTGGTTTTAGCTGACTTCTAAAACTAGAGCGTTTTTCATGTTTTGCTAGTGTTTTTTGTTTGTTGTCTCGAAACATTGCAATTTATGAATCGATTTGGAAGTTTTGTTTTTGTTCCGATAGATAACGGCTATTTTAATTTTGAGCTATAATTAAATTACTGTTATAAAATTCTTTAAGCCTTTAATTATTATTATATTAACTTTAATTTTAAATACCTTTACAAGTAGCTCTAAGTATATATTCATGTACATAGAAATTAAGTAATTAGTAATTTCTAAGTATTTCGAAATTGATCTTCTTATCATTTTTAACGTTCACTTGAAATTAATAAGTAAAGTCGTGTCCTAAAGAAAGTATTTAATTTGACGCCGAGACATTGTCAGCTTAGCGAAGAAGAAAGTAATTAAGTTGACGGGGCGGTTGTGTCAACGAAATTAGTCCTAAATCCTCGTGATGAATAAAACGTAATATTTACGTACGAATATTTCATGTTCAAGTTAAAAACCTATTGTGACAGAGCTAGCTTTGTCTCGCTCATTCTTGCTAAAGACGTGAAGTTTTAAAGGCACATTAGTTTGTACGCGTTTTCTTATATTTATTCTGTTTTTGTTTATAATTATTTCTAGACTTGTTATTTCAAGTCTTTTCTCGACGAGACTGGAAGTAACTCCCTTATTTATTTATTTTTTATTGAATAAGGGGCAAACGAGTAGACGCATCACCTGATGGTAAGCGATTACCGCCGCCCATGGACACTCGCAACACCAAAAGCGTCACAAGTGCGTTGCAGACCTTAGGGAGATGAGGAGAGGGAATGGGGGGAGGGGTTGGAGTATGGGCCTCCGGTATCCTCACTCACTCGATGAAACACAGCGCCAGCGCTATTTTATACCGGTTTTCTGTGAGGCCGTGGTATCACTCCGGTCGAGCCGGCCCATTCATGCCGAAGCGTGGCTTTCCCACATAATAGTTTGTGTCTTTTACTGCCAATGAAATCCTGCAATTTAACAGTAACAAGACTGTTTAGACATATTTTGAGTTAACTCGCCAATGCTTAAATTAGATAAAGGGAGAAAAAAGTCGCTAAATTCGACAGAAACAATTGTAACTAGGGCTGAAAGGTCTTCTGCGAGGCTACAATAAGGCTATCACTCACAAATTATGATATCACCTAGGATTAAAGTACAAGATGAATCTTCACTTAACTTGTTAAATATTTATAGTGGGACCTAAAAATATCCAATTAGTTTTTTTTCACTTGGTTATGGCACAGTCATTTGTAAGAGTAATTTCGAAACATGGTCACAATGTACTTTCAAATAGCAAAGCACAGTAAACACATTTCACTACTACAGCGGAGCACTTAGCACGCGTTAAGTGCAAGGGAGGGAACTGAGAAACGGGGGATCTCTTCAGCGGAATGGTTTCATTGATTTTGAAGTTTTATTACGACTTTACACTACTCAATGAAGGCCCAAAGAGAGCCAACCATCCCGATCCAGGCCATCCTTTGTGGTTTTATTGTGCTAAAACTGAAATTGTTTCAATTTGTCGTTGCATTTTTATTTAATACTAGCTGACCCACGTACCTAACCTCGTTTGCGTCTTATATTGTCCGTAGCGTGAAAATTTTCTCCCGTTTTTTAAACATTCTTCATTGGTGCTCCGCTCCTATTAGTAGTAGCGTGATGATATATAGCCTATAGCCTTCCTCGATAAATGGACTATCTAACACCAAAAGTATTTTTCAAATAGGACCAGCGGTTCCTGAGATTAGCGCTACCAAACAAACAAACAAACTCTTCAGCTTTATTATTAGTAAAGATAACATAGACAGTCTATTTTTGTCCTACCACGCTTCACCGTGTCACATTATGTTTTTATTGATAAGAATGAAGAACAAAACAGACATAAAGAGATAAAACAATCTTGACTTTAAACTTTAAAGTTAATCATTGCACTTTTCAAGTTTTTCAAGCATACACAAACCAATTTACTTTGATAATAGTAGTAAGATTGTCACTCCACCGTAAGCCCTGGTGAATTGATAACCTGTTACACTATAAACTTACTTACTTACAGACTTACAGAAAGTAAAGAAGCATCAAATACGTGAATAATTTAAAATGGAAAAAAAAACATCTATTATAGTGAATTAGTTTAAGAAACAAATTGTAAATCTGTTGTCCGAATAATAGGCTTTATTATTATTACACTGTAAACCTTTCCTTTCATCAGTGAAAGCATACCCTTACGTGGCACTGTACTACTACTGTAAACTGTTCTTCAGCATTGCAAAGCCGTTTCCATTTGCACTCGTGTTATGTCGTTGATATATCTGTTTTCATAGTCTAGTTAATCACTACACTTACGATTTCCCCAACAAGTTACGGTGTTCCAAATATGATAATACGAGGTACTTATGTGTACATATGCATATTAAAATTGAAACCTACCACTTAAGAAAAGTATACAAAATGTATAAAATGCTCAAATTGGTTTAGAATATAACAATATCTTGATATTAAGCTATCAGAGAGTTGAGCAGCTTGTAAAACTTACCGAATTATATTTCTTATATAGGAGATAGATAGGTAGGTAGTATGGACCCGTCGGCTCCTCTTACTTACAAAGTGACGACCGCCGCCTATAAACACCTGCAATACAAGGGTCACAAGTACGTTGCCGACCTTGTAATCCCCCTCCCTTATAATCAGAGATTCGAGTAGGTGTGTTGGTTTGGGCTCTGTCCACGTATCTTAGCACTTTTGTGAGATCATGTTATCACTCAAGTTAAGGCTGGCCGTATTGTGTTCGTCTACGAAAGAAATAAGTAAGAAATTAAGGGAAATAGTAAAATAAATCGAAAACGAGTTAGTAGTTCAGTAAGTTTTAAAAAGTTATAGAACAGTATCAAATTTTTATTATAGATAGATTACCGTGGGAGAGTCACGCTTCGGCGTGAATAGGCCGGCCCGACCGGAATGATACCACGGCCGCCCAGAAAACCGGTGAGCAATAGCGCTCGCGCTGTGTCACCGAGTGAGTGAGGATACCGGAAGTCCATACCCCAAACCCCTTCCCCCATCCCCCTTCTCATCCCCCAAAGGTCGGCAACGCACTTGTGACGCCTCTGGTGATGCTGTTAGAGTGTAGAATCAATATATTTTCATTCTAAAAAGTTTATCTGTGAAAGCATAATGACAGGCAGAGTTATTTTGGAATTTGCAATAATAGTATTAATGTGAAAAATGTAAACAGTATAAACCTTATACTATTATGGTTGAAACCATTTTATCAAATAAAATGAAACTCGATAGACCGTAAAAAGTGTCTAAAATATTCCCAGTAATTTCACGATATCTTGAAATATAAGAAGCGGAATAAACTGTCAAAGGCATTTATCTTAATCGGAATCTCATTACATAACGGGCTTTGAACAAAATGTTTCATAAAAATATCCATGTACATACTTTCTTTTGGAACTTTCTATTTGAAATATAAGATAAGATTAAGAAGTAAGGTATTCTTTTGAGTCGTTTAATCTATAGGTATATTAAAATGTTTAAAATTCTTTGGAAAAATAAATCACTAAATAATAAAAGCTGGCACATTTACCTTGGCTTATAAATAAATCGTTGTATTGAAATAAAAACTTTGTAAAATGTACCTTTTACTCAAATCTTTATGATCACAAATGTACATAAAATATGTGTTGGGGCACCTCAGGGAAGTGTGCTGGGTCTAATATTCTACCTTATTTATATTTCTGACCTCCCAAACATAGAGCACGTTCTTACTGGGACTTATGTCGATGATACTGTGGTGCTAGCGATCGATAAAACAACTGCTGGAGCTGAGGCAGTATGAGGACTGGCGAATAAATGACGAAACTAAATCTGTCCATGTAACATTTAGCTTCGGCCGCGATACATGTCCTTATATCAAAATACCACAAGCGGGTGACATAAGACATTTAGGCTTGTACTTGGATCGCAGGCTGACTTGGAAAAAGCAAATTAAAATCAAGAAAAATTCACTTGATTTGCAACTCTGCAAGCTGTAATGGCTAATGGGTAAAAATCGTAATTCAATTTAGAAAACAAACTTCTTTATTTGGATATACGGTATTCAGCTGTGAAAAGTAGCGTCTACATCAAATATAGAGATCCTGGAATGGTTTCAATCAAAAACTCTGTGAATGATAACCGTAGTACCCTGGTACATAACAAACATGCGTTTGAATAAAGACCTGAAAATTCAATCTATCAAGGAAGAAATAAAATGCTCTACCCAAATATTCTGAAAGATTAAATCAGCACCCAAACTTTTTGGCAAGAGAGCTGATGAGCATAGAACCAATTTCTACTTTTAAGAGACTGAAAAGTGCTCCTCAAGACGTGACCGCTTGAGGAGCTAGCGCCAATATGGATATTTCACTGGACATTTTACGATACACGCTTATTTATTGAAATCATGAATATCTAGCTCAATATCGTAGGGACAGATTACGGGTTACAAGATAAATAATATATATAATATATTAAAAAAAAAATAAAGCAAATCAAACCATAACATATCAACTTTGTTTAGAAAGGATATGTTGACTTGGCTAGACTGGCTTTTTTAGTATAGGGTTCGTTTCATATTTTACTTCCTTTTTACAGTGATGTGGACTTGTGTAATTTACTATCTTACACGCCTCCTATGACTTTCACGAGATTAACTCGTCACTACGCGGACAAAAAACACAGGCTCTGAAGCGTAAACTAACTAAATAAGATAGACTGCTAGAAAATGTCATTCGGCATTAAGTCCGCCTCATGCAAAATGTTATATAGGAAGTCTTTGTAAATAAATAAAAATAAAGAATAATTCTAAAAGTGTTCCTTGCTTACTGAGTTGGAATAAGAGGATGGCAGAGATTTTACAACATTTTTACAAGTTGAATGGTAAACAAAGGGACACGAAATAGTTAGCGAGGCAGTGGAGGAGTCACGTACTCCTTACTATACGTTCTTTCTTACTAAACTCGTGTGAGAGCACGTGAGTAGCATCGCTAACTTTTAACTATTTGTGATTCAAGTCAAAAGACACAAGCGATTTAATTTTGCAAATTCTTGCGACATAGACAACTGATCTGAATACATATATATACTTTTTTTTGTACTTACATATTGTACATAGAATACACCCAAACTCCGAAGCAAATATTTGTAGATATTATACAAACCAAATGTTTGAATAATATCCGACCCGGGAATCCAACCCATTATCATCATCAGTCTATCTTGATAGACTGATGATGATAATGAATGCTCTTATATAAGGAGCTACTGAAACTGAATTCAATGAGGCATTATATTAAGCATCTAGTTTGAAAAGGTTTGGAGTTGTCAAGTTAAATGTTTACAAATAACTTTCCCCATTAGAGCCAGTGTAAGAATAGGCAATAGCCTATAATAAAATCCACTATAAAGAAGGTTAGTGAAAAACTCAATTAAATTGCTTTTATAGAAAATGAAAGCTATAACGTAGCTATAAGAAATATAAAATGGGGATATCGCAATCAAGTTACAAACAATTAAATCTTACAACTAAAACTCTTTTAGCTTATTTCTTGCACCTGAAAAAATTCAAAGACAGTCACACCACTTACGATGAGGCAAAAATGTAATCACATTTCCACCAACGCAACTGTGAGGAACAGAACTAATGTAATTGAATGTAAACAGAACCTTAATCTCCCTAAACAATGTTGAACATTCGTGGAAGTTAGTTAATTAGTGTTTTATTTTTACAATATACAAAGTCATACTTAAAGCCGCACATAATCAAAGGGAAGGACAAATGGAGCAAAATAGTTACACAATGGTATCCAAGGGACGGTATAAGAAAAAGAGGTAGACAACAAAAAAGATGGAATGACGATATCAGACAGGTTGCAGGTACAACATGGAGTAGAGTGGCCAGAGAGAGAAGAGAATGGAATGGAGAGGAATGGAGAATGGAATGGAATGGAGAGAAGAGGTTGGAGGGAATAATGTTAACTATATAAATAATTATTAGAATATATATAGAATATTCGAATAAAAGGCTTATTATTATTATTATTATTTAAACCGCATCAGAAACGTTTTATATTAAGTGACTGGCCTTGTTGATCAGGGGTTAGATTTTCTGGATTTAAAAACGAACCCGAACGGGTTAATGTTCAAGGAATACACAAGAATTGCAATCAATTTGACGTTTTTTGCATCCAAATCGGCGTTCCACGTGGAAATAAGACGGCCATTGCGATACAATTTTAACTCGTGTCACAGCCAATATTTGGGCCACAATTCGACAACAGAACGGAGCTATTACAACTTAATTCCGGGGAGAAGGCGTTCATGTAGGCGTTGAAACAAAATCAACTCAGTCCCCGGCGCCATGACACTGAGACAATTTATTACATAATGTAAAGTGACAATAGTGAAGTCAGCTTCAACTTCCTACCATAGACAAAACAAGATTTCATGCCAAAGACAATAAGGGGCAGTGTTACTATTATAGATTATATTACGAACGGGACGAAACATTTCTACTTCGTGTTGTTGTAGGTATCCTGCAAATGCCAGTTTTCGTGTACCTGTTTAACATTAGAATGCCGTTTTAAGGGTTCTTAGAAAAGCACCGTGATGGATCTAATAAGCCACCAGCATGTAGGCAATGGTTTAATGAAATATTTTTGACCGAGTTTAATCTTTCATTCAAGCCTCCTCGAGTAGACACTTGCCCGACATGTGACTCTTCTAAAATCAAAATACATACTGCTCCAACTGAAGAAGTAAAAGAACTAACCAAGCAAAAGTTGGACTTTCATCAGAAGCAACCTGAGATGGCCAGAAAGCAGATGAATAATGATGTAGCAGACTCTAGATGCTACATCATCTGCTAGATGTACAGTTTGATCTCCAACAACAGATGTACCTCCCAACATTAACCGACACACAAATGTACTACAGTCGTCAGATGGCGTTGGTTAATTCATTTGGGGGACGAAGGAAAGGGCATCATGTTTCTCTGGAATGAAACTGTTGGGCAAAGAGGTTCCAACGAGATCGCTTCCTGTCTTTACAAGTTTTTCACTTATAATGAAATAGGATACACTACAGATAAAAAGAAATTAATTTTGTGGTCAGATAACTGTGGTGGACAAAACAAGAACCAAGCTGTACTTGCTATGTTCCTCGTTTTAATTGCCAAATAAATTACTCATAAATTTCCTGTAAAATGTCACACATTTCTCGATCGTGATTTGGCGATCATTGAAAAAGCGAAAAAGCGTGCAAAGCCACTGATTCCTAAAGACCTTATTGAAATTATTACAGATGCTTGCAAAAAAGAACATTCGCAACTACCAAGTGGATAATAAAACCTTTTTTAATTGGATGAATCTTGCTAAAAATATGATTAATACCAAAAAGCTACAAATATCTTCGGCAACGATGATTCGCCTTACATCTGAAAATTTTGGTGACAATTTTACAAAGAAAAACTACGGAGAATTTGCACCTTGGATATTAACTCTAGTGCTTAAACCTGGAATTACTAAGGCAATATTTGAGGAACTACAAGTTGACATGATAGAGACACCTGTATCTTTATCTGCAGAGAAAAAGAAAGATATTGGTGCCATGTTGCCGTATTCAGCCGGAGAAAGCAAATTGTTTTATGAAAACCTGTTAAAATAAGGATATTTAAAGTTAAATAATGTGCAAGTAATATTACACTTACAACGTTATGACTTGCATGAATAATGGCACTTAAAACGTTTTGTTAATTTTTTCTTTTTTTGAATTTAATTAATATTATTGCCTGGTTTTAAATGAATACCAAAATTGAGTTAAATTATTAACAGTAAATAATAATTTGATAATACATTTTTATTTTATTGAAATGCTCTTTCCTTTTCCAAAAAAAATGTTTTTTGTGTCTCCTGAAAATGAAATGACATGAAATGGGGACCGTCTTTCGAAAAAACAAAAAACGATCTCCTTTGTGAAATTCACTGGCCACCTATGTGTATTTTTTTTATGTTTAAAAATTGTCTGTAACTCTTAAGGTGTGTTTGTGCCTGCAGCAATGGATATCTCGCGGGAAGCTTTTCATGCTATGATTTTCTATGATTATAAACGAGGGTTAAACTTCAAGGGATCTCAAGAAAATTTACAAGCTGCTTTTGGAAAGTCTGCTCTTTCGTTAGCAATAATTACTTATTGGTTTCGTGAATTTCAACGTGGTAAAGAGAACTTAAACGATGACTTCAAACCCGGCCGACCACCAACTGCAGTAATTCATGACAACGTCATCAGGGCAGAGGTCTATTCCGAGAGAATAGACATATTTTAGATCGAGAGATATCGGCTGAATTTACATTGAATCCTTAAAGTTATAAAGCTTTCTTCGCAATGGATACCTCATTCTCTCGCCGATGAGTAAAAATACCGCCGTGCTGATTGGTGCAAAACGTTAGAAAAGTTCAAAGGAGAAACTTCGCAAAACATACCCTACATGCCTACAACTGACGAATCATGTTATATAGTTACGATCCTCTTACAAAGCAGTAATACACGCAATGGGTGTTTGAAGACGACGATTTGCCTACAAAAGATGTTCGTGATAGGAGTGTTAATAAAAAAATGATATCGATTCCTATATCGAGCCAAATATGTGTCATGGAGTTTTTTTGCTTATTTGAGTTTGGGTATCTTAACCCCCGTCGGTCCTGCGTTTGATCTCTCCCCGGTCATGTCGAATAGTCATCCCATCAGATTGTGAGAGTAAGTGAACAGGAAGTGCTTCTGTGTTTGCTTACACACTTCAACACGATATCTCCTGCGTTGTTGTAGTTGGCTGAACTCTGTAGAGACTGGCCGATAGAACTCTAAAAAGGTTTCTTCGTGTTGGAGAGTTAGTCACATTTTTTTACTACTGACAGAGTGTTTAAGAAAATTGCAATGTTATTTTCATTCACAAAGAAACCCACTTTACATAAGCACAATAACATTGTGTGAATAAAAAAGACATCTCCACTCCATAAGCCTAAAGAAATTGAATTGAATTTTTTTCTAACACAAAATGTTTGTTAGACTATACAAATGCCGTTTCCTTTGTAGTATAAAGCTGCGTCCCGAAGGTTAACACTAAGCGATAAATATATTATTATATTTGTCACAAACATTGATATAGACATGAACACACATAATAATAATAACTTTACAAATCTTACTCAAGGCAGTCTGATCCCAAACTAGGCAGTGCCTGTACTGTGGTAACCAGAATACATGATAAATAATGAACATTATTATATATTTTTATATAATAATTATATATTACTTTATTGTACACCAGATGCATTACAAGGTAAGCTCATAATTAGGGAAGTACAATTGGCGGCCTTATCGCCCGGAAGCAATCTTTTACAGGCAACCATTATACTATAACTATATATATAAATAATTCCATTTCATTTTGGAAGAATATCGCCGAAACTGTAACGATACATGGTTACAGTTTTGGCGACAAAAGTAATAATACTAGGAGATTTTTTATCATTAGGGGGTCAATGAGCACAGGGATTACCGCCAGATATGAACGTCTGCAACCCAGAAATGTAGCATTGAGGTAGCAGTATGCTCTTTACCGAAAAGAGAAAGTTTAAATATCAAACTGATTTAGAATTACCGCAGGCAGATAATTTGTTCCAAAGATTGGTTGTACTAGCTAAACAGTTTATTGAAAGCAGCAATCAGTAGGATAACCTAAGTAGAAAATACTACCAGCGTTCAAATATTCTATCATTTACGTTTGAGGTAAATATTAATATTCTAGCGAATCCAATTAGTTAAATAAAATCGCTCTCAGTGCGAACTGTCTACACTTTTGCACCCCAAGGACTTCCAATATTAGAATACGTTTCGTGAGAATATTTGGACGATACAAGGCGAAATTTGACTAAAATTTACGTACAGGCTCGTTTCCCAACGCTTTGAATGTTATAAATTAAATTTCCTTTCTTACTAAAAGATTATAACGATATTAAAGCTATGTAGGAAATCAGACAATGCCTGGCGAACTATTCACGTGTTAAATAAAGTAGTTAAATAAATATAATTAAAGGTTCATTAATTGAAGATTCCACATACTTATCCTATTAAAATTACTGCCTCGGTGGCGTAGTGGTAGCGTATGCGACTGCTAAGCATGAGGTCTCGTGTTCGATTCCCGGGTCGGACCAAATGTTTGTATGATCTGCAAATATTTGTTTCGGAGTTTGAGTGTTTTTCTATGTATAATATGTATGTATTTAGAAAAAAAAGTTGATAAGTATTTATATCAGTTGTCTAGTATCCATAACACAAGCTCTGCTTAGCTTGGGACTAGATGGAGTTATGTGTTAGATGGCCGGAATATTATTATTTATTATTAATACTTTATTTAATTTTCCTTATTTTTACCTTAGCCTTAGGGCTATTACGCACTGTCGACTAGTCGCCGGCGACTCAGTTGTCGACGACTGTAATATTGTATAGTTTAAATAGGTGTTTACGCACTAGTCACCGGTTGCCCGGGCGACTCGGCGACTCGCCGCGCAGTGGCGACGCACAGGCAACTGCCGGTCGCCGAATTTTCTTTTGTCGGTTGCGGTAAACACATGTCTTTTAGTACAACCCATATAAAATGACAAACTTCTCTTATTATTTCAGCTATAGTTGAAATCCCAAGTCTGTATGAGTAATGTAAATCTACAAATTTACAACCGCTTCCAAGATATCTGAAATTAAAAAATAATTTAAATATATACATTATTTACAGGAGTTTCACTTCAAAAAAATGGAAAAATATAAGAAGCTGCTTTTCGCGAGAAGTACGAAGATTAAAAAATACTAAAAGCGGATCTGCTGCTTCCCATAAAACTCCCTATATTTATTATAATCAGCTGTTATTTTTGAAGAATACCGTTGGTAATTTGAATACAGAGAGTAACATTGCTAAACAAGAACCTTTGACAAATGATCAAGAACCTTTAGGACCTTACTCGAGAGAAAATATAGAGGGAAGAAAAAAGAAAAAAACGTCAGATGATGGCACAAGCGAACTGTTAACCACATTAAACAAGTGTATTGAAACTCGCAAAAATAAGGAGGATATTTTGGAACAAGATGAGGACAGAATGTTCCTGATGTCCCTATTATCATCATTTAGGGCAATTCCGGAGCACAAAAAGTCAGCTGCGAAAATTCAATTAATCAGTGTAATCGAATCATTCCGATTCTCTACTCAAAATAATATATATCCAAACACAATGTGGCGAAATTTTAATGAGTACGAGTATGAGCGTGGTTACTTCACACCGGAGGCCGGGCGTTCAACAGCACCAAGTCAACAATCACGCCCTGAAGCACAACATTATTATACGCTACCAACTTCAACTCCTTCAGAACGTGAACGCCCAGAGTCGCGATTTTCTACTGTCACTTCAAATACCTCGCAAGATTCTGACATTTTGGATCTATTTTGAATATTTCCTTTTGTTGTGCGTCCGTTTATAATATTGATTTCATTAAGTACTTTAAAAAAATACATGTTTTATAATTATTTACCGTATATTTTTAAATTATGTCATCGAAGAGTAGACTTACAGATAGTGCCATCCACGAAGACGCGCCCCACTCTTTGTTCAAATGCATGTGTGCTATCTTCCGCATGTGTTAAACATCTGTCGATACACGCTAATTATCGATGAATGCAAACGTACACTAATAGAAATTGACTAATCAGGAAAGAGTATTATGAACAGCACGAAAGATGCTCTATTTAAATTTAATCGCGCGTCTTCGTGGATGGCATTATCTGTAACTCTAAACACACTCCCGGACACATCTATCGGCCCACCTTGAGTTTTAAGTTTTGACTGGAGACCAGCTAAAAATAAATGTTAGGAGGGGCGATAAGTTTTTGCAGGTGTGAAGCTGATTTACTGGCCATCGTTTTCGTAAAAAACTGCATAAAAACTTATTGCACCACTTAACATTTATTTTTAGCTAGGGATTGTCAACACTTTAAACACTAGGTTTGGCCGATAGATGTGTCCGGGAATGTAATGTAAATTGTGTTAAAATCCCGTAAAAAATAAATGTTAGGAATGAATTTTATTTGAATTGTCACTTACCTTAGTGTTATAAAAAGTTTTTCTTCCGGAGAAATACATGGTCGCATATTTGTATCTATGCCAGTTATATGTGGTTTTAGAAGACACAATAAGTCATCAAACGAACTCACAGACATTCTTGCATAATTAAAAAATTTACGAGGATATTTTCTAACGTCTTCATAAAATATTTTAAACATTCCCTCCGTTCTTCTAACAAAGGATGCACCCAATACTCTTTTGACTTTTTTTATTTTTCTTTCTTTTTATAATTAGTAGCGCCGCTACTATTGCAAGTTCTTCAACGTCCATTCTGCACGAATGTACTTGGATACTGTCGGTCGGCTCGGTCTCCGGCCTTAGTTTCCCATGTTTCGGTCGCCGAGGGACTGAGTCGCCGGCGACTAGTCGACAGTGCGTAATAGCCCTTAGAGGTCTTGTGATGACGATCATTTGTTCTGTGTCTGAATGTAACTAATTATCCATAAGGTATATGAATTTAGAACTATATAAGTATGCTTATTATCGGCGCTGTCTGGTAATCACAATCACAGTGGGAGAGCTATGCTTCGGCATGAATGGGTGGGAGTGATACCACGGCCTCACAGAAAACCGGTGTGAAATAGCGTTTGCGCTGTGTTTCACCGAGTGAGTGAGGATACCGGAGGCCTATACCCCAACCCCTCCCCCTATCCCCTTTCCCATTCCCTAAAGGTCGGCAACGCACTTGTGACGCCTTTGGTGTTGCGGGTGTCTATGGACGGCGGTAATCGCTTACCATCAGGTGATACGTCTGCTCGTTTGCACACAATTAAATAATAAAAAAAAAAAACCTAGCTTGGGACCGGACGGTCACGTGTGAGATACTTGAAGTTGCTATAATTAATTATATTATTATTTGCGTTGACTTTCTGTTTCCGAGGGGCTTGCACATAAGTTAGAGATGGTTTCCATTTAACATATTTTTTTTAATTAATGATTTTTTATAAATATTATGATGACTGATCAGTCTTATCATTTTCATAGTAGAAATTTAAACGTATATCTCTGGCTTTAAACTTTATTTATACCATTGCAACAAATTATAGAACAATGAAAATTTTTTTTTTTTTTTTAATAGTGGGCAAACGAGCACTGTGTCTTCACTTGTGCACTGTGTTACACGGTTTTTATAACTCTCTTATCTTCTCACAATCTGTCTTTATTGACTTTTAGTTAGACTTTAAGAATTTAAATGAGCGTATTTGGCTCCAAATCCAATGATTTGGCTAAATTTAATTTTATATCTACATTGTTTCATTTTCCATTAGGTACTTTGCTAGTTCGTTTGGATGGTTTTGTATACGCTTATGATAGCTTTCTAATGAGTATGCCACTTCCTCCTTTACTGTTTTTATGTTCAGTTCACGATGCACACAGTTATTTAATGTATATAAAAAGACGGTCTTATTATCAAAATCAAGCTCTTCTAGACATCCTTCGACTTAGTTTTTCAATTATAAATCAGTGTATTTTGTGCTTATTCGAAGTCTTTATTTAAGTATTTACAATATGTTATATTTAATTTTAAAATGGATTGTTATTTTAATTGAGTTTAAATTTCGTTAATGTGTATGTTCCTTTGTGCATTTGTAGAGGAATAGATGTAATAATAGCAATATAAGTTAACCTCTCTATCGCATTAGGTCCACCTGTTATGACAGTAAATATGATGTAATTCATAAATAAATAAGTCACTGGTATACTGATCTCAGAATTACCCACATTATACGATATCACAGAATATCTCGCGATTTATGTGTATGTCTTTTCGAAAATACAATATTTCCTGTCCTACTTTCCTAACATTTACATTTATTACGCAATCTAACAGTCTCTGGACATATAGCTGACATTTCTTGTACCTTTTCTATATTAAGATAAAGGTCACTAAACATTACTGTCAAACTAAAATATAACGAAGTAACGTAAAACATGAATAAAACTACATAGTTCATTAATGAACCTTTGCATCTACGGCGATGTATGGCATAAAATTCAATCACGCGCTAAAAGCCTAGAAATTATTTTACTTCTCTAGCGGGATGAAAACCAACAACATATAGTTTACGTTATAATGGAGTTACTAACATACTGGTTTGATATACCTCTGAAATTTAAAATGTTTTACTCAAGAGTTCATGAAATATAGCTAAATAACAATTGTACAATAGATGATGATACAAAATAAATTAAAAGTAAGTATGTAGGTACAAGTGGCAGCCTTATCGCGATCGCCCGATCTCTTACAGGCATCTCCTGGGATGGCGAAAAAACATAATTAGGAGAAATTATAGAATAGCATCTAGGGTTCATACATATGCAACAACAATAGTTTAATTAATATACTTTGATTAACATACATGTACGTAGTAGGTATAATAATAATAAAGCCATATTCCATAACCCTATTTACATTTCAAATTATTAGTAATCTCTTTTCTTTTTTATATAAATATACTTACTAGCTAGTGTTAGTTTAGAGTAGTAATACTTTAATCTAGTTTATGGTAAGGACTCCTTCTTGGGCATAAGCATAGCAGGTATACAAGTATAACAGTAAAATTGCCTTCAGCCGATGTTTTACATTCATAGAATTTAATCAAACCTTTCAAATAGGATAGTTTATATTATATATATAGCGTAAGCGACTGCAAATCAAGAGGTCTCGGGTTCAATTCCCGGGTCGGACTGCTGTTGGGTTTTTCCTACAAGAAATTCCTAATAGCAGCCCGGAGTATGGAAGATGGCGGTGTTTCCTGCCCGTGCTTCGGAGAGCACGTTAAGCCGTCGGTCCCGGTTGTCATGAACATCTATGGCAATCGTCATTGGGAAGTCAGTGCCCTCAAATATACTGACAACTAGTTCAACCTTCGAATTCAGTTCGCCCTCAGGGTTGCGGAGGTCAGATGCCAGTCGCTCTGTGTAAAAACTGATATTCAGGTAAAACCGGTTGAACTGGTAGCCGACCCCAAATATTGGGAATAATAAAGGCTAGGAAGATGATGACTGAATTTATCTGTACAGTGTATGTATTCGTGTAGGTACAGTATGAAAATCTTCCACATTTTCGTATGCAAATTGTTATGTTCTTTTAGTATTTTGGTTTTTAACACTTTTTATTTTCTTCATTACGTATATTATTTTCAAATTTTTAAATTAGAAGCGGCGTTTTCTATTAATGAACTCTCACTTTCTCAATACTCTTCGAGCTACTGCAGTTCGTTTCCCAAAATTCCAAAACAGAGAACATTCGTAAGGATGATTGACATCAGGAACAAACATAACCAAAATTTTAAACCAAGACCGTATAAAATTCACAAAAAGATCATGAGATCTTTGAATAAGTGAATCTATTTAGCATGTATTTAGTCAATTTCAAAAGTAAGTTTGGGGTGTTAGAACTAAGGTAGTGCAAAAAGTGTAAGGTAAGAAAAAATGTAATATTAATAGGTAATTCATTGCATAAGGTAACGACCCAACACCTAAAATAAAAAGAAATTGAACGAATGAAAATTTACTCAAAAGCAAGGCCGCGCTCAACAGCCTTAATAACAGAAGGGAAGGACTCCTATCTGAGATGTAAACCCATCAATATTTATGACTGGTTTTGCATACCTGTACTAGTGACTTTTCTAAAATTTCACACAAAGCCTGTCTGTTATTTGGCTAACGGTTCAACAAAATTATAATCTCTTTGTAAAGGAACATTTTAAGCGTTTGAACTTCGACAACATCGAACCGAGTTCTGAGAGAATTTAGAAGCTGTTGAATTACAGTAAGTGAACATGTCAAGCATTGAAAACAGCGGATTCTCTAAGCTTAGTTAATTTTAAAGAAAGTGGATAATTTTTTTTTAATTCGATACAATTCGATTTCTTAGTATCATGAGGGGATGAGGGCAGGGGCTGGTTATGGGGGAAGGGGATGGGTGAAGGGTATGGGGTATGGGCCTCCGGTATCCTCACTCACTCAGTGAAACATAGCGCAAGCGCTATTTCACACCGGTTTTCTGTGAGGCCGTGGTACCACTCCGGACGAGCCGGCCCGTTCATGCCAAAGCGTGGCTCTCCCACGTTTAAAATGATGATAAAATATTAATGCACTTTACAAATTGTTTTTAAAATTTGGTTCTTCAGAAGTATTATTTATTGCAATAAATTTTAAATGCTCCTTTTCGTACGTCAACTAAACGTTATTTTTATGAAAACCAAAATTTGTACATAATAAATTTACGTCATGTAAATACTTATATGTATACATCTTAGAGGCTGTTGTTAATGATGATGTACGCATTTACAAATATGAAATAAAAAAAAACCAGTCACATTACTGTAGTGTAGGCTCTACATAGGTCGGTCCGGATGACATGAAAACAGCAGTACCGGATGCCCTCCTGTCTCAGTCGCCGAGTTGCACACCATGTGGTTTTAGTCGATCCGATTCCAACACACCACCCCGCCGCAAGCCCCGGTAGGGTGAGGGCCCGTGGGGCTTCCACTCATTAAAAAAAGGCTCTGCATAGCTCGAGATCATGCTGGCGGAGTCTCAGATATGTAGATCAAGTTGTAATAATGGATTTCAACATTACTCTGCCGCTATTTTTATGGCCTTTATTTCAAACATTTCAAAACTTCGGCGTAGAAGTATTTTGTATTCGTGAAACTCAAAGTCTCTTATTCTATACACTTACACGGTTGGCCAGTGTTGTGCCTCGACATCTACACCAAGTTATAATGCAAAAGTTTTATACAATTGGCGAACTTTTCTGAATTGAACTTACTTTTCCAGTAAAAGACAAAGGTGAGGCCGATGAGCATAGTTCGATGAGTATCTATCTATCTATATCGATGTGTTGTTCAAGTTGTTCCAAAGCCCCATTGCTTGCACCATAATTTTCCTGTAAATTGCGTGGCATGTGTTTACATTTTTAGTATTAAATTCTCCGATGACCTCAGATCCCTACAATGTGTATTTTTATAAGAACTAAAGACGTTCTTTGAGATAAAAGAGTGTGTGAGCATGAAATAGAACACTGTATTAACGAGAAAGAATGTGCAGATTCCGGCGAAAGCGTATTGATAGCCAATAGAGCTTAGATCGAAATTCTGAGATATGATCATATTTACTTAATCCAAATATTAATCTAATGCAAAGGTTTTGAATTCGCTCAAGTTTGTTCAGTTGGTCTCCGGTGGGAAAAGGATGGGAAGCAAAATCGATTGTGCAAGCGCCACTTTAGTTTTCATTGGTAGAAAGTTCCGTAGCCTTCGCAGAAATTCTGCTGCCGCAAATGTTTTGTGGCTAAATTCCACAATCTGTAATAAATATAATATTTGCTCCAGTATAAATATTTATTCATAAAGATCCTCAGGTTTTTTACTTATTATATAATAATAGAATCGCTGCAACAGACAACTGGTATCTGCTGAAAGTTTATTCTGCAGTGCGGCCTAGAACCACCCATTCTAATGACCTGTGTTTTAGTTGGATTTTCTCTTAGTTCATAGTCCCTACTCCTGTTGCAAATTCGCAATAAGTCTTGCTCAATGATTACCACTGCTTGCATAATGATGGTAGGAAGAAAGTAATTGATTTATGATTGATTCAATAAAAACTGCAAAAGGAACGGGATAGCATGCCCTAAGGGACATCTGCGGATGTTGTGCGTCAAGAGGAGTAAACATTTTCAATACAAGCACACTGCTAGCGACCATACATGCAGCTACGAATGCAGTCAATTGCCGATAGAGATACGTTAAGAGAGCACAGTATAACCAATAAGACATCAAAATTATCTATAATCCAATAAGGTAATACCAATCCACTACTGAATATTTAAACACCGATATTTTTTAATATTGTGTAAAAACAAATGTTAAAGTTGTTGAAACGAATTCTAGAGACGTTTGTTTATCGTATCTTTTTACTATAACAAATATTTAAAAAAAAGTTTCCTGGAGTCTTGCCATTTTTCTTTGGCAATTGTGCCTTTTGTCTGTCCCTCGTGATCTGTTAAATACTTATGTTTTCATGACTCTTAATTCGTTAGATCATTGTCAACAAAGGTTCTTTGCTCGCGAAGTAGCTATAAGCTAAGACCCCTAAGAACCCGCAGTGGCCCGCTAGGCATAATCACCTCGTCTGGTCGGAGGATCCTCCCTTGGTGTTGGAGGGACATGACACTCGTTCCTCCACATACAGCACATAAAATTTTTATTTATGACGATAATTTGTTTGAAAATTTCTAGATACTCTATTCATTTTATTTGTAAAACTAAAACGAAAAATACAGCTAGTCTGTGATCGTGCGCTAACAAATCCAGCGCGTAACAATATAACGAAAATACCCATCTAAAAAAGGGGATTGGTAAATTATAAATAAATAAATAGCAACATTCATTAAAACTATTGCAACAATAATTGATTGCCAATGAAATAATTATTAAGAACATGTGTTAAAAATAACCAAAAAAAAACCCTAAATCTCGAAACAAGGTTGGGAAAAACTTATTTCCTGCACTTTAAATAAATTCACACTGATTTTCAAAGTGAGATTATCGTCACGTTATTAAACGAGGGATAATAAGAGGTTCAGACTGAATATTGTTTGCTGTATATTTTTTTTGTACTTTATATCGCAATACTTTTAATTTTTCATATTCTACTGATTAAAATCTCTCAAATATTATATTTTGAAACCTTGAAAAATTTCACTACTATCTTCTTCGTACTGTTTATTAATGTCAAGATTACTTGCGGTCAGCTACCAGTTCGACCGGTTTTATCAGAATCAGTTTTTCTACTCAAACAGATCACCGCAACACTGAGAGCAAACCGAATTCTAAAGTTGAAAAATGTGTTAGTAAATTTGAGGCTACTGACTTCTTAACAAGGATTGCCATAGATATTCATGCCATAAGAAAACACTACATTATTGTCTATAAATAAATATTTACGAATAAATAATAGCTTTAGCTAACTTGGCGGCCCTGAAAGTTATTTTAAATTTACCAAAAATTAGTAAATAAAATCTAGGATACAATTATCTTAAATCCTCTTCCATATCCCTGACGCGTTACAAACAAATACAGTTACTCAAGTTTTTACAATATTACTTAAAATAATAACACTTAAATCTTAACACTTACTTGTATCGTAAACTTTTCTAATAAAACCGTTAAATCACGAAGTCTAATAATTGAGCATTTACTCACACCTTGGCTTTAACTTTAATTAAATTTTCAACTCGTGAAAGAAATATCACTGCAATTCATTGTATAAGGTAAATTACCCTACAATTTAAGTCAGTTCAACCATATATTCAGTACGCGCTTGGTCCACGCCACAAATAGCTCAGCCTGGCACTGTCCCGACCGGTAGTCGGACACGATAATTAATTCAACGGGCTCCGGAGAATTAAAACGATTGTCCCTATTGTTGTTAATTATTCAGTGAGTTTTGGATTTAACGAACAATCGAGAAATGTGAAAAGTTTTATATATAGTCACACAATTTTATTTCTAAACACCTACCCGCGTGTATATTGGTTATTGCGGTAAAGAGAAGCCTATCCCATTTCTTTAGGCATCAAAGTAGTAGTAAGTAGACGATCTACGTCCCAAATTTCATAGAAATCGGTGCAGCGGTTGAGCGGTTAAGAGAGAGTGTCGCGACCTCGACATACAACATAACACACTGCAGCGCTATCTACCGAAGTTACACTGAACTACGAAGGAACGCTCTACACGTAGTAACTACCAAACCTGAATCGCGCAATAGAAGTTCTCGCGCTGATTATCATATATACAACATCTCAACATCAACCGTTGGGCAGTGACCCACCCGCCAGGCGTGATCACCTCGCCTGGTCGGAGGATCCTCCCATGGGTGGAACATGATACCCGTTCCTCCACAGAGAGATACAGAGTTACTTTCGAATTCATAATATTAATATGGATTTTCACAATGAAAATCATGTTATTTGTCCTTGCTTACCATTTTGATAATTTTATTTGTAAAAACAGTTGCCCATTTACCTATAATCGAAAGGAAATCGTGTCAGTTTTGAAATGTCAAAATAGGTCAAAAGAAAAAATCAATTTCAAACTGAATTTCCTTACTAGAATAACATTCTTCCGGGTTTACCTCGGCTATAAAATTAACTCCTTGCTTAGGTTTTCTTGCAGAACTATAGTATTAGTTTTTAATAGAAATGTAACTATAATCAATATCTAAAATCGATATTTTTATATTTATATGTATAACTACATTCACTATATTCACTAAGATAATTCATGGCAGTATGGCGAATGTAAATTTTCAATCCAATTCCCTTTCCCTTATGCTCAATTTAAAAACACTTTGTCAAATTTTGGTTCGCAGGATCCCAAGCGAATATACATATTTAATGTTTTACGCTTACCAATAATAATATTACAATGTTATTCTGACAAATAGTGAAGAATAAGGAAGGTTGGCTTCCCGAAAATAGAATGCGGGAACAGCGTAAAGAAAATTCATAACACTAAATTATTTTTCGAATGGGTAAAGTGGATGACGATTTTTTAAATCAGCCACCGAAAACCGGTGTGAAATAGCGCTTGCGCTATTTTACCAGTTTCACCGAGTGAGTGAGGATACCTGAGGCCTATACCTCATCCCCTTCCCACTCCTCTCCCCATCCCCTCCCCTCTCCTCCCCCATCCCCTAAAGGCCGGCCTCTGGTGTTGCGGGTGTCCATGGGCAGCGGTAATCGCTTATCATCAGGCGATACGTCTGCTCGTTTGCCCACCATACAATAAAAAAAAATAAAAAAAAAAGCTACAAAAAGAAGATTGTTAATTCAACTGCATGTTTTAATTATATTTTTATATATAAAGCCAGCTATTAACTCTCTCTCACAACTAACTCTACTCTGCCTGATGGAAAGCATGAACCGAATCCAAGAGTAGTGGTCACCGTATTCACTGCGAATGTAGACAATGCAAAAAGGCAGCATAGGTATAGGGGGCAAACGAGCAGATGTATCGCCTGATGGTAAGCGATATACGCCGCCCATACTATTGAGATGCGTCTGCGCCATTGGGCCTCCAGTCTCGCACTCACCAGCGAAACACGACTGCTCGAATTCTGTCATTTGAGGTTGGTCTTCTAGGAGAGGGTAGTACAAGTAGTAGTAGTAGTTGTGAAGAATGTCCATTTTTTTTATCTAGAATATTTCTCAATTGGTCCCATTCAAACTGACATAGAAAGCGAAAGAAATAAAATAGTATTTACAATAAAGTTCATCACGAGGTTGCATTTTAACGTCGGTTTTCGCTTTGAATACTAATAATCTTCATTTTGGTAGATTATTTTTGTACATATAGTATATGCACAACTGTTTGATATCTTTACATTGTATAAAATGAAGTTGCATCCGCTGTCTGTTCGTTTAAATCTTTTGAACTACTAAACGGTTTTAACGGAGTTTTCAGCAATAGATTATAGATAGAGTATATTATTTATATATTATAGATAGATTATAGATATAGCAATAGATTACAGAAGAGATACAGAATAGATAGAGAGTGTGATTCAAGAGAGTTTGTATATGAAATACATTCTTATTATAATAAAGGAAATGCAAGAACTTTAAAGACTTCTCAAGTAATAAATAAACAATAAAATAAATATCAAATTTTTAATCTTTATTTGCCAATAAAGCTTGTTTTCCCATCAAATATTTCAATATTTATGGTTAGCGCTGTAGTTGGACTTATCTCCAGCTGCTGATGATACTCTACCGTCTTCATACTTCCCCATGGAAGCCAAGCCATTAGCCTGAAAAAAAGAGAAGTTAATGTAATAAGTTTTATAACTTAATTACATTTTTCGCCTTTTAAGAGAACGCCGTAACTTTAAAAAACATTTCTCGGCTAAAATATTACTTGTGAAATGCAAAAATAACTTGTATTTATCGAAGCGAACAAAGTTCTGATAATTATGAAACTCAATTTATTTGGTTTGTACGTTTTTATCCTGGTATTAATAATTTAAATAAAAGTTGTATCTCTGACACCTATTTATTAACTTTATTTCTGTGTTTCTACAATGTCTTGTAGTAATATTCGGTTTATTTTTGATCGAAACCAAAAGTACTGTAAAAAATAACAGCCGTTTTTTAAATAAACTTTTAATTGCATATTTAAAAGACTATATATTTTATAACACATTGATGGAAAAAAAATAGGTACCTTAGTCCTCTTCAGCAGTTCTGATTGAGCCTTCTTCACGTTCTCATCTTTACCTGCCCAGGTTTTCCATACCGAAGCCTGCAATGCTCTGCCGTAACTAAAGGTCAACCGCCACGGTGCATACAGGTTAACCTGGTTGATCGCATTCAAGTACACTGTGGCTTGTTCTTCGGACAGTCCACCGGAGAGGAATGCCACACCTAGTAACAAAATCCAATGATTTACATGTCTCTTGGCACTTCTGTTAATGTGCTCTTAAAATTGCATGGCAGCAAGGCCATTATCATGTAGTCTTGATCCAACACCAAACGGACAATTTACGTTCACGTTTACACGTACGTTTAAATTATGTTCGACCGTTCCAGACCTCACCACCGTGGTTATTGTTTTTGTAGTGGAAACTGTTCTTGGGCCCTAAGTCAGATCTTAGTCGACATATATAACACGCTACGCGGCTTCAAAAAATATGACAGCGATGCGCATCTTAAATGAACTTAAACGAAAATATACTGAACAAAATGTATCGAAGGTTACGTTTGTAACTCATATTACGTGTAAAAGATTTATAAATAGATAAAAGGCATACCAGGCATAGCAGGTGGAACAGTCCTACGTAAAGCTGTAACTGTGGCAATAGCGATCTCTTCTGTAGTGTTTTTCTGACCACATCCCTCTCCTGGTGTCACCTGAAATAATATAGGTTATTTAGTTAGTTACCTATTTATCTCATGAATGTCATAAGTGGTGACTAAGGGAACAAATTACGCAGTACCACATCAGTGCAAGAAGGGAGGAAAACTTGCAACAACCGCTTTACCCACCCGCCTTGACAGCGTGTTATAATAGGCCAAAAGCTCCTTTCCAAGAAGAGGTTTATTTCCAGCAGTGCACTATTAAATGTTGATAATAATGAATGTTATGAATAGATAAACGGGTATTCTTTGTTACACTAAACGTCAAAAGAAGTGAATTTGTTCTTAAAACATTGCAATATAAGTTTTTTAGGTGCATTTTCAGCCGGTTGTGGAACGTTAAGCAACTCTCTTCCCGGGGACTATTCGCTGTACCATAGTATCGAATGTCAGTACTCTTTGTACCAAATAACACAAACATATGAAAATAAATGTAATCATCTTATAATTAGCCATCCGTTTACGGTTCGAAAAGTATCAGTAAAGTATTAACTACCTCCTTTCTTAAGTGCCTCGTAAATTTAAATAAAGTTTCATATACGTTGGACATTTGTTTAAATGGTCGTATAAATCTATGCATAGCAGTCTGCAGTCTTTATCTTACAAAGGCACTGGCATACCTTAGACAAGCAAATACATATGAAACAATCAGAGGATTTACCTTTCGAAATTATTCTTCCCTAAAGACTTGCAGCCAGGAAAGACATAAGAGAAATTCTTTGTTTACTCTGAATATGCTATGGATAGATAAAGAAGATATGTCAAGGACTAGAGGGGTTAAAATATCATGAAATTTGTAAGGCGTAATTTATGATAGATGGCTACGAACTTGGGACACATAAGAAATAAAAGGCTTACGAGGACAAAAAGGGATCAAAACTCAATTTCCTTCTTTAAGGGATAATATTAAAATTTGCCTTTTCTTAGCAGAGGCTTGGAAGCTAAGTAATGACTAAAATATATTGGAGAGAAAAATAACACGAAGAATAGGATTGTACCACTAATGGTATATGAATATTGATTATGCGATGTCATGATCAAAGGGCACTTTAAAAACTGGAGAATTAAAAGAGGGAAGCGGTGAAATTAAAAACGTTTTAATTTAACAATTTTAAGTTCTTAGAAAAATACGAAGTCATCGAAATTAAATTTGTGAGTGTTTTCTACTTTTGTCACTTCTGTATTGTTTTGATTCAAATATTTTCACAAGAAAATTGTAATAATAATATAAAAACATAATTCTTGTCAAATTTCATATTTCTAGATCTATACCTACTAATACTATAAAGCTGAAGAGTTTGTTTGGTTTTTTTTTTTTTTTGTAATTTTGAATTAACAGTTTTTATTTCATTTTTTTATTTTATTTATTTATAATTACATATAAGTGAGCATATATCTATTTAGTGTTGGGAGCCTCCTTTTAAGCTAGAATTGCTTGTGTCAGGAGACCCCGCTCTTCTATAACAAACATAGTGAAACTCATATTTATTAATGCTAGGTTGTGTGTGTGTCTGTGTGCGTGTGTGTGTGCGTGTGTGAGTGAGTGTGTGATTGTGTGTGTGGGTGTGTGTGTGTTGTGGGTAATTGTAAGTGCGTGTGTTAAGTATAGGATGAGTGGATGAATGAACCATTAGTATACGTGCTGCAAAAGCATTTCCGTGTCGTCATAGGACAAAGACATAAACCAGCTGATCAGTTCTTTTCTACATTTAGTGTATAACATAGTATAAATTGATAGCTTTTTATTCATTATATTATATAATTGAGCAGAACGTTTAAATATTTGTCTGCTAGCGAAACTAGTTTTTGTGACAGGGGTATCAGCCACACTATACCTTCGTCGTTTAGAAACGAGGCTTGGACTGAAAGGTATTTTCCTATGCATCCTCAAAACTGTTTGTATAATGTAAATTTTCCTTACAGAGAGAAGTTCACAGACTTGGTAAAGTTCGGTGGTAGGGAATGTGATTTTTTTGAAGTACATCACCTTTAGCAACGCACGTTGAGCTCTTTCAACTTCCAGGAATTTTGTTTTGCCGGCTCCTCCCCATATGGGGATGCAGTATGTTATAACTGATTGCACAAGAGAAACATAGATCTCATTCAATACGTTTCGTGATGTACGTGTGTTCTCTCTGTGACATTTTGGAATGACTTGTCTAAGTGATCTAAAAATCCAGTTGAATTTTCTAATTCTGTTTGTGACACTTTCCAGATGTGAGTGCCAGGACAATTTCTGATCGATGAATACGCCAAGATATTTTAATTTAGTTACTTTATTTATGCTAGGACAATTACAGTTACTGTTTTGTTGTAAGTTACAGCTGTGTACACTGATGTTAAAATGATTATCGGGTTGTGTATTGTTATATATACCGAAGCAAATAAAGTTTGTTTTCTGAGTATTTAGGGTAAGGAGATTACTCGTAAGCCATCTGGCTACTTGGGACATACCCGCCTCAGCATAACTCTCAACGTCCCACCAAGAACGTCCTTGGAAGACCAGAGCTGTGTCGTCAGCATAGGAGAAGACCTTAGCATGAGCAATTGCAAGATTACACAGGTCATTGATGTAAATTAGGAAGAACGTAGGTCCAATTACACTTCCTTGGGGAACCCCGATAGATACCGATGCGTCCTCACTAATAAAGGTTCCGATCTTAACCCTTTGCCTCCTATTAGTCAGATAGCTTTTGAAAAGATTGAGCGCAGTTCCTCTAATGCCTACCCCTTCCAATTTGTTCAGAAGTACTGGGATGGAGACAGTATCGAATGCTTTTTTTAGGTCCAGGAAAACAGCAAGACACCTCATACCCTTATCGATTTGCTGGGCTACTAGTGACGTGAGAGCAGCAACTGCATCCTCGGTAGATATACCGCGTCTAAATCCAAATTGTGACTGTGATAGGATGTTATATTTGTTGAGGTACGAAAGGAGTTGAGTGTTAATTAGTTTTTCAAAGATTTTAGCGATAGAAGGCAGTTAGATATTGGTCTGTAATTATTTATGTCGTTTCTGTCTCCAGATTTATGTATAGGGACGATGACTGCTTGTTGTTGTTTGTTTGTTTGAACGCGCTAATCCCAGGAATCACAGGTCCGATTTGAAAAATTCTTTCAGTGTTGGATAGTCCATTTATCGAAGAAAGCTATAGGCTATATATCATCACGCTAATACCAATAGGAGCGGAACCCCAATGAAGAATGTTTAAAAAACGGGTAAAGATTATTATGCTACGGGCAATAGTAGACGACAACGAGGTTGCGAGAGTCAGCTAGTTAATATATAAATGTACTAAATTTATCTGTGAATTGTTAAAATATGAAGATACAATAAGAGCTATTTCTACCTAATTAAGTCAGTAGTGTACCTTCGGCGCTGCTTGTAACACTCCACTTTCTATTCTATCTTATCTCAGGCAAATAACATGTGGTGACCCATTAAATAACTTTAAAATTCCATACAAACCATGTTCGGTTTCAGTAAACTTCCTTCTAAGTACACGTGGTGATCGTTCAGTGCTTTGTATAAGGTTGCTAAAGCTACTTCAGTCTCTTTCTGTGTTTTCACGATGTCATGGGCCCCTGGTAACAAAAAAATCATATAAATCTGTATAACCCCTGTGCGTGTAGTGACGGAGTATCGCCATCCTTATTAAACCCGGGGTTGACGTAACAGCTAAACAAGGTGACAAACTATACAGTACAATACTTCAAAGAAAAGACGAGAAATTTGAAACAAACCATCACTAACCGTCCTACCACCATTTTAATAGTAGTTCAAAAACTCATTTTAAGGACAGGCCAGCAGGTAATATACAGTATTGTATTATTAAAGGCTATTTAACAGAACAAACTAAGCAAGACAACAGCACTAAAAATATGGAAAGCTCGACACATACCCTACAATTAGGTACATTCTAAAAAGAGGTATATATCCTGCAGGGAACTATTTGAAGGCTGTATATTGATATGTGTAAATACTGAGATAAAAAAAAATTGTATGTACGTAATTAAACTATGTACTAAAACTCTAAAACTACATTACCTGAATTAATCAAGTATTACATATGCAGATATATATATATATATATATATATATATATACTTGCTTAGATTACTATTTATGGTTTTACAATTACTGTAATTAACTGTAACTTGTCAAAGGATTCATCAGTTTAATAGTTTCGAATGTGTCATTAAATAAATGCTTTTTGTATATATGTGGATATTATATGGGACTTTTTATTCGATAACCCTTACTCAATAGAACTGTAGCTAGCGGAAAACTGCTTTGCGCCCTGAAACGTGCAAAATATGATGTGGAATAGTACCTACTAAGGAAGATACAGAGACGAGACAAACTTCTTAGCACTCCATGGATTCACCGTGCGGGTGCCGGGTCCATCGTGTGGCAGAGGGAGAAACTCAAAGCAGTTCCCAGGACTTACGACCTAGGTGTAGGTTTAAGGAGGCCCCCTTTAAGATGCGCATCAACGCTCACCTTCACCGCTCGAGTTTCCCGCCCTACCTAGCCAAATTTGGGAGGAACCTGTTAGTGCAGCCTTGGATCATCATCATCATGCAGCCTTGGATACTCGTTCTAAAATAGAACTTACTGCAGATCTCGACAGGCCAAGATCTTTCAAAGGGTTATAGAGAGATTTAGCTGGTATACCTCTCGCTCCTACTTCTACCGCGTATAAATTAACTACATAGCCATTTTTGTTTAGTTCGGTTGTTAGATCGTAAAATCAAGAAGCAAAATAAGTATTTATACATGTGACATATCACAATAAAAGCTTTTAAGTCACAGTCCACTATTGGACAAAAGCGTGAGACTTTACATAAACCTCCTTTCCAAGGAGTCGCTAATGTTAATATTGTATTACTGAATATGATATAAGAAAGACGTGTGTTCTTCTATATGTCTTGGTGTAAATGATTGAATCAATAATTCAGGAATAATGAAAAAAAATTATAATACAAAATAATAATAAATAAATAAATATACCGGACATCTAACACACAACGCCATCTAGTCCCAAGCTAAGCAGAGCTTGTGTTATGGGGTACTAGACAACTGATATAAATACATAAATAACTTTTTTTTGTAAATACATAGCAAACACCCAAACTCCGAAACAAATATTTGCAGATCATACAAACGATTGGTCCGACCCGGGAATGGAACCCGAGACCTCAAGCGTCGCATAAGCTACCACTATGCCACCGAGGCATTCAATGAAATAAAAAGAAACAGAATGAACGCAATATTATATATTACGGTAGAAATGGTTACAATATTTCAGAAAATTAATAAAGAACACCTATATAAGGGTATGATTATATCGGTACTTCTTCTCTAAATGAATTAATAAATGAAGGCTAATGTAATAAATAATATTTCTTAGTAATACATATTAGTATCATAACTTACAAGACTTAATGGTTATAATGAAATATATACAGCCGGCCTTATCTGTAACACTTAAATGCTACGCTACATTAATAAATAATTTGGACAGGAGGCTTTCTTACGTTAAATACTTAATTTAAAAAATAATACATTTAGAGTGAACTGTTTGTGTATTCTTTGTGAATTGAAACTATGTAGAAATAAGTATGAATTATAAACGATATCTTAGGAATATTTCTAGGAGACAATCTTCATTGCCGCGATAATAATTGACCTTTGTTAATGACAATAACTTTGTTTTTTTATGAAAGAGACAGAATTAGGGGGCAATCTTCTAATTCACCCTATTCCATAGGGAAAACCCAATAAAATTAGGGAGGTTTGACTTTTGATAACCTTACTCCTTCGGTGAGTAACACCAATACGAATGCTCTTACACGTTCGTTCACTATTAAAATACGCACCGTGGTACCCTATCACCTAGACACTTAACATCTTATTCAAATAAATAAATAAATATTTCGAACAATTCAACATACAACGCTGTCTAGTCCCAAACTAAGCAGAATTTGTGCTATGGGTCCTAGACAACTGATATAAATACATATTATATACTTTTTTTTGTAAATATATACATATTACGAGTATACATAGAAAACACCCAAACTTCGAAACAAATATTTGTAGATCATACAAACATTTGCTGCGAACCGAGGATCAAACCCGAGACCTCAAGAACAGCAGTCGCATACGCTACCACTTGCGGCACCGAGGCAGTCAAAAGGAACTCCATAAGCCCCACAAATTGGCATTTTGTTGAAGTTTTAAGAACAAGGTATTAGAAATATTATGATGATGAGTAATCGTGACTAACACGTTAAATAAAATCACAATAGTTAATATCCAGGGACTCACCGTTTAACAAAACGTCAGGTTCTACAATGGGTACTAGACCCTCACTTTGACAGACGGCTGCGTATCTCGCCAGTACCTGAGCCATGTCGTTGATAGCTTGTACTGACGGAGTATGAGTTCCGATCTTGAGAGGACAGCGCCATTTTGCAAATTGGCAACCTTGCTTCTTGTATTCTGCGCAGCGTTTCCCCAGGTCATCTAAACCTGAAATTGAGAATTAAGTTCAAAGTGTCTAGTCGTCCGATAAACGGACGAATAACATAAATTAGTCGTCCGATAAACGGACGGATAAATAGGCAAAATAAAGATAACTGTTAATTTGTTCGAAAAAAGTTTTTTTTTTTGGTTAGGTTAGGTTAGGTTTTTTTTTTTTTTTTAGGCAAAATAAAGTTCACTGTCAATTTGTTCGAAAAAATATTTTTCCTCTTGCATGACAAGAGTCCTTGTTCTGCAATTCTTCTTTCTTTATCTGTATATATATTTGGTTTTTCCTTTCCTCTTCGGTTCAGTTCGTTACGGACGAATAATATAAATTAGTCGTCCGATTAGCGGACGACTAGCAATAGCCAATTAAGTTTTGGATTATAATAACTAATACTAGATTGATATATTTATTACAGAATTCAGTTTTACTGTAACAACATAGGTCAGCTTAAGAATATTCATTCTGTATCTGGCTTACAATAATTAAATGGAAGTAAAGTTAAAATATGCGTGGAATTTAAAATCGCACCTAGATTTTGATCAATTATACAAGTAATATCATTATTTTGTTTGAAACGAACGTAGATACAATTTAAATAGATACGATATTGGTATGTTTATCAACATTTTAGGAAACCCAACCTCAAATGTTGCACTTGACCTATTTGAAATATTTACGCATCAAAAGCTTTGACCTGATATTTGATAAGATATAACATAGGATAAGGTACGATGGGACTAACATATTTCCATGTAATAAAAGTCTCTAAATTAATAATGAAGAGAAAGAAAAAAAATTAAAGTTTCCCGTCACAGATATTAGTATTAAAATAACGGACCTTGAGTAGTCCCTTCATCGAGTGACAAGAATAAGGGTACGACATCTTTATCCAATTTGATTCCCGGTATTATGTTTTTTTGCTTCAGCAACTCCATAAATGGCGTTCCATCATCTGTCTTCTGGTATACTGTTTCATCGAATAAGATGACAGCTGATATATGTTCGTTTAATGTCTGAAATAAAAATGTTTTCACAATTACGTCGATTGCATCACTACGGAAAACAATGATTGAAAAAGCTGTATTTTTGAGAGAACTAACAAGTACAAGTTAGTACCTACAAGTTAAAACGTAAGTACGTAACGTATGTGCGCTGTCGATTTCCCTAAGATTAGGATCGTTCGATTAGGATCCTGCTGATCGTAGATACCTTTTGTGCTGATGGTACCGCAACGGTTAGCAATGGGCTTGCTCCCTTAAAATTACAGTATTTGCTGCTTCAAAATTGATACCACTAATTGAAATGAGAATACTTAAGCCTGCGGCTTCAACCTCGTGTATATCGGTTATCGGGACAGAAAGTAGCGTATGTCCTTTTCTAAGGTCCAATATAGTATTATACTGAATATCTTACAGATCGGTTCAGTCAGCCATAAAACGTAACAGACAATTTATAATATTAATGTGGGAGAATGGATTCACCAAATATCAAAGCAGTCGAAAGACGATTGTGAGAAATATATGTTGAAATAGCGTAGGTATCCTTAGTATTTCCTACCTGTTCTTCTTCATACGATTTACCTATTGAGGTAGCCTGCTAACAAGAATACCTAACGAATACTAAAACCTGGTGACTCAAAATACACAAAAGACATATTTGGCGCTGATAGGCGCGCCTCCGCCGCCCGGTTCGGATCGGGTCCGAGTGGACGTCATCCTCCCGGGCCTAACCCATCTGACCAAGTCTGACCTGCGTGATATAATAGGTCTTATGTCCATTGGTAGACTATTCAAACATTGAACCACTCCTATTTATCCCATGAGTGTCATAAGAGGTGACTAATAAAGAAGGAAAACTTGAAAAAAAACTTACACCAACCCATCTGACCAAGTCTGATCAGCGTGATATAATAGGTCTTATGTCCAGAGGTAGACCATTAAAAGCTTTGATGTGATGTGAAACTTACTTCAGTGGTGAATAGAAGCTGGCGATATCTCCTTCTGTTATTTTCTGTATTTTGCAAGTCGACTTTAAGAAGGAGGTTGCCGATGCCCTCTGAAATCAAAGGACTGTTTGAAAGTTTCTGTTGAAATACCTTTTTACAAAAATAAAAACAGACAAATCAGTCCACCTGTTCAGGAGCTATGATGTTACAGACAGACACACAAATAGCGACGAAAAACAGAGTCATCCTGAACTAAATAACTATTTTTTATACTTATTTATTTTTATGGTTTAGTAGATATTATTCTGCTGATAATTACATTTATTTAAATGATCATTTTCATTGGTGTTAAAATATTAAAAAGCAAAAAAAAAATTTACCATTAGTCTCATCGACAGCGAGAATACCCTTTCCTGGTGCTACAATAGCCTCAGCTGTAGCCTTTAACTCAGCTTGGAGTGTAGGATCCGGATATGAGAAGTACGTGGGCGACATTATCCTTTCAAAATCGAAATATTTTACGTTTTTACAACAATTATTTGATAAAAGGTATACAAATTTAAAATAGAGGCATCTAGCGAGGAAGTATAGAACTATGTCGTATAAAAATGAGACAAAGTTAAAAACTACGCATTCCATAGCCTAGATGTCACGTTAGTTTTCTGTGACTTTTGTAGTCAAATAACTATACGGTGCAAACGAGCTAGCAGATCTTATTCATGGTAAGTGACAACCGCCGCCCATGGTACCTACAACTCAAGAGAGGATTTTCCTTTCTGTAGTTTGACTGCTCAACACCCACAGAAGTAGAAAAAAAAGTAAGGCACTGTTTCGTTTCCGAGAGTAATCGACACAAAAAAAACTGAATTCCCGAAACGTGGTTCACCGACTAATTATTTAATAATTAATTAAACGCCAAAAATTAAAAAAATACACAAATACATATTAGGGACCTACTACAGCAAGATAGGTAAATATTCGTAAAGAGACATGTTAAATACGAGAAATAATGATCTTCATTAAAAACGAAATAAAATGACAACAGAAATACATAAAATATATTACATTTAAATAACAAAAATTAATATCAAAGTAATCACCTGCTTTGCTAGTGTACGCACAACTTACAACGCTTAACAAACTATATAATCATGTTTAATGAATGTTATGAAACCGTTATCACTTTATTATGCCTTGTTGGTGATAAAGACTGATATTACAATAAAGATATTAAAACAAGTTCTGTATGTATTTATTTGTATATTAATGAGTATTCAATGTCAAAATAAGAAATCAGTAATTAACTATATGTTTTATGGAACATATAATTCAGGCAGTTTTACAAGGTTAAAACTTTAAAGTCTTGATAGTTGTTTAAAGCATATCAGGATAGTACCATATCATTATTATTATTGAAGATCAGAACGAATGATCTCCATACGCGCGTTTAGTAATGATCTGATTGTTAATTTATGAAATCCGTATTAACCAAACATCAATGGGTACAGCGACATCTCTTTAAATATAATGTTACTATAGTACGCTTAACAACAGAGTCATATAAAAATCTATCAGTTTCTTTCTCTTTTCACAAGATGGCGTTCAAAAGTGTAGGTAAAGCTGACGAATACTATCAGTAGACCTTCAAATGACCTTTATGTGTGTGTCCTCTCGTCGGCGACTTATTATTTGACAGTACTACCAACGTAGCAGTTCGGGAGTGTCTGTGTTTTACCAGAAGAACCTATCTAATAATTTGTAAGTATATTCTTATTTATAAACTAAGTTTATCTTCCTTTATACGTTCTAAAATGATTAGAAAGTCACACAATTTTTTTTCTGGTTTGTATTTCATAGATTATTTATTACCGACAATAGCTTTTATTAATTACAATAAAATTGTATAACCTTTTTCTGTTTTATTACTTAAATATTTTTGGAAAGTACCCATCATCTCTAACGGTAAAACAAATGACATTCACAAGTTTTTTTATCGTTCATAAATTTTTACCCTACCTACTATGTGGCCACATAGTTTTCGCACAATGTAAATTATTTCCAAAAAACAATTAACAACAGTTTTCAAAAATGTTTTACTAAAAGTGTCTAAAAGTAAATAGGTAATAATACTTTCTACTGAAACTTTGTACACGTTGCCTTCGTAGTATATCCGGTTACAAATGCAAGCATGGTATTTATTTTTGTGTTTGGTGTACCTAGTCGACATTTTATTGATATTTTAATAATACCTAGTAAAAAAGTTATCATTTATTGTAGTACAATATTTATATAAATAGACTTAACTTTCTTTGCATTGACCTTCAAAGGTCAATGCTAAGAAATCTTTCACATTGACAAAGTTGGTCTCAATGAAATATCAAGAGTCTTTGCATAAATGACTCTTTGAAATTAATCTAACAAGATTCTAGTTAGAAATGTGTAGGTCCTTCTTAAGCTTAGAAAATGTACCTATATATTAATCTAAGTAGATAATATGTCATAATATCATATTATTACTAAGATAAAGCTTTAGTGACAAGTGACAATAATATTTAAACATTAACTTACTTATTGCTATTAACAGTAATAATTTAAAATCAAAAATACTATTCTTTTAGATAAATGTTGTGGTACCAAATATAGTTCTGGCATTGATATTTCATACTTTATTTTATTTTACTGTGAAACTATGGAATACAGAAACTAAATAAGGCATAAAAATGGAGCTGATTAGGTACTTGATTTTAAAACTATCTTGAATGGAATGGAAATGATCTGTTAAATACTGCCTTAGTTATGATAACGTGTACAACCTTATTGGTCTCAATTTGTAAGAAAACAAGTCTTATGTCAAATGGTTTTGATTTATGACTTTTTTTTAAAAACAAAAGAATTTCTATAGAAGCCATATTTTGTTGATATTATTATGGTGAGTTTTTGATAGAAGATATTTTTTGTAATGTCGAGTATAATATTTTTATAATAATTATTTAGTAAGTGCAATTTTTTAAATAATTTAAAATGGGGGCCAAAGGAAAAAAAAAGGGGAAAGGACCCCCAGAATCAGGATGGATGCCAGGATTCGGAACAAAGGGTAGGCATCTGTGATATTTTAAGATTTGAATTTGTATCTGTAGTGACATCTAATACCTACATAAAACTTGATTGTAGTTAACTATTTTTTTCATATATTAACACAAAATACTTTGTCTTAAATGTTTCTTTTATGTTAGTAGTTCTATTCTAAATGTGCTTTCTTATAAGAAATATAAGGATGGTGAGAGTATGCCCTGGGCGTTAAGTTTGCTGGTATACAAATAAAGTTTGAACTAAATCGATACTAAGAAAGTAATTGATGGTGGCCATATTAAGTACTGTACTGTACATGTGTACAGTCAAGATAATTAATATACTTGTAGCGTTCCATATACAGAATTGAGAAATAAAACAGTGGTACAGGCTTATGTCCAGAAGTAAACAGCGAAAAGCACCTGTTAATACACTTAAAATAAATAATCATATTACTGTGTTCACTTGCGGAATATAAATATATAGCTGGCTACTTATAAACAATATTTTTGTCAATTATGACTGCCATTTTATTGTTTATCTTCAAGACAACTCCCACATTAGGAATAAACATCCTGCGTCGTGGGGGACTTTACAAACATACATGAAACAGACACAAAGAACATCCAGACTTGGGACAACAATTCGTGGATCACACAAAGTATTGTACCGCGTGGGAATTGAACCCAAGACACTTGGCGCAGTAGCAAGCGGCATGGCGACCGCTGAAACCACTCGGCCAACCGTGCAGTCAGTTTATGATCCAAATGTATAAAGATATTTCTGTTTTATACCTATAATAAACTCATTTCAATTATGATTATGAGGCTGACTGTATTTTAGTTACATTTTTATCATTGACCTTATTTTTATCTTGAGACTTAGAAAATTATGTAATTTTTGACCAGACTATGAATATATATTTACTGGTGTGGTTACTTTTCATTTTCGGGGATTTCCCTATTTTTATTTCACCTGTCATTTTGACAGCAATTTTTAGTTTTTATATTATTATTTGATTACTATTTTGCATTGATAGCTGATACTACAATTTGGAACTGCAACTTTGTTTTTGTCTAGGGGTAGTATTTAAATTGTATTTGAGACTGATACAATTATATGTCGCTATCATTACCAGCCTTTAATAGGCATCTCATTACAAAGGAGATTAGGGACTTCTTAACCATGCTGGCCAGGTTTGCATAGGATGTATCAAGATTTCCTTCTCGTTGCGGTGCTGTTATTCTGTATATATATATAAAAATGTTATGTTGGTTTGTGTACGCTTCAAAAACTCAAAAAGTTCTGCACTGATCGAGCTGAAATTTTAGAATGATATATAATCCGCATCAAGGATTGTTTTTATCTCATTTTTGCATCAGTCACAATATCCGCGACCGCGAAAAAACACGAAAAAACCGACATAAACGCGGGCGGAGCCGCGGGCAACAGCTAGTTCTGTATAGTTTACTTCATTAGTCCACACACATATACTTAGATACAACACGAACAGAATGAATAAGGGTTGTGACTCCCCGTATTATTAATCTTTCACTGCAGTATACTTTTCATAATATTTTCAAGTATATGTAATTTATATCATTGTTACAGCCACTATGAGCACCTACTTCCAATACCCAACCCTCGAGCTGCAGGAGGAGCTGAAGAAAATCGCCCAGGCGATTGTAGCTCCTGGCAAGGGTATCCTTGCTGCTGATGAATCAACTGGTATGGATTTTTATTTATATTACGACTAGCTGTACTTAGCCATGTTTTGATGTGGCACATTGTGGCTGCATTGATAAGAAATAAAGAACAAAATTGATATGAAAAATAATAACAGCAATTTTTAAAGCGGTTTATAAAATTTGACTTGAATAAGTACACTTCGGCATGAATGAGCCGGATCGACCGTAGTTATAACCCGGCATCACAAAAAACCGCGCTGTGTGTCACCGAGTGAGTGAGGATACCGGAGACCCATACCCCAACCGCACCTATCCCCTTTTCCTTTCCCCATTACTAAAGGCCGGCAATGCACTTGTGGTGTTGCGGGTGTTCATGGGCGGCGGTAATCGCTTACCATCACGCGATAAGTCTGCTCGTTTGCCAATAGATAATTCCGATAATAAAGTTCTTGTTTTAGCATATATCTAATACCTTTAAAGGAGATATACTATTATGAATTTCGGAAACGGCTGTAAACACTGTAGAAAGAAATTGTTTATTTTTTTGACCTTTCAAGGTCACCGAGTGTACGTCTTTAACACTAATGGCTTCAGATTAACTGACAGTATTTGTGAAACTAGTCATCTTTATTCAGACTTAGTAAACCCTTGGATGATGTAATATATGACTTAAACCCTTCTCAATACCTATTGTCTGTTTCTTGTGTAGGAACAATGGGAAAGCGTCTCCAAGATATCGGAGTTGAAAACACCGAAGAGAACCGCCGCAAGTACCGCCAGTTGCTGTTTAGCACAGACGCCGTAAGTATATATAATAGTATTTTTATTATACTACATGGAGACCGCGACATTATTTGCGAATTTTGTTGATTTTGAATACCTATTTGACTGCCTCGGTGGCGTAGTGGTATCGTATGCGACTGCTAAACATGAGGTCTCGGGTTCGATTCCCGGATCGCACCAAATGTTTGTATGATCTGCAAATATTTGTTTCGAAGTTTGGGTGTTTTCTATGTATAATATGTATCTATGTATTTACAAAAAAAAAGTATATAAGTATTTATATCAGTTGTCTAGTACCCATAACACAAGCTCTGCTTAGCTTGGGACTAGGTGGCGTTGTGTTTTAGATGTCCGGAATATTTATTATTATTTCACTGGTTTTATTCCTTATAATATTAGCTATCAGCCAGTGATACTCAAGTCGAAATCGGTCCAGGCATTCCAGAAGTGTAGTTGACCTGAACTGACAGACAATTTTTTTTAAATTGTTGTTTTCTTGTAAACACCGTATATCTTAATATATATAAATCTCGTGTCACAATGTTTGTCCTCAATGGACTGAATCTCTCAATGAATTTAATGAAAAGCTGTTAATTTGAAATTACAAACACACTTCAATTTAATTTTTTGGTAGTTTTATAGATTAGACGTTAGTAATGACACAAAAATTCCAAGGAATGCATTTATCTTTTCTACTTCCTCTGATTGACGAGTACTGTTGTAAATTACTTTCATTTCCTACTTAGATTGACCTCGATTTTTTATCAAAATGCGAAACAATCTGTACGATAACTATTCTGAAGGATATGAACGATATTTATATCAATAACCAACCTTATTAATAGAAGGGATCATTAAAGCTCTGTCCAGGAGTATTCAGTTACAGAATCTGGAACTTACATATCTCCAATAATTTGCACCAACATCGTTGATCTAACTCTGCTCACTAAAAGCAATATCTTCGACACAATCTATTGAACTGGAGCTTGTATCAATTATTGGAAAATATATTTGTTTTATGGAGCTGGATTGAACACGAGAAGTGAATAAGTGACATGCATTTTTTTTATGTTTGGCTCTGCCAAAATGACTTCTCTGCCTGATGGAAAGCATAAGCAGAATCCAAGAGTGGTGGTCTCCATACTCATTTAGAATGCAGACAATGTAGCATGGTCACCCACACAATGGCGGCTTCTGCACCTGGGCCTCGAATTCACTACGAAACAGGACAGCACGAACGCTGTATTTTACGGTGATCTTCTGTGCGAGGGTAGTACGTTCGTGTTGAAGTCAGCGTGGTTACTACCTTGGATTGGAGAGGCCTATATCCAACAGTGGATTGTGATAAGCTGACGATGATGAGATATGTATCGCACGTGGTTGTATTGTGTTACACTTTTAGCGCTAATTAGAATCACAAAACGATCTCCTTCTATTGGCCTGCCGATCGAAGCCGGTATGGCATGTAGATCTTATACAGCCATACCAGCTGAAATGAAGCAAAAGATTTTAAATGCCAGCTGTATTTACATAAAATCGATTGCATCTTAAATAGTGACAGCATAATGCAAACAATTTACTACAAACTTTAATACAAAGTATGACTTGTAATTGTTGTCAATTTACCTATGGTTAATAGACGCTGATATTTAGGACGTTTATATATCAATTGAACGAACGCTTCAATGAATAGCAATCTAAATACTTTTCAAATTGGACATACTTGGCAATAACAAATATTGAGTTTGTTTACTGGTCTAAGTAACTGCGTAGACATAATAATAGCCAAGGTGAGCTATGTTATCAGTTTACTGTTATTGAATATAATATGTATTACTTTATTGGCGGAATTAGAGATTCTTTAGTAGTCGTTTTGGATTTTGCTTTCATTTCCTCAACTTTCAATTTATCATTAAAACGTAATTGTATATATCTGTGTTTGACCTTGAGAGTCAAAAAGACGTACAACGGTAGAACGGAGTGGTCACAAATAAGCTTGCTACTGCTAGAAAATACTTTGCAGAGCATTTTATTTATATGTGATGATAAAGAGTATAATATTAACATAGCGTTGCTCTTCATAAGAGGCCCGAGAGAATAAAAAAATATATTAATAATAGATAGGTAGGTATATTAAATTAAAAAGAAAACGTTTAACTTCGAGAGGTGGCACGGTTGGTTGCAATATGAAAGTTACTACATAACTGTAGCTGCGTTTTATTAGAATTTATAACGTGATCTGCGTCTAGTGTGAGATTTTCATATCTAATACCTATATAAAATTCTCGTGTCGCGGTGTTTGTTACCAAACTCTTTCGAAACGGCTGGAGCGATTTTTATGAAATTTTGTGTGCATATGTTTTTCATACCTCTAAATAATAAGGATGTGCCACTCCTAATTTTTTTTCATTTACTTTTTTTTTATATTTGTAAACTGAGTTTCCGCTTTGAGTTTTTCCCTCTGCCACACGATGGACCCGGCACCCGCACGGTGAATCCATGGAGTGCTAAGAAGTTTGTCTCTAACCAATTTCCTTCCTACATTTATCAATTCAATTTGTCAGAGTTCATAACTATGCTCAGTGATGCACTACAAACCTACTTAATACAACTAATGAAAAAATAATATACCAGGAAATAACCTTGAAAAGTGTTCGATAACAGGAATAGTAAAACAGCCAAACTAGGAAATTATATGTCACCTTTGTCATTTAGTTTACCCAAGGCTTAACTGTTTGAGAGTCACAAAAGCAGAACAAGTTTCGCCCGTCATTGGTTTTAATTTGTAGCTTTTAAATCAGACAAAAAATCTAGCGTCGTAACCAGTGAGGGCGTGTATATAACCGGTCTTGTCGTTTATTAGCACTTCAGAGTCTGTGGGTGTGGTTCAACCGGTTCTATCATACCCACACATGCAATATATAACGGCTATTAAAATATGCTCGAACGCAGGCGAAAGTTAGAGAGGCAGTTTCGTTTAGTAATCGACTTGTCAGGTAGCAAACTAACAGATTATTTATAAACTAAATTATCCGTGAGGTGACGGTTTAATCACGGTGCTATCACCCTTATTTATCTCGTAGGTGTCGTCAGAACCGACTAAGTGAGCTCTCCACTAAGACATCAGCACTGCAAGGGAAAAAGAAACTTGAAAGGCGCAGAGTGGAACATCGCCAAGTTTCAGTCGGAGAACGATATCGACATAAAAAATCTATGCTGTGGCGACTTCCACATACCTATAACACAACAATAACCTACTACAGCGCCATCTACCGAAGATACACTGAACTACGAAGTAACGCATTACACGGAGTAACTACAAATCCTGAATCGCGCAATAAATAGTTCTCGCGCCGATTATCATATATACAACATCCCAACATCAACTGTTGGGCAGTAGCCCGCAAGGCATGATCACCTCGCCTGGTCGGAGGATCCTCCCTTTCTGTTGGATGGAACATGATACCCGTTCCTCCACAATGCTATTTGGGCTCGATATAAGTGCATATAGTCATGAAATATTACCTTTTAAACTTAACTCTGTGCGAGGTAGAATCAGGATTAGTTGTTAATGAACTGGTTTATCTTGTCCCCTGAGAAAGCCACTTGAAGTAAATGTACGGACTTAAGAAGTCTCGAGGCAAATGGTTTATTTCACCGTATATACTGTGCTGAATGACACACACATAGATACATACTTTTATGTAATTCATAACCCTGTTGTCGTTTACATATACGTACATTATTGCTTGCTAGATAATCTTAATTAATTCTAATTAATAAAAGTATGTTTAAAGAAACGTCTTAGGTATGTATATACGTAGGTACATGTTAAAAACGTATTTTAGAAAATATTTGGGCTTATTGTCAAAATTGAAACAAAAAGTCTTAAGCTTTAGCTTAGTAGGCAATAACTAAGGTATAAGGAAACACTACTCCTACGTACTTATAACTTTAACACCTTATAAGTTAAATGTTCTGGTTATATTCTACTTGATGAGTGAGTAGTATCATTAACGTTTATTCTATGACATTAATATTACTTGATGATAATAAAACTACAAAACAATGTAAATTTATATTTGGAAATTTGATTTCTTCGATTTTCGAAATCGAGGAAATCAAAAAATGTTGTAAAAAATAAAGTTAATTGACAGTCTTAAGAAAATTATTTCCGATATCTGTTCACTTATTATCACTATTTTGGTCCTATTCAGGCTCTGTCAGAAAACATCTCTGGTGTAATCCTGTTCCACGAGACTCTATACCAGAAGGCTGATGATGGTACCCCACTGGTTAGCTTATTGGAGAAGCGCGGTATCATCCCTGGCATCAAGGTAGACAAGGGTGTTGTGCCACTTTTCGGCAGTGATGACGAGTGCACCACACAAGGTAAGATAGCTGTTTAATTAATTCTATACTAATACTATAAAGCCAAAGAGTTTGTTTGTTTGTTTGAAAGCGCTAATCTCAGGAACCGTTGGTCCGATTTGAAAAATTCTTTCAGTGTTGGATAGTCCATCTATCGAAGAAGGCGTGATGATATATAAATATATATATCATCACGCTAAGATCAATAGGAGCGACGCCCCAATGAATAATGTTTAAAAAACGGGGGAAAATTATTACGCCACGAGCAATAGTAAACGAGGTTGCGGGCGTCAGCTAGTAAGATATACAAAATTTAAAAATATTTTATAATCTTAACACCACCTATTGGGGGTGTATTATGTGATTATTTTGAAAATAAATGTAGATATAGATAATAACTTAATATATATATATTGAAATTAAAATAGTGATAAAGTAATAAATAGAATTATTGATTTTAGAAGCGTGGCGAGTGTGAGCGGCGATTTAGATAGATATATTAACCTTTTAAAATTCAAAGTCAATATGTATACTAAAAATTCTAGTTTCTTGTCAAAACCCGGTAAATATATAAGTAAATAAATTATTCAATGTGTGTCTAGATCAGAGTCTATCAGAATATTAAAATTGCTAAACGCATAGACATAAAAAGACAAGTATATATATTTGATTAGATTAGTTATTAAGAAATCTATCAAGTAAAGAAATTATTCCTTTCATTAGCAAAAAAACTTGTGTTGAGATGTATTTTATTTTTTTCATTACATTAAAAACATGTATAGTCGTTCCAATACTTTATTTAACTTTTGACAGATCACGCACATAAAGTTTTGTAATAATTTTTGATACAATGTACTACAGATAATACTGTACTTTATGGGCGGGCTCCGCCTACTTAGGGATGTGTCATTCGTAATTAATGACCACAGACTATAAAAACGGTTTTGAAATAAATCGATTATATTAATAAAACATACAATAAAATTATTGTGATTATATTTTATATCAAATCACGTAAAAAGCTTTATTATTTTGCATTAAAATGCCCTAAATGTCTCTGTTTCAATGCATAAATAATTTGCGTAATGAAAACAGTTCCATCGTACTCGTACCTAGTAATGGGATCGAATGTATTCGCCGCAAATTAATGAATCTAAAATAATTGTTTAGACTTACTATAGTTGGTTCAAATAAAAACTACCTGCGGTACCTACTTGTAATGAACAGGTACAAAATGTTGAAATTCGTAGTAATTTACGGATTAAAAATAAAACAACCAAAAGAGGTACTGTAATACTAATTTTAATTATAAAGAATCGTCTTCTTCGTATGACCAGGAATCATCATCACTTGAGTTCTCAGTAATATTGATTATCATTTCTTGGATAGATAAATTGTCGAATGCAACATCCCGATCCCAATCCGACATTATCACCTTCTTTGTTTTTTCTACAACATTCGCCCAGTTTTCTGGAGTTACTTTTTCACACGCATTTTTCAGTAAATTCAGCATTTTTCTTGCGGTGAAAGGAGGAGTTGTATTGTTCCTCGCAGCATATCCTTTAACTTGTGCCCAGATCATTTCAATTGCATTATATTGGCAGTGATATGGGGGAATTCTGAGGACGGTATGCCCATGCTCTGCTGCCATTTCATCTATGACGTATCGTTTTGGCAGCTTCTTTGTTTTTAATATCTTTACTAACTCTACGTTTAGTAGGGACTCATTCACCTCTTCGCCATTGTCACGGAGCCAGTTTATAATTTCATGTTTTTTGTTGGCCTGTGTTGGTATTTTATTAATTTGACGAGAGTGATAAGGTGCATTATCAATAAATATTATTGATGGCTCTTCTAGTGATGTAAGCATTTCTCTGAACCACTTTTCATACACGTTCGAATTCATCTCCTCATGATAATCTCCTGTTTTCTGGGATTTAAAAGCTAATAGAGCGCCTGGCACAAATCCTTTTACTGTTCCTGCATGACAAATAATCAGTCGTTCGCCTTTTCCCATTGGTACTGTAGAAGTGGAGCCAACGGTGTTGTCAGTCCAAGTTTTTGACAGCGTATGATTCGCATTGAGCCAAGTTTCATCTGTGAAAACAACATTCGACCAATCTTCTATTTTTTTTGCTTGTCTTAAAAAATCGCATCTATACAAAGCAATATCATTGCGTTCCATTAAAATTTTTCGTTTGTCACATTTTTGGAATAACATTCCAATGTCTTTCAATACCTTTGTCAGAGAAGATTTTTGACCACGGAACAAACCACTATTTCGAAGAGATTGTGTTAGTTTTTTTAATGTTGGAATCTCTTTTCTTTGGTAATAGTCGTATATATGACGACGAATAGCATCAGCGTCAAAATTGTCAACGGCTGTAACTTTACTAGGCGGACGTTTTTTCTTAGGTGTAGATAGCTTATTCTGTTCCATGCCACTGCTGCCGTAGCTTTCTTTTGTTAGTTTTGCCACTGTTGAAGCACTAATACCTAATGCTGCTGCAACACGGTCTCTAACTTGAGTCACTGGTATAAGAGGCCCACCATTACGGCTTTCCTTTTCAAAGTATTCACGAAGTCGCAAAACAAACTCTCTTGTTTGTCCTTTGAGTACTTTCTTTTTTGGCATTTTGACAGTAACGAAGGCAGGAACGATACGCTCAACTCAACCAAACGTGAGAATTCACAAATAAATCAATACGGAGGAATATAAATACTCAACTATATTGAAGGTTACTCATTGAAATACTGTAGATTATTTTAAAATAGACATAGAGAGATTTAATAAAGATCATCAATAGTTTAACAAATACAATATTAACCACTGAATTACAACACAATACAATAATACATTTTGAAAATTCAGTTCCTTTTATATATTTTTTCATGACATAGAACCGTCATATTTGAACAACATTCTTTTAATCCATTTCTTCTTTATTTTGACAAAGGAGGTCGCACATTGAAACACATAGAAATATGAAGTACGAAATTATCTATAAAATAATGAGTTTGTTAAATCGATTAAAACTTCTTAATGCATAAAATCGATCGATGAAAGAAATCGAATAGGTAACGGGTCAGGGTATCACTATTTGATTAAGTATTAGAGCTGTCAAAAGTTAAATAAAGTATTGGAACGACTATAGTTAATGAAAATTGTACAAAATATTGTGTAATCCTATAAAGAAACAATAATAAGTAAGGACGAAAGATTAAAACATTAAAGAAAAATATTTGAATATTAAATAATCTTGAGTTGATAGTATTAATTGTGACCTTCGTATAAGGAAATTATATTATTTTTAGCTATTTCCTGCTGTTATAATAATATCGCTCTGTAAAGCAACCTTCTAATAATAATAGAATACATACAAAATTGAACTTTCACGTATTTTGAATAGAAGGAATTTTAACATGACTCTAATGGACTCTTAAGACATATTGAGTGAAGGTTACAACAGTTAAAAAGCGTACCTATACACTGTTTGATACTAGGGCAGCAGAATTAAAAGTAGGTATTAATATTGTTATGTTTACGAAGTTAGTAAATATCCCCCGTAATTATAATCTCGAATACCGAGTTAGATGTTTCAATCACGAATTCGACTATTAGTATTTTTTTTAAGAGACGAGATCACAATAACAAAAAATCAACACTAGTTGATTTATTTTTCGTTTACGGGTAGTTGCTATTTTAAGGGTCAATTTTGAAACTACTACTACTTTGCTGCTTAAAGTGGAAATGCGTTTTGTTAATGCAGTTGTAAGAACTTTTTGAGCAGATTTAAAATTCTTTTAGCACATTTCTTAAAAAAAAACATGAAAATAATTAGAATGATTCACTTAATAAATGGTATAAATCTTCTAACTATTCATAGCATATTGCTAGCGGTATAGGATTTGCCATTCTCGTTTCGAAGAAGAAACAAGGGTAAGTTGAGTCTTCGTGTTCTTATTAAGTACATACGTCATTCATATAGTTATGGCAAATATTGAGCGATCTTTAGTATGTGAACTCGTAAAAAAAAACAAAAAAAAATTACACGATGTAGATGTAGACGATTGCCTATCTATCTATCTCTATGTTGATTACTTGAGTGAAAAATAGGCGTGGTAATAATTAATGCGTCCTCGTCCAAGTAGGTACATTGTCATGACGATGAACTTTATCACTACATAGTATAAAACAAAGTCGCCTTTTCTGTCCCTATATCCCTATGTGCGCTTAAATCTTTAAAACTACGCAACGGATTTTGATGCGGTTTTTTCCAATAGATAGAGTGATTCAAGAGGAAGGTTTATATGTATAATACATGCATCATATACTAAGGCAACATTGCTAATTTTAGAGGTTTCTATTTTATGCCCGTGCAAAGTCGGAGCGGGCCGCTATGTTTTTATATACAACGTTCATAGTTTTTCTGTAGTGTATTTAATTTAGTATCAGCATTGCACCCGTGCGAAGCCGGGGCGGGTCGCTAGTTATCTATATGACCTTCTTGGTCCGAGGTAATGAGTAGAGTTGAAGTGACGAACCGACACGCCTTATCGTGTAAAACGTCCGATTGATATTAAAGAACTTTGATCATTGCGCAATCGCATTTAAAGTTCATATTACTGACACTATCCGTTGCACCATACTGTTTCCATAGATCTATTGTTTTTGGAACGGTCCCTCGTCCTACACAAATTAAGTTTTCTATACGCTAAGGGACACAGAAAAGGACACAAGACCCTTTTATCTAGACAAAAAGAACAATGCCGAAGGACACAAAAATTGCAGAGAAAAGCTAAAAATAAATATTCTGCATGTCATCATGACGCGAAAATCACTCGTAGGTTTGTTACATAAGAGTTTCGCGTGATTTTATTCACAGCCTTCGTTAGATTCTTTCATTTTTTAGTTTGTAACTCTGTGTTCTCTTCTTTATGATGATGAGTTTGAGTTTATTTATTTTCTTAATTACTGGCCAGCGTGGTATAATAGGCCAACACCTCCTCCTTCTGCTAAGGAGGCCTATGTCTAGCAAGGCTTTTGATGATGATTTGCTTGAAATATGGTAGGTGTGGGCTAATTTTCAGTTCTACTTATTTCGCCTACTGAATTCGGTATGCAAAAATATACAATAATAAATCTATTATTACACATAAATAATACTTAACAAGTACATTCTATACGTAAATTATATAGGTACTAGCAACCTGTCCTGGCTTCGCACGGGGCTCATTACGGAAATGAAGTCGATTAAACATAAAATAACCTATGTTACCCCGAGAAGATGTGCGGCGTCTTAATTTTTTCCGACGTCTTCAACAAATATTATATTTGATTGAGCCTTTGATTGTTATATTTGAGCCAATATACTCAAAAAAGTTACAAATGAAATACGAAAACCTTCCTCAAGAATCACTATATATTGGTAAAAAACGCATCAGAATCCGTATAGTAAGTAGCTTTTGAGTTTATGGCAAACAGACAGACGCGTTTTTGGAGGACTTTGTTTTATAATATGTACTGATGTTACAAGGTATATTTAATAACGTCATATAGCAATTCCACGCCCCCAAAATAATAATGTACCTACTATCTACTTAAAATGTTTATCAGCTAAGTAGTACTTTCAATTACTATCGCAAAATATTACGTTATCGGCAAGTAATGTTTCAAGTTTTGATAATATTTTTAGTTATTTCTGATGTAACTTGTATAATTTACTAGATAAGAAAAAAATCGGTTACTACAAACCTACAACAATATAATTTTTATAATTATTTACATTTAGATACTTCAACTGAGTAATGTAGCATTTTTTTTGTGATTATTTCATTTACATTAATAAAATAATCACAAATTTTAACAATATAAAAACCGACTTCAAGAACTGGACCAAATTGAAATTTAGCCACACGGGGAGCACCAGCTTTTAAATATAAAAAGAAGCATCAAAATCGGTTCACCCAGACGAAAGTTGTGAGGTAACAAACAAAAAAAATACAGTCGAATTGAGAACCTCGTCCTTTTTTGAAATCGGTTAAAAAAGGTACGTTACCATTTGTAAAGACTATGAGAACAAACCTTTGTCTACATTTCTTTTTCTTCATATATTTTAATAATAAAAAAATTAAAACTTAGAGTATTGAACACGCTATTTCACACATCAGATGAAAATATGCTAGTTTACATTACTATTAGTAGTACTTTTATGAGAGACTAACTAACTTGCACAACCGCGTCTCGTCTCTTTCAAGTTATAAAAAAAAAATATAGTGGCCAACCGACCTCTCAAAAGATCCATTGAGTTATACCGATGTAAAAGAAAGAAAGGAGTCGTGTTACAATAAGCGTTTCCGTGATTCGTAGGTTACGTTAAGCAGTCGATCCCAGTTTGTTATCATAGAATAAGTCATGAAGTCTTGTTGGGAGTTCTTTGGGCGGCTTAAAAACATCCAACAGTAATATTACGTAGCTGCAACGTAATCTTGCCAGTAGCCAACACTCACTTGCGCCGGATTGGGGACCTATGGCCTTAACCCTTAGTGCGACATTATGGGTTGTTGATAAATGTAAAATATATGATGACTCGTTTTTTTTTACTTTGGGTGCAATTCTTTCATACATACATACATATACATAGCTCCTTATAGTTATGACGTAATGATAGCGTTTGTAGTCGTCCTTCCTCAATAACTGGGTTATCTAACAATTAAATTATTTTTCAAATCGGATCATATGTATGAAATATTAGCGTTCAAATAAACATTCTTCATCTTCATCTTCAGCTTTATATTATAACTAGCTGACCCACGCAACCTCGTTTGCGTCTTATATTGCCCGTAGCGTGAAAATTTCCCCCGTTTTTGAAACATTCTTCATTGGTGCTCCGCTTCTATTAGTAGTAGCGTGATGATATATAGCCTATAGCCTTCCTTGATAAATGGACTATCCTTTTATCATCCTCCTTCTTGAGATTAGCGCGTAGAATCCGAGAGTGGTGGTCCTTACACAACAGTGTGCAACAGCATGGCGGCCTAGTGATGCTACTGCATCTCGCACTCACCAACGAGACACGACAGCACGAACGCTGTTATTTTACGGTGATCTTCTGTGCGAGAGAGTAGTACCGCCTCGGTCGAGCCGGCCCGTTCGTGCTGAAATCAGCGTGGCTCTACTAGCTACTACAATATAGTTATATACGAGATAAAAAGTAGGAAAACATTCTAACGGCAAACACTCCACTCAAGTGTTACTTATCTTAAATTGTTTATCATTTGGTGTTTCAACATAATATTAACGCTTATTGAATTGGAACTTTAAATTTTGTGAGAATTATAAATCGATAAAGAAACTGTTTCAGTTACAGCATGCTAAAACAGAATATATATATATATATATATATGTTAGTAGCGTTTATCCGCGGCTCTGCCTACGTACATGTCGGTGACAGCGATAAGGAGTAACCTATGTCGTTCCTCAATAACCGAAATATCTCCATACTATAAGCTTTGAGATCGGTGCAGTGGCAGAGTTACTTTCGAATTTCATATTATCAGTATGCAATATTCTTACCTAATAGTTCTTTAGATGAGTTCACTACAGTAAGGTGCTTGATTTTTGAACATAATAACTAATTTATCTCCTTACATCATCATATCTCACATCACAAACAGCTCTTCCAGCTACTACGATCGCATGTCTATATGAGACAGATAAAGGTGTATCTTTCACGTCGTATATGTTTTTATTCCCGCGATTCACTTTAATTCTTTGTTTAATCTATCAGGTCTCGATGACCTCGCCCAACGTTGCGCCCAGTACAAGAAGGATGGCTGCCACTTCGCCAAATGGCGTTGCGTCATCAAGATTGGCCGCTTCACACCATCCTACCAGGCGATCATGGAAAACGCCAACGTACTGGCCCGTTATGCTTCCATCTGCCAGAGCCAGCGCATCGTACCTATCGTTGAACCTGAAGTTCTGCCCGATGGTAAGTGGAAAACCGTTCTACACCTATTTTGACCTAGCACTTAGCTGGATAGATTAACTGGAAACTGTCTTGCTTTTGATACTAACTTTAGTGGTGAACTGGCTTAAGCGGTTATTTCGTCGCTTCTTACCACACTGAGGTCCTCACTTGGGTATTACCAAAATTTTGTTCTTTGTATCAGTTCGATTTATGTTTGTAAAGTTCTCCGCGACAATAAACACATTCTAAAATTTTTAAGACAACCTCCTTAAAAATTGCTCTTTAAAATTCTATTTTTGTTATTTACTTCATCAACATAACGAACCTTCTGAAAGAATGTAGCTTTGTAGCTTGCTAGTCCTAATTTCCAATTTAAATCGAATATACGTTAAATTCCAGGCGAACATGACCTTGACCGCGCCCAGAAGGTGACCGAGGTTGTGTTGGCAGCTGTCTACAAGGCGTTGAATGACCACCACGTGTACCTTGAAGGTACTCTTCTTAAACCCAACATGGTGAGTTTTGAATAGTTGTAACTGTGTATAATGTGTAACTTAATTACCAGTACCAGAGTATAAGGAAGATGAGTGTCTTCCATTCAAACATATACCTACAGCATGTTTATTTTAAATAAGAAACTTTCTCTTTCTGGCTTCACAACTAGGCTAAACAATGTAAAATAAAGAAATCTAATTATTAAGTAACCAGCACTTATGCAGTGTTTGAGCTCTGACCTGATATTTTTACCTGATAACTATTTATCTTATTTCAATCTCTCACAGCTAATAATTAATCAGGTAGATGCTCACAGGTTTGTCAGGTAAAAAGTAAAAATTAGTGATCATTATCATCTTAGCGTGGTTCCCGGTTGCTTCTAAAGTTAACACTTTGGAGCCCGGGGTCCCCTTTCCTGTTGTTTCTTCTCCACAAGTACACAAAAAATAAAATCAGTGTAAGGATAAAAGCTGTATAAAACGATTTTCCAGTTGATTAGTCACGTTGTTATTCCATACATATTTAAATCCAATGTGCAATTTGTTATTCGTTATTCAACTCGAAAGGGAGGGTAAACCAATTTATCGATTCTGTTTATCTATATGCACCTACATACACTCTACATATTAACTTTATTTAAGATGATTGACATAAGACCTGGAATGATATCGAAATAGGATTTCTTTATCAATTTGTAACTAGCTTTACCCCGCGGCACCAACCACGTTTTTGCCGGTTATCACATTTAAAATAAACCTTAATTCTTCCTCAAGAAGCAAAGTATCTCCATACCAAATAACATTATAGTGCAGCAGCTTAGCCGTGAAAGCGTAACAAACAGACACGAGTTTATTTCCCATTTATAAGATAATTTTTAAACATAATAATTTATTACTTGTGTAGGTGACAGCCGGTATGGCGTGCAAGAAGACCTACACCCCCATGGACATCGGCCGTGCTACTTGCACAGCTCTACTCAGGACAGTTCCTGCTGCAGTTCCCGGTAAGTTCTTGATGAATAGATAAAACATAAATTTTTGTTTAAGTTACAATCTTGACGACAATTAGTTAAGAAAGAATTAATAGCCATAGAATTTAAGTCATTGAGCTAAGATAGTTAAGGTTGTTTGTCTGCTTCTGTGGCGCAGTGGTAGCGTATGTGACCGCTGTGCTTGAGGTCTCGGGTACGATTCCCGGGTCGGACCAAGTATTGGTATGATATGTAAATATTTATTTCGGAGTTTGTGTTTTCTATGTATAACATGTATTGCCAAAAAAAAGTTATGTATATATGCCAAGTACCCGTAACACAAGCTCTGCTTAGCTTGGGACTAGATGGCGTTGTGTGTAAGATGTCCGAAATATTTGTTGGAAATTTTTTATAGTGCCCTCCATTTTCGGCCACAATTGAAATTTATTTGTATCTAATTTGCAGAGTCCACAAAGTTCGGTGAACTGGTGTACATGTCGTTATTATCCATATTGTTAGTTTGTTTGCTAGTGATCCTGCTACTTAGCCAGAGGTCACCTTGGGTTTAATTCAATCCCAACACAATGCTTGTTTTTTATTTTAATCATTATGGGTGTCATTTAACTGAAGCATAGAACAGGCTGCGCCTAGTTCGGTATCGGATAACCGTTTAAGGTCTTTTTTTATGGAATGTGAGCAAACGAGTTAACGTATCTCCAGATGGTAAGCGATTACCGCCGCTCATGGAGGCAACACCAGAGGCATTACAAGTGCGTTGCCGGTCTTTGGAGGATGAGAAAAGGGATGGGGTTGTTTTAGGGCCTCCGGTATCCTCACTCACTCGGTTTTCTGTGAGGCCCTGGTATCACTGTATGCCGATGCATGGATCTCCCACGGTTAAAACAGTCTCTGGTTATTATTATTAAGTTTCTTCTTCATACTCCAGGAAGGGAATCAATATGATGCTATGTCAATCTGTTTTATAAACTTGTTTATGATAATTTCAGGCATCACATTCCTGTCTGGCGGCCAGTCCGAGGAAGAGGCCTCCGTCAACCTGAACGCTATCAACACCGTGGACATGAAGAGGCCGTGGGTGCTCACCTTCTCCTACGGGCGCGCCCTCCAGGCCTCCGTCCTCCGCGCTTGGGCTGGCAAGAATGAAAACGTAACTGCCGGACAACTCGAACTTTTGAAGCGTGCTAAGGTGAATATTATTTATTATATCGGTACATAGCAAATAAAAGATGTATGCAAGGGACTTTGAGAGCTTGGAACAGGTATGCAGCGTCCAGAAGACGAAGGGAAGTTTGCAGCTTTCCTACGAAATAGGGTCTGGTTAGGTAATAGTGTCGACTAGAGGAGAACTGTGTTCATTCCAAAGCAGGGATGCCCGAGAGCAGCTACTGGTTTTACTAGAGCCGAAGATCTGGAGGGATAATTTACTCCATCTAAAATAATAGCCATTTCTTCACTCATTGAAAAACTAAATTATACAATGAATATAAGGCAGAAGTCTAAAAATTACTGCAGTGTTTTATGTAGTTTTAAACATGAATTTCAATAGAGCAAAACCTAAAAGTAATTCCTTCAGAGCTCTAACCTCTGAATATCATATTCGTCGGTTAGGCGGCTTTATTTGCCTGTTCATTTGTAGTCAGTACATTAAAACATATGTTAGATTTGAGATATATTTCCCTATGAAAAGAGTTATATATTATAGTAGTTATTTGTATCACACTAGCAACAATACCATATATTAAAAAACTGTGCAAGTTTCATTTAAAAACGTAATTCATTTTACATTTAGTAAATTTAGAAATAGTTCGGTAGACAAATGTATTTATTTGTACAGTGTGCATGCATGTATGTATGTGTTGTGTTTGTGTTCACTAAATTGTTCATTGAGCTAGTTGTAGAGATAATGCACTCCGCCGACTTGTCGACGCCAACATAATATCTAATTAAAGGGGATATTACGACACGTCTCTTATTAGTATATATTTATTGCGATTCCATTCCGATTCCATTCGTACATAAAATTTGGAAAAAAATGTATTTATTTTGTAAATTGTACATAAGAAAAGGAAACATATTTGCATATTCTCTTTGTGTTGTCGTCAAAATGTTATGCCGGTGTGCATTATTGACTCGCAGTCTGTATAAATTTATCGTATGTAGCCAGTATTCAGTTTAAAAAAATATGATTTATATATTTTTACCAATCATTTATATGATACAGATATAGATTTATACTAATTTGTGTTTTTTTCTCTTTTAACTTCAAAATTCCACATTGCATCAAATCAACGATACATCGGCGCATCCAACTCACCAATCACATGTTCGGCGGATTCTAAATTTGAAATTCTAAATTCCGAATTCTATTATTTTGACAAATTGTGACGTCACAGGCTAACGGTCAAGCTTGCGTTGGGAAGTACGAGGCGGGCTCTATACCGTCCCTCGCCTCATCTAAATCTAACTTTGTTAAGGCACATGCATACTAATAAAAAGCCTTTAAACATCCACTATTTCCAGTTTTCAAAGTATTCTATCAGATAGACTGTGTCACTTTGCGGGGTTGTTTGGTCAGGACTTTTCCTGGCTAGAATATTACTGGGTAATGACAGGACAAAATAGACCTGTATCAAAACTTTATAGTATTTACGGCTTTTTATTGACTACTTCAAAGTTTAAAATATAACAAACATGTTATTGATAAAATTACCTGTATTATTTTCTTATTTTTTTTGTTTTTGTTGTACAAAATTTATTTTTATGTCATCAAGTTATATTTTTGCATTTTTTGTCTCGAATCATGTGTGAATAGGCATTTTTTTATATTTTAAATACATTCATGAATTAGAAACACTAGAAGACGTGTTTTCTTTTATTTTCGTCCTTTATTTTCAGTTGTACTATTATATGAAATACTAAGTTGTATGAAATATGAAATTATATGAAATATATATCACACTTTGAAGAAATTTGTAACTTACATCATATTACAATAGTACAACTGAGATCGGACTTTGTTTAGTAATAGTTTGCATGTACTTACAGTAGATGCCTGCATATGTCCTAGTGAACCATTCTCACCCTAGCTTGTTGTGTTTGCTTATCTGTTTGAATAAAAACGTTATTGTATTGTGATGTGTTTTTATTTTTCACCTGTGGTATATACCCACTTAGCTGTTAGCATGATAATAATAATAATAAGCGTTTATTTCTCTTCCACAAAGGTTCCTTAACACTAGTACTTATAATAATATGTGTTTGTTAATTCCTTTGCGGGAGACTGGTATCCGTACTAGGTGTCCCTGTCACACAGATTACCGGCCCCCCCTAGGATTGCAGCCGCCCACATATAGATATATATATATAATGCTTCATTAACACAACGCAGCAAGAAATCATACCAACCATCTACAATAGGGTAGTTGACACCTTAGTATCTTAAGAATTTCAAAGATTTGCGTTCAAGGTGGGGTCGATTCGCTAGCTGGCTATTTATTTCAAACTAGCTGAACCCCGCGGTACGACAATAATCACAGGCAACGTCGCGAGGCGAAGCTAGTATCTTTATAAATTATAGCCTACGTGTTATTCTGATGTATAAGCTATATTATTGTAAATCGTAAAATAAGTAACTTTTCTGGTTGATTTTTAACACCTTGTTTCTTGAAAAACGCAAATATCTTACGGAACCCTATTTTTTTCCAAAATAAAATATAGCCTATGTTACCGTGGATAATGTAGCTTTCGAATGGTGTCAGAATTTTTAAAATCGGTCCAGTAGTTTTTGAGTTTATTCGTTACATACAAAAATACAAATCTTTCCTCTTTATAATATTAGTGTAGAAGATTACAGTTTACACCTGATTTCAATGTAATAAATGGCTCTTAAAATTAAACTAGGTACCTGGTTTTTACCACAGTTTTGGGTCAGGAGGATTCGACTCATCTGTGGTAGGTAGCTCTTAATACCTACATAAAAGATAAATGATAAATGTAAAACCCCGTTCATCTCATTTTAGTATATTCACCTCTATAGTATTCGTCTTATAATGTAAATAAAAAACATAAATTTCCATTGTTCAGTAATTCAATTTTTTTATTGATAAATCTTAGAGATTTTTATTATTTAAAAGATATAAAAGAAAAAATAATTAATCTGTAAAAAGTTTGACTGAAAATGCTAAATCCATAATATTATTAAAATATCGAATGCAAATTTGCCCGTCTGTCTTTAGGATTTGAAACAGATTTGGATGAATTTCGGTATCGAGATAAATGCGACCTAAAGAATATACAACATAGAAATAAATAATGCTCATCTTATATTACTCGTATGTTAGATAAAACTAAATGTTAAACTTATGCAACTAGTTTTGATGTGTGAAATATGAGTGTGTGTACTTATGTACACGCGTTAGAAGTTATACTTCTTTGACGTATGGACAAAAAATAACTAAAATGCGGTAGTGATTAACGATAAGTATTAAAATTAATCAAAAAGATTTTATTTAAATACATAATACACTCTTTTGCAAAAAAAAACGGGCACTTAAGCAAAGAACTATTTTATAGTTACTATTAGTTTGTTTGATAATTTTAGGTATTGTTATCCTCAGAATTTCATAAATTAATTAGGAAGGAATAGGTATCATCAGTTTTATCATAACATTTTTATTAAATTATTGAGAAATAATGTTTAAGCTCAAAACACTATTATTGTACCTGCTCGCTAAATAAAAATGAAACGCGTTAATTTCTTTGTTTTTCTTGAATACATTAAAAGCAGATAAAAGTTTAGTATTGAGTGTGACCCCCTCTTGCTAAAATCACGGCTTGCATTCGTCTGGGCATGCTAGCGAGTATATCTTTTATGGTTTCTTGGGGAATACGTTCCCACTCCGCGGTAATCACATTCTTTAGCTCTCTGATGGTCTGCGGATCCGGCTGCACTGATCTCACTCGTCGCTTCAGAACGTCCCAGACATGCTCTATGGGATTGAGGTCCGGACTTCTAGCTGGCCAGTCCAAACGACGAATTCCGACTTCTAGCATATACGCTTCCACATCGCCAGACCGGTGGGCGCGAGCGTTGTCGTCCATAAAAAATGAGTTTTCGCCAAGAGCGGTTAAAGTGGGTTTTGCATAAGGAATTAGAACTTCCGTTATGTATCGGTGTCCAGTCAGTGTACCGTTTTCGATGAAGACTAAGTCCGTACGATCCATGGAATTTATTCCTGCCCAAAACATAATAGAGCCCCCTCCATAAGGTGTGATTTCTTCAAAACAAGCCTCTGCGTTCTCCTCGTCTACGTAGCACTCGCCGACGTCGGTCTTCACCATGCAGAGATATCCTGGCTTCATCGGAGAACAATATCCTATCCCAGTCTTCATGAGTCTATGACACACAATTTCGAGCGAAGCTAAGCCTGGCAACTCGATGTCCACGGAGTAATTTAGGGCCGCGTGCCGGGCGATGACTGTATATTAGCAGCGAGAAGCCTCCTCCTGACCGTCCATAGACTAATTTGCACATTTCTTACTTCTTCGAGGCTGTTCTTGAGGTCCACATAAGAAGATTTGCGATTTCTCAACGCTTGACTAACTAGAAAACGATCATCCCGTGGTTCGGTACATGTCTTTCTGCCAGAACCAGGCCTTCTCTTGACGGAACCGGTCTCTTGATAGCGCTGCCAGGTCCTTTGAACTGTCGACCGACTCACATTTAGCCTCTGAGCCACGAAGCATTGGCTGCAACCTTCTTCAAGCAGCGCAATAATTTTGCTCGCTTTTATCACTTTATCTACCATTTTCGAGATTGCTAAACAGCAATAACAATTCTTTTAAATGTCAAGGACATCAGATAATTTAATAAAAATTGACAAAAAGTTAATTAGAGTCGATATTAACTATAGGGAATTCGCGCCACAAAATGTAGTTAAAAGTTGTTTTCTTTGAAAACCAGGCTCTCAGTACTCTTATAAACATTATGGCACTTTTATAACTGGCCAGTAACATGTTCAAATGATTAAAACCTTTTTGGTATTTTATTTTTTTCAGCCAGGAAGAAAATCGAAACCGCCCGTTTATTTTGCAAATGAGTGTATTTATTTATTCACACTGTTTAATTGTACTGTTACGAAACACGTGTTCTAAATATAAAAATACTAGAATACACAACTTGAACATAGTTATCGATTTTCATGCCACCTAGAACTAACTTCACGATGTAGAATTCAGGTGTCGGTGTCGCGCATCGTAAAAACTCACTCTCATCATTTTTCTCCATCGCGCCAAAAGAAGTATAACTTCAATAAGATTAACAATAAATATTTCGTACATCTAACGCACAGTTGCTAGTGATTTTGAATATTTATTATAAAAAATACAATCGAATTTTAAACCCCCTTAAAAGGAAGACTGTTAAGAAGAGTATTTTGTTATAATAAGAAAGTAAATTATATACTACACTAATAAACCACGTTGGAAACATGAGCATCTCATCAACAGATGGCTTTTAGACATAGAACGTAACTACTATGGGAGGTTTAATTAAATTACTTGATATAAATAGACCGGCCTTAATTTTTTACGATATGTAAGATATGGTAAGTACGTACAGAAATAGGAAATATAATGGGTATGAGTTTTATGATAAACTAGATTGCCTGCAGCTCCACCCGCATGTATGTCGTCGGTAAGAGTAGCCAACTTCCTTTCATTGAGAAACAAAAATATCTGGCACCGTCCACCGTAGGATCCCCTGCTTAGCCCTTGGAAAATTCCAAATGAATCCAATTTGGAATTCTTATCCACATATATCCACAAGGGGATTTTATTGGATTTCATTTCTATTACGATCCTCAGGGTATTTATTTGGATGTTTTTCTACCATTTGGATCCCCCTGCTTTAACCGATCTGGGATTTATTTGGATTTTTGTGCACACCGATTTTCAATGGTATCTTTTAGTCATTTTAATACATATTGAGAATTAATTTAGAAGTTTATTTTAACAAAATCCCTAAATATTCAATTTTTATATTTCGATTTAAAAAAAATGGACCTTACATTAAAATATTAAATGAGTTGTGTAGGTAAAATTTAGTGGTGAAATATATCAATATGTATATGGCATTTGACCTATATACAATATTGGCCATAAATAGCCATGTTGTTTGGACAAAAAATGTAAATAAATATCCTGGGGATCAAAACACAAATGGAATCCAAAATGATCCCGGGAGCACTGTGGACGAAAATTTCAAATGAATCCTCCAGAGGATCAAGCAGGGCACGTCAGGGTTCCAGGGGTTTCCTTCCGATGGTGCACCTGGGTCCCCGGCTTCTAGTACCCCAGACGGTGTGCGGTTATTAGTCGGTTCGAGTCCGACATAACAACAAATGGAATCCGAGGGGATTTCCGCACAAAAAAAAAGTGTGATCAAGCAGGGTATCCTAGTGAGCGAAGCCTAATATCTTCAATCCAAATTTATTAAATTGGTGTAGCAGTTTAGCCGTGAAAGCATAACACAGTTACTATGTGAATATAAGTCTAAAGTATGAGATAATAAACATAAAAAAACAGTCGAATTGAAAACCTCCTCGTTTTTTGAAGTCGGTTAAAAAGAGGAGAAGGTTGTCCACAATTTTGAATTACTTCCATTAGACAATATTAGAAATGTGTTAAATATGTAGTTGAAAATCACAAATGGGTACCAAGCATTCTTATATAAGTTCGGAACAGCTCGCATCTATGATTTGTTGGTGTTTTAATCATAATCTTATCGGTCGTTAATTAAAAAGTGAGTAGAAAACACCGCACGGTGTGTGTGTGTTATACTGTAAACTTTAGTAGCTTAAAACAGGTAGATGGTGTTAACACGAAATATGTGCTTAAATTTTATTAAATGGCTTTTCAATTAATACCTAGTCGTATACCCAAGCTATAATTCATATTTTATTACGCGATGCAATCCTACTTAAAGAACAACGACCACAATATTATTAGAGTCACGAAATGTTAAAATAAAAGAATATGTTATGACGCCTACGCGTGTCATAATATCAATATTCATTTTAGAGGTGTAACTGTACCTAACGCTATTTTAATTTTCCCAAACCTGTTTTAAAAATCGATTACCGAATATGTGTTGACGTGTGTATATGTGTTGTATATTGACAATTGTTTCTTTTTCAGGCCAACGGTCAAGCGAGCCAGGGCAAATACACGGCGGGATCCGTAACAGGTGTGGGAGCCGATGCCGGCCTTTTTGTTGCTAACCACGCATATTAGACGCTCCTTTGAGCTAATCTGATAATCATGTTGCTAGTTGTTATATAAGTAAAGATCATTTTAATATGAGAATATCGATAAAGTGCCACAAACCAAAAAAAATTTGGTGAGCGTGTGACGTAGGCTATATTTCTATCTTTCAACTAGCAGCGTTACAATGGTTTATTTCTTTTGTTTGAACATAATCATAAAACAATACTGCCAGCCTACGTTACGATAGTTACACCGAGACGATACATTCAGGGCCAGCTGTAAGAAATTATTTTAAAAAGACAATTGCGCCTGATTTGAAATTCGAATTAGACAACAAAATGGCGCCAAATTTGATTTAGAGGGTACCAAAAAGAATTATCTTCAAGTTTAAACTTTTTTTATTACCCAAATGGTCACAACATTTATATTACTTAGTTATGAAATATATAAAGATTTATTGAAGTACATTGGAAATATATTTGTAGAAATGTATTTTATTATATCCATCTCATCATATTGGTTGGCAAATAAACAATGTTGCAATTGTTTGAAAATCATATTTTTACAGTAAATTTAAAAGTTGTATATTTTTGGTTAATATTTAGCATCGATCATCAATTCATGTAAGATATTATTATATTTTATTGTATCCATTGAATTCGAATATCACTTTTAATTGTAAACTATTTTGATATTTAAGAGTAATAAAGTATTAATATTTGATCATGTAGTTTTGTTCTATTTATCACCATGTAGATAACATAAAACTATTAAATAATTAAGAATATTTTAAAACTATCTACATAATACCTGATCCAATTTCCTTTTTATTTTAATTCTCGAAAGTGTTGGTATTATTACCTGTCTTACTTTAGTGATTTACATGTGCATCGTACGAGATCTGAAACTCCTCTGAAAGTCGGCTGTTGATATAATTTCCGTTTTGTTTTCCTACAAACTCAGACACCTGGGCATAGGAACTCAAAATATCCAGCGAAGAGGTTCTGCGATGTCTCAGCAAGAGCCTACTAACCGCGAACCTGTATACTGGGCGAGTAGCAATGACTCCGTACATGCTTCTGAATTACAAGAATTATAGAGTATTTTGTCAAGAAATGCCAGTGGCCGAAAGTCACGGATTCTATTTTAAGCCTTGGATAGGAGAAGTGGAACTTGAACAACAACAAACTTGAACAACTAAGAAACGGGCATAGTTTAGTTTTTTGAGTGTTGATAACTCAGGTAGTATTTTTTAACATATTAAGAATATAATGTGGTGGTCAGAATGTACTTTAATTTGATTAATTTCTTGAATAAATAGTTACTTAAAAATGCTATGTCTTTTCATGATTAATACAGAATTTATAAATAGTAAATTACACATAAATGCACGTGTTATAATAACTACATCACTAATCTATAACTAAAAAATAAAAAGGAATAATACAGTAGGTAGTACTCGAATGACCGTTATTGGATTATGTACCTACATCTCAATTTATTACCTGTGATTTTATGTGGGCCAATGCCTTAGGCACCAGACAAAATACATTTAAAATTGAGTATATCTACTCTCGGCTCTTACAAATGCCAAGAGGTGTATGTTACTACTGGCTAGTTTCACCAGTACCTACCTGATAGACTTTTGTGCGAGTATATGCATATTGGACATGTTACATAATATGCTTAAACTCGTAATTAACTGGAACTAGTGTAACAGACCCTAAGACTAGGAAATTATTATTAATTTTTTGGTTACAACTCCATATAATCACACCGTGGCGGATTTACAGTTTTGCCACCAGTACTTAGGCTATGAAATTTTGCCGGTCCTATTAACCTACAATTTAATATTTCTCTGCTCTTTTCCTATCCTCTTTCGAGGACCCTTAGCTCCCGTCTCCTCGCATCACACCCTTCCCAATTTCTGAGCCTGCACGAAGCTGGACTTAACGTCCGAAGTGGTTGACAACCTTTTCCCACAATCTGGTGACCAGGGTACACCATGGTCCTGCCTTTAATATCACCCTAGCCTGTTTTGCAACTACCCCCAAGCCTGCGCTTTTACTCTTCGAGGTCGTTCAGCGATCTCCAGCGCCTGCATTGCAGAACCTGGACCAAATATGCTGCCCCCCTAAAATTTTCCGTCCTAAGCTCCAGCCAAATAACTAGCCTAATGGTAAATCCATTTATCTATCTATCATTCATATGACATTTAACGTTAGATGTTTGTTATCTACTTTTGAACAGGTTTATTTCTAAAATTTATATTATCATGATGTGAACTGTTTAATCATAGTTTTTCGTTTTTATAATAAAATAATAGTTTTCAATGCAGTGATAACTCAAACTTTGGTGAATATTAATACTTAATAACTGATAACAAATCATAAAACACATTTTTCGAAGTTGAAATTTTACGTGAAAACAGTTACTTAAATGTGAGCTAGACATGCTGGGCTACATTATTGAAATAAGAACCAGTAAAACGGTAAATAGGGTAATGGAATTTTTTCGCAATGAAATTTGCATTAATAAACCATTATGGAGATTTACTAACTCACGTAAAAGCGTTTAATACCAAGGATTTCTACGAATAAGTACCCAGATCTATATTTTTATGTAATCGGTGGCAAAATGCCTGCCATAGATGTTGCACCTGTGACAGTCCTCTACCATATTTTTCATGGAGTTTTCTGACGAGCTTGGAAGGCTTGGTCCCACACAACACAACACAAGCTGGCCTTGGAAGTCTCCGCTTTAGAGTAATTAACATACGCTCTCTTTAGTTCGAGAGCGTAACGGAGAAGTTTAAATCTAGAACTCATTACGTACTCTCGTTACTACGTGTTCACACCTCCCTTCATGATCCCGAGGCTCAAAGTTTCTCACTAGGCCGCTGTAGTGTGAGTCCCCATGCTGCAATGTCCTAATTTCTATTAAAGGCTAGCTGAACCCAGCTGAAGCAGCGGGGCGAAGCTAGTCTAATAAAAAGTAGCCTAAATTACTCCTTGTACGCATCAGCTACCTACCAGTGAAAGTCCCGTCAAAATCGGTCCAGCATTTAAGGAGATTACCCGGAAAAAAGAGACATCGAGACAAAATTAAAAAAAAATGTTATTGTGGTGTACGAGTATGTGTACCGTGTATACATACATATGTATTTAGTAAAAAGCGGTTGTTTTAATATTACAAACAGACACACCAATTTTACCGGTAAGGTGATTGTAGGTAGGTTAATGCTACAGAATAGAAAAATAAACATATGTTCTGTGGTTAATTCCGCAGCACACGGAAATCTCCAATTCAAGAGTAACAAGGGCGTTGATGTATTTCAACCTTCAAACCCCCTAACCTCCCCTCCCGCCCTTACCACACTTCCCCGTTACCGGAGATGCTAGGCGTGCTATGACAACTTCTTAAAATGTCTCCTTGTAGATATGAATCCATACTAATTTTATAAAGCTGAAGAGTTTGTTAGTTTGTTTAAACGCGCTAATCTCAGGAACCGATGCTCTTATTTGAAAAATTATTCTTCAATGTTGGATAGTCCATTTATCGAAGAAGGCTATAGGCTATATATCATCACGCTAAAACCAATAGGAGCGGAGCCCCAATGAAGAATGTTTAAAAAACGGGAAAAAATTATTACGCTACGGGCAATATAAGACGTAAACGAGGTTGCGAGGGTCTGCTAGTATATTTTGACCACTTGTTAAACCTAGTTCTATTAAAGATGCTTCTGTTTTTCATGATGATCATGTTACGAAGTTGTCACAGACCATCTTAAGTGAATCAGAAGAGGGAGGGCGGGACTTCGGCATCGGCAGGCTTACTCACTCGTTAAAAAATAGAAAAACTTGCGTAATTGTGAGGCCGTTTTGGCCATTTCATTCGTACTGAAGCTTCACTCTAGCACATATGAATCATACTTAAAATGTACAAAGTTTAGAATTAATCATTGATACATGAAACTAAGTATTATTTTTAGTGGGAATTGCCTTCTCCAAGCTATACACATAAATGAAATTGAAGTGTCTGTTTGTCAATTCAAATTGACAGCTTTAAACAAAATGCATTGGGAGTATTTACGGTACTTACATCAAACTATCTTTGTTTTGTAATTTTTGTCTGTCTATATGTTCCGGCTAGAACATGATATAAGTATAAGGATTAACTTAATTTTTTTTTTATTGACTAGCTTTTTGGTTACTCGTGGTTTTTTCTATAAGCCACAACAACAACGAAACAACGCGAGGCTCAGCTAGTAACTTAATAATAATATTTGGGACATCTAATACAACGCCATCTAGTCCCAAGCTAAGCAGAGCTTGTGTTATGGGTACTAGACAACTGATATGAATACAAATATACTTTTTTTGTAAATATATATTATACATAGAAAACACCTAAACACCGAAACAAATATTTGTAAATCACACGAAACACTTGGTCCGACCAAGGTTTGAACCCGAGACCTCAAGCACAGCAGTCACATCACATTCACTACCACTGCGCCACCGGGGCAGTCTTAATCAGAGCGGTATTTAAATATAGATTGAGAATTAATTGATAAGAAATACCCAGAAAAGGTTTGATGTAACCCCGAGAGCATTGACTGGCAAACACGATACGACAGCTAATACTGACTGACGGGTTCGTTCGTTCACACAGGGTATACAATATCTGTGGGTAGAGATTCTGTTTGTAACGTTATATAAGTACCTACACTTAATATATTACGAGTATTATTAAGATTACTCAAGGTAACGCGAAAGTTCTTAAAAACCACAGAACAGTATTACAACGATAACCGATACTTACAATAGATACAAAATATGCAGTTTGATAAGATTAGTTGAGGCCATTTACTGCTGATAAATGTTACACATTAGCACCGTTCGATCCAGCACCATTTGGGCCGTATGTTATCCTGGTCTCCAAGGAATGCATTTCATATCATTTAGATCTTGGCCCTTGGGCGGCTTAAAAACATATAACGTCAAGATTACGTAGCCACACGGACGGATTACGGACATAAAAATAAATAATGGCCGTAAATTCTAGATTTAAACTACTCCACTACGCTCTCGAACTAAAGAGAGCGTATGTTAATTACTCTAAAGCGGAGACTTCTAAGGCCAGCTTGTGTTGCCCTTTTCTGAGAAGAGACCCAAGTCTAGCAGGGAGACGTTATGAGTAGTTGATGATTGGTAAAGAAATGATAAAAAATATTGAATACGTGTTTTCGTTCGAAACGCTAAACGAATAGCTAAGAATCGTAAAGAAAAAAATACTCTAGTTTCAAACATGTACTTTGACTTGACTTTGACTTTCTATTTTTCGGCTAGAGGTTCACACGCCTTTTTATTGAATAGGAGGCAAACGAGCAGACGTATCACCTGATGGTAAGCGATTACCGCCACCCATGTACACCCAGAGGTGTCACAAGTGCTTTGCCGGCCTTTTAAGAAGTAGTAAGCTCTTTTCTTGAAGGTCGTATTGGTCCGGGAATATCGCAGGCGACAGTTCATCCCATAGTTTTCTTGTGCGAGGCAGAAAGTTTCTAGAAAACCACACAGTTCTGGACTGCCAGCCATCTAAGTGATGGAGATGGAACTGCTGTTGCGTAGTAAGATAGCTAAAAGAGGCGGCATTCGCCTAGGCGGAATCAGTCCGAACAATTACTCGGAGCACTCCTCATAATAAATACGGCGGTGCAGAGTCCAGCAACGTCTCATTGATATGGAGGAGAAACAAAGTAGGCGATAGCATACAACCTTACCATCGACTACGATTTTAAGGAGATGATGACCTTCTAGGTAGGTACCGCAGGAGTTGATGACTAATGATGGACTACATTATTTTCGAGAACAGATTTGAGCGATCGCCTTTTTTAGGGATCGGGTGGACCAATCCTGTCTGCTATGATGTCGGGACAACCCCAGAACCCTGGAGCGTACGTCTTCAACACAATAGGAGGGATTCCATCAGGGCCATTCGACTTATGGATATCAAGGGATGGAAGTGCTAAACGCATTGAGCGTTGGTAGAGTTTGATATCTAGCAAACGCCCGAGTTCCCGAAGGAAGACACTCAAGCCTCTCGCCAATCCCAGGAATGTCTCTTTTGAGCGAACTGGAGGCAAAGTTGTGCTCCTTTTTCAAAGCGCTGGTATTTTGATCCCAAACCTTCACCGCGTCAACCCAGACTTGATAAGCTTCCCGCTTCCTGCGAGAGGTATTTTTGGAAGATGGACCAAACCAGGGCCGACATTTGCCACCATTGGGGACCACAGAAGATGGAATAAAAAGTTCCATATCCTGGAGCACAACATCAGCAGGAGCATGAGCAGCAGTGTTGGGATTATCCGGAGACAAGCATACCTGTCTCCAAGGGTAGGACGCAAAATAGAACCGCATTCCATCCCAATCTGCTGACCTGTAGTGCCACACACGGTGGCTGCGAGCTACTCGTAATCGCGGCGACGACGACGACTATTTTGCTTCTTTTCATGATCTTAGGGTTTTTAATTGATAAGAATTTAGTGTGGATTTCCTCGATTTGCAATTGCTTAAAAGCCTTAATTTTTCTTAAAAGACTAATGGTCCTTGCTTCTTTAATTGTGAAATCTTTCGAACTTTTAACGCAATTTTTCCATGAAACCTTTCGGAATCAGGCATAGGCGTCATAGATAGCATTTATCATTCATAGATATATTATTTCTGATATATTCGAATTAGCAACACTTTTTTCAGCTCAAAATTAATCTCTTTACTAAAACGTTTAACGAATATGCTTTGATAATAATAAATGGATAGTTTATAGAATATCTTCCCTATTTAGTATGCAGACGAACTTTTAATGCTTGATGAACCGTTTAATTGAACTACGTTGTAGCCAGACACTTGTCAAATAAGGCATAGACACATTTGCGGCGACATTTATAGAAGGGCAAGAATTTGTAAATTAGTTATTTACTCTCCAACTCCATTAATTCGTAATTCGAAAAAGTAAATTAGTAAGTAGTAGCGGTAAAAAGAAATGGAAGTTATAATCGATCGACCACTTTTCAAGGCATGGCTATCAATCATTTTTTTATTTTTTAAGCTGGCTGTGAATATTCGGGATACGATTTTAAGTAGGTTGATGTACCTATTTCTACTGCGTTAAGTGTTGTGGGTTCAAATCCACATTGGACAACACTTTGTGTGATCACAAATTGACGTTTTCAGTCTGACTGTGTCATGTATATTTGTAAACACACGATATATTACGCAGGAGAGCTTTGTCCGGTTTTCAACTGCAGTGATGCACGACGTCGTAGAAAACCAATACTAAGTAATCCTTTACTTACTTTTCGGCTAAGAGTGTGAGGTTACCGGGCCCCAATCAGCACCCCTCCTGCCTCCTGCCCAACGTAGTGGAGGAGGCACTGAAAGAATGACAACGTACTTGTGTTAGCTGCATGTTCCTATAAGATGTGCTTCTGTACTTACCATTAGCTGAGCCGTTTGCTCGTTTAACCCATCTATTAAAAAGTACCGATTTTGGTACACTCATGTTCTATAGTAGGTACCTACTTATTTCTAAATATAGCCGTGACTTTGAAATAGTTTGGTCCCTTTATTCACAAATTGATATTGTAGTGTATGTTGTCTAGTGTAAACCAGACCTAATTCGTCTACGCCTTTGTGTACATAAGCCTAATTCACCGCACCTCCATGTCTTACATCGTCATTTACTCGTGGGCAGAGCTTCCATGGGTTTTGGCATATTCTTGAAACACTAATTATTTAAAGGTAGGTTCAATAATACAAATATTTTATTAGATCGAGGTAAAAGAAATCGTTTTCATTTCAAGTTGAGTTAGTCAGTATTTTTTCAAACTAGATAATAAAACAAATCACCATAAAATTTATGAAAAGCTTTGAGTTGCGTATAATTATCAGTATCAGTATGATGTGGGGCAGTAAAGGTTACCTACCTTACACACCACTGAAAACCACAATTACTAATTAATAACGCTACGCTTGTTACTTAGCTACGATGATTAAAGCCGTCATGGGGTAGGAGGCTTGTAAACATGAGTTACAGCTATACGGTACAGTTCAAGAGAAGTAAAATAAAACTTCTAAGCTAATTCTAAGCTAGCTAAACCCCGCGGGCAACACGCGAGGCGAAGCTAGTATCTCTATAAATTGTAGCCTATGTGATATTCTGATGTATAAGCTATATTATAGTAAAGTTTTATCAAAATCCATTCAATAGTTTTTGCGTGAAAGAGCAGCAAACATACTCACTTACATACTCATAAACTTTCGCTTTTATAATATACTAATATTATAAACGCGAAAAATAATTTATTTAAAAACTATTCAGATATATCAAACGGGCATTTTAAAGAAAAATGTTAAATGGTTTTGATGCACTCAATGACGGTTCGTCAAACAACAAGCGTTCTAAAGCAATGTGTTCTAAAGTGTTGTTGCTTTTCACTTGGTGATTAAAATGGATTTTGATCGAGAAATCCATTTTAAAAAAGAACGAAGGGTGATTTATTAGAATTAATTTTGTAAATGACAAAATGTTTTCGTACCAACCCTTAATCTCAGATTTCTGTTTACGTATATTCAGTACAAATAATGTTGTGACCCAAGATAAAAATAATCTAAATTCGCATAGAAAACACTAGCTTTCGTATCGGTCGGCTAAAAAAGAAAACATTTGTTGGTCAAATGAGTGACGGAAACGGATAATGAAAGCTGGTCCAAAGAACACGATGGTACAATAAAAGTGGCGTTGACTTGGGCCTCGTTGCCCTCAATCTGGCACCTTATGCGAAAAATAGGTTTGACGTGTCAATAACCTGATTTGCATTCCATGGACACGGAAATCCGTTCGGATTTTCAAAAATATTCTGAAATATCTACGTGTTCGTGAAAGAACGTGTCGAATTAGAATGAGGCTTCTCCTATGTAAACTGAGGTGAGGTGAACGAACGGACCCTGAGGTGAACTGTGGATGTTAGCTTTGCTCATTACGACTGGTCCTCTTTCATACTGATATAGAAAATGAGGTTTCACTTCGTCGGGAGTTTTTGAGTGTCGTCGAGTGAATTGTAAAACCAGAAAACTGATGTTAGGCAATTATTTGGTTGCTTTTCGCCGATTGAGTAAGGTTACCGAAACCTAAAGCCTCATCTCCATCATTGATTGCGAACAGGAGGGAAAACGAAAAGCGACTGTGAAATCAGAGTGGAAAAGAACCCATATATTTTTAAACAATCGACTTACAAAGACAAACGTCTATTCGATTTTCAAAACGAAAGTGTTTTATAAGAATCTTCTTTTCAATATATTCGCTAACTTACACCAATAACAGTAAGTATATTCAGCGAAGATGCGTGCGAAATACGAGTTTGAAACTTCTGACCGGTTAAGCCTTTGTACGCTGTGATCCTCAACTTAACCGATGTAGGTTACGCTATGTAGGCAAGTGACCGGTTACGACCGCTCGTGCGAATACGACGTACAATAGGATCAACCTACGAGATTAATTTATAGTAGGGTAAATGTACCACGCATCGGATGAAAGACATCTTTGATGTTGAGCGTGCCTTTACAAATATTTACTTGGCTTCATTGTGAATTTCGCAAGACCTGAAAACTGTTATTTTGCTATTTACCTTAAAAAATCAAAAGCTTTTTTCAATGTGTCACGGATACTAATCCAAAAGTCTAAAACCTGCTTGAATTCAACCAGTCACATCTTCCAGCGATGAATACTTTATCCCTTTGTGTTTATCTGTTTTTAGGGAACAAAAAGAAATAAACGCTGCTGAATGAAGAGCTGTAATAACACTGAAATTGGACTAGAGTACTGACGGGGAAGTACCTCGTTACGAATACTGTGGTGCGTTGTTGCGGCGAAGATGACAGCAGTGAACCATTATAAGCATTTGGTGGAACTTCTATTGGCGTTTACACAACTTTTACGTCGTAAAGGTATGTGTTCTGCGTATAAACTGACGAAATTATCTTCGTAGACCAAAATAGCCTTAAAAGCCGAGTAAAACTTGCCGAAATTTTACTATCGTGTTATAGTACCATTAAACGTATGCCTGGGTCTCAGCTTAGGGACACACGGTACCTAAACTGTGCTCCTCATAAAAAGTTGTAACTACTTGTAATATCTTGGCAAGGTTCTCGCTGAAATAATCTTTGATGTGTACGAAATTTGTTTTATGAGTGACTCATCGGTACCCTCTAGTTAGACAATTAATTTCTGTTCCTTTTTTTTCATTACAGCTGTTAAAAGACTACAATTGCTTGCTTTATTCGACAAAAGTTTACTGGCCTCAATTTCACTGAAAATTTTGGACATTACCTTGGAAAATGTTGGATTTTAGAGAAAGTTTGGACTATATCAAATAATTATACCGGTCTCAGGACATCATCAACAACCCATAATGTCCCACTGCTTGGCTCGGGTCTCCTTTCACGAGAGGGCTAAGGCCATACATTCCCAAACTGGCCTCGTGCGGGTTGGGAACTGGCAACACATCGTTGTGGCTACGTAATCATGCCGTTGGATGTTTTTAAGCCGCCCAAATGCCTCCAACTAAGTTTCACGACTGTTATCCTGTTATAACAATTGGGACCGACTGCTTAACGTGACCTCCGAATCACGGAGACGCTCATGATATCATGCCCATTACCCATCCAGGTACTGACCGCGCCGTTGTTGCTTATCCTCGGTGATTGTTACTAAACACCGACTTGACTGCACGGTTGGCCTAGTGGTTTAAGCGGTCACTACGTCGCTTGCTACTGTGCCAAGTGCCGTGGGTTCAAATCCCACGTGGAACATCACTTTGTGTGATCCACAAAATGTAGTTTTGAGTCTGGGTGTTCTTTGTGTCCGTTATATGTATGTTTGTAAAGTCCCCCGCGACACAGGATGTATATTCCTAATGCGGGAGTTGTCTTTTTAAAAAAAAAAAAAAAAAACAACTGATGAGCGCCTCGTAGTAGAAATCCATATAAGATGGATAAAGCCCTATACTATACATACGAGTATTTATACATGTAAAATGAAATAAAAAATTGTTTTAATTCTAAAATTGGGTGCATAAACATACAACTTAAATTATTTGACTGCACGGTTGGCCTAATGGTTAAACTCAAACTCAAACTCAAATCATTTATTTCCATAGGCCCCAAAAGGCACTTGAACACGTCAAAAATACAAACATAAAAACATAAAACAAAACTCCTAATACTAAATGCACTGAGATGATTTGAATTACCGGAGCTTGGATTGATTTCGATTCAACTCAAAGGTTTAAATTGAAATCAATCCAAGTAAGACCAGCTCCGATGGGTATTGCATTCATGAGAAGAGCTGGTGAGAAACTCATGTGCACCATCTTTTCAGATAATTCATACAAAGCTTGTTTGTTTTTGACAACAGTATTTCTATGTGCAAGTTAAGGCAACCAAAACACAAAGGCTAGAAAGATAAAGATAAATGATCGCCACGCCGCTTTCTACAGCGGAACAACGGGTAGTGTGATCCACAAATTGTTGATCTAAGTCTGGGTGTTCTTTGTGTCCCTTTCATGGGTATTGTAGGTATGCAGTTTATTATAGATTCTCTTAAACTTTTGAATGTACATTAGTTCGCTTGATTTTTAGTTTTTAATACCTAGATGTACAGTCCCTCGGTATGAGTATGGTGTTGCAACTATTATTACGTTACCAATAATAGTGAGATTACTCGACTAGAAGTTTATTTTTGTTCTTTCATATATCGCTTCACAAGTAGTCATATTTATAAATATTTGAGATTGCCTGTCAGTTAAGAAATAAATATAGACGTGTAGACATTTTCTAGCCGGTACTCACCTATTTTTAATGCTTTAAATACATTATCCTTAACCTACTTGGATTTCGTATTATTCCGAATTGTTTTAACTTCAATTTCTAGTAAAATTTACAAAACAATACAATTCCATTATCATTACGATATGTGTGACCTTAATCGGTGCTTCTACCCTACTTCAGTTAGCGAGGATTTCCTTCGGTAAATAGACTTATCGGGTTTAAAAGAGTTTAATGAAATCTCTGTCTCGTGACTGCACGTTTGGCCTAGTGGTTGAGCGGTCGCCACGCCGTTCCCTACTTCGCCAAGTGTTGTGGGTTCAAATCCCACATGGAATAACACTTTGTGTGATCCATAAATTGTTGTTCTGAGTCTGGGTGTTCATTGTCTCCGTTTCATGCATGTTTGTATTTTTTTTATAGAGTGGGAATTGTTTTTAAAAAAAGCTTATTATTTTTAGTTTTGTCGTTGCTCTCTGTAATTATAATTATCTTCTATTACTTTTAGAATTATGTTTCTATGATTCGTTTATCATCCTCATTATCCATGTGTGTGATACGTCTGCTCGTCTGCCATCGAATAAATAAAAAAAAGATGCCACGTAATAGCTAAATTACTACTTTTTCAAAGTTAAGAAAAAAAAAATCAAAGAAAATTTATTCTAGTACTTCAAATCTCTTTCATACCACATACGAGTACTTAATATGCAAAAACAAATATTAATTGAACGTTAAATTTCTGTTAGTTCTTTAAAAACTATAATATTCTGTTGTTTCAGGGAAGTGACTTCATTATACCTAATACAATTTATCGAGCTGTATACGACGTTCGCGTCGTAATTTCCGTGTCTGTTTAAAATAAGATTTTTTAAATCAATATCTTTTACATTACATTTGAACTCCCATTGTAAAGTAAGTTTAAGCTTCTAGGGTTTATATAATTATTATTATCATATATTGTTTTGTTTCAGGTTGATCGCAGAATTGGTGTTGCCTAGGACTGTGCCATAAGTAGGCTTAAATATTTGTTGTATTTGCGACCTATTCGTTTTATTCGTTTTTTGTAAGGAAATATTATATACTCGACATTATGACAAACTTGGTACTTTTATTCATACACTAGCTGACCTGCGAAACCTCGTTTGCGTCTTCAATTGCCCGTAGCGTGAAAATTTTCCCCCGTTTTTTAAACATTCTTCATTGGTGCTCCGCTCTTATTAGTATTAGCGTTATGATATAGGCCTATAGCCTTCCTCGATAAATGGACTATCCAACAATGAAAGAATTTTTCAATTCGGACTAGCGGTTTCTGAGATTAGCGCGTTCAAACAAACAAACAAACAAACTCTGGTCGGACCAAATGTTTGTATGATCTGCAAATATTTATTTCAGATTTTGGGTGTTTTCTATGTATAATATGTATGTATTTACTAAAAAAAAAGGAAATATTAATATCAGTTGTCTAGTACCCAACCCATAGTACAAGCGCTTAGTTTGGGACTAGATGGCGTTGTGTGTTAGATGTTCGAAATAAATAAATAAAAAATATAAACATACCTTTTGTTTTCAGGCAATAACGTATAAGTTATATTAAATCATTATTTATAATCTCGAATAGTAGTTTTTTTGCAAATAATTCACCTCAGTTTCGTAGGCTCTTATATTTTAAAGTAGCCAAGGATTTATAGTCCTGACGCGGTACTAGTTTCAGTACACAACTTTAACACTAAGGTGAGGTCACTAAGCTCTCCAAGGTGCTATTAAACGTATGAAGCACTCTAAAGTGAGTGTGTGTCCATTCAGCTTTGTGAAATTTGTAAAGTACATACCTACTACAGTAAACCATAATGTTTTGAGTACGTGACAAAATCTCCCAACGCTCATCGAGGACTCTGGGTCAGGCCTGTCATAAAACAAAATGTAAAGCCCTTTGGACACAATCAGGCATTTAGGACGATTCGTATCAGTTCAATGTGTCAAGCTGATGTATTAGTAGGTATTAATAGAAACATACTTTTATTGTCCAACGTTATTAGGTATACCATGATGAATTTCAGATTTGTTTTATTTTTTTTTAAATAATATTCTGTATATTTGGACATCTGATACAAAGCCTTTTAGCGTCGTTTTATTAGCTTTAAACTAAGCTTTGTTCAAAAAGCTTTTACCGTGGGAGAGCCACGCTTCGGCATGAATGGGCCGGCTGTACCGGAGAGATACCACGGCCTCACAGAAAACCGGTATGAAATAGCACTTATACATTTTGTTTTACCGTGTGAGTGAGCATACCGGAGGTCCCCAACCCCTTCCCCTATCCCCCTCGCCATTCTCCAAAGGCCGGCAACGCACTTGAGACGCTTTTGGTGTTGCGGGTGTCTCTGGGCGGCGGTAATCGCTTACCATCAAGTGATACGTCTGTTCGTTTGCCACCTAAAGCTATGTACTATGAAAGCTAGATTGACTGATGGTTACATCTTTTTACTTTTATACTTTTTTCATTAATACAGGCATATTATATGTAGAAAACTCTGAAAGAACAAATATTTTTAAATTATATAAACATTTGGTCCGAAGCCTGAATCGAAACGGCGGCGGTGTGAAGATAGCAGTCGCCTACATGATGGTGTGCCTACTGAAATAGAATATTTCTTACACATTTAACTTTACTGTTACGAAACCCAAACATTACCGCCTTCAATAATCTCTCGAAAGTTATACCATAGACATATTTGCAAATTCGTTGTGTAAAGAAAGTGGGGGGCAGTCTTTAGGGACTGTCGATAGAAGTGAAAACTATAGTACATATATGTAGAGAGATATACTCTTTGTATATGAATAATGTTTACTGTTAACGGGCGAAGATATATCTAAATACGTATAACATTATCACACAGTATACATATAGCTCATGGACATGGGCATACCCAGGTTCCAGGGCCAGGGGGGAGCAAAGCAGCACCTAGTCGTAAATTCTTTAATTATAAAATAGCTATTTTAAAAGTTAACTTTCGAGGGTCGGTTTAAGACGTTTTTGGACGTTAACAAATTTTCAATATACACTGAGCATAAAAGCCCATTTATTCTATCTTTGTCCATAGTCGATCTTAGCCATGGTTTGAAGCGTCTAAATGTGCTGAATGAACTTTAAAATGTGGCAATAGAATAAGACATTGCCAGTAAAAGTTATTTTTATTAACTTTTATCGACAAAAGAACGTTTTTTGTTTTTTCGAATGACGGTCCCCATTTCCCTGCTCCATCATGGCCTACCCATGCTCTTGGAAAACGTTAGGTGACGATGACGCGAATTCCATGATTTTTGTTCACCCAGAAAAGTGAATGCGCCTAAGGAAATTGACATAAGCACCTGCGATGTTTTTCATAGCAATCATTCACTAGACACGATTACAATGTTACCGTACACACAGGCGTTCAAAAACAACGTGTTCTGTGTAGTGTGTAGGTCACATGCTGGCCTCATAACAGTGCGATGCGTACAGCTATTAACACTATTTGTGTTACCCTAATTTGCTGTTACGATAGCCCCAATGAGTGTAATCTGTTTTGTGGCTTCGACGTTGTCATTGTTTTTTTAATAAACCCCTTTAATGGCCTTTTCCATATGTGCTTGCATGTAGGTAAAATTAGGATTTGTTTTATTTGTTTGTCGGCAAGGTCGTAACTGTTGAAAATCTATCCAAATAAATTAAATTCAAGTGTCTGTAATATCAAATTAACAGATTTTCAATAAATGTATATAAATCTATTTACGTTAGTTATACCATAAAAAAAACAATATGCATACAAATAAATAAAATTGAATTGTCTGTTTCTAAATTAAAATTAACTGCTTATCACTAAATGCATGAAAATATAAACATTTTCTTGTCTGCCTGTCTGTTTCTTCTGGCTAATCTTTGAAACTGCTAAACCGATATTGACGGGACTTTCAATTGCAGGTAGCTGATGATTTCGTTTCGCCCTTGGTGCTGAGCTTGAGGTCGTGGGTTTGATTACCACCCAGGACAAATAGCTGTGTAATACGTAGAATTATTTGTTGTTGATTATGGGTGTAATTTCTCTAAAGAGGACTGGAAATAGTCTTTTTTATATATAAGTACTAGCTGAACCATGTGACTTCGTCCGCGTCTAAGCGTGATGTTAACTATCCTATCTTAGCCAGCAAAATACACATTTAATAAAACGTGAAAATTGGTTAGATAGTTTCGAAGTTCACCGTGAGCAACCACGTGATATGATAATTATATATGGGACTAATCCCGCCCACACGCCCACCACTGTAACTTCTGTACACCAAGATATACAGCAGGGATACACAGACACACCGAGTTATGAAAGTCCCAGGAAAAATAACACACAAATTAATCAGAAGAAAACTGGAGGAGTTGGAAATATAAGAAGTCCACTTCCCTAGCAAAGCGGGAGACAAAATGAAGTCAAACACCTTTTTGAAACCAGGGAGCACCACGTATAAAATACTAGCCGAACCCCACGGTGGTGGGCACGGGCGATGCTAGTCTAAATAAAGTAGCCTAAGTCACTCCTTATATCACCAGCTAATAAAAGTCCCGTGGGAGAACCACGCTTCGGTATGCTTGGACCGGCTCGACCGGAGTGATAACACGGCCTCACAGAAAACCGGTGTAAAACAGCGCGTGCGCTGTGTTTTACCCAGCGATCGAGTGATGAGTGATCGAGGATACCGGAGTCCCTACCCAACCCCTTTCCCTTACCCTTCCTCATCCCCCAAAGTCCGGCAACGCACTTGTAACGCCTCTAGTGTTGCGTCTGTCTCGTCTGTCCATGGGCGGCGGTAATCGCTTACCATCAGGCTTAAATTTTTGTATTACTTAAACGCAGCAGACCTATTAATTACTAATATTAATAAATTTTAGGAATTAATAATATTTACATTGTTCCTTTGATCCCGAACTTATTCAACTATCTAGATTATATTTTTTGCTTGAATCAGTTATACAGTACCGCGCACCGCGGGTGGGAAAATGATCCTATAACTCACCGTGCTCAGGTTCCCACACTTGTAACAGACACCGTACATGTGTGCGTTCGTTGGGTAGGTTTGGAATATCGGGTATCGATTGGTTCGGTACACCTCTTACAGCTATCTGCAATCCTAGTAGTTTCCGAACGCGTTGTCCATTATCGGCGATTGCCAATACTTTCAATAGTTCGATTTCACGACTAACTTCAATACACAACATAATAATCACACTATTGAATAAGAAGTACTGTATTGAATGCAAGTGCCTTGTTTGTAAATGGATTAACATATTTGAAGATTATCTGTTTCAATGACACTTGATAACATTTTTGAAACCTTATTAGTCATTAACTAAACTAATTAAAACCAAGCCAATAAAAATACTCAAAATAACTAAATTTCCAAAAGTTTGAAAACTACAGTTTAACTATTTATGTATAATTTAAACAAAGTAATCTAGATATTCCTTTAGAAATCAGAGGCTTAAGTTCGAATTCATTAAATACGAAAAGTCTGATATTATTGTCTACGAAACGTAGGTATAACACAAGTGAACCGTGAGAACAAATCCATCGACAACGTGGGAACGACATATCCTACCCGATCGTGTTCGCCTAGTAACTCTGAAGAAGTTTCTTCCCGAATTTCTCACGCTACTATCCCCATTTTAAACAAAACCAAAATAACTGCAAATATATAAATGTTACTTTATGCACCTAACCAGAAAGTTTAAAGTGCGGCCTGTAATGGGTGACTTAATTCGTTGTAGTCCCGTAACAGGAATGGGTTGGTATTTCTTACAATTTTTACCTGCATCCTGTTACAACTGAGAAACGAAAATATGGAATATAAATCTTATTTCGAGCAACATAGAGGGCAATTCAGCAAGATGCTAGTGACTTTTACTAAGAGGGAGACAGATACATGCATCCCGTTTCTATCCCTTTCTGCCGATTCGTTCATTGACCTGCGCAACTGGCGTATCGGTTGGGACGGGAAGGAGAGTTTGGCTGTGGAATGTAGATACCTGCTCTATTCATCTAGTCGCCTGGTACTTTCAGAGGTTTGGAGCTCTGATGCGTCTCTCAGAGACGACATTGGACAGACAGACATCTTCTGTCTTTATTTGTCTTGTTATCGTCGTATTTATCTTATTTTTACTATTTGGTTTTGAAAACTTTGTGTTATGTTTTGTGCAGTATTTGTTTCGTTATTACATAATTTTAGTATTTACATATATAGGTGTTTGAGAAGAATTGGTAATTATTCGTGTACATTCAAGTTTTTGTAGAAACATTATGAAGGTTTCCTAGTTGTACTACTTACAAACGACTGTTGTCCATGTTATCCTGGTAGGTGTACTTACGTTGAAGCAGTAAATGTCCGTCTTCAATTTTAAGATCTTGTAGTTTATAGTACTGGTTTTATTTTGTTAGTATGTTGTAAAGTAATTAAATCATGTAGTGATATTATGATGTCTGTATAACTGTTTTATATACATTTAGTATTCTTTTCTAACAGTCTTCCAAAAAGGTGGTTATCAATTCGATTGTATTTTTTTTTGAAGTGAAACTTCTTTATCGGGGTTGTCAAAAAATTTAGTGTAACATTTTTTCGTTACGCGTAACATTTATCCGTTACGTTACGTGTAACATTTATTCGTTACGTTACGCGTCAAATTTATAAAATTAAACAAAAAACATTTTCAAACACAAACAGGACCAAATTAATACTACAATGAAATATCACATTACAAACAATATTATTTTATTTAGTCCACAATGTAAATAACTACACACATCACATTCCACAAACTTACTTCATTCACACCACAGATCGCGAAATATTTACTCAGGTCTCGCTCCTTATCTTTTATTGCACTTGAAATAAGAATTGTCACGAATATTGCTGGTTTATAAGTCTTTTGTCGTTATACCTTACGTCGACATATGATATTTATTTTTTGAAAAATAACGTCATAAAGAAGTTTCACTTCTTACGAGTGTACGGTAGTACACGCAACTTTTTTTGTGTTTGTTACCATAAAACGATATTTAATTTATCATTTGGGAAATTATATTTTTGTCATTTCACTAAATTATTACTCACCGATTCTTACTTTTTTTTTTTATTCTGTTTTTGTTTTGGAACTTTTACGTACAGCGTATGCCAGTTCCATCGTATCCTAAACAAGTTATTACATACTTATCGATTCTTACTTTCAATTCGTAGCTAATGTTTGTCGATAATTTTCTAAAGATAAATTTTTGAGGTGCCAACATCTGGAACACGATTTTTTCTCAATTCCACATAGAAATGGATATGTCAATGATTTTCAATTAATAAATTACATCTTTTTCTTTCTACTATCCAATCTATACTAATAATCAAGCTGAAGAGTTTGTTTGTTTGTTTGAACGCGCTAATCTCAGGAACTGCTGGTCCGATTTGGAAAAAAACTTCAGTGTTGGATAGTCCATTTATCGAAGAAGGTTATAGGCTATATATCATCACGCTACTACTAATAGGAGCGGAGCACCAATGAAGAATGTTTCAAAAACGGGGGAAAATTTTCACGCTACGGGCTATATAAGACGCAAACGAGGTTGCGTGGGTCAGCTAGTGTATAATATAAGTATGGATGGTTCTATCTATATAGCATTTTACGATTGTATTTTCTTTAGTTTTTGTTTTATAAAATATATTTAATCATGCAGACGAGTCTTTCAAGGTCTTGTCAATAAAATTTGTTTATTTATTACTCTATGGTACCAGATTTATGTAGAAGCATGTAGAAATTGCGATGTAGTTATGCAATCTAACTTGTTCTAATTAATTGTGTACCAGTAATTAATTAACATCCACGAGGGATTTCAATGTGTATATTTTAAAAGCTACTTGTTTTAAAGGGTTTTAGCGAAATGGGATTAAGAGTGACCTTTCTTTTAATTCAACTATAACTAGGCTAGTATAGCTAGCTAGCTTATGTTTGATTTTAGAAACCATTTTGCTTAGAATCAACGAGAAAATACTTAAATAGGAAATACTGAAATTCAGTTACTCCCAGATAGGCTAATGTTAACTTATCTGCCAGATACCACAAGATCCATTTCTTCAAAAATATAACAGATTTGTATATCTATTTGTATGTCAGATATACAAATATATATCGGCAACTTTTATCTGTTAATCAGTGTTAACTTCTACAGTTTCAGTTATAATTTGTAAAAATAATGTGTGAAAATGTCCCTTCAAATTGACAACCAAGCAGTGTACATTTTTATAACTTTTATATAAAAGTCGTTGCAGCCGTTTTCGAGATTGAAGAATTGCTCGTTTAAAAAGTTTGGTTTTTATATAATACCTTATATAAAAAACCGGCCAAGTGTGAATCGGACTCGCACAAACTGATCTTATAAGGGTTCCGTTTTTTTCCTTTTTGAGGTGTGGAACCCTAAAAATAAATATACAAAGTTTTAGATTAACGTACAGTTACTTTAATTTTGTGGTAGGTGCCGTTGTAAAAGAGATTCCAATCGACATTCAGTTTTAGAGAAAATATGTTAATAAAGAAATAAATATTCCGGACATCTAACACACAAAGCCATCTAGCCCCAAGCTAAGCAGAGCTTGTGTTATGGGTACTAGACAACTTTTACTTATATACTTTTTTTGTAAATACTTACATATTATATATAGAAAACACCCAAACTCCGAAACAAATATTTGCAGATCATACAAACATTTGGTCCGACCCGGGATTCGAATCCGAGACCTCAAGCTTAGCAGTCGCATATGCTACCACTACGCCACCGAGAGCAGTAATAGAATGCATTCAGTAAATTATTTATCTTCTCATTCGTAATCATTCATCTTAAAGCGAAATAATCTGATTATAACAGTAGGTAAATCGAATTTAGACATTTGTCTAATCCTGGAGATATTTAGAACCGATTTTATATTTACTTGATGAAACACTAGCATTTATAGGTCGCACTCTTATCTACACAAATTATGTTTTGGTGCTGTTATAATTTTTTTTTTTTTCTCGTATTACGAATCCCTTTCCAAATGATATCAAACACGGTATCTTTAAATTAGTTTGTCATTTATCTAACGATACCTCATTTGTCTTATTCTGGCTAGTAGTTTAGAAAATATGAGGGAACAGAAAGCATACCATAGAAATATTACAATTATCAAATAAATAATATATATATATATATATATATATAAATGTACAAGTAACGCCCTTCACAATTATACCAACCATGTTTGGTATTTATCTAAAAAAATATTTTCAACACACTGCTTTATGAACGCTAGAGGGCGCTTCATTATATTCAGTGACACACCTTATAGCTTAAAGCCAGCGGACAATCAAGACGTTTCTAACGATACCTCATTTCTCCAGTTCTAACAAGTAGTTGAGTATGAGGGAACATGCATGTCAAAATTAAAGCCCTCCTTTGGCTTTGCTGTAGTCGGGTAAAAACAAAGACGTGTTCGTACCACTTCATTTATTAACAAAACCTCATTCCTTTTAAAATACTATAAAAAGATAAAAATCTCATTAGAAATATGTGAGGCTGCTTTTTTTTAACAAAGATCATTGTCCTGTGACGTTTTAAGACCTCACATCAAGTGGCGTAATTTTATTCTGCACCTGTCGTCATATGTTAGAATAGAGAGGGGATTTTATTACGAAATTACTTTTTCATATCATTCGTACTTAAGCTTCTCGTGACATATAAATTCTCATGAGAGTTTCACACCACTCGGCCCACACAAGTCTTTATATTTAAACTAATCTGGTATAAGTGTTGAGTGAACTAACTTTATGTTTAATAGTAAAGTTCTAGAATTAATTAATTTAATGTATATTCAAGTATAACTTGCATAGTTTTGCAAATTATTTCGAGAATGACTGCACGTTTGGCCTAGTGGTTTAAGCGGTGGCTTCGCCGCTTTTTACTGCGCGAATGTTGAATGTTGCGGGTTTGAATCCCACATGGGACAACACTTTGTGTGATCAACAAATTGTTGGTCTGAATCTGAGTGTTCTTTATCCCCGTTTCATGTATCTTTGTAAAGTTGTCTTTAATAAAAACTTTTTTGAGAATTGATTTGATTCAAGTGACATATCTCGAAATAAAAGTATGACAGAGTGAATTTTTAAGTGTAAGGCCAAATATATTTTTATATATTATCATTGTGTAAGGTCCTGTTTTACCAGTTACAGATAATTTTCGGATAGCTTATCTGACAGATAGCTTGAAAGTGTCTGTAACGGTGAATGGGCCTTAGTAAGAATCATTTTATTCTAGTTGAGGTAAGGATTGTAAAGAAAAAGTCTAAGATAAGGCGTAAAACGATTAATTGGCTGCTGATTTATATATAATCTCTCACTCTGTTCTACACTAACATCCCCTATAATTTGTGAAAAAAAAATCAATTGAGAGTGTGAGACACGACATTCTAAATCCGGAAAAACTGGACTTTCAAGAACTGGACTTTAAATTGAAATATTACAAATAAAAAAGAATCATCAAAATCGGTTCACCCCAGTCGAAAGTTCTGAGTTTCAAACATAACAAAAATACAGAGGAATACAAACCTCCTTTTTTAATGTTGGTTATAAGTCTGTATAATATTTTACATTCCCTTCTTTGCTGACAAGGTGTAAACAAGCCACATATAAAACAAAATGAATTTGAATTAACACAACCAGGTTTTGAAATTTTACTTATTTTATACTTAGAAAGTTTATAAAATAGCCAAAAATTTCAATTTAACAAAATATTGTGTAAATCAAGCAACAAAACGTAATAAATGACTACAAACGTATAGTGTTTTAAGTACACCCAATAACAAAATAATTAAATACTGCACTGTATGTAATTTAACTACAATGAGTGTATTTTTGTTTTTTTTACATTTCAATTGATGTCTTGGCGATATTTGATGATTAAATTATTAATCAGTAATGCCCAATTTAGCAAACAGTATATGCGGTTACTCTGTTGCGAAATTTTATAAACTAGTGCTATTAAAGCCTATTTACTATTCCACGGGCAATGTCGTAACGATAACTATTACCAAGGTCAATGAGACGCAGGAATGTTGGAAGACTATTGTTGGTTCCTCAGGAGAGAAAAAGATTTTAAAAGAAAATCACCGTATACTAAGAAATAATTAAACAATTTATTTTATTTAGTATTTATTTTTTCTTTAGAAATATCTTTTAAATAAATATAGTCTTTTGTAAATTTAGTCGTAATATCAATTTATTACGTACGTCATTGCGAATTTCTGTTATTACGAGTAGATTCAGCTTCAGCATTAGCGTTTTACCCAGGATACATAATTTTCGTTTCTGTTGCGAACCAAATCTGTGCTTTTTAAGCTATAGCATAGCTTTTATCGCGGGCTTTAAGAGCGGGGACCGAATCAAGAAATTCCGTAACGAAAACAAAACCTAACACCCCTCACTCCACCTACCATGTAGCTCGACCGAGCGTTCGCTTAACCTGTGTGTATATGGTACGACTGTACGAAGCTCGCACGGATCGAGACGAGCTGCTCCGAAATCGGATGAATAATTAAGCAGCTGTTTGTGAGAACGTATATAGGTGTTTAGGTATCTATCATATCTTTATAATGCCACACTCTTTTCCAGATATTTAGAGGATATCAAGTCTCAAACTTTTGTTTCTTATTTCAGTTACCATAAACCCATAGTTTCAATGATAAAAATTCCTGAATAACGTATTGAATAATGTATTGTAAGATAATAAAAATATTTTAAACGATATTAACTTAATTCATTTATTCAATAAAAAAAATGTTTTCTTATCGGTCACCACGCTCAAAAAGTGTAAATTGAATTAATATCAAAGAAAAAACTTAAATTAATATAAAAAAAAATACTGCATAAATAAAAAAAATTGCATAAGTTGATAAAAAATGCTTCACCGCGGCAGTCGTTTACTTTTAGCTGTACGTTAATCTGTAGTATTCTTTACAAATGAATATCTCAGGATCTGTCATAATATTGAAATGAAAATTCATCAACTGTGTAATTTTTTTTTCACTATTTGTTTCACTTACCTTTCCGATAGAGGTTTATCAACCCGCTTATATAGAGACCTAGACTTTATAATAATAAAATAGTGGCATATTTGCGTAACATTGTACCTATATATTTTAATTGCCTGTTACCTAATATTTGTTGTTGTTTACCAGGCCGTAGTATATTAATGTCACAAATTATATAATTATAGAAATGTACCCGCTGTTCAAAAATATCTTGGAATTAGGTGGAATAATTGAATTAAGTTTTTTTGCACATTTGTTTTTGAAATGGTAATACAGATTAAATATCATCTTATTTCTCATAGTCTTATATTATTTCAGTGAAGAGTTAGGTTTTTGATCGAATGCACTAATCTATGGTAAGCATTGATCATCAATACCTTTGAAACTATGAACAGCTAGCGTTAAAGTTTCAAACAAATGCGTTTAATTTTTTATACATACATATTTGTAACTGATCTTTTCTTTAAATGTAAAAGGAGTTTGACTGGATAAGAATAATTCAGATGCCGAAAGAATTGTGTTTACATAGTAGTTCTACGTAATACCTATCAGTCTCTATGCAATCCTAGTAACAGGAGTAATTTAATAGACATACCAGGAGTACAGAAATCGTGACAGGATAATATTATTTACATAATTATGTTCATTTTAATGTATTATTGATGCAGTACGTGATTGTTTTATGTTGATTAAATATATCAAACCTAACCTTTTTTATTCTTATTTTTTACGCGGGAATTTTAAACATTCCTTTTAACAAACCTAACCTTTTTCTTTTCTTCTTTTTACGCGGGAATTCTAAATATTTCATTTAAACTTTCAATACCTAAATCTAAGAAGTTAAATAGTAACTAGACGTAGTCGTAGATTATATTTTAACACATATTTTTAATAATTAGTAAATTGTACACCCGTCAAGAGCCAATGTATATAGATAGTAAAATATATATGACATTGAAAATGAGATGACGCCGTTATATGATTGAAATAAAAAAAAAACGCGTACATTTAGAAAAATACATCTTATTTGTACAATTTATGTAGATTTGATTAATACAAAATACCAACATTTACAAATACTTTAAAGTACCTATGTTGCATATCGTGTCAGAATTAAACTCTATTAATTCAGATCATTTTGAGCTCTTAAGTGTCTACAAACCAAAATTATTTAATTATTAATCCATATCTTTCAAATTATAATATGTACTTATTTTTCACTCATTTAATAATTATTTCATTTAACCTATCCTAATAACAAAAAAAAAGTTTATTAAAAGATAAGCGATATAAATTTTCTCTTCCAAAATATAAAACTTTACTTTCCTCTCACGGCATCGGTTCGAGACTCGAACGTATGAACTGAGAGCGATATTCCACACTCGTGTATTGTGTATTGGTAACGTATCGACGATCGCCGATAATGGACAACCGATCGGAAAGTACTAGGCGAGCAGAAATAGCAAGGAGTTCTTCCGAACCGATCAATATTACCAATATCCCGTGCTCTCCCCCATCCTGTTCACACATAGATATTCGACAGGTGGCTGCACGCTACAATTGGTTACGCGTTAGTGTGAGTTTGGAGTGTATTGGGAACAAACTTAGTTTGACTTTGGGATTTGAATGTGTGTATGAAATACACATACTTACGAATTTTAGGCTGATAATTTAGCAGGTGAAATGCAAAATCATATGTTTTTATTTGAGGCTTAAATTCGTAAACATTGTAAAACTGTCATGGTGTTATAATTTGCCTTCAAACTTAGCTCATATTTCGTTAAATCTATACTCTATACTATAATATTATAAAGAGGAAAGATTTGTACCTATTTTTGTATGTTTGTAATGAATAGGCTCAAAAACTACTGGACCGATTTTAAAAATTCTTTCACCGTTCGAAAGCTACATTATCCACGAGTAACATAGGCTATATTTTATTTTGGAAAAAAATAGGGTTCCGTAAGATATTTGGGTTTTTCGGACACAAGGTGTAAAAATCAACCAGAAAACTTACTTATTTTGCGAAAATTTTCATGCTACGGGCTATATAAGACGCAAACGAGGTTGCGTGGGTCAGCTATGTTTTATATACAACGTGTATTTAGTTTCAGCATTGCACCCGTGCGAAGCCGGGGCGGGTCGCTAGTACATAATAATTCTCCTGCTATAGTACGGTACTTTATGAAAATGTATAGAATGCTTCATGGCCACATAATGCTTGGATAGCGTTTGGTAAAACAAAAATGTTTTAGACACTGAAGTTATTGTTAATGTATTTTTTGGTGAAATCTCGTCGCCGATGTTTCTTCCGATATAAATTCCGTCGTCTTTGCCTCCTAGGGCGACAATTACATCATAGAGTACACTTGCAGAATGCAGATTTCTGTATGTTTGCTATTTGGGATCCGTTAGTCGTAATAGTCGGGATACTTTTGGGTACCAGCCTTAGTGGGCCATAGTATCGATTAAGCCTCATGCCTTGTAAAACTTTTTGTTAATTTATAAATTGAATGTGTTAGGTTATGTTATTATTGTGTATATTGAGTAAAGGTTTTATATATGACGATAATAACATTCAACAGTGTTTGTGATAAAAAAAATCATCCATTTACTAGTACACACAAACTAAATAAATTCAAAATGGATTCATTTTATAAGTACGGAATCAAAATTTAGAAGTTGACCGTACAGATATTTCAGACTCCTAGTTAGCTTGGTTAAATTTTAATAAAAAATGTATTTAACTATTTCGGCCTTAAGAACTCCACTGCTAAACGTAGGCCTCCCCTATCGATTTCCATTTGAACCGGTGAGTAGCGGACTGCATCCAACGAATCCCTGCAATTTTAAGTAGGTCGTCCGTCCACCTTGCAGGAGGCCTTCCGACGCTGCGTTTAACATACTTAAATTTGCAGAAAGTTCGTCTTCTTTTTAGTTAAGAAAGTTCGTTCGAAAATTTTAATTGAATGTTTATCTATGTAACCCACTTATGTTGTCATTGTTCTCATTACATGCAAATGCTAAAAGTGTGTTAGGTATTTTATGTCTATTTTTTGTTAGTATCAATGTAACAAATAATTTACAATAATGGATTTGACAAATGATCAGGCAAATTTACGTGTTTTTCTGATCTTTTCGCCAAATTTATTCCGAAAGTTGTACTATTTAGGTGAATTAGACTTTGGGGAAGTAGGTCAATAATATTACGACATATGTGGTAACATTATGATTTTTCGAAGACATATCGAAACTTTCGGGTGACCGTAATCGAAGACTGTCTAGGATAACCTGTAATAGATGTGAATAAACGATTAGTTATTTTGTCAATATTCATTTATTCATTAGGAGATAGTGAAATGGTTTGAATTCGATTTCAGTTAAAGAACATTGTTAGGGTGTCACATCCTTATATTACTAACTGTGATTAGTAAATTGTAGAACGTCACTACAATTGTCATGAAAGATCACTTCCTTTAAAGTCAATGTTGGGACACGTCTGTGACCTGTAATTGTCTAAGAAATAAATTGGAGATCGTTTTTTGTTTTTTCAAAAGACGGTCTCCATTTCATATCATCCACCATCCATCCATCCATTTTATATATTTTTTATCATTAATTTCATCACGACGACGACTTGAAGACTCGAAGACTTGATAATTGAAGACTATAAATATTCGACATTGGCAGAAATAGCTGATCCGAGTGATCTGGCTGGTTGCCATTTCATCAAAAGAAGAAGAAGAAATAAATTTAATCCATTCTTAATAAATGTTTAAATCAAGCAACCAAACAACAAAAATGACTATGTAAATGATAACAATCATTGTTTGTTCGTCCAAGTTAATTTCAGTTTGTCCCTCGCCTCGGTAACTGAAAGTGTTATCGAGGTGAGGGACAAAAGAGTTTTAATAAAAAAACATGTTATTCCAGGACAAGGTATACTTGCAATACCATTTCATGACATTAAAGGTGTCTGTTATTGAATTTTAGGACTGTCTCTCAAATCAAAAAAATCATTGGGGCCTGACTGACCCCAATAGAATCATACCCAAGTTAAGTGACACATTTAACACGAAGAATTGGTCAGAAATAATATTTATCTTCACAGTTTGGTAATGTCTGACCTTCCAAATATGTTGGGAATACATATCTTGTTTATTTATTTGAGTAAAAACGGGAACAGATATCTTAAAACCGTTAGGAACAAGGTTGGCTGTGTTTGGTTTAGATGGCATAGAATAAAATGGGTTTTGGCACGTCTACTCAAGCGAATAGAGGTCGAAGGTCGGTTATAAGCACAAGTTACAAATAATTTCAATGATGATGTAGGAAAACGTCTGAAAGTGCTTAATGTCAGGATTGTTATAAATAGAATTAAATTATAAATAAATAAATATTTCGGACATCTAACACACAACGCCGTCTGGTCCCAAGCTAAGCAGAGCTTGTGTTATGAATACTAGAACAACTGATATTAATACATACATACTTTTTTGTAAATACGTACATATAATATTATACGTAGAAAACACCCAAACTCCGAAACAAATATTTGCAGATCATATAAACATTTGGTTCGACCCGGGAATCGAACCCGAGACCTCAAGCACAGCAGTCGCATACGCTACCAGTGCGCCACCGAGGCAGTGTAATAGTATTTTAAGAAATCATCTTATATTTTGACTGATAGATAAAGAGCTATCTTCTTTATAAACCTGCAAATATAAACTATAGCCAGAGATTGTGGGTCTGATTCCAGCCCAGAACAAATAATTATGTGATGAGTACAATCAATTCTTCTGCGTCTTGGTATATTTTATCTAAAAACTAGCAACCTGCCCCGGCTTCGCACGGTCTCTTTACAAAAAATATAATATACCCTATATTACCCCGAGAAGATGTGTGGACTAATTTTTACGACCGTTTTCAACAAATATCGTTATATTTAAGCCACTATACTCATAAATTTAACAAACTATATACCAAAACAAGAATCACTACATATTGGTAAAAAACGCATCAAAATCCGTGCAGCAGTATTTGAGTTTATCGCGAACAGACAGACAGACGCGGCGGAGGACTTTGTTTTATAATATGTAGTGATGTATGTATTCAGATATATATGTGGCGACCTCCACATACAGCGCCATCTACCGAAGATACACTGAACTACGAAGTAACGCACTGTACCTACAAACTACACTACACGGAGTAACTACCAATCCTGAATCGCGCAAATAAAGTTCTCGCGCCGATTATCATAAATACAACATCCCAACATCAACTGTTGGGCAGTAGCCCGCCAGGCATGATCACCTCGCCTGGTCGGAGGATCCTCCCTTTGTGTTGGGTGGAACATTATACCCGTTCCCCCACAGTGGTGACCCCGACGTGATTGGAAGCAGCCTTCAAGCCGCGCCACCATCATGTTCACTCCCACAGCAAGTCTCAAGCCAGCCAGCAACTTCGGCCTCAACTGGGATATACCACACGCAGGACGCGACCGCTCCAGCCTGGTAAGCCCTACGGCCTCTACAGCGTCTAGGCACAGCACACTGCACCTACGGTCTATGTAAGCAGAGCATCTCTCTCCCGTCTACGCAGCAGCCAGCCACTACGCAGCAACCGCCCCGACTTACTGGGGACCTCACCGCAGCACCGCGCACCGCATGCGATCCCGACTCACTGGGATCAGCGGACTTCAGCCCCGACTCACTGGGACTAGCGGCATTCAGTTCCGACTCACTGGAACTTGCGGCATTCAGTTCCGACTCACTGGAACTACTCACTCCTGGCACTGGCAAGCTCCGCATCAGAGCACAGACAGCTGACACAACATATATCGACCTCCAGTCTTGGAGGGGAGTGATGTGGCGACCTCCACATACAGCGCCATCTACCGAAGATACACTGAACTACGAAGTAACGCACTGTACCTACAAACTACACTACACGGAGTAACTACCAATCCTGAATCGCGCAAATAAAGTTCTCGCGCCGATTATCATAAATACAACATCCCAACATCAACTGTTGGGCAGTAGCCCGCCAGGCATGATCACCTCGCCTGGTCGGAGGATCCTCCCTTTGTGTTGGGTGGAACATTATACCCGTTCCCCCACAATATATAATATAAGATTTATATGCTTCTATATTTTTAATGTAATGTATACCTACTATATTGTGCCAAGAAATAAACTTTATTATTATTATATCTATATTTGTCAACGTTTTGGTTACCATGACACACGATCTGTTTGGGATATGACGATCGTTTAAGAATAGATGCATCGAGTTATTATTTTACTGTTTACTTTTGTAAACATTGTATTTGTGTAGTTTTGAAATGTCTATAATCCATACTTCCATACTTAAATTATAAATGCGAAAGTTACTGTCTGTCTGTGTGTCCTGCTTTTACGGCCTAACCGCTGCACCGATTTCAATAAAATTTAGCATGCATATACTTTAATTCTTGAGGAAAGACATAGGCTACTTTTTGTTGCGATAGCCGACAAACCCGTGGGTGGAGCCGCGCGCAAAAGCTAGTACATAAATTAATCAATTCTGCAGATGTACAGAAAACAAGAAAGAAAGAACTGAAACGAAATTCCATATTGACAAAACACGGACTGCTATAATGAATTCTATAAGGTATTGAATTGATAATGATGATGATGCTAATAGTAAATCAGTGTTTTGGCGCCGTTAACGCAATAGCATTCTTCGCCAAGGACGATTGTCTACAAATGGACCTACTTATACCACAAGGAATCAATCCATACACGTGCCAAAATCAAAGAATTATCCTTATCTCCTTATAAATAGGGTTCTTATTTAGATTTTGGCATGTTAGTAGATTAGTTCCTTGTTGCATAAGTAGGTCCAAATGTTCTTCAGTTGTTTACAACACACCTTGTTTACAGTAGGTATTTACATTGGCACACGTTACTTAAGTTTGACATTTTATAAGTCTTCTTCGTTTTGAAGTTTGACTCATAAGTCAAACTTTGATTAGTGGAACTAGCGGGTAAACAAGTCAAATTTTCGTAATTAATATAATAAATTTTTAACGAGAACAAAAACTTTTATTACTCTTGGACTGATTAAAAATCTTGTATGAAATGTAATTGTACCTATTTAGTGTACGTATATTATAACCGTAAAGTGAAAGGATAAAAGGAAATATTGGAAGGGAATTTAATATTATGAGAAATATTAAATTTTTATTTTCTGTGGGAGAGCCACGCTTCGGCATGAATGGGCCGGTTCGACCGGAGTGATACCACGGCCTCATAGAAAACCGTTTCACCAAGTGAGTGAGGATACCGGAGGCCCATACCCTAACCCCTCATTCCATCCCCTTCCCCATCCCCTTCCCCATCTCCCAAAACCTGGCAAAGCATTTGTGATGCCTCTGGTGTTGCGGGTGTCCATGGGCGGCGGTTATCACTTAACATCAGGCGATACGTATGTTCGTATGCCCCCCAATACCATAAAAAAAATAAAAATAAGATGGGTCTTCACCCGCAATTCTACAGTCACAGGGAGGTCTTTGAGTTCTACTTCAGAATCAGTAGTAAGAGGGGTTACCGATTCTTTTTAGCCAAAATGTTTTGAAGTGGCGACCACGAAAGGGAAGAAGCACATAGGTTGCCATTGTATGCGGTGGAGAGTCTTGGCCACCCCTTCCTTCCTATATCCAGTAGTGGATATCTTTCGACTGAGATGTTGATGATGAACCTCACTCACTCGGCGAAAATAACGACAGTATTAACCGGTTTTCTGAGTAACTTGGTCTCTTGATAAAACTCACATAATATTTGCTGACCCATGCAACTTTATGTGCGTTTCTTTTCAATCATTCTCGGCTTCTATTTGTCTAAGCGTGATGTTAACTATCCTATATTGAGCACACCAGCAAAACACACTTTAAAAAAAACTTGAAAATCGTTCATCTTAAGCAACAACATGACAAGAATTATATTAGAACTCTTGTTATATTATATTATTGGACAATTGGATATTATCAAACCCAATTATCTGTAAATACACGCAATAATCATTACAGCAAGATAAAAATAATTCGATATCTACCAGCAGAAATGGTTACAGAATGAAGCCAATTCCTTTGGGTAACTTCTAATAATGTGTTTCATGTAAACATCATAAAAATAGAACATTTTATTATCTTACTCCATTTTCAGGGCTCCTGAGGTTTATATAATTGTGCCACTGTTACTTTTATTATTTATCCCTGATCTACTGCCATTAATAAAGTGGTAATGATACTATTCCATCGAATTGTAATTATGTCGTACTGAGTGGATTGAATTTTTTGGGTGGTTCAGATTAGTTTAAAGAAGAATATAGTTGAAGAAAAAAATATCTAAGTGTGTGTGTGTATCTCGCACACGTCGTAGGGTCTCGGAGTAACTTTTCCAGGCTTACGGCCTGTTGAAATAATTTTCCGCGCCGCCTGCAACTACAGGTGGGTTACGGGCTTGAGCTCGATGGGCCTGTTGGTAGTCCCGGGGTGATGGTCTGGTGGGAGGGCGTAACTAACAGGGAATTGCTAGTAACGCCAGGATCTTGTCCAATGTGGTAACCTGTGCTTAGCGAGGTCGAGTTCCTAGGTGTGTGGGCTCTTAGGAGCACCCGTAAGCCAGTATTAGGTCGGGTGTTAGGGATGGTTAAAGAGTGGTTGCTACGGAGACGAGATCTTATGGCAAGCATTAGTGTGTCGTATTTTCATAGGATTTAAACTAATTTAATCATGCAACCTCTACAAATAAAGTAATAAATTAACGAAACGAGAAGAAGAAATTGTGCACTGATTATAACCTTAATTTTTGGTACTATGTCTCTCGGTACGAAAATATCTTGATAGTTAATAAGTTTGATCTGATCACTTCACACATACAATAGAGAAAATATTAGTTAGACTATTCCCGTCAAACGTCGGTTCAGCCGTACCAGAGATTTTAAATTTTTTTTTTTTTTCATCGATTTATTTATAAGTGAACGCAATAAAGTGTATAAAAACCTGTGTAAATTTAATAATAACAAATACGAAAAAAATGTCTATATCCCACATTCAATCCATTTTATTTCAGAATTCATACATTATTGCCGAACAACATCGAACATCGAATTACAAATTGAAAAATATATAAGTCTGCCTGTCGCTTTCACTGCACCAATTTCAATGAAATTTTACGTACAGATACTTTGATTCTTGAGGAATGACATAGGTTACTCTTTACTGCGATAATCAATACACATGCGGGCGGAGACGCAGGCCATAGCTAGTTATTTATAACTAAAAAATCTTTGTCTTTGAAATCGGAACTTAAATTGCATCTATCCGCATGCAAGCCCTCAGGCAGCTATGTAGTTATAAGTAAATTTAGACTAGAGTCATTTAAAAATTTAGGAGCAATGTGTACCTTTTTAAAAGGTTTTCCTTTACGAGGATAGGTAACAATGTTTTGACTCAAAGAAATCATAACATTATTAACTTTTAAAACACATACACACACATTAGGTATACATACCAACTCAAATATGCACAGATATTGATAAATTAATTCTCAAGCACGTGCATTTGTCCCTTCACCTCTATGTTAATTCAAGCTTAAAACCAAGCACAAACATACGAACAATGACTTTCTTCCCTGCATGTGTTAAAATGCTTTCTACTTAAGTATTTACTTAGCTTCTTAGTTTAGTTATGCGGCTTAGTTTGGCGGCGATGAAAATTTAATACTTAAAGATTTTTTTTACACACAGTGGTTTTTGGACATTGTATATTCTTAATTTTCCACCACCGTCCGTCACGAATAATATTAAATAAGATACACGTGATTAATACGGTTCACGTGAATCTCGTGTTTTGAAGTCACATGTCCAGCTTTCAGCCCTAGGGCATTTCTTTTATTATACAAGCAGAATGATCCAAATTTTCCTCTATAATCAAGTTTTGTAAACAAAACCCAATCGCCTAAGGTGCGAAAGACCGCGTTTGATATTTTATTGGTAATTTATTTTCTTTCGATCAGTCTGGTGTTAGATCTTTTGTAATTTAATTTTGTGTGTTATAAATACATCTTACATCACCATGCTTATTTATAAGATCTCAGTAGGACAACTTTATCTGTTTTATATTTATCGTATTGTCCGTTTTTTTGTTGAGTTAATTAAGAAGAAAGTATATAGAATACCAATGCTCGCCCGATGGTCGAAGTTCGAACACAATTCATTTAGTAACTTTTATGGTTTTTTGAACTTTGACAAACCTTAGCTGTACCAAATTTCTCCTCTGTTTGCATAATTTTCATAAATTAGAATAAAGTTTTAGATAATATTCTTAGGTTTACTGTTATTCAACTTACCATTTTAAATTATTAACTGTATTTTAGTACACACATTGAATTCTACTAATTTCAATAAAGGAATCTACTTCTACCAAATTAACTATGTCTGTATATTTGCAAGACACCAAAGAAACAAAGAAACTGCCAATATACACAGAATTTTTCTAGTGTTTCTTAATACCTCCAAAGCATTTAAATAAATAATTTCATAGCGTATTTTTGAGTTATTACGACTGATGTCTTATATAGTAAGTATCTATACTATAAAGTGACTACCCTAATCAGCCACGGCGATAGATGCTAGTCTACTGCCTTCCACTGCTGAATGAAGGCCTCCCCCAAACAGCGTCAACCATCTCGGTCGTAGGCAACCCTGCCAAGGTCGACAAGGCCTGCCAAGACAATGTTGTGACTACGTAATCTTGTCGTTGGGTGTTTTTAAGCCCGCCAAAGGCCTCCAGCTGAGCTTCACAATGACATCCTATGATAACAACCGGGACCGACTGCTTAACGTGGCCTCCGAATCACGAACACGTTCATGGTAACATGCCACCAGCGGTTACTCATCCAGGTAGTGACCGCGCCGTCGTTGCTTACCCTCGGTAATTGTTTCTAATCACAAGTGGAACTGGGCTAAGAACGCCATTTGATGATTTACTAGAGAAGAATTCAATTAAAGCTACTCCTTTGCAAATCCAATTCCAACAGTTTTTTCTACTTCATTATGGATATAACGATTTTTGTACTTTAGTTCCACGGTTCCCACATTCTGTATATTTATTGGTTTTACTTTAATGATATAAACAAACGCTATTGGCAAGCCATAGTCCGTTAACAAGACGCTAAAATATTTATATTTTTAGAATTAGTCATAACACACATAATGAGATAGTCAGAGGATTGTTAAATACATACACTTAGTGAACTGAGATACGAATTCATGCGTTTTATTAGACGAATAAGGTTTTGGAAGCGCTCATAAATCCTTTTACTACGAAAATTTTAGATCTGCATTAGATAAATCCAATATTATAATCCCGTATTATGGCACAAAAATAGGTTTTATTACGATTTTATTGAGATCTGAGTGTCAGTTCGGCAATAATGTATGAATTCTGAAATAAAATAGATTGAATGTGGGATATAGATTTTTTTTTCGTATTTGTTATTATTAAATTTACACAGGTTTTTATACACTTTATTGCGTTCACTTATAAATAAATACATGAAAAAAATGGAATATCAAATCTTTGGTACGGCTGAACCGACGTTTGACGGGAATAATCTAACTAATATTTTCTCTATTGTATGTGTGAAGTGATTAGATCAAACTTATTAACTATCAAGATATTTTCGTACCGAGAGACATAGTACTAAAAATGTAGGTTATAATCGGTGCAACAATTTCTTCTTCTCGTTTATTTGTAATTACTATGGATAAATAAAAAAATATTTATATACTTGAAGTAAAAGAAAAGATTTCATATACTGTTCTAAGTGGAACTTAACATTTGGCTAACCAGGTGTTGGCAATTCCTAATACTCGTATTTACTTGGAAGAAACACCGAAAGACACCATACAGATGTCTTTGTTTTAAGTCTATAAACAATTTAAAAAAAGCGAGTAATATATAATAGGATAGGGTATCATTTATCCTGTCCTTCAAGTAGAATAATGGTAACTGCTTATATTAATTGATACAAAAAATTCCGGCAACGCACTAGTGACGTCTTTGGTGTTGCGAATGTCCATGGGCGACGGTAATCACTTACCATTAGACGATCCATCTGCTCGTTTGCCTCCTATCCCATAAAAAAGGAAACAAATTTATTTTTCGAATAATTAAAATTTATTACTTGCAAGTCCGTGTGTTTGCAAAATAATTGTTTTAACTAAATTTCGCGACATTGAAGTACATAGAAATACATATTGTTTTGGCCATTTTGGCACTTTGCATTGATACCAGTTCATTCACCCTCAAGGTATGGGGTGAATCTGGCAACAGGTAGTATTCGTAGCTATCAACGAGCTTTCAAAGTGTGAGTGCATGCTATCTCTCTTTTTTCCGTATAAATGAGGGTAGGCCAATAGAATAACGATGATGCTTCTTAAAATCAACTTTGTGTGTGTCACTATACCGTTACATATCATTTGACATCCATATCACACAGATACATGAATTTATGTTTTCCTAATAAATGAAAAGGGGACATAGATAAAGTAAGAGCTATTTTTCAACAACCTCCTTCAAGCTCAAGCCTCCAGTCCCTATAAATTTATCAATAATGTATACTGCCGTCCCTTTTTCACTCTCCCATGAAAAGAACTCCACTTTCACGGAAAAATCTCCCCGCGCCATGAGTTTGGGTACTAGGGTAGCACGAACGAGCAAGATGTTAAAGGAATGAATGCGTTGTGGGCGTTTAAGGGGTGAGGTTTTGTGAAGGGGAGGAGGAAGCGGGCGAATGCCCGGCTAATTCAGAAGTTTACTCTGCAATTATATATAATGTACCTGGAAAAACCATATTTAAATTAAGTTGTAGAGAAGCTGGGTGCTCTCAGGTTTGTATAATCTACTAGTAGTTCAAGCAAAACTAATTTTCTTGTAGGAAATTTAATTATCTTTATTACATGGCTTGAGCAGAATTCATAAATAAACTTGTAAAGATAATAAGGTTATAAGGTATTAAAGATGCTAAATTTGTGTCTTATAAATTAAATTACTAATATATAGACCTCATTGCGTTTCGTTCCTACATTCGTTTTTATTTAACCCAGGGGAGTTTTTGAGATCAGAAATAATCTGTTTTATTGAGTCATGGAAAGCTATTTAAGTATACCCTGAAAAAAAATTATATGAAATGATTGAAAGTTGCTATTTGCGTGTAATTATTCCTCAGTTTCTTACCGTGTGAAAGCCACGCTTCGGCATGCATGGGTCGGATAAACCGGAGTCACACCACGGCTTCACAGAAAACCGGTGTGATACAGCGCCTGCGCTGCTTTCACCGAGTGAGTGAAGATACCGAAAGCCCATACCCCAGCCCCTCTCCCCATCCCTCAAAGGCCTGCAACACACTTATAACGCCTCTGGTGTTGAGGGTGTCCATATACATATAAATTATAGATAAATTACTCAGAACAAATGATCGTGGTCGTGAATCGAACTCACGATATCTGACTTAGCAGTTAAGTTAGTAGCAGTTAGTTGTAACTTCTGTCGTGAGTCCTCAAGACTGCTTTGTGTTTGTATATTATTTAATTTTAGACTTAATTTTTAAAGACTGCTACCAGACTACTTAGGGAGCTTTAGAAACGTTCGGAAAATTAAAAAATATGAATTTCTGTTTTTATTGTTAAATGTTTTATTTCCAAGTAAGAAACATAAATGAAAATAGTTTGTTTATCTTAGACCTTGTAGTGCTCAGTTTGTGGCAATATATTAAACCAATTCTGTTGAAAATACATTTACGCCAGTGACCTAAATAATGAGAATACATTTTAGAAAAAAACACTAGGTATTATTTTATGCTCCATAAACCTTCTTTAAAAACTGTCCTATCTAGCTCTTAAATGGTGGTAGAATATATAAAAAGTGGGCAACGGCATACTTTTTCATGAAAATAACATGTAAGGGGTGTTTTTATTACCGTACATTTAGGGCGTAGGGTTAAGCCTTCTTGGACCTCAATAAAGTTTTTAGTTCATCGTAAAATGTATTTAGTTTCTCTTAGCCGGACTTATTTTTTAAGTAAAACGAGAACCAGTTAGGTAAAAAACACTAAGTTATTTTAATGGAAAAGGTTTTCGGAAACGTTATGTTAATAGTAGTTTACTAAACAAAAAAATAAAATTGGATTGCCTGTTTGTAATATTAAAATAACTGCTTTTTACAAAATGCATGCATTTTACAATATTTGCCTGTCTGTCTGTTGTTTCAACTAATCTCTGGAACGGATAGACCAATTTTGACGGGACTTTCACTGGCATGTAGCTGATGATATAAGGAGTAACTTAGGCTACTTTTTTTAGACTAGCTTCGCCCAAAGCCAACCTCTCCTCCCATCCCTCTTCCCATCCCCCGCACTTATGTCGCCTCTGATGTTTTGCGAGTCCCTGGGGGACGGTGGTAATCGCTTACCATCAGTTGATATATCTGCTCATTTGCCCACTATTCAATAAAAAAAAGTCCCCATACTCAAGTTGCAAGTCAATTCTCGTTTTACAATCGCTGACGCGTGTCTATTTTTTTTTGACCACGTGACTTAGCGTTGAGAGATAGCATAATTCTCGTTCATTTATAAGTTTTCTATTACCGCTAATTTTTGTAAGTTGTCAACTAGTCTAGGGGGTACGTCTAAAAGACCCCGCAGACTACAAACTTTTTAATTGACCGATAGTTTGGTTGGTTTCTTAATCAGTATGAAGATGTATGGGAGTGCACACAGATTTATATTCGTTTCTCTTCTGATTCTTAAGTACGCACGATTATACCCTTACATTTCTCTGCTATCCACTATTCACTCATGGTTTTCTGGAAGAGAACTGAACTTTGGGTTAACCACATTATAACAATTCGGTATCGGCCGTCAAATAAGACAAAAGCTAACCAGATCAAACTGAACGCAATCTGAACTATCGGACAAGCGAGCTACATCTTTACTTATATACAATTAATTTGTCTTAGCTATCGCCGTTAATTAAATAATATTTACGCAATACTGTCACTATTCTCTGAAACAATTTTATTTCATTAAAGAACATGGGACATTAATTGGAAAAACGATTAATCGCAAGAATTAATGGAAGATGATGAAATGTTTTGTTTGTGAATGAAATTAAGTAATTGTTTCTAAGTATTTAGCACGAGAATGTTATATCTAGTGGCTACATGTGGCAGGTCTGGGAAACACCCTACTTAAGTGTGTCCATTGCACTAGCCATGTTTTTATACAATCCCATTGGTATACGAGTATTGTGTAATAATAAGTTTGGAGCATTCATAAAGTTCTATTATTACTTTGATTAAAACGGAGTCATGAATAATATTACACTGCGTTATTTGCAAAAAAATATCTTATTAACTTTCTATTAGGCGTTTTAGGATACGGTAGGGCACTACACTTTCTGTGCGGGTGCTTTTATTACGTACAAATATAAAATAATCACAAATTTAAAAAGAAAACGACGAAAAAGAACTAGACCAAATTAAAATGGGACCACCAGCTTTCACATATAAAAAATAATTATCAAAATCGGTTTTAAATAAAAAAAAACAGTCGAATTGAGTACTGACTATGGTATGGCTTAAATTAAGAATTCCCTTTAGAATTTGGAATGCCAAACTTAGCAAGTTTCTAGCAAACAATTTGTGGCGACCTCCACATACAGCGCCATCTACCGAAGATACACTGAACTACGAAGTAACGCACTGTACCTACAAACTACACTACACGGAGTAACTACCAATCCTGAATCGCGCAAATAAAGTTCCCGCGCCGATTATCATATATACCACAGCCCAACATCAACTGTTGGGCAGTAGCCCGCCAGGCATGATCACCTCGCCTGGTCGGAGGATCCTCCCTTTGTGTTGGGTGGAACATAATACCCGTTCCCCCACAAATTTATTTGAAAATAATGTAGGTGCTCCTTTTAAACAGCCATCAGAGCCGTCTTTAAGGTACAGAAACGCCAGAGCCATAGTTTGAATTGCACCAGACGAAACGTTCAAACCGCATTTTAAAAACTTAGGCATACCTACTAATGTATGTACATTTTCGAGATATCGATTTTTGTAAAAACACATCCAAACCTGTTCACCGAAGCAAAAGACAAGTATCTAAGAAATACCAATAGATACCCAAATAGGTTGGTTTTAGAATGTACTCCAAAAACAAATAGTTGCTACTCAATGTGCATATGAGTGTAATAATAAAATTGTTGATTGTCTCAGAGAATTTATATTTTTCTATACTAATATATAATATTATAAATAGGAAAACTTTGTTTGTATGTTTGTTTGTAATGAATAGGCTCAAAAACTACTGGACCGATTTTAAAAATTCTTTCACCATTCGAAAGCTACATTATCCACGAGTAATGTAGGCTATATTTTATTTTGGAAAAAAATAGGGTTCCGTAAGATATTGGGGTTTTTCGGGCACAAGGTGTAAAAATCAACCAGAAAAGTTACTTATTTTGCGTACGCTGCGTAAACTATAAAAGATAGAACCATAAAATGTTCTAATTAATCGTAGATCTTTTAAATATCTACAAAAAAGTCCGCGACACACTATACGGGGGAAAGTTTTTCGCTACGGGCAATAAAAGACGCAAACGAGGTTGCGTCGGTCAGCTAGTTTAGTTATAAAAATATAGGTATCTAATATAATTTCAAATAAAAACATTTTCACATGCCACCAATGGCTACATAGACACTCTTTAAAGTTCACACCGTAATAACTCCCGTGGTAGAGCCACGCTTCGGCATGAATGGACCGGCTCGATCGGAGTGATACCACAGCCTCACAGAAAACCGGTATGAAATAGTGCTAGCGCTGTGTCTCGCTGAATTAGTGAGGATACCCAAGGCCCATACCCCAACCCCTTCCCCCTCCCCATTCCCCAAAGACCGGCGACGCACTTGTGACGCCTCTAGAGTTTCGATTGTCCATGGGAGGCGTTTATCGCTTACCATCAGGCGATAAGTCTGCTCATTTGCCCGCTATCCATAAAAAAAAAAACAGGAAATGTACTCCATTTATGTGAAATAAATCATTTTATTTCGTTTCACGAGTAGTGAAAATACAAATACTATGGGACGTGAGAATTTCAAACGCATATGTCACACAAAACTTTTCATATTACATAGTTCTGTACTTTACATAAAAGCTTTACAGTTTCATGTATATTCAGGGGCTCTAACGCGTTCGTTCATTTCAGGACAATACCATCTAAAGTTGGATTTGACAAAAAACTTTGACAATTAGATATTATACTCTAAGTAATACCAGTTTAAAAGCGTAGGCATATTTAATGATTAGTGTACCCATGGGAGAAATGGTTTAACAATGATAAATATACTTTTTAACCGACTTAAAAAAAGGAGTAGGTTCTCAATTCGTCTGTTTTTTTTTTATGTTTGTTACCTCATAACTTTCGACTGGGGGTGAACCGATTTTGATGATTCTTTTATTATTTGAAAGCTGGTGCTTCCCGTGTGGTCCCATTTTATTTTTCTCATTTGGTTCTTGAAGTCGGTTGTGTTTTTGTTAAAATTTGTGATTATTATATTTTAGTATATCTAGGTAGAAAAAGAATTTAGAGGAAAGCCTGCCAATTATGTTGTACGCCACACTCATGCATGGCAGGCTCCTTGGTTGGTGTTTCTATACCAATAAATAAAATTGAAGTGTCCGTTTGTAATTTCATACTAACAGGTTTTCAAAAAATGTATATATGTGTGGCATTCACGTTACTTACATCATATTATTTATTTAAAAAAATGTCTCTCTGTCCTTTTTTGCCTGTCTATTACTTTCCGTTAGTCTTTGGCTGAACCGATTTTAACGAAATTTTCACTGCCAGGTAGGTGATGTTATAAGAAGTAACTAAGACTACTTTTGTTTTTTAGAGAAAAAAGAATAGAGATAGGCAAAACCCATTTAAAACCAATGTGACAGTGAAGCGTGTCAGTAATCTATACAAATAAATAAAATTGGAGTGTCTGTTTGTAATATTAAAATAACCGCTTTCTACTACATGAATATGAATGTATATACGGTACACATACCAAAATATATATTTTTAAAATTTTTGTCTGTCTGTCTGTCTATCTGTTTGTTCCGGCTAATCTCTGAAACGGCTGGACCGATTTGGACGGGACTTTCACTGGTAGGTAGCTGATGGTACAAGGAGTAACTTAGGCTTACATTTTTGAAGTGAAACTTCTTTATCGGGGTTGTCAAAAAATTTCGCGTCACATTTATCCGTTACGCGTCACATTTATCAGTTACGCGTCACATTTATCCGTTACGACCAGCGGAGTAGGGATTGGTAAATGTCTCCAATGTATTTTGGGGCCCGTTTTGAGTAGTTACGTTTGAGTTATTTTCCTGTTATTTATAAACTGAAACAATTGTTCATTTATAGTCTCTACTTTATTCAGAGACAATCGTAAATTCTGCTTGTAAATCGATGGTGGACGTTGACGTTTTTCGGCCATGATAAAATGTTTTATCATAATTGAGAGTAGTTATATACAATCCTTCAAAAAAAAATTATAAAATAAAACAAAAAACATTTTCAAACACAAACAGGACCAAATTAATACTACAATGAAATATCACATTACAAACAATATTATTTTATTTAGTCCACAATGAAAATAACAACACACATCACATTCCACAAACTTACTTCATTCACACCACAGATCGCGAAATATTTACTCAGGTCTCGCTCCTTAACTTTTATTGCACTTGAAATAAGAATTGTCACGAATATTGCTGGTTTATAAGTCTTTTGTCGTTATACCTTACGTCGATATATGATATTTATTATTTGAAAAATAACGTCATAAAGAAGTTTCACTTCTTACGAGTGTACGCTAGTACACGCAACTTTTTTTGACTAGCTTCGCCCCGCGGCGTTACCCACGATACGACAATAACCGCGGGTAACACCGCGAGGTTCAGCTAGTTTTATATATTTTAAAGTAATTCATTCACATTTTTTTCTAATGGCGGGTATAACATAAAAAAACATCAGCTGCTTCAATTCCAAACTTGTAGCCCTCGCAGTTTAGGCTTTGCGTTGATTTTAGGTTTATTAGTAAATTTAAATTAAATAACAATTTTTTTTATGGTAAATGTGGCAAACGAGTAGACGTATTCTGATGGTAAACGATTACCCGCAACACCAGAGGCGTCACAAGAGTGTTGTCGGCCTTTTAAGAAGGCTCTTTTCTTGAAGGTCGTATTGCTCTGGGAATACCGCAGGCGACAGTTCATTCCACAGTTTTGTTGTGCGAGGCAGAAAGTTACGGGAAAAGCGCACACTTGTGGACTGCCAACCGTTTCGATGATGGGGATGAAACTTCTGTCGCGTATGACGATGGTGGTCATTTTACTATCTTAGTATTAGGCATTGGAATGTCGTGTCGTTATTGCCAATGGAAACAAACAAATGTATAAACCATTATTAGCTAATCGATACACATTGAATCGGATGTAGGAGGGTCAAGGATGATTCTATTAGATATAAGTGAATGAATTCCAGTTAGTGTTCAATTCATTGATCGAAATATATTTGAACAAGTAGCTATGTATAAAAAGTACGAAGTAGAAAAGGTGTTTTGACGTGACAACGTCTTATAAATTGGTTTGCCGGGTGACACTTCAAGAAACTGCGTTACGCTCCGCTCACGTTATGCGCTCACAATGAGAGCGAGTGAGAGGCACGCGTCCCTTCCACTCGGGCATGGTTAGCCCGCCTAAGAGCGAGAGAGACAGACATAAAAAGTGAAAGGCACGCGTCGAATTATATTTAAAACGTTAAAATTAATGTTTTAAATATAATTCTTTGTATAAATAAATGTTTTAAATTGTTACTATTATTTCATCCTTCTTCCTACTATACGAATGAATATTCACATTAAAATTATTTTACCACTCAAAGTCGTTGTCACGTAAAACTTTCGCCCGTATACCGACTTTACAGGCAACCAATTTTTTTAACTGAAGAAACTTTAACATGGTCGTTATCTATACTAATACTATAAAGACGTAAAGTGTATGTAGTTGTAGGGGTAATGTCTGGATCTACTGAATCTATTTTGAAAATTATTTCATTAAGAGAAAGTCAAATTATTTGTGAGTCTCATAGGTTATGAAAAGAAATACAGCTATATTCGACTAGTAACTTATATCAAAAGCAGATAGCATCCAGAGGTAGACAGTGACAAAATACTTGTGAATTATATATTTAGTGCATTCTAGAATTACACTCACTTTTACTTATTACAGTATTTGAATTCACTGCAATCCCGACCGATTAACTTTTAATAACGCCAATGCAACGGGCGAAATCGGTTGGGATTAAAGTGAATTAAAATAGTGAAATTAATACAAGCGACTTCAATTCTAGAATGTATTTTTAAGCGCCGATAATCGAGATTAAAAATTAAATGTTTAGTCTTTTTATTTTTCATTTGTACCGCTAAATGTGGCTCTGGACTGCTACTAGGACATAAGGTAGCCTACCCAACACGGTCCGCGATTGGAATAGTCAATGACGGGTCTAATTCGTACCACTACCTGTCTGTAAACATTAAATTCTTGAGGAAAGAGAGAGGTTATATACACGCAGTCTGAGCTGAGGTCAAAACCTAGTAACTTACATAAAATGTCTGATGACTTCTACGTAGATGAAGCCGTGAAAAATTTTCGTAAATTAAATCTTTGGTTTTTTACTGATAAATAGCAAACGTGGTTCTGGATGGTACTAAAAGGAAATAATTCTCATCAAGAGCCGCGATCTGAATAGTTAATGTTGAATCTAAAAACCGTATGAATTTATTTACTTTAATTTTATCAGGAAAATCTCATTAGTTCTGGGTCTTGGTATAATTTATATTTAATATTATATATTTAGAAATATTGCCATAGCACGGACTCTATATTCAGATCAAACTGCCGTGTGTTAGTTGAAAATAATAAAAAAAGGAAGTTCTGGAAAACGTTGGAAACCGTTTGCGAAAAGACCTAAGAACAAATTAGGCGACGCACGGCACACGCGTACGTCGCCTCCTCGCGGTTGGCCTGTAAAATATACTGACAACTAGTTCAACCTTCGAATTCGCCCTCAGTGTTGCAGAATTCCGATGATCAGAACCAGGTAAAACTAGTGAAACTAGTAGCCAACACCGAATATTATTGGGAATAATTAAGGTTCGGAAGAAAAAAATAATTTTACCAATCTATTTTCATTTGATAGTTAAGGGTTTTGTTTTAAAATAATCGTAAAAAAACAGTTTTCAATTTACCTGCTTCCAATGGCTTTCGGCTAGATTAGTCCAGTTTAATTAACATGAGCAGGTAACTTAAAATCAGATTACGTTTGTTAAATGCAACTGGGCCTCGTTGGAACAATCCATCATAATTATAAGTAGTCATGGATAATAATAATAATATAATAAAATTGATTGTGTCAATCAATCCTGTTATCAAACCATTAGTGTCCAGAATCTTCTTTTAAGCAATAAATGCCTGTAGTAGAAGACTCTGCTCCTCCACATTGTAAACAACGAGATAATTAACACAATAATTATTTTAAACTAAAATGGAATGGAAGTATGTTCATACTGTTATCGGAGTCCCAATGATGCAGTAGCATCACTAGGCCGCCATGGTGTGGGTCACCAATCCATGCTGCATTGTTACCACTCTTAGATTCTGCTTATGGTTTCTATAAGGCGGTGTAGAACCACTTTGGCAGGCCAATACATGAAAAAAATACCGTGTGACTAATTCCAATTATACTTCAAGGTTAACGTCATATAAATGAAGTTATATAATTTTTAGTTTTATAAATATTAGCAGAATTACAGAATTAAAAGTTATTTAAAAGTTAAAAGATACCAATTTAAACTTTGGTTGTTAAAAATTGAGTGAATTCTGAAAATAAAACAAGTCCTTGGTATATTTATGTAAGAAGGAGTTATCAATTGAATATCGACTTATGATTTTTAACCTTTACAGTAACGTACACGTAAATAGTGAAATATTACGAACTATTTTAATTTGTATACATATAAGGTAATAATAAATTACATAATACATAGAACAAAGATTTTTTTATGGAATTGGTGACAATAAGCAGATGTATCGCCTGATGGTAAGCGATTACCGCTGCTCATGGACACCCGCAACACCAGAGGCGTCACAAGTGCGTTGCCGGCCTTTGGGGAATGAGAGAGGGGTTGTGGTATGGGCCTCCGGTATCCTCACTCACTCGGTGAAACACAACGCAGGCGCTGTTTCGCACCGGTTTTCTGTGGTATCACTCCGGCCGAGCCGGACCATGCATGCCGAAGCGTGGCTGTCCCACGATTTAATAAAAATTCGTACTTATCACACTATATTTGTTCTAGGTGGGTATCAAACCTCTGGCTTTGCAGTCAATATCGTTTACCACTAGATTTACAGGCCCACTTATTTATGTTAAATGAAGTATTGTAGGAAGGGAAGCTTGTGGGTGTAGCCTTGGGGTTACTAGAAAAAAAAGTTGAAACACTCAATACTGATAAGTATTGAGAGTGTTTCCTGATCCCTCACATCTAATAAAAAAAAGGTAGATAACACACGGTCTTTGTTCTTATTGAAGCCAAAAATCTCAGCTACTTCAAGTAAACACTCACTCATTCAATAAACTACGTTATTTTTCGTTGGTATAGTACAAGTTGTCTTTTATATAGTTTAAAAACTATATAAAAGTCTGAAAGAATAACATTTCATAAGTGTGTACACACAAGACGTACTGAGAGAATGTTGTCGGGAGTTCGTATTCTTATAGTCAAGAATGTGGGTAAATAATTTCTAGGTAAATTCATGGTCAAATAATGAAGTAGGGAATGAGACACAAGTACTATTTTATTTTGTTTGTCACGTACTTTTATGGTGTTAAAAAGCTGCAATATAATTATAATTTAAAAGAATTTTTTATAAGTAAGTATTTTTTAAAAAAGTTGGAACGCTTTTGTCACTCCCACATATTTATAAAAAATGACTTCACTTTCTTATTCGTGCGTTATCTATCTCTTTTTACTGGATCTGAGCCTAATCCATAAAGTAATATAATTGAGGGAAATGAAATAAAACCTTTTCTAAATCGCATATTTATTACGAATGCGGTTGTACTCCGGCTATCCCCCAAGGGGTGAACCCTTTTAACAAGTATTAAAGCCAACAATATGTCCTTAATTGATACTATAATTAAATTTATATACACAAAATGAATTAAAACAGAATACAAGCTATCGCTGATGGGTATATACTAACAAATAACTGAAAAAATGTATCTACTATGTATATATTTAAATATTAAGTTTGTGTACGCTTCAATCACTTTAAAAGTTGCACCAATTCAGCTGAAATTTTTTCATGGTAGGTATATAATCGACATGAGCCACAGTTAGTTTTTAAATAATGTACTGACGAGGCCAACACAGTATTTATGCACTGCACACGATTGTAGATTGGCCTAACTTAATTCCTGAGAAATTACCCATTGGTGAATCTTTTACATTTTTACTACAACCTACAATTTTATTTTCTAATCTCACTGGCCATAAACAAAAACAATTTAATGATCAAAATAATATGAACACAAACAAAACATTTAGTAATTGAAATTCTTTGAACAATATCCCGTGGAATACGTAGAAATGATTGATATCGCCTTACATTTGTTTACGTAAATAAGCACTCTGCCATGTATTATGATAATTTGGGTTAAATTTACGCAGATATTCGTATAATTTACTTGAATCCGATTATTTCGAAGCTCATTCTGTAAGTACAGATTTGTTTAACAAAGTTAAGTAAGAAAGAATGTATTCTAAACTAATTTATAGCGGATTTTTTTTTGCTATAAACGTAAAATGGACGGCGTTCATCATCAAATTTGGTAACATTCTAAAAAAATCTGATTGCTAAGCACAAAGAACTGATGACTGCAGCTGCAAAGAATGCATGCTGCGATTAATGTATGTGAACGAAGCAAAAGAGGTGTATCAAGACTGCAGTCACTGAAGATCAATTGTACACGTCAATTCTTCAATAGCGTTTTATAAAATACTTTTAAATTATATTATAACCAAATATTACAATAAATGTATTGTTAAGTATGTAGGTTTTTACTCATTATTATTGGATTTTACTAATAAATATATCTGATACATTCTAGAATCAAAATCACTTGTAGGTACTTATTCCACAATTTTAATTATGTACACCTGACCTGTTTCGCCTGATCTAAAATATGTCTGAGTATGCATGAAAGCATAATTAGAAATCAAGAGTGGTGGTCACCATCCTCAATGCGAACACAGACAATGCAATATGGTGACCCACACTTCAACGGCCTAGTGAGATGCTTTTTGATGACCCACTTAAAAGACCCGGGATCGTGTTGGTAAACAGATGCGCCTGTTGTGTCTGTGACGAGCATTGTTGGCATTTCTGAGCTATCTTCTTATTACCAAATAGAATCGTACTTCCATAGCTTCCATAAAATTTGGTGACGAGTTCCATAAGAAATATTACTTAAAATTTCAAGAAACCAAGTTGTTTTGAACACATAAACTACGATAAAATTAAAGTATCGTGTAGCGTATCAATATAGGCTTTCAGACAGTGAGCTTGAGATACAAAACAAAAGAAAGAAGATCGATAACATATTTCTATGAGCAACAGAAGAATTAATGTAAAATTAATAGGTAACATGGGTACAACAATTGTGCAGTGCCAAAATGGACCCAATTCTGCATAGTTTCTGACAAAAATCTGAGTTGGTTAAATATAATTGATAATAAAACTCTTATTATTATTATATACAAAAAGATCTAAAGGATACGCCCTCACACCCATTATCTTTGCTTTTACTTTCAAATTCGACGAATAATAAAAATAAATGGTTCATTTTATAAAAAGCTTTAATAATATTAAATATTAGATTGATCGTTCTAAAATGTAATGGTCATTCATTTACTCCTTACTCGTGAGATGTAACTGATATATTATTTATAAAATTGACTGCCTCGGTGGCGCAGTGGTAGCGTATGCGACTGTTAAGCTTGAGGTCTCGGGTTCGATTCCCGGGTCGGACCAAATGTTTGTATGATCTGCAAATATTTGTTTCGGCGTTTGGGTGTTTTCTATGTATAATATGTATGTATTTACAAAAAAAAGGTATATAAGTATTTATATCAGTTGTCTAGTACCCATAACACAAGCTCTGCTTAGCTTGGGACTAGATGGCGTTGTGTGTTAGATGTCTGGAATATTGTCTGGAATATTTAAAATTATCATAATCCTAACGGGGATAAGTATCTGATTTCCAAAAAAACCTATTGTTAATAAGCCAGTTTCCTTTCCAAACAAAGAAATCTTTCCTCCTCAGAAATATGCAGGCTTCAAATCTCACTGGTAAAAACTGGTATGTGGGTAGTATTGAATTTAAATGAGTTCCCCGAATACTCGGCGAGTTTATGTTTTTTACTCTCTGTCGTGCTCAATGATGAAACACGTTTCTGAGAAAATTTGATTTATGACGATAGAAACATCAATCACCTTTAGCATTACTGCCTACACAACACCATTTATTGACAAATCTAGACTAATTTTATAAAGCTAAAGAGTTTGTTTGTTAATACTCGCTAATCTCAGGGACTACGGGTTCGATTTGAAATGATATTTCAGTGTTAATTAGCCCACTTATGGAGGAAGACTAAAAAGGAAGGCTTATATAATTTGAAACATAATTATTGTTTAATTATTGCTTAATTGTTGCTTAATTATTGCTGTTAACATTATTGAGGTTTGCGACCAAGCTATTGACGGACACCGGCTAAGTACAAAAGCTCTTTGTTACGACTACAGCATCCTAAAAAACATAAATATTTGACTTTTTTAAACGTAATTATCATTATATCAAAAATTACAAAAATTACAAAAATATACTTACTACCCCACTACTCCAAATCTGAGTTATGATCTGAATTTGTAGTTAAAAACTAGTGTAATTGTTAAGAACTTTCGACATAAAAACCATCTTATTATTCTTCATGTAACAGATAAAAAACTTTTTAACTACTTTACCTTCAATAAGTAGACCACCATAACATTACGTGACCCATTTAAACGTCCTCACTTGCTTACCATGAAGGTTTATAGCACAGATATCTAGTTCTCTATTCCGAGGTTTATGGTAAGTTTTATATTACCCCATTTCGAATGAAAATCACTAAAAATACTAGTTTACAATTCAACTTAATTGTTCAATGACAGAAATATGACAAGTACTTGGACATAAAGATTCGGTGAAAGATAGACATTGAGGAAGGAGGAGTCACCAAACGTGTCTCGTATTCACCTTGTAATTTTTTAACGGTTTTATCTAGGTTATCCTATTTTTACATTTTCTAAGAAGCACCCCAACCTTAATTGACCCAGGACTACATTGCCTTTTGAAAACATTTGTAGTCAAGAAGAGTTTTACTTTTGGGCTTAAGAAAATAATAAATAAATAATAATAAATAAATATTTCGGACATCTTACACAACGCCATCTAGTCCCAAGCTAAGCAGAGCTTGTGTTATGAGTATTATACAACTGATATGAATACATATATAGTTTTTTTTATAAATACATACATAGTAGGTATACATAGAAAACACCCAAACTCCGAAACAATTTGTAAATCACACAAACACTTGGTCTGACCCAGGATTTGAACCTGAGACCCCAAACACAGCAGTCTCAATCACTACCACTGCGCCACCGAGGCAGTCGGCAGCGTGGCGTCTCCTGTAATCCGGCAACTCAGAGGTCGCGAACGGTTCGGATCTCTTACATGTATGACACTATAAAATATTTCAACCAATCGCCGTCTCATAGGTCTCCCCCAAGGAGCGCCAAATATTCCAGTCGGTCCATCGTGTCGCCTGACTAGTCGCTCTCGTCTACGTTTTAAGTAGAAACAACATTGCAAAATTACTATTAACTCATACAGGTTTTAGGTTATTTACCGCTTCCCAAGCGCGTTGTCTACTTTGACTGGGTTCTAAGTTTAAAGTACTAGTAGTAATAATTACTAGTGTAATGTATTTACGGGTAATTCTTGTCACGTATTTGGTTAGGGAAGTAACCGTCGTAGTAAAGCATCAAGGTATTTGTGGGATTATTCGAATGTCTGTTAAGTTTTTCGTTGTCTCTCTTCAATTCGTACGTGGTAGAGTAATGCTCTAGCACGAATGGTCCAGCTTGACCGAAGTGATAGCACGGAGTCACAGAGGTATTTTTGAAGTGAAAACTTTAGGCGCGTTTTGGGTGAATAAAAATCATGAAATTAGGGTCATTGTCACCGATCGCTTTCCATGAGCTATATTTTTTTACTTCTGTTTATCGCGCATTTCATTTAAAGAGCAAAGAGGTTATTTTTTATTTTTTTTATTGTATAGATGGCAAACGAGCAGACGTATCGCCTGGTGGTAAGCGATTACCGCCGCCCATGGACACCCGCACCACCAGAGGCGTTACAAGTGTGTTGCCGGCCTTTTAGGAAGGAGTACGCTCTTTTATTGAAGGTTTGAAGGTTGTATTGGTCCGGGAATACCGCAGGCGGCAGCTCATTCCGCAGTTTTGTTGTGTGCGGCAGAAAATTTCGGGAAAATCGCACAGCTGTGGACTGCCAACCATCCATCATTTATCATCATATTTTAGAAATGTTTAGGTTCATTTCACAGTTGGTTTATAGTTTTGAGTTTTTACTTCTGTAGACGGTTCTCATGACTGATTTATGTTTGTTGTTATGTTTTAAAAGGCGCAGAGCAAATAAATGAAAAATATCTATTGGCTTTGGTGCTGATGTTTCTGTGTATAATAGTCTATTTTACATATTAAATACAGATAGTAATTATCACTATTTTCAAGTAACAGTTACTATTTCTCAAATTGTATCCTGATAATCCTCAAGAGCGTAAAAACCATTTACTTAAGGTTCAAAGCCACTATTTGTCTACGTAATGTATTTACAATGAGTTCATTGCTATCGAAAAACTTTCCTTTATAGAGTTCAACGCGATCATTTTTAATCTCGCCTACTAATTCTGTAAACTAATTTGTAAACCGTCGTAGTGTTATGTAGAGGCACTAATGTTTTAAGAACTCTACGTTATGATAGAAAGTGTAACGCATTAATACTGTTTAGTCATGTACGTGGGCTTTTATTAATTGTAAGTTCCTTATTACAAAATGCTTCATGTAGAGACTATAGAGAGTTTGTTCTTAGAATACTTTGATATAATAGTATCCGTAATGTGATGAATTAAGAACATAGAGAGTCACTCCCCATATTCATCTCTTGGGTGTCGTAAGGGGCGACTAAGGAAGCAAACTTACCAGGACAAAATTTCTGCAAAGAGAAGAAAAACTTGGAATAAATTTCTATACTAACCCGTCTGGCCAGCGTTGTGTGGCGACCTCCACATACAGCGCCATCTACCGAAGACACACTGAACTACGAGGTAACTACACGGAGTAACTATTAATCCTGAATCGCGCAATAGATGTTCTCGCGCCGATTATCATATATACAACATCCCAACGTCAACTGTTGGGCAGTGGCCCGCCGGGCATGATCACTTCGCCTGGTCGGAGGATCCTCCCTTTGTGTTGGAGGGACATGATACCCGTTCCTCCACAGTGGTATAGTAGGCCTAAATCTCGTTTCTAAGGACGGACCTTGGACCGTTCTAAGGGCGGACCGACAGATTAAGTATATATAGTTTACCGTGGGAGAGCCACGCTTCGCCATGAATGAACCGGCTCGACCGGAGTAATACTACGGCCTCACAGAAAACTAGTGTGAAATAGCGCCGGCAACGCACTTGTGACGTCGCTGGTGTTGCGGGTGTCCTGTCCATGGGCGGCGGTAATCGCTTACCATCAGGCGATACGTATGCTCGTTAAACTCAAACTCAAACTTAAAATCTATTGATGTAATAATGACGTGTAATAAGTATTCTGAAAGAGTTAGAGAATGACAACTTTCTTAGATATTTTTTTGTCTTTGTTTTTCGTTGACTTAGATGTTAAACTCAAATCGTACCTGAATGTGTTTATATTTTTGTCTGATGTTGAAGTTTATCAAAGGTAGGTTACAGGTTTCAACTAAAACTGCCAGATTTATTGATAAAAATATAATAAAAAATTTGGAATACTAAAAACACATATATTTTTTACATAAACATTATACAGTAGATGAATTACTTTAAAATATATAAAACTAGCTGAACCCCGCGGTGTTACCCGCGGTTATTGTCGTATCGTGGGTAACGCCGCGGGGCGAAGCTAGTCTAAAAAATGTAAGCCTAAGTTACTCCTTGTACCATCAGCTACCTACCAGTGAAAGTCCCGTCAAAATCGGTTCAGTCGTTCCGGAGATTAACCAGAACAAAAAGACAGACAGACGGACGGACAGACAAACAAAAATTGAAAATAAAATATTTTAGTACAAGTATCGTGTAAACATACATATGCATTTAGTAAAAAGCGGTTATTTTAACATTACAAACATACACTCCAATTTAATTTATCTGTGTAGATTATACAAAGAAATGTCTATATAACAAAGTTTCGGTGTAAAGCTGATTATTTAAAATTATGTAAATACCTATACGAATGCATTAAAAAAACACAGGAAAAACAATATGTAGGTATTTGGGTTCTGTACTTTCACATAACCTTTAATAATAAATGAATTAGTTCAACTAATTTAAACTTTGATCACGTAAACTATTACGATTATATATTTAATTCACGTTTCATGACGGTTTTCCTCATTGCAATGATTGTAATACTAAAAACAGGAAAATTTTAAAGTTTATTCGTGGGACTTTTACTATTCATGGAAGTACAGTACCATATCTCAATACAACCTAACCCCCTAGCCAACTTGACATACTATAAACGTGAACGGTAATAGAAAACTAACAAATGTATAGGAATAACGACTCGCCATGCTTAGTCAAAACAAAATATCAGTCAAAAATACAAGAGAACGATTAACGATTGTAAATGGAGAATCGACACGAAATACTTGCGATTTGTCCTGCATAATAAAGCTTGAGGTGCCTTTAATTTTGAGGTACCAGCAGGCATCATTCTTTAGTCATCCTATTTCTGGGAAAATAAGGCTCATTGACTTCCTTGACTGACACTTGAATGTCTCGGTGGCACAGTGGTAGTTAATGCAACTGCTGTGCTTGAGGGCTCGGGTTCAAATCCTGGGTGGGACCAAATGTTTTTGTGATCTACAACCCAAACTCCGAAACAAATATCTGCATATAAAAAAAACTCCAGGACGGACGACCTGGTTAAGATCGCGGGGACTCGTTGGATGCGGGCCGCTACCGACCGGTCAATATGGAAGTCAATAGGGGAGGCCTATGTTCAGGAGTGGACTTCTTGTGGCTGAGATGATGATGATGATGATGATAAACTTTTGGTCCGACCCGGGAATCGAACCCGAGACCTCAAGCTTAGCAGTCGCATACGCTACCACTACGCCACCGAGGCATCTTTGGCAATCGTTATGTGGAAGTCAGGGATCTCAATTACACTGACAACGAGTTCATTCTTCGAATTCAGTTCATCCTCACGGTTGCGTAGTTCGGATTCCCTGTAGCTTCGTGGAAAATTTGATATTCAGGTAAAACCGATAGAAATAGTAGCCGACCCCAAATAATCTTAGGAATAATTTAAGCCAGGAAGTAGATATATTATATTTCAGTTATATTATCAAAATGTTTACTAAACAGCTGTAGAACGAACTGTGATCATAGACACGGAAAATAGTGTTTACACTTGAGGGCAAAGATGTAAGTATGCACTCTGATCTTTCATTCGAAGTTTATTGGATATTATGATATTTATTAGCTAATATAATATTGTATAATATATATTTCAAAGATTATATGTCACGCTATGCAGTCGTAGGTCAGATGATCCAGTGTGGAAATCTAAACACTATCGACATATATTATAGTTGAATTACTTCCATTGGCATTCTACCTCTGTGCTCTAGTCAAGAAACTTTTGGCTCAAAAACTGGCGTACTTCTCACGCTGAAGACGAAGATCTCCATAGTCGACGGTAATCATTTACCAAGAAGTAACAGATTTGCTGTTTCGCTACTTGTGTAAAAACAATTTTCATAAATATTTAAGATACTAATAATTATAATTGACATTAACGAATTTTTACGAATGAATCTTCAAATATAACAATTACCTATATTTATAGCGTCTTAAATAGTACAAAATCGATTCCCCTATCTGTTCGGTTAGATCTTTTATACTACTCAACGGATTTTCAAAGCAGTTTCAAGCATTAGATAGCTTTATTCAAGAGGCAGGTTTAAATGTCAAATAGATGCATATTTATAATTGTAAAGATGCCTCTGGTTGAAGATGGTCGGGTTGTTAGTTACTAATAAAATTATAAAAAGTGTGTAAGTTCTCTAGCGCAAAATATTAATAAATAGTATATAAATCCAAAGATCGGACTAAGTGTTGTTTATTTCAGCATAATACTAATCAGTGAGTATGTTACATTACGTAGATGCTATGCGGACATATTTGGTATGTAATGTTTACTAACAAACCATGTTACAGAAACCAACAAAGGTTCCTGATAACCCGACCAGAGGTTGACAAACATAGAAGCAATTTGTTTAGACTTAGATATATAGATACAATAACATTAATGGACTGCCTCGATGGCAGTGGTAGCGTAAGTGCTTGAGGTCTCTGGTTCGATTCCCGGGTCGGACCAAATGTTTATATGATCTACATTTTTTTTCGGTTTGGATCTACATTGATTTGTTTCGGAGTTTGGGTGTTTTCTATATGTAATTTACAAATATATTTATACGAGTATCTATACTAATATTCTATGTTTAAATGTTTACTGTAGTGGTGTACAATAAAGTTTATAAATAAAAATAAATAAATAATATTATAAAGCTAAAGAGTGGAAGTGTTGGATAGTCCATTTATCGAGGAAGGCTATAGGCTATATATCATCACGCTAATACTAATAGGAGCGGAGCACCGATGAAGAATGTTTCAAAAACGGGGGAAAATTTTCATGCTACTGCCATCAGAAAACGCAAACGAGGGTGCGTGGGTCAGCTAGTGTATTTACATATATTAGTTGTCAAGTACTCATAATACACGATCTGCTTAGTGTGGGGCTAGATGGCGTTGAGCGCAAAAAAAAATTGTGCTTGAGGGTATGCGTAAGCTTCAATATTTTTAATTATCTACATATATAGTAAATAGCCATTTTGATCACATATCAAATAATCATACTTGACCTGGCATATCGAAAAAAGGTATACCATTGAGAACGTATAATATTTATAGTTTAAATTATTTATTCTTTTTTTTTAATATTTTTATGAATCAGGTATTTGATGATTAGATTTTATCCCGAAAAACGTACCGGTAGTAAATAAGGTAACTCCTAGGTATAAATTTTAAACAAAATACAAATTAAATTAAATATGTTATTTGTTATATTTTTATTATGATAACATAAATTCGTAATTTGTTGGTAAAGATTCTAAGTTTAATTTAGTACAATTATGTGAAGGTTAGTTCTATAAATATTCGACAGATGTCGTTGACTAACTTTTAATTGAACTTTTATTTTCTTTGCAAAGGTCGGCTAAAAATCGTCACAGTTTCTACAAATTCTTGACTACGCCTGTAAGAACTTATTGGCACTTTGCTATCGAGTATTATTTGAGAAATATCGTTGATAGGAATATATTATGCAATAGGAAAAATAAGGAGCGATAGAAAATAAATAGAAAGCAAAGGTTATAATTACGACATTTTGAAATATTAACAAATAGACCGTTTAAATATCTGATCTAATACATTTTCGCTATCTTAGTGGTATTTAAAAATAAATTATTGTAAAACTAAATACAAATTTTAAAAATTAAATAATGTACTAAATTTACAAGTAACATTGTCGTTATATATAAACTATACATATTTATAAGTTTTGTGAATGTATCACTTTTATCTTGACCTTGATGAATGAATTTACAAGTTTATTAAATAGCCCTTTAAAAATTATTCTGTTTATTTAAAAAAGTATTTCGACCGTGACAGGACTCGAACCTGCAATCTTCGGATCCGAAGTCCGACGCCTTATCCATTAGGCCACACGGTCCACACGTATTAATACAAAATAGGTCATCAGTACACTCGAGACAAGCCTCCCGCATATTACGTCACATCTGACATCACAAGGTCATTCACCTTGCTCAGTCTTTGTTCAGTTTTCCGATTATTTCGTTTTCATTCGCTTCGCGTGTTGTGATTGTGTACGTAATACTAATTGTCGTGTGTTCAAGGTTATGTAGCTCTGCTTACGAGAGATGTTGATAACATGCTATGTTTTATCTCTAGTAGGAAAACACGGAATTAGCATAATTTAATGTTGTTTGTCAACATAATCGTTACATCTCTAGAAAACATGAAACAAATGTAACTAAAACACACAAATTATGATTAAAATTAAAACCAACTCGATATAGCCTAACACACTGCGGTCTGTCATATTCTGCTTGTATTAATAAGAAATCTATACAAATAAATAAAATTGGAGTGTCTTTTTGTAATATTAAAATAACCGCTTTCTACTACATGCATATGAATGTATATACGGTACACATACCAAAATATATATTTTTAAAATTTTTGTCTGTCTGTCTGTTCGTTCCGGCTAATTTCTGGAACGGCTGGACCGATTTGGACGGGACTTTCACTGGTAGGTAGCTGATGGTACAAGGAGTAACTTAGGCTTACATTTTTTAAACAAGCTTCGCCCCGCGGCGTTACCCACGATACGACAATAACCGCGGGTAACACCGCGAGGTTCAGCTAGTGTTAAATAAAAATGAAGTAAAATAAAAATTAATATAGTTTTATAAAACTAAAAACACACTTAAGTCGGCTACAAGCTAATAAATACGCCACACCTTTGAAGTGGTTTGTAAATCGTGAGAAAATTTTAACCTAATTGGTGCAAAACTTTTTGAATATTTTGTGTTGAAGAATTTGTGTGTGTGTAAATAGCTAAAACATTATCAGTCGTATTATATCATCGTGCGATGCTAATATGAATGAGAGTCTTATCAATTACAGCAAATGCATATCTTACTCTTTTACAATGTAAGTTGTTAAGACCAATAGCATCAGCTATCAGTGCATTGCTACACAAATATATATGATACAAGTACCATAAAACCATTGAAACAAAAAACTTTAATATACTAGCCAAATAGACCTATTGCCAATTGTAAACTATCATAAGAACATTTTAGGCCAATTGGACATCAAAAAATGGTTCTAATTGAGTTTACAAGACTCGAGCTTAACATCTTAAAACAAATAAAAACAATACAATCATTGGAATAACATTTTTAGTTTTAAAAAATAACACAATAAAATGTTTACCTTAGGCAGCTATGTTATGTGTTAGTCCAAATAGAAGTAATTGGATCTCGTCCTCTATTAGACGTAGGCTTTAGGTTCCAATGTGAAATGCTTTCTATTTCGTGTCATATAAACTTAAGATTCCGGTTGTCATGACATCTATGGCAATCGTTATTGAGAAGTCAATGCCCTGAAATATATTGACAACTAGTTCAATCTTCGAATTTATTTAAACCAGAGTTGAGGTCTAATGCTAGTCGCTCCGTGGAAAATTTGATAATCAGGTAAAGCTAGTTGAACTAGTAGTAGTTTGGGGTCCTAAATAATCTTGGGAATAATAAAGGCTAAGAAAAATAAGAGATACATATATATATATATGGTCATAGTTATGCACTGGTAGGGCAAAACATCCAACGGCAAGATTATGTAGCCACAACGTTGTCTTGGCAGTCCCCAACCCGCACTTGGTCAGCGTGGCCGTATGGCCTTAACCCTCTCCTGAGAGGAGACCCGAGCCCAGCAGTGATCGTTATGGGTTGCTGATGATGATGATGATGAAAGGATATTTTCAATTTTTAAGCTGATACAAAGTAAAGTACCTACTATCATAGAAGTAAATTTACATAACATTAATAAACTTTTGAGATTTTAAGCACAAATTTTTCCGTGGGAGAGCCACGCTTCAGCATGAATGGGCCGGCTCGACCGGAGCGATACCACGGCCTCACAGAAAACCGGTGTGAAATAGCGCTTGCGCTGTGTTTCACCGAGTGAGTGAGGATACCGGAGGCCCATACCCCAACCCCTCCCCCATTCCCTCTCTCCATTTCCCAAAGGTCGGCAACGCACTTGTGACGCTTTTGGTATTGCGGGTGTCCATGGGCGGCGGTAATCGCTTACCATCAGGTGATGCGTCTGCTCGTTTGCCCCCTATTCAACAAAAAAAAAAAACCTCATTTCTTATTTTATTTTATAGATTTGCATATTTTGTGCCGCAATGCTTAGTTTTAATCAATATAGCGCCAACGAGAGTCTCAAAACCTCAAAAGGCGCTTTTGCTATCTAGTCTATCTCCCTTAGTCACTCTTTTGTTGGTAGTAGGTTGTAGATATTGTGTCATAACACTGTTGCTAATAAACTGGCCACATGCAAACGCAGGAATTTAAATCATCTCATGGGAAATGTTGGTCATTATTAACTTGTGTAATAGACTACAAACTTCTTTTTAACGCAAACTTCATGCTGCAAAGTTATATAATAATTTCAATTGTATGGTAAACGCTGTATATCTCTTGTTTAACATATTAATGTTTGAGTCACACGGTATTTTCCTTCGCTAAGCACGCCATAAGTGATTACATAATAAAACAAGGATATGTTACGTATTATCAACTGCCACGGTGGTGCAGTGGTAGCGTATGTGACTGCTGAGCTTGAGGTCTCGGGTACGATTCCCGGATAGGACCAAATGTTTGTATGATTTGTAAATATTTTTTTCGGAGTTTGGGTGTTTTCTATGTGTAATATGAATACATTTAGAAAAGTAAATATGTATTTATATCAGTACCATAGTATTGAGTCAGCCTGTCCATACAGGCGGCATACGAGCAAGAGCCATCATGTTATCTAACCGGTATAAGTCAAGATTAACGACCCGAACACTCACGAGCTTGACACTACCGCCAGCAGGACATTTGGGTAGGCCGGGGAAACACTCAAAACCACCAGGAAGATACTAAATATGAACTTATATTACAAGCCTGGACAATACTCACATTTACATATACAAAAGAATTCAGTCCGCAAAAGAAATTGAAAAAGAACATACCATTACAAATACAATATATTAAAAATGTCTATCACTTTCACACAAAACACGTATTTAAACACTGGAGTGAGCCTCATCAATCCCAAGCAAATTTGTCATCTAAATACTCCAAAACTGTGTAATAAGCCTTTTCACCTAGTTTTGTTTTACTAAGGTCTAACATTTACTAATACTTAATTCTTGTTTGAGGTAATTAATTGGTTAAAAAGTTATTGTGATTAAATTAATTGCAATTGATTTAGTCGCAATGAAACATTTAATAGCGTATTACAATTAAAACTAACAAATAACTTTTTGGGGAATTTTGTTGAGAACGATGGTCTCAATAAGTCCTGGAAGTTTAACGTTCAATTAGTCCTTTACACCCTTTATAAGTAGTTAGACCTATACTTGCTACCTTACATATTTTCTATGCCATAGACTTGGCCAAACAAAATGTGTTTACTACCGTAAATGTCGTAAATATATTTGACTTGGCGAATCCACACACGCAAGTGAACAATAATAGTAAAAAAATTAATTGTTAATTTAATTTTTTTTTTCGTAAAATAACTGACAATTGATCAATTGTTAACTGTATTAAACCACGAATAACAACTAATTAATTGTTAGTTGTATTTTTCACAATTACATTTGATCAATTGTTAATCATCAATTGTTAATTCAACTAAAATTTGCTCAACACTGTTTGAGGTATGAAATAATTCTGCATTCTTAAATTACTACTTACTTACTACCTCTTAAAATGTGTATAATTGCGTTTTCCTAAGAACTCTAGTAACGTGAACCCAACTCCATTTAAACAAAGTAGTTTCTGACTTTTAATTTGGTCGTTATTTGTTTACAAATAAATCCATTACAAATTTACTGTTCACGTTTAAATTAAGTTGACTTCTTATCGATCTTATCTTATAAACGACTTCTTGGTTAGATAACGTCTAAAAACCCATCGCTCCATTTACCTCAATGGCACAGGTATTTCCCCAATCAACTCTTGTAGCAACTAAACAGAAATACGCCATCAAGTTATAACTTAGTCATAGATTAGGTTACACAATTTTGCTTATGAGGGCACTTGGGAACTCACAATGTAAATCAGTAGAATATTGATGTTATGTGACATTAGTACCTAATTAGAAAGTCCAAACATTCATATTCGTTATAGCAATTTTCATAAATTATATTTAAAGAGTTGGGGAACTGAATAGAAAATAGAAGTAAAATATTCCTATGTCTTCCTTTGGTGAGTACTCTTTATTTTCTTCTTTCATACGCCTCTCTAGCTTTGGCTGAATTGTTTTCTCAACATCATGACTCCTTTTCTCAATTTTGTACCTTTGTGTTATGTTCAACGTTACCTCTTCAACAAACATTTCCATTCTACATTCGACTTTCGTGTAGAATATAATATTATTCATACGACAGTCTTCCCTAGCGTGAATATTGAAGTGTATACCGAAGCAAATACTCGTATATAGCGATTATGTAATTTATACTCTCGATTGTTGGCACTTGTCGAAATATATTCTATAATTATACTAACTTGTACTTATTCCAGTATTTTAATTCACTTTACCCTTTGTTAATGCCAGGCTTCTGTACCTGAACCAGTGAGTAACCCTTGATAATGCCATATGGTGAAACCATCATCAGGATTACAGTCAAATAAAATAGTGAAATAAGTACAACTGGGCTTAGTTCTAAAATGAAGCGATTACTTGCATTAATTTTCTTCAAAGGTTTGTTTTTTAGTTTTCTATGATAGGTTTTGCCATAATTGTATCGTGTCCTTATAACATAAGATTACAAACTTAGAAGAAAAAGTAAGCCCGACAAATAGCCTTAAAGCAAGAACTAAGATTAATTACATAAGCATGTAATTTTGACTATAACTTAAAAACTGTTATTAAAGAATTTTTTTTCACTACAAAAAAAGTGTTTACCTGAACACTGGATGGCAAAAACATGTATAGACGGAGATCCTAACGGTCTAAGTCGCAAAAACCTTTGACATGAGGATGGAAATTTGAAAGGATAAATAATTACATTCCGAACTAACTTTTCCCTATGGATTTGTCGCTCATACGCTAGTTATGACCAGCGTTGCCAGATTTTTGTAGTGAAATCGAGATTTCGAGACTTTTTTGTGAAAATACGACATTTTTTGGTCGAAAGCGTGACATAGTAAAAAAAACGTATCAACGTACCGCATCTAATCTGAAAGCACGACATGAGTAAGAGTGATCAAAAAAGGGTGGGGTTGGAGCCCCCGGTATCCTCACTCACGCGGTGAAATACAGCGCAAGCACTATTTCACACTGGTTTTCTGTGAGGCCGTGGTATCACTCAGGTCGAGCCAGCCCATTCTTACCAAAGCGTGGCTCTCCCACGAAAATGTAAGTATTTTTTATTTTTCAACCGTTTAGAATAAAACAGACAATAAATGTCATAAAGTCAAATGCAACTTACCACAATCCACATCCAAAGTATCTAAGTTCCCCACCCACATCTGTTAAGAAACTTCTGAGTTTGAAAGACACAAACACACAGACAAAAATTATGAAAATTGATATTTTGTTTGTGTTACTTTAATAAAGACCTCCTTCATTAGTTTTTCCTTAATATTATAATATATAGAAATCAACTTCTTACAATTCCATTATATGTAAAGAGCCATAACACACAGACACAAAAAAGTATTTTTAGAAAATGATAGATCATTGGTAAATCCAGAAACTATTTATTGCCACTCATCAATAACAGGATGTAAATTATCATAGATTAAAAATAGATAAATGGAGGGTCAGACGCCGCTTAATACTCGTAACATGACATATGACCTTGCTATATTTAGCTTCGAGTATTTTCTATTTGTCAATAGTATTAATGTTAATCCATATCTCCGTAGCTATATCGGAATCCGAATTATTGGACTATATTAGAATCCGCTGCTTCGATTTCAATGAAATTCGGCATGGAGATACTTTAAATCTTGAGGAAGGAGATTGGCTACTCTTTGCTGCGATACCCGACAAATAATAGAGCGCAGCCGCGTACAAAAGCTGGAAGTTGGAAGAAAAATTCACTATCACGGCGTTTATACAAAAGTCAAATAAATACTTTTAGTTAAAATTATCCTATATTAGATAACGATTAATATATTGTCACTTATATACTGCTTCTTTCCTTCTTTTTTTCATTTTTATTGCGATAACCGATATACATGTGGACAGTGCTGCGGACAAAAGCTAGTAATATATAATTATGTTAATTTTTAATCAATAATATCGAAGATGTGTGGGGTCTTTCAATGGAAACACCACAAATTTCTTGCTCATGCGTCCCTAAGGAGCCGGAGATCCGAGGAGATTTTCCATCCCGTCATGACTTTTGATTGCGTTGATGTTAATCTATATTGCATTAAATATCATAAAATTGTAAAAGTTCAATATCTGTACATTACAAAAGAAAACGTTTTCAGAATTTTTGTCTATTTATCTACGTGTTTGTGCGCGCTAATCTCAGGAGTGGTTTGACCGATTTGGATGATATTTTCTCTTCTATATTGTCGTAAACATCACTTTACATTTTGTGCCTGCTTTATTCCGATTGGTTGACAAATTAAAAAATTCTACCTGTCATTTAAGAAAATTATGTGATGGAACTACATGCAACAGCTGGTTTTATAATAAAGAAAGAAAGAAAAGAAAGAAAAAAAGTATTTATTTTAACGACATTGCAACACGACAGAAAATTAAATGAAATGGTACATAAAACAGTATTGAAACATTATCTTAAAGCATAGTTAAGTACTTAAAATAACAGTAATCAATGTTATAACAATTTATATATATCTTTACACATATACTGATGCAAAGTTGCGTCGCAGTGCACATTAAAAACAGATGCTGCTCAGCCTAATGCTGCATCATAAACAGATACAGCGCTGATTTTCAGCAACACCTTGATGGTGATTCGTGTGTCCAGAATAGAAGAACCAAAATGAAGATTTGTGTTTCGAAACAAATTTAGTATACAGTACGAATGTTTTAAATAATTGCAGACCACGGGATAATTGCAGAATATCGTTTACAATGTCCATTAATTACAATTCAAATACCAATTTCAATTAGGAATACATCTGTTGATCCAATAAAAACGCTTTTAAATTTGTCTTAAATGTTTGGGTTGTTTTAAATTTTCGCATAGGTGGAGGCAAGTCATTCCAACATTTTGTTGCCGCGAACTTAAAGCTACCTCTAAACGCTGTTGTGCGATGAGTAGGCACATTCAAGGTATGGACTGACGACCTAACAGGATAACAATAACTATCTTGCAGCCAAAACAATTTATCGAACAGATATTTAGGCTTCTGGCTCCTTACTATTCCAAATAGCATGGTAGCGAAGTGTAACTTTCTTCTAGATGCCATATTGAGAAGTTTATTTTTATTTATAAATGGCGTAACATGGTTCCAACGCGGTATGTCGAAACAGAAACGAGCACACGCATTTTGAATCCGCTGCAGTAACCTTTCCGAACGCTTAAGTAGGCATGGTCCATACACCACGTCACCATAATTGAGTTTTGATAACACTAGTGAATCAACCAGGTTCTTACGCAGGTCAGTGGTGAGAAACTGACGTATTCTGTACAAAATTTTTAAACGGTAAAAACAATTACTCAATATATTATTAACGTGAGATTCAAATTGTAGCTTCGGATCCATGGTTAATCCTAGGTTACGAACCTCGAAAACTCTGCTTATTAGATTTCCCTCAATGATGATCTGAGGGTTTGCAGCTGTAATCCTATCTATTTGACTCTCACTGCCCAAAACCATGTACTTGGACTTTAGAGGATTCAAAACTAACGCGTTCCTCCGGGCCCATGCAAATATTCTGTCCAGGTCCTCATTTATTGCTCTTACAGCTGTTAAAGTTGTATCAGGTGTGGGATCGAAAGAAGCGTAAATTTGTATGTCATCAGCATACATGTGGTATTTACAAAATTTAATGCAATTTGTTACATCACCACTGTACAGAATAAACAAAAGAGGGCCCAAAATAGATCCTTGAGGCACCCCCCTCGTCACGGGACGAAGGGAAGAAAATATCTTGCCACCATCATCTCCAGTAATCTCGACAAGTTGCGCTCTATTGGACAGATAACTTTCAAACCATTTCACCGTCTCAACATCAAAGCCATAGTAGGAAAGCTTGGAAAGCAATAGTGATATATTAATGCAATCAAATGCACGGGAAAAGTCCAATAGGGTTAACAACGTGCCATTCCCCCTGTCACGCGCCTCCAAAATATTATCAACAACATCCAACAAGGCAGTGGAAGTGCTACGTTGCTTACGGAACCCTGACTGAAGTTCCGGCAGCAAATTATTAGTTTCCAGGTATTCGCATACTTGTATGTAAACAACTCTCTCCAAAATCTTAGACATACATGGCAGGATGCTAATAGGACGCAGGTCCTTAACATCCTGCGGATTAGAGCATTTTGGTATTGGTCGAACTACAGCCAGCCGCCACAAGTGCGGAAAGGTATGACTTTCAATAGAATTGTTTATAATCATCGTAATGGTCTTTAGTGACTGAGGCATACTGAGAGTCAACATATCAAGTGATATCCGATCCACGCCTTGAGCTCTAGATTTTAATTGTTTTAGTATTTTGAGTATACATAGCTCATTCACCGCTTTCAACGAAAAACTGGCGTCACAGTGTCTATGAAATTCATAGTAAGTGAGATCTGAAATACTTATTTCACAATGACCAGGCACCTGGAGAAATTCATCATTAATGTTATTTGGATCATTAAAGTAGCTAGGTAGGTGAGTGTTTTTAGGAGGTAGTATTTCAGATTTAAGATTGGCCCAGAGACCCTTAGGGTCGTTCATTTTATTGTTTATATTTTGCGTAAAATACGCTTTTTTTTCATTGTACATAGCGGTTGATGTTAGCCTTTTCAGTTCTTTATAATACAATTTGTGTGACTCAAGCTTAGTACTACGATACTTAGCATGAGCTTTACCTCTCAACCTGACCATTAACCGAATATTGTCAGTGATCCATGGCGTAGGACGTGTTTTGATCACACTTCTTTTTAGAGGTGCGTGAACATCAAATAATTGTGTTATATAAAAGTTAAAAGCCTGTACCATCTCGTTGACATCACTCATGCTTGACAATAGGTTCCATGGTATGGAGTCCAAGTCAGTGGTGAAATAGTCCATAACGATGTGTTTTAGGGGACGGTAAACTAAATGTCGTGACGGAATCTTTGCCATTTTTAAGAGGATCTCGCAAGTAAGGAATGCGTGATGGCCAAGTTCACTGATGTGAGTCACTGATGCATTTCGAGTACGTGCATCGGTGCAAATTACATCGATAAGGGTTTGGCTAGAATGTGTAAAGTGAGTGGGGGAATCTATAATTTGATTCAATTTAAAGTGTTTGAGAAATTCGTGAAACTTTTTTGTTGCAGTGTTGACATTGTCCTGTAAATTAATATTCATATCACCCATAATTATAATATAATCATGATGAGGAAAAGAACTAATACTATCCGAAATAGCATCAAAGAACGTGTCCACACTTAGCCAGGGTGGCCGATAAGCAGTACCAATTACAATTTTTTTTTTATTAACACTTAAGGTCAACCACATCTGCTCGACCTGCAGGTGAGTTGGGAGAGTTAATGCACGCACGCCGATGCCAGTCCTGATGTAGAAGCCGACGCCACCACCACGGCCGCCACGTATGTTAGCAGGCCTTGGCATATGTCGCAGTCGATAGCCAGGCACTGCAGGCGCTCGACCTTCCTGCCCCGGCCGCAACCACGTTTCATTAATTGCCATAACATCGACCGAATGGCTGGTCATGGCCATTATAAATTCATCATGATTCGTAGAGAGAGACCCTGCATTATGAAATCCAACTTTTAAATACTTAGTAGCCATCGATATATAAGTGTAAAGTTTACGAACAAATAAAGCACTATTATATGACTGTAACTGCAAACAAAAATAGAGAAAATCATAGAACTTGCCTTCACTACTATGCGGGAATGTGGGATGAGTCCATAACAAATAAAATATAAAACACATGTAAACACTAAAATAGTAGTATAATTAACACCGCGACGCAACCCAACAGCAATATTAGTACCGGGTCTATGCATAGAGTACTGGTACATAGGTAATAAAATAAATTGTATATTGTCGACACACATTTCAAAATAAAAAAAAAACAAAATAACAATAAAAAAACAAGTAAACCCAACAGCCAAGTGCCAACCTAATACTAGCCAAAAACTCGTTTTATATCGCGTTCAGACCGTAAGAATACAGCAGACTGACCGCTCTCTTTTCGAGCCATGATTTTACCATCTTTAGTCCAAACATACCGCCACTTCATGCGGTTCCCGGCCTCCCGCGCCTTATAGAAAAGTTGACGATTTACTCGCGTCAGTCTTTCGTTGATGTATATTCGCTGGGTGGCCGCTGCCCCCTCCACCTCTAAATCAGCCGCCGTGAGTACACGTCTTACACGAGTGGCGCGCAGGACAGCATCCCTGACAGAACGTCTCGTGTATCGGACCGCTATGGTACGAGGCCGCTGCGCGCTGCCGCCAGTGCCGCTATCATCAGTTCTATTACGGCGCACTGGGCCCACCCGCTCCACGAACATGACATCCCGGTCATCGACCTGCAAGCCCAGTTTAGCATGCAATACGCCCAAAATATGGTGTGTGTTTTCGCTTTTATGCTCAGACACCCCCACAATTTCGACATCATTTAGGAGACTGTCCTGATCGCGTTCGTTTAACTGTCGCTGCAGATCCTCGATAATGTTTTGCGTGTCTGAGTTGAGAATAAACTCACTCTTATCTTCGAGTCGCGTTTCAAGCAGATTAACCCTGCATTCAAGGTCATCCACCCTGCCATTACATGACTGTATTGCTTGTTTAAACTCACCCACATCGGCACGAAGCTCCTGCAGCTCAGACCTAAGTGCGTTGAGTTCACTGCGAAATAGTCGCAACTCAGTGGCCACATCAGTTTCCTTAGCGTCTCTTTCCGCGAGACCAACCGTAGGGGATCGTGATGAGTCGGATGAGCAGGCCTGGCACAACCACAATGGAGATGCCCTGCCCGATGGAGCACTCGTTGCACAGGATCGATGTATTGCCACAGAACACCCCGCACATCTAATACGGTCATTTACTGAGAGGTATTTGGTACATGTAGAACACTTAGGCATGTTTTGAACTTTAATACAATTACACACTTACAATTGTATAAAATTACACAACACCGATAACACGTTTTGACTGTCCCTTGCAAGAACGAACCACGGCTCACTGAACGTTTACTTTTGAACGTCCCGCTCCGCACGCTAACTGCGAGTTGCGGTAGGTCAGGACCGGCGAACGTTATTTAAAAACTCTTAAACTTATTATAGTTGTAACTTTCGAACCACTTTGGATTATGTAAAACAGTTTCCACCACTAGAAAGGTCGACACTTCTACTCTAATAAAACTATAAGTACAATATGAAATAACAAATGTTAACACTATTTGACAATATTAATAGGGAGCAAATTGAAACACGTCTTATCAGTAAGTACCCACACAGCGTCTTATATTGGCCATAGCGTGAAAATTTTCCCACGTTTTTGAAACACTTTTCATTGGTGCTCTGCTCCTATTGATCGTAGCGTGATGATATATAGCCTATAGCCTTCCTCGATAAATGGACTATCCAACACTGAAAGAATTTTCATATCGGACCAGCGGATCCTGAGATTAGCGCCTTCAAACAAACTCTTCAGCTTTATTAATAGTATAGATTTTTGCCTTATAATTAGTCTATATCATAAAACTACGATCGAGAACATAATTGTGCCGTGATTAAGTAACTAACATTAACCCTTTTGATTATTAACAATATAATACAGTTTGATCCCATCTTAGTCGTAAAATTAATGCAATACTAGATTAAATACCAATTATACAAATATAGTACAAATTTGAATACTCATTATGTCACGATAAAATATTAATAATGCAAATTAATGGCTGTCATTATCTTATGCCGCACAAGCCGGTCTGTACCTCCCAAGGCTTGCTGATAACCCGAGATTTTCCGGTCACAGTAATATTCCTACAATCATAATGTAAGTTTATAAGTAAGTATATATACTTTGGTGATTCCTCTGATCCATAAATTCTAATACAACTATTCTAACTTAGCTTAAAAAGTAAAACTCTACTTAATATACCTAATCATTTTAAAATAAAAACGAAGCGTTGAAATTTCATTTAAATAACTACGAGACTAAAACACCGGTGGGCGCTGTTTCACACCGGTTTCCTGTGAGGCCGTGGTATCACTCCGGTCGAGCCGGCCCATGCATGCCGATGCGTGGCTCTCCCACGGTTTATATGACTGCACGGTTGGCCGAGTGGTGTCAGCGGTCGCCATGCCGCTTGCTACTGCGCCAAGTGTCGTGGATTCAAATCCCACGCGGTACCTACAACACTTTGTGTGATCCACGAATTGTTGTCCCGAGTCTGGATGTTCTTTGTGCCCGTTTCATGTATGTTTGTAAAGTCCCCCACGACACAGGATGTTTATTCCTAATGTGGGAATTGTATTTAAAAAAAAAAAATGGCAAATAGAGTGGCGTATCTGTCTACCCACTATGGACACCTGCAACTGGGCCAGCTCGACTGAAGTGATACCAGGACCTCATAAAAGAACAAAGTAAACGGACGTTGAACAATTCTTTATTATATGTTTAAAACAAAAACTGTAAACTATAATCATGACATTTTAAACCATCATCTTCATATTTATTAAAATTTTACAAAATAACGTTTTTTGTAGATTTTAGGTCCAAACAAACAACAATTATTCCACTAATTAGTACTACGATTACAAAATGTACCCTTCAAATCTCCTTGGCTCGCTGCCAGGAGTTAGGTTCTATAAACATGCGATACACATGTAAGACTGCGTGACTCGGTATCGTGGGTAACATGTGACCGCAACCAAACTTTACAATGTTTGTTAAATAATTATTGCGTAAAATTACTCTGGTAAGTAACGGAGAAGAAACCGCCCAAATGTAAGGCGTACTTGCTAACACACAAAATATTTTATAATATCTCAAGGTTTTGGTAAACAAACAACAACTGTCTTTAAAAATTTAAGTAGAATTTACTCGAAGTTCTACCAATAACAATATACATGATAGGCTTCGCAACTTCAACAAAATGTGTTTTCTAACTGTGATATAGTTTAGAAACTAGATTTACTTGTACGTATTGTTTAGTTTAAATCTAAAGTATATTGATATTCATGCACCATAACGAACCTGAGTACTATAATGCTAACTGCATTGTCCAGTCAGACAGTCCCTCCTATCCCATAAAATATGCAATAAAACCATTAATGCAGGTTTTAGAGTGCAATAAAAAGTAAATATATATTTATTTAGTTTTCTATCTAGAGGATGAAAAATAATTGTTTTTAACTATGCAAGTATGCATGCTTGTACAATGCAAGGCTTCGCTATAACTCGTTTTGATTGCATTATAACGCAATGAGGAACAAAACCACGGCGAAAATTAGATAAAAACAATCTTTGTAACGGGCCTAAATACGTGTAGAAGATTTTGAGTTAAAGAAGCGTAGACAACTTAATATATTTATATGTTTAAGGAGATAAATTGAAATATTGATTGTTGAAGTTAAAGTTTTTTATTTTATTAATTCTAATTGATTGAAAGTTAAAGTTTTTACAACAATACTTTTTTCGAAGCTCCACGATAAATGTTACCAACAAAATGTTTGGTTTGTTTGGGAAAATAAAATAAAACGTCAAATATTTTCTTAACGTTTATTTAATCGTATTTGTATTTCTTTCTTAGTAATTTTACTATTTTACTCCATTCCTATATATTATATAGGAATTATATAGGAATTCCTATATATTATATAGGAATTGGGAACCAGTTCGAATTCTTATTAAGGACTGCTCCAAATCCCTTGCATTTTATTTACAACTCAAATTATGCGTTTAGTTTAAATCTGTTTTATCTCAACATATTATTAGCCCTGAAATGCGATTATGGGGTTTTCCACTGACAAACAAAAGGAAGACTTCAAGACGCTTTCACTCATATTATCTGCGTCGTTCATAAAATGTGCTTTTATTCAAATTAACTGCATTGCAAATTTGTATTGTGAAGAGTTTTTGAATATGTCAAACGAAGGACAAATTTTCAATACATTTTAAATTCAAAACGAGAATTTGTACTCCAAAATGACTTACAATTAATTAAGGTAGTATTTATTCCATTAGTTTGATTGAAACTGTAGGTACACTGCATAATAAAGCAAGTCGAAAACATTTATTTATATCAGTAGCGGTTTATAGCCTAAGGTTGGTAAAATAATAAATTAATTTCGTTAAAATTTTCTATACGCAACTAGTGTTGTGCTCAAATATGAATGACATGGAGTTCCGTCCACGGCTTGTCCATCGCGTACCCGACCTTTTTCTTATACTATAATACCAGGCTCACAGAAATATAAAAGAGCTTTTTGCCATGCTCTAAAATCAAAACGATATTTACAACCCAGTGAACTTAATAAACACAGCCATAAAGTTCACTTTCACATAACACCTGTTTCTTTTATAACATTTTGTGACTTCAGTGTGCTTTATATGCACAAACTAGCTACGACTTATGAAGAGGGAATAAGGATTGTATTCGGTTGATGTTGTTTTGAAGAGGGAATCGCCACTGCTTCTTAAATTCTGTGCTCCTGGTATGTCGGTCATATGATCGTTCCGTGATCGTTACTGCGTTTTGATAGCTTTTTTTGTTTTCTTTTGTATTCAAATGCAAGCCTTTGTTTCTATCGTCCGCGTATATTGTTTTATTATTTTATGTGTGTGTTAGTTATTCATAGGTACTGACGATATTCGTTAGAATAAAGGTGATGTGTATGTAGCAATTTGCAGTTTTTTTATTCTATGGAATCAATTCAATTCTATGGAAATCGATTAGCACAATATTCAAATTGGGGTATTTTAGCATAACATTTCGATTTATTAGTAGGTTGATTTACTGCGTTTTTCTTTTGACATACCGGACCAAAATTGTAAAAATGTTATTTTGGTACTAAGTAAATCCTGCGCTGTTATCCGCGATTTTTGTCGTACCGCGGGTAACGCCGCTGGGCGAAGCTAATCTAAAAAAAGTAGCCTAAGTTACTCCTTGTATACAGTCACCTACCAGGGAAAACCGTCTAAATCGGTCGGAAAAAAATTAAAATTTGTATTTTGGTATGTGTACCGTATATACATTCATATGCATATAGTAGAAAGCGGTTATTTTAATATTACAAACAGACACTCCAATTTTATTTATTTGTATGTATAGATAATTTCATCATCAAAATGAAGTCACTTACGAAAAATTAGCTTGATAGTAATACTCGTAACTTGTGAAATTGGTTCCGGGGATCCTGGACTATAAATAAAATACTAAATATAACCTAATATTAAATCAAATCACATTAACAGCTTTCAACCTCAATCTCCGACCTAACACCTAATTAGGATGGTGGGTCGGCCTAGTTTCCTAGAAATAAGTAGATATCCTCTTGTAATAATATAACAATATCATTATTGATTTCTAGGAAATAATAACAGTAAATATTAGGTTATTATGTCAGTAGATTAGTTTCTTAGAATAGGCAGTTAATTTTCGGAACATTTAGCAAAAACTGAGATTTATGATAACAGTAGCGAATCGAATTGAAATCAAATACACACATTTTTTCTTAATAGTGAATAGTTCCACCCGAGTGATAATATGCCTAAATGTGCCCATACTATTTCTTTGTATGTGAGTGAGTAAAGATACCAAACCACAAACTACTTGATTCTTAGGCTCAAAGGATGACGACGGACTTACCATCAGGTGATGCATATATGACTGCCTCGGTGGCGCAGTGGTAGCGTATGCGGCTGCTGTGCTTGAGGTCTCGGGTTCAATTCCTTGGTTTGGTCCTAATGTTTGTGTGATCTATAAATATTTGTTTCGGAGTTTGGGTGTTTTCTATGTATAATATGTATGTATTTACAAAAAAAAGTATTAATGTATTTATATAAGATGTCTAGTACCCATAACACAAGCTCTGCTTAGCTTGGGACTAGATGGCGTTGTGTGTTAGATGTGCGAAATATTTGTTTATTTTATTAATTTCATAAATTCCTTTGACCCCTGTATTCTATATATGGTGTACTATCTTTATCTATACTGATAAATAACGTTGCAGTGTCTGTTTGTAATTACAAATTAAAAGCTTTCCAATAAATGCATTTGAGAGTATAAAAGGTATTTACATCAAAAAATTTTTTTTCTCTTTGTTCTGTCTAGTCCCTGGAACAGCTGAATCGATTTTGACGAAATTTTCACTGTCAGATAGCTAATGTTATAAAAAGTACTACTGACCTTACTTTTATTTAAAAAGTTACGCGAAACGCGAAGAGTTACGCGAAAAAAAATCAATGAAATAGTAAGCCGTGGGAGAGCCACGCTTCGGCATGAACGGGCCGGCTCGACCGAAGTGATACCACGACCTCACAAAAAAACGATGTGAAATAGCGCTTGCGCTGTGTTTCACCGAGTGAGTGAGGATACCGGAGGCACATACCCCATCCTCCAAAGTCCGGCAACGCACTTGTGACGCCTCTGGTGTAGCAGGTGTCCATGGGTGGTGGTAATTGCTTACCATCAGGCGATACATCTGCTCGTTTGCCCCCTATACCATAAAAAAAATTTTCAAAATCTTTAATTAAACACTTTAATTCATTTACCTAGTTGAAACCAACAGCCGTACATTATATTGCCTACATATTGCATATAATACTGGTGTTCACGACCAAAACAGCCTCGACAGATGGCGTTATACCATTTGGCTAAATCGCGCTGTTATTTGATTACTTGTAATAGTATAAGATATTTTGATATTTTTTAATAAACGAGAACAGGAGGCCAAGCTAGACTGCTATATGTTAGTACTAGCTAGATCAGATTACATTTGTGGTTTCATTTTCGAACCCTTCGAGTAAATCATTTTAGGTCAACCAGGTCATATTTACGCTTGTCGTAACAACTGGATTATACATGTATTCTCCTCAATCATAGAGAGATTACACGGAAATCATCAGTCGCCTTGACCCAATAACCCACACAAAGCACACATTGTTAAACACAATACTATCCTATTACACTGCCATATATTATGTGGGAGCTTCGTACGGATAATGTTCGCCAATTTCGATGAACTCGGTCGAATTACTGAGAGCCCTTGTGAGTAATTAATTTTTATTTTATCTTTTACACGTAGGATGTATTCGTGGGAAGATATACGATTAATTTTGATATTTGTTTCTTTTTCATATTATTATTTCTAACAAAATACCATCTAGCTTCAAACTAGGCAGAGCTTGTAACATGACAGCAAAATTGAGCGATAGAAAACTTAGATACATTTAATTTGAAAATACATACATATTATACATGAAAAACACCCAAACTCCGAAACAAATATTTGAAATAACCCTAGGTACATCTATAAGAAGTTAATAACATCATTTGAAATGTCAAAGTGAGGGTAAAACAATAAATGCCTTTTCATTATTGTAAAGGGCTGCAATGCATTTGTGAGTATTGATTTGCAGGTGGTTCATGGAGGTCGGCAGTTACTTATCCTCACTATTAAGAAACGTTATGTAACGTTCAGCAACCGTTTTGTGTTTTATAACTTTAAACAACACAGAACCATTGCATATGTCTATCCTTCGCAGCTTTGGTTTTTTTGCTTGATGGTCCATGTTTTATCTCTATTTTCCACATTTTATCTGTGTAGTCTTTTATTTATGAACGTTATTTAACTATATACAACGGTGATGTGCTGTTTTCAACTTTAAAATCATAGCTTTAAAGTTCTCAATAACACAAAACCGCTTTAAGTTATTTGTTGATATTCGAAATGATATGTTTATGGATAAGAGGGCTAGTACTTAGTATCATCAGTTAAAAATTCTGCTCGTTTGGCATTTAATTCTCAAAAAAGAACACTATTTCCATTCACACAAAATATATTTTGAACACAATATGCACCATTAGACAGTTTACGATTAACAACATCATTAGTGCAAATGCTACTACACCATAAACGGTTATATCTCACCTTGTTAGCTTTGATAAAATTTCACGACTTTTGAGTTTAGGGACTGTGTTACACCGTTAAGTAACAAATGTTACGAATTTAGTTTGGGTTTTCTTTTAGATTTTAAGACGTAGTTTTACTATTTGCTGATAAAATCCTTGATTCAATAATATGAAGTTATCTGTCAGATAAATACAGATTTTGGTTTCGAAAGTTTTAGACAGAAACATAAGTATATATCAACTCTGCCAAATAATGTTTTATGGCAACTATCGAAAACTTTATCAATGACTGGTGAACCTTCCTTTCTTTTAAACATAGAACAGTTTTTTTTTTTGTCGGGATGGTTGCTTTTCAACTATTAGATTATGCGTCTCGTTCGTTAGTCCCAATGCCATATACAGAAAAGCAGCGGCCAGTACATATATAAGTATTTATTGGCTGCTGTTTTGTCAGTGAGTTCTGGGGGTCTTATAATTTATAACAAATTGCCATCGTATAGTATATAACCTTTTACCCCATGACAAACTCTCCTAAAAGTAAAAGGTTTTTTCTGTACCTTTTTCTGATTTTGTTGGTGAATTGTGGTTTTCTTGAATAGAGAAGCATTAGTTTTCTCTCGTTACTTTTTCGCCACTGGTTTAGCATCTATTAACAAGATCGCCGATTTCAAATAAAGGTTGATGAGCAACATAATATGAAACGTAAAGGACAGGCAGCTTAGATTAAAACTTTGTTATTTATCGTACAGAAACATATTTTTCAGCTGGGACTGCACGGTTGGCTTACTTATTTAAGCGGTTACCTCGCCGTTTTCTACTGTGTTGCGTGTTGAGGGTTCAAATTCAACATGGGACAACACTTTGTGTGTCTTTTAAAAAGGTCTCGGATAATACAGTCCTGTGTAAATAAAGTCCACTTGCAGATAAAGTCAAACAAACACAATGGCTTGGCCCACGTTCAGAGGTTAAAAACCCAGCAAGGTTGTAAGACACACAGTCAGCTTGTAAAAGCTTTGCCTTCGGAAAATTCTGAACTTATTCTACGCTTTTAACTTGCAGTTTACGTTGTCGCTCATTAACGAATTGAGATGTAATTATATTACACAGCTGGAGAGAGAATAATGATACTATAAAACTTTTTATTTGTTTGTCGTTTTAAATGTTTTTGTTTAAAATAATTGAATAAATATAGATACTGTGAAGGAACAGGTTATCATATCCCTCAAACACAAAGGATGGATCCTCCGACCAGGCGAGGTGATCATGTCTGTCGGCCCAACGATTGATTTTGGATTGTTCTTGTATACATAGTAATCGGCGCGAGAACTTCTACTGCGCGATTCAAGATTGGTAGTTACTCCGTGTATTGCGTTACTTCGTAGTTCAGTGTATCTTCAGTAGATGGCGCTGTCGCGTCGTGTGTAGAAGTGTCACAGATACCATGTTTTGTGATTTGTTGAAGTGAAACTTCTTTATCGGGGTTGTCAAAAAATTTCGTGTAACATTTTTTCGTTACGTGTAACATTTATCCGTTACGTTACGCGTCAAACTTATAAAATAAAACAAAAAACATTTTCAAACACAAACAGGACCAAATTAATACTACAATGAAATATCACATTACAAACAATATTATTTTATTTAGTCCACAATGTAAATAACTACACACATCACATTCCACAAACTTACTTCATTCACACCACAGATCGCGAAATATTTACTCAGGTCTCGCTCGCTCGGTAACATGATTGCGGCCATGTTGCGGAGCGAGAGGGCGTGGAACTCCGCCGTTTCTTTCTGCGAGCAAGTTATGCTAGCCAAGGAGACGGCGGAGCGGAACCGGGAGAGGTTTAGAACTCTCCCGGCGCGCCGGTCCCGGGAACGGGCCAGGCACCGCAGGCGACTCAGGCGCCGGAGAGCGCAGAATGATCTCCGTCCTCCATAGGCGCAAGCCTGAGGGTGACACATGAAGCCATGTGTCACCCTAGCAGAAGCAGGCCGGATGATGGCGCGGACGCTGCGGAGCGTGCGCGCCCTGGGGGTTTTATTAAAGGGAACATTGGGGTTCTCACACAGTAGGGGGCCATCTACAAAGCGCAGGTGGCCCGAGGTACGTCGGGGTTCCAGGGTTTTCCTTTCTAGGGTGCACCTGGTTCCCCGGCATCTAGTGCCCGGGACGGCGTGCGGTTTTGGTCGGTTCGGGTCCGACATGCCACCAGGTGGTATCCGCGGGGAAAGTCTCGCTCCTTAACTTTTATTGCACTTGAAATAAGAATTGTCACGAATATTGCTGGTTTATAAGTCTTTCGTCGTTATACCTTACGTCGACATATGATATTTATTTTTTGAAAAATAACGTCATAAAGAAGTTTCACTTCTTACGAGTGTACGCTAGTACACGCACACATTTTTTTTTTCTTTCTTGTACTTTATTGAAATTCTTAATTTTATTTAAATTAGCTACACTGTTTTATGTGTTTATGTATTTCATTTCATTTTTTTCCACAGGGTACATAAGAATGTCTTAGCAGTAATTCTAAGACCATTCATTTCGTAACATACGCATATATTTTGACCTGTATTAAATTCTTTAATTTAATAATTATTAAATAGAACAGCACAAACATTTAAAGGTAATTTAACCCATCTCTAATCGCCTTCGGTGGAAAGATGCCTATTAAACTTGCAGCATTGTCGCGTTGAATGACAATGGCCAACCTTTGCACCAGGAACGCAAGCCTACGTCCCAGTTCCCTCACAAACCTCAGCGTGTCGGCGGCCAAGCTGCCCATGGTCTTCACCACCACCGGAACGAAATAATAATGCTGCTCTAAAGTCGTATATTTCTGCCTCTTCTTGTAATAAGCGTCCTCCGCGACGGCCGACGGGGAGTAGATGGTACGACTTAGATGGCTGGCGGCAACAGTTCTGACACAAGTAGGATTTCATTAATTTTGGCTAATTTCTATATTTTTAAATACTAAAGTGTAACTTAAAAGTTTGTTGAGCTTATTTTGACCAGGTGAAATCTGCAACTCCGTCAACGTCTCTTGTTGGTCTATGCGTAAGATTGACTATCTTAAAAAGGTATGTGAAAATCGGTTATATAGTTACACAGTTTATCGTGGATAATAATATCGTAATAGACCGTCGTAGTGCGGTCAACATGCTGCATTGCTGCATTATCTGCACGAGCAATGAGTATGGTGACCACTACTCTTGGATACTGCTTATGCTTTCTATCAGGCAGAGTAGAGTTACTTTGTCAGTCTGAAATATAAAAATAATGTAACAAAAACACTTTAAAACCTGGAATAGGAACTTCAAAGAATGAATTCAGAATAGAATCTATGAAATCAAATGATATATCATTCAATACTTTTGTCATTTTCGTGACACTTTCCTCACATTGTTTCTTTAAAGGTTTCTTTATAATTTCGAACGTAAACACGATTTACTCTGAGACATACATTTTAAGAAGCTAACATAAGACCGAATAACAATAGATTTTCACTCGGAAAGGTATTTGTGTAGATAAATGTATATATTTTAAAACACTCTTACATATCTCTGCTATCTTTAATTAACTCAGGGGTTACTGGAAGAAAACTCAGTTTTATGTTCAGATCGCCTTTGTACTTTCCCTTCTAACTTATCTTTACTAATAATATACATTCGTAAGTAATACTTTCACACGTAAAGCGCTGCGCCGATTTCAATAAAATTTGACTTTGAATCTTGAGAAAGAACATAGGCTACTCTTTATCGCGGGCGGAGCAACGGGGAAAAGGTAGTATAAATATATATACACTAGGCGAAATAAATTCTTAGGAAAATACACGTATCACTATAATACTAAATCCATATGTGTTTTCCAAATGACACAATCTTCAAAGGTATTACAATACCAAATGCCCCATTTCCACACACTTACACAACAATATATCCAGAAGGTGTATTCACTGACCCCTAAGTTAAAGATTAAGAGGTAAGTACTGAGGGCAAGGACCCGTGTCTTTGACCTACACTAATCCATTTTCCAGTCGATCGATCGATTTAACGATACGTTTAGTAAATTTTCTACTTAAAGACGTTTTAATGTTTTTACTCAGTGGGAAAGTTGTTGGTATGCAAGACAGCATACTTACGATAGAAAAAAGTTCAGTAAAATTTTCCTTTTGTTGAAAATCTTCACTGGATATTGCAAGTGCTGTTTTTAAGTGGAACCGAACAAATTTAACATTTTAACATTCGTCTACGATTAATAGGAAGTAAAGGTATCTACCGACAATGAGGTTTTTTTTGACGAACTCGTCAAACAAACTCCTAAACAGCTTATCTGTTTTCAGTAACAATTTTCAAAACTATTCTAATATTTAATGAGCAAAAAGAAGCGGTGGGTCAAACTCCCCAGCAACAGGCAGACAGATCAGTTCCTAGACTGCTGTTTCGAATGGCATGCCACAGGATATTAATTAGTATGATGTGTGGAGTATCATATGAACATCAGTGACAATGGTTATGGATCGTCAGTAGTCTGGAAAATTCCAACGACTTGGTAAACAGTAGCAGAATCTGCGTATCGTGATACCCTTGTTTTGCCAACTGTGTCGGTAACGCGAATTCATTAAGCATGACAACCTTACTTACTTCGATTAATAAATAGATAAATAGTAGAAATTTTTGTTTAAGTTTATAAATAGTTATTTTATAATGTAGGGGATTATGCTGCGCTCCGCGATATTGCACGCGGTTACTGCTGTCCTTGATCATCCTACAGGAATACAATATTTATTTATTTTACCTATCTGGACTATCTCTGTGCTCAATTCCATCTAGACCCATTCAGCCGTTTTTATATAATTAAGTGACAAACATTCGTACATCCATCCTCACAAACTTTCGTACTGATAATATTATTAGTTTTTCACTACAGTTCCGCCCGCGTGTATGTTAGTTATTAAGATAACCTTTAATTTATAAATTTATCATAAGAATTTGCCTTACATGCAAATTATAAATTACATGGCGGCAGTGCAAAAAAGATGTAAACAGGATAATATTTTTTTCTATATTTGATTAAATAAGATAGTAACCAATGTCATAAAACTAATAGTTTAAGTCTGCGGTTCTGTCCGCGTGTATGTCAGTTATCGCGGTAAATGGTAGCTTATGTTAGTATATTATATACTGTAAAATTTCATGTAAATACGTTTATTAGTCATAAACATCCATTCACACAATCTTTTTTAGTTGTTATAACTATTATTAGAATAGGCTAGGGCAAGATAAGTACATAAAGTACCTGCTTAGTTATTTAAATCTATTCTATATATATATATATATATATCTAACTCTAACTCTAACTATAATATATATATATATATTATAGTTTTAAGGGCCATACTTGTGCACTGATATACCTTGTTGGCATAAGTGATACCTTTCATCCCGAATTTCGTTTTCATCGCTTTTCACCAATTGTAATCCTAATAATATTATAAACGCGAAAGTTTGTGAGTACAATTTATAAAGATACTAGCTTCGCCTCGCGGCGTTGCCTGCGGTTATTGTCGTACCGCGATTAGCACCGCGGGGTTCAGCTAGTAAGCTATATTTTAAGGACTGCACTGTGGCGACTTCCACATATAACACAACACAACAATAACCTACTACAGCGCTATCTACCGAAGATACACTGAACTACAAAGTAACGCATTACACGGAGTAACTACGAATCCCGAATCGCGCAATAAATGGCTCTCGCGCCGAATATCATATATACAACATCCCAACATCAACTGTTGGGCAGTAGCACGCCAGGCATTATCACCCCGCCTGGTCGTAGGCTCCTCCCTTTGTGTTGGAGGGACATGATACCTGTTCCTCCACAAGCTCAATAGACTTGTAATTCTTGGATCCCAGTTGTCCTTGAGTATCTGTGTAGTTACTGATTGAGAGTACGAAGTGTCACCATCCCTGTTGCCGTGGGTGTCGTAAGAGCATTAGGGAGCAAAGTACGCAGGATAACGTCACTGTAACGAGAAGTAACATTTGAAACAAAATCTATACCAACCCGTCTAGCCACTGTTATAGATTCCAAATCCTCATTTCTAAGTACAGGTCTATATCAGCAGTGGACTGTTATCGATAAGGCGGTAGTCACTTAGGTATCGACCCCGTCTGTCCCCTATACCACAAGACATTAGACGATAGACAATAGAACTATAAACCCGGTTATGTCGATATCGTGACCATGGTTCGTGGGAATAGGTAGGTGACTCAGACACTACAATGTACTCGTACAACACTTTGTAGTTTGAGTAGTAGGTGCAATGTAGGTTTAGTCGTAATTATGAATTTTGAATATAACATTCGTATTGTAGCTGTTTTCTTATTTTTTTCTTTATATAATAGTTGGCAAACGGGCAGGCGTATCACCCGATGGTAGCGATTACCGCCGACAATGGAGCGTTGCCGGCCTTTGGGGGATGGAGAGAGGGATGGGGTTTTGGGCCTCCGGTATCCTTACTCACTCGGTGAAATACAGCGCAGGCGCAGTTTCACACTGGTTTTCTGTGAGGCCGTGGTTTCACTCCGGTCGAAGAGGCCCATGCATGCCGAAGCATGGCTTGCCTACGGTACAAAAATGTCCCCGTTTCGTGTATGTTTTTAAAGTCCCCCGCGATATAGGATATATTCCTAATGTAGGTGTTTCTTCTTTTTCAAAAAGAAGTAGACAAGTCAATAATGTAACGTCATTTAATCTTATTTAAACGAAACGAGATTGCGTCACTCACAAATCCTTGCCAACCTTCTCGTCTACCTCTAGAAGAAGCAGTCTTCTTAACGGAAGAACACGCCAAAATAAAAAAACTGTTATATATCGTCATATGTGTTTTCTTATAACCATGTGGCGACCTCCACATACAGCGCCATCTACCGAAGATACACTGAACTACGAAGTAACGCACTGTACTTATAAACTACACTACACGGAGTAACTACCAATCCTGAATCGCGCAAATAAAGTTCCCGCGCCGATTATCATATATACAACATCAACTGTTGGGCAGTAGCCCGCCAGGCATGATCACCTCGCCTGGTCGGAGGATCCTCCCTTTGTGTTGGGTGGAACATTATACCCGTTCCCCCACAACCATAATGGCTACACGGTGCAGTGATTTAAGCGGCCGCTACTCCGATTTCTACTCGCTGTGACTACGAATACCACTTTGTGTGATTAAAAAATTGTTGTCCAGAGTCTGGGTGTTCTTTATGTCCGTTTCATGTCTGTTTGTAAAGTCCTCTGCAACACAAGATATATTTTTCTATTGTAAATACAATTACTAATATGTAGTGACAAAAGTTAGCTCCTTTTAACTCAGAAGAGATTACTCATTTTCAATTTACAACCTTTAGTTGTGATATATATTTCAATTTCAAATAAAGATTTATTTGTAAATTGCAGCAACAAAGGAGTAATCTCATTAAATGAGAATGTAAATTATGCAAGTGATGTTTAAAATGCGCGTGTGCCGACTGAACTCATATTGCGGTCACCGCTTTCGCCGAAACGTGTCAGTGGAAATTGGGTTTCCTTTTTGTTTATATATATTATTGGGAAAGGAATTTGAAGCGTCCTAATTCATATACTTCATACTAACTGTTAAAACGTATTATGGGCAAGTGGATCTGATTTTATTGCGTGTTTGTTCAGTTCATTTATAAAATTGTTTATCTACTTTTTGTAAATATAGAAGTATCTCAGGTTAGACGTATAGTTATATATAAAAAATTACACTACATATATTTCAAATACATTTTATCTCTAATACTTGAGAAATGTAAAATATGGCTTACTTTTTTACGACTACAGAAAGTTCCAAGTAAACTAGTTCGAACAAATATCGTAATTTAGAAAATTGTAATCGCAACAGTCCCCATAGGATTTTCAAAAATGGTTTGAAAACACGTGATTTTTGCTCGCAATTTATAACGGCAACCAGTAGAGGCTTGAAATGTATAGATAAAGATAGTCTCTATGGAACACTTGTGTCTGGATTAAGGGGGCAGGCCCCTCTGTCTACATAATTATATTTTACAGACACTGTATTTGGGTTTGGTAGGAATTTTTTTGCAAGAAAAGATGACAACTTTGTAAACAAATTTAGTTTGGGTAACAATATGTTGTGATATTATTGACTATTTTGCTGTTATCTATACAACTAAATAAAATTGGATGCTGTTAGTAATATTTAAATAACCGCTTTTTACTAAATGCATACGTATGTATACATGATACATTTACCAAAACATTTTTTTTCCAATTTTCGTCTGTCTGTTTGTCCGTCTGTCTATCTGTCTGTTTGTTCCGGCTAATGGAATAGCTACATCGATTTTGACGGGACTTTCAATGCCAAATAGCCGATGTAATAAGGAGTAACTTAGGCTTCTTTTTATCGACTTACCTTCGCTCCGCGGCGTTACCCGCCATACTAAAAGAACCTAGAAGCTAGAAAACGTTTTAACTCATGAATAAAACAGTACAGAGATAGAAATTTTGCACCGCTTAAGGTGAAACAGAGTATCGAATGCGATGTCATTAATGGCAGTGACAACAACTCCAGTTCATTGACTTTAAGCTTACGGGTGAGCGGAATTAAAACAATGGATTACTAAACATCCCTTACTATTGATATCGATGCTAATTCAACCAACTAAATCTTTTAAACTGTTTACAGCCATTTAATGTAGAACATCTCTTTCGAAGTAAATAGTCTGATGGTTACTTTAATAGGTCCATTGACAATTATATTATCTGTTAAGTTTACTTTGCACTGAAATGTACTAAAAAGCAGCTTTATTCGGGTTCCATTTGTTTTTACAAGCTTTTAATTATTTAGTTTCACCTGTCCCGATGTTTATCTGTAATCAAATATTGCAAGTTAAATTTGATCCACTGCCCGATTTCCGATTTAGCTGAAATTTGAAATATGCCTTTAGTTCTGATGACAATACGATTATATATAATCGGTATTGTTATTAATCCAAATTGGCATACATATTTCTAAACAACCCACCCAATATGAGTATCAAATGAAAGAGCGTTAAGTTGTTTTTTAGAAACAGGTAATAAAAACTTGTTTTTTAAAAGAACTTTTTAATTAGTCACTTGTTTATTGATTTTAATTTCACAAATGAAAAAAATGTAACTTTAAATCAAATAATGTAGCAGGAGACTGTTATGTTCTGGTCTGTGGAAATAACTACATAACTGATATTCTATTAGAATTTGAACGAACAATACGGTAATCATTAGGTTCCTTGGCTCTATTTCCTGTTCCTGAAATTCCCTCTGGGTTGCGGAGATTCGAAACTAGTTGCTCCGTGTAAATACTGATATTCAGGTAAAACCGATTGATCTAATAACCGAGCCTCCCTTTATTAATCTTGGAAGTAATAAAGCCTAAGAACATATTTTTTAGATAGATTCAGACTATAACATGCAGTTCCACAGAGATTAGAAACTGTTAAATCTGAACAATTAATATAAGCTTATGTAATGTTTCGTTCACGAAGAATCAACCAGGCATATGAAACTAATCTGTACCTATATGTATACTTGGAACAAATCCGTGTGTTCATTAATATAGAGAACAGATACGATGTACATCCATACGTAACAATAACATAAACATATATATATCCTTTAGTTATACTTAACTCTCGATGAGATACCACAGTTTTTTAAAACTTAGTTATTGATCGTGAAACAACTCTTACTTCATCAAACAATTTCAATACTCTTTATTGAATTAAATTCGTAAAGTTGAAATAGACCAAAAAAATTCTTGCTCAAAGACTGGTAACTCTTTTATTTTTCTTAAGTGGCATGATGTGTATTCGGGCAGTATCAGTTATAAGTCAGTCAATTCTATCATTTACTTATAATCAGGTACCGTTTACTCATTATTGTTAATATATCATTAGTGTACCGTCGTCTAATGCTGGACGAAGGACCCTAAAGAGTGCCAAAAATCTCGATCTTGTGCAGATCGCATTCATCTATTCCCAGCCATTTTCCTCGAGTTCATCGTTATCGTTTGCTTCCAATACTAGAACAAAAAATGAATAAATAAAGTGTAATCTCAAACAACATAATTGGCATAATTGTGAGCTCATTGAGCAATTATTCAAGTCTAAAATTAATCTCAGTTTATAAACATGTGTAAAGGAAGACTAACAAAGGATGCTCGTGAGAATGTGGTTCTATAATAGAAGATATTTATAGATTAATAGGTAACTAAAGTAGCTAACATTTCTTTTGTCCTACGTCCGAAAGGAACAAGGCCGTCTTGTCGACGACTGTAAGAAAGACAACAGTAAACATCCTATGACTGACGTGATTATCATGGAATAATGTGATACATATCATAATGTATTCTGGAAGTATCTTCTATTATGGATCGTGTTACACAATAACGTCTAGACTCAAAGTGAGGTCGTATTTTGGAGCCATATTCTTTATATGGATATTTTTATTTTTTTTTAAATTGGCATAGGGAAATCGACTTGACTCTACTAGACTAGCGATCAGAGCGCGATATGCAAACAGTAAAAATATTCTAAAATGAACATTTGAATATTGTACGTTTTTTTTTTATGGAATATGGGGCAAACGAGCAGACGCATCACCTGATGGTAAGCGATTACCGCCGCCCATGGACACCCGCAACACCAAAAGCGTCACAAGTGCGTTGCCGACCTTTGGGGGATGGGGAGGAGAAAGGGGGGAGGGGTTGGGGATGGGCCTCCGGTATCCTCACTCACTTGGTGAAACACAGCGCAAGCGCTATTTCACACCAGTTTTCTGTGAGGCCGTGGTATCACTCCGGTCGAGCCGGCCCATTCATGCCGAAGCGCGGAAAGCCGCGCTTAACGTTTTTATCTATTTCTAGATATCTAGGAACAGACCGAATTTTTGACACTGGCATGTAAAATATGTAGTACATTATTTTATTCGCATTCGCTTAATAGGTATCCGTTTATTATATTATTTTTATGGATTAGGTGGCAAACGAGCAGACGTCTATAGACACCCGCAACACCAGAGGCGTCACAAGTGCGTTGCCGGCCTTAGGAGATATGGGAAGGAGGATGGGGGAGGGGTTGGGATATCCCCCAAATAAATAAAAAGTTCTAACATTTAAATTAAATGTTGGAACTATATAAAAGTGAAAATGCAATGAATATTTAACATGAAATAAATCTAAAATAAAAAGTAAATATATGTTTACCGTGGAAGAGCCACGCTTCGGCATAAATGGGCCGGTTCGACCGGAGTGATACCACGGCCTCACAGAAAACCGGTGTGAAAAAGCGCTTGCGCTGTGTTTTACCGAGTAAGTGAGGATACCGGAAGCCCATACCCCATCCCCTTCAATAAAATAAAATAAAATTAAAATATTTGTTTAATATAGCTAAATAATTTGCGTGTGCGTTGCTTTTCGCATAGATAGATCTTCAAATGTAGATAGCCTGGGATGTTTAATTTCGACACATAATATCTATTTTCATATTTGTCATATTAATTTGTCAATCAATCAATCGGTAAGCGTAAATCCTGACAATAATTGGCCTATTTGCCATTTCGTCACATATTTAAATACCGAATGGAAGCAGTTAGGATGGCAGTTTCTTATCGCACTTCAAACAAGTCACCAGTAAATATACGAACAAATGTTAATAATAAATGTAGATGTCAATTGATGTCAAATATTTAGGGTGTTAAACATTGCGAATGAGAAATTCTAGCTAAAATGCAGTCATTACCGAAAGGTGTGGGTTGATTTTAGGTCAGTTATAAAAGCAACTGTTTTTATAATATAATACTGCCTCAGTGGCGTAATGGTAGCATATGCGACTGTTGTGTTTGAGGTCTCGGTTTCGATTCCCGGGTCGCACCAAATGTTTCTATGATTTGCAAATATTTGTTATGGAGTTTGGGTGTTTTCTATGTATATGTATGTTTTAACTAAAAATATAATAATAAATGTATTTATACCAGTTGTCTAGTACTCATAACACAAGATTGGCTTAGCTTGGGACTAGATGGCGTTGTGTGTTAAATGTTTGAAATATTAACTTATTATTTTGATTATTTTTCGAAATAAGTACCTAGCTATGCTGTAATAAAGATGAAGAATGAGTCATTGGAATATTTCTTTAAACGGTAAAGTCTATCTGTATGTGGTAAAAATGATATATTATCCATTATATATAACCATTAACGCTGATGATTCTTGCGAGGACTGGATGGTAAAAGTTAATCTGTCAATAATTCATTCAATAAGCCCATTGTTGCAGTAGTTAGTGATCCTGACTTTTAAGCTGAAGTTCAGGAGTTCGATTACCCTCAAAACAAATATTGTGTGATAAGGGCGACAATTTCTTCTGTATTTGGGTGTTATACATTATTTATAGTATTATTATTATTTCATGTATCAGAAATATACGTATTTTTAAATCACAGACTCAGTAAATTAACAGGTTATCTGCACAATTATTCATTAATTATATATTTACGTACTTATGTATATATTTATTTATCGACTCAGCCGACCTCGTGTAAAGATTCAACTTAAAAATAAAAGTTAAATGAAATGATAGATCCATCAATAACGTTTATGTACATTCAGTCCATTATTCAATCTTTCATGACACCCTGAATAATAAAAAGTTGTTTTTGGTTTTTTTTTTTTTTTTTTTATTGAATAGTTGGCAAACGAGCAGACGTATCACCTAATGGTAAGCGATTACCGCCGCCCATGGACACTCGCAACATCAAAGGCGTCACAAGTGCGTTGCCGACCTTTGGAGGATGGGAAAGGGAATGGGGGAGGGGTTGGGGTATGGGCCTCCGGTATCCTCACTCACTCGGTGAAACACAGCGCAAACGCTATTTCACACCGGTTTTCTGTGAGGCCGTGGTATCACTCCGGTCGAGCTGACCCATTCATGCCGAAGCATAGCTCTTCCACTACTGCCCACATAAATACTGCCTACATGGTAAATTTTGTCACGGCCATAAAACTTATTTTTGTGTTGTGTGTTATTTCGCATTGCGGGAGTAAAATATCTTTTCCTCAATCAAACTTATGAACACACTAGCTGACCCACGCAACCTCGTTTGCGTCTTATATTGCCTGTGGCGTGAAAATTTTCCCCCGTTTTAGAAACATTCTTCATTGGTGCTCCGCTCTTATTAGTAGTAGCGTGATGATATATAGCCTATAGCCTTCCTTGATAAATGGACTGTCCAACACCGAAAGAATTTTTCAAATCGGACCAGTGGTTCCTGAGATTAGCTGGAACAAACAGACAGACAGACAAAAATTTTAAAAATATATATTTTGGTATGTGTACCGTATATATAAACATTCATATGCATGCAGTAGAAAGCGGTTTTTTTAATATTACAAACAGACACTCCAATTTTATTTATTTGTATAGATGAGCAATTGAAAGTTATTTGAGACTTATCCATTAATAAAATATTATTAAACTCTAGTATTTTATTTGATTGTTGGGGTTTTCTTGCAAGAAATTCTTAATAGCATTCGATGAAAGATGGCGATATTTTCCGCTCGTGCATCGGAGAGCACGTTAAGCGGTCGGTTCCTGTTGTCACGAACATATGTGGCAATCGTTATTGGGCAGTCAGTGCCTTTAAATATACTGACAACTAGTTCAATCTTCGAATACAGTTTATCCTTAAAGTTGCGGAGGTCCGATACCAGTCGCTCCGTGGAAGAACTGATTTTCACGTAAAATAGATTCAACTAGCTAACACCAAATAATCTTAGGAATAATTAAGGTTAGGAAGATGATGATTCAAGTAACCTGCTTTTTAAGGATATGGATATGTACAGCAGTCGGTTGTTACAAAATGTTGATGTAATGATTCACGTTTATTGAACATCACGCCACGACCCTATTGGTCGGAGCAATGACCTAAACATCTGTTGAAATTGCTAACGATTTGTTTATATCTATTTTATTTTTTAACTACAGAAACATACAAACAAACCAAATCCAAAAAAAATGTTACGTATTACAGTTTACAGTATGCAAGTCTCAAGGCCAATTATAACTGTGAACAACATTCAAAGCCAGTTTTTGATACAGTTGTAGATAGTTATCTGCTATAACACTATTTAACAGATAAAAGTAACTAAATATATGTTTTCTTTTTTATTATTATTATATAGGGCGCAAACGAGTAGATCGCCTGATGGTAAGCGATTACCTATGGCGAATGTTGTGTGTGTACCTGTATTAGGCCTGCATACTAGATAATATTATTGTATAATTTTTTTAAAAGTGTATCGTATGTGTGCTGTTGGTATACCTAAATAAATAAATAAAATTACCGCCGCCCAACACCAGAGGCGTTACAAGTGCGTTGCCGGCTTTATATTATGTGACATATGTTTCTCTTGTGAAACTGAAATCTACAGTTATCAGACAGACAAGTTCAAAATAGTTCATCGGGGACTTAATCAGCAAGTGATTAATCTGTCTCTTAATGTTATAATGAAATATTAAAAAAATATATACAAATGTTAAGTTGGTTTGTAAATAAGTTCAAAAACTCAAAAAGTTGTTTACGGATTGAGCTCAATTGTTAAAACGCTTTAAAAATTGTTTATATAAATTTTTTCGTCAGTTCGTTCTTCATATCTCATCAATAAATAAATATTTTCGGACTTTTAACACACAACGCCATCTAGTCTCAACCTAAGCAGAGCTTGTACTATGGGTACTAGACAACTGATATTAATACATTTATATATATATTGAAAATACATACATATTATACATAGAAAACACCCAAACTTCGAAACAAATATTTGCAGAACATACACACTAAAAACATTTGGTCCCACCTGGGAATCGAACCCGAGACCTCAAACACAGTAGTCACATACGCTACCACTGCGCCACTGAGGCAGTTAAATCAATGGAACCAGAAAGTGTTACAGTGTACCAGGGCAACATAAAACTCGGAAACGTCAACAGGTTGTTATCCCTACTAGATTACATGTTACAATGAGTGTCAAGTATCTACTTATTAATATCACTTGACATAAATAATTTATACATCGTTTGACACAAATTATTATGTCAATAACGTTACCCTGCGATCTTGTCATAGAAAAAAATACATACATAATTAAGTAATAGAAGAGGCATGCGGAGTAATATTATAAAGACAAATAATTATGTGTAACAGAAAACCGGTGTGAAATAGCGCTTGCGCTGTGTTTCACCGAGTGAGTGAGGATACCGGAGGCCCATACCCCAACCCCTTCCCCATTCCCTCTCCCCATCCCCCAAAGGTCGGCAACGCACTTGTAACGCTTTTGGTGTTGTGGGTGTCCGTGGGCGGCGACAATCGCTTACCATCAGGTGATGCGTCTGCTCGTTTGCCCCCTATACAATAAAAAAAATAAAAATAAAATGTGTGTAGTTTTAAACTTGTCAAATATGACAAATTTTGCTAAAATTTGGAATGGAGGTAGCTGAGTCCCCGGATGAGGTATATATAGCTTTTTTAATCTTCAAAAACTGGTGTTTCCGTGGGATGAGCAAAGGATGACACTAACATTAAAATACATGACCGTCAGATGCACCGATTAAATATGACACGGTATAAGCAATTTCACCTCTTGCTGATAAAGTACCTTATAGACTGAAGTCAACTGTTGTATCTTTTAAATAACTACTAGGTTTCACGAGTCTAGATAGAAACTTAAATGTTAGATACACACAAATCTATACTAATACAATAAAGCTGAAGAGTTTGTTTGTTTGAACGCGCTGAGATTATTCAGGAACCGCTGGTCCGATTTGAAAAATTATTTCGGTGTTGGAGAGGCCATTTATCGAGGAAGGCTATAGGCTATATATCATCACGCTACTACTAATAGGAGCGGAGCACCAATGAAGAATGTTTCAAAAACGGGGAAAAATTTTCACGCTACGGGCAATATAAGACGCAAACGCGTGGGTCAGCTAGTGTTATTATATAAATATAAAATATAAATAAATATAAATATTCCGGACATTTAACACACAACGCCATCTAGTCCCAAGCTAAGCAGAGCTTGTGTTATGGGTACTAGACTACTGATATGAATACTTATATACTTTTTTTTGTAAATACATACATATTATACATAGAAAACACCCAAACTTCGAAACAAATATTTGCAGATCATACAAACATTTGGTCCGACCCGGGAATCGAACCCGAGACCTCAAGCTTAGCAGTCGCATACGCTACCACTACGCCACCGAGGCAGTCAAATGCATTGGCATTATATGGCAGATAACTATCAGATATTGTTTTAATAACCTCGGGAAACACTGCGGAATACAGCTAGTGTTAAAGGTGGTCAATTTTACGCTATGCGATGTATACTAGCAATAATTTTTTCCTTATTTTGGGGAAATCTTCTTTTTTTTTTTTTTTTTTTATTGAATAGTGGGCAAACGAGCAGACGTATCACCTGATGGTAAGCGATTATCGCCGCCCATGGACACCCGCAACACCAAAGGCGTCACAAGTGCGTTGCCGACCTTTGGGGGATAGGAAAGGGGAAGGAGGGAGGGGTTGGGGTATGGGCCTCCGGTATCCTCACTCACTCGGTGAAACACAGCGCAAACGCTATTTCACACCGGTTTTCTGTGAGGCCGTGGTATCACTCCGGTCGAGCCGACCCATTCATGCCGAAGCATAGCTCTCCCACTTCTTATTCATACACGACTTACCCACATTCGTATTACGGTTTAGTAAAAAGATGGGTTGCTCAACTTTGCACCAATTCCTTAGTGAGTTTCAAAACAAGCATTTGGAAAGATATATGGTTTGTTTGCGCTAAATAATTAGTTACTGACAATATAAATTTAAGGATGATCCACAAAGTTAATAGTTCCGTATCGTTCTTAAAATCGATTCCGATAATCGAAATAGTTTTATTTTCACAGCTTCTAGTATCATATTTATAACGGTAGGTATCATAAAGGATAAATGATTTTACAAGGTGGTATTTCAATTATCCAGGTTGAACATCGATAAAAGTATCGATAAATATCGAGCACAACCAAAAAATCGCAATAATGCGCCTATTTCGTTAGTGAGTGCGAGGGTATATAGTTCTTTTGCATATCACTCACGATGAATCATTTCCAACTTTAACCGTACATAAACAAATCTGAATCTTGATTAATGATCGCTACAAGCACTGATTAACACGTGCCCGGCATAAATATCTCCTATCAAATAACGAACAGCGATATCGTCGGTACAAAATGTATGCGAAAGCTTTGGCTGAGTGTAAAATAAGTGCGCTCAGTGCATGCGAACTGATAACAATTGTACAATAACTGTAGTAGAATTTCAAGGTGATTTATGGCTTTGATTAGATTTGATTTATTTTTATAAACTATAACAATTTGTGTTGAGATTACTTCAAAGACTTGTGTGTCACATCCGGCAAATTATTTTATGGTCCTTTTCTTTTTGGTAGCTGTTGTCAAGGTCTTGAATTATCTGTATGGGTATATAAGTATATTAAGATGGTTCGTGTACTCTTATGAATTGAAAATTCAGCATCGATAAATTTAAAATTTTTACCACTTCCATTGTAGGCACACAGTTAGTTATTAAAAAAAAAACATAAAGCATTTTACGACAACGTTTGGTAAGTAGTTATGTAATAGTGATAGGTATGTAAAAGTTTATTCAACTAAAGGATAGAAAATTACATATTTTTACTAGTAATGTCTGCAAATCCTAACCAGAAGCTTTATGGTGCAGATAACCATAGAATTAATGAAACTATGATAAGGTAACTTTTATATTTATTGCTAGATAAAGGCAGACTTATTAAAAAACTCATTATGCGAGCGGCGAAGGTTTTATGATACTCCTATATTTTTTGCACTTGACAGCTTATTTATTTATAATACTGTTTTTCTATTCATAAATCTATATTTTGATGAATTAATTTCGGTATCGCGGAGGTAGTTGTAGAAGGTCCATGATTGTTTTTAAAGCCACACAAATCCTAGTTACAATCGGGTTATCGAAGAATCATCGAAATGATATCTTCTTGAGAAGAACCTCAGTTAATGAAGGCGAAATACTTTTATTTGTTTACCGTTCAGATTTTAGGATTTCCATATGTTGTTATTTTCATATGTATGTATTTAAAAAACGTCTATTTTTAATGTGACATGTTTAATTTGACTTAATTTTCGACATTCAAACTTCGTTTGACAGTAAATAACTCATTTAGTTAGTGAGTTTTCGAACAACAGATTGAGCACTTTTCTTCCATTATTGCCAATTTCCCGGTTTGTAAGTGTCATTGTGTAGAAAAGTAAGGGAGTAATGACCGACAGATGATACCATCTTAGTTATATCTTGTTAAAGACAAAGTAATTTGTTTTACGGTTCGGCGCCCCGTACTAATTGACACTATAACAAAGGCTATGGGTTCTATACCTAAAAGAAAACAAAAGCGGCGTATCAGATATTACAAAGATCTGACTTTTAAAAAGAGTGACTGTGAATTTCTTTGCTAGTCTTTCTCATAATGCTTTAAGTATTTGGATACTGGAAGTTATGGATCGACACAAGCAGGCAGTAGATGTTGGTGTTTTACCTAATTTACTTTGACAATCCAGTACATGCTGTGGCGTCTGTTTGTGTTGATATATGATTTTTAACTGTAGCTTCAATTTAACGTTCATAAATATCACTTAGTGTTTTTATTGAATAAATGATTTTGAATTGGAATTACAAAGTACACAATCAAACCTGCACCAAATCTGATTATTAATATATTTGTTAATACAATATATATGTTTTCACTAAATTAGGGTAGTTAACAATTATATTTTTTTTTAATGGAAGAAGTGTGGTGACGATTCTTGCCGCGTCATACGATTGGTTAACACGTGTGTCTAGAATTTCTAAAAACTTGAGTGACTTTTGTGAATTTTGAGACTTTTTTTTGTTATTTTGTGCTGTCCTATTGGTAAAGGTGTGTTGTTTGTGCGTTTGTTAGCCATAATTGGTTTAACATGACCCGAAATAAACCCCCTGACCCACCCGATAAACAATCCCAAATAACTCCCCCCTTCAACCCTTCCCCCTTCTTCCCAGAAAACCCTTCAACTCCTAGTAACCCTTTGGAACAGTTTGTGAATGTCGTCGTTAATGCTACGGAACAAGAACATAACATCTCTATAGCATCTAGCTCGCGGAAACGCCCTGGCGACGATGAGGTTAGTGCCACCCATCCTCATAAGCAGATGAAAAGTCAAGTCGGAAGAAATAAATACACCTCATCTGACAATGGGCCTTACATTGTCCACGTTTCTCGTGTTGAGAGCCAAATAGGCTCCGGTACAACCCTGCATCCGGTGACATTCGGACTCTTCCTGTTTAAAAACAACATAAACAACATTGTCAGAGACGGTGTCAAAAGGGTTGGCAGAAACAGAGTTTCTGTTCAGTTTGCATCCCCTCAGGATGCAAACTCATTTCTCCTTAATCCCCTATTAAATACCCACAAATTTACAGCCAACATCCCTACCTTCCATATTACCAGAATGGGCGTAGTATCTGGCATTCCCATTGACATGGTCGATGAGGATGTCATAAAATTTGTTACCGTGCCGCAAGGCTGTGGACAGATTTTAAAAGTTAGGCGTCTTAACAAAAAAGTTTTTACCGAGGGCTTATTAGAATGGAAGCCTACAGAAACCTGCGTCCTCACCTTTGATGGCCAGGTTCTACCCAAACGAGTGTTCTGCTGTTACAACTCTCTTCTTGTTCAGCAATATATCTACCCCACTGTCCAGTGCAGGAAATGCTGCAGGTTTGGACATGTAGAATCTATCTGCAGGTCTAAGCCCAGATGTAGCAAGTGTGGTCGTGACCATCCTGGCAATGGTTGCGAAGTCTTAGAGAGTGAGGCTTTCTGTGTGCTGTGCTCCGGTGATCACTTTGCTTATAGCAAGGCTTGCCCGGAGTTCGGTAGGCAGAGGGCTATAAAGACAATAATGGCAGAGAAAAATATTTCTTACATGGAAGCAAGCAAAGCCGTACCCTCTCCCTCTCACCGCTACGCTGATATTGTGAAGTCCCCTCAACTTACCCAATCCCTACAGCCTACTCAAAATCTACAGCTTTCTTCACCCCCGCAGTCTTCCCAATCCCCTCGGCCCATCCAATCATACCGAAAAACTGTATCTCGCCAACCTAAACCCCGTTCCCCTCTGACTAATTCTTATGACAAAGTCGCTCATCAATCCCTCACGCATAATCCTCAACCTTCCCAACCCAATGGTTGTGCCCTCAATCCATCCCTTGAGCCTTCTACTATAGAACTTTTAATACACCTACTAACCACTCTTCTAACCCCTAATGCAACTCCATCCCCCTCTATAATACCGTCCAACGCAGCTAACTCACTAATCCATCTACTTACCAATTTTAGAAATGGCGGTCCATCAAACGTTTCTACAATGGAATGTGAGGAGTGTCTTCCATAAGAAGCACGACCTCATATTCCTTATAAACAAATTTGAGCCTTTGGCTATCTCTCTTGCTGAGACCTGGCTTCTACCAAGTCTCAACTTCAATGTTCCACATTACAACATGCTTAGATGCGACAGGTCTGATGGCTATGGAGGCGCTGCCCTCCTCATTAATAACAGAGTCCCTTTATCACCCCTCCCTCTGTCCCCATTCCCAGACGATTTCAGCATTGTTGCAGTAAAAGTTGGTTGTTTATCTTTGTTTTCCATTTACATTGCTCACCCCCATCAAAGTTTCCTCCCCATATTGAGAGCCACCCTACAGAACCTACAGGGCCCAATATTAATTATGGGAGATTTCAATTGCCACCATTTTAGATGGGGATCTGAAAACTGTGACTCATTTGGAGCTGGTTTAGTGGAGATCATTGATGATTTGAACCTCTGCGTTCTCAACAATGGCTGCTCCACCCGTAGAGTCCTGCCTGGTCAAAGCAAAAGTTGTGTGGACTTGACCATTTGCTCACTTGACTTAGCTGCAGCTGCCTGCTGGCAGTGCACAGGTTCATCCTATGGTAGTGATCATTATCCAATTGTATTATCCCTCCCCAACTCAACTCACTTAGAAAAATCATCCCCTCCCCTCTTAAAATACAACCTTTCGGAAGTTGACTGGCCAAATTTTTCTAAAACCCTTGAAAACCATGTCAAATCCCTCCCTAGACTTGACTACAAATCCCTATCCTACGATGATCGCTACCAGGTGACGGACTATTGTGATGCATTTGTGGAGGCAATCAGGTCGAGTGCAGACAGCTGCTTTAAAATTAAGAACTCCAGTAGGGGTAAAATTCCCTCACCCCCATGGTGGGACAGTGAGTGTACAAGGGCTATTAAGCTAAGGAAGGAGGCTGAAAAAAGGTACAATGCTAGCATGACGATTGAAAACCTGCTCACTTACAAAAACGCTTTTGCTTCCACTAAGAGACTTCTTCGTCGCAAAAAGCGCACTGGTTGGATTAACTTCTGTTCCTCTTTGTCCCCATCCACCCCTTCCTCAACGGTGTGGAGGAACATAAACCGATTCCGATCCGGATGCTCACCCTCTGTCTCTTCCTCTATCTCCCCAGACACAGCCCAACTTTTCCTTGATAAAATTGCTCCTCCTTATGTCCCACACCTAGATGAAGTCTTCCAACCAAGTATCCCACTCCAGTCGCTGGGTATATATGATGAACCATTCTCCTTGGAGGAGCTGAACATGGTTCTCTACAGTGTGCGAGACTCTGCTCCTGGTATTGACGGCATCCCATACTCTTTCTTAGCCAATGCTAGCCCTAGTTCCATATCTTACTTTTTAGAAATTTTAAATTATTGTTATTCCAATGGTTGGGTCCCTGATAAGTGGAAAGTCCAAATAATTGTACCCATTTTAAAATCAGGTAAACATGCAAGTGACCCAAATAGTTTTAGACCAATTGCTCTTGCATCAATACTCTCTAAATTATTTGAACACCTTATCAAAAACCGTCTGGAATGGATTGTAGAATCAAGGAATTTATTACCAAATTACCAGTTTGGCTTCCGCAAGGGGCTCAGTACCATGGACAGTGTGGCAGTACTGGTAACTGATATCCGTCTTTCCCTGTCTCAAAATGTATCCGTAGTAACAGCTTTTCTTGACATAACTGCGGCATATGATAATGTCCTAATACCCATTCTCAGGCATAAACTGCAGCAGCTGAGACTTCCGGTTAGGATGACCAATTGCATATGTGCTATGCTTATGTCTCGAACTATAGCCCTTAGGATCCCAGGTGAAGAGTTTGAGCAGAGAAAGACCTGGAGAGGCTTACCACAGGGCTCTGTACTGAGTCCTTTGCTGTACAATCTGTACACTTTTGACATTGGGTCATGCCTAAATGACAATTGTAGCATACTACAATATGCCGACGATCTGGCTCTATATGTCACTAATAATTCCATCCAAGATGCAGCCACATCACTCTCAATCTCCCTTAATTCTCTGTGGCAGTGGCTATCAGCCCATGGCCTAAGTCTTTCTGCACAGAAAAGCGCAGTCGTTGTCTTTACTAGAAAGAAGTCACTGCCACAGATTGATGTCCAAGTTCAGCTGCAGGAAATCCCCCTTGTTAAGAAATTTAAGTTCCTAGGAGTATACCTAGATTCGAAATTGACAGGTGTCCCCCACATTAACCATCTTGCTTCAAAATGCGAGCGCGTTATACCAATTTTAAAGGCCCTAGCTGGTGTCTGGTGGGGTGCCCACCCATACACCATGAAGCTCGTATATAACGCCTTAGTACGAAGTATATTGGATTATGGTGTATTCCTACTAATCCCATGCAACAAAAGCGCATTAGCAACTCTTGATAGGGTTCAGTCCAAGTGTCTTAGGATCATAACCGGTTGCATGAAGTCCTCCCCTATCAACGCTTTACAGGTGGAATGCACAGACCCTCCCCTATCACTAAGAAGGCGATACTTTGCTTCACGTTACATATTAAAATTTACATGTAAGTCTACTCACCCCCTTCTCATGAAAATTTCAAACTTAGACACAATATGTAACACATCAAGTTATTGGGCTCATAAAGAAATTCCCTTGATTCTACAATCCTTTCGCCTCTACTTACCTTATATGAACTGTACTTTAAAATTTGACAAACTTCCTATTTTTTGCTTTGACTATAGTATACTATGTTTTAAACCAAATGTTCTCCTGGATGCTGGAATCCCTAAGGGTTCAGCTTCTGCTTCCACTTCTTTTAATGCACAGGTAGATGACCACTGGGTAGGATTTGAAAGATTTTTTACTGATGCATCTAAACTCTCTACTAATAATTATACTGGAGTTGCCGTGTACTACCAAAACTCCAGAATAATATTACAATTTAAGTGCCCAAAAGAGGCTTCAGTGTTTACAGGCGAATGTACCGCTATCCTAGAGGCATGTCTATACATTGAATGCCATAACATCAACAAGGCAGTGATATTCACAGACTCCCTTAGCTGCCTTAAGACCCTGCTTCAAGACCCCTTCCACTGCAAACTACACAGTCCCCTGATCCTACAAATAAGAAAAAGCCTATTCAATTGTTCCATTAACACTAAAACGGTTCAATTGGTGTGGGTCCCGAGCCATAGTGGTATCATGGGCAATGAGTGTGCAGACTCATTGGCCAGAAGTGCTTCTACCTCCCTAACAGCTGACCAAAAACATCTCATTCATCAGCACTATGACCTATTAAGGATGCCCCAAAAAGAATTGTGGTTATCCTGGCAGGCTGAATGGAACAACTCATCACAACGCAAAGGACGGCACTATTATGCTATTCAGCCATGCATTACTCCAAAGCCCTGGTTTTTTAAATTCAAGAAGGTATCAAAACCGGTCATCTCTACCATATGTAGGCTCCGTATAGGGCACTGCAGCTCTCCTGTCTTCTTGAACAAGATTCGGGTAAGGGATTCCTCCTTATGCGAATGTGGTTTGGACGAGGGCAATCTAGACCACATCTTCTTTAGTTGCATCAAAAACAATCCATCCTTAGACCTCTACCCATATATAAGCAAATTAAAAATCCCTATCCCTATTAACTTTGCATCCCTGCTAACCTTTTCATCCCCTAAACTCCTTCAAGCCTTGATGACTTTTATCCGCAGCAACAACATCAAACTCTGACCTGTATCTATGAATGTTGCAATGTTGATTTGTGTTTGTCTGTCCATCATCTATATATATTATTAATACATATCGTATCTATATGTGTTTGTCTGTTTCAGTGTACTAACCACAACAAAAAGCCCCACATTCAGTCCACTGTGAATTAGAGAAAATTTTTGGACAATTGCAAGTTTATTTTATAATTTTTCACCACACGTATTTCCATTGCACTTGACACTGGCAGAATTGTCGACATCGGCACAATTTGCCATTCTACAAGAAAAAGAAAGAAAAGAAAGTGTGGTGACGTCTCAATCGTTTAATTTTAATAATTATTTAAGCCAATACTAGAGGATACATCTAACTTAAAAGCTCTTAGTTACAACATACTTTTTGACAGGTAGATCATTATTCCATTTCGTTTACTATTGTGTGGTGTGCCTTTAAGACATATAAAACCTTTGGGCCCTTCGGAATATGACTTTAAAGTTTATATTTGTGTTTCGCTTCACGAAGGTATTAAGTAATTTTTCATTGCTATTTTAATGCCGACATGTTGTTATGTAATTTGGATTTCCCATATATTCAAAACCAGCAAAACACACTATCTAGGTATCTGATAAAAAACCAATCATTGGCAAAATGCCAATACTCAATCAATCTCGCTCCTTCTCTTTGTGTAAAAACTGTATACATAGATAAATGATTGTTTTTCTCAATCTTTTCAAATAGCTGTCACACATGCTTTATGTTGCCGATCATTTTTACCAATTTCCCTCCTTAAACTCTAGATTGTATTATTAGAAATGACTACTGTGGTTTCTTCTGGGAAACATAAATAAAGTTCGTCTGACAGAATAGTCTAAATAGACGATCAATATTTTTACGGCTTTACTTTAGCAAATATTGATTAAGGATGTTTTTTTCCGTGCCGTTGAGAAAATAGAGATAATAATTATACATATATGAAGTGAAATTGTGCGCTATCATCAAATCGCTCTTGATTGTTAGACTTAAACTTATTGAAAAATTCTGAATGTTCTTGACACATTTCTAACGGGTAACTCACCATTTGATGTTAAAGTCACTGCTAGACTAATATCAACTTATCTGTCAAATAACTATATATTATAACTAGCTGATCCACGCAACCTCGTTTGCGTCTTATATAGCCCGTAGCATAAAAAATTTCGCAAAAAAAGTAACTTTTCTGGTTGATTTTTACACCTTTTGTCCGAAAAACCCAAATATCTTACGGAACCCTATTTTTTTCCAAAATAAAATATAGCCTATGTTACTCGTGGATAATGTAGCTTTCGAATGGTGAAAGAATTTTTAAAATCGGTCCAGTAGTTTTTGAGCCTATTCATTACAAACAAACATACAAAGTTTTCCTCTTTATAATATTAGTGTAGATAATAATGAAAATAAATATTTCGGACATTTAACACAACACCATCTAGTCCCAATGGACACCCGCAACACCAAAGGCGTCACAAGTGCGTTGCCGACCTTTGGGGGATAGGAAAGGGGAAGGAGGGAGGGGTTGGGGTATGGGCCTCCGGTATCCTCACTCACTCGGTGAAACACAGCGCAAACGCTATTTCACACCGGTTTTCTGTGAGGCCGTGGTATCACTCCGGTCGAGCCGACCCATTCATGCCGAAGCATAGCTCTCCCACTTCTTATTCATACACGACTTACCCACATTCGTATTACGGTTTAGTAAAAAGATGAGTTGCTCAACTTTGCACCAATTCCTTAGTGAGTTTCAAAACAAGCATTTGGAAAGATATATGGTTTGTTTGCGCTAAATAATTAGTTACTGACAATATAAATTTAAGGATGATCCACAAAGTTAATAGTTCCGTATCGTTCTTAAAATCGATTCCGATAATCGAAATAGTTTTATTTTCGCAGCTTCTAGTATCATATTTATATCGGTAGATATCATAAAGGATACCGTTCTATAAAAGTCGATACATCTTATTACATTGAAATGATTTTACAAGGTGGTATTTCAATTATCCAGGTTGAACATCGATAAAAGTATCGATAAATATCGAGCACAACCAAAAAATCGCTATAATGCGCCTATTTCGTTTGTGAGTGCGAGGGTATATAGTTCTTTTGCATATCACTCACGATGAATCATTTCCAACTTTAACCGTACATAAACAAATCTGAATCTTGATTAATGATCGCTACAAGCACTGATTAACACGTGCCCGGCATAAATATCTCCTATCAAATAACGAACAGCGATATCGTCGGTACAAAATGTATGCGAAAGCTTTGGCTGAGTGTAAAATAAGTGCGCTCAGTGCATGCGAACTGATAACAATTGTACAATAACTGTAGTAGAATTTCAAGGTGATTTATGGCTTTGATTAGATTTGATTTATTTTTATAAACTATAACAATTTGTGTTGAGATTACTTCAAAGACTTGTGTGTCACATCCGGCAAATTATTTTATGGTCCTTTTCTTTTTGGTAGCTGTTGTCAAGGTCTTGAATTATCTGTATGGGTATATAAGTATATTAAGATGGTTCGTGTACTCTTATGAATTGAAAATTCAGCATCGATAAATTTAAAATTTTTACCACTTCCATTGTAGGCACACAGTTAGTTATTAAAAAAAAAACATAAAGCATTTTACGACAACGTTTGGTAAGTAGTTATGTAATAGTGATAGGTATGTAAAAGTTTATTCAACTAAAGGATAGAAAATTACATATTTTTACTAGTAATGTCTGCAAATCCTAACCAGAAGCTTTATGGTGCAGATAACCATAGAATTAATGAAACTATGATAAGGTAACTTTTATATTTATTGCTAGATAAAGGCAGACTTATTAAAAAACTCATTATGCGAGCGGCGAAGGTTTTATGATACTCCTATATTTTTTGCACTTGACAGCTTATTTATTTATAATACTGTTTTTCTATTCATAAATCTATATTTTGATGAATTAATTTCGGTATCGCGGAGGTAGTTGTAGAAGGTCCATGATTGTTTTTAAAGCCACACAAATCCTAGTTACAATCGGGTTATCGAAGAATCATCGAAATGATATCTTCTTGAGAAGAACCTCAGTTAATGAAGGCGAAATACTTTTATTTGTTTACCGTTCAGATTTTAGGATTTCCATATGTTGTTATTTTCATATGTATGTATTTAAAAAACGTCTATTTTTAATGTGACATGTTTAATTTGACTTAATTTTCGACATTCAAAACTTCGTTTGACAGTAAATAACTCATTTAGTTAGTGAGTTTTCGAACAACAGATTGAGCACTTTTCTTCCATTATTGCCAATTTCCCGGTTTGTAAGTGTCATTGTGTAGAAAAGTAAGGGAGTAATGACCGACAGATGATACCATCTTAGTTATATCTTGTTAAAGACAAAGTAATTTGTTTTACGGTTCGGCGCCCCGTACTAATTGACACTATAACAAAGGCTATGGGTTCTATACCTAAAAGAAAACAAAAGCGGCGTATCAGATATTACAAAGATCTGACTTTTAAAAAGAGTGACTGTGAATTTCTTTGCTAGTCTTTCTCATAATGCTTTAAGTATTTGGATACTGGAAGTTATGGATCGACACAAGCAGGCAGTAGATGTTGGTGTTTTACCTAATTTACTTTGACAATCCAGTACATGCTGTGGCGTCTGTTTGTGTTGATATATGATTTTTAACTGTAGCTTCAATTTAACGTTCATAAATATCACTTAGTGTTTTTATTGAATAAATGATTTTGAATTGGAATTACAAAGTACACAATCAAACCTGCACCAAATCTGATTATTAATATATTTGTTAATACAATATATATGTTTTCACTAAATTAGGGTAGTTAACAATTATATTTTTTTTAATGGAAGAAGTGTGGTGACGTCTCAATCGTTTAATTTTAATAATTATTTAAGCCAATACTAGAGGATACATGTAACTTAAAAGCTCTTAGTTACAACATACTTTTTGACAGGTAGATCATTATTCCATTTCGTTTACTATTGTGTGGTGTGCCTTTAAGACATATAAAACCTTTGGGCCCTTCGGAATATGACTTTAAAGTTTATATTTGTGTTTCGCTTCACGAAGGTATTAAGTAATTTTTCATTGCTATTTTAATGCCGACATGTTGTTATGTAATTTGGATTTCCCATATATTCAAAACCAGCAAAACATACTATCTAGGTATCTGATAAAAAACCAATCATTGGCAAAATGCCAATACTCAATCAATCTCGCTCCTTCTCTTTGTGTAAAAACTGTATACATAGATAAATGATTGTTTTTCTCAATCTTTCCAAATAGCTGTCACACATGCTTTATGTTGCCGATCATTTTTACCAATTTTCCTCCTTAAACTCTAGATTGTATTATTAGAAATGACTACTGTGGTTTCTTCTGGGAATCATAAATAAAGTTCGTCTGACAGAATAGTCTAAATAGACGATCAATATTTTTACGGCTTTACTTTAGCAAATATTGATTAAGGATGTTTTTTTCCGTGCCGTTGAGGAAATAGAGATAATAATTATATATGAAGTGAAATTGTGCGCTATCATCAAATCGCTCTTGATTGTTAGACTCAAACTTATTGAAAAATTCTGAATGTTCTTGACACATTGCTAACGGCTAACTCACCATTTAATGATAAAGTCACTGACTAATATCAACTTATCTGTCAAATAAATATATATTATAATAATAATGAAAATAAATATTTCGGACATCTAACACAACGCCATCTAGTCCCAAGCTAAATAGAGCTTGTGTAATGGGTACTAGATAACTGATATAAATACATTTATACTTTTTTTTATAAATACATACATATTATACATGGAAAACACCCAAACTCCGAAACAAATATTTGCAGATCATACAAACATTTGACTCGATCCGGAATCGAACCTGAGACTTCAACACCACAGCAGTCGTATACGCTACCACTGCGCCACAGAGGCTGTCGTTTTGGTTTCACATGGCTTGGAGAGAGACATATATGTCAGTTAAATATATATTTATCAGCAAATTGTATCTGTTGTGTGTTAACTATCTGAAATTTCACCAGGTACTGGTAAACTGGTGTAGTCTGTTATATCCATACACTCATGATATATTATTTAAAAGTCCAGAAGTCAATAACAAATTACCAGCACTAATTTAGGATAATTGATCATCGGTTGGGACAGCTGCTCACAATTAGCTCTGAAGCCTTTTATAACTTCAGAGAATTCCCAAGATTATAGTGTTGATTATAAAACTGGACAGTTGCGGTATGGTATGAAAGGGAGCGAAGACCTTCAAGTTAATTGATTAGTTGGCTGCCCATCGCTTATAGTCTGTCGGGCAAAATGATTTCATTCACGTTGGCCACCAATGTCGGCCAGATATCGCGGGTTCGAATTGCAATCTGTTTGTTTATCCAACGTGATGGCCTTTTTTCCTGATGTCTGATTTGCTTGAAGTACTTATACATGTAAACTATTTTTATTTGTAAATATATACATATTGATGCTCTGGATAAAATGCAGTTTGCGTATACACTAAATTTAATTACTGATATGACACTTTACATATATTTGCTGATTTATACACTGAATTCACTTAATTTAACGCAAATACGTGCGATCGTGCTGGCTGATAAATTTGAAGCAATTTGTATGTATTTCTGATAGCTCTGAATGACCATAACACTGATTATATGAAATCTGAAGCTACGTTTTCGACGTGGTAAAAATGTACCCTTTCGTTCTGAAGACAGTCAAGAGAAGCAAACAAGTCACTAACGCCATATTTGTCACAGATAATCTTAAAACAATATCATCTTTAAATTATGGTATTGACTTTCCAAACATAGTTCTGAAAACTAACCAATAGATGGCGTAAGCTGTTACAAATTAATATAAAATATCTGAGCACTGTTAATTTTAATTAACATAGTCCTTAGAATACAACTTGACCTTTGTGACCATTTTCACTAGTATCCATTTAGAACTTACAAAAAGTATTAACATCAGATACCAGTAATGTTGTTTAATGCTTGTTATAAATGCTTTTTTACTAATTGACGCGACGAATTATGTAGCAAATTTGCATGTTTCGAAATCTTCGTGATTTTTCTTTGAATTCTTGTAGATACAGATACTATTGTTATTGTTTTATAGTCCTTAACATATAGCCTCATATATGTGGTATAGGTCTATATTATCATTTTAATACTAACAAGATATATTTAAGGTGTGAATTTTCATATTTACAATGTACAAGCTGAACAGTTAACGCCGTGAGGCGAAGCTATGTCTTTATAAATTATGTGCCTATGTATTATTCTGATGTATAAGCTATATTATTGTAAAGTTTTATCAAAATCCATTCAGTAAATTTTGCGTGAAAGAGTAACAAACATCCATCCATCCATACTTATAAACTTTCGCGTTTATAATATTAGTAGAATTGATTTCACTTTATTTGTGATAAAACTGATACGTGAAGAATGAAAATATAGGATATCCAAAATGAAATAGCTTGTTCAAAGGTACTTTATCGGTTTTATAACTATCTGTCCCAGAGATCAAGCTATGTCTTAAGGACTGTAGTTAGTAGTTGAAACACCATTGAAAACTGTATTGATCTTGGTGGGAAACACCCTGTTAATTAGTTATATACACTGATATATAATACAATGACATCACGAAGTGAGAATGGGATTTTTCTTTATTATATAATATGGTGTGAATAGAATTAAACATCTAAATAAAATTTGTAAGCAAAATTCAGAGTGTTTGACTGATCTGTTAGTTTGGTTAGCTGAGCCAAAATATCATCCGTAAACGTATTGGAAATAATCTGAAGAATAATCTAAAAATATCTGAAGATAACTTCAGATTATTACAAAGCCAGCGAAACATTTATGACGGTCACTTGACTTCTTTAGGCGTGAAAGCATAAAAAAACATAAATAAAGTCCTTAACAGATTATCCTCCTTTCTATATAAAAGTTGGCCGAAAAGTTGGTGCTTATTCGTAAAATGCTAGTCTGTTATGATATTATTGTTTACGTAATCTATATTTTTGTCTTGTTTGAGTATGATGAAGAATACTAATTAATTAAGCCAATTGACTTTTTCAAATTATTGTTTATTTTTTGTTTACAGGGAGTTGAATTATTTACAGTAGATTTGTCTATCCAAAGGTTGACTGGAAGCTTTTCAGCGATAAGGCCGCCGTTTGTACATGGCTATTATATTGTTGAACTTTTTTTTTATTGAATAATGGGCAAACGAACAGACGCAACACCAGAGGCGTCACAAGTGCGTTGCCGACCTGCCGACCGACAAGACCCGAGGGATGGGGAGAGGGATGGGGGAGGGGTTGGTGTATAGTCCTCCGGTATCCTCACTCACTCGGTGAAACACAGTGCAAGCACTATTTCACACCGGTTTTCTGTGAGGCCGTGGTATTACTCCGGTCGAGCCGGCCCATTCATGCTGAAGCGTGGCTGTCCCACGGAAGACTCGCCGAAAACTCCTATATACAGGGTCTGTCGTAAATAATGGATAAGTCGTAAACTGGAGTTGGTCCGGCTATGAGACTATTAGAAAATCGTATCTTTTTGCCAGGGTTTCTAACCGTATGGAAATGGCGTAGACTTTTATGTTTTTTTATAAATTTCGCTACTCTTTGCATTCATTCCGTTGCCATTTCGTTAAATTTAGGTATTTCTGTGTCATTTTTTTTGTATTATAGTCTTGAAGATGTGTATTATTTAGTTTTAGTACTGTTTTAGGCGTTTTTAACGTTGGTCATTTTCAAAATTGTCATTTTAAGATTTTTTATGTTTTTGTTTTACTTAGGGTCAACTTTTGATCATTTACTGTGTAAAAAAAAAGTACGGCGCTATAGCTGCCCATGATCTTAATAAATTATCTAGTATGTGTAGATTCTAAAAAGGTATAACAATGCATACTTCACAAGTAATATTAAGCTACATGAGCGAGATCAATATCAAGGTGAGAAAATATTTTTTTCATGTAATGTTGTAAATGGTTATAAAACTTCGTCAGAATGATTTATTTCTGCCAAGATTCTTTACACAAACACTATGGGGCCACTATTAAGGATATTCAAAGAAAACTAGGTAGTTTTTTGTCAAAAAAATTTCATGCCTCCTCATTTCATAAAGGTGTTTAATTTTAAAATTGATGTGCTCTAATAGTTACATGCGACAAACATGTTACAAGTTTATTCGTAAAAAGGATCATCAGGTAAAAAAATGAACAAAGACAGCAATACAAAGGGTCTCCCCGCGTGAAAAGGACATTGTTACTAGGCACACTGCATGATGCACCGTCCCTTTCACACTCACGATGTGTGAAAAGGTTAGCATGCGTTTAGCTAGGGCGCACTCCTGATACATCTCTCAGTGTGATTTTGACCATCGCATGTGCTCTCGTTTTCATTACTGTCGTCAATTTGTTACTGCTTTCTAATATCGGACTTAGATTTTCTTTGTGATTTGGACTTGTTAACCTGGTGATATTGACAACTCAGCTCTCATTTATGGGCATCGTGTTGTGCTATCGATTGCACGTGTTATTTTGGAAAATTTTGTATATCATGCCTCAACAATACACGCCGGCCGAATACGTAAACATGCATTACATTTATGGTTTATGTGATGGCAACGCCAATAGAGCTGCTAGAGTTTATCGGGAAAAATATCCAAATGCCCGGCATCCTGACTATCGTGTCTTCATAAGAGTGCACAACACATTTTTGGAAGGACGATTTCCTGGGACCGGCGTAGGCGGGGCGAGTGAAGGACGACCACAACGCCACAGTGCAGCCGAAGTACTGGAAATAGTTGCAGAAGACCCTGGTACGTCCATAAGTGTAATTTCAAGGCGCACCGGTATACCTCAAAAATCTGTACACAGGATTTTAAAAAGGCATGAATTATATCCCTATCATTATCAAAGGGTCCAAACATTAATGCCAAGGGACGCTGCTGCGAGAATAACATTTTGTCGCATAATGCTGCGAAAGATGAGGGAAGACCAAAGTTTTTTTAATAAAATTTTATGGAGTGACGAGTCAACGTGTCGAAAAGATGGTTTTTTGAATCTTCACAACATACACAGCTGGCAACTCGAAAACCCAAGACTTATCCGAGAAGACCGATCGCAATATCAATTTAAAATTAATTTATGGACTGGCATTATTAATGGCAAAATCATTGGTCCATTCGAATTGCCGGCAATATTAAATGCGGATATGTATTTGAATTTTTTAGCAAATACTTTACCTAGTTTACTGCAAGACGTCCCACAAGAGATAAGAAATGAGATGTGGCTACAAAATGATGGGTGTCCAGCACATTACGCTGTTCGTGTCAGGGAACATTTAAATAATACTTATCCAGATAGATGGATAGGGCGATTGGGGCCAATTTTATGGCCTCCACGTTCGCCAGACCTGAACCCCTTGGACTTCTTTTACTGGGGCTGTATAAAAGAAAAAGTATACAGTGAAACAATAAGTTCTGTAGAAGAGTTGCGTGCGCGCATTCAAGTAGCAGCGAGAAAAATTGAAGAAGCCGGTTATGTGCGCCGGATTAAGCGATCGTTTATTAGGCGATGTAGAGCGTGCATAGCTGCCGGCGGAGGACACTTCGAACATTTAGTTTAAGTTGTTGAATAAATATTTTTACGTACTAAAACAACCTAGTTTTCTTTTGAATATCCTTAATAGTGACCCCATAGTGTTTGTGTAAAGAATCTTGGCAGAAATAAATCATTATGACGAAGTTTTATAACCATTTACAACATTACATGAAAAAAATATTTTCTCACCTTGATATTGATCTCGCTCATGTAGCTTAATATTACTTGTGAAGTATGCATTGTTATACCTTTTTAGAATCTACACATACTAGATAATTTATTAAGATCATGGGCAGCTATAGCGCCGTACTTTTTTTTTACACAGTAAATGATCAAAAGTTGACCCTAAGTAAAACAAAAACATAAAATATCTTAAAATGACAATTTTGAAAATGACCAACGTTAAAAACGCCTAAAACAGTACTAAAACTAAATAATACACATCTTCAAGACTATAATACAAAAAAAATGACACAGAAATACCTAAATTTAACGAAATGGCAACGGAATGAATGCAAAGAGTAGCGAAATTTATAAAAAAACAAAAGTCTACGCCATTTCCATACGGTTAGAAACCCTGGCAAAAAGATACGATTTTCTAATAGTCTCATAGCCGGACCAACTCCAGTTTACGACTTATCCATTATTTACGACAGACCCTGTATAACTGTATCAATTGGTGTACAATAAAGTTTATTCTAATCTATTCTATTCTATTATATGTCGTATTTCTACTGAGAGCCACCCCGGCGCCGGAACTCTAGTTTCCTGCTCTGGGAAGACCAGGGTTATGTGATTTTACGTCCTCCCCGAATCGATACCGTGCTTTTTTTTTGCCTCTCCCGGGAGAAAATATCCCCTCCTCTCAATCCTTGCCTAGAAACCTGATGGCACATTAATGCAATTAGGCTGCTATTTTATCTTCTACTACAGTAATCATTCAAGATTATCCGTCCGCGAAAAATAACCGTACATGTCTAACAATGAATGAAACTCCTGTTTTATTATTCTAACCTAACCCACGGTCTCCACTGTCGACCGCGCCTTTTCTTCATTTAGAGTATTTAACTTGTTTGAACAAGATAACGGTTAGACACTGTGCTCATTAAATTATATCTAACAGATGATCTCATGGTCAATGTTTGACCTGAGGATGCGTTATGCGTACGCATATTATGACATCATTTGGTCAACTTTTTGCCGCGGGATGATACATGTCAAGATCACAATGGACAAATATGTTTACATTCTGTTTTTTTTAACATTGTTAGTACAAAGTCAGTGTCCTTGACTGGGCACGTCGCTTGTTACTCGAGGCCAGATTTTATGAGTGAAAAGATTGCAAGATTAATAATTATAATAATATGACACATTTCACACACTGCTGTATGATCCCAAACTAGGTAGAGCTTTTACTATTCTAACTACACTCCTAATTAACTTAAATATATACATACTAGCTTTTATCCGCGGCTCTACCTAAATGTATGTTAGTTATCACGATAGAAAGTACCCTATGTCCTTCCTCAGGAAACAAAGTATCTCCATGCCAAATATCATTGAAATCGATGCAGTGGTTTAGCTGTGTAAGCGTGACAGACAAAGAGACAGTGTCAATAATTTGTCAGAGTATATATTTTCTAAAACATCACTCGCTCAAGGTCATGCTTTAAATATCTGCCAAAATTTGCACTGAAAGTGGTGGAAGAAGTGTCACATGCTCAACGAGCTCTCAGATAACTGTCATTCTGCGTAAATTGAAAACAAAATGCCGGAAATACGTAATTGAGTTTCCGATATAATAATAATTGGATATCTTCAAAATATAATTTGTTTTTGTGCAGTGGACGATTATTTGTTTATTTTTATGGAATATGGGGCAAACGAGAAGACGTATCGCCTGATGGTAAGTGATTACCGCCACCCATTAACACCCGCAACACCAGAGGCGTGACAAGTGCGTTGCAGGCCTTTGGGGGATGAGGAAGGGGATGGTGGAAGGGATTGGTGTATCAGCCTTCGGTATCCTCACTCACTCGGTGAAACACAGAGCCGCTGTTTCACACCGGTCTTCTGTGAGGCCGAGCCGGCCCATTTATGCCGAAGCGTGGCTCTCCCGTCGTTTATGGTTTTTTTCGGTCCCGTCAGCTGCAGAAGTGGTAAGGAGTAAACTTAAACTACTATTTTTAGACTAGCTTCGCCTCGTGAGTACAATAACAATCACGGGTAACACCACGGGGCTCAGCTAGTAAAAAATATAAGTACTTACATAAAAAAATTATGGTACCTTTTTTGATATAGCAACAACACAAATCGTAAGTTATACAAATTGTAAGCGTGTATGCATTGTCTTGATTCCGTCGTCGCAGACTATTGTTGCATATGACCTTGGTCTGTCTCTGTGCAAGTTGCATGCAAGACAGTGCGCGATAATTTGTAAACACCATTGTAAGTATATAATACTCTGGTATCATCGGCGTGTTCATATAGAGAGGACACATGATATCCTTAATCACCATACAAATATGTAGGTAGGTGTATTGACTTTCAAGAACCCGAACACTTTTTAATATTATTATTATTAATGATCATCATCGCATCACATCGACAGCTTATAAATATATATATATTTGTGTATGTGCCTCCCAAAGTGTCTCTACACTGCTACATGGAAAACATAAGCAGAATCCAAGACTGGCGGTCACCATACTCATTGCGAATGCAGATAATGCGACAATGAAGGATTGTGACTGAGCCGCCTATTGTGATGCTTCGTCATCATTAGGCCTCTGTCACGGCGTCGTATTCAACAACGGAACCCGACAGCACGAATGCTATATATTTAGGTTGATCTTCTGTAGTACCGAACCGGGCGAGTCGGCCCATTCGTTCTGAAATCAGCATCGCCTTAAAAGTTAGCAGTCCCTGCTAGATATAAGTACGCCTTTCCTTTCAAATGAATAAACACATACTAATACTTATACTGTACTTGCATAGATTATTTATTGTTTTATTTTTAACCGACTTCAAAAAGGAGGAGGTTTCTCAATTCGACCGTAAATATGCTTTTTTTATGTTTGCTCGCGGATAACATCGTCGTTTATCATCAAAATCGGTTCGATTTTGATAATTCTTTTTTGTAATCAATATTCACGTATGTAAAAAAAGACACTTATGTGGTTTGTTTCGGCGTTTCTTCTAGCTGTAAAGTCCGATGTGTAAAATATCTGAAAAGATTTACTTACAAAATAAATATCCTTTATCATATCAATCAATCAATTCAAAAGTAACTCTGTCTGTCTATCTTACAGTCTGTCTGTTACGCTTTTACGGCTAAACGGTTGCACTAACTTCAATGAAATTCTGACTTTAAGATGGCGATATTTTGATTCTTGAGGAAGGACAAAGGACACTCTTCACCGCTATTTCTGACATCCACGCCGAAGTCCCGAGCAAAAGCTAGTTTTATGTAAAAAATGATATACAAATTCAATAAAATCATTATGATGGGATAGAACTAGAAAGCAATTCATTCAATGTATTCAGTGCAAAATATAAATTGAAGTGTAGAGACTACTAACTATTAAAATTTGCAACTGTATTGGGGTTGGCGTTTGTTTAATGTGGCACAGTTGTATGTCGAATAATTCCCTTCCAATAAAATCAGTACATTGTATAATGATAATAATATCCTTATTATGCTAATGCTTACAAATATTATAAATTCAAAAGTAACTCTGTCTGTCACGCTTTCACTGCTAAACCGTTACTCCGATTTCAATGAAATTTGGCATGGAAATACTTTGGTTTTTGAGGAAGAACATAAGCTACTTTATACCGCGATTATCGAGATACTCACGGGCGTAGTATGCTAGTAATATTATAAATATGGAAGTAGGTCTATCTGTCTGTCTGTTTTTTTTGTTTTCACGGCTAAATCACTGCACCGAATTCGATTAAATTTTGCATGGAGATACTTTGATTCTTAAGGAAGGACCTTCTTCATAAAAAGAATTCCTCATAGGAAAGCTCATCAATCTCGAAATTCCGTACATTGAAGGTTAAGTGTTTGCATGTCATGTTTTGATTTCAAGTTACCAAAATATTGGACGCAGCAATCAAAAAATAACACTCTTGAAACATAAGTAAATATCAAATAAATTATTTTTAAAAAGATTGATATTTCATCACCAACAGTTTTTAATCATGTACCTACTGGTGAATATATAATAAGCCTTTTCTTAGAAAAAAAATTAGCCTTATTATACTCGTACCACACTTACCAAACCCGACCAGAGGAAGAAGGTCAGTGTCAAGTTTTCCATCTCTTTACAGTGCTTTCGTCCTGCACAGTCTGCTATATTAGTCGACTCTTAAGAAACCTTGAATTGGAAGAAATAGGGGTGGCAACACTCCGTGATCTTACTACGTCACGACATGAATAAACACATACACTAAGGATTTGACAAGCTCAAAAAGGCCACACAATGAAACTCTTCATTCTGTTGACTATAATTTGAAACTTCGTTTAGTTATGTATGAAGTGATACGCTTAGAAATTCACTGTTTAAGAAATACACGACATAAATGAAGTTAAATATGAAAAGAAAAGTTAATATATTTACCGTGGTAGAGTCACGCTTCGGCACGCATGGGCTGGCTCGACCGGAGTGATATCACGGCCTCACAGATAACCGGTGAGAAATAGCGCTTGCACTGTGTTTCACCGAATGAGTGAGGATTCCGGAAGCCCATATCCCAACCCCTCCCCCTATCCCTCTTTCCATCCTCCAAAGGCCGGCAACGCACCTGTGACGCCCCCGATGTTGCGGAACAAATAAGTGGCGGTAATCGCTTACCATCAGGCGATACGTCTGCTCATTTGCCAACAACTCCATTAAAAAATATGGGAAGATACTTGCAGTTATGAGATCTTGCTTAAATAGAGATGGATTGGATGGTATATAAGTAGCAACAACTCGAGTTTGTCTGGTGCGGGCGTTCAGAGCCATCTCCTCCGAGGGCCTAGGGTGAGTTTATTTCAAGTTAACTCGCTTTCGACGCTGACCGCATTGGGCGTCGGGGCAAACTACAATAACGGGAGCGCGACAATCGAGTTAATATGAAATAAAGTCACACTAGGACCTCAGATACTAAATTCCTAGATATTGCATTATTTACGTAATATTTTTACTCACACTGTATAATAGTACCGTATATTTAAATTATTAACAAACTAAAACGACGATGATGTGATGTGTTGTGGTGATAATAGGTACCTATTATTGAGAATTATTTGACTTGACGCGGTTGATAATTCTCGGATTTTACCGAGCGTAAGTAAACATTTGTGGGAGTGATATTTTAGACCTATGACCGGCGTACTTTGATCTGTACTCGGTATTTTTGTTGTCAAATCTTCAATTTTGTTATTTAAGTGTGCTTTCTTACACGTTTTTAGAAGAAGTTGTAAAATTCGCCAAAATATACTTTTTAAACATGCTTAAATATTTTGTAGAAGTGTCTTTATGATATGAAATAACACAGCAAAACAACAACAAACAGCGAACAAGTAGGTATTAATACAAATGTAAATATGTTGGTATGTTTGTGTAACGCTTTCGTTACTAACTTCTCTTTTATACAATACCTTTAATACATACCTACATTTAATCACGCCTGTTTCCCAGCGGGTAGGCAGACACAATTGATTCACACAACACCTTTTTTGTATCATCCTCATTCATCAAACGCTGCGTGCATGCTCGTCATTTCCTGGTGCTCCCCGCATTTTCCTTTTTCAGAACATCACCAATTTGGTCGGTAAATGTTGGCCATGGCCGACTTCTTCCAACACTTCCATACACATTCGCTCTATAAATTCCTTTCGTGAGTCTTCTATCATCCATCCTCTCTAAATGGCGAAACCATCGAGGCATGCCCTTTTGAATCCTTGTCACATCTTCTTTCAATCCACAGCGCAATTTACCACTACATTCTTGACTCTGGTCACTAATTTTCACATCGCACACTTCTTAGGGTGCGCATCTCTACAGCATTTATTCTACTTTCGTACCTGTTCTGCCATACCCAAGATTCGCTACCATACATAAGTGTTGGGACGAGCACACCATTGTACACAGCTAAACATGCCCTTTTCAACAAGCTTTTATTGGCAACAAAGAAGTGCATGGCACCGTTCACCTTATTTCCCGCTTTCATTCTCCATTCTACATCATCTTGATGCACTTCATTCATTGTGATCATACAACCTAAATATACAAACTCTCTCACTTACTCTACTCTCTCATCTTCAATCGTCATACAATACAAAAAATTTTGTTCATGAGATTGCCAACAACTTACAGTAAACATACATACTTCCTATCACATATCTACTTTACCTCATGCAATCAAACCTCGTATCAACGGTAAATATATCTAATCTACAAAATTCTCAAATGCACTGATGATTCCAACGTTAAATATTTTTATGTTTAATGGGATTTTACAGCTCAAAACGAGCTCAGTGTTGCCAATGGAAGACTAGATATAATTTGTCTCGAAAGAAATACTCTTTTTTTCTTGTTTTTGAAACAGTTGGTGTAACTTTTTGTTCGTAGTCACCTTCGTTATTTTAATTTTCATTAAAATAAAGATGGGCAATGTTGTAATGTATGTACCAAAATTTTCGGAACCAATCAAGATAATAAACGATGTGATGAAAAAAATATGTGAACTACATTTATATTATCCCGCTATACACCAAAGTCGAAGAAATACCCTATTTTTAGTAAAAATATTTTTTAATGGTAACATTGACTTTTACAAATAGTTTTGATTCCCGGAAGAGTTGTGGATATCTAAGAATCTCGACTGGTATACGAAAACAAGCATTTCATGGAAATGGACAATGACTTGCTTATCTTTTCTACCGAGTCTAAGGTCTAGTGTGAGTTTATTGAAGATCAACTCGCTCGGAACGTCCATTGGTTACGATTTCAGTGCGAGTCAAACGCGACGAACAACACGGCCACCGTGACGATTGAGTTCATACAAAACAAACTATAGATCCTCTGTATGGGTAGAAAATACATTGATTTACACAATCAATGTTATTTTATCGAAGTTGTTAGCTTTCTGAAATGCAATGAGCAGGCTAATGTTTAATTGAGCACATGATTTGCATTTCTAGAAGAATGGATTTTTTCAAATTAATGAATCGTGTTAATTGCCCATGCTCTTTTATTGTGTCGAGAGTCTATTGTAAAATTGAAGAACATTATATCGTTTAAAAATAAATAAAATGGTTTGTTTGGTACAAATATTATTTAGTTTTAATGGATAAGCCAAATAAAGTAAAACACCAGCACATGCCAGATCTAGGTGCTAGCGTAATTGTCTGTCTCCAAAAATAATTTTCGTGTAAACAGATTGAAAATTGACCCAAGAAGTGCTGTCTTGACGCGTAAAGTGTGACATGCGTGCTAATATTTCCGTGGGAGAGCCACACTTCGGCATGAATGTGCCGGCTCGATCGGAGTGATACCACGGCCTCACAGAAAACCGGTGTGAAACAGCGATTGCGCTGTGTTTCACCGAGTGAGTGAGGATACCGGAGAGCCATCCCCCAACCCCTCCCTCCATCCCCCTTCCCATCCCTCAAAGGTCGGCAACGCACTTGTGACGCCTCTGGTGTTGCGGGTGTCCATGGGCGGCGGTAATCGCTTACCATCAGGTGATTCGTCTGCTTGTTTGCCCACTATTCAATAAAATAATAATAATAGTCTCACTACTAAGGGTGCTGAAGACCGGGCAAAGTGTCAAAGAGCTTTGGAAGCAACCGGCAACAACGCTAAGACGATGACGACGATGAAATCATTTAACTATTAATTAACACTTCTTGCATTATATTTCGAATGAAGCGGGCGCTTAATGCCGAATGGCATTTTCTACCAGCCTATCTCTGGATGGTTTAGTAAGGGACGTGTATCATGAAAATAAGCTATTAAACAATCATAGTCTTTTAAATTGATGCCACTGATCGGGGGAATCTATGACGGACTACGCAAAACTAACTGCGCATACACGTTTTGCCCCTTTATATTTCTAATGCACTTTATACAAAGTACAAAGTCCTAATTACGAAAATAGTGAAATCTATTTTTAGTATTTGAGCCTATGGTGTTTGGGGCTTATGTTATCACTCTAATCTGATCAGATATATTAGTATTTAATAGCGAATGTTCCGTTTGGCTTCACATAGTTGGTTACACTTATTAAATATACCTACATGGTGATAACTGTTAAGATTACGGTAAACTGCGCAGTTGATGAAAGTTCCGTGTTTAAGTCGCAATTTCTATACATGTATATATATCTATGTAACGAGAACTTTAATGGCAAAAATGTCCATTATATTTTACTAGTTTTGCCCGTCTCTAGCCCACGTGTTTGTCGTTGACTTAACGACTTAAAGTAAATGTTTTTGTATTGAAATCGGTACAGCAGTTTTGCCATAAAAGTGTAACATAGACAGAATGTATAAGGTCAGTATGGATTCCTTCAATGCTCAATGTAAATAAATTTTCAAATGTGTATTTATTGTTAAATAGTCAAGATCAGTATAAAATAGGACATTTTTAGTTATTTATCGCTAATATGTTACTTTTCAATAAATAAATAATAAATAAATATTCCGGACATCTAACACACAACGCCATCTAGTCCCAAGCTAAGCAGAGCTTGTGTTATGGGTACTAGACAACTGATATAAATACTTATATACTTTTTTTTTTGTAAATACATACATATTATACATAGAAAACACCCAAACTTCGAAACAAATATTTGCAGATCATACAAACATTTGGTCCGACCCGGGAATCGAACCCGAGACCTCAAGCACAGCAGTCGCTTACGCTACCACTCGCGCCACCGAGGCAGTCAAAAAAAAAAGTTTCAATAGATATCCAGTTTATGAAAACCTGGACTTTAAAGCACACTCATAAGTAAAGGGTGTTTTTTTAAGCCCGATAGAACTTGAAATTGTAAAAAATAACACAAAAAATTAAATTGTAATCAAAATTTTTTTTTATTCGAAAGATCAATACGTGACATTAACATTTGAAAATGATTTCGGGCATATGGGCACTGCGGCTGTTCTTGACGAAGTGCATTCTGGACGTCCAATTTTGGGCCACTATTTCGAGCACTGCTGGCCGTATGTCACGAATAACACGAACAATGCTGGCCTCCAAGGCGTCAATTGTTGCTGGTTTATCAGCATAAACCAGTGACTTCACGTAGCCCCACAGGAAATAATCGAGAGGTGTCAAATCGCACGACCTTGGAGGCCAATTGACAGGTCCATTTCTCGAAATCAACTTATCGCCAAATTTTGATTTCAATAAGTCGATGGTTGCGTTCGCCGTATGGCACGTAGCGCCATCCTGTTGAAACCACATCTCCTCCGGATCAATGTCATCCATATTTTCAAACAAAAAATCATTGATCATGGTGCGGTAACGATCTCCATTGACCGTAACGCGAGCTCCGGCCTCATTTTTGAAGAAATAAGGTCCGATGATGCCACCAGCGTGAAAACCGCACCATACGGTGCATTTTTCTGGATGTAATGGAGTCTGTAGGGTCTGTTGTGGATTGGTCTCACTCCATATGCGGCAATTTTGCTTATTAACAAACCCGTTAAGCCAAAAATGCGCCTCATCGCTGAACACAATTTTGCGATAAAACAACGGGTCAGTTGCCAACTGCTCTAGAGCCCAATCGGCGAAAGAACGACGCATATAATGGTCTCGTGGCTTCAATTCCTGCACCAGCTGGATCTTATACGGGTGTAGGCCGAGATCTTTGCGCAAAATTTTCCACGTAGTGGACGGACAGAGCCCCAATTCCTGCGACCGACGACGAATCGATAAATTTGGATCTTCTTCCACACTTTCGTTTACAGCGGCGATATTGTCTTCAGTACGCACATTCCTTCGACGTGCTGGTGTTATTGCATCCTCTAGAGAGTATGTGGTACGAAATCTATCCACAGTTCGACGAATGGCTTGTTCAGATGGACGATTATGTACGCCATACAAATGACGAAGTCGTCTATAAGTTGCGCGAATCGACGACTGATTTTCGAAGTAAATTTGGATAATTTCGTAGCGTTGTTCAAGCGTGAGTCTATTCATGATGATTTGTCAGAGTATACTGAAACAAATAAAAAAAACAGTTTCATCAAAATTTAATTTTTGTGTTACTTTTTACAATTTAAAGTTCTATCTAGCTTAAAAAAACACCCCTTAGTACAAACAGCTAATTATAAATAAACAGATTGCTGGTACTGTCGAAGAATCGAGAGCCTCGGTGGCGCAGTGGTAGAGAATTCGACTGCTGTGCTTGACGTCTCGGGTTCAAATCCTGGGTCGGACCAAGTGTTTGTGTGACCTACAAATATTTGATTCGAAGTTTGGGTGTTTTCTATGTATAATATGTATGTATTTACAAACAAAAAAAGTATATATGTATTTATATCAGTTGTCTAGTACCCATAACACACACTCTGCTTAGCTTAGGACTGGAAAGCGTTGTGTGTTAGATGTTCGAAATAATTATTTATAATTATTTATTTCATTAAAAATGATCTATTTTCTAAGTTTGCATTTTTTATGAAAAAGATCCGGTCACCTTATTGCCTTGAATCAGATGTCCAACACATTTTGATGGAATATACCCGTAACGATAAACTGAAAGCAACAAATTTCAACCAAAATGGCGACTGATTGGCAATTTGAATGGTGTGTTGTCTAATACAACGACAAACGAAATAAGACGGATAATTATTAAACTGGCTGATTCAGGCTTATGTATACAATCATGTAATTTTAAGACATGGTTACGTATGTTTATTGTTGTTGTTCTGTTATATTGTTTGATGTCCACATGAGTTGCTTAGCGACAGAGTCCTATTACGAATAACAACAATGGTCCTCAAAAATGTGCAACGCACTTAAATAGCATAAACATATGACACTATTTCAAGTGCGATCTTTTTATTAAAAATATTTCGATATTTCTTCTTTCAGTACATGAGCATTCTTCGTCTTGATGAACGTAAATTTATATTGTATAAAAATCTGTGTAAAGAGTTACTAATATACTTATATAAAATACATCTGAAATAGATTTGTGACATTTAACCTTTTTTGTATTCAAGTCTTTCGTTGCCATACGTGAATCAATTTGTAGGCATGAGATACCAAAATTATGTGGGGTTTATACAAAGCAGTGATTTATGAGAGAAATCATATACTTATGAAGACGAAGTGACTGAAGTAATACGGTACTCAAATGTAAAGTAAAATGAATGCATTCTAATGAAACACCAAAACTAAATAAATTATTTCATATTCTTTATTAATTCTGGATATATGTATATTGCCAGATAAGCTTCATTTACAGAGGTAGATCGATGAAATATGTATGACATACAAAGCATTGTTTTATTGATAAATTTAGAAAAAACTTGTAAAGATTTAGATATTACTTAGATTTCCTTTCTAAAAAGTTTTACACGTATTTTCCTTTTTGGACTCCTATTTGGTAAAGAGTAAACATATTCCAAAATATTTCTAACTTTATCATGTTTGTTATAGCTGTTTTTGTTTACTCCTGGGATTACAAAAGACGCAAAAAAATTAAATGTAGTGTAGCTATTCTCGTACAACCAAATGTCCCCTCAGTTTTTATTCCCACGATATAATTACTCATGTAATAGCGACAAATAAACCTCAATATTTTCCTTACTAATATTATATATTCAATTAAGGATTTCAATAACACTAGCAGAAAATGTGACAACTTAAAAATGCCTTAATTTCTGTATAAAACAAAACTGTTAGAGTTTATTTAATTAACCAATATATAGAAATTTAAATTAAGCGATTCACATCTCATACAAAATCTCACCCTACATCGTTACCAGGAACCTCCTTTGCAACAGGAACGAGTCGCCACATTTATACGTTATTCTGCAACCATTTCCGCAACCAAGGCTCTGCACCTTAACTGTCGAAACGGCCAACTTTACTTTCAATAACAAGTTTTTGAACACCGCACTGATCGTCGCCCTTTGTTAAAGTTTTAACTATTTTACTGTTGATTACCTTGAAAATACCCCTGTAATGCTTGGAATTTCAATATAATATAAACTATTTCTCACAAAAAGACAATTAAAACTGAACTTAAACATATCTGTATAACTGAGTTGCTTCATGTTCGAGATTTCAATTTTATATTCATCTCACTTGTTATACATCAATATCATCAGAAAAGAATGTACAGTACATTTCAGCCTAAAAATACACCTTCAGAGGTACAAAACAAAATAGTCATGCGATGTCAGAAAAATCACAGGCTGAAGGTAGGAACGTAGAAGAAAATAACATGAGACGAGTGTTGTGTTGATTAATAGATTGTGTTGATTCACACGAAAAAAATGTTATCCAATAAGAATAACATTTTTTTCGTGTGAATCAACATCTGTGCTGGTCTCAGTAACTAATAAAATTGAGTGGGCTTAGGCTTAGTAATCTTATACCAGTTACTGTGCCGATTAAATCGATACTACTGCAATTGATTAGAATTTTAGTTAAAATTTTGAAAATATATTTAAACATTCATTGAGTTAAAAACAATAATAAATTTATTTGTAATTTTCTGGTTCTATAAAACTTTATTTTCAGAATTAACTTGCAACTTGAAATAATATATAAATATATTTTCTTGGTGTATTGAAATTTGTATTTTTTTGACATCGTTTTTCTTAATTAAAACATATATGTATATCTAAACTGGTTAAAAACCTACCGTTAATTTTTGGTTCCAAGCCCGCTTACATCGTGAATTACTGACTCCGACGATGAGCTACGCAAACATTGATTCCTCGAACATTGCTTCTCTAACTTTGTCCAATATCTCGAAAGACATAATTTGCAATTGCTATTTTATCAAATTGTTTTTTTTGATACGGGCTTAGTCTCAAAACAAGAAATCCTCAGAAACACAACAAGTAAACTAAGTATGTTTTTAACAAAATTTTAAAGTGTAACCGTTAAATATGTATGAGTTCTCAGTGAAATAAATGTCAATGAACCATAAGTAAAACGTCTAAGTTATAACTGAATACGCATTAAAATAGATCTAAATTCTGTACTTCTTTTTTTGGAAAGGGTGGAAAGGAATGCTTTTACGCACCATACCTTCCGTGGGCAGACGAAGGGCGTGCGTTACAGCTCCGAAGCCCCAATGCATTCACTAAAACCCCGCGGTGGCTTACCTCGGCGGTTGCGAGAAGCTAAAGATATGTTTCAGCGGATTCTGGATTCAAAACTGAGGTTATTCCGGGATAACCAGAGTCACGCCCGGGTTAGCCCGTGATGGAACGCTGTCGCGCTGTGTATGAATTAAAAATAACTGTATTTTTTTAATACTCTCAGTTACTTACTGTGTTATAATTCCATGATCAGCGGATGCTGAATATATGAAGATATAGTCATATTGAGATTCTTATAATTTATTATTGAAAACAACACAATCTTCATCGACAACGATACGTCTTAAATTTAAAAGGGTAATCAGTTGTTTACACCCACTTTTAATACGCTTTTATTTGCTCCTATACTGCTACTACATCTATTTATAAATAATTACTGCACTCCAACATAAGTCTAATGGTGACGTTGTTGATGACTGATTATCATTCGAACAATCATGGGTTAGGAAGGTATTTTCCCACCGATGGCTATGATCAAGGTCGAACCTTGTTTCTAGAACAAATTACATAGTTGTTGTTGTTAAATATTACACTCCGGCTTTGTAATAGTGTGATTACAGTTACTGCAAAGATACACGTCTGTGGAAAATCTTCAGGCTTAAGGCGAAGTAAGTGCTAATTCGCACTTATAGCACTTACAATAGCGATGATAATAAAAAAGATGCTTGTTTATTCGATAATAGGATGTAACTAATTTGCGGCTCAGTTGGTATGTTGCCGTAAGCCCTTGTAATAGTGAACCAGTTGCCATAAATTTGCCATTCTTATAACAGTCACATATTATGCGGATATTAACGAGATATTGTATTCTACATTTTGTAGAACGTTAATATTAAGCGATAATTATTTATCTTTGTTGCAAAAAGTGTCAGAAAAAAATATTAAAACAAAAACTTGCAGTGTGCAAATATTTAAGTAAAAGTAACAAATAAGTGTATCTCGTTAACCTCAATAGGCTTGCCACATACTACGTAAGCGGAACTATAATTAACCAACCAAGTAGACATAGACGTTTAGTACGCTTCTGTCTATAACTTCGTATATAAAAGCGTAAGTAATTTATATATATTTTATTAAAACTATTTAAACATAAAAACATACCCTATTTCGACTAGTACTTCGCCTTGATGCAAAAACAAAGTACAATTTAATGAAAGGTTTGAATAGGTAATCCCTGATTTGAAGACCTTGGTCTGCAGAATATTCCATATCAAAGACATGTCATTTTATTGTTGTGAAGGAAGTTTCCATACACCTTAGGACATGTAATTTATGTTTATGTAAGACCACTATCGTCAAGATTAGTTTGATTTACAAGTTGGTTATACGTAAACATAGGCTTATTAGATTATGATATAACGGGTTTACACAAATCGATGAGCATATCAGGACTACAATATAGATTTCTGTCAGTGATCATCATAGCAATAATAAGTAATGGTCACCCAGTAGTCGAAATTTATTAATAATTATTTTTTTTTTGTTATCTGTACTCCTGCTCCATATAAACTTTGAACCGTTTGCAAAATTTTCGTAAGAAGGTTTTTGCTATATAATTTTTGCTTCACGTTTTGGATATTGGATTTATTTGTACATACTTTATAATAGTTTTAAGTTTACTATGTAATTATATAAGCTGGTGTACAATAAAAAGATTAATTATTATTATTATTTCTCTCATCACAAAAGTAGGTACCTATGAAGTACAGAAACATTTCAGTCAGACTACAGCATTCTTTAGTGAGAGACTGGTGTCTGTGATAGGAAACCTGTGTTATAGATCACATATACAGATCATTGATGCGGAATTCAGGCGTGCGGGTTACCATACTGCATTGTTGCATTGTCTACATTCGCAATGAGTATGATTACCACTACTTTGGCAGGCTCATAAATAAAACAAAATTTCAAAACGATTCTAATAACAAAATAATCTTCAAATACTCATCAAGATACGTAACTATTAAAAACAAAATAGGAGCAACAACTTTCTTTCCTTAAAGTGATAAAGCAACGATTAAACTTTAAAAAATATGATGATGATAATACCAACCTAATACCATCAGGTGCAGGCTGATGATGCAGTTAAAACGCGAAGAATCTGTTATCATCAGCAACATAAAACATGGTCTGGACATAGTTTTAATTGTGTTACACGCGTTATTTTGTTGCTGACCGTAAGACAAATCTGCGTGTCTTTACATGCTGTTGGCTAACCAGCTGAGTTGCATGTATTTGTTTTAAGGAGCCTACAGATTAGTTAAGAGAAAAATTTTATCAACTTTTATTTTGCAATATTTTTACAATAGAAGAGAAATAAACCATCTGAAGAGTAAAAGAGTTACAATTTAGTAGATCCCGTGATAACGTAACACCAGAAAGATTATCTCGAACATGACGTATTCGCGAAATATTAACAGGCTAAACTCACGACAATCAATCCATATTTTATTTTATGCATATTGATGTAAGGTTTATTATTCTGTGCCTCAAGAAATCAACGAGAACTTTCTGACGTTTGATATCATCTCAAGCCTTGTACCATAATATTATTTCTTCGTAACTATATGTTAGAGAAGATTTCTATAAATTTACCTACCTCTGAGAATTGTACAGCCAACAAAATAATATTTAAAAAAATATATATTTAATGTAGTCCAAGGACCTGGTGGTGACCTGGAGAAGCGATTGGATGCGGACAGCATAGGATCGGTTGTTGTGGAGAACCTTGAGGAAACCTATGGCCAGCAGTAGCTTTCTTTTGGCTGAGACGATGAAGATGATGGTTTCTTTTTTATGTAAGTTAGTTAAACAATTTAGGAATTGTTAATCAATATGTATATCTATGATTTTGTCTATGATTAGGTATGAATGTTAGAATCAAGTCAATCAAAAGAATAAGAATTGATTTGGGAAAAAAAAATAGACATAAGTATATGTAAGTTAACCCTTTTATACCTTAAATACCTTTTATACCAAAAGGGTATTTACAACCTTCACAAATTTCGCACAACAGAATTTCATTGAGAGCACTAATGATAGCATGCTTTGTAAATATAATTACCTAATTATAATCATAAGAATAGGGCTATTAGCACCTACAAACCCTTTTCTGAGACTGCTGTGTAATATATAACAAAAACAACAAAGAAACAAAAAAATATTAATATTTTTAATTTTTCAAACCATAAACAACAACTGTCACAGCTAAAAAAAGGTTGAAGACCTTAAATGCTGTCATATAACCTCTTCTGATATTTAATAAAGTAAAATTTTATTACAAACCTCACAAATATTTTTGTTTATTTAAAAGATTTTTCTTTAAATTTAACTAAGACAGACATTTGAGGATTTAATTAAAACTTTGTATTCGTACACAAATACACTAATAGAAAGATACGAGACAAAGAAACTTCTAATAAAATGGTAACAATTTATGAATAATGGGAATACTTCCACAATTCAATTCCTAATGCTATTTAGAAAGTTGGCTGGAAGGAATTGCTTTCAACGATAAGTGCACTTTGCAGACGATATGGACTTCCATTAAGAATACATTTAATTAGTCTTCAATAAAGTTTATTTGACGGATCTGTAAGTTGGTCCAGATGTTAACAACCCTGACAATCTGAGATTAGATTCTAATACAAGGCAAATATCTGTGTGACAAGCACAATCATTTGGTCTGTCTCATCATCATATTTTTACTTTAAAAGACAACTTCCGCATTAGGAATACACATCCTGTGTCGCGGGGGACTTTATAAACATACATGAAATAGACAGTCTGGGACAGAAGGGTCTGGGCCGTTTGTATAAAAAATACATCAAACAGTGAACCTTTCAATTCACATCTAAATGGTAGGCTACTTTCTCTATACATTATATTTTAGCTCTCAGAGAGCACGTTAAGCTTTTGGTCCTCGCCTGGATCTCTCCGCGATCGTATCGGTTAACCGTCCCATCGTACGAGTATTATGAGAGATAGGGAAGAAAGAGTGCACCTGTGTGTTTGCGCACACACTTGTGCACTATAACATTTCCTGCGTTGTTGGCTGGTCTCCGTTGAGACTGGCCGCCGTGGTCGTAATCGGCTAGGAGAACATTATATATTTGAACAAAACAAGGTTTGAACTTTAATCATCAAGAAGTATCTATCTACATCTAAATTTATGGTAATCATTATTGGGAAGTCAGTGCCCTCAAATATACTAACAACTAGTTCAACCTTCGAATTCAGTTCACCCTCAGGGCAGCGGAGGTTCAATGCCAGTGCCTCCGTGAAAAAAATGGCATTCAAGAGCTCACCGTGGGAGAGCCACGCTTTGGCATACATGGGCCGGCTCGACCGGAGTGATACCACGGTCTCACAGAAAACCAGTGTGAAACAGCGCCTGCGCTGTGTTTCACGGCGTGAGTTAGGATACCGGAGGCCCATACTCCAACAACTCTCCCGTCCCTCTTCCCATTACTCAAAGGCCGGCAACGCACTTATGACGCTTTAAGTGTTGCGGATGTCCATGGGCGGCGGTAATCGCTTATCATCGGGCGATACGTCTGCTCGTTTGACCCGTGTTACATATAAAAAAACCGACCCCAAATAATCTTGGGAATAATGAAGGATAGGAAGAAAAAGAAGAAGCAGGATTGTAACTTAATATTTTTCACTCGTTTATCATTTGTTGGTTACTACTATCTATAAAAATAAATATAATTGAAGTGTTTGTACTTGCAAATTATCTCTATTCATTTAATGACTATAAAAGTACATAATACTAATAATATTGCCTTGTAGACAGCGAAATACTTAAAAAGTTTTTACTTTTTAAGTATTTCGTGAACATTTACAATAAGTTATTGCTTTCGATAGTTAAAAACAACGCGCAACAATACAAAGGCAGTTTAGAAGTTTATATTGAATTTCAATGTCCCCTAATGGTAGAGAAGTGCCTAGTAAGAAGTGTTAATAACCATTGATAATTAGCAATTGTTTCATAGTCATTTTTTTTATATTGAATTCCTTTCATCTCAGATTTAAAACTACGAATTAAATTGTTCCAATATTTTTATGTAGTGCAATTTTATCATATTATTCGGTTTATTTTATGACTAGTTGACCCACGCAACCTCGTTTGCGTGTTCTATTGCCGGTAGCGTGAAAATTTTCCCTCGTTTTTATAACATTTTTCATTTTTGCTCCACTCCTATTAGTATTAGCGTAATGATATATAACCTATAGCCTTCCTCGATAAATTGAATATCCAACACTGAAATAATTTTTCAAATCGGACCAGCGGTTCCTGAGATTAACGCGTTCAAACCAACAAACAAACTCATCATCTTTATATTTTAGTGTAGATAAATCGTATTCGTCATATTATTCGATTTATTTTATGATTTCTCATAGTTTATAAATGCCTAGGACTTCCAATAATATTTGCATTTCCGAGCTATTACTTTTAGTGTGACCAACGAACAGCAAACTCATACAATATGCTATTTCTCTTCCCTCCAAAGCGGTGAACCAAAAAGTGTGTACTGATAAAACTTTAGAATGACGCGATTTGTTTTTGTTTTCAAGTTAAATATAAAAAAAATCGATTCTTGTAGATTAGATGCCACATATATGCTCATCGTTGCGTTACAGATAACCATACAAATATCACTTTAAAGGTTGTCAACCTTTGATTAATAGTTTAAGTAAACGAATTAACAAGGAAAAAAACCACTTATCAACTTTTCCGTAGACATGAGTTATTGTTGTTTTTAACCGACTTCAAAAAAGGAGGAGGTTCTTAATTCGTCTGTATTTTTTTTTGTTTGTTACCTCATAACTTGCGACTGGGTGAACCGTTTTGGATGATTCTTTTTCATTTGGAAGCTGATGCTTGTCGTGTGGTCCCATTTAAATTTAGTCCAGTTCTTAAGACCGGTTTTTTTTGTTGTTAAAATTTGTGATTATTTTCTTTTGTGGTCTTAAACAGTTAAGAAACATATACAAACTAAGCCAATATTATTAAATGGATAATTTTAGCTATTAAAGTACGGGAATAAGAACATCTTTAATTTTGTTTAATACGGAGTTTAAATGATGAAAGAAAAACCAAACATTTTCTGTTACATTTCGGTGTATGTAAATATAAAATTTATAAGTAACTAAACTAATAGAATATAAGTACTCAATGATTCAGAAGCATCAATAGGCGGCCTATTGGAGTGGTCATCAAGCTGCATTGTTCCATAGTTTGCATTCGAAATAAGTATGGAATCCACCTACGGATAATGACGGTAATGACCTACGGTGCCGTGACGTCTCTAACTATGGGCCTCATAAGGAAGCTCGGTGTCACACAGCGAGCTATGGAACGGGCTATGCTTGGGGTCTCTCTACGAGATCGAATCAGAAAAGAGGAGATCCGTAGACGAACTAAAGTTACCGACATAGCAGAGCGAATCAGCAAGCTGAAGTGGCAGTGGGCAGGGCACATAGCCCGGAGAACCGATGGCCGATGGGGCTGAAAGGTTCTTGAGTGGAGACCACGTGTCGGCAAACGCAGCGTAGGAAGACCTCCCGCGAGGCCGACGGACTACCTGTTTAAGATCGCAGGGACTCGTTGGATGCAGCCCGCTAACGACCGGTCAATGTGGAGGTCATTGGGGGAGGCCTACGTTCAGCAGTGGACTTCTTGCGGCTGATATGATGATGGAATCCACCACTCTTGGATTCTTCCGACTTCAAAAAAGGAGGAGGTTGTCAATTCGACTGTATTTTTTAAATGTTTGTTAACTCATAACTTTCGAATGGGTGAACCGATTTTTATGATTATTTTTTTATTTTAAGTCCAGTTCTTGAAGTTAGTTGTTTTTTTGTTATAATTTGTGATTATTTATTGCTTTTCCTTTTAGTTGAACAGAACTAAAGTTCTAAGTTAGTGTAAACTCCCTCTTATAAAGAAATTTTGTTGACTGGACAAACAAGAAAAATCTTCTTGTTTTTAGAATCTAGTTACATCGTTTACTATGTAATAATAATGCGTTTGAATAAGATACCTCTCAAACTTGTATGAATAATAATTGTGTAATTTCATTTCTCACATACGTTCCTTAAATATTGACTAATTAAAAAGAGTAGGGTTATTAATCGAATCATATTGCTATTATAGCATAACAGAAAGTAGGTGAGGAACAATGTAAAATATATATGCCTTTTCTTCTCTTAATTTACGTTTATAGTGTACCGACTCTTGTTAGTCAGTTGAGGCCAGAATATTTTAAATCTTAACATATGAATAATAAAAAAGTTATAAGGATAATCATTATATTTGTTTCGGCCTTTTCTCATTTTTATTTCGAGTTCGCGCGCTTTTTCGTTTTTTTTTTGACTGGTTTTATGCGTCAGTTCAATGTGAATGGTGCAGAAATGCTATTTAAATGTTAGACTGCTCCTAGTTAGAACTTCAAGCTTTAACACCAATGTCTGCGAGCAATTAAAATAATTTAAAAATAATCAAATATGTCCTTAAACCATGTAATTTATAACTTGAACCGCTCACGGGCAATTTTGTTTATATTGTTAAGATAAAACATAAAATAAAAATTTGTCGGTTTTTAGATAATGGTCACACAAACATTGACGACAAGACAGACCTTACTGAAGATGATAACACGACCTTGACCCTTCAATTGAAACTTACTTCCTTATAAACAAATACTTTTAATCATTGTTAATGGAATTGTTAAACATTTCTACTTAAAGCCATTTGAGATCAGCTGCACTGCCAAAACAATTCAAACGAGTTATTATATACCCCGAATTGTCCTCCATTAACAATTTAATCTTCTATCAACATTAAACATAAATAAATTTGACAATTGATAGTTGTTACGTCACACCATTTTGACATTTAATATAAATACTCGTATACTGATTGAACTTGATAGTCCGAAATCCAAGTGTGTCATATACGCCTATATATATCTGTCATGTACATATAGTATTTAATTGTATTAAGCCGTCGCCGCGTCAGTCCGGCTTGCAATATGAACATCTGTTACAATTGTTACGGGTAGTCCTGTCAGTCTTGCTACAGCATTTCGATATCGCTTCGTATTTGGGCTGTAGAGGTCTGATTGCAGTCGCTTCCCGTGAAACGTTCCATAACAGCCGTATCGTAATAGACTTAAAGCCGAACCTGTACCTTGTAAATTTGACAAATAAACTCTCAAAAGTCCTCCCGGATACCACCCGCTGGCTCAACTCAAACCGACCAAGCTTAGCTGTACCTACCTAATTTGGGCAAAAATCGTAGAGAAAAAAATTGTGTATCTAACTATTTAATTGAGAGTGGAGAGCTATGCTTCGGCATGAATGGGTCGGCTCGACCGGAGTGATACCACGGCCTCACAGAAAACCGGTGTGAAATAGCGTTTGCGCTGTGTTTCACCGAGTGAGTGAGGATACCGGAGGCCCATACCCCAACCCCTCCCCCCATCCCCTTTCCCATCCCCCTAAGGTCGGCAACGCACTTGTAACGCCTTTGGTGTTGCGGGTGTCAATGGGCGGCGGTAATCGCTTACCATCAGGTGATACGTCTGTTCGTTTGCCCTCTATTCAATAAAAAAAAAAAAAAAAAAAAAATCAAATAAATAATGTTAAATAATATAAGCACAGTGTTTTCTGTTTATAATCAACGCCTCGTTGAACCCATAAACATTTACGTAATATATTAATGTTTGGCAGGTATACGGGGTCGCCCTAGATACCTATTTTTTATTGCTAGTAGAATCTCTGACAACAGCTGCGAGATATATAAACAATATGTGTCTTATGTGGTTGGAAGAATAAACATTACCTAGTGACTTGGAATAGATTTTTTAGATGAAAGGAGAAAATCCTTATGAAACAAAAATGTTTGTGCTCCTAACAGAAGCAAAGCTCTGTAATGTAATCAGCATGACTGATGATGTATTTAGTTTTTTGAGCTTTTTCAGAACGGGTCTAATCACTCCTACATGACGACTATTGTAACTCCTGTACACTAGGATCAACGGCAGGAATAAAAAAAACTCGAGAAGTTACAGGAAAAATTGAGTTCTCTTGAAATCTGCAACGAAATAAATCAGAAGAAAGATTAAAGAAATTGGGAAATAAAGAGCTTTTAGAAAGAGTGCTTTTATAAAAACAAAAGGTGGCCTACGTTTCGATTGTGTTCATATTGGTTGCACTATATTAACAAATTGTTACACCTCCAAAAAAACAAGGCATAATTGAAGTGAAACTTCTTTATCGGGGTTGTCAAAAAATTTCGTGTAACATTTTTTCGTTACGTGTAACATTTATCCGTTACGTTACGCGTCAAATTTATAAAATAAAACAAAAAACATTTTCAAACACAAACAGGACCAAATTAATACTACAATGAAATATCACATTACAAACAATATTATTTTATTTAGTCCACAATGTAAATAACTACACACATCACATTCCACAAACTTACTTCATTCACACCACAGATCGCGAAATATTTACTCAGGTCTCGCTCCTTAACTTTTATTGCACTTGAAATAAGAATTGTCACGAATATTGCTGGTTTATAAGTCTTTTGTCGTTATACCTTACGTCGACATATAATATTTATTTTTTGAAAAATAACGTCATAAAGAAGTTTCACTTCTTACGAGTGTACGCTAGTACACGCACACATTTTTTATTTTTTTTGCTACAGTGCATCATGATACAGAATTAATGAAGTTGATAGTCGTATTGAAGAAAGAACAAAAGCAAAATAAACCAAAATCGTGCCTTCTAATGTAACATGAAAATTTTCAGCTCATCAACAGCCAAAGAATTGATAATATCACACGTCAAATTAGTGTCAAAAATCTCGAACTGGCAATACGACTTGTAGTTGATTCGACAGTATATTTCTTCAGTGCTAAGATATTTAACTATTTTAAACCCCCTCAAAGCAAGGTCGTCGGGCTTAAAAGCTTTGCTAGCTGTTAAATATTGACAGATCAAAACATTTGATATGATCAAAACTGTTCATGTTTCTTCATCAATCATTTAGCTTATTCCCCTTAGTGGAGTACATTGACCCGTCTTATATATTTGTGTTTATTCATACATATACTGGTTCATCTCTAGCCGAATTACAGCGTAATAAACATATTTGACTGCCTCGGTGGCGTAGTGGTAGCGTATGCGACTGCTAAGCTGGAGGTCTCGAGTTCGATTCCCGGGTCGGACCAAATGTTTGTATGATCTGCAAATATTTGTTTCGGAGTTTGGGTGTTTTCTATGTATAATATGTATGTATTTACAAAAAAAAAGTATATAAGTATTTATATCAGTTGTCTAGTACCCATAACACAAGCTCTGCTTAGCTTGGGACTAGATGGCGTTGTGTGTAAGATGTCCGGAATATTTATTTATTTATTTATTTATTTATATTGTTTTTGTACAAATATATTGCACGACTGTTAATTATATAGAGTCCAAGACAAGAAGTACTAAAAATATATTTCGTGTAAAAACCTGAGATAGTGTTCTCGATATTGCGAAGTTTTAGGTAGATAGCTTATTGGTCAGTATGCTAAATATTGATGTACAACAACGTCGACGTTTTCGACAAAAATAATATCTATGCTTCTGTGACCGGATATTACTTTTTTACCAGATGGATCTTCTGTAAATACAGAAGATACATCTGTATTTACAGAAGAAACACTGTTATGTTCTAGTCGAGTTACTTATGTGGTTTACTTGGGGTTTATTTGGCGGTAATGAGTACACTATAAAATTTTACTGACATGGCTTTTTATCCTTATTTTCCTTTCCTCAGTGCCGGATTAATAACAATAGCTTTACTTTTACTTAACGAATGAAAATATATATTAACAATTAAAAGATGCAACAGAGATAACAATAAGATTGTTCCTTCTAACATGGTACTACTTTTATTAAAAAAGCAGCTGACCCACGCAACCTCGGTTGCCTCTTATGAGTATATTGCCCGTGGCGTGAAAATTTTCCCTCGTTTTTGAAACATTCTTCATTGGTGCTCCGCTCCTATTAGTAGTAGCGTGATGATATATAGCCTATAGCCTGCCTCGATAAATGGACTATCCAACACCGAAAGAATTTTTCAAATCGGACTGTGGTTCCTGAGATTAGCCGGAACAAACAGACAGGCAGACAGACAAAAATTTTACAAATATATATTTTGGTATGTGTACCGTATATACATTCATATGCATGTAGTAGAAAGCGGTTATTTTAATATTACAAACAGACACTCCAATTTTATTTATTTGTATAGATTTCTTCTATCAAAAATTAAAAACAAGTCCGACTGAGAGACGATTGACAAAAAAGAATAAATTTGGGAAAACCTGACATCACATTTTTAATCTAATTTATACTCTAAAATTATTTATCTGTTCAATCCATTTGTCATCTATCACCGAGTTTATTGTTTAAAAGAGAAGCGTACTATAAAAGGTTTTAAGCTACAATTGAACAAAATCGCTCGTGATCCGCAGGGCTAATTTTGGGTTAAGTAAAGCTAACTCACCCTGCGCATGCCGCTGAAAAAGAAATAGAAAAAAACATATTTATTAAAACTTAACAGAATACAGCACAAAAACTCTATTTAAGTAAAGTCCATAAAGCTGTTATGGATTGTTATTGCACCAAATTCAAGGTAAGGTAAAAGTGTGAAACAAACGACTCTTGGTTTATTGAATGAAGTCCAAATATTCACTCAAATTATTTAATGACTTGTGAATCATTCGATTAATGATTCAAAGTGTTGGTTTAGTGCTAACACTCTGCATATTATAAAGAATAGTGCGAACGTCAACATGCCATGTTTAGAAGCTAGTAATATGAAAACTACTTACTAACTACTTAATTGGAACTAACATCCTTCAGGACTTTGTATGGGTTGTTTCTTGGTAATCATTTTTAATTTTGCATTAGTTTTATAAATGATTTTCCTGTTATTTTTAACATTGCACGTTACAAATTTTGATTATTTTAACTTAAGCTAGTAAGTTTCTAAAACAGATTAAAACGGTTAACTTAAAAAAAAGTGATAAGCGCCATAACAAACATTCGTAAAGTCTCTCGATGGATAATTTCTAAAAATTATTTCATTACGAGAACACACAGATGCACGTACAAATTTAATGTTTCCCCTTTAATCATTATTGAGCGTAAAATTATTGTTTTACAATATTTACGTTCATGTTTACTAAAACAAATAATATACGGCTTAATTCCAGTCAATACAATTAACAGATGGCTCGATGGGTGTATGTTAAACGTTGTTGTCAAGGTCAGGTTTTGGATGGGTGTTTATACGTGTTTAGATGTAAATATATTTGAATTTATAATTAATACAGGAATTTTATTGATTGACATGTAAATATCCGTAACAATCCTACTAATACGATAAATGCGAAAGATTCTTAAAAGAAATATTGATATTTGTAACTGTTTCAAAAACTTCTGAAAGGATTTAGACAAAAAATTTCAGGAATATAGCATATATATATATATATATATATATATATATATATATATATAAACCTTAGAATAACATATAGGCTACTGTTTACCGCGATAACCAACATAAACGTGGGCCGAGCCACGGCCTAAAGTTAGTAATGTGCAACTAGACGTTCCCTACGACACTTGACTGTGGTACATAGTGGTTACATTGATAAGAAATAATGAAAAACACTGAAGCAAAAAACAGATAAAATCAATCTGACGAAGTTTGTATACGGAGTCAAAACTTGATATATTAATGCACAAATTTCTGGGTTCTTGAAACGTATGAATTCGTACGTAACATTTATATGTATATATGTACATTTACAGACATATTCCAGTATTTAAGTATCCATACTAGTCCATCTATAATTATATTGTGAATATGAAAGTCATTCTGTCTGTCTGATTGTTATGCTTTCGCGGCTAAAATTCTGCATTGCTTTTAATGAAATTAGGCATAAAGATATTTTGATTCTCAAAAAAAAGGGCAAAAGTTATTTTTAATTTTAATCTAGATGTTCTAGTATTATATATTGATTATAAATTAACGTCATACACCGAGGAATTGAGTTCATTCCTCGCTTTAAGAGCATATATATTTATCGATAATGTTTTTTAAATATATTATGTATTCAAATGTCATATACATTTTGTTGTTAGCTGGACATAATGTCCAACATATTCTCTACTAGTCAGCCTTAGTTGCTTCCCTACCAGTTGCTTTTTTGCTTTCCAGGTGTTTTAAGGCAGCTCTAACGGACAAGAGGTTCTAAATCGCCCGTTCTGGGACTGTACTTGCAAATTCTTGCGACTTCTGGGTCCAGGAATAATTAATGTTTTAGAAATTCATTCGAGTTCTATTACCACTTCATTCTTGTCGTTTTCTACAGCCCAGGGTTTAGGAGGAGTTTTTTGAAAGTTTCACAAGTGCTACGAAGGTGGAGGAAGGAATTGTGGTGTTTTCTGCAGGCTTGAATATTTACAGACAACTGGTTTAGCTTTCTAATGTTTATTCCTGCAGATTTCTTAAGGCGCCTCTCTTCTATTAGAGCAAGAGTATCTACGATCCGTCATCCAGATCTAGTATCCTATCGTTAATATTTTTGGAACAATTGTAGTGCTACAGATTACAAATGTTAAAGTTGTTTAAAGTGTATGCGTTTTGTATTATATTATATATTATATACACAAAAACATCATGTATGTATTTATATCAGTTGTCTAGTGCCTATAATATAAGTTCTGCCTAGTTAGGGACTAGATAGCTTGTTGTGATATTTTTTTTTTATTTATTGTGGGCAAACTAGCAGACGTATCGTCTGATGGTAAGCGATTACCGCCGCCCATGGACACCTGCAACACCAGGGGTGTCACAAGTGCGTTGTTGTCCTTTGGGGGATGGGAAGAGGGATGGGCGGAATGGGCCTCCGGTATCTTCACTCACGCGCAAGCGCTATTTCACACCGGTTTTCTGTGAGGCCGAGCTATCACTCCGGTCGAACCGGCCCATGCATGCCGAAGCGTAGCTCTCCCACGGTAAAGATGATGTCCGAAATCAATACATATTATAAAACAAAGTCGTCCACCGCGTTTGTCCTTTTGTTCTCGATAAACTCGACAACTACTGCAAGGATTATGATAGAGTGATTCTTGAAAAAGGTTTTCGTACATAATTTGTTAATTTTTGAAGTTATATTTCTTTTGGCGCGATGGAGAAAAATGATGAGAGTGAATTTTTACGATGCGCGCGCTCACCGGCACCTGAATTCTACATCGTGAAGTTAGTTCTAGGTGGCGTGAAAATCGATAACTATGTTCAAGTTGTATATTCTAGTATTTTTATATTTAGAACACGTGTTTCGTAACAGTACAATTAAACAGTGTGAATAAATAAATATTATTTATTTAAATAAAATATTTTTGATTAATTTTAATATTTATCGTTAATCACTACTGCATTTTAGTTTTTTTTTTCATACGCCAAAGAAGTATAACTTCTAACGCGTGTACATAAGTACACACACTCGTATTTTAATATATTATCTAAAACTAGCTAAATAACGATATTTGATGAACACGTCTGAAAAAATTAAGCCGCACATTTCAGAGAGACCAAGAAGAATATTATATATTCCGTAACGATCCGGTGCGGGTTGCTAGTATTTTCTATTGAGTATATTTAAATAAAGAGCCAGTGAATTTTCATACGTGTCGTAACTACTTTTGGCAACAAATAAATCATATTTGTGTTTTGCAAATTAGATTCATGGGTTAACTTGTTTGGGTGTAAGTTTATAAAGTTATAAATATTCACGCGAGTGAAGTTACGAGCAATAACTCCTATCAAACTTAAACACCCATATTATATTAAAAAAAAAAACATGTAGGTATATTTACTACAAAGGTTAAATAGATTACCTTTACAATTATACAATTATAATCTGCATAACAAAATTTGCATCTAATGTAATTATTATTATGAACATTTAAAACCCATAAATAAACAAATTTATATTAGTTTTTTAATTAAAATGAGCAAATACGTTTTAAGGTTGCCTTTTATTCAACCTTAGATTTGACCTTAATGTGGAATAGAGCATCTCGATTATATGATAAATCATATAATTATTTTTATATACACGAACTTTTTTAATCAAAATAACTATAAACAGCCAGAACTCTATATATAAATAAATATATACAGATATGTACGTAAATATACTCTCTTATGGCAATCATTTGTTAAATAAAGAAATAAATTAGTTTATTCATTTATTTGGTACAACAGTCACAATTTACAATTCTAATTTGATGATCTATTTATTTAAATACATGATAGTTATATTTTTAAATATATTATGTAAATTATGAATATGTATTCTTATAGACCTCTGTACTTAACACAAAGTAACGTATCTGTAGAGATATATTATGTTAGAAACAAAAAGCTTTTTAGATTAACCAAATAATCTATCAGGCGCTCATATCCCAGTTGCACTCGGTGTTTAGAAACAATAACCGAGGGTAAGCAACGACGGCTCGGTCAGTACCTGAATGAGTGACCGCTGGTGGCATGATAGCGTGTGAGTGTGTCCGTGATTCGGAGGTCTCGTTAAGTAGCCGGTCCCGGTTGTTATCATAGGATAACAACCGGGACCGACGCTTGCAGTCGTGAAGCTTAGTTGGAGGCCTTTGGACGACTTAAAAATATCCAACGGTAAGATTACGTATCCACAACGTTGTCTTGCCAGTCCCCAACCCGTACTCGGTCAGCGTGGACACGTATGGCCTTAACCCTCTCCTGAAAGGAGACCTGAGCCCAGCATTGGGACATTATGGGTTGTTAATGATGATGACGGATGTTTCATGTTATCTGCAAAAAGGTGTGACAGAAAGGAGTTTGGCTTTAGGAATGGACACATACCGTATTCACACACCTGCACAAGAAAGGTATGACGAAGAAGTATAACAGCTATTGTCTCATTGCTCTGATATCTCAGAACCTTTATGTCAAAACAGTTTATTTTTTCCTGGAACTGCCTGAGTGTCATAACTCGGTGTGTTCGTGGGTCACTGTTGTAGATCCTGGTGTAGGTACAGGAGCTACAGTGGTGGGCGTGTGGGCGGGCTTAGTCCTTAGCTACTCGTATTTATCCAAGGAAATTGTAATATCACGACTCTGACAATAAATCTGCGATGTATTTTATATCATTTCAAATTGAATGAAGTAAACCAAGCAAAAGGTAGTTAATTAATAGGTTTAAAGACAGTAATGTCGATTCTATTCTTCAAATTTTATTGGACCTAATTATACCTAATTTCTATATAAAATTAATTAATTTGTAATAAAAAATGATAAAAAAATTCGCTGTAGTCGGACGGCGCAAAGTCGAGGCGCCGCGTGATCATGCGCGTGGGCAATAACGTGTCATTGTCGTACTTATCGATTTATTGATGTTATCGACAGTCAATAGTGGGAATCAAATTTCACTGCGTTGCTTTTCACCTGCTATAAGATTTGGCAAAAAGATGTTTCGTAATGCACACATGCTTACAATGCATTGAATGATTTTTGCTTGTTGTTTGCAATCTTCTAAATTAATTGTTTTAACATATTCAAGGTATACGAAAGGAGGGCAAGGTCCTTTGCACTGAATAGTGTGGTTACCTATGGCGGAAAGGTTTATTAAGGTTTCCATTGACTTCCTTTAAAGAGTATATTTGTACTCATGTGATGGAACACCGATATATTATACTTTTAGTCGTTTCAGTAACATAAAGTCATATTACATCATAAGCTCCGGATAATGGATTTCTCTCCCTAGGAGTCTTGGGCAGTCGAAGTCCTTTATTATTTTATTAAATTTGCTAAAATTTACTGTAATCTAGTGTCTTAAAGTTTACAAATTTTTCGCTGAGTCTTAGTTAAGTTACTATTTCCTAACTCTTCATACAGATGTTAATTAAATTTTAATGCTGTGCATATTAGAATTGTAGTAGCACGTGTACTTTTAAATGATTCATGTATGAACATTTTGTGTTTACTCTGTAAATAAAGCATAGTTCCAAAAAATTTCTTCAACATACTCAATCACGTTAGAAATCATAAAATACTTAGAGGTTAGTCTAAACATCAAAGTCTCGCAACAGTTGACGAGTCCTAACTCATCTAGTAACATACGTAAAAGATATTCTCATCGAAAAAAAGCCGAATGGCTGAAGTAGCAGGTAAAAATTCCCGCTTAGAAAAAATTATTACAAAAAATAATAAGTAACTAAAATACTTAGAACGATAAGGTCCTGTCGTTACTATGGACGGGGAAAAGTTGCGAGGTCAATCAGACCTCATTAAAAAAAAAAAACTTATCTGGTTAACGTCACCCCACTTGTTAGGTACACTTACAACGCAAACATTGACACGTTACCGAACAACAGTCTCGTGCTGAGCTCGATTATCGGGAAAACGTGATAGTTATGTTTCAATGTGTGCACTTTGAGCTCTTGTCATATATCTTGTGAAATTGCAAGATATTTAAATGATAAACTAAGAACAGTTGAGAAATTAATTGATAATTTCTACTTTTTCACAAACCATTGAATATAAAATCTTGTCCGCCCTAAATTCCGCCACATCCACGATTGTCCGTTGCTCTCTAGTTTCTCAGTAAATTAGGGTACATTTCTTTTGTTTTATACTACTACCTACATGGCAGTCTGGTTTTCCACAATAACCAACTATCTGTTTCACCATTGATTGCTCTTTTTTGTTTTTATGTCAAGCAATTTAAAGAGAGGCACAGTGGCACACAAAGCTCATTTGCGTATGGACGATCACTCAAGTTAACCCCAATTTATCATATTGCTTTTACAAGAACTTACAAGCGATATATTCTATATTTACTCAACAAGTGGTCGCTTAGGACCCATAATATTTTATCCGTGGTGCTTCCCGGTTCGATAAAGGTGTCTGCCTATTATGACTTCATTTTGTCTCCTGCTTTGCTAAGGACGGAAGTGGACATATTATATTTCCAACTCCTCCAGTTTTCTTCTGATTAATTTCGTTGCGGGTTCCAAGACAGTTTAATTTTTCCTGGGACTTTCCGAGTGTCATAACTCGGTGTGTTCGTGGGTCACTGCTGTTGTTGCGAGATCAGTCCCAACAATAAAAAGTAGTCACTTATTAATCGAAAATCGAACATAGTTCATAATAATATATCTAAATATGTTTTTTCGTTTTATAAACGTTAACTGCGCGAAATTTCATACTGCTCCGTTCGCATAATTTTCGTAAAACGGTGAACACAGTTTTTGCCTCATGTGTTAATATACATAGATATTATGAACAGAACGAACTCCAGAAAAGACGCCTACATAAGCATATTGCTGCAACCTCCCTCAGGTTATAGCAATATGCTGAAGTTGGTTCAGCATATTATGGGTACTGCATTGCTGGTATTCTAATAGGGCCCACGCCGGGTGACATCGGCTTGTCCATCTGCTACAACTTCGAAGCTTGAGTAGGAAGGAAGGCAGGTCGCGTCACCTACCGAGTGACACAGATACTCACCGGGCATGGTAGCTTCGGTGAGTATATATATACATATATCTTTAAAACTGAATAAACTTAAAGTGTTTTTTATAATTTCAAAGTAACAGCTATTCAATTTATGTATTTAAAAGTATATACGGTACTTACATGAAAAAAGTGTTTTTTTATTCTTTTTTTTCTGTCTGTTTATGCCGGCTAATCTCTTAAATGACTGTGACCCGTGAATTATGAGATGGCCAGGGAAATCAAGATAAAGAATACTTATAAATAATTACTATAAATCATTAACAGCGCTAAACAAAGTCATAAAACAGAAGCTAATGATCTTTAGTCTCGTAATCTTTGAACGTGTTTGGCACGAGGCGTGTCCGTAAGAAACAGATCTTTATAATGTAGAAGATTCGTAACTTCCACGGAACAATAAGCTATAAAATAAATTATAGTACAGTACACCTGTCTATCGATCCACGTATCAATTGACGATATAAAAGGACTTCATTTCCTGTCTAACGACTTTCAAAATTGGGAGGTTTTTTACATGAATTGTTTTTTTTCTGTATGTTACGCGATGAGCATACCATACTTTGTGAACTGGTTTCTTAGTCCTTAGTTAAATAACTAGCTGAACTTCGCGGTGTTACCAGCGGTTCGTTAACGGTAACGCCGCGAGGCAAAGGTAGTTTAAAAAAAGTAGCCTAAGTTACTCCTTATATCATCAGCTATCTATCAGTGAAAGTCCCGTCAAAATCGGCCTAAACAAACAAACACACAGATGAGAGCCTTGTATGAGATATGCCCAGCAGTCGACTTTTTCCGGCTGAAATGGTAACGAAGAAAGTCGATTTTATTTTAGTTTCAAAATTAGCTTCTATAGGCGAGAGGAATTAAACGTCAAGGTAACATCTAAATTTGGTTAAAACTTAACCTTTTTAACGCATAAGGAAACGTGGTTTCTTAAAGGTGTAGTTATAAAACGGCCTAAGATCATCAACATTAGTAGCAGCCGTTGCTGTTATGCCGTATACAAATATCTATTAAATAAAATTACCAATTATGTTTCATAAAGAAAATAATAATATAGAATTATTTCTGAAAAAAAAAAAAATTCTATATTATACCACAGAGCCTGAAGACTAAAGTCTTCAACCAGTGTGTCCTCCCTGTAATGACGTACGGTGCCGAGACGTGGACATTAACCCTAGGATTATTCCAGAAACTGAAAGTCGCTCAGCGTGCCATGGAAAGAGCTATGCTAGGAGTCTCTCTGAAGGACAAAATTCGTAACGAAGTAATCCGTCAGAGAACCAAAGTGACCGACATAGCTCTGAAAGTTGGTAGGATGAAGTGGCAATGGGCTGGTCACATATGTCGCAGAACAGACAACCGCTGGAGTAAGCGTGTCTTGGAATGGAGACCGCGTCTTGGCAAACGTAGTGTTGGACGCCCTCTGGCCAGATGGCGGGATGACTTGCGTAGGAGGGCTGGCAGCGACTGGATGCAAAAAGCAACAGACCGGGCTCTGTGGTGTTCCTTGGGAGAGGCCTATGTCCAGCAGTGGACTGTAACGGGCTGATGATGATGATTTCTGAAACGCAGGGAGAGGTATCTGTTTAGCCTTTAAAAGACAGCTCCCAGAAATATATCTACTGCATCCCGCGCGGGGGTTTACGAACATAAATGAATCACCCAGACTCATCTCAACAAATTGTGGATATAACAAAGGTTTGTTCTTCGTTGTTTGTTTAGAACATAAATTTTACCAATCTAAAAAAAGTGCTTTGATTCTGCCATCATATTTTTTTGCAAAATCGTAACATTACAAATAACGTGCAGAGTGTAATATGATTTCGACACGTGACGTAATATTACACCACAAGTGTAATAAGACTCCTTCACGTTTTTAACGTAACATACTTATAGCTGTCCTCCTTTTCATATATCAAGGTCATAATCGTTTTCAAATCGAATTATACTCTATACGATCTAGATACTGTATTCGATTATTCATTTAATCGTATGATTTTTTTATGAATCTCATGTTTTTTTTCTGAATTTGATACTAAAATCACTAGTTCTTAACTTATTCTATCTTGAAATAAGTTCAAAAGTTTTTTTATATATAGGTAACGAGTACAATCTAGACGATTCGATTTTTATAATTGTTTAATCGAAACGAAACATTCTCGAATAAACTGTGAATTTCTATTATAATTATAGTAAAACCTTGTACATTTGAAGAAACGACAATTTAATTGAATATAACACCTTGGTTATCAGCATATGGTAATACAATTCATACAATAAAATTTAGGTTGTAGAAAAATAGCTTTACGAGTTTTATTTGTGCAAATTAAATATAAATCCCTTGTTACATTATATTGTGATTGTTCAGTAAATCATTATTTTAGAAATAAATGTACATTTCTTGCATTTAAAATGTAATTTTAAAATATCATTAATTTAATTACTACTACAACAAACAAAATATAGTTAAAAACTTCATTTTCAAAGGGTATTTATTAATCACTAGCTGAACCCCGCGGTGTTACTTGCGGTTATCGTCGTATCGTGGGTAACGCCGCGGGGCGAAGCTAGTCTAAAAAATGTAAGCCTAAGTTACTCCTTGTACCATCTTCTGGTAGGTACCAGTGAAAGTCCCGTCCAAATCGGTCCAGCCGTTCCAGGGATTAGCCGCAACAAACAGACGGACAGACAGACAGACAAAAATTAAAAAAAAAAATTTGGTAAGTGTAGCATATACATACCTATGCATGTAGTAGAAAGCGGTTATTTTAATATTACAAACAGACACTCTAATTTTATTTATTTGTATAGATTAAAATTGACCAGTGTAGTAGATACTATTCTATGCCATTAGATTATAGTGTGATCCTCGTTGCAATTTAAGCATAAATCAAGTGTTTCACTAATTGTATATTCAGCGGCACTTACATCAAAAATAATTTCTAAGTTTTTGTTCATCTGTTTGTTGCGGATAATCTCTGGAGCAGCTGGACCGATTTTGACGGTACTTTCACTAGTAGACAGTGGATAAGGAGTAAATTAGACTTCATATTTTTTAGACAAACTTCGCCCCGCAGTTTTACCCGTGGTTGTAAACGTACAAAAACCAGGGGTTCGGCTAGTCTCGAATATAGTGGCCAGGAGTGGATATTTTGATTTTCACAGTAATCTTTTGCGCACTACGTTTACGTGGGAGAGCCACGCTTCGGCATGAATGGGTGGGCTCGACCGGAGTGATACCACGGCCTCACAGAAAACCAGTGCGAAATAGCGCTTGCGCTGTGTTTCACCGAGTGAGTGAGGATACCGGAGGCCCATACCCCAACCCCTCCCCCGTTCCCTCTCCCCATCCCCCAAAGGTCGGCAACGCACTTGTGACGCTTTTGGTGTTGCGGGTGTCGATGGGCGGCGGTAATCGCTTACCATCAGGTGATGCGCCTGCTAGTTTGCCACCTATTCAATAAAAAAAAAACTAACATATTTCAATAATGTACTGCGTCAAGCGCATCTATTACTATTACTCCCTTTGCAAATTTTAACAAGTAATTAAAAGACATTGCATGCAAGCCAATTAGCAGAGGATAGAAATATAGTCTCATTTACATGCAATCACGAAAGATGTAAAGTTGCTGTCCCACTCTAAAATTAACGTCTTTAAACGGTTTCTTTCATTATAAATGCCCACTGTGAGTATAACAATAGTTTGAACTTAAGGATTAGACTGACTAGATTACCTAGAAAGTTATTTATTTTAAAGCTATCTGTATTCTTTAGGATGAGGCATACTTTGAAAATTCTATTTCAAAAGCATTTTTATGATAAACTAGCTTTTACTAGTAGCTCCGCCCGCGTTATATAACGGTTGTCATATTAATTCGTTATGCATTGTAGTCCGTGCAACCGTATAGCCGTTAAAGTGTAACAAAGATACCTAATTACATTCGCATCTATACTAACATTTAACATTGTCAATGCGTTGACCACTCCGCCCCTGCGCCCCCCGCACTATTCTCTCTCACAGTAGACGCTTAACAATGACGCCTCATTCAGTTCAATCTTATCGTGATAATTTTTAAACCATTCGTCCAAATTACTTAGAGAAAAAGACAAAGTTTATCTACATTTAATACTTAAAGTGACACATGTATCAATTTCGATAAGAGTTTGATGAATATTCTAAAACGTGCATTGTTAGAAATTATCCAATTTAATTGAACTTTTTATTCAGTAAATTGTTCATAGTGGCTTTCACATACTAAGTAGATATAAGCTGTCGCGGACTATCATTTAGAACTATTTAAAAAGAATAATTGTCTTTGTGTAACAAGGTTCGGGCAGCGTGCGCTAAGATCTGGGAGGGGTCCGGTCGTGTTAATAACTGCAGTTCCCGGACCCCTCCCTTCTCAGGCGCAGAGTGGCACACCGTGTGGTTTTAGTCGGTTCGATTCCGACACACCGCCCTGCCGTAAACCCCGGTGGGGTGACGGCCCGAGGGGGTTTCCACACGTTAAAAAAAAAAAAAACGTGCGCTAAGATAGTTCTCAGAGGGCTGTTTTTTTCCGAATTACTTGTCAGTTATCGTTATATTATGACCAAATAAAAAAAATCGCTGTAAATTTTAATTTGTTATGTTATTCTGATGTCTAATATATATTACTGCAAAGTTTCATGAAATCCGTCCAGTAGTTTTTGCGTGAATGAGTAACAAACACACACACATCCTTACAAAATTTTGCATTTATAATATTAGTAGGACTACAATAGAATCAACCGGGGTTTATACAGACTGCCTGCTTAAGGTTTGCCCGAATTCTCTGCTCTCTCTGAAGATTTCTTTGTAGAAGTGAATGATAAATGATATTAATATACTCATATACCTGGACAGGTATATGAGTATATACACATTAAATGCAGTCTCATGTTGACTGTAGTCGACTTTGTAGTTAGTTTAAAGTCAAATAACACTGTAAAATAAAGTTATAAATCTCAGACTAGTTTGAAGTCGTAAGTAAAAAATATTTTCTTGTAAACATGTACACGTGATGTTTGAAATTACACGCGAACTATTTTGTACAAATACATACATCATTTGTGCTAGGTATGGTCGGATATAACAAACTAAGAGTGCGACGTGAATACACCCTTGCTGTGTATGTAGTAAAACTCCTACGAGGTCTAGAACATAATCCTGGGGTACTGGGCCACCTGAACCTGTGCGTGCCTGATCGGTACGTGTGGAGGCGTCGACGCCCGCCTCTATTGGCTTTACCAGTAGCCAGAACTAACTTACTTGAGAAAGCACCCCTAACGCGAATCATCCATCTAATTAACGAAGTTCACAAAGATTTAGATATTTTTTCGTGTCAATTGAGTGTACTCGCAAAATGTCTTTTAAATTTAATTTGTTATGAAACCTAAAAGAGTTGCAATATTTTGTTTTATATTTTTAATATTAAGGCAGATTGTTACTTTTATTGAGTTTATATTTCGTTAATGTATGTGATTTTTTTGTGTATGTCTGTGTATGTAATAATATAAATATAAATTAGCCTCTCTATCGCATTAGGGAAACCTGTAATGATAGTAAAGGTGATGTTATAATACATAAATAAATAAATAAATAAATAAATAAATAAATAAAATCATTGTATTTATTTAGTCAACTCTTAAAAGTCTTAAAACGTGACTAGGTCTCGTGCATACACACACACACACAACACACACACACACACACATAGGTCTATTAAAAAGGCGAATAAACTGAATATGATATTCTGTTAAATAATGTATTGCGTAAGAGCGACTATAATAATAATTATAGGTATATGTTATAGCAATCACAATTTTTCTGCCTTCACAGAAGGTACTGCTTGTTTTTCACAGTCAGCTGCCTGACTTTGAGCCTCCTTAGTCTTATTTCTGGTCTATATTATTGCCAAGATAAACTGGGACCGACTACTAGTTCAACCGGTTTTACTTGAATATCAGTTTTTCCACGGAGCGACTGGCATCGAACCTCAGCAAACCCTGAGGGTGAACTGAATTCGAAAGTTGAAACAGTTGTCAATAACTATTGTCAAGGGTGTTCATGACAATCGGGACTGATGGCTTAACGTGCTCTCTGAGGCACGGGCGGGACACACCGACATCTTTACACACTCCGGATGCTATAAAGAACATCTTGTACCTCGAAAAATCCAACACAAGTCCAATTCCAACCGGGAATCGAAACCGAGACTTCTTGATCAGCAGTCACAACCTCTAGACAACGAGGCAGAATTTTGAGCCTCCTTAGTAATATGGACTAAGGTAACGATAACAGATCTAGGCTAAGTGTTGTTAAAAACTTTTTGGTTTGCCATAGTCAGCTAAACAAGCTCAAAGTTATGTTTCATACCAAAATAGATTTAAAGTGAAAATTAGCGTCTAATAACACAAAACTGTTGATTGTTGAATGTAATCATGGTAACAATTAAAATCATATGTAGCGGGATCCCGGATGGCAGTAATTAGATGTAGGTAATCTTTTAGAACAATGCACTATGAAATGTATGATACATGTATACAGTTTAATTTGTAAAACGTGATGAGAAAGTCATTCGTGTAGCGTGTTGAAAGGCCACCAAAACATCGTTTTAGTAATTAAAATGTCTATTATTATTGCTAATACCTGGATGATTGAGCTTTGCCGGGTATTATTTTGTGTATTTTCCGAAAATAAACCCTAGCTAGATCGATTCATCCCTCCCAAACTCCCTGGAACCAAAATTTCATAAAAACAGTTGAAGCCTTTTCCGAGATTCAGAATTTATACAAGAATTGCTCGTTTAAAAGTGTTAGATAAGCAGATGTAAGTAAAAGCACATACACTCTTTAGAGACAGGACAACTAGGCGAGCGATACAGATCCCTCGCCTAGGTGTCCCTTCCTCCCTCTTTTTGGCTACGAAGTCAAAAAAATGAATAGCTAACCCCCGCCTGCACGAATGGTGTAGTGGTTTAAGCGGTCCCCTGTCCACTATCTAATGTGCTGAATATTGTGAGACAACACTTTGGGTAATCCACAAGTTGCTGTTGACTCTGGGGGTTTTTCGTATTTGTTGTATATATGTTTCTTAAATCCCCACGACACGGGAATATTCTCAGTGTCAAAAAAACGACACTGCGATGTTTAAAACTTTCTGATAAGTAGTTTTTTGTTCGTCTGTTTTTTGTAATAAGTTTAAAAATGCGCATACCTAGTCGAAAATATTGTTTACCCAAATTCCCTGGAAACCTTGATTTTTTTTTGTTAACAAAAAATTGGCAAGAGGGTGAATAATTTATTCGTTGTAATGGTGTTCAAAGATAAAGGTCAGTTTTTATTTTTATGTCTACCTTATTTACATAGTATAAAATACATTCGCTTCCGCTGCCTGTTTGCTTACTCAATGGATTTTAATGCAGTATTTAGCAATAGATCTTTCAATCTTTCAATAGCTTTATCACTATTTCTTCAATTGAAATTAATTAGCTACTGTAGTCAAACTAGGCGGAGCCTGTATTTTGACATTGCTACTATAAACTATTTAACAAAAATGAAATATACAATTAACATATGTTTGTGTGTGTTTGAATAGTAACGTGCTATTTGTGTGTTTGGTGTGAATAGATAAACTGATTCAAGAGGAATATTATATACTAGCTGAACCCCGCGGTGCTACCCGCGGTACGATGATAACTGCGGGTAACGCCGCGAGGCGAAGCTATATCTTTATAAATAGTAGCCTATGTGTTATTCTGATGTATAAGCTATATTGTGGTAAAGTTTCATTCAAATCCATTCAGTAGTTTTTACGTGAAAGAGTAACAAACATCCATACATACATACATCCATACTTACAAACTTTCGCCTTTATAATAGTAGTAGGATTATAGTACAGGAAATCTGAGAATATCAAAGACTTCTGTGCTAAGCCGGGCCGGGTCGTTAGTAAAGAATAAATCAGAAAATATTTTGAGGATTTTTATTTATGGTATTTAAATTACATTATATACATTTATAAATGTATTCGTAATTAATGATTGCACTATCATTTTACACTATTAGTGTTTGGTAATGTAGAGGTACCGATAACTGCGAACGAAAATATGCAAATTGTTAAAAAACGTGACCGAACTCAAAATTGACTCAGTTCACTTCCTATATTATACCAATATAACAAACGTGAATGTCTATGTGTATATTCGTATATATCTTACTTCTTCGTGTTGAAACGTCTGAACCAATTTTCATAAAATTTGGTTTGAAGATAGCTAACACACTTTTTTTCCCGTGCGGAAATCCCCTCGGATACCACCTCCTGGTGGCATGTCGGACCCGAACCGACTAAAACCGCACGCCGTCTCAGGTACTAAGGCCCGTATTATCGAAGGCGTCTCAAGTATCGTTTGAATTCTGATCAGCTGAAACTAGTTTCAAGTTGTCATCAAATCTCAAGCGTCGCTCTTATTATAGAAGGCGTTTTAAGTTCTACTCAGTTGAAACTAGTTTCAATATCTAATCTCAAGTCACAAGTCTGATCTTAGTTACGTTTCTGTATTGTCGAAATTATTGTTCCGTATTACGCAGCAAATTATATTAAACACATCATATCTTACAAATATAATTTAATATTATTGGTTATTACTTTATATATGATACACTATAGTCTAGTGTATCAATTTAAATATAATATTAAAAAGCAGTTCGCCCTAAATTAAATACTTAAATATTAAAATAAAACTGACTAGATACTACCTATAACGGAACATTCAATTTGTTATCAATACTTGTCAATGTCGAATTATCAAACTGTTTTTGTTTTTACATATTTTAAAATTATTGTAATATTTTTGTCAGAAACCAAAAGCTTATTACTGTTGCTTGAAGGATATTACTTAAAATAAATAGTTGAATGTGTATTTAAGTGAATTGAATATCAATTAGTGTTAATTAAAGTATATTGAAATGTGTATAATAAGCAATTCTTTCGTAAATAAATTAAGGTAAAATAAATATTTCGTTGGTATTCAGAAAAATCATCCTAAAATGCGTTTATTTTCCTTATAAGGCATTAGAAATTACCACTTGAGACTAGATTGAGCTTGTCTCAGTTGAACAGTGACCACATCTGTCAAAATCTGTTCATGAATCTGTTCTCAAGAGACGTTCAAAAATAAAATCTCTTCTTGAAACTAGTTTTAAAACTAGATTCACGACTGAGAAGCCTTTTAAAATACGGACTAAGAGCCGGGGAACCAGGTGCACCTTAGTAAGGGAAACCCTGGACCCCAATGCTCCCGTTACTGTCCCTAGGGGCGCGCACGCTCCGCAGCGTCCCCGCCGCCACCTGAGCCTGCTTCTGCTAGGGTGAGAGATGGCCTCATCTGTCACCCTAGCAGAAGCAGGAGAGGACGGAGATCGTTCTGCAATATCCGGCGTCTGAGTCTCCTGCGGTACGTGGCCCGTTCTCAGCCCCGGCGGGCCGTCCACCGTCTCTTTGACAAGCATAACTTCCTCATAGAAAAAAACAGCGGAGTTCCATGTCTATGCTTAGCTCTCTATCTGATTCTCTTTACAAAAGAAAATTTATACGATGAAAATTCAACGAAAGGTTGGTGACCTAACAATTAGTAAGTTGCATTGTCCATTTCGACCTTGCTTTGATGAATCTATTACTGAATACACATTTAGGATAGAATGCGTAAATCTGAAATTTATTTCCCATGTAAATTACATAAATCTTTCTTGATGAATCTATTTCTCATCGTTCGTTACCATTCATATCTTTACTTTATTTTTAAACTCGCTTTAGCCCGTGGCTCCACCCGTGTGTCGGTCGATTACCGTGGTAACTACTGCTGCTCTTTGCAGTGATTTTGTCCTGAGTATTATGGTCCTTTAGTCGCCTCTTACCACGGGATGCGACAGACAGAAGCAGTCACCGTCAAATAACTCCTTTAGTTTGTCCTCTCTACATAATACAATTTAATAAATAACTAACTGCTTCCCGCTGTGTTACCCGCGGATGTTGTTGCACCTTAACATTTGCTACTCATTTTGTTACTCCCTATATCATCATATATATATGCCAGTGAAAGTCCCGTCAGAATCGGTCCAACCGTTCTATAAATTAGCCGGAACAAACAGGCAGAAAGACCAAATAGTTGATTTTTTGATGTAAATAGCAATTATATGCTTTCAGATGTATTTAGTTAGTAATTTGTATGTACTATCTTTTGAAGGTTTTAACATAGGTAACTCATTCTAGCGCTTGCTATAGCTAAATCGCTAAAAATACGTATTGAATCAAAGAGACTACATCTAAACAAACAGACAGACAGATCAAATAGTTGATTCTTTGATGTAAGTAGCAATTATATACTTTCAGATGTATTTAGTGAGGAACTATTCGTTTGAAATTTACAAGTAGTTACTTCAATGTTATTTATTTGTATAGACTAATTAAGTTTAAAAAAACTAAAAACACGCTTACAAAATACAGGTGCAGCGAATAAAAGAGTGTTAATTAAAGAATCAGTGCAGTCAGTATCAGAATGTAAGTAATAGAATTAACTCCGAGTACATTCACAATATGAGGCAGGCCTTGAGGTGTTTGATATCGAATAGAAACACGACGCCCGTTGGCTCAACGATAGCGATGTGGTTTTAAAGGATACTATTACACACAAGATTTATTTATTATTAATTTTGCAAGGTTATTAACTTGTATGTGCTATCTTTTGAAGGTTTTAACATAATTCGTTCTAGCGCTTGCTATCGCTAAATTGCCAAAAATATGTATCGAATCAAAGTGACTACAACTTGAAAAATACTGACTTTCAGGACAAATTACATCCATACATATAATATGAATTCGAAAGTAACTCAGTCTGTCTATCTGTAATGCTTCCACGGCTAGGCTTTCAATTAAATTTGCCATGGATATGCTTTGTATCTTGAAGAAGGACATAAGTCACTCTTTACTGCGACGACAACCAACATAGACGTGAGCGGAGCCGCGAACAACAGCTAGTATTTTTATAAAACATTTCAACAGTAATAATATTAATCTACATCTCAAACAATCTTTTTTACCGAGGGAGAGCCACGTTCGGCATGCATGGGTCGGCTCGACCGAAGTGATACCACGGCCTCAGAGACAAGTGAAAAAACACCTCCGCCGTGTTTCACCGAGTGAGTTAGGATACCGGAGGCCCAACCCCAAAACCTCCCCCATCCCTCTCCCCATCCCTCTCCCCATCCCTCTCCCCATCCCTCTCCCCATCCCTCTCCTCATCCCTCTCCCCATCCCTCTCCCCATCCCTCTCCCCATCCCCCAAAGCCCGGCAACGCACTTATGACGCCTCTGATGTTGCAGGTGTCCATGGGCAGATGTAATCGCTTACCATCGGGCGAAACGTCTGCTCTTTGGCCCGCTACAACATATAAAAAAAAACAATTATCCCAAACGTGGTAGAGAATGTTTTGGGCATTAAACTCGTCGATGTACATGTGGGCATGAAGTTTTAAAATAAATAAATAAATAATTGTCAGATCCCAAACTAGGCAGAGCTTGTTGGTGCTATGGCAACTAGACGCCGACGAACATACATAATTTTAAACACATGCATGATCTAGAACAAATGGTAATGTTCGTCTCACCATAATTTAACCTGGGTGGGATTAGTACCCATGTCCTGATATTTCGGAGTCAGGGTATCTAACCAATAGGCCATTAGGCTAATGAACTAAGTAATATTATTTAAATATAAGATTTTATCTTTGTGTAGACAAAACACGGAAGTTTCTCGAGCCTACCGTTCTACGACCTAAGCGTGGCGGAACACGGAATCGTAGTGTATAATTAGAAAGACAGCTTTTAATGTAATTTCCAATCATTAAAACGCTGCCTTGATTGTCATTGTATGAACAGGGAAAAGTACATACCTACGTCTTTTTATATTTAGACTAGCTGACCCACGCAACCTCGTTTGCGTCTTATATTGCCCGTAGCGTGAAAATTTTCCCCCGTTTTTTTAACATTCTTCGTTGGTGCTCCTATTAAAAGTAGCGTGATGATATATAGCCTATAGCCTTTCTCGATAAATGGACTATCCAACACTGAAAGATTTTTTCCAATCGGACCAGTGGTTCCTGAGATTAGCGCGTTCAAACAAACAAACAAACAAACTCTTCAGCTTTATTATTAGTATAGATATAGAATAGTATAGATTACTAGCTGTCCCGGCAAACGTTGCTTTGCCATAAAAGGGAATATATGTTGTAGAGGTGGGTCAATAAAAATCGCGATGGAAAAATAGGGGTTGATCATAGAGGGTTGAAAATCTAGGGTTGTATGTATTTTCTAATGCTGCATCATAAAAAAATAGAAATTAAAAATTTTGTCAAAAAAAAAAAAAAATTAGGGGTGGACTACCCCTAACATTTAGGGGGATGAAAAATAGATTACAACCGATTCTCATAGATACCGGATAATCACAAAAAAATTCATCAAAATAGGTCGAGCCGTTTCGGAGGAGTTCGATTACGCACCCCGTGACACGAGAATTTTATATATAAGATTATTAGTATAGATAAATTACGTAAGGGAAAATATAAGGCAATTTGCCTTACAGATAATTGCTACTACTGGCTATTAAGAAACTAAGTATTATTAATTGAAATAAACCTTAACTTACCTAAGATTTATTCTGTTACACTAAAACCATTTTACAAGAGACACTAAACACAAGATAATAGAATAAATGACAATTACAACCCGCCTGTGTTTTGTGTGTTCAATTTTTTTTTTTAAAGTTTATTTAGTCTAGGTAGGTAGCCTCGATTATAAATCTACTGAAACCTTTCATTGAAATCGATTGCGTAATTTTTTGCGCTACAATGACTAATCCTACTAATGTTATAAACGCGAAAGTTTTTGTGTATGTAAGTGAGTATTTTTGTTGCTCTTTCACGCAAAAACCACTGAATAGATTTTGATGAAACTTTACAATAATATAGCTTATACATCAGAATAACATATAGGCTACAATTCATAAAGATACTAGCTTCGCATCGCGGCGTTGCCTGCGGTTATTGTCGTACCGCAGGGTTCAGCTAGTACATACATAAAGTTACTGAAAACTTACCGTTTCGATTCGCCTTATGCCCGGTTCCTATATTTAACGAATCGTCATCGTGTAAAAAATTTCTACAACCGACTACGAGTCGTAAATATCGTTCCTTAATTTATTTTTTATAGGAACGATTTTAGCTTACGCGCTTCTACTATTCTTACCTAGAACGGATCGTTTTTCAAATATAGGAACTGGGCATTAGTCGGGTAAAGAAATATAACGGACTTCAAAATAAATACGCCAATTTAGTTTCATGCTATAAGGTTTACACCAATAAACTGTATTCTTGATTCATTAGTACTTTTTTCTTTCAAAATCGTTCGTCGAAGAATCATTTTGAAAATCAATTCATAATTGTAGAAGTTCTGTGGTAACAAATATAAACAAAATACCATCGAATCTTTTGTTTCAAGTCGCTTAGATAGCACTTCACCAACACTTAAGTTGAGCAAAAAATATTCCCTCACACCTTTACCTATTCAACTTAGCAAGAAATCACAAGTCTTTGTACACGTTTTAAATGTAATATGAGCATCAGTAGGAAAAGGTACGTATATATTTAATATTAATACGCAGGTTTCTTTCAATTGATAATAGAAATCTCACGAACGTGTTTTGCGTAATTTCTTGGTACAAATTAAGGCTTCCTAATGGTAGCAATCAGCTTTACATAATATATGAGTACTAATTATAAAATTCTATTTAAATTTAACCAAGTCATATAAGTATACGACACAGAAACGATTTTAGACTGCATCGGTGGCGAAGTGGTAGCGTAAGCGACTGCTAAGCTTAAGGTCTCGGGTTCGATTCCCGGGTCGGATCAAATGTTTGTATGATCTGCAAATATTTGTTTCGGAGTTTGGGTGTTTTCTATGTATAATATGTATGTATTTACAAAAAAAAAGTATATAAGTATTTATATCAGTTGTCTAGTACTCATAACACAAGCTCTGCTTAGCTTGGGACTAGATGGCGTTGTGTGTTACATGTCCGGAATATTTATTTATTATTATGTAACCTCAATACACGTGACTTTGCTCCTGAGATTATTTCTAATTTCCTATTTTTTACCTTTAAAAATGACGATCTTCATTTCAAACGTTCTTCCCTTGTTTTATCCTCTTAGAATTGAATTTTCGAAAATAAAAAATAATTTGTGTTTTGTACATAAAAAAGAGATCAGTTGCAAAAAATAAAAAACGGTGCAATTTAATTTCAAAAATTGGCTATGAATGTCTTCTTGAAGGTAGTCTTCTAGGTAGGTAGCCTCGATTATAAATCTACTGAAACCTTATTCATTGAAATCGATTGCGTAATTTTTTGCGCTACAATGACTAATCCTACTAATGTTATAAACGCGAAAGTTTTTGTGTATGTAAGTGAGTATTTTTGTTGCTCTTTCACGCAAAAACCACTGAATAGATTTTGATGAAACTTTACAATAATATAGCTTATACATCAGAATAACATATAGGCTACAATTTATAAAGATACTAGCTTCGCATCGCGGCGTTGCCTGCGGTTATTGTCGTACCGCAGGGTTCAGCTAGTACATACATAAAGTGACTGAAAACTTACCGTTTCGATTCGCCTTATGCCCGGTTCCTATATTTAACGAATCGTCATCGTGTAAAAAATTTCTACAACCGACTACGAGTCGTAAATACCGTTCCTCAATTTATTTTTTATAGGAACGATTTTAGCTTACGCGCCGTATAATATACTACTATTCTTACCTAGAACGGATCGTTTTTCAAATATAGGAACTGGGCATTAGTCGGGTAAAGAAATATAACGGACTTCAAAATAAATACGCCAATTTAGTTTCATGCTATAAGGTTTACACCAATAAACTGTATTCTTGATTCATTAGTACTTTTTTCTTTCAAAATCGTTCGTCGGAGAATCATTTTGAAAATCAATTCATAATTGTAGAAGTTCTGTGGTAACAAATATAAACAAAATACCATCGAATCTTTTGTTTCAAGTCGCTTAGATAGCACTTCACCAACACTTAAGTTGAGCAAAAATTATTCCCTCACACCTTTACCTATTCAACTTAGCAAGAAATCACAAGTCTTTGTACACGTTTTAAATGTAATATGAGCACCAGTAGGAAAAGGTACGTATATATTTAATATTAATACGCAGGTTTCTTTCAATTGATAATAGAAATCTCACGAACGTGTTTTGCGTAATTTCTTGGTACTAATTAAGGCTTCCTAACGGTAGCAATCAGCTTTACATAATATATGAGTACTAATTATAAAATTCTATTTAAATTTAACCAAGTCATATAAGTATACGACACAGAAACGATTTTAGACTGCCTCGGTGGCGAAGTGGTAGCGTAAGCGACTGCTAAGCTTAAGGTCTCGGGTTCGATTCCCGGGTCGGATCAAATGTTTGTATGATCTGCAAATATTTGTTTCGGAGTTTGGGTGTTTTCTATGTATAATATGTATGTATTTACAGAAAAAAAAAGTATATAAGTATTTATATCAGTTGTCTAGTACCCATAACACAAGCTCTGCTTAGCTTGGGACTAGATGGCGTTGTGTGTTACATGTCCGGAATATTTATTATTTATTTATTATTATGTAACCTCAATACACGTGACTTTGCTCCTGAGATTATTTCTAATTTCCTATTTTTTACCTTTAAAAATGACGATCTTCATTTCAAACGTTCTTCCCTTGTTTTATCCTCTTAGAATTGAATTTTCGAAAACAAAAAATAATTTGTGTTTTGTAGGTACATAAAAAAGAGATCAGTTGCAAAAAATAAAAAACGGTGCAATTTAATTTCAAAAATTGGCTATGAATGTCTTCTTGAAGGTTGAATAGATATTTTAAGAAGAGCTTTATTATTTATATCGGAAACATATTGGCAGGCGAAGGCTGTTTTGCTAAGTGGAGCTTCAAATTACTCTTAATATTTACGTGCACTCAACAGCAAGGCTGTACGACAGACGAACGTTAGTACTTAAACTGGAATTTAGACTTGACACTTAATTAAAATTAGTATAATTTTAGAATGTTGTTGGTACCTGTAAGATCTTTAACTAACATTTTAATTTTAAAAAGAAATACTCTAGATGATGCATTTCTAGATGTTTTTTTGACATTGAACATGAAGGACGTGAAAAGTGGATGAATGCTTAGTGTATAATAATAATAACCTCACTCCTTTCACTTTTTTTTGAATAGTGGGCTTTCGAACACACTTTTTTATATGTATGGGGCAAACGAGCAGACGTATCGCTTAAAGGTAAGCGATTACCGCCGCCCATGGACACCCGGAACACCAGAGGCGTCACAAGTGCATTTGGTGGATGGGGAGAGGGATGGGGGAGGGGTTAAGGTATCGGCCTCCGGTATCCTCTCTCACTCGCAACACCATATATACACTAGACTTTTAGGAGAGTTTAACGATAGTACGTAACACATCAATAAAACTACAAACAGCCGCATCTGCATCACTACTAGATGATATAAAGAGAAATGAATTATTTGAAAGTACTTAGCACCGGCTTCAAAATCGATTCTGCTTCTAAAGTTACTTTTTCGGTTTTACGTAATGTAAGTTCTAAGCTAAGTAGCACAGATGCATGATCTGTGACAGTGGCATCTTTAAGAAATACTGAGGCCTAAAATTCAGTTTTAAGCATTATATGATTAATACAGTTGAGCAGTCTGGTAGGGTTTGTATGACCAGTCAATAGACCAAATTCAGCAGTTTATATATAACATTCTGCACCTCAATCGCTAAACTGTTAAAAATAACATTATCGTCACTGTTTGATCCCAAAGCTAAACAAGCCTAACCTTTGATGACCAGACTATTGAAATCTATACTAATAATATATATAGTACTAAAGAGTATGTTTGTTTGTTTGTTTGAACGCGCTAATCTTAGGAACCGCTGGTCCGATTTGAAAAATTATTTCAGTGTTGGATAGTCCATTTATCGAGGAAGGCTATAGGCTATATATGATCACGCTAATACTAATAAGAGCGGAGCACCAATGAAGAATGTTTCAAAAACGGGGGAAAAATTTCACGCTACGGGCAATTGACGACGCAAACGAGGTTGCGTGGGTCAGCTAGTAACCAATATTCTTATTAAATTGTTAAATACGGAAATTATGTTTATTTCACTACCTGATTAATTGATTATCTGATTAACAAACGGTTCCTACATATTTAGAAAGTAGTCAAAAGGGCTCGTTCGTATCAAATGGGTTTCAGAATCTTGAAAATCATTGACATGCATCCATTGGCATTACAGAACAGTCAGTGCATCACTTTTGACGTCACAAGCTGTCATTAGTTACCTAAAAGCAGTTTGAGTGATAGCCTATTATAAAACTAATTAATTCCACATGGTATACCAAGTTCGTCACATCAACGTCATCGCTAGCTCATAGATATTTTCGTTACAATTTTCATTCATAACTCCGGTTGTTGCCCTTCACCTTTTATTCTCGCAGTAACGATAAATGAAATTTCAATTCATGTAAATTTTGTGTGAATGAATGAATGAATGAAAATATCTGGGGTGCGTGGGGTGTATGTGTACTCTCAGGTGTGGCGCTGAGATATCGGCATGTACACTCAAGTGCTTCTCACACGTCCTCGTCGACCCTGTATCTGCCGACACGGAGCAGGGAAGAACCTGCTTCTTTTAGGAGTGGGTCGTGCACCCTGGTAATACTGGAGGTTGAACGGGCGCCGCATCACCAACCCCGCAACTTCGGTAGCCAAGTGAGAAGGGCTTGCTCGACTGGACAACACCACCAGCCGAGTATCACATCACATCACCATACACCATTAATCACAACCCATTACATCGCTCAATCATTCATTCGCTCATTCATTCGCTCATTCATTCACTCATCAACTCACTCATTCTCATCTCATATCACACTGTTCTCCGGGGTCAGCAGGCGACCCCAGGAGACTATTACGCCTGCCTGCGCTTGTCCTACGCAGTTGAGCGCCGTAAGCCGGGATGAGGGAATCCTGGAGGGTTGAGCTGAACGGGGTCGGGTTAGATACCTCTGGGAAGCAACACGCCCTCTTTGGTCCGGAATTCTGGCGAAACGGTAGCCCTATAGCTAGCCACTATAGGGTAACGGACACGCGTCCCGTACGGAAGAGGTGGTACGGGTCGCAGGCGAGGTTCGGGGGGTGTGTTCTCCGGGAGAGCACGGGGGCTTGGCCATGCTGACGGAACGAGGGCAGGTGGAACAACTGGGGATGGATGTGGATCGTTCTCCCCAGCCACAAGTCTGCAGTTCCTGATGTCGCGCATGAGTCCCAACCCAACGAACCTATACCTCTAGGGTATTCCTGGTGTCCATAGGGACATCCCCAAAGGTGCGGGCTCCACGGAGGGTGGGAAGCTCTAGAGGTGAAAACATAAACTACAAATACCATGGACAACAAAAGATCCAACAACCCAAAGGTGGACGGTACGGCAGCAGCCGGACCTGACGCCCAAGGAAGGCTACCTTCCTTAACAAGAGCCTCCAGGATTGCCTCGGCAACCCAGGAGGCCAAAACCAGACAGCCTCGGGACGGCGCCATTATGGCACCGATACCGAAGGCAAAATTGACAGCGGGGGGCAGAAAGGCCACTGGTACACCAGTGACCAGGACGCCCAACGCGAAGACCCCCGCGGGCCAGGTACAGGCTTCAACAAGCTCCACGAGTTTGGGCCGTACCCAGCCAGCACCTGCAGTCGTTCCGGGCGAGGCTAGCCCTTCTAACCTGGAGCAGACTGCGGGGACGGGGTCCCAATACAGCAACCTGGCCGCGGACCCTAGCTTGTCCGGCTGGCAGATTGCAAAAACGAGGGGAGGAAAGGGGAAAAAGGCGAAACGCTTAGCGCCAACGCCCCAACCCCCATCCTCCTCATCTTGTACGGCACAAAGCAAGCCGCACAAGAATAACAAAAGGCAGCGTCGCAAGGAGAGGGCGAAGCGGCATGCTGCTTTATCTGGCGCGTCCCAGGTACCCACCCAAGGGCAGGGAGACCGTCCGCAGGGAGGGAGTGACGCGAGCGCTGAACCCTCGGCGCCGCGACACCCACCCCCCCCTAAGGGCAAAGGGACATATACAGGACCTCAGGGTGGTAGTACCCAGGGGGGCCAGTACTCAGCCAAAAGGGCTCGACTCGACGAGACATTTTCTCCGAAAGGCGAGCCAAAGAGGCGGAGGGCTGGATCACCAAGGGAAACCACTCAGACTGACTACGCAAGTGCGCTCAAGGCGGACCTGATGGCGGCGATTACCACCGCCAATACGGAAAACCTCAGCCAGAGTCAGTCTGATGAGGTCCAAAAACGCATTGTGGAACTACTGTTCGAGGAGTCGATGAAGCCGGGCAGTAGTACCTCAGAGGGCCCAGCGTTTCGGGGAAGGCCAATATTGGCCGACGGATCCCTGAGGCTCTGGTGCCTGAACCAGCCTACGCTGGTATGGCTAAAGCGCAGTGTGGCCACTATTACTCTCTCCACCGGAGAGAAGCTAGTGGTGAAACGCCTGGGCGAGGTGGCTAAGCGGGTCCGCTGTGGCATCTTGCTCCCTGGGGTCCACGAGGACCACAGAAAGGTAGCACACATGCTGCGCTTTCAAAACAGATGGGCAGACATCGAAAGATGGCTGCTCATCAAAATGGACAGGCAAACGTCAGACACGTTTGCAATGGTCAGCATCCCGGAGACGGTGGTGAAGCCCCTGGTCGAGCGCGGCCGCCGACTCAGCTTCATGCTGGGTACGGTGTACGTCAAGTTCCAGGGGCCCAACGGCAAGTTTGTGGAACATCCACCAGCCGAAGCTGTCTCCAAGGATGCAGATAACACTGCTCACACCCCACCGATGATCACTGCGGAGGTGGCAAGGGATGCCGTTGACGCAGTCGCGGCACCTAAGCCCCAAACTCCGGTGCGGTCCGTTCCCGCCTCCGACGAGATAGAAGAAGACTCTCTTCTTCGTGACCGTAAGGATGGTGGGGACGACTGCGCGGAGGAGCTCCGTAAATTGACCATCCAAAGGGAAGGCGGAAACGAGAGTGAGGACACAGCAGCGGAGATATCTAACTCCAATGGCGCTGTCTCCTTCCTCTGAAACCAACATCCTTCAGGCAAACCTCCACCACAGTATAACCGCGACGGCCCAGATCCGAAAGTGGCTGGAGGTTAACAAGACAGCCATCGTACTGATCCAGGAGCCGTGGGTCAGGAATGGCAAAGTCTGCGGACTCCGTAACTTAGGAGGTAAGTTGACAGACTACGCGGGATTAGAAAATCCTCGCACATGCATATACAATACAAGTGACCTAAACGTGCAGGCCCTAAATAGCTTCTGTTCCAGAGACCTATGTGCCATAAAGGTGCAGGGAGCCCAGGACACAGGACTTGCGCAGGTCGTCCTGGCATCAGTCTACATGCCTGAAGCCGACGACCCACCGCCGCATGACTTCACACGGCTGGTTCAATACTGCGAGGAGACGGGGCTCGAGTTAATCGTAGGAACCGACTCCAACGCGCACCACGCCTTATGGGGCATGCCTACAGGAAACGAAAGAGGTAAGAAGCTAGTAGATTACTTGTTTACGACAAACTTAAACATAGTGAACACAGGCTCCGTACCAACATTTGTCAACAGACGAAGCAAGACAATCATTGACTTGACCTTGGCAACAGAAGAAGTAGCGAAACACATCTCGGACTGGCACGTATCGAACGATTTATCGTGCTCGGACCACAGATGGATACGTTTCGACCTTCAGGTAAGCAAATTCAAAGCACCACCTAGGCGGAATCCTAAAAAAACCGATCGTGATAGATATTCTGTGCGGATCGGTCAGGCCTTGAGACAAGAGGAAAACCCACCTAGGATTGTAGGTGTCGTTGAAATTGAAAAACAAGTAAATTTCCTTACAAACACTATGATGGACTGCTTCCATCAGACATGCCCCCTAACCATCCCACCAGTAGGCCGTAAAAATAAAGAGAGCTGGTGGGGACCTGAGCTGGAGAGACTTAGGCATAGGATGAGGAGGCAACTCAACAGAGCGATGAACACAGGTACAGACCAGGACTGGGATAATTACAAGGCCACCAAGTCCAGGTACAAAAAACGACTCAGATACAGGAGCAGCCAGTCATGGCTGAACTTCTGTACAAACATTGAGACAACGACACAGGCCAACAGGGTAAGGAAAGTTCTCTCCAATAACTCAACCTTATCACTAGGATCCTTACGAAAACCAGACAACTCCCTCACCAACTCGATGGAAGAGGCAGAACGTGTACTGGTAGAGACGCACTTCCCGGGCTGCGAAATAATCAGTCCAAGAGAATGGCCAGAAGAAGAAACCATTCCAATGGAGGAAGAATGGCAGCTGGCCAATAAGGTAATTGACCCATTCAAGACGCAATGGGCAATTGACAGCTTTGACACATTCAAATCCCCAGGCCCGGACGGTATCTTCCCAGCCCTGCTCAAATGGGGAGGGAAGGCACTCATCCAAAGGCTGTCCCTCACTATGGGAGCTTGTCTTGCACATAAATACGTGCCAAGACAGTGGAGAAACGTCAAAGTAATTTTCATACCAAAACCAGGTAAATCTGACTACTCGGACCCTAAATCTTTCAGACCCATAAGCTTAACGTCTTTCCTCCTGAAAACACTAGAGAGGTTGTGCGATAGGTATCTGAGGGAGACGGTGCTGGCACAAGCACCATTACATCCGAACCAGCATGCCTACAGCCCAGGTAAGTCTACGGAATCGGCACTTCACGCGGTCACAACCAAAATTGAAGTGGCGATCAGAAACAAAAGTATGTGCCTAGGCACCTTCATAGATATAGAGGGAGCCTTCGACAAGACTAAATTCACCAGCATAACAGTGGCACTGGAGAGACATGGAGTGCACACAGTTATGATTGAATGGATAAACAAGATGCTGAGCCAAAGAGTCATTAGACTCGAAGCAGATGTAACTAAACATGCACTAGTGGCGAAAGGCTGCCCCCAGGGAGGCGTCCTTTCACCGCTACTATGGAACTTAGTGGTGAATGATCTCATCACCACTCTGAACAACAATCACCATTACACCATCGGATACGCTGATGATATAGTGATCCTAACAAAGTGAAGTGAAACTGAAGTCGTCGAGTTGCGGAAACCCAGCCCGCGAGTTTCAAGATTCAAGATTCAAGATGAAAATATGATTAATACTCTTGAATGTAAAACCTGAAATTGTCTTCGTTCAATTTAATGATTTAATTGTTTTTATACAAGTGATTGGACATACATTAGGTATGACGTCACGTCTTAGTATTTAGTGCAAAAATGTCCAGACGTCTATGGTTTTGAATTTGAATAAAAATATATTGATTTGACTCGAAAGACATCAAAAGTATGTAGGTATTAGGAAAGGCTTCAAGAAAAGAGCGTACTCCTTCCTAAAAGGCCGGCAACGCACTTGTGACGCCTCTGGTGTTGCGGGTGTCCATGGGCGGTGGTAATCGCTTACCATCAGGCGATACGTCTGCTCGTTTGCCCCCTATATAATAAAAAAAAAAATGGCTTTAGCATATTTCTCTAAGGCTTACTACCGTCTTCTCAGTCTAGCCAAGATTATTTGGGTTTTGCTACTATTTCAGCCAGTACACCTAAATATTCGAAGGTGAACCAGTTGTCAGGATATTTGAGGGCACTGAATTCTAACAACGATTGCCATAGATGCTTATGCCAACCGCTACCAACAGTTTAATGTGCTCTCCGAGGCACGAGCGTAAAACACCGTCGGCTTTGATATTCCATTCTACATTTAATTAATTCTATATTAGAAATTTCGTGTAAGGAAAACTCAACAACACTTTTAAGCTCGACCCGGGTATTGAAACCGAGATCCAGAGAAATGAAATGAATCAAACTTACTAGAGGAATGGGCTGCCCAACACTAGAATATTTGGCGCTCTTTGGGGGAGACTTTCGTACAGCAATGGACGGTGATAGGTGTACGAGTAGAGGAATGGAAATATAACGTTATCTAAAAACAAAACATTTCAGTTAAGACTGCATATGCTCAGTAAACTCTTTGTTTTTTCTTTAATGAACTACAATAAGTATGTAAATTTAGAAGGTATATGATGCCAAGATTATGACCACAGCATGTCAGTTTCCGATCACTATTAGTCGGTATTTTAAAATACTTTTTGGCAATTATACAAAATTGATGATGTTTTAAAAATGCTTTTAAAATAATTACCTACAAACCTACGTTTTAATTTTGCACTAGTTTCACACGGAACCATCTTGACGCATGATGATATTGTCAGATTTGATCAGTTTTCAATTTAGTTGGGCGACTCATCATTGGACCACGCCTTTTAAAGATGTCCTTCTCTCATTCGTAAATATACCAATATTATAAATTCGAAAGTAAATAAGTGTGTCTATTTCGTTTTTACGGCTAAAACGCTGCATGGATTCCAATGACATTTGACATGCAGATCGTGTGAAAGTCACGCTTCGGCATGAATGGGCCGGTTCGACCGGAGTGAAACCACGGCCTCACAGAAAACCGGTGTGAAACAGCGCCTGCGCTGTGTTTATTCAAGTGAGTGAGAATACCGGAGGCCCATACCCCAACCACTTCCTCATCCCCCTCCCCATCCTCCAAAGGAAGGCAACGCACTTGTGACGCCTCTGGTGTTGCGTAAATCCATGGGCAGCAATAAACGCTTACCATCAGGCGATAAGTCTGGTCGTTTGCCCGCTATACATATAATAATAAAAAAAAGATACTTTGATTCTAGAAAAAGTACATAGGCTATTCTTTAATACGATAACTGACATACACATATGAGATCATGTGTGTGTGTGTGCACATGGTCTCATGGGTGTAACATGTAATACATGTGTTGAAAAGGTAGGTAGTTCTGTAGTCCTTCTGGTTTATTTATTTATACTACTTTATTGAACACTACTAATGTATAAATTTTGAATCGATATAGATGGAAATATACACTTGGTATTACAATAGGCGGTTGTAACGCTCACGGTGAACCCTTCTAGAAAATCTTTGTACGCATGTTGTAAAATTCAACATAAGTTTTGTACCTATATTGTATTCAGTGCCAGAGTAATCTCACCCAAAGTCTACTTCAAGCTTCAAGGGATTGACAATTTGAAACATATACAAATGATTAGAAGCAATTTCAAGTACATACATCAAACCGTTGATTCATGATCAGGTATGCGGGTGAAGAATGCGACCGACCAACAGAGAAGGGATGCGTCCAGGGGTCAATAGGAAGCCCTGTTTTGGAACCTCTTACTGGATCCTCTGTTGCACCAGTTGGAGAGTGGAGCGGTGTACGTTCAGGCATTCGCGGACGGTGTGGTGTTGGTGTTCAATGGCGATACGGCACTAGAGATTGCAAAGGCAAAGGGGCTTGGAGTTCGAAAACAACTGAACGCGGTGCAGCGCGGATTCGCCCAAAAGCTGTGTAACAGTTATCGGACGATCTCCTTGCACTCGGCTCTGATCCTGGCTGGTATGCTCCCTCTGGACCTCAGGATCCGTGAGGTGGCCTCGTTGTACGAGGCCAAGAGAGTGGTGTGGCAGCCATGGTTGGGGGACGTAGAGATCGAAAGAATGACTCCGGCTATAGGAGCGTCCAAATAGTAAATAAGAGAAACAAAGCGGATTAGAAATATGATTTAATATTAATTCGTAATTAATAAAAGAAATCATAATGTAATTAGAAGTAAGAAATAATAGAAAGTAGGTTACACAATAGCATAATAGTTTTGTAAGAAAATAGTTGTAAAAAATGTATTTGTTAACACAAATAAATAATAATAATAATAATATTTAGATGTAAGATAACATATAGAAATTAAGATTTATGAGATATATACTAAGATCTAAAAAATATAAATAAAAAAGTTGCGTGAAATTATTACCCTTGGCAAGTAGACAAATATATATATATATATAGATAGCAAAGTAGCAGGAATCCCACCTGAAAAGTTAAAATAAGTATGAAAGAAAGATAAGGTATGAAACAGAACTGGAGTGAAAAAGAATTGAATAAAGTAGGCTGCAAATCAATATTGGAGGTGCTAGCAATAAAAAAAAAAACCGTTGATTCATTCTTGCCTTGAGCATTGACTGCCTCGGTAGCGTAGTGGTAGCGTATGCGTCTGCTAAGCTTGAGGTCTCGGGTTCGATTCCCGGGTCGGACCAAATGTTTGTATGATCTGCAAATATTATAAAGAGTTCAATATTCACACATTAGTTGAAATGAAAATTGTGATTGATTGACGATCAAGTCAATATTGACTGAGATCTTTAATGAGATGACCTTGACCTTTATTCTAAGTTGTAATATAGTAAATACCTTACTTTAACTCTAGTTTTAGTATTACTATTTATTTATAAATAATATTTGCCCGTGGCTTAATACGCGTTTATCTCGGTTATATCGATGGAGAATAGTCTATGTCCTTCCTCAAAAATCAAGTATCTACTTGCCAAATTTTATTTTAATCTTTGCAATGGTTTAGACGTTAAAGCATAACATACAGGTACTTTTGAATTTGGAATAACAGTATCTATTTGACTGCAGTGTTGACTAAAATAAATAAAAGAAAGGTTTTTTCAGACATCTAACACACAACGCCATCCAGTTCCAAACTAAGCAGAGCTTATACGAGTATTATGGTCGACAAATGATATAATAATATTTATACTTTTTTTTATAAATACATACATATTTATTATACATAGAAAACACCTAAAAAATATATTTGCAGATCATACAAACATTAGGTCCGATCCGGCAATCGAACCCGAGACCTCAAGCACAGCAGTCAAATATAATGTATATTTATATCACCGTAGAAGTTACCAAGCTAATTTCAGACAAATATCATTATTATCAGTTTTTAAAAGTCTACTGAACATCCTCTCGTTTAAAAGGAGTGTTACTAAAATAGCAGCTGTACGTATTAGACATGTATTTATCATTATTGCGAAGGTAATCAATCAACCTATTGGTCTATAGCAGTCAATCCATAAATACATAGGACTCTGCCAAAGTGCGTCCATAATACACGTTTCTTCCGCATTCAAACCAATTGTGTCCAGCCTATCGTTGTCCATACATAAGTACCTAATTTTAACTGCTAATTCATTAATGTCATATACTTTGTCGCAATAACTTTAAGTACATAAAACACACATTAAACAAGTAAAACTGGTTTTTAACAACTGCCTGTTTGAGCTTCTTACTATATGTATATATTTGTTTATTTTTCTGGAAATTTATACCACGATCTAAGTCCATATTAATGCAATAATTAAGGAAATAAAGATGAGATTATTAAAGTTAGAGTAACGTAGAACTCGTTACCAGCCTGTAGTCAAACAAGAAGTTTAAAAAAAGAGTTTTATAAGTAACAAAATATGAAGATTGTTGTGACACGAATGTAATAATAGTATCACATGATTGTTTTAATACCGAATTATGTACAGTTTCATACATGACTTTATCTACACCCATGATATAAATCTTCTATAAAAAGTTCTGAAGCCATAGCGTGGTCTACAATATTGTAAGAACTTTATGTAAAACAAAAATGGCGGGATACGATGTGAATTCGAATAACATGATTGTTTTAATACCGAATTATGTACAGTTGCATACATGACTTTATCTACACCCATGATATAAATCTTCTATAAAAAGTTCTGAAGCCATAGCGTGGTCTACAATATTGTAAGAAGTTTATGTAAAACAAAAATGGCGGGATACGATGTGAATTCGAATAACATGATTGTTTTAATACCGAATTATGTACAGTTTCATACATGACTTTATCTACACCCATGATATAAATCTTCTATAAAAAGTTCTGAAGCCATAGCGTGGTCTACAATATTGTAAGAACTTTATGTAAAACAAAAATGGCGGGATACGATGTGAATTCGAATAACAATTCTTTTTCTAAGTACGGTGCTGTGGTAGTGAATGGCATGTGCCTGACAATGTTCTTTTTTAAAAAAGGAATTGCATTATGAAATTTAGTACAACATTTTTTTTTTATGATGAAATGGCAACTGGCCGGATCACTCGGATCAGCTATATCTGCCAATGTCAAATATTTATCGTCTTCAATTATCAAGTCTTCAAGTCTTCAAGTCGTCGTCGTGATGAAATTAATGATAAAAAAAATATATAAAATGTGGATGACATGAAATGGGGACCGTCTTTCGAAAAATCAAAAAACTAGTACAACATTTAAACATGACATTATGATTACTATGACACATGATGTTTTAATGTTGGCAATAAGCTAGCTGTTTCAGGAACTTATATAGAGGATTTATTGCATGAGTGTAGTTTAAAACTTTTTATTCAACAAACTGTTTTTTCATTGTGAATTTTTTAACACAGTAGGTACACATTTTGTTTTTAAAATGGAACAATACTTCGGCAGTATGAAAGAATGCACTTAACGCTCATTCAAACTTAAGGTAATAACAATACACATTTCAATATTGTCAGATCTTTAAAAGAACAGAAATGAATTCTAAGTTCTTCTGGTTACAATGAATCTGTTAGTATTTTGTGCTTATAAGAGTTGAATGAAAAACCATTGGTTTAATGTAAACAAATTAGTGTTTTCGAGTCTTAAAGAATACAACTCCGACAGCTCAACACAGTTTGTAACTGCTTTTAAATTAACAATAAAATCATTTCAACATGGAAACCCGCATGGCTATAAAGCCACGTGATTGGCATAATGAGAAGTGACGTCTATTGGTTGTGGGCAGATGATGTCGTTTACGGTACATTGTCTTGATTTGAGAAACATTGTTTGTGTGTATGTTCAAAAGGGGCCATCCATAAAGTACGTCACACGAATTTCATGATTTTTAGACCCCCCCCCCCCGTCCTTGTCACAGGTGGTCACATTTCTGAGACCCCCCCCCCTCCCTAGTGTGACGTCACATGTTTTGCAATTTCACATCGAAAAATTATTAAATTAAAACAGCAGTTCCGAAATTAATTTTATTTCCATTTAAATTAAGTACTTTTTTTATGAAATCAACATTAACATCAAATATTTGAAACAATAACAAAGCAATAAACTATTGAATATAAAGAAAAAGAAGAACAAAGAAACTCAATCAGTATTATATTAGATATTGAAATGTGATGTCACGAAACTTAGGACCCCTCCCACCCCTTGTCACACTATGTCACACTTTGTCGACCCCCTGCCCCCCCTTTACGTGTGACGTACTTTATGGATGGCCCCAAAGTATTAGGTGATAGAAAACGAGTGATAGCGGAGTGAAAGTGGATATGGTTTAAATAATAAAATTAATGGAAATTAGAATTAATGGTTACGTTTAATCGTATTCATTTACTTTTATATGATACACTGTTTATTTTCAATTTAACTTGCTTAATCACTTACTTTTAAACCTCGATTATCGAGCTAAAGAGTAACCCATATCATTCAACAATAGATTAGATTTTTGTTTATATACTAGTTGAGATCCGAGGTGTTAGCCGCGGTTCTAGCCAGTCTCAAGCTAATATCAAAAACTAGCTTAAGTTACTACATTTATCATTAGCTATCAGCCAGTGAAAATCGGTTCAGCCATTCCAGAGATTCGTCGGAGCAATCAGACAGACAGTCAAAAATAAAAATAAATAATTTTGATATAAGTACCGTATATACTTTCATATGCATTTCGTAAACAGCTGTTAATTTAAAATTACAAATAGACACTTCAATTTTATTTACTTGTATGGATACTATAGCAACACTTTGTAATTTAACATCACATTACAACTTTTGTAGTATAAAATAATTTTACAAACTACTGAAGCATGTCTTCACTAGAATATAATTAGAAACATAGTAGACAGTAATTCTACTGTGTTTAATTGAACCTAAATACATTTTAACACTCGCGAGTGACGCAGTGGGCCGTAGAAACAGCATACAATGATAACACACATATCAGTATAAGTTTGTATTCTGATTTCGTTTCATATTAAATGGGGCAAAGGCCAAAATGTCCACTCTCTATGCAAATTTAATCCAGCCACGTGCCAAATAAACACTCTCCACAATAATAGTATAGGAACAGCTCTAAAATACAAATTACAGACACCATATTTTCACTTTTAAATCGATATGAAAATCAACATTATCGATAAATATAAAGATTACCATTAATAAATACTGAATTGCCGATCAAACTGATATTTTATACATTAAAATATCCACGTGACTACTTCAAAAATATGCGCATTTCTTATTTGACTGTGGTTTTAAGAACAAAAACGTGGTTTAAAAAATCACTTTACTTATTTGAAATTCGATTCAAACGATCTACATTGCACGGTCAAATTTGGACATTATACAAAAACAAAGTTTGGAAGTAAGATTTTGTAAGACCATTTTAAAGTTCGAAAAATAGTCGATATTTCCAGACGTGTCGCTAGGCAATCTTTAGGTTACGTATATGTAGCTTATATTTATTAGCATATTTACACGTTGGTTATGGGAGTTTATTATTAGTTTTTTGGTCGTTTGGTGACGAATTAAGAATACGGAGTATCACACAGGATAAGATCACTGCAAAGAGAAACCAACCCGTCTGGAAATCTAACTTTCCTTGGAGAGGCCTACGTCCAGCTGTAGACTCTCAAAGGTCACTAATGATGGTGATTATGTACGTTTCAGGATTATCGACAGTTCCTATGCATGATTCATATAAGAAAGTTTGATCAAGGCAAAGGACCTTCAAGACATATATCACAGGAAATTGTTCGTGTGTTTTTATCCAATGTACCCTACCGCGAGAAGATGTAGTTTTGTATACTAGTGAGTGTTATCCTCCCATAGTCAAACTAAGAGTGTGTTGAACAGGCCAACTGCACGAGAGGCGGGACCTCGCTCATCTATAGGCCTCGCTCATCATCATCATAGCATCTTGCTTGTCAGTCTTCGGACGTAGGCCTCCTCTCCCAATTTCCATTTCTCGCCATCCAGTTCAGGCCTCACTCACTCATGCGAAAACTGAAATGGAAAAATGAGAATATTTTAATTCCGCTCCTCGACGCTCATTTTAAAACTCATGTGACGCCATTGGTTCTTTCCTGTGTGGTAGTTACAGTGGTATTAAGAATTACATACGGGGATTCCGTGTGTTTCATTTCACTTATCATGTTGGCAGACTTTCAACTGTAGTCATTTGAGTAATGTCAACTGCAATCGGCTCATGTTCTAATGTTTATACAGTATGTATTGCGTTGTATTTTTTGGGTCTAATTCCACAAAACAAGAGCCTAGTTTTTCTTTCTTAATTTTTTTTTCTTTCTTAAAAAAGACAACTCCCACATTAGGAATAAACATCCTGTGTCGTGGGAGACTTTACAAACATACATGAAACGGACACAAAGAACATCCAGACTCGGGACAATAATTCGTGGATCACACAAAGTGTTGTAGCCGCGTGGGATTTGAACCCAACACTTGACACTTGGCGCATTAGCAAGCGGCATGGCGACCGCTGAAACCACTCGGCCAACCGTGCAGTCGTTATCAGTTATCAACTATCTTCCCGGGGCCTTGCAATAACGTACCAATTTCATCTGAATTAGTTCAATAGTTTATGCATAAAGAACCAACAGACGGTTAGAAAAACAAACATATATTTATAGTAATATTAGTATGGATTGATCTGCCCTTGACAGTCCGGGGTAGGTATGAGTACTTCTTTATCGGTAAAAATTAATATATCTAATCTTTTATATGAGATTGTAAGTTGTATCTACGTGAGAAATGTAGAGGAAATTTTTCGTCAAAATATATGATATCATTTGAAATTTTAATCGTAACTTGACAGTCTTATCATATCTGAATAATGATTTTGCATGAGAATTTAAGATTATAGCCAGTTTTATGCGGATATTATTATCTAGACTGTCGTTAGAATTAAAATTCTGTCCACATCCATTCCATAGATAAATAAGATTTTTTTCTGGTTAAATAGTTTTGTCTTGATATAATGTGGTTTGTTTTTGAAAATGCTTCGAATTAAAAACGGATGGTAAGTAATTACTAATAATAAATTATAAATGATAAATCATTCTTTTGCTAAATCCAAAGAAATATAATAAAATTTAATAGTTTATGTCATTCAAAATTTAATCAAACACTCGTATGTTAATTAAATGTAGATCCTTTTAATTTCCTAGTTACTTGGACACTTATTTATGAGTAAGTGATATTTGAGAGTTTTTATAGGACTTAGCTCATTCGTCCTGAGTCAGGCAGTTTTTTTTTAATCTATATTAATATAGAGACTTTTATGACATGGTAATATGTTAGTCCTATCGTACCTTATCCTATGTTATATCTTATCCAATATCAGGTCAAAGCTTATGTTGCGTAAATATTTCAAATAGGTCAAATGCAGCATTTAAGGTTGGGTTTCCTAAAATGTTGATAAACATACCAATATCGTATCTATTTAAATTGTATCTACGCGCAGTCAGGCAGTTAAAGCCTGGAACTCACTACTAGCGCATGTGTTTCTCTCCCTGGGTGATCCCGGGTTCTCCAAGGGGCGTGAAAACAATCTCACTAAGCCGCCATACTGTATTGTCTGCATTCATAATGGAGGTGGTGACTACAACTCTTCACTACTCATGCTATCAGGATTAGTATAGTTATTATGGCTACAAATTTATTAAAAACTAGCTGAACCCCGCGGTTATTGTCGTATCGTGGGTAACGCCGCGGATCGAAGCAAGTCTTAAAAATGTAAGCCTAAGTTACTCCTTTTACCTACCAGTGAAAGTCCCGTCCAAATCGGTCCAGCCGTTCCAGAGATTACAGCCGGAACAAACAGACAGACAGACAAAATTTAAAAAAATATATATTTTGGTATGTGTACCGTATATACATTCATATGCATGTAGTAGAAAGTGGTTATTTCAATATTACAAACAGACACTCCAATTATATTTATTTGTATAGATTAAATACAAAAATGAACATTTTTGTTGTCGACTCTACGTTATTCGTTAGGCTACGCTTAATAATAAAATATCAATCAAGTGTCAGAAAAATCTAAAACTGAAATAATTCAGATGAAGCATCGTTCCACTATTGAATGCGTTTAATAATGGAAAATGCCTTTTGTGCATAGACAATCAGCATTATTAGAAGTGACGTGACGCCATTGTAATTATTATTTATATGTAAAACACTGCAGCAGTATATCATATTTGGTGACTGCCATCTTACTTTATTAGATTCATCATCATTTTTATCGTCATCTGCTGTGTAGTTATAACCTGGAACTCACTGCCAGTATCAATGACGTAGTTTGGTAAAAAGGAGGAGGCTCCTTTTTTGATGTCGTCCTTTTTCCTCCTTTTTTGAAGTCGGTTAAAAACAAAATTTAATCAAACGTGTTTTTAGTTACTTAAACTTATTTACGGTTATAATTAATATTAGGTATGTATTACTAACGCTTAACTTACAAGTGTTAAGTAGCCAAATAAATTATAATAATTACCTTAATTTTGAATTAATTTAAAACTACTAAATCAAAGTATTTATACACACGTGTCGGGCACTTACAAGATGAATGATATTTTAATCACTTAAATATGTTAAATTTGAATATTGTATAATGTAACATTGTTAGTATATAAGTACGAGTATTATTCTGTTCAATACTAACGTTATCGAATATAACTCTGTCTTATTGTCTGTTATGCTCGCGTGGCTAAACCGCTGAAGTGATTTAGATGAATTTCGGTAAAAGGATAAATTGGACATTGGAGAAAGACATGGGCTACTTTTTGTTGCGACAATAGCTAGTATGTATATAGTATAGATAAATCTATGTCATCATTAAATAAAATGAACAAGTTTAGATATAAATAAATAAATATTTTCAGACATTTAACACACAACGCCATCTAGTCCCAAACTAAGCAGAGCTTGTACTATGGGTACTAGACAACTGATATTAATACATAGGTATATATACTTTTTTTTTCCATGTATACATATTATACATAGAAAACACCCAAACTCCGAAACAAATATTTGCAGATCATACAAACATTTGGTCCGACCTGGGCATCAAACCTGAGACCTCTAGCCCAGCAGTTGTATACGCTACCACTCTTAAAAATATATTCTTAGTCTATTCATAGCATTATGATGGATAGTTTGGTCACGTGCACTCCGCGAAAGTTAAAAAATAACTCTTAAGACTTTATTAATATCAAACTTTTTTAATGTGTGCCGACTGCGTTTGAATCTGCGTCCGGTGCATAATACAGCAGACAGAGGCCACCTTCCAATGAGTCAGAGACATACCTGGAGGTTCAATGAACTCTCAATAGGTGATATAATGGTGACTAATTTTCGTCTGTTTGAATGACTGCCGATAGTCGTACTAATTCAACTATATCTATAGCTAAAGGTATGTTATGTTATAAAAGGTAAGTACACACTAGAAATGGTGTGGTTGTTTTAGATATGTGTATATTAAATTGATAATGTTATGGATTGAAAGAAGGTGTAGTGATAAGTATTGAAAAGCGAATGTTTCGATGGTTTGGTCATTTAAAGAGGATGGATGATAGTAAACTCACGAAAGGAATTTATACAGCGAATGTGTGTGAAAGTGTCGGAAGAGGTCGTCCACGGCGAATATTTACCGACCAAATTGGTGATGTTCTCAAAAAGATTAATGTGAAGAGCACCAGGAACCGACGAGCAAAGGAGGTGTGTCAGGGCCGTAGTAATTGGGGATCAATTATCTCTGCCTACCCCTCTGGAAAACAGGCATCATTGTATGGCTGCATGTATATTAAATATAAATAAATAAATATTACGGACATCTAACACACAACGCCATCTAGTCCCAAGCTAAGCAGAGCTTGTGTTATCGGTACTAGACAATTGATATAAATACTTATATACTTTTCTTATTTTTGTAAATATATACATATTATACATAGAAAACACCCAAACCCATAAATCTCGGATATACAGTATCTAACATGTTAAGACTATTGTTTTTGAAGCTTTTTCCTATAATCAGTATATCTTACTAATCCTGTAAATATTATAAATGCGAAAGTTTGTGAGTATGATGAATGTTTTATACTCTTTCACTCAAAAACTACCGAACAGATTTAGATAAAAACTTTACAGTAATACAGCTTATACATCAGAATAACATGTAGACGACTATTTACTGCTTTAACCGACGTGCATACGGACGGAGCCTCGGGCAAAAGTAAGTTTCACATATTCAATGTCTATAGTCAACGTTTTTTTTTGTTTTGTATTATCAATTTTGTATTGATTTTACGATTATATTCATCATCATAATAATATACAAATACAATTAAGTGGAATGTTTAAAATCTTATGTATATATACAGTAAGTAAAGAAGAAAATTGAAGTCGTGGCCTATCAAGAAGTCAAAGAGATCGTAGAAAATAGCGAGGGTAGGTGGTTGCTCTACCGACAAGTTCCTGAACCTTAAATTAAGAGAGATAAATTGTAAAAATACGGAACATGATAGGTATGACGTAACATGGTGCTGTTACCTATATACTTTCGTTCCTTTCTACAAATATACTATTATATATGAGGAAAAAAGTTTGACACTAATAAATAATAAAATTAAAAGTGTTTTTTGTATGCTTTAGATTAAACAAATATTTACAGTCCATATTTAATACTAATATAATAATAATAAATTAATCATTCATTCGAGTAAAACTTTCTTGGAAAGTTAAAACAAATTTTGCCGTACATACTACTCGTATGTTAGTTCAAAATCCACAGCTCGTCAGTATATTCTATTTTAAACTTCTCTCCACATGTGAGACGTTTATCGAATATTTAAATTTTATTACCTGTTATTCTGCAGTTCAGTGCAAACTCGCCTTTATTTCAATGACCATGACGCCGATTGAGATTATTTACTTAACCTATTACGGTATTTCTGCGGTTAAAATGTAGACTTTGAATTTTGACTCTACATTTTACTTATTTATTTTCGATAACGATATCGTTTAATGATGATAAATTACCGCCGCCCATGGACACCCACAACACCAGAGGCGTCACAAGTGCGTTGCCGGCTTTTGGAGTTTGGGCCTCCGGTATTCTCACTCACTCGGTGAAACACAGCGCAAGCGCTGTTTTACACCTTTTTTCTGTGAGGCCGCGGTTTCACTCCGTACGAGCCAGCTCATTCATGACGATGCGTTGCTCTCCCACGATAAAGTCATGCTTGATCATGGCTTGTATTTCACGCAATGTGGGCTACTTTGCATAGCATACGAGATTTAATCAAGCATAAAAATGTTAAAGAATATCAATGAAACAAATGTTATGATAGCATTTTGTAGTATATAGTAAGTGTTACAGTATAACAGCAAATATGTACAGTTTGTTTTGCGTGTTAAAAAGTTTTCATTTCAAGTACCAAACCAGCCGGAAACCGTTGCATGTATTTTTCAAGAAGTTTCCCATAGAAATTGAGGGTTTCAGGACATAAAAATATTTTGAAAGTTGCAAAATAATGTGAAGTACTTTAGTATTAAATTGCTTAATTCAAGTACTGTAGCAATCAGTGTTTATTATATACTGCAGACATGTAAGTAGACTCAAAAGCAATCAATCCGGGTCAGATTTTGAATTAATATACGAGTATTTAGCCCAACTCAGCGTGCGGAGTCGAATAAAAATTACTCTTTAAATAAGAGCAACCCTATCCCTTATGAAAAATCTCAAATTGGAATGCGTAAGTACTTGCCGTATGTGTTTAAGAAATTTCGTATACCAAATCGCATAACCGCAGTAATATTCGTAACAGCTGCAGAGGCATTTAGTGGCTGAGAAAATAATATGTACTTGCATTTCCGAACTTGATTTTTATTTTATTTATAAGGGTCAATCAACTTTTATTTGTCCTGTAAGTACTATGTTTTGTCCCTGACCAATAATCGCAGTTCTAAAGAAAATTAAGTGGTTTGTTGCCATATGTCGCATTTATCGTATTATAAAGCAAACATACCAGTAACTTATTTTAAATAAATCACTATTATACTGTAATTTTAATGGTTTTCCGGGTGACAAAACATCTGATATAGTGTATTATTGTTTGTCCCCCAGTAGGTTAGTACAATGAAACATTACTTTATACAAAAAATACTGTATGGCAATTAATTACGCTTGTACATAATTATTTATTACAATGTCTACTATGATGCTAGCATATAGATTTTTGTTTGATTTAAAATGTTAACGAATTTTTGGCATGTTCATTTTGGTCCCTAATATATTTTAATATCCTGACGTCCACCGGACAACGGCAAAAACGTGCCGCAACCAAAACACAAATGGCGTGATTAGTGCCTTGAGAACAAGTCGATTAATTTGTTGACAGCACTCATCCAACTGCCATTTTGAATTCATCTTTCCCGCAGCGCCAGTCGGCCGAGTGTGTTTTGAAAAAGTGGTGGCTTTTACGTGTGTCTACCGGACAACCGGCACTAAAACGTAAGTATTTGATATATCGTAGTAAATTTAAGTGAAAAATATTCTATTTAGTCTATATTTTTCACTACGCGATGGACCTAATTCAAAATATCATTATTTATTACCAGGAAGCGCAAATACTGATAAATGTCACTCGGACAACCGGTCACTTGGACAACCAAAACCGTTGTCCGTGGGACATTTCAGTTGTCCTTAGGACAATAATAATAGAATCAGCATAAAGCAATACTTTTTCTTTCAATATAATTAGTAACTGAAGAGCCTCTTACAAGGGCTAGAGCATTTATTATTGTTCAATATAAATTAAATTGATATTTTGACCAATTTCAACTTTGTACTTCTTGACGTGTGTTAGCTTACTTAACACATTTTTATGGTCCTCTATTCTATTTTTTTTAAATTATTTTTAGAAAATGGGTTTGACGGAAAAAGAAAAATCAAGACGCTATAGAGAAAGATTTAAAGCAGACAGCACCACTGGCAAATATTTGCAACGACACATTCAGCGATGTTGACGACGTACCTTTGAGCAATTTGCTGTCCTCGAATAAAGACGACATTACATTCGATGAACTACACAAAGGTTTACGCAAGAACATATACAAGAGTGTATACGGATCGTCATATAGCTCTGACAATGAAAATGACATTACAGAGGAACCACAGCCATCTGTGTCAGGACAAAACAATTTATTGCCTGGTGCAGGTGACTTATTGCCCTCCGCCCAGCACACACTGGAGGACTGCCCTGCGTGGGAGTCCGAGCGTCGAGTCCTGGTCGGACAGATTGGACAAAACCTGTCGCCGCCAGCATTGATCGCGGCAATGCTGGCGAGTGGTGAGGGATGGGAAGCCGCGGTCTCCTTCTGTGAGGACGTTATGCTCCAGAAGGAGTCCGCAGAGCGTGATCGGGAAAGGGCCGATCCCGCTCGAAGGAGGCGACGAAGGGGACGTGGTAGAGGTCGCTAGCTCCCCAATCGTCGTCTAAGGGTCGCTTCAGCCACATGTAGGGGAAATGTGGCCGCTGCAAACGACCCGGGAAGCTGACACCGCATTGCGGCCGGGGGTGTCGTCGTGGCCGCCTCTTACTGTCTAAAACGGTGTGAGGCGTGACAGCGTACCGCCCTGAGGGTGACTCTGGTCACCCTGGGATGTACCTCAGTCATGGGGTACGGCAGAGGGGACTCCAGAAGCCGCCGATGCGTTCCTGGAGCTCCCCTTGACTGCCGAGGTAGGCCACCGCGGGGTTTAGTGGGTAGACCGGTCTTCCGGGAGTCCCACACACGCCCTTCGTCTCCCCATGAAGGGTATGGTGCGAAAAGCATTCCCCGCGTAAAAAAAAAAAAAAAAAAAAAGGTGACTTATTGCTAGTCAAAGTTTACAGCATCAAAGGAAAATCATACGATACTTATTCGTGCATTGCTGAAACCGATATCGATGAAGACGGTGAAATCAGGGTTATATTCCTAAAATATGTGAAAAACAGAAAACTATTTGTATTGAACGAGAAAGATAAATCCTATGTAGCATTAGATATAATAAAACTGATAATAGTTGTCATATTGTTGTTTTTGTTTACATAAAAAGAACAAATATAGGCGATTTCAATCCTAGTATCTCCTTCGGACTCTCGAGTATGTCCTATGGACAACCGTATATGTCCACTGGACAACCATTTTGTCCCTGTCTCCGAAAGATACATTATCGTCATAAATACTTAAAAAAACAGAAAGGCTTACACAATTTTCAATTATGAATGTAACAATTAAAAGTGAATTCATAAACTGTTAAATATTACGCTATAAATTATTATTTTAAAAGTAAATGTAAAGTTCGTTACATTTAAAGTTTGTCGTTGTCCAGGAGACAATATTATTGGGAATAACTTATAAATAAAAAGCGACGTCATTTATTTATGGATAATAAATTGGAATCTATCCTATATTCAGTGGGAATAAAGTGACGGTTTACAATTTGACTGAATTTTAATGGTTCAGAAGCCTATTTAGTTCAGTTGTCCAAGGGACTATCTTAACTAGAGTCATGTGGATTTCGGAGTCAAATTTTTTATTTTATTTAAATAAAACGTTCTGCTCTATGTGTTTTCTTAAAATATAAATAATTATCTACTGCAAATATGTAAAAAAAAAAAAATTACAAATAAAATTAAAAAAATTAAATTTATTATTGATGTACACTTAAAAGTTGATTGACCCATAAACTTTATGTACTAAAATTTGTACATCGGCGGACTCAATGCCTTACTCTTTTTACGGTATATTTCGAGTGTATGTAGGTATGTTTATTTCAGCCCGCCCTAGAGCCTAAACGGCTTGTCGTATTTTTATGTGAGTGGAGTCAATAGATTCGTCTTAGTCGTGAGAGTGACACAGGGTACATCAAAACTATACACATATATATATACAGTCGGGTTTTTTTTATATAATTTTATACTCAACCTTCTTGTGGTGCAGAAATGTTATAATGTAGGTGTACAGAGGTTACATATTGTGTAGTCAAGTAAAATATACACAGTTCACATCTTTATGTGATCGGAAAAATGGCTCTTAAGTGTATCTTGTCGTAAAGTAAGTTAATGTGTTGTATTTTAGATTAGGGACGGTTAGTAGCTTGTCTTCATGATTGAGGTGGTAGAACCGTTAGTTAGTTACATCATTGACAATGTTATACTTATATATTGATTTCTAAATGATTTTCTTCCTTACACTAAACTTTAAGTTACTTCCACGTAATCGTTTCAATCCTTAATACCTTTGATTTTGTACTAATCTAATACAATTTCGTTTAGACAAATGTTATTTTTAACGATTTTTAAGTGTAATTTATACAAATAAATAAAATTGGAGTGTCTGTTTGTAATATTAAAATAACCGCACATGTATACACGGTACATACACTATTTTTTTTTTTTAAATTTTGTCTCTTTGTCTGTCTGTTTGTTCCGGCTAATCTCTGGAACGGCTGGACCGCCTTTAACGGAAATTTCACTGGTAGGTAACTGATGATACAAGGAGTAACTTAGGCTTTAAAATTTTTATAGACTAGCTTCACCCCGCGGCGTTAGACCGTAGGGTTCAGCTAGTATGGATATATATTAGGCACTTTTCAAGCTTTTTTTTTTAAAGACGACTCCCGCACTAAAAATATGCCTGTGTCGCAGATTAATAATGACTTATGACGACGCTCAGTGTTGTCTTATGTGGGGTTTGAAACCACAACACTCAACGCAGTAGAAGCTTTAAGGTGAACGCTTTGACCACTATGCTATCTTCTCATTTTTGTATTGTGTTTGCCAGATCAAAAAACTATTTAACAACTCCTTGCCGTGTCCTGACCTGTTACTATAATTCCAAAATTCAAATATTGATGGGACATAAACAGACTACGATTATCACCAACAGTAAAATCTTATCTTTTTCTAATTAAGTACCTCGTAAAACGACCTTGGAACCTCCAAGAAAATAGCATACTCCCACTTAAAAACATAACAATGCACTTTAGATCTTTGATCAACCATGACCTGCGCATGAAAGAATCACCTCTTTATTTAATCACGTGATTCATGTATTTTCAAATGAACCAAGAAATGTTTGTTTGCCTGTTCCTTGAACTCAGACTAAATATCCAGCATATCTATGAAGACTCGTCACTGTCAGTGCTAGAGCCAATTATTCATGAATGTATACATCATATGCCATTAGTGGACGCATCCACTAGGCCCAGTGAATCTCCCAGTCAATGCTGGAGCAAAGCTATTTATATTCGAGGGCATTCTGTCCATCTATTGTGGATTTCGTATATTAAGCTGACTAGTTTTGCATATCATTTAAAGCCATGAAGCAATCTAAGAGTAGATCTCCGATAAATATCATAAGCGAAAGAAAGAAAAACCATTTACTGTAGCAAACACAGGACAACACAGCCGACTATCCTACTTATATCCTACTACTATTATAAAGGCGAAAGTTTGTAAGTATGGATGTATGTATGTATGGATGTTTGTTACTCTTTCACGTAAAAACTACTGAATGGATTTGAATGAAACTTTACCACAATATAGCTTATACATCAGAATAACACATAGGCTACTATTTATAAAGATATAGCTTCGCCTCGCGGCGTTGCCCGCAGTTATCATCGTACCGCGGGTAGCACCGCGGGGTTCAGCTAGTATTATTATAAAGGCGAAAGTTTGTGAATATGTAAGTGTGTATGTTTGTTGCTCTTTCACGCAAAAACTACTGAATAGATGTTGATGAAACCTTACAATAATATAGCTTTTACATCAGAATAACACATAGGCTACTATTTATTAAGATATTAGTTTCGTCTCGCGGCGTTGCTCGTGGTTATTGTTGTATCGCGTACAACTGGCAACTACAAAAGCAGGAACTGTATGTCAATTTATAGACATTTGCTGCTTCTCCCACATTGTCGCCATTTTTAGTAATTTTAAAACACAGGGTAGTTAATTGTTCTTTTTGAATTGGTATATGAATTGATAATCTTATCTAATCGGCTCGTGCCTCGGCGAGCACGTTAAGTCGTCGGTCCCAATTGCCATGAACATCTATGGTAATCGTTATTGAGAAGTCAGTGCCCTCAAATATACTGACGCTAGTTTCAACCTTCAAAATCAGTTCACCCTCAGGGTTGCGGAGTTCTAATGCCGGTCGCTTCGTTAAAAACTGATATTCAGATAAGGCTAGCAAGAAGACATGAATTGATAATCTTGAAACTCTGGGTTAATGTACCCAGAGTTGCAAGGTTTTTTGTTGATGATTTAGTAAATCTATATCAAGATACAAACTAAGCTAAATTTTCGCGTATAATACGTTTTGTAAAAAATATCTGTTATAAATAGAAATAGCAAAATCAGTTGAAATAGTTATATGAATGCAAAAAAATAGGTAAAAAAACTTCTTAACTTAAACGGTTTTATGTTAAAAAAAAACATACATTGCAATGTTTTTTTTTTTTTTTTATTGAATAGTTGGCAAACGAGCAGACGTATCACCTGATGTTAAGCGATTACCGCCGCCCATGGACACTCGCAACATCAAAGGCGTCACAAGTGCGTTGCCGACCTTTGGGGGATGGGAAAGGGGATGGGGGGAGGGGTTGGGGTATGGGCCTCCGGTATCCTCACTCACTCGGTGAAACACAGCGCAAACGCTATTTCACACCGGTTTTCTGTGAGGCCGTGGTATCACTCCGGTCGAGCTGACCCATTCATGCCGAAGCATAGCTCTCCCACGGTTAAAAGGTGTTCGGTTTAAGATAAGTGTACTAAAAACCAAAAAAAATATAAAATAGATACAGTCGTGGGAATTATAAACATATGCATAGACTAGACTAAAATAAAACCGTGGGGTTAACATGGAGTGTATAACTATTGGAATTTCCATGAGCAAGAAAATAGTAAGTAATTTCCTCACCGTCTGCGGGCCAACTGCCTAACGACGAATTAAACGATTCTTCTATCGCACATTAAGTCGATAATTTGTAGACAATTGACGTGCCCCACGGTTTGATAAAACCTACGTTATCCGCCATTTTGTAGCGGCCACCATCTTTGATTTCAATTTTTATAGTATATTGTATTCTGCTTGTTGAGCCCTTTCATTTGATACCCATATTGATGGGATTAATAAAACATAAATTATCCGCCATTTTGTAGCGGCGGCCATCTTGAATTTATAATGATAATGAATAAACATAATTGTATTGTCACCAAAATTCAAAGTGTATACAAAATTTCAGATTAATCGGTTGACAGGAAGAGGGTGAAATTTGAATTACTAAATTTGACCCAAGAATAAATAATAAATAAAACAAACGGGGTGAGCTAAATGAAGTGAGCAAAAAAAAACCGTTTAAAAAATAGTTGCACTAAACGGGAATTGACCCATGACCTGCTACGTGACAAATGCACACTAGAATTGAAATTTATTTATTAACTACTTGGCAACATGTATTTAAAAATGTGTTATAATTAATTTAAATATTCAGAAAATAATTTTCTAAACAGCTATGTAGATTTAAAGTACTTTGATTTAACGAATAAATGAACTGAATGATTATTAATTCTAAATATCTGAGCTTTAACACCTAAATTACATAATATACCTATTGAACTTTGGAATATTTTCTATAGAAACTTACCTTAAGATCACATTACAACAAGAATAAGATCATATTACAAGAGACATTGTGAAGTTATCTATTGAACGCACTGCTGAACTGTCTTGCATTGAGTTAAAGCATTATATTATAGTATGTGTGTAAAGACCTCCACACACTATTGATATATTGATCGTGATATTACTATATTTGAGACAGTTATGGAAGATGTTTTAAGACGTTTGAGTACTGGTAATAGGAATTTAGTTGTATGTGGCGATTTTAATGTGGACCTACTTCAGCAGTCAGTGGGCTGCACTAAGTTAATAAGCTTATTCAAATCATTTAATCTAGAGCATGTATTTTTTGAGCCAACCAGAATTACATCACATTCTGCAACATGTCCAGATAATGTATTTAGCAACTGTAATATTTAGTCACTTGAGATCTGACCACTGTGGGCAAATGGTCATTTATCCCACAGATGAAGTAGTTAAAGCAACGAAAATCACATGCAGGCCGATGACTTCTAACCGCCTGAAATGCTTTAATGAAAATATTGCAGATAAGGTTACCAACATAGATTTCAGTGAGGATAACCCGGATGTCTTATACGGGAATTTATTTGATTTAATTAAACTAGAGTATGATTTAATTTTAAAGAGAAAACTTTTACTAAGAATGTGAATACTAGATTCTATGACTGGACAACTCCTGGAATTTACAAAAGTAGAGATAAGATGTATGAACTATATGGCATGAAACAGTATAATTTTGATCCTGTTTTTGTACAATATGTAAGAAATTATTTTAAAATATTTAAAAAGGTTTGTTTGGTAGCTAAATAATTTTTTCTAAGTAACAATATTAAACAGTCTGAAAATAAAATAAAAACAACTTGGACTGTAATAAATACTGAATCAGGGCGGTCCAAACCGCAGGATGATAGGTTAGAATTAGTGGTTAACAACAATATTATTAAAGATAATCAGGGTTTGGCTGAAATTTTTATCACTGAATTGATTAACTGAGTTTTGTTTTATATTTTGATGTTTGTATTTTTGACGTGTTCAAGTGCCTTTTGGGGCCTATGGAAATAAATGATTTGACTTTGACTTTGACATCATATTTATGTAAATAAATCACCCAAATGTATGTAAACGCATAAATTTCGATCGAATGCACTAAATGGGATAACTGTTTTTTTATGTGCTTGTTATTGTAAGGACAAGGTTTGTATATAAGATAATGAAAACGACTGTACCATTCGTGGGCACCTGAGGCGGGCATAAACAATTAAATCAAGATTTTCTGAAATTTGGAAAGTAATTACAAAAAAAATGGAGGTACGAAGTAAAGCAAAGTAAGATGGTGAACCAGTTATATAAGTCAATCCGTTTCTAACCAAATTCAAAAGAGTTTTTAATAATTATATCAAAATAGCAACCAATGTCGACTTCAGGTGGATTGTGTGTTGTTAAGAATGGAATAAATATTTTGAATTAACATACAGTTGTTACTCATTAATTGATTGAATATCTGGTTTATAGGCAAATATTAATTAAATTAAGGGCTATAAGTTCAAAACAAAAGTATTTCGTAGTATTTCCTGGGTTTAACAAAAGCCTCATAGCGACTTTCATTTCTCTACAACCATATTATACCCATGACTCACTGATTTATCGCATGGCTGATTCAGGATCTGCAAAAACCATGGAACCAAAAGTTCAAACCCTTAAAGCTTAAGGAGATTATTATAAGGCTATTATAATATGTATATACTCATATACATATATGTTACAATATATTGAATAATTTACAATTGAAAAATTATTTAATTAGTAGATTAGAATTAAGTACTAAACTTTACTAAAAATTAAGGTTCCATCTTAGATTCTACAATCAGTGAATCGGTAAAGAACCATGCTTAGCACAAAATGACACGCTTGATCGAAATACATAACATCACGCCGTCACAGGAAATACGATGTTGAGCAAATCTTACGTTGCAAGGTAAGGATTTTACGTGTGATGAGTAATTAGAAATACAGAACGTTACCACTCATCCCGTACCCGTACTCATACGATTTATGTGTGATTCATAGATGTTATTCTGAGTTTTCCTATTTTTTGTATCCATATCATGTATGTGTGTAAAGTCCTCCGTATAATTGGATATATTTATAGTGATGGAGTTATATATATTTAAAATAAGAACTAGCAACTTGACCGCGCCAACATCAATAATTTAACAATCTAGACGTAGGTCACGTTAACTGGTTTAGTTTGACGTTAAAAACTTCATTCACAAACTGGGGAGAACTCAATTTTCTTGTTTTCATAAGCACGAGTAATTGTTTTTAAATGATTCAATATCTGAGAAATTTTGTCTGAGAATCGGGCTTGGCTTATAAAACCGGCTTGGGCAATTATATTGATCAATATTTAGGAGCAATCATCGTGATCGCTATTTCCATTATGGTATCAGCCATTTTTTGTTAGTAGACTGGGTTATTTTTTATTAAAATTAGAATTTATTAAATGTAGCCCATCATACATTGATTGTAAAAAAAAGTATTTAATTCGGAACAAATTGATTATGTAACTCTTTTTAACACGCTTAATTTAGATTCTCCTTTATGATTGTAATCGACTCTTTTGAACTCGATTTCGAACTAATTTGAAGGGTTTGATACCAATTAAACTTTATAGACTTTTCAAGAACAGATCATAATACAATAAATATTGTTTACAAAAACTAAAAAATATGCTTAAGTGATAAGTTGTATTAGGGTTTATTTGTTGGGTGAACAAGGCGCGCCTGTTGCGCCCTCAGAGGGTATTGGCGGTCAGAGCCATACGCGGATACCGCACGGTGTCCACCGAGGCGGCGTGCGCCTTGGCCGGAACACCCCCGTGGGATTTGGAGGCGGAAGTGCTCGCCGAAGTTTATCGGCGAGCGGCTGAATATCGGGCGGAGTACGGGTATCGTGCTCCGCCCGAAGAGGTACGCGAATGGCGTGAAGCCGCTCGCCGAGCCACGATGGCTCGTTGGTCGTCCCGGCTGGAGGCTCCACGCGCTGGCTTTTCCACCGTGGAGGCGCTCCAGCCGGTCATCCTCGAGTGGGCAGGGCGGCAGCACGGGACCCTTTCCTTCCGGCTGACGCAGGTGCTTTCCGGGCATGGTTGCTTCGGAAAGTACCTGCACTCGGTCGCTAGGAGGGAATTGAGTCCCGCCTGCCACCACTGCGACTGCAGTGAGGACTCGGCCCAGCACACGCTGGAGATCTGCCCCGCTTGGGCGGATCAGCGCCGGGCCCTCACTGCAGTCATCGGAGGGGATTTGTCGCTACCGGCCATCATACGCTCCATGGCCGGCAACAGTTTCACCGCGGTCGCATCCTTCTGCGAAGACGTAATTTCGCAGAAGGAGGCGGCGGAGAAGGCCCGGGAGGAAGATATCCACTCGGACCCGATCCGCCGCCGGCGAACCGGGCGGCGGAGGCGCGCCCATCTGCGCCTCATGCCGCCGTGAGTGTGGCCGCGGATGGACGGGATGGGTTTTCCCGTCCATCCGCTTTAGTGGCCAGCCGCGAAGGGGCGACGTACGCATGTGCCGTGCGTCGCCTAAATTGAGATTTTATTTGAAGAAGGTGCCCGCTTCAGTGCGGGCAGGCGCTGGGAGGGGTCCGGTTTGCGTTAATAACAGCGATCCCGGACCCCTCCCTTCTCAGGCGCAGAGTTGGCACACCGTGTGGTTTTAGTCGGTTCGATTCCGACACACCGCCCCGCCGCAAACCCCGGCGGGGTGACGGCCCGAGGGGGTTTCCACAAGTAAAAAAAAAAAAAAAAAGGGTTTATTTGTTGGGTCCGGTCGTGTTAATAACTGCAGTACGCGGACCCCTCCCTTCTCAGGCGCAGAGTGCCACACCGTGTGGTTTTAGTCGGTTCGATTCCGACTCACCGCCCCGCCTCAAAACCCGGCGGCGTGACGGCCCGAGGGGGTATCCACACATAAATTAAAAAAAAAGGGTTTATTTGTTAATTGTTAGTTGGACTTATCAATAAATTTAGGAATAAAATAATCAACACAAATATTAATATTATTGTGAGGAAAGTATGCATTTTGCCATCTTTCGTACCATTTTGAACGCACCTATCAAATATTTTCAAGAGCTGATTCATCGAGCACCCCACATTTTATCACAATAATATAGTACTAATATTGTAAGTTTTTTTTTTAAATTCAAGTTCATGATTGTGTCAGTTCTTCTGTTGTGAGTGCGAGACCCGATACCTAATGATGCAGAAGCATCACTAGACCGCCATGTTGTGGGTCACCATGCTGCATTCGCAACGAATATTCTTATATTATATTTTATATATTTACATAATTACGTGAAGAGGGTTATAAGAAAATTTGGTAAACTCAAGAATGTGAAATTTTATATACCTCCAGAAAAATCTATTTACAAAAGAAGTGCAGGAAGCTGAAATGTTTAAACAATATTTGTTATAAAAATTAAAAAATACGTAAAACAATTACGTCAATGCACACATCCAGTATAATGTCTTCATTTAACATTGGGCGGGAGTCTATACAACCGTGGTTCAAATTATACTGGCTAATGTAATAAACCAAAAATGAATTATGATAGAAATTCGACTACCAGGTGATGTCTAGTATTAGTAAATATATTGGAATCAAAAAAGAAACACAGGCCATGTGTTTCTTTTCGATACTATTTTATGAACTAATCCAATATTATAAATTTGAAAATCTGATTATTTGTCTGTGAAGCTCCCCCGCATTGGTAAGCAGAGCAACATCGAGTTTAGCACCGAACCCCTTCGAACTCCCTACGGGACGAAGAACATATATGTGGATGTTTATCCTGAGAAATGGATGGGAGAAAAAAAAAAGTAGGTTCAGAATCTAGTTTAAAAAATAAACAAATTAATATATGTTAGACCTTGTCAAAGAGTAGTATGTTGAAAGAGATACATTACTTATGCTAAATCTGTGTTTGGTATTTCAAAAACTTCTTTTACGTTGAATACGTACAAAGCTTACTTTAAGGAGAGAATTAGTTAAAATTAATATGTTTCTGTCGCGACTTTGACAAATGTGTAGCACAACAAGAAACCACACTACAGTGCCATCTACCGGATAAACATCAAACGATGGAGTAACCAACCTGTACGAAGAAACGACCAACCCTGCATCGCGATATAGAAGTTCTCGCGCCGATTAGTACATTTATATATACAAGAGTTCGACATCAACCGTTAGGCCATGGCCCACATGCTTACCTCGTCTGGTCGGAGGATCTTCTCTTTGTGTTGAACTCATGACACCCGTTCCCTCATATTACTAAGAAACTTTCCCACTTTTGCTCATATAATAGTTCAAATTCTGATAAAGTTTATAGCTGGATTTACTTCATTGGTGTCTGTGTAACACTGAATCTAGAGAAACTAAGAAAGTTGTAGTTTTGGAACTAGTATCGACATAAAGAAAATGTACAGAACAGTCAGTTTGGACTGAAAATAATTTAACTTTAGATTTAATTACTGTGTCAGTCTGTATAAATGAATGGACGATGACATATGATGTGTCTACGTCATAGCGGTCGATAACCCTGAATATACGTAGAGGATTGTTTTTTTGGAACTTTCATGCATAACCAATTGGTTGAAAATGGGGTTTCCCACGCATTAAAATATGTTTTTCATCCCTTGGGGCATTTTTTTTTCTGTGTGCAAGGCATTCTGGTTTATCCGCTGTATCTTGTAAATTATATTAATCTATAATGGTACGAAAATGCATAAAATACGAAGGTAGATGAGTCGAGAGCCACGCTGATTTCAGCACGAACGGGCTGGCTACCCTCGAGGGTAAATAATTTTATGTCTTATTGGAAGTTATTTAAAACAATAAAGAATTATGATATTGAAAAATCTCATCTATATTTCTATTGGTCAATAAAATTTTATTGCTTGCTCTGAATAAACTATTGTTTAGTTACTATTTTGTATTATTATAATTTAGGGTCCAGTTCCGGCCTATGGCATTATGAAAGGTTAATAACCTTTGAATATGACATAAGGCGAATGTATTTTAACAAGTTGCATCAAGTGCCTACAATCAAAAGTATAAATTAAATAAACAATTTGTATGTAGGTACCTCACGCGCAGAGGGTAACGAGATGTTTTTAGATATTTTATTTAATGGTATCTACAGAGCCCTTACCCTGCTTGGGAATGTATTTTTTTAAGAGAGAGAGTGTTATAAGGTAAACTGGTGTAAGGAAAACGAACAAAGCAAGTCAAGAGACTCGGACCAAACAATGTAAGTAACGAATATGTTCATCTTTTGATTTCAAAATTGATAAAAATACTCTGACAATATTTTTCTAAATATTTATATGACACATACTTGTAAGGGGACATCCCCGAATTCTAAATATACGCGTAATAAATGAAATATTCTCATCTAATTACCATAATGAGTGTGTCATAGTTATTTTTAAATTTAAGAATATTTTATGCTTAATAACTTTACTATTCTTTTTGAGTAGTCATTACGTCAATAGATACTTGTAAAGGATTTAATTTAAAACAAGTGGATATTATAATTGTTCTAGAATGATCCCAGATTGGTAATAAAATTCTTACACATTTATGTTTAGACTGAACTCAAAAACTTATCAGTTATTCTGGATTAATTCATATTTAACTGCCCCTGTGGCGCAGTGGTAGCGTTTGCAACTGCTGTTCTTCAGGTCTCGGGTTCGATTCCCGGGTCGGACCGAATGTTTGTATGATCTACAAATATTTGTTTTTTCGAAACAATGGTGTTTTCTATGTATAAAATGTATGTATTTACAAAAAAAGTATATATGTATTTATATCATTTGTCTAGTACACATAACACAAGCTCTGCTTAGCTTGGGACTAGATGGCGGTGTGTGTTAGATGTCCGGAATATTTATGTATTTATTTATTATTCCGTTAATTTATTTGAAGCACCTTTTCTCAATTAGTTCTGGTCACATCACCTATACATTGGAGAGCAATAAACTTGGGTCAAAATATCTGAAAATCGTGGTAGTTAAGAATGCAAGTACAAAATACATGTGTATAGGATATATCTACATACTCTTGAAATAAAATAGTCAACGAAATTAAAATTATTTTTTAATTTATTACTTAGAATACTTCTCGACAATGTTAAAAAAATATAAATTTTAGAAGGTTTCTTGTCTGTGCCATCTCCACTTGCCGCTCTTACTTATTCTAATTTATCATGCTCTATATTAAAATATATTTATTTAAAAACTAATAATTATTATTTCTCACGCATCATCCGACGAATTCCAAGCATGGTCGATCGAGTTGAGGTCCATTCTAAAGTACAGTTCACGTCTTAAACATGCTTATATCCAATCTGACCCAGATGAATTGCTCTCGACTATATTTGTTTGGATCCAATTAGAACAGCCTTGTTGATATCTTATTTATTGTCCTTTTTTTGGACATTACTCCAGTTTGTGTATTGTTACTAGTCCCCCCTCCCCCAAAAGAAACACAAGCAATTACTCTCTGAGATTTAGTTATGACAAGGGATTTTGTTGTGTGTGATAAAGTCATTAGATGTCATGTCCTATCTGTAAAATACTTTCTCGGCAATGTTTAAGTATCTAGTACAAATAACAAAGACCTTTATTATTAACTTAGTAACAGACCTTTGGCGTTATTGGACATACGATTATTCCGAGTAGAAGATTGCAGAAGTTACATTTTATTCATGAACTGCCTTCTTGCTAAAGTTCCCTTTTAAAAGTAAAATAATTTTCGAGATTTTCTAATTAGGTACTGAACGAGTAGAAGAGTTTCTTTTCACATATTTTTTTTAAAAACAACTCTGCTGTAGGAATATGTATCCTGTCTCGAGGGGGACTTTACAAACATAATTGAAACGGAACAACAATCTATGGATCACACAAAGTGTGGTCCCATGTGGGATTTGAACCTACAATACTTAACACAGTGCTTAACGGCGTTGCAATAACTTAAGCAAGTAAGTTAAACGTGCCGTCAAAAACTATTTATGTACTCGTATATAGTTATATCAGTAGAGACTTGAAGTAAATGTCTGGCAGCGGATGGATGCGGCTACCCAAGGCCAGTGTGGTTTGCGTTTTCTTGGGAATCATTCGTTCAACAGTGGACGGCAATACGTGAATTATATAAGTGCGTAATTCATCACATTTTTTTTTATATTCTTCAAATGTTAGATGAAACATACAACACTAAGACCGTACAAAACAAACCACACCTATCAAGTTATTTTATTATAACATTCCAAAAAAAAGTAGGGTACAGTATAGAACTTAGAATCACATAAAACTAACGATTTATTGACCACAAGTCAAACATAAGTGTACTGAACCAGTGCAAGGTTTCACATATACTCTGAAAAGGTATTTCTTACGAAGGCCAAAACAAGCTAATGGGACAGTCATTCATTCAACAGTAGGTAGTCATATATTCATGATTTAATTAATGAACGAATATCCATATCGCTTAGTGGTCCTCTCTTGATTTTGTCTGATGTCTCGATATGTTTTAAACGATGCGATCGAATTCGATTCCTATGTGCAAGAATATGTATATTCATCACCCACAGTCCAGTGCTGGACATAAATCTTTACTTATAAAATGAAAAGGCTAAATAATATGAAACTGAAATGCAAAAACGTTTTTTAAATGTACTGTTGTGGCAATATTGTGTTTTGCCCGCATCAAACGTCTTTAATCGCAATGTTTTGATATTATATAAAGGCATACATATTTAATAATAAACGATATCACAACTTTGTTTATTATTACTCATGTAGTTACGGCCCCGTGTTGATGTTTCGTAGTTTTTACACATAAGTTAACAAACAGTTATATTGCCGCTCTAATTGTAAAGCATTACAGAACTACTCGTAAATATTAGTTTAGCTTGGTTGCATTTACAAAAAAATAATATGATATAAGGGGCGAACATGCAACCCTTATGACAAATGATGGTCGCCACGCATAAATAAATATATTTTGGACATCGAACACACAACGCCATCTAGTCCTAAACTATGCAGGACTTGTATAGTACAAGACAACAGATTATAAACAATACATATACTTTTATTGTAAATACATGCATAGCAAATGCCCAAACTCCGACACAAATATTTGCAGATCATACAAATATTTGGTCGGACCCGGGAATAGACCGAGATCTAAAGTACTGATCCACCGAGGTAGCCACCGAGGCCCATAAATATCTGCAAGAGATAAAATGATATTACTGCCTTCTAAATGGAGAGTTACAAAACCAGACGCCAACCAGCTCAGCTATTAAATTATTTGTTAAGTAGCTACATTTTAAATAGGTATCATACCAAAAGACTTACATCGTATTTAGACTAAGAACACACACATATGTGTACACAACTCTTAAAAGCATAAACACTGCAAAATGCTCGTGATTTTTTACTCCTAAATAAATATTGTTATCGTAAGACTCAGAGGCAATGACACAATAGTGTTAGGGTTGTCAAACACGACTTATTGAGTGAGACAAATTTTTTGGCGTGTTCATAACTAAAGATTAGCGGAATTACAAAGTTTATAGTATATTGGTCAATAAATTATAAAAGAATACACATTTTGGGTTTTTTATATTAACTTTCACTAATTCCTACGTCGTTAATCGACACGTTTTCGATCATCTGCGTCAAAATTATATTTTAGACTACAAAATGTTAGATATTGATTAAAGACTGTTGCTGTTGTACTAACTTTTCAACTATCACGTTCCATGGCTTAAAATTATGTATAAATATATAGATATATATTAACTAAGTATGTTACCACGATTTAATCGAAATATCAGTCAATTCAAAGGTGTTTATTCGACTACTGATAATGGTAACGGCGGATGGTACAATATTTTTATGCAAATATGATTTAGTTATAAATATATCTATATCTACTAATATATAAAAGCTGAAGAATTTGTTTGTTTGTATACTAAAACGCGCAAACTCAGGCACTACTGATCCGATTTAAAAAATTCTTCCATATAGAATAGCCCATTTATCGAGGCTATAGGCTATATATCTTTAGGCTAAGACCAATAAGAGCTGAGCACCAATGAATAAATGTTTAAAAATGGGCTGTAAATGTCTGATTAATGGGTAAAACACTACTATATAACTTTTTTTTTATAAAGACAACTCCCGCATTAGGTATATACATCCTGTGCCGCGGGGGACTTTACAAACATACATGAAACGGACACAAATAACACCCAGACTCAGGACAACATTTTGTGGATCACACAAAGTAATGTACCACGTGGGATTTGAACCGACGGCACTTGGTGCAGTAGCAAGCGGCGTAGTGACCATTTAAACCACTAGGCCAATCGTGCAGTCTGCAATTGACTGATAGTGATCAGTTATCACTATTACTAGCCGTAGTAAGCATACTTATTTTTTCTTAAAATTTCATGACAATATAATTAATTGTATGGTTAAAACGTAACTGCGAAAGCAACAAATAAACTCCCATTCATATTTATATGTTTACAATTTAATTTATACAAATAAATAAAATTGGAGTGTCTGTTTGTAATATTAAAATAACCGCTTTCTACTACATGCATATGAATGTATATACGGTACACATACCAAAATATATATTTTCAAATTTTTGTCTGTCTGTTTGTTCCGGCTAATCTCAGGAACCACTGGTCCGATTTGAAAAAATATTTCGGTGTTGGATAGTCCATTTATCGAGGAAAGCTATAGGCTATATATCATCACGCTACTACTAATAGGAGCGGAGCACCAATGAAGAATGTTTCAAAAACGGGGGAAAATTTTCACGCCACTGGCAATATAATACGCAAATAAGGTTGCGTGGGTCAGCTAGTTTCAAATAAAAGTAAAAATGGTACACTAATGGCAGCCCTAAGCGCCCCATCCAGCTGACAACGAAAAACACTTACATCTATTAGAGTAGCACCCCTTTTGATCGTTAAAGCCAGCGTATTATAGGTAGCCTATTTAGTGTTTATGTTTTGATAATACTAGCGTCACTTATCAGTTCTTAAAATTAAATTCATTAAATTACGGAGTGTGCGACGTGCGTTTGTAATTTGGTACATATTTGAATCTTATGTTTCTTCAAGCTATTTTCCCAGACCATAGTGAATAGCGCTGGCGCAGTGTTTCTCCTAAACCACTCCCCCATCCCCTCCCCCATCCAAGACCAAGTGTCGGTAAACGCAGCGTAGGAAGACCTCCTAAGGTGTACGGACGACCTAGTTAAGATCGCAAGGACTCATTAGATGCAGGCAGCTACTGACCGGTTGAAATTGAAATCAATAGGAGAGGCCTATGTTCAGCAGTGGACTTCTTACGGCTGATATGATGATGATGATGATAAAGACTGTCTCCAGTTTTAACTAAAGATAGGTTGTCGAAAACGGTTGTCAGCTAGCTAGGACTGCTTAACTGTTTTGTAATGTAAACCTACTTAGTTGCCACTTAGCCAAGAGTCTCAATTTTTTATATCTACATGTATTATAACTCATTAATTAGTAGATAGCATGGTCATAGCATAACTAATGAAGATCTTGACCTTGCTTTACCAGTTCACATAATAATATTATGTTACATAAAGTTAGGTTTACAATAACAGTTTATGTGTAACATGTTAATTATGACTCTATATCGTTATAGAACTGCTTTCTTTAAAAAGAATAAATCAAAAATTAATAGAACCCTTGACAAAAAAAACATACCATACCTTTTTTTATGTTTTTTTTTACGTGTGGAAACCCCCTCGGGCCTTCACCCCACCGGGGTTTGCGGCGGGGTTATGTGTCGGAATCGAACTGACTAAAACCACACGGTGTGCCAACTCTGCGCCTGAGAAGGGAGGGGTCAGGGAACTGCAGTTATTAACACAACCGGACCCCTCCCAGCGCCTGCCCGCACTGAAGCGGGCACCGTCTGCTGATAAAAATCTCAATTTAGGCGACGCACGGCACACGCGTACGTCGCCTCCTCGCGGTTGGCCTGTATTGCGGATGGAGGGGAAAACCCGTCCCGTCCATCCGCGGCCACACTCAGGGCGGCATGAGGCGCTGGTAAGCGCACCTCCGCCGCCCGGTTCGCCGGCGGCGGATCGGGTCCGAGTGGATATCGTCCTCCCGGGCCTTCTACGCAGCCTCCTTCTGCGAAATTACGTCTTCGCAGAAGGTTGCGACCGCGGTAAAACTGCTATCGCTAACGGCCATGGATGTTATGACGGCCGGTAGCGACAGATCTCCCCCGATGACTGCAGTGAGGGCCCGGCGTTGCACCGCCCAAGCGGAGCAGATCTCCAGCGTATGCTGGGCCGAGTCCTCACTGCAGTCGCAGTGGTGGCAGGCGGGATTCAATTCCCTCCTAGCGACCGAGTGCAGGTACTTTCCGAAGCAACCATGCCCGGAAAGCACGTGCGTCAGCCGGAAGGAAAGGGTCCCGTGCTGCCGCCCTGCCCACTCGAGGATGACCGGCTGGAGCGCCTCCACGGTGGCAAAGCCAGCGCGTGGAGCCTCCAGCCGGGAAGACCAACGAGCCATCGTGGTTTGGCGAGCGGCTTCACGCCATTCGCGTACCTCCTCGGGCGGAGGACGATACCCGTACTCCGCCCGGTATTCAGCCGCTCGCCGATTAACTTCGGCGAGCACTTCCGCCTCCAAATCCCACGGGAGTGTTCCGGCCAAGGCGCACGCCGCATCGGTGGACACGGTGCGGTATGCGCGTATGGCTCTAACCGCCAATACCCTCTGAGGGCGCCATAGGCGCGCCTTATTCTGGGCGGTCAGAGCCGCCACCCACACCGGTGCCCCATACAGGGCCATAGACCGGACAAACATACCATACCTATGAAAACCCAATTCAATTGTATTCGCAAACGTTCGCTGGTTAGTTCCTTCTTGCACTACCCATGTCTTTAAAACAATTGAACCGATTTGTTTATGTTTAATTATTTTATAATTTCATAATTAAATGATTTAAAAAAACAAAAATTAAAATTGATAAATGGATTTAACATTTGTACCATAATAATATTTCAATTTGTCATCATCATCAATAACGACCTTAAATAGTCCACTGCTGGACTATTTTGTAATTTATATAAGTTATATACATATAAAAAGATCATTCAAATAAAAAATAGTAAATCTTAGACGCTCAAGAATAATCTCAAATATTAACAAAAAGAAACGGACTTCAAGAACTTGACCAATTTGAAATAGGACCACACGGGATCACCAGCTTTCCAATAAAATAAGAATCATTAAAATCGGTTCAACCACTCAAAAGTTATGAGGTAGCAAACATGACATACAACGTCCTCCTCTCCTTTTTGAAGTTGGTTAAAAATGATTTATCGTGCAGCGTTAATTGAGTATTGAAATCAGTAATAGACGGAAAATGGAAGTTCGCTTGAAAGAGATTTTCAAAGAAATGATTCAAAGAACTTATACAAACACAGGCAAGGTACTGAGAGCGAGCGGACTGAGTGTTAAGGTTTATTGATTGAATCTGTAACTAGCATCTTGTATTAGTTCTTTTACAGCAAGTATTATGAATCGTCAATGGAGCACTGTATTCCAAAACACAGGAGCCTATTTATAGCCTAGATTAGGAATGCAGTAACTGTAACTTGTAACTGTGTAACACATTCCATAAAAGTTCTGGAAATTGTTAAAATGTCTACACCTGTCAATGGATTTTTGGTTTGTGTCAATAAATATTTTTACTTCTTTTTCTTCCTTTTGTATTTTGTCTTCTTTGTTGAATTGAGGTTGTTATTTCACTGTAAAAGTTGAAAATAAAAATAAAGATATGCTATACCAACCCTATCACCTCCATAAAATTGACTTTTTGCATTTCACATCTAATCTATAGAACTTAATGGTATGAACCGATACGATCTTCAAAGATACGAAAAAGGCGTACTGCTACCTCAGATCAATCTACATATTAATCTTTTGATGTTCATTGCTAAACGAAGGTTTCCTCCAAGGAGCGCTAACTATCCCGATATTGGCACTCCGCATCCGTCCGCTGTCAGCCACTTTCTTCAAACCTCGTAGACTGATAAAATACTTATTACCCTTGACGTGCAGGATACGGCACGTCAATAGTAATAAGCATGCCCAGCGGTTGTCACTTACCACCATGACTGGTTCAGAATGATGATAATTACTAATTTGAATTGAAAATTGTTCTAGCGTTGGACAGCCCATTTAATGACAAAAGCTAGACTAGGTATATAACATAAAGCTGCGATCAATAGGAGCAAAAGCAAAAAAAATGTTACATGAACGGGCAAAACTTTTGCCTCTTATTGTTTTTTTTTTTTTGGAATAAGGGGCAAATGAGCAGACGACCTAATGGTAAGCGATTACCGCCGCCCATGGATACGCGCAACACCAGAGGCGTTATATAGAGATAATATTATTGTTATTAAATAATACTAAAAGTAGGGTTGTTACTGCTTCGATGGTTTGACCATTTAGAGAGGATGGATGATAGAAGACTCACGAAAGGAATTTATAGAGCAAATGTGTGTGAAAGTGTCGGAAGAGGTCATCCACTGCGAACATTTACCGACCAAAAAGGTAATGTGAAGAGCACCAGGAACCGACTAGCATGTATGTGTAGCGATTGATGAATGTGGACGAAGCAAAAGAGAACCGTAGTAAGTGGAGTTCAATTGTCTCTACCTACCCCTCTGGGAAAAAGGTGTGACTGTATGTATTAAAAGTACCTACAAAATAAATAAACAAACAGCGTCGTCAAACTATAATGATAAGGTACAACTACTATCTAATTGCATAGTCATGGTGAGATGAGAATTATTATGAAAAACGTATGTATATAAAATTACATCATTCGCCATTTATACTTAATGTATTTATCATATTTCCGTTGGTATATGAATGACTAACACATGAAAATAAAATAAATAAACCTCTAAGCAAAAAAAATATGAATGAATTTTCTTGGAAATAATATAATTGGATTTGCAAATAAGATTATTAATTAAATTAATGTGTTAATTTATTTTGTAAATGATAGTTAATGTTAATTTTAAATAATGTTATTCGTGGGAGATCCACGCTTCGTCACGAATGGGCCGGCTCGACCGGAGTGATACCACGGCCTCACAGAAAACCGGTGTGAAACAGATTTCACAGTTTCACTGAGTGAGTGAGGATACCGGAGAGCCATACCCCAACCCCATCCCCCTCCTCATCCCCCTCCCCATTCCCCAAAGACAGGCAACGCACTTGGGTTGCTGGTGACTATGGGCGGTACGTCTGCTCGTTTGGCCCCGGTTTCGCGACTTCTCAGTATTTTGCATTTACTTTGTGTAGTTAAATGAGACAATTTTTATTTTTATTTAATACGTTGTACCTACTGCTATTAGTCTAAAGATAAATCTTTCTTTGAACAATCACGAAATTAATATCACGATTTGGACGGTTTTAACACCATATCGCAGTAACAAAATGAACCCGTTCCTCTCCTCATTCAGGCCCATTTTTACGAGGTCCTTATCTTCTCTTACATCTAGAAAATTCAAAAATCAGGCACTTTATCAGTAAGTGTTGACACTGGTCCTTAGTGAAGTTACTAGAAAACCATGACAATATAGCCGATTTCAGTTGTAAATGGTCTCGGAATACTAATGAAAAATAATTAAACTCGTAAATTTTTTTCAATACTTACGTAAAGACAATGTTACCTACTGTAAATCGACTGCCACAAAGTTAGACTAACATAATAATAATAATAATAATAATAATAGGTATACAATCTTAGAGAATATTTTCTACAAACTGATGTGGGAGTGCATCGTAGTGTAGTCACAGTGGATACCGGACTCACTCCGCTCGCTCTGGCTAAAGAGAATTGGCGCAAGCCTGTAGTACTTAGTACTAATGATCGCAGGGAAGTATGGAAGGGCAAAGTACTCCATGGTCGATTCTATTGGGCCTTAAATGGGCCTGATATAGATTTCAAAGCATCTACGTCCTGGCTACGGTATAGTGATCTCTTCGGAGAAACCGAAGGTTTTGTCTGTGCGATTATGGACGAAGTTATCATGACGAATAACTATCGGAAGTATATCCTGAAGGATGGTACGGTCGACATTTGTCGGGCATGTCACCGTCCTGGAGAATCTATCAGGCATATTATTTCTGGTTGTTCTCGTCTTGCTAACGGCGAGTATTTGCATAGGCACAACCAAGTAGCCAGGATCGTACATCAGCAACTTGCCCTTAAATACAATCTTGTGATTTCAGAGGTACCATACTACAGGTATGTGCCCGATCCAGTTCTCGAGAATGGTCGTGCTACGTTATATTGGGATCGATCTATTATTACAGACAGGACTATTGTAGCCAATAAGCCTGATATTGTGGTGATAGATCGATTAGAGCGCCGCGCAATGATTGTCGATATCGCCGTTCCTCATGACGAGAATCTCGTGAAAGTCGAAAAAGAAAAACAAATAAAATATTTGGATTTATCTCACGAGATTGTCGATATGTGGAATGTGGATTCGGTGATCATTGTTCCGATAGTCGTATCAGCTCACGGATTGATAGCCAAGAGCCTCGACCAACACCTTAAGAGGCTCACGTTAGGGGGCTGGATCAGGGGTCTGATACAGAAGGCAGTCCTTCTTGACACGGCACGTATAGTGAGGAGGTTCCTGTCTTTGGAGCCCTAACCACCGGTTTCTTGGTCCCTGTACCCGAAGTCGGTGGTCTACTATTTTTTATATTTTTAAATGTATTTGTTTTATATGTATATTTAAAAATGTAATTTATATGTATATACAAATGGAATAAAGAGAATAATAATAATAATAATCCTTTATTTGCCAGAATGTAGGTGTACACAGTACGGTCTTAAATTAATACATGGCCCATATACATTCTACCAGCACATTCTTGGTATGCAAATATTTGTAATGACATTGATTGAATTAAAAATTAAAAATATAGATATGAATAAACTGAACTCACATGCAATGTCAAAAATGTCAATGTATGTCAAAAATATCAATGTATGTCAAAAATAAAAAGTACAGTCAAATAAATAAAAATCTAAAATGTCTAGCTAATACAATCACACAATGTCCAAGATGTCAATGTCAATGAACAAAAAAAAAATATAAAAATAGTATATATGCAAAAAAAAATCTAATTAAAATATAAAACGATAGCTACTTTCTGTCCTCGCGATACGACATAAATTCGTTTAATTCGTAAAAACATCTATCTTTCAACCACTGTGTTAATTTTGAACTAAATTTGTTTGGAGGAAGCATAAAGTGTTTAGCTGTTTTTCCGACTTCAAATAGAATAAAGTTTTGATTTTCACCCCGGAACTTCGATATTTAAAAACAGATTCGGCAAGTTTATCTTCCTGTTTCTGTTTCATTCGAATTTGCCGAAAATAACCCCTAAAGATTATTAAGGAATGAGAAAATGATGAACAAAGTTTATCCATGTTTTTAAGAGTTACTTATTTTTGCAGTGATTAAGGAAACAACGAATTACGAGAATGAGTTGGTCAGTTATCAATTCGACTGTATTTTTTTATGTTTCTTACCACATAACTTTTGACTTGGTAAACCGATTTTGATGATGTTTTTTTATTTGAAAGCTGGTGTTTACCGTGTGATCTCATTTTAATTTGGTCCAGTTCTTGAAATCGGTTGTTTTTTTGTTTAAATTTGTGATTATTGTAACTGTAATAAATATTGTTAATTTGTCTCTAGACCCGAAAGCAATGAGTTGTAATGTATATTGTTTACAAGTTGTCTGATCAGAGAAATCATAAACAACATTGTTACATAAAACATATTAAAACACCTCAGTCTTAAGATTCATAACTTCGAATGTAATCTATACATATATATACATTTTCCGTGTGGTGAGGGATTAGGAATATGGAACGTCAACACACTCATTCAACAGATGAGTAATGTAAGAGCCGATTACAGAGTCAAACTGTACAATGCGACTCAAATAAGAATCGTCAATGTCCTCTATCTCTCAAATGTCCCTTGAAAGAATATTATTAAACACCTTGTCAAATACTTTATTAAATCAAAAGTGTTACTGTTTTGTAATTCACAAGATTTTCTCTATTTAAGTTAGAAATACGATTTTCTACATTTAGGAGCCGTAACAGCTAATTATAACTAAAATTAAGGTCAAGTTTATGTACACAATTCAATTTAAACAAAAGATGAAAATTTAATAGAACATAATTGTACGCAACTAAACAACAATTTCATTTGTGTATTTTCTTTTATTACACAACTTGTGCTTGTTAACATCTTGTTTCTAAGACGCACATTTTGTTCAATTCATTTCTACATTAAGTCTGTAACTGTTACGTAATATTGAGTTATGATTTAGATTGAGCTTTGTAATATTCAGCTTTTCCTGTAAACAATAACGATTGAAGTTCCTTGTATTTGCATTACGAAACGTGAAAAAATACAATAAAAGTAATTTTGTATTTTTCCATGTTTCGATTCATTCCAATGGTGAATCATTTTTCTAACCTTTATAATTCCCAAGATTATTTGAAGGTGGCTTCTAGTTCAATATATTATTATTATTAAATTTGGCCTAGTGGTTACGGGTAGGGATACTTCGCCAAGTGTTGTGGGTTCAAATCCCACATGGAATAATACTTTGTGTGATCCAGAAATTTTTGTTTGAGTCTGGGTGTTTTTATCCGTTTCATGTATATTTGTAAAGTCCCCAGGAATTATTGCTAGTGCGGGATGTGACATTTATTTGAAAAAATTACTTAATGTAAGTTTTATCACAGAGCGACTGGCATCAGACCTCCACAACCCTGAGGGCAAACTGAATTTAATCATCATCGTTTCGATCAAATCATGCACCATTTATTCGTACTTTACCCTTCCGGTGTCATATTTATTTTAATTTCTGCAAAAGATACGTATTTTTTTAACTACATTCTAATTATTACGATCATCAAATTTTATGTAGATGTTGAATTGTTTTGTGCATTTTTATATTTCTATGTTAGGATTAATCAATCAGTAGGGTTACTTTTAACACTTATGTGTGAAGCTATCAATAATTTATAATCTAACATAATTTTAAATTGATTGCCTGCCTTTTGGGTGCTTTATTATTATCCACGGTTTAAGAGTGGCAACGATCAAATCTTTCCGTAATACAGTTCCCGTTTAAGTGACGACGAATCGCTATTAGGCGCAATGACCTCAATATTTTTGGGTGAAATGAATTCTACAGCTAACGTTTTATTCTTGATACAACAACGTGTTTAGTGTTCAACCTAATACCGGTTATACATCCGAACAGTAGAATTAATTGGCTCAAAGCTCACATGTTTGTGCACACGTTTGATTTGCACGAAGACCGATGTAATCATCAGTCGTCACTTAAAGGATTAAATTTGTTGATACACATATTAGAAGTAACATTGGACTTTTTATTAAATACAAACGAAGCCGCGGGCGAAAAATAGAGCAATATTTTACATTGTTTGGTTATGACAGTTATGAGCCAAATCAAACCTACCTCATAAATTAAAACCTCTATTTTCAATTTAGAAATAAGTGCAACTAAATAGATTTATTAATCAATCAATTTTAAAATAAAATGTATAAGGAATTTTGCATACTGTTGTGTTCTTTTTTGGTCCTTTTCATAAATCTTACGAGTATAAATATGCATAAAGTAATAAAATATACATGCAAAGTAACTTAAATTCAAGTTTTTTACCATTATTGTCGAGTAATTGACACGCACAGCATCGAACATTTTTCATTGTCATAACGTGATGTTTAACGATCTACTGCTTTCTTTTATGAACATTATAAATAAATTAAATAAAATTATAATATAGTTTATTATTTGTAATAAAATACTTATGATATTTAGTAAATGTCAAGATATTAGCAACGTGGTTGGTTTGATGCAAGCACGTCGTGAGTATAAGAAATCAAAGTGGCAAGCAATCAGACGAAACGAAAGTGTTTCGCGTCGATTCTCTTTCTAAATTAGCTAGTACCTCTATTCTCTTGTATTCTTAGCTAATATTTTATAGAGACCACATGACTTATCGTTGAGAGACGTCGTTCCCATATATTTGTTAGTTTTATATTATATACTAGCTGTTGCCCGCGGCTCCGCCCGCGTTTATGTCTTTTTCGTGTTTTTTCGCGGTCGCGGATATGTGACTGATGCAAAAATTAGATAAAAACAATCCTTGATGCGGATTATATATCATTCTAAAATTTCAGCTCGATCGGTGCAGAACTTTTTGAGTTTTTGAAGCGTACACAAACCAACATAACATTTTTATATTTATAGATGTTGATTTTGTTTATGTCAAAATGACTCTACCCTGCCTGATGGAAAGCAAAACTAGAATCCAAGAGTGGTGGTCACCATATTCATTTTGAATGCAGATAATGTAACATTGCAGCATGGTGACCCACACCATGGCGGCCTTGTGATGCTTTTGCATCGTTGGGCCTCTGGTCTCGCACTCACCAACGAAACACGACAGCTCGAACGCTGTCATTTTACGTTGATCTTCTGTGCGAGGGTAGTACCGGCCCAATCGTGTTGAAATCGCCGTGGTTCCTTTGCCTTTAAGAGGATATTCGACGTGGAATACTTGCATCTTGGCTAAGGGGGCAGTATCACTATCCACAACATCTCGTGTGTATCTCACTAAGCTCCCCCGACACAAGCACCTATCACAGTCCCCTTTGTCGTCATACCCCCGCGCCCCTGTTACCGCAGGCGAGGACTCAGATAAACGGTCGGCCTATAGAGTCGAGACTGTGTTAGACTATACAATAAAAACAATAACTTTGTACCCCTTTTTGCTAAAATTACGCAGACAAAGGAGTATAAAATTACGCACTCTTATTGTTTGTATAGAGAAAAAAATACATTAAATTAATAAACTATGTAATACTAAATAATTACGCATATACACAAATACATTTGTGTGTCAAAATAAAACTAAAACGATGATTATTTTTCGTCTATACTGTCGTACTGAATGTCAAAAGAAGCCATGATGAAATCTTTGATTGAACCTTAGACAAAAGAAACCCTAAAAAGTAAAAAAAAAAAAAAAGAATTGTGGTAGAATTTCGACCTCTGGGCGAGCTCTAATAACAATAATAACTTTAACTCATATAATGTCGGCAAAATAAGCGAAATGCTTAGTGCTACTTTAATTGGTAATTATATAATATGTTGTGTAGACAAAACTGATTTGCTGTAAATCTGTGACAGCATTGCTCTAGGCCTCGTGCAGCGACGCTTGACCTGCACGTGTTAGACATGCGTTCTGGTATAAACATAAGCCTCCCGCCATTAATCTTTAACACATGTATTTTGTTAATTAGTTTTTAGGTTATGTACTAACCAATTTCACGTGCGAACTAACTTTTATTACTGACTACGCTTGCCTTAACGTAAATTTTGTATAATATGAGGTATCATTCTTCTTTTTTATTGTATACGACACAGGTTGCATACCGAGCATGCCAACTGACTGTCAGATGCCACTGAAAACTATGTCAAATCTACTGTTAAATGTCCCAGCACGGAGACAGATCATAGTAAGTAAAAAAGACAATTTTTTTTTTTAAGTATTCACAAAGAACACCTAGACTCAGAACAACAATTGGTGGATCATACAAAACGTTGTTCCATGTGGGGATCGAACCCACAACAGTCAGCGCAGTAAGAAGCGACTTTTGACTGCTTAAACCACCGCCATCCGTGCAGTAATTATGCAACTCGATGCGTAATTTCTATTATAAACAAACAAACTTTCACTCTTATATTAAGTAAAGAGGAAAATAGACAAACAATCCAAATTTAGATCCATCCTTTAAATTGTAATCAAAGTTTAAATAACATTCGTTGTTATACGTAGCGATGAACGAGGGGCTTGGCTTGACGTCACCCATTCATTGATAACGCGAACTGTAAATATGGTAGTAATGATAAAACGTTTAGTCGTAAATGTGTGATAAGTGTGGGTATATGTGAATTTCTATGTTTATTTAAACATCACTGCGGCGCCGTCTCTGCATGAAGGCATGGCCTTGAATGATTGACACTTTAACTGTTTACAAGTTTTGTTTTCAATTACGGTTTATTAACCTCTTATAAAGCCTTTGTGTGCCTTGATTTATTATTTTGGGTATTGAAATAAAATTTCTCAAGGTAACTCTTTTGAATACAATTTGTAAAACTTCGGTTCGTAAAAAATAATTTAGTTAATTGTTTTGGTTTATTGGACAACCACAAATATATGTGTAAAAATCCTTCTATTAACTATCCATTTGTGAATCGGAAAGATTGGGAAAAATACAATTCTGATAGGAAAGAACGTACGTGTCATCAATAAATCGAAAATTCTGGAAAGAAAGACAGACAATAGATGTTATTGTGTACGGGTATGGTCATTGTAGCAAATTAACGCTGGGGTTACTGAGAAGATTAACCGAGGATATATTATGAAAGATTTGATAAATTATCACGAGCACTTGGAGTATCAACTGATGACAATAACAGCCATACACGGTACGGGTAATAAATATCATGCCTGCCTCATGAAAAGAGATTTGTGTATATTGTATCATCTGGTCAAACGGTATTTCGTAAGCTGCATTATATAAATAACATTTACTGTTAAAAACAGCTTACAAAAGATTGTTGTAGTAACTTTAATTGAATTACAAACACGCAATATTTACAAGGCTTTGATGAAGGAAAACGACGCAACTGTTTGAAAAGTACTTCGAGCTTTTCTTCGAATTTTTCTGAGAAATAAAAAGGTTGTTTTTAGTCGTCTAAGAGTAATTATTTCTTTCGGTTACGTAAACGTTAAAAATATGATACGTGACGTCACAAATTAAGCGAACTAGACAAGTCCTCAAATTGATGATAATAATGTTAGAGAATAAAATGATGAAGATATATTAGAAGAAATTTGGCTGCTCTTTGGTATTAAAAAAATATCGATTTTGTCAAACCAAAAGTACAACACAGTCACTAAAATTACAAGAACCCTCTATACTTATTGGATTGGGCTTTTATAATAGTCGAAGCGGCACTCAAAAATTATGCAAGACATGCACGAATATCATTTCAATACACACTTTTTCACACGTCCACATCCACTTACTATGGAATAATTTTAGTGTATGTTGTTACTCAAGACTATTAATAAGCAAAATCAAGATAATGAAGCGTCATTGATCCATTTATAGTGTACATACTTCCCACAAACAACTAACCGCCACACAGAAGTCGTAAAGGTTATCGTATTGTATCGTTTAATGAAATACAACTGACAACTGATTAAATTAAGTGAAGTAACTTTCCTCCTTTACGTTCGCTTATTACGTCACTACCCTCCACCTAATAAGGGGAATTAGTGATGTAGGACTTAGAGAGCTAAACGCCAAAAACAGCGGGAAACTGTTTTTTTCCCTCTTAATTAGTATTCTTATAATCCTAAGAGGCCTGTACTATGCTTGTTTTCGTAGCCACTTTCTATGAAATGAGTGGGAAAGCGAACGCCTACTCCATTATTTACAAGTATTAAAAAGAGGTGCTGAGATGTGACCCCAATCATTGATTGTAGTAATTAATTGTAATTAATTTAATATACTAAAAGCTAACAGAAATAGAAACTCGTATTATAAAAGATGCGAGAGTAAAATATTCATGTATATCTACTAATTAGTGCATTATATATAGACGTGAATGTATGTATATGCATTCACGTCTATGTCCAAGCAGGGGTAAGCAAAGACGTAATAAACAGTCACATTTTGTTAATCTTAATTTAAATTCCATTTATTCAATAGGGGAAACCGAATCAACCGATCAACAAATCAAAGTGCTAGAGGTTTTATAATATTGAATATAAAACAAAAATACAATATAGGTGTCGTTTTAAAAGTAAAACGTAAAATTAAACAGCCTTATTGTAATAAAAAGTTAGATTTCAAAGCTTATGGAATTTAAATGGAAACCACAGAAACATAAATTTTAATATTTTTTTTTACGCAGTAGTCACAATTTCATCACAACAAATTGTACGTATTAGTTAAATATCTACCGGAAAATAATGAGGGCAAATGTCAAATTGTCCAACGCTGTGATCTTTGGTAGCTCGATGTACTTTGCTCCTTAGGTACCTACATAGTGTGTGATTCAAACGGGACTGATAAATGTTGCATTGACCTTGCTGCTTGCACTTGCGTTTGGAATATTTGAATCGAGTATTTTATTGCACTCCAAGGGATGAAAATTAACTTTTGAAAAAATCGTGTATTTTCTTTAAGGTTATACATTCATTTAGGATATCTTATAACATTAAGATTTTTTTTTAGAATATCCTGTATCCTGTGGACTGACTACCAGAAACAACAGCTTCCCTATTCAGCCAAAAACTCAATTGTATTCTAATCTAATCTAAATAAAAACTTGTAATGTAACAAACTAACATGAAAAAGTTTAAAACACTATTACCCGACTATGAAATATTTTTTAATAAATTTATACAGCCAGTGTCACCCGTGCTAATTTCACGAATGACACCTCGTTGATAAAAATCGGTTTAACAGTTAAGGTACTACGGTGGCACATACAAGCATACATAAACTACCAAAACTATTCTCTTCCTTTTGGCTTCGTCATTGTTGGGTAAAAAGTCACACATTGTGCAGACCAATATATTTTTTGAAAAGATGATCAAAATAAGAATGAAAATAATTAGTCCATACCTATATTATAAATGCGAAAGTTACTCGGTCTATCCTGCTTTCACTGCCAAACCGCGGCACCAATTTTAATAAAATTTGGCACGGAGTTACTTTGATTCTTGAGGAAGGACATTGGCTACTCTTTGCTGCGATAGTCGACAAGCCAGCTAAAGCTAGTTTAATAAAGTTAAGTAGACAAGAAAAGGTTTTATAAATTACAACCGGACTATGTAAATACTTTTATTATTACGACAATATTGACACCTTATTCATTAAAATCGGTTTAGTAGCTGAGGCGCTCAGGTGTACATAGACTCCTGAAAATATTACACTTCATCGTCACAGAAAAATAACTGTATGCCATCTAAATCTGAATGTTTATATTTAATTAAAAATTGTTGCTAACGTAAGCCAGTCATTGTTTTCCAATAAAAACGACAATGGTTTTAACTGAAGAAGATAAAATGACAATTACCCTACTTTCATAAAGTTTTCCTCCTTATTAAGCCTGAAATTCCACCCGAAGTCCTTGAAATACTTATCTAATTGAAAAGCAGTTGAAACTTATCGGATATCTTTATTTGAAAGGAATTGTTTTTTTAATAGTGACCCAGTTTAGAGATTGTCTTAGAAATTACTAAATGGTTTTTTCTTGTTCACGCAGTTAAATTACAATATCAATCACTTTGGCCCGTACTGGGGTATCATTCCATCCATTTTGTTTTTCAATTTATTGAATTTTCAAAAGTGTGTCAATTTATTGGTTATGTATTATATTGATTTAAGGTTGTGCCAAAAGAAATTAAATTGTAACTTTGATTTTATATAATTTTCCCTTAAGTTCGCATTCATTTTCCTATTGATATCAAAGTAACCTTAATTGTCTAACATAGACAATACCCTCCGTGGGACTAAACCCAGCGGCCTACCTCGGTAGTCGGTAGGAGGTCCAAGAATGCATGACTGGCTTCTGGAGTCCCCCCTGCCATACCCAACAAACATACATTCCGGGGAACCAGAGTCACCCCCGGGGTAGGTCACTGTAGCGCCTCTCATCGCACTGCACAGTAAGAGGCGGAAAACCGACACGTCTTCGACGACACCGACCGACCGCACCGGAGTGTCACCGGTCTGAGGTCGATTGCAGGACTCCTTCTAGAGCATGACGTCCCCACAGAATCAAACCGCGGCCTCCCTTCCCTCACTACTCGCCAGCATTACTCCAATCAATGCTGGCGGTGATTGGTTTCGTGTAAATGCCTGGTTAAGTTACGACACTGAAAATTTAATAGATTTTTTCATAGATTATTTATGCTATTCGTGTTAATTGTTGTGGCAATATGTATATTCCACCTTAGCACCTAAACTACTGAACCGATTTTCGAACTTGGGTGACATGGGCTATATAATTTTATCAAGTTTTTATAGTCGAGTTTTATAGTTTTTAGGTAGGTAGTGTACAGGTGTGGAAAACGCAGAAAATATTATTAACCTTGCTCATAGGAATATTATACAAATAATATCATACATTTCAGCATCAATATTGTATAAACATGTTTTTGTTTAACATGCCACTATTACGATTGTTATATGTTTTGTTGATATAACGACAAACATATTTTCAAACTTTGTATAAACTCGGAGGTAACTTAGGAGTATAAAAATAGCAAAGATTTTCAGATTTACAAATAAAATGAACGTCTTAATTTTGTCGTACTCTTTCAATTTGAACTTTGTTGTGTTTTAACTGCCTCTGTGGCGCAGTGGTAGCGTATGCGACTGCTGTTCTTGAGGTCTCGGGTTCAAATCCTGGGTCGGACCAAATGTTTGTGTGATCTACAAATATTTGTTTCGGAGTTCGGGTGTTTTCTATGTATAATATGTATGTATTTACAAAAAAAGTATGCATGTATTTATATCAGTTGTCTAGTACCCATAACACAAGCTCTGCTTAGCTTGGGACTAGATGGCGTTGTGTGTTAGATGTCCGGAATTTATTTATTTTAATATGTACCTATTAGGGATGTTGCGAATATTGGCATCCGCATCCGCAAATGCGGAGCTTCCGCATGGATTTGGACATCTGCATCCGCATCTGCATCAGCAATAATCAATGCGGATTTTGATGCGGATGCGAATGTAATACAAGTTGCGACAAGAAAGAAATTGGGCGGGGCCAGCGAATGGCGCGTGCCGTTCGCAGGTGTTAATGACCAATTAAATACCAAACATTTTGTGTATGATAAATACTGATAATATTTTTTTAATTCTCCTAATGCCAATGCCGAAGGATCTAAAAGAATGAAAAATACTGATTCCACGCGAAGATTTTTAAGCACAGTGTTCCTAGCGAACAACTGTTTAGTAGCGTGGGCTTAATTGATGTTCCTCTCCGTAACCGCCTTGAATCAGAAAAGGCGACAATATTACTTTTTATTAAGTATAATGCTCTTATTTTTAACTTCATTTACTAATAGGAACATTTGTTACATAATTAAAAAAAAAAGAGTATTATCTACACTAATCTACACTAATATTATAAAGAGGAAAGATTTGTATTTTTGTATGTAACGAATAAACTCAAAAAGTACTGGACCGATTTTAAAAATTCTTTCACCATTCAAAAGCTACATTATCCACGAGTAACATAGGCTATATTTTATTTTGGCAAAAAATAGGGTTCCGTAAGATATTTGAGTTTTTCGGACACAAGGTGTAAAAAATCAACCAGAAAAGTTACTTATTTTGCGTACGCTGCCTATACTATAAAAGATAGAACCATAAAATGTTCTAATCAATCGTAGATCCTATAAATATCTATAAAAAAGTCCGCGACACACTATACGGGGGAAAATAAGGGCAATAAAAGACGCAAACGAGGTTGCGTCGGTCAGCTAGTAGTTAATATTATTTTTTAATAATTGTTTTAAATCGATATTCATAAACTGTATTTATAGGATTTTCAACATCCGCATCCGCATCTGCATCCGCGGATGTGAGCCTTTAAAAATCCGCATCTGCATCCGCTTCCGCGGATGTGTAAAAATCGGCATCCGCAACATCCCTAGTACCTATGTATTTAGAAAAGAAAAGTATATGTATATTTATATCAGTTGTTTAGTACCCATAATGCTATCTTTGCTGAACTACTGTCCGACTAACTGAATTTGTCTATTAATTTGACTAGAATATTAAATATGTTTGTAACAGAAAACGAGTATGTAATAGCACATCGAGACATGAAAATTATTGTCAACAGTATAATAATGTATTAATTATTTGATTATGAACATAATTGTAAAACCTGTGTGGTTCTTATTATACATTAACACGTGTGTAACTTATCTATCTTTCTATATAAATAAAAATTAATCACAAAAATGTATGTACGCCTATAACTTTCGATCGACTGCACCAAATTGAATAATTCTTTTTTTTATGTAGTTGTTATTTTCAGGACAAGGTTTGTACAGAAGAAAAGGCCGCTTAATCACTGTTCTATACATTGCAGTGCAGTAAAAATAAATAAGGCGATACGAAGTTCGCCGGGTCAGCTTTTCTTTTTCTTTTATTTATCACATTAAACAATAATCTCTACTAATATTATAAAGGTGAAGAATTTGTTTGTTTGTTTGTTTGAACGCGCTAATCTCAGGAACCGCCGGTCCGATTTGAAACATTCTTTCAGTGTTGGATAGTCCATTTATCGAGAAAGGGTATTGGCTATATATTATCACGCTACTACTAATAGGAGCGGAGCACCAATGAAGAATGTTTCATAAACGGGGGAATTTTTCACGCAACGGACAATATGAGACGCAAACGAGGTTGCGTGGGTCAGCTAGTTACTAGTACTTATGTCAGTATCACAAATAAATTTCATGACAACTGTCTGTCTGTATCTTTGATACGTCCTTGAGTGTCAAATAGAAGAACAAAATCCATGTTTGTCTATTCAAATTTAAAACACTTGAAAGTATTTTAGCCGTGTTCTGTCCCTCGATTGAGGATACCATCTAATGGTTGGCTGCACGGAAAATGCAGCGGGTAAGTGCTCACCTTGAAACAGTTACCACGTTGATTTCAGGTACAATTTCCACTTCCACAGGGGTCAGTATTTGATGTGACTGACAATAATTGTTCTGCGTGTCGGTATACTTTGCGTTTGAAAGTTTCATATTGAACAAGTCCTTGAAGAGACGACTGCTCCAAGCTGCTTTTAACCGTGGGAGAGCCACGCTTCGGCATGCATGGGCCGGCTCGACCGGAGTGATACCACGGCCTAACAGAAAACCGGTGTGAAATAGCGCTTGCGCTGTGTTTCACCGAGTGAGTGAAGATACCGGAGGCCCATATCCCAACCACTCCCCCATCCCTCTTCCCATCCCCCAAAGGCCGGTAACGCACCTGTGACGCCCCCGGTGTTGCCATGGGCGACGGTAATCGTTTACCATCAGGCGATACGTCTGCTCGTTTGTCACCTACTACATAAAGAAAAGAGAGTATGTTGTGGAATAAAAGTAGTACTAAAGGTACATAGTAACTTCAAGGTAATAAAAGTTTTATTTTTCATATTTATTTAGAGACATTTATAACAAAATAATATTTTATTGTGGCTCCCAATGTTACTTATTCTCAGATACTAACTATGTTGTATAAGGATAGATAGATTATCTAATAATTAAAAAGTTACAGAATAAATAAGTTTGAATGTTGTTTAGTACATTATATGACTAAAAAAACCCGGGATATGGCACACTCAGATCTTATTTTTAAACTTATATATCTTGGGAAAAAACAGGGATATCGAAAAGAGATTTACAATAAAATCTTAAACCGAAACGACCACCTTCAAATGTGACTCCTGCTGATGCGAATAACTGTAGTGGTTTGAAGATGTGTTAAAATCCAGCATAGTGTTCAAAATTATGTTGAGATGCAACATTACTGTTACCAAGAGCGTAGTCTACGGGGCAATGAGGGTCGTGCCAAGTTTAATGACCTGATGACGATAGTATAAAAAAAATATAAAATTAACACCAATGACTAAAATAAACTATAAATAAACAAGTTCAACTTGTCCATAAATTGCTGAAGTTGTATCTATATGCAGTTTGCATTATAATTGATTAACGTCATGTAAATACGTGTAATTAAATGATAATGTTTAATCCAACTAAAAGTTTAATGGTATAATTCTAACAGAAAGTAATAATTACACTTATACAGACTGCCTCGGTGGCGCGAGTGGTAGCGTAATCGACTGCTGTACTTGAGGTCTCGGGTTCGATTCCCGGGTCGCACCAAATGTTTGTATGATCTGCAAATATTTTTTTCGAAGTTTGGGTGTTTTCTATGTACAAAAACAAGGTATATGTGTATTAATATCAGTTGTCTAGTACCCATAACACAAGCTCTGCTTAGCGTGGGACTAGACGGCGTTGTATGTTAAATTGTCCGAAATATTTATTTAATTTGTCGCATTAGCGTAACACACAACTATACTTTACTTGACTCACTGAACTAATAAAACGTTAATGAATATTTAAACTTTACGTGTTAAATGTAAACATGTAAATACCTAGTTGCCTACTCTGTTGTTGATAAGTCCTCAAATGTAAGTAAAGGTTTATTCCACTAAGTTGTTTACAACCTATAAAATATAAAAAATAAAACACATGTGCCCTTGTTATTTATATCTTGCTATTTTTAAAGTGAATGAGCTAGTGAGCAGGCGGGTCACCAATTGGTTAGCAACTACTCCGTAATCCGAAAGTCAGTAATACGGCGTCAGTCAGAATACGGTTTTTTTTTAAGTATGGCTCTGCCAAACCGATTCTACTCTGCCTGATGGATTTACCAGAATCCAAGAGTGGTGGTCACACTCACTGCGAATGCAGACAATGCAACAATGCAGCATGGTGACCCACACCATGGCGGCCTAGTAATGCTTCTGCATCATTGGGTCTGTTTCATTCATGTTTTAGTAACGCCAACAAAATTATTTGTATGTCTTTTCTATATGATACTGTAGGAGTTTGGTAAATATTTCGAAGTGTCACGATACAAAAGCCAATATATAACTTCAATCAAATAATTTTCAAATATACAGTTGATTTTACTATTACACGGATAACGTACAAGCAATAAAATTACTAAAACATGATGTAGAAGATACTCGTGTATAATTAAATCAGGTATGGAATATTATAATGAATATCATTGTAATAAATAGAAGGTAATGAAGTGTACAGGTTTATTCCACGGATAACTACAGAATAGCTGTTGTGATGTAATAGTTCTTTGTAACCGAGATTCATCATCAAAACAGGGAAAAACATGCAGCGTTATTTAAAACTGTCGTTCAAAAAGAAGAAGATTATCATTTAATCTGTATTTTGTTCAATGATGTACTTATGAATGATGGTCTTCCTAACCGATTACGGCCACGGCGGCCAGTTTTAACGTAGACCACGCAGGATATATTATAGTGCAGAAGTGCTCTCTCTCATAATCCGATGGGACGGTTAACCGACACGACCGAGGAGAGATCAGGCGCAGGACTAACAGCTTTATCTACGTGGTCGCCGAGGCACGAAACTCCAAACTGTTATTAAGTATTTCTGTAATCAGAAAAACTCAACAAACTAGCCTAGATTGGAGAGGGTAGTGTTAATAAAAGGGCATGCATTCTTTAGTATTGATGATTATTATCGTTCGGATCGTTGTAAAGTCACTTGTCTAGGAACTGTACTGTGTGTTAGTTTTCATATACCGTGTGTCTCTGTGAGTACTGTAATACCCTTCAAACAAATTATTTGAACCTACGATACATTTATTTCTTGCCCGGAATCCTACTGATGCCCACAATGAGCGACCGTGAAGATAACGTGCCTCCGACATATATCTATAATTATTATATATTATCGTATTTATCTAACACGATACAACTATATCTATTCATAGACACAAAATCTATGCTAAATATAATATTTTTCAACTTGTGTAAATAAGTTATTGAGGCTTTGACAGCCGTAAAGGTGTGATGTGGAATGTATAGAAATGTGGAATGTATAGAAATGTTGTATGAATATCTGCTAAAATGTGCAGCAATAGTTTTTTCAGTAACTTACCAAAACAGGTTGAGTGAAATATGTGATTTTTATGTATTTTATTTTTACATGAATTCTCTTGACCAAGCAAAGCACCCTGCACAAATAAGATCTAGATAATTAATGTATAGGATGTATATGTATTATACCGACTACAGTTTTTTATCAACTCAGACAAGGAAAAATTAAGCTGAGAGTTAAGGTGTTTGATTTTAAATTATCGATCATCACCATTAATAATAATAAATATTTCTGACATCTAGCACACAACACCGTCTAGTCCCAAGCTAAGCAGAGCTTGTGTTATGGGTACTAGACAACTGATATAAATACTTATATACTTTTTTTTTGTAAATACATATATATTATACATAGAAAACACCCAAACTCCGAAACAAATATTTGTAGATTACACAAATATTTGGTCCGACCCAGGATTTGAACCCGAGACCTCAAGCATAGCTGTCGTATTCACTACCACTGCGCCACCGAGGCAGTCGTTCAACATTATTGCCAACATATGGCCCCAAGGAGCAGTTACTATCCCGATTTTAGGCATTCCATCCATTCAAATGGCAACTTTTAATTTTAAGTCATGTTAACAACTAAAATTGGCATCATCACTACTCACACTCAATCGTTGATCACTTTTTGAATTCTAGTCGCACGTGCAAGTAAATATGTGCAAAGTCCTCATAGGTGGGATTACTTAACAATAAGTTAATCGTATTCAATGAATTGAAAATACACTGCTCGTCGTTTCTAAGGTAATTGGCATAATTGTATTCACTAGCAAAATGTAATTCTGTTATGTATTATGTACTACAATTACCTTGAGAAATAAATTAATTTTATTATTATTATTATTATTATTATATAATGTACTCAAGTATTAAACTACTAAGTTAGAGTATGTATGACGACAGCAAGCGTGATTTTATTAATTTATTAGCTGACCCACGCAACCTCGTTTGCGCCTCCTATTGCCCGTAGTGTAATAATTTTCCCCCGTTATTTAAACATTATTAAGTAGTTCTCCGCTCCTATTGGTTTAAACTTTATGATATGTAGCCTATAGCTTTCCTCGGTAAATGTGCTATCTAATACTGAAAGATTTTTACAAATCGGACCAGTAGTTCTTGAAATTAACACGTTTAAGCAAACAAACAAATTCTTCAACTCTGTATATTAGTTTAGAGTAGATGATTGGCGTAAAAATTGCTGCAAACGTTAAAATACAGTAATTATTAAAAAATATGTTATACATTTCATACGTAGAGATTTTATAATAAACTAGCTGACCCACGCAACCTCGTTTGCGTCTTCAATTGCCCGTAGCGTGAAAATATTCCACCGTTTTCGAAACATTCTTCATTGGTACTCAGCTACTATGAGTATTAGCGTGATGATAGCCTATAGGATTCCTCGATAAATGGACTATCCAACACTGAAATAATTTTTCAAATCGGACTAGCGGATCCTGAGATTAGCGCATTCAAACAAACAAACAAACGCTTTATTATTAGTATAGATTAGTATAGATAGAAATGCATGTAATTTAAAAATAAAAAAAATTGTTTGACTTGTTCTATCTGTGGTGTCAAGTCTAAGACATTTTTATTGTGTGTCTCGTTAGAAGGTTCATTTAACCTATTCATCTAGAATGGTTAGCATTGTTGATTAACGAATACAAATATTTGCTCTCAGTGGTAATTAAAACCACGATCCCTGACAGTCATCATCACATTGACTAATAAAGATAATTTCTACCGTGCATGGGCCGGCTCGTCCAAAACGATACCACGGCCTCACAGAAAACCGGTGTGAATTGGTACTTGCGCTGTGTTTCACCGAATGAGTGAAGATACAGGAGGCTAATATCCCAACCCCTCCCCCCATCCCTCTCCCCATCCCCCAAAGGCCGGCAACGCAACTGTGACGCCCCCGGTGTTGCGTGTTAGATATAATTTGAAGATTTTTTTTTTCATGTTAGAGTGTTTGTGAGCGACCTCGTACAGGCTCAGATTCATTTGGGTTCAGACGGTCACGTATGAGATATTTGAGGTTTTCAGAATCACTACTTGTAACTATGAGCATTGGTAAAACATTTTTCTTTTTGTTTCATCATCAACAGCCTCCAAGAGTTCAATTCTGTTAGACAGAGGACTCTCCTCAGATAAAAGGTTTTGGCATATTATAGCATGCTGGCCAGGCTTAGTATGTGGTTTCTTTCAAGGTTTATTTTTATTTCCAGTTATTTTGTCAAGGGTAGTTTAGACCCTTAATCCATTCTAATATAAAGGGCTTTTTGTTTATTTTAATCCAATAGTAGAAAAGTAGAGAACTTATTTACAAATAACACATTACTGTCATCAAATTAATCATTATTAGTGAAGGTAGCATCACGCGTAGTGATGATGTAGAACACATTATGGCAGGGCCGTGACTGTAATACGAATACAGTACTTCGAACAATGACTGTGCATTCGATACTGTAAATTATTATTTTGTGAGTCAACCATCACACGATTAACACACTTAAAACTTCTGTCCCGTGTGCTTAAATATGTGTAGATTCCAGAAGTAATGCAGTAATATCTGAACATAAATTATACATACAAGGTGGTACTATATTATTCTAACAAGGTAGTAGAGTCACGCTGATGACTTATCATGAATGGGCCGTCTTGACCGAGGCGGTACTAGCTTCGCACAGAAGATCAACGTAAAATGACAACATTCGTACTGTCGTGTTTCGTTGGTGAGTGCGAGACCGGATGCCAAATTATGCAGAAGCATTACTAGGCTTCCTTGGTGTTGGTCACCATGCTGCATTGTTGCATTGTCTGCATTCTCAATGAGTATGGTGACTACTATTCTTGGATTCTGCTTATGCTTTCTATCAGGCAGAGTAGACAAACCCATTCATAAACAAAAAAAAAAACTGGCCAAATACTTCACCATTGGCGAAAATCGGCTTCCCACAAACTAGAAATTAAATAGTTTTGTTATTAATATTGAATATTAATACGACGAGAGTTGTACATTTAAAACGTGGGAGACCTACCGTGGGAGAGCCTCGCTTCGGCATGCATGGGCCGGCTTGACCAGTGTGATACCACGGCCTCACAGAAAACCGGTGTGAAACAGCGCCTGCGCTGTGTTTCACCGAGTGAGTGAGGATTCTCCCTCTATTCCTCTCCCCAACCCGCAAGGGCCGACCACGTACTTCTGATGCCTCTGGTGTTGCGGATGTCCACGGGCGGCGGTAATCGCTTACCATCAGACGATAAGTTTACACCGCTATTACATTTAAAAAAATACCTAACTAGGTTAATTAAGCGATCTTAACATTTTAGCCAAAAAGAACTTTAGACAGACTAAAGAAAAAAATAATCAGTATTCAGATTGACATACTCGTAATTCTTGATCAATAAATATTCGACGACCAAAAAAGTTTATTTCTAAGTATTTATATGGAAGTATTTGCTTTTGATTTAGTTTGACTAGGTACTTTTACAAATTTACAATACCTCGACAAATAACTGACCAAATTCATGATCAGCTTCACATCATCACATCAACAGCTTTTAATAGTCTACTGCTGGACTCAAGTCTCCTTCGAAGGGAGGGATCGGTCTACAATATCACGCTAACCATACGGGTTGGAATATAATTTGTTTCAAGATTTCTTTCTTTTGGCAGAGATGTTCCTCCACAGTTTCTTCCCTTAGTCGGCTCTTACGTCGTTGTAACACTAGACTACATTACATCATTATGAGTGAAATAAATGAATCAGCTGTCTAGACATTTACATAATCTACACATCTATATCTATACTTATTAATAAAATTGGAGTGTCTGTACTATTAAAATAACTGCTTTTTACTAAATGCATAATATGTAACATACACGATATACAGGGTGTAAAAAGACTACTACCGAAAACTTGGGGGTTGCAATCAGACCATGATACTGAATAGGTTTAGCAAAAAAAAAACGCAAAAAAAAATAGAATTTATCTAAGTCCTTTTATGTTTTTATCTGCTTACATACACATAGTACAACATAATAAGACCTAAACTACCTAATTATCTCATTTAGCAAACCAAAAAACAAATAAAATCAATAAAACAGCGATGTATTTTGATAAACAAAACAGCTGGTCGGGTGAGTGCAATGACCTTGGCCGGGCGCATAGGTATTCAAGTAGCTACGCGGTGCACGCAATAATACATTACTGGCTTGTGGAATCATTAAAAATATTGACACATTGTTTTTTACGGCTACAATTTTTTTTAAGGACAACTGTTTGGTTTTTTTTATAAGTTTTGGGGTGCTGAATCAGCCCCTTTCGTTTTCGGTAGTCGTCTTTTTACACCCTGTATATACCAAAGTAACACTTTTTACAATTTCTAATCTCTGGAACGACTGCACCGATTTTAAAGGGACTTTCACTTGCATATTGCCGATGATATAAGGAGTCTCTTAGGCTACTTTTTTTGACTAGCTTAGCCCCGCGGCGTTATCCGTATGATACTACTACTAGTCTACTATGATAGTAGGGTATTTATATCTGCAATATCATTTAAAATAAACAGTTTTGTTGGTAAAAAAAGTCATCAATACAATTACATAATCAGTAATAGCTATCGTTTTGATCTAAACGATGAGATTTATGTATCAGTATTAAAGTAAGAACACATTGAGGCCGATAGTTGAGTTATTTGAATTGGCGAAACTTCATAGGGCCAATAGCCACGTTTCAACGACAGGATGAAATGATACTATTCTTAGCTGGAATCCAGACGGCGGAAACTAATGCATATCACGTTGATCTATTTCAAGATTAGATAACTTTGAAACTTGTTTGGTAAGTATTGAGATTAAAATGTATCAATGTATTATAAGCTTGTAATGGAGCTTGTACTTTAAAAGCTAGATTAAATGATAGTATACTTAAATACTTTTTAAATAAATATATAGGTACTATCTAACCCACGCAACCTCGTTTGCGTCTTCAATTGCCCATAGCGTGAAAATTATCCCCCGTTTTTAAAATATTCTTCGTTGGTGTTCCGCTACTATTAGTATTAGCGTGATGATATATAGCCTTTTGCCTTCCTCGATAAATGGACTATCCAGCACTGAAGTAATTTTGTTTCGGAGTTTCGGTGTTTTCTATGTATAATAAGTATATATGTATTAATATCAGTTGTCAAGTACCCATAACAAAAGCTCTGGCGTTGTTTATAAAATGTCCGAAATATCTATACTAATATTAAAAAGCTGAAGAGTTTGTTTGTTTGAACGCGCTAATTTCAGGAACCAGGACCAGCGGGGTCAGTTTTGAAAAATATTATAGTGTTGGGTAGTCCATTCATCGCTTGTACATCTAAAATTTACTGAAATTAGGTATAGACATACTTTGATTGTTAAGAAAGGACGTAGCCTATTTATTACTGTGATAACCCATAAGCATGTGAGGCAAATCAAAAAATAGTGAATACTGATAAGTTGAGTACCACAATTGGTATTTTCGCTATAACTACCAAAATAAACTTTAAAAAAAACATAAAACGTTTCCCTTTATTGTTACGTGTGCATGAATATGTATTAAAAACTAGAATTTTATTTTTATATGGTTACGCAGTCGTAAATTGCATTTTATGCAAATAAAATTCTAAAATAATGTTAATGTTTGAATCATAATTGTGAGAAAAATAGCACCTTAATAAAAACGTTGATATGTTAAATACTGTGTGTAATTATAATTTATTATTTATGTTTTATATTAGATCTTTGTGGACTTAATTTAGTCGAGATTCTTCCATCACATAGAAAAAAACAGATAAATAAATAAAGTCTACAAAAACTGCCTGGAATTAAAAATTTTATCTCTTTATTTAGCAGGTAAATGATCCTCAGAAGTTACCATAGATACAGCACCCTTTCTTAATATGAACTCGACTGAACCATATGTGATTAGTGTCTGTATAACTACGATTAGTCTAAATAGGGATCAGCAGATTATTGACAGGTCGACAGAACTGATATCATGGCATCAAAGATAATCGGTGATAAGAAATTCTCTCGCTGCTTCTCACGTTTTCATAAACATTTAAGAATATTTAAATAGACAACTAATAGGATAAGCTAACACAAATATTTGTGTTCTGAATCCTAGTTCTGTTTCACTTTAATTTTCTTCAATTTTAACGTCACAAAGTTTGTGCAGTAAATTAACAACGAAAGTAAGTTAAATGGGATACTATGGAAAATAATAATAATAAATATTTCGGACATCTAACACACAACGCCATCTAGTCCCAAGCTAAGCAGAGCTTGTGTTATGGGTACTAGACAACTACATATAAGTATACATTTTTTTGTAAATACATGCATATTATACATAGAAAACACCCAAACTCCGAAACAAATATTTGTAAATTGAAATTACACAAACATTTGATCCGACCCAGGATTTGAACCCAAGACCTCAAGCACAGCAGTCGCATTCACTACCACTATGCCACCGAGGCAGTCAACAGAATAAAATATAATATAAATAAAAAAAATGTTTATTTGTCTTAGAAAATCATTAACAAACATGTTTTTAAGCTAAAATATGCACGGAGCTTTACATCAGGGTACTAGCACTGGTTCCCAAACCAGACTTGAGCCTGTATTTTGAGAGTCAGTTTACGTTCAATATTATCGTTGTACAAATTCGTAACTAAATGCATTTGAAACAGACAGTAATGTACTCGTAACTGTTCTATCAAATCCGAAGCGGTTGTGTGAATTAGGAATTGTAATATTATATCATTTTATTTACACGGAACTAGATTAAGTTTTTCATGAGACTAAATGGTCTTAAACTTGTACTTTTTATCATAATACGATCTGTTATTTTTAAGACCAGTTACATTTTAAAAAACTTCCGCTTGTTCATTCCCGTTAACTTAAATTGTCTCTGTCTGTCTTTTTTATTTTTTGTAACGTCTTTGAACAGTTTTGAGTGGAAGAAAGTTCTATGGAATACTATATAGGGAGTTTACTTACCGTGGGAGAGCCACGCTTCGGCATACACGGGTCGGCTCAACCAGAGTGATACCACGGCCTCACAGAAAACCGGTGTGAAACAGCGCCTGCGTTTTGTTTCAACGGGAAAGTGAGGATATCGGAGGCCCTACCCCAACTCGTTCCCCAATCCCCTTCCTTATCCCCCAAAGGCCGGCAACGCAGTAGTAACGCCTGTGGAAGAACGGGTATCATGTCCCTCCAACACAAAGGGAGGATCCTCCGACCAGGCGACGTGATCATACCTGGCGGGCTACTGCCCAACATTTGATGTTGGGATGTTGTATATATGATAATCGGCGCGAGAACTAATTATTGCGCGATTCAGGATTGGCAGTTTCTTCGTATGGTACGTTACTCCGTAGTTCAGTGCAACTTCGGTAGATGGTGCTGTAGTAGGTAGTGTAGTAGTGTGGAAGTCGCCACACGCCTTTGGTGTTGCGGGTGTCCATGGGCGGCGGTAATCGCTTACCATCAGGCGATACGTCTGCTAGTTTGCCCCCTATTCCATAAAAAATGTGTGGGGCTTAATCATTTCTTTTGTGATTTCAGTAGTAGCAATGATTGGTATAATATGTGAGTCATTATATATTCTAATCTGATCAAATATCGCACGTTTTTGTTTTCAAAATTACCTAAGACGTTGATCTTGAACTGTATTGTACGCCTTGAATAAATTGTTACTAGATATTGTCGGTTAGAGAATTCTGACATATAATAAATATGTTATTCTCCACGTTTCTTAGATATTCTTTTAATTAACTTCCAATTTATCCAGTAAATAAGTGGCTACAAACTTAAGCGGGACTAAAACTATTAGTCGGCTAAATATGGGAGTATTGAACTCATCTGCTGGCTTCTTACATTCTCGAATATATGTATATATACTCAAGAATTTAATTATCTTTTAAAACTAAAGCTGGCTACAATTTACTCCTAGTGAGGATTTTCATGAATATCTAGAGCATTTAAAACGCCATCCTTAACGCGAATTCAGTACAAAACTACAGACAATGCTCATTGTTCACAGTTTGTAGAAGCGTTTGTTTAGTTTACATAATAATGCGAAAGTAGACTTCTACAGCTGATAGTGCTGTTAATGAACTCAAGGAACGTTTTGACCTCATTAGAATAGACATGAATTTCATTATGTTAGAATAAGGTAAGAGACCAAATACCGAACTGAATCAATTGCTTTAGCAAAATAGTCTTAAATTACATGGGAGAGCTCTCTATGTGGTAAAGTTTCAATAATGTGATATTCTTAGAGTGAGTAGTTGTGGCGACTTCCACATATAACACAACAATGACCTACTACAGCGCCATCTACCGAAGATGCACTGAACTACGAAATAACGCACTACACGGAGTAACTACAAATCCTGAATCACGCAATAAATAGTTCTCGCGCCGATTATCTTATATCCAACATATCAACTATTGGGCAGTAGCCCGCTAGGCATGTTCACCTCGCCTGGTCGGAGGATCCTCCCTTTGTGTTGGGTGGAACATGACACCCGTCCCCCACATAGTAATCGTATATCGCATATCTCTTTTACACGGTAGTCGCTTGCGCTGTCTGTTTGCTTAGATCTTTTAAACTACTCAATGGATTTGAATGCAATATTCATCAATAGATAGAGTGATTTAAGAGGAAGGTTTATATGTGTAATAGATATATATTACAGCAGAGATAATTCGAGAATTTCAAATAATTCCGTGCGAAGCCAGACCGGGTTGCTAGTGTACTAATAGCCAATGATTTCTGTAGGCCAGGGACGTTCGTAATACATCCATGTACTGTTGTAATTTTGTAATAATCAATTAACCCGGAAAATACTGTGCAAATTAGGAGTACAAAAATAATGGCTAGTTAAATGGTGTCAGTTGATAACCATCGCTAATGGTGCATTGTGGCGGCTTATGAAAGAGTTGTCTATTGTCAATTGTCGCTAACTTTTACATGTTATTACATCATATAAGTATGTCATACACATGAGCATACAAGACGCTCATAGCCCAGTTGCACTCGGTGATTAGAAACAATTGCCGCGAGTAAGCATCGACCATCCAACCATCCAACGGCAAGATTACACACCTGGCTAGCCACAACGGTGTCTAGCCAGTCATCAATCCGCACTGGGCCAGCGTGGGGACGCCTTAACCCTCTCCTGAGAGGACACCCGAGCGCAGCAGTGGGACATTATTGGTTGTTGATATACATATGGGCAACTATTAACTATACCACAAGTTTAACATGCTGAAAAACGATGCTGATGAGCCTGTTGTTTTGTCGTTAGTGGTTCTGTACGCTAAAACAGAGGTTCATTTTGTTCAATGTCTAAGTGTTATTTATTTTTTATATGTATAACTAGCTGACCCACGCAACCTCATTTGCGTCTTATATTGCCTATGGTGTGAAATTTTTCCCCCGTTTTTGAAACATTCTTCATTGGTGCTCCGCTCCTATTAGTAGTAGCGTGATGATATATAGCCTATAGCCTTCCTCGACAAATGGTCTATCCAACACCGATAGAATTTTTCAAATCGGACCTGTGGTTCCTGAGATTAGCCGGAACAAACAGACAGACAGACAGACAAAAATTTGAAAAATATATATTTTGGTATGTGTACCGTATATACATTCATATGCATGGAGTAGAAAGCGGTTATTTTTAATATTACAAACAGACACTCCAATTTTATTTATTTGTATATAGTCCAGTCATTTAAGCTTAAATTAGGTAAGAATCTCGGAATTCGAGATACCCAGCTGTAAGTCTGTAAATACTTGTATATTGACACCCTAAAAGTTGTCTCAAACCTACATATGGTAGGGTGTAAGCAACTATTAAATTTCAAGGACAAAGGTCACAAAAAACGTTTTTTTGCGCTTTTTTTGGAAATATCTCATTTCCTATGGGTTTTTTGCTATTTGTATTTCTTATCAATATTGTAGAATACAAAATTCTCTACAAATTTTGTTTAAAAAAATTTTTTATACGAATTTTTCATTGATTTATCGATAGTTCATCAACTTTATATGGCGCGTTTTCGACCGGAGGCACCGGTTGACCTGAAGTGATGCGGTGACCGCGCGCTCTCCGCCCTCTATCTCGAAAACGGTTCACCGTATAAAAAAAAATTTTAACAAAATTTGTAGAGAATTTTGTATTCTACAATATTGATCATAAATACAAATAGCAAAAACCCATAGGAAATGAGATATTTCCAAAAAAAGCGCAAGAAACCGATTTTTGTGACCTTAGGACCTTGAAATTTAATAGTTGCTTACACCCTACCATATGTAGGTTTTGAGACAACTTTTAGGGTGTCAATATACAAATATTTACAGACTTACAGCTGGGTATCTCGAATTCCGAGGTGAACTTACTATAATGACTGGACTAATAGATATATAATATGTTTAGAAATATAAAAGTTTCACTTAAATATTAAAAAAATTAGGCTAAATATGTTCACATTAAAGCTAGAATTTAAAAAGCTAATAATTTATACAAAAAACCACACAACCTGCTATTACTTATTAACGTAAGGTCACTGTTTAAAAATTGGTCTCTGTTTTCAAAATGAATATATTTCTGAAATAAAATATTTATTGTATTATTATTTGTTTTATTTATTTTGACTTCCTCGGTGGCGCAGTGGTAGTGAATGCGACTGCTGTGCTTGAGGTCTCCGGTTAAAGTCCTGGGTCGGACCAAATGTTTGTGTAATCTACAAATATTTGTTTCGGAGTTTGGGTGTTTTCTATATATAATATGTATGTATTTACAAAAAAAAAGTATATATATGTATTCATATCACTTGTCTAGTACCCATAACACAAGCTCTGCTTAGCTTGGGACTAGATGGCGTTGTGTGTTAGATATCCGAAATATTTTTTAAATTAAAATATTTATATTGAAATAGGAAAAACAATCTCTTCGTGTATAAATAATTTGAGCTATAAAATCACTGCGAACAGTGCCAAGGACTAATTTTAGTCATAAAACCTCGTTGAGACCGTCACAGGGATACTAACCACAGGAGTACGTACCAGTTACTTCCTGATTACCAACCGTCGCCATTTATACACGGGCCCATATTTAGCAAGGGATAGTAAAATTGATTTATCGCTTTAGATTATTTTGAAGGTGCCGTGTCGCCGTCTCTACGCAGGTGTTGAACTCCTGTTCGATTTAATAGCCTATGATGTAATACGGTAGGAAGCTGTCAAGTCAAATCAGCCCCCTAACCCAGTTGAAATTCTACAAACGTAAGCGCCAGTGGAAACCTAACAAATGTATGGCAATGACGTCATCGCAATGGTAAGTCACGTGGTAAAAACAAAATTTGAATAGAAACATGAGCGATTATACAAAAAGAATGAACGCAAAATACTTATTAAATGTCGAAAAGCAATTTACAGGATGAAGTAACAAGAAGTGACGTCATGCTATGTGACATCAATTCTTTTTATTTTGGGGGCCAGTTTCGTCATAAAGTTCCTTGTAATTAAAGTTCATGTTTTGAATTTGTCTGCCAGTTAATTAAAGATTAGGGTTAATAAGTCTCGGATTAAAACAAATCTTTCAGAATCACTTATATATTAACAACTTTTATCTTTTTTATGTGGCATATAACTGGCCGAAATTTTATCAGCAACTGGTAGTCTTTACTTGTACTTGGTTAGTTGAATGGTAAAACTGGAGTACGAGTAGGTATATTTCGAAGAACATTATGGCATCGATGTATAATGTTCTTCGAAATGCATGCTTCGACATGCATGCTGGCTCGACCGGAGTTATACCACGGCCTCACAGGCAATCGGTGTGAAACAGCGCCTGCGCTGTGTTTCACCGAGTGAGTGAGGATACCGGGGGCCCATATCCCAACCCCTACCCCAACCCCTCTTTTTTTTTTTTTTTTTTTTTTTTTTTTTTTTTTTTTTTTTTTTTTTTTTTACGTGTGGAAACCCCCTCGGGCCGTCACCCCGCCGGGGTTTGCGGCGGGGCGGTGTGTCGGAATCGAACCGATTAAAACCACACGGTGTGCCAACTCTGCGCCTGAGAAGGGAGGGGTCCGGGAATTGCAGATATTACACTACCGGACCCCTCCCAGCGCCTGCCCGCACTGAAGCGGGCACCTTCTTCAAAATAAAATCTCAATTTAGGCGACGCACGGCACACGCGTACGTCGCCCCCTCGCGGTTGGCCTGTATTGCGGATGGAGGGGAAAACCCATCCCGTCCATCCGCGGCCACACTCAGGGCGGCATGAGGCGCTGATAGGCGCGCCTCCGCCGCCCCGTGCGCCGGCGGCGGATCGAGTCCGAGTGGATATCGTCCTCTCGGGCCTTCTCCGCCGCCTCCTTCTGCGAAATTACGTCTTCGCAGAAGGTCGCGACCGCGGTAAAACTGCTGTCGCTACCGGCCATGGACAGTACGACGGCCGGTAGCGACAGATCTCCTCCGATGACTGCAGTGAGGGCCCGGCGCTGCTCCGCCCAGGCGGGGCAGAACTCCAGCGTATGCTGGGCCGAGTCCTCACTGCAGTCGCAGTGGTGGCAGGCGGGACTCAATTCCCTCCTAGCGACCGAGTGCAGGTACTTTCCGAAGCAACCGTGCCCGGAAAGCACCTGCGTCAGCCGGAAGGAAAGGGTCCCGTGCTGCCGCCCTGCCCACTCGAGGATGACCGGCTGGAGCGCCTCCACGGTGGCAAAGCCAGCACGTGGAGCCTCCAGCCGGGAAGACCAACGAGCCATCGTGGCTCGGCGAGCGGCTTCACGCCATTCGCGTACCTCTTCGGGCGGAGCACGATACCCGTACTCCGCCCGATATTCAGCCGCTCGCCGATAAACTTCGGCGAGCACTTCCGCCTCCAAATCCCACGGGGGTGTTCCGGCCAAGGCGCACGCCGCCTCCGTCGACACGGTGCGGTATCCGCGTATGGCTCTGCCCGCCAATACCCTCTGAGGCCGCCAAAGGCGTGCCTTATTCTGGGCGGTCAGAGCCGGGACCCACACCGGTGACCCATATAGGGCCATCGACCGGACCACCCCCGTGAAGAGGTTCCTTGTTGCGACGCTGGCTCCACCCAAGTTGGGCAAAAGACGCCCAAGGGCGGAGGCAGCGTCGACCAGCCTTGGGGAAAGCTGTCGGAAGTGCTCGTCGAAGAGCCACCTACCGTCGAGGATCAGGCCCAGATACCTCATCTGGGCCCGAACCGGTACGAGGACCGAGTTGACTACGATAGAGGCGCCGGGGGGTGGACCACGACGGGGCCCATGAAATAGCAGGGCCTCCGTCTTGTCAAGGGCCACCCGTAAGCCCAGCGCCTCGATGCGCCCAACCACCAGAGAGACACCCCTGGTGGCCAGGCGCGCCGCCTCTTGGAAATTTGCCCCCCGGGCTGTGACTAGGGTGTCATCGGCGTAACAAATTACGCCCAGCCCGGGGGGTAGACGACTACGTAGGACCCAGTCGTACCCCACGTTCCACAGGAGTGGTCCGAGGACAGACCCCTGTGGAACGCCGCACGACATGGGTCGCCGTCTAAGGACGCCATCTCGATCCTCGTACACGACGGTACGCTCCTCCAAATAGTCTGCCACCAGCCGCCTCAGGTACTCTGGCACCCCATGATGAGAAACCTCCGCTCCAGCCCTTACCGCCGCCCTCGGCCCCGGTCTCGGCGCAGCCGCCTTGGCCGGCGCAGCCGCCTTGGCCGGCGCCTTGGTCGGAGCCTTGGCCGGAGCCTTGGCCTGACGCGCCCCTTGGGCAGCCGCAGGAGCCGGCCTCGACACCGCCGCCGAAAACGACACACGACCCCCCACCACAGGAAGAGGGGTCGTCGCCGGTGCGACCCTCGGCTTCGGTGCCGCAAGCGGCGGCCGAACAGAAGGGGCCGGAGGCAGCCTCGACAGCAGCCCAGCCAGCCGACCGTCGATCAGGTGCCCCACCGCCACGAGTATTTGTCCCAGATATGCGTCTGGGACCTCGGGCTCGGTGGGGGCACTACGCGATGAAGATGACGGGGCAGGGGCCCCTCGCTCCGGGCGCTCTGCCCGAAATTGGGCGAACTGAGCGCTCAGTTCAGCCACCTGCCCCGTCAAACGGTCGTTGGCCGTCTGGAGGCGGGCCACGTCTCCGGCTAGGGTCTCCACGACCCCCGCAATGGTGGAGGAGGAGTCCTTCAGGGCTCTCACAAAGGAGCCCTTCAGGTTAACGGACTTGGTGGCCACCTTGTGGATGATGGCCACCGCCGCCTGCGCCCTCTCCTGCAGAGAGGCCGGCGATTGGGACTCTAAAACCCCATCCGCCGGCCCCCTGATGATATGCAGGAGACCCGCCATTTCCTCCTCCGCCTGCAGCTCGCCATCAGTCCTCGCCCTCTTATAGGATTCCGCCTTGCTAAAGGCGGAACCTGACGAGGCCGAGGCTGGGGTGCGAGACCTTCCTCTTTGGCCGCTCCCAATTTTAGGCGGCAACATCTCCAGGGGCGTATCGCTGTCGCCGCCAATGTCCCCGGAGATTGCGCGTTTGCGGGTGTCCAATGCCTCCGTCTCCATCGGCTCCAGTGCGTCCACAGTCGCACTGGAGCTGGCAACCGCGCCATCCGTAGCGGACTTGGAGCGCACGCGCTCCGATCTTCGGCTCCCAGAAGCCAGATTGACTCCTGGGAGCCCCACCGAAATGGGCGTCCCGGACCGGACGTCCTCCTCGGCAGACGATTGCTCGTCTGCCTTCCGGAACTGCCCCTTGGCGTTCCTCCTTCCCTTCTTGTCCTTCTTCGTATCTGTTCCGTTATTCTTGCCATAAGTTGTCGTTGTGTTTTCCGTTTCGGTATTCTTTAATAAATTTGTCATATCCATAGCTAATCCCACGAGTATGGGGGAAATAAGTCCATCCGGGCGGTGCCCCCTGCACCCGGATAAGCCTATGTACTGTGGAGGTCGGCCGGTATCCACAGGTTTTTACGACTTAGCTGTCGGGTGTTATAGACTATCCTTGTCGTGGGCCGGCCAATCAAGGCAAGCCCTCCGGCCATCAGGTTCTCAGCGTACCCTCTTGGAGCCACCAGTCAGGTCGTTGCTGAGCCCCTAATGGTTACGGAACGCGAGAGGGTGGCTAGCCCTCTCTCACAGATGGGACCAACACTCACGTGCCAGCCCCTCTGATCTACTCGCACTCCAACACGCCTTCTGCTAAAGCAGAGGGACGTTTGGAGTGCGGCACGACGGGTCACGCCCATCTCGGCAGTCCTAAAACGGACTCCGTCTTTGATCCCATTTAGTCTGGAGTCTCACCCTGGGCCAATCCGGCATGAGTAGCTCTACCCGGCACAGCCCCAGAGATCATTGACCCACGCAAGCCCCACCACGACGACAACGTAGGGATACATTGGGGGGTACCCCAACCCCTACCCCATCCCTCACCCCATTCCTCAAAGGCCGGCAACGCACTTGTGACGCCTCCGGTGTTGCGGGTGTCTATGGGCGGCGGTAATCGCTTACCATCAGGCGAAACGACTGCTCGTTTGCCCAATTACATAAAAAAAAACATAATGAGGGTGACAGGTCACTAGAACGTAACGTAACTTTACAATTTACGTTAGAAATATTTTTAGTTGAAACCGTGTCGTTAATTTTTGTAAATTTTATATAATTCATATTTATTTCATATAAATTTATTTAACTGCCTTGGTGGCGCAGTGGTAATGAATGCGACTGGTGTGCTTGAGGTCTCGAGTTCAAATCCTGGTGGATCTACAAATATTTGTTTCGGAGTTTGGGTGTTTTCTATGTATAATATGTATGTATTTACAAAAAAAAATGTATATATGTATTCGTATCAGTTTCCTAGAACCCATAACACAAGCTCTGCTTAGCTTGGGACTAGATGGCTTGTGTGTTAGTCGTCCGAAATATTTATTTATTTATTATTATGACATTCAACACAAGATTTATGTTGAAAATGAAGTCATATCTAAGTTTAATATAATTTAAAGTTGAAAAGAAAAGCAGTCAACATGGTCAAAAAACCAAATACATGATTCCATTTTCAGGGTTACGTAGTTCACGTCTCAGAACCCTTACAGTTTCGTTATGTTCCTCTGTCTGTTTGTCCGTCCGTCCATCCTCGGTTTACTTTCTAAACTTTCTAGTGCTAGAAAAATAAAACTTGGTATAGATATGTGTATTTATAAAATCTGCAATATTTCCTCAGCGTAGGTCACGTGAAAACTTTAAAGGGAAACTATTACGAGTTAGGTAAATTTGTTAGTTCAAAAGCTCGTACAAAATAATAAGTAAACATGTGAAATATAAAAAAAACGATTGCGTTTCGGGATGCCCGATGAAAGTGATAACTTAAACTGATCTCAGTTGAACTATTTAATATTGAAAGTTTAACTTGAGATAAGCGTTGGTTTTTATTTTCCGAAATACGGCTAGCGCTATGGGTTAGAGTGAGAGAGGAGGAGCCTACCTACCACTGCCGTATGCGTGAGAGAAAAGAGAAGCCAGACAGATTAGGTTACGTAACGAAGCGGTTTACCCAAAAAAAATATTACCAATTGTTAACTACGGAACCCCGAACTGAACCCGGATCTGACACCCACTTGCCGGTTTATTTTCTATATGGAAATCAACACAAATACCACCGGACAGTCAATATGTTGGTTAAATTGGACTCACACCGACTAAAAATCACCACCCGTATCGGTATCAGTAGCCAGTGGTATCAGGGATTTAAATACAATCCCTAGTAGGTACAGCAATTTCTGCAAACATTCTAGCGTATTTGAAATCTTCTAGTAGGATTTAATTAATTAATTTATTTTTATTAAAACGTTCACGAAAAGAGAGTTCGCACTCAGTATTATAGCCACTCTAAGAATATTGTTGCGCCATAACCAGATGGATCTCATTTGTACAAGAACAATCGAGAACTATTGAGGACAACGCCATCTAGTGTCGGAAAGCGCGCAACTGTGGGCATTATGACGATTACTCGACGCTAGATGGCGCTACAAGTAGCTCTAGAGTAATCTATTTAGCCTAGAAACATCGATCGAATATTTTCGTACATTCGAGTTTTTTCCACGGCCATATAAAAGCGGAACGTGTTGGCCGTAGGGACAGTATTGTTTCACGATACAGCGGATAAACATCGAAGAGATCTTCTAGTGCGACTAACGAGTGATTTAGTGATTTGTTATTGTAAAAAGTGTTATTAATAAATATTGTGTTATTTTTGGTAATTAATCGACTACTTTAATTTATTTAATACCCAGCTCGTAACAATATCAATCTGTAAGTCTCCAGATGCATGTAGCTATAGGCGGAAGTAGTCGTTTGCTTACTAATATATTTCCTCTATTCTATTGCCTATAATGAAATAAAACATAATAGGGTACAACCTTTATCATCTATGTATATCTTTGTTGATATGTATCTATTGTAAAAAATACAAGCTTTTTAACGCTAAAGATAAAGAAAAGCTGTAGGACAAAAAGCTATATCTATACTAATATATAAAGCTGAAGAGTTTGTTTGTTTGAATCTTAGGAACCGCTTGTCTGATTTGAATATTTTTTCAGTGTTGGAAAGTTCATTTATCGACGAAGGCTATGAAGACTGAATAATGTTTCAAAAAACGGGGGTACATTTTCACGCTACGAGCAATAGAAGACGCAAACGAGGTTGCATGGGTCAGCTAGTTTAATATATACCCTTTTTTGTTCTATACTTTGTAGTTTTAGTACTTAGAAAAAGTCATTAGTCACCATGATCCATAATCTGTCCATAGTATCCATGCTCTTGTTAAATGAGCAAGAAGTCTATTTAGAGAACGAGATATATCCACCTCCTTATTTTTATAAAGCGATAGATAGTTTCTACGATTAAGTAATCTTATATAATAAAAATATCCTTTTACTGGTGTTTATGTAAATTCAATTGATACTGTTACATCATTTCTGTCAGCCGGTGAAATTACACCAACACGAGTTGTAAGCAACCGAGAATGGTATTATAATATCCTTTATAAGACGGATGCTGAATCCATTGTTCGGTTGCTTTTCTTAGCTTAATTGTGATTTCGAAACAAGACTTTTTTCCGTGGGAAAGCCACGCTTCGGCATGAATGGGCCGGCTCGACCGGAGTGATACCACGGCTTCACAGAAAACCGGTGTGAAATAGCGCTAGCGCTGTGTTTCACCGAGTGAGTCAGGATACCGGAGGACCATACCCCAACCCCTCCCCCCATTCTCTCTCCCCATCCCCCAAAGTTCGGCAACGCACTTGTGACGCTTTTGGTGTTGCGGGTGTCCATGGGTGGCGGTAATCGCTTACCACCTGGTGATGCGTCTGCTCGTTTGCCCGCTATTCAATAAAAAAAAAGACTTATAATGTTTAGATTCTAATGGGTTTGTTGATTTTCTGGTTAGCTATACTGACTGCTCAGCCAGAATTCATGGGTTAGCTTCTAACATACGTAAAAGTTTACTAGGTAGTAGAGCCTCGCTGATTTTAGCAGGAACGGGCCCGGCTCGACCGGGGTGGAACTATCCGCTCACAGAAGACCAACCTTAAATGACAGCATTCGTGCTGTCGTATTTTGTTGGTGAGTGCGAAGTCTAATTAAGCATCTTTATAGGCCGCCATTACTGCATTTGCAATAAATATGATGACCACTACTCGTGGATTCTGGCCATGCTTTCCATCAGACAGAGTAGAGTCACTTTGGTAGGCCCATACAAAAAAATTTATTGTATAAAGAGTTTGCCTAATATATACATGAAGCTGCCATACCTGTCTCGGGCACATATAACACGCAAAGACTATATAGGAGGATAGCTCCTCGGTGAAAAGACGGGAAACGTATTTGTTTTCTTTAATTTTTTATTATATAGAGGGCGATCGAGCAGACGTATCGCCTGATGGTAAGCGATCCCGCCGCCTATGGACACCCGCAACACCAGAGGCGTTACAAGTGCGTTGCCGGTCTTTTAGGAAGGAGTAGGTACGCTCTTTTCTTGAAGGTTTGAAGGTAAGATCTTCTGTGAGGGGGTAGATCCGCCTTGGTGGAGCCCGTCTGTTCTTGCTGAAATCAGCGTGACTTTAGTACCTAGTAAAATTTGACATATGTGAGAAGCTAACCCACGAATTCTGCTAACTAGAAGATCAACAAGAAAAGAATTAAGACGCGAACGTGTGCGTAGGCGAGACAGGGTGAAGGAATTAAATAAATACATCGCGACGAGTACATTACAAGTACCTTCATTTATATATACCCAATAATAGAATCTAGAAGCAGTCTAGTTTGAGATCTGACGTGTGTTCCAGATAGTTTTTTTTTTACTATTTGATTCGGTTCGTCACTAAAGCGTCTCTATTAAGTTTTCCTAACCTATTATTCTAATTAATCTTTCAGTAAATTCTCCAGGGCAAAAAGCTCACCATGAAGTTCCTCCACGTTACTATGTATTCATATCTTTAGATTATTTTTTTATATTTTCCTTTCATACTTACGAACGTTGCTTTTGCTTTAATACTCGTACTTACTATATGTTGACATTATCTTGTGTAGTCTTCTTATAAGAGAGTTGTTTGCTTGAATGCAATCTCACTTTATGTATTCATTGCAGACTTAAAACATCGTAATACAAAGCTAGAGAGTCAAAGTTGGTGTGCATTACTTTAGGTATAAAACAAGGATTCATGTAGATCTCTCTTTATCAATATAATATTTATATAGCACTATAGATGGCTGCTGCCAATGCTTTTGTTATTTAGAACTATTTTGCTTGAAGATTATACCTGTAGTTTAGATATTACTACTCAATACAGAGAAGCTTTTCATCATTAGATTCTGATCTTTTGAAATATTAAGTGATAGTTTACTTTGACCTTTGTTTATAAATTATTGTGTGTTAATATATAGTGTCTTAATGACAAAATCAAAATATACTCAATTCACTTTTTTGTTAAACCAAGTACTACAACAAAAAAGTTTCTACTGTTTTGAAATATATGTGTGAGTTGCGATCTTACTTAACACACTCAACCTTCACATTTCTAATCCATTTACATGTTAATTTTCGTCGCGGTTCGGTGGTGAACCGCTACCATCAGGGTTAAAATTGAAACTACATATTAAATTACACTTCATTTTGTATTTTATAGTCTCTTACACCTATATCAGGTAATAAAAATTGGCTCCGCTTAGCGGAAAGGTACATGGACACAATAAATTAACTTAATACTAAATCAGTCTAACGGTCGCGCCGAGCGCGGATCGGCTTAGCCTAGTATCACAGATGAGTAGAGCGGTGGGACGCGGGGCGAATCGTACCCGCGATGGGTGAAGCGTGGGTCACTCGTCCGACGCGGACGATAGCTGCGTGCTGCCGCCCGAGCTGAACGAGGCACGGCACGCACTAGACTCGCTCCCTGACGGTGCAGACGTGTTAGCAGGGCCGTTGCCCGGTGACAAGGTACGCAGGAGCTCCAGTGCAGCGCGAGCTCTCTGACCGTCTACCGCAGCAGCAGTCGCCACGCCTGACGCCCGCTCCCAGGCGCTCTTCTCCGGTAACAATAGCCGACGTGCTTCTCTTTGCACTCGCCGCGATCGCAACGCGAATAGGAACGGTGAAGCCGCTGATGCCAGTAGTAATAGCGCCAACGAGGGTGTACGCGCGCAGTCAGCCAAATCAGGTACAGCCGCTGAGATAACAGCTGTGACTGCATGCGGTACATGAAGCATCACAAGGGCTCCCGTTAGGAGGCCAACGCGAGCAGCGCGAGATTCTTCTCTATATCTAAATAGTGATGCGTTTGAAATGCGACATCTGATTGAGGATATTCTAGATCCAGCATGAGATGGTAGTGGTGTACGCTGCTGCACGGCAAGAAGTGGTGCTGCTAATGAGGGCGCTGAACTAACAGCTGGTAGGCCCTTTCTGAGATCCTCGTTAGACTTTCCTTCTTTTCGAGAATTTCGTAAACTTGCCACCGAAGGGCAACGAATTGGTCGTTCTGGTGGGAGGAGGAATGGACCAAACTTGCGTTCATTTTCTACGCTTACAGAATTTTCTGGTCCATCTATCTTTAGCGTGAGACCCTCTCCTTCTTCAACGAGATCAGGTAGTATTGTCGGAGGTTCGTGTAGTTGCAATGCGCTGGCACCATGAGCTCGTGCTCTAAGTCCTGAAGAGCGCGCAGCACGGTATATTCTTGCGTACATGATGCAGACGATTCCAATGGGTGTGATAACTCCTAATAGTAAGTACACAATGTAGAATGCCAATTCGACTCCTTGTAGCGCAGGCTCAAGTGGGCAGAAGTGTCGTACTACTGCAATGGCAGCACGGAGGAGTGCAGCACAGGCTGCCGCCAGCCAAGTGCCGGCACAAAGCGTAGCAGGGCGGCGCTGTAGCAAGCGAGTGTGGCAACGCAGTGGATCGGTGACGGCGTGGTGCTGGTCCAACGCAATTAGCATGACGGACAATAGTGCCGCCAAACTGCAGCCTGCTGCCGCAGCGTCACCGGCCTCAATCCACGACGCGGCGTCCTCCCTCGCAGAGTGCTCGCCAAAGAGCGCGGGCGCGAGCAGGGAGGTTGTCAAAAGATTCGTCGCCAGTATGTTAATGACAAACCTGTAACAACAAGAAACATTTGTTAGAAAATAAATATAATATAAAGAATCAATTTTCAGTTCACATGATTACGAGTTCTTTATGTTTGTATAGAACGCTAATGAAATGAGGCTATGACAGAAAGGTCGTATATCGTAGATTTAATTCTGTAATTAATTGACGTATCATTAAAACAATCAAACATAACCGTATACTGTTTATAAACATTACTCTTGCCACGTCATTCCTTCCCTAATAACTCAAAATTGAGTTAGGTCGCATACTCGAACAAAACAATTCTATTATACTCTTTATTTAGATGAGCACCAGGTTATGTACTCCTCATTGAATTACTTAGTTTACATGAACGTTTATATATACTATCTTGCAACTGATGTTAGAATTTGTTTGAGTCTTTCACAAAGATTGTATCGGTATAAGTTATTCAACCGAATTTACTGTCGCTAACTTATACTTTACGGCGAACATTTTTCATATGCTGTCGCCAATTACGTACCAACTTGATTGCAATAAGTTTAAATCAAATAGGCTAAAGTAACTAGAAATTACTTTCAATTATGTGACTATACGTTGAATAAGAGTTTAATAAGGTCGTCTAGCCTATTTTCTACAACTCCACCATCATCAACATCTTCATTAATAGGCTGTTATTTATTTTTAGTAAACGACCACCCATCATGACGCAAAGTTTGAAGTCTTCGTCAGAACGCCATATATTTTCTACCACACCATATCTCATATCGTTCAAGGGAAGGCCAATGTCTATTTACAAACATACGAATACTAAAACCCAATAAATGATTAGCCCCGTTTAAACATTCGGGAAGTGCTTATATGTTATAAAAATTGTTCGAATATTCTGCATAATAAGTTTTAATTTATATATAACACATATTGACGTAGGTACATCTGTATCTAGTATTTCGTAAGTAAATCAAAGAAATTTAATAAGGAGATACAACAGTCTTTAAAAAGAATTCGGTTATGTAGTCCTAAAATAGCTTTTCCGCTTTCGTATCCATAAAAGTTTTAAGAACCTATTTAGAATTAAGGAAATGTGTATTGTATTTAGTGATGTACTAAGATCATATTAGCAAATATAAAAAAATGTTTATACATCTTTAATCATCTTCAACTCATTATTATTCTACTTGACATCGTAAGTTGGAGATTGTAAAACCTGTTGCGGTCTGGTTCACTAGAAACCGATATTATCATATTAAATTTTTCACCACATCAAACTGAAATGTATGTATGTATATGTACCATACTACCTATTACCAACTTGCTACCTCATATATCTATACGTAAAATATGTGTCGAATATTGTTATTGTATATATATTCTAAATTTTTGCATTGTAATGAAGCTTATTTAAACGTGTTTGATTTACATTTGAGGAAGATGCAAACAAAAACAAAATTTTCGTGGTATCAGTTGAGTTTTTTTTTGTCAATTAACCCCAATGTGCCAAAAGCCAAAGAAACATGATCGTTATTCCGCATTCATAAAACTCAAAATAGAACTTAATAAATACTTAGGAATAAAACATGTCTAAAAGTTCAAATGACTATGTTTTGTAATCAGAATATGTAAAAGACATTTATTGGAATGTAAAGAATATCTTAACAAAGTCCACATGCTTTCTCATCTCTCACAAAGTAACCTCTAAACTCTAAAGGGTCATCTTTATTAATCAATAGTCCAGAATATTCCCATATTTACATAAATGATAAATCGTGCCCTTGCAGTTTATATAAAGCTGTGACATTGATTCCCATAGACCTTCGAATGCAAGAGAGAAGGTGTATTTGTTAACCAAATCAATTTTATTTAGTCATGCATATTTTTTCTTGTAGGCGGAATCGTTGTTGAAATACATACATATTTTATTTAAGTACACAAGTTTTGAAGTACTCAGCGACGACTTAAAGTGTTGTGTTAAAATGTATAACATATGATTCGAAGAGTGGCCATGATTGAACTCAAGGTTCATGCATAAAAATCATGTCAATTAATGTTGCAAATGTATTAATATATACGATTCGTTAGTTTAGTATGTTTAAATATATTCTAAAAAAAATATTTTTTGAACATCTTCAGATATAGAAAGAACGAATAAAAAATTAAGAATGAAATTTATGAAAAATAGTATACCTACGAGTAGTCTAAAAATCTCATTTGAGCGTTTATATATTTGTTTCGGAGTTTGGATATTTTCTATGTATAATATGTATATATTTACAAAAAAAAGTATTTATGTATTTATATCAGTTGTCTAGTACCCATAACACAAGCTCTGCTTAGCTTGGGACTAGATGGCATTGTGTGAAGATGTTCGAGATATTTATTTATTTATTTATGTAGTAATTTCAATAACAAATGTAATTTGTAAATTTGCATTTTTGTGATAGAATATAATGTTAAACTTGTATATGTTCTAGGCATTTATAATTGTTTCGGACCAAAATAAAGGTTGAAACGGTTTCGCCTACCTGCAGTTTTGAATACAAAAGACAATTATTTACTATGTCAAGGCCTATTACGTACAAAACGTGTTCAAATTTATATTTAAAACATTAAAATTTTGTAACAAATAGATGAGGTTTGTTTAGATGAGCCGAATGATATTTAACATTAGAAAGTAACATTCAAAAGGACATAAAGAGAAAATATACCCATTAAAAATAACTTGATTGAAATAAATCAAAGAGATAAAACTAAGTTAAGATATCTGTTTGCAAGAAGTAGCTGTTGAGTTATGAAAACCAGTATTGAGGAAAACACGTGAATTTAGACGGACTTATGATAAAGCTCGAATTAAAGATGGCTACTTCGGCCATCTTGATGATAAGAATGTAAGGAACTCGATTAGCAAATCCTACTTCTAATCACAAAAGCCGGAAGCTCTATTTGCTTCTATGACCCTGAGATTAAATGAATATTCAAAAACTTCAACACAGTTTGCCGTTTTGTAATTATAAGCCTTCGATGAATTATATCTATGTAACAATATCATTCTTGTTAAAATAAGAAATATTTTCTGAAACAATATACATTTCATGTTTGTAATGACAATTTTGGTTTCAATGAAGACAGCGTCACAAGTGGATGACTTGTAATTTTGTATATTGTTTCTTATTCCCGTTATGTATATGTGTTATATATATATCTTATTATATTATTATTATTAATGTAGGAACTAGTTTGATAAAATCTATATAACATAGTAATTTAAGCACTTTATAAATATGAAGATTTTATACGAGTAGTAGGTTTACAGAGGTCATTTCTTAAAATAAACACAAGGTCGGGGAAACCCCACGTGTTCTATACATTCTAAACCTGTTCAAGTATTGCTATATCACTAAGTATATACCACGTTCACTAGATACTAGTGTTGTAATATACATTATTATTGCAAAATGCAATTACAAACTACTAGGAGGTAACCTCAAATGTGGATCGTTACTCAAAGCATTTTATAAAACCACGATTTGTTCATATTGCATTTGTTTTCATAAGATCTTTTAAACATCGAAATGATTAAGCACAGCGTTTAAATAGTCATCAGTCATTTTATCGATATCGATATTTCTATCGATTCACAATCATATTGATTTATAGATTTTAAATATCTCAGTCACCAAACTGAATGCATTTAATAGGTTTCAAAAGCGAGTTACAGACAATTGACACACGTTCCTTCCAGCATGAGGATTTGAATGCAACTAACCTTTAAAGAGGCAGGATATGAAAAAATTGCGTTCAACTTGGTCTAAGAGGATCTGTTATTTAAAATCTTCCACGACCGGTCTCTACTCGCGCTGAATTGCATATGTAATAACATCAATTTTGATATGAACTACTCAATAAAGAAAATCTTTTCGCAGTTTAAGAAATGTAGCAAACATTACATGCTCTTTGGCTAAAGGTTTAAAATAAAAACACATGAAATTCTTTTCTGAGTGTACCGGAAAGAGGACGATGTTATAAAAGTGGGCAATGGAAACATTCTATAAATATCTTAGTGTCAGCGCAATGACGTTCCCATCATTAATATATCAGCGAACAACTCAAAAGATTTATATAAAAATGTAACATATATTTTTGTAAAATATCGCGTTTCGCAACAAACGGGGCGCTGACGAGATTTCATCGGTCTATTTCTCTTTACTCCTAAACCTATTTCGTTTGATGAATTGCCAAACCTTGAGTATTGTGAGGAAGTGAATGATTATTTAATGGTCTTTTTAAAACCAACTCTTCTCATCAATGGTTTATTTATCGCGTAAAATAAAATGCTGAACTATGAAAAAATTAACGGCGTTCATAAGTCATCAATCTTCATGAATTAATTAATTAAACTTAAGTCGTATACCTACTTAGTTCAAAGGAAATATAATATAGGTACATATTTTGTATAATACTAGATTTTGCTCGCGCCTCCGCCCGCGTAGAAGTCAGTTATCGCGGTAAAAATTAGGCTATGTCCTTCCTCAGGATTTAAAGTATATGTGTCTTTCACTGAAATCGATGAATCACCAGACAGGCAGAGTTATTTTCATATTTACAATATTAGTATAGATTATCATGAAGCGAAAATTAAAATAAATATTATTATGTACGAAGCTCCTTGCAAAAAAATTACCTACATACAGTGTAGCTATTATACAGCAGAAGTGAATGTTGTTCTTTTTTTAAATTTCAAAATATTTTGCATTGAACATCATAATATCCTAAAAGTGTACCCTACCGAGTGTTGAATGTTTTGATACGATGTTTGAACCAATAAAGTGCAACATTAGAAACGGCCAGTTTTCCACGCTCCGTTAAATTTACTCATACACACTTTGCTAATTACAAACTGTACTAAGAAACTGAGACCAGAATTATTCATGTAAACTGTTGTTATTACCCTCAACTGTGTCAGTGCCAGCCAAAGTGGAATCCGTCGACCAGTTACTTTATTGGTAGACTGAGAAAACCCGGCCGAATCTAAGAGGATATATATCTGTCAAAATACACCCATTTGACAGTTCTGTATACTATTAGAATTAGCCATATAATATGAATGAATGTTTAGTGGTTTTTGCCTGGTGGTGACGTCATCTTCAACTTTTACTATGAATATTCGTATAGTGGAGCAACGTTTGTGTTTAACGATCTTTAAAATGTTTGTATCGGAAATGTACCGTGAATTTTACCTGCTCTTTGTGGGTTTTACACGATAAGTTTATTTTTAAGTTTGTTTTGAATGTTTTTTTTTGCATTCGTGTAATTGATGTGCTTAACCTCTTGGAGCGTTCATTTCTCTTAGTTAGATGTCCGAAATATTTATTTATTTATTTATAAATCTAGGAACTAGGAAACTAAGCGAGCTGCAGCCTACAACATCGTTAGAAAACAATGGTCCTATATATCAAAGTACTAAGTCGAGTAGGACGTAAGGATATCATGTTTATGCATATGACAAACACTACAGTAATGACTTAAAATAAACTTTATAATAATACATGAAAGTAGCTTTTGATTTGTTTTTAAAACTTTGAACTATTTTTCTATTCCTCGGAAACAATACTTGTTACGGAATGGCCCTATCTCTGTGCGTTAATGTATATACAAAAACATGAGCTGAAGGCGCGAAAGCGTAGCAAACAAACAAACTCACTTTCGCATTTACCATCTCCTAATACGTTGGTAAACCGAACGAACCGGAAGACCGAACTGGAAAATAGAAAGACTATGTGACAGATCGATAGATATAAAATAAAAAATAAAATAGTAGAAAAAATATAAAAACATTTATGTCATGGTTTAGAAAAAGAAAAAATCTGTTAAAAGTGTTTTTTCTTCTGTTTGTGACTACAATGACATAATTATTGTAGTAACTAAACTCGGATTTATTCTAAGGATAAATTGTCTTGTCTTGTCCTTGTCTTCATCAAAGAGAAGTCTATACTGAATTTATGACGTACGTTCGTAAAAAATGCAATTAATATTATGGGGCTACAAACGCAGGCCGAAACTAAAGGGCCAATTAGTTTAAGTATGATCTCATGAAATGTAATTGCCAACCGATTTGGCGGTAATACGCCATTACAGTGCCGAGTATCGTGGGCAGTTATGGTAGAAATATGAGGCATAACATGGCAACCCTACAATCGTAGGAATGGAATTTTTTTATTACATTCATACAATCATGAATTTATTTTCTATTAAGTACCCGTAGGCTTTTAAATAAATCAATATTTAGCTGCTTATTTTTTTAAAGTAGTTTTGTTTTTTTTGCAGACTGCTCAAAACCGATAGTTGATACTTTTAGGAGGAGGCCTTTGAACTTGGAAGTAAATTGAAAGGGAAAGGCAATGAAAGGCGAAGACTGTTGCATATACAGTTGGAATAGGAACTACAAGCAATTGCTCAAGAAGGTCAGGGTCTGTAACTCATCATCATAAACCGTTAAACCGATTTATTCGCGATTCTGAACTGTGTGTATTAATCAATAATATGTACCTATTACGTAATCCAATTTATTCTTTAGTATTTAAATCGATTTATAGTTATTTGATGTTTATGATTTGCAATCGACTTTTTGACGTCGATGCTACTGACATTAATAAACTATATTAAAAATAGTAAAAGGTTACAACAAAACCTGTTTTGGACTCGCGGCACAAGTCCACGCTAGAAATTGCACTCTCTCTTTAACGAACTATGTAGCTCAATAAACCTGTGACATTACGATTAATCGTCGCACTAAAATATCGATAATGAATCACTGTTATTTTCTAGATTCATTCGATTACGATATTCAGAGTCGGGCATACGTAAACACTACGTCATTTATTTATACAAAAAAAAACTATTGTCGTAGATAACAAAATCTCGTCACTATATTATTTGCAGTATCTTATTTTATCTAGAACACAGATCAGTGAATGCAACTGACTTTTTTTTCTGTTGTTTGTAAAGATGTTTGACCCTCATAATCACCTAGTTTTACGTCTATTAACTTCCGATTTCATCTGTTTACGTGGACGTAGTAAGAATTGTAAAGACGTCATTGTTTTTTCTCATTCGCGTTACCATATTGAAGGATAAAAGCTAATGAATGTATAAAAATATTTTATCTGACCCGTATATTAAATTAAACCTTGATCAGTGTTTAAGAGAATGCCCGCCATGATAAGACTTTATAATATTATTATTCCTCATTTAATAACTTCAAACGTGACACATGACGGTTATATACAATCATCTTTCATCATACAATTAATTTTATTTATGAAATGCTTATAAGAAATACTGTAAACGATCTTTGTTTGATATCAAATAGTTACGAGGGCAGAATATAAAAGGATTTTTAAACTATAACTTATCAATGCAAGCCTATGTACGTGAGGCCTTCAGACTGTACTACGCTTGAATAATGTATTTTTTTTATCTAACCAATGCAAACGTCACAAAAAGAACTTTTAAACTTGAAATAACCTTTGACAACATGTTTATGACCTAAAAAATTTAATTCTTAAAAAAATATTAAGGTCTCAATTTGAATTCGAAAATCTTCGTCAATTGTCAAGTTAGTTTTTTTAAACAGATTAAAAATATCATCAATGATCGCATAACTTTTGCCTATGCCTATTATCTAAGTACTGACAGCTATAAAAATAAAATTTTATACATATATAAATGGGCAAGCATATGTTTTATGCATAATTAATTATGATACATATTACACAACACTTGTCCAAACATATTTACTGCGAAGAAAAATCACACATGTGCACTAACTGTTAACACTTGCATGCTAACTTAATATGGTAACTTATTTATTTACTTAGCGTTAAACATTTTTTTTAACCTTAAAATGTGGGTTAAACACCTGATATGTTTTTATCTAATCGTTAAAATTAAAATTTACACCTAAGAAAGTAAATTGTAGTATTTTTATTTTTACGAAAAAGAGGTGTAACGAGCAAAAAAAGGGTGAAAAAAAACCTTAATATTATAAATAACCCAAATCCAACCAACAAACAAAGTTTATTTATCTTTACAAGAACAATAAATAACTGTTCTGTATCATTAATAACAAGTACGCAAGATACTGGTTACAAAACAAGTAGAGAAACAATAAAAAGAAATATTGTAATTCAACTACTTGCTAATCTTAGATAAAGATCAAATGTAATGTATAAGTCATTCTTTCAAGTGATTGGTATCGATTAAATCGACTAAAATGGAGATCAAAACTCGTTAATTAAAAAACCAACAGCCACGTGCAAAATGCCGTATGATTTTTTTACCAATTGGAATGTTTCTATGATAAATAATTATAACGGAAAATACAAATCAGGTTTTTCCTAATATAATTGTCATCTTGATGATAGAAAACCGATCAGAAAAATCAATTTTGTGTGTTAAAATTGCAATGCTGTCATTAATTTATTAACACCCAATTGGTATTCAAATTGAAAGGGTTTCGCCTAACCTTCGTAGGAATGAATTTAATAACTGAATTGAGGAAATGCTTTGTTTTAATAGTCAGTATTTATAAGAACAAAAAGATTTAGTATTACTATATGGTGAAAGGGAGTTTAAGTCATTCAATTCACTAAATATACGTATCAGTACGATCAGAGATTTTGAAACTAAAAATATCACAAAGTGATTATGACATAGTTCAGAAATAAATAAAAGAACCTTTTTTTTTTAATCAAGAAGTGTTGACAGCTTATAACAAAAGTAGTAACTAAAAAAACCGCCTTCAAGAACTGAACCAAATTGAAATGGTAGCACACTTTCAAATAAAAAGAATCATTAAACCCAGTTGAAAGTTATGAGGTATCAAACATAAAATAATAAATTTAAACTTTTTTAAAGTCGGTTTAAAATACAACTCAAACAGGTAGAAAACTTCTATGAAAACATACACATACTTTACTGATGTCTATATGTATAATGTCTTAGATATCTATGTATATACAATACATATTGAAGTTTAACTTTCTGTATTTTTTATTTCAAACACTAGCACATCGCCTGAGCGTCACTTAGTAACAGCCTACACATTGCTGAGATAATTCAAAAATGAGATTCATTTCAAAAGGTTGCCTTCGAAATATCTTGTTGAAGTTATCAGCCCCGTGATGATTTAAATACTTCGTGGTTATTGATACAATAGGCCGTGCAGCCAACGGAAACCGTTTTCATTGTTGACAGACCAACATGGCTGCTAAATGAGGAAAATTTTTAACATAAATGCTATTTAGTCTTCTATTGTACCCAAAATAGCTTGGATGTCAAATTTTACAAAGGTTATTGTATACTTAAAAAATTCAGTCTGTAAAGTTTGAAAGCAAATGTAAATTAGCGCGTTTTCAATGCGTACTATTTCGGTGTTTCCTCTCCTTTGTATTTTCATTTATTGTAATTTCGAGAACTTAATCTTACCTGAATAGTTTTCCTTAAGCATAATAATTCTTTAATAACATTTCATTGGCTTGCTATAAAGGTAATACACCCACAATCAAATCAATTGTTGCTTCAGGTGTATTCAACTCTAATTTAGCCTTCACAATGGCTTTTTTTCATTCATAAACCCAAACCTTACCTTGAATTTAAGCCGTAGTTAGGATTTAAACCTATGTAATACTATACTAGCTGCAATTTAAAGCTCTTACTTAGTGTTATTGTTTTGTGTTCTTTGCAATTACCTTCACCTGGTGGCATGAATACCTTTATAGGAGAGCGCTGACCTAATTCTTGGACAGGGTTGCAACGACCTGAATTTATGAGTTAAAAGCATTCAGGCTAGATTGACCTATATTGCAGCGAGCCTTTTGAACGACGCTTACTTGAACATTCACTATATAGAGCAAGGAAACTAAAGACACTAATTTTATTACCTAAATTTTTGCTAGTTAGCTAGTCTATTAGAAAATGAGAAGAATATTATTTAACATTTTTTGTATTTATGTTTTAGTTTTAAATGCTCGAAAACTGCTTATGATAAGGTTTTATGTTTGTTTTCAAATAATGCAACCATTTGAACAAATATCAAGTCACTTTGACTTGATATTGTGTTTACACATCCTTACAATAAACTTTATACCAGCCTGTGAATCGTACTAATGCGCCATTATCTGTTATTTGATTTACAAAATTCTAAACCGTTAATGCATCCTACTGTTTCGCAAATTGCTAGTATTTAGATAAATGAAGTAAAAAAACCAATATACAGAACACTTGGACTCGATATTCACAAGAATAAATTGATTATTTGGTATCACTTAATTTCTCGATTAGGATATTTTGTTTATGACAACCCTACGTAATTAAAAGAGAGTAATGTAAACTTAAATATTTCTTTTGTTTTTACGCGAGCGAAGGTAACAAGCTGACTGAATTATTTACAAAATACTCTGTATTACAATTTTACACATTTTTTTTAAATATAAAAAGTAAAATGAAAATAAATGTTGAAAATATTTCATGGTTCAGAAATTTTACATCGATATCGATCAAGTATTCGTTTGAGTCATAGACAAAGAAGGTCTGTTTCTAAAATTCATAGTTTAATATTTTATTTTTTAAACTAATTTTTAATATAACGGTAACTGTTGAGTCATATGTTAATATGTAGTTATGAATTCAAGTTACTATAATACAGTTAATGTAAAGTCGGGTAAGTACATGTTTCAAGGCTACCGCTAGTCGATATATCGGCATCGGTGATCGCAAAACCTGTGGGTTGTAAATCCATTCGGTACCGGATACTATTTATTACATCGTTAAAGAACAAGACAAACTAATACAGGCAAATCGATTTTGTATCGAACTCATCAAAACGTTGACTAAGGTACCTCATGAAAAGTGACCGCTATGTTGAATGAGACTTATTTGGAAATAAAAATAAATGAAACAAAAACTAAGTACTTACTAATTTGAAAAATAACCTTCGCTTTTAAAATAAAAAAGCAATGTAATAAAAAAAAAAAACCTGTATGTTCTTAAAAAAAAAAGTGTACTTTGCAGATCCGAGTAAACGGTTGCTGCAGCCTTTATTTAACCTGAAAACCACGTTGTATCTAAATAGGTCAATGGAAACCCTCAAGGCAAATTTAGATTCAACTAGCAAGACCTCGTATACACGTGTATCATAAGTAATAGCTAAAAAAAATTTTTTTAAGTGCACTAAATTCGTATATACGAGTACAAACATCCATTTCGAGCCCTTGGTGTTGCTACAAATAAAATAATTATATTCAAAACAAAAAAATGCAGTTAAGTACATTCAAAAATTATTACTAGGGCGCGTAAAAGTCTGTATCTCAGTATTAATTACTTAAAGTAATTGTTTTATAACACAGTTTATTACAAACATTTTTGCAAATAACACACTTACAGTATGTTTGTGTTTGCTCTCGTTGTTCATTAAAAATAATTATAGATTGTAACTAGTTAATCAAATAATATTGAGAAACATCAAAATGGTATGTTTTGAAATGCGCAATTTTAATTTCCGTTAGCCATTATTGATAGATTGTCCTATTGTAATCATTTCATGCATGTTCTGCAAGCAATAGCTGATTCATTTGACAGACTCAATAATAGGAACAAAGTGTTCATTGTGTATATGTTCTGTGTATAAAGTAATTTTAGCAGTAGATAACTGGTAAACGCAAACGTATAAATATTTATGAAATTCAATTACATAAAATAAACGACATTACATTTTCAAAATAAAATATAAAAGTGGGTTATGTAATCTTGGATATTTATTACTTAGATAACCAACAATCTGAAACACTCGATTTCACTGCACACACACTTGGAAATCACTGAAATGATTAATGTCGATTCTGAGAAACAATGATCTTGATCTAATTACAAAGATGCAGTGCTAATCGTAAAACAATGACGACTATTTATTAAAAAAAAGTCCTCCCAGATACGTGACTTCACAGTTATAAGACAACCTACGTCAGTTGTAATTGTTCAATAATTGTGTAATAAACCCATTACTATTAAAATCTACTATAAGATATTTACTACAAACCAAACATAAATATTATATCAAGTATAATGTGATCTCAAGATGGCTGCCAAATAATTTTGCACTGACACAACCTATGGCATTGGTAGCCACTGACTAATCCTATTAATCAAACAACAACACTGATTGTTTATACTTTGTTGAAAGACCTGAACATCCATCAACGCGAATATAATAAGTTAAGACTATTAACGAGGAAACTTCAGTTTCATTCCAATATCCATACTAAAATTATAAATTTGAATTTACCTAACTATAAACCGCAGCACCGATTTTAATGAAATTTAGAATGGATATACATACTTTGATTCTGAATAACGACATAGCCGCGATAACCAACACACAAGCGGGCCGAGCCGCGGGCAATAGTTAGTAAAATATAATTCAGTCAACTTTTTCGCAATAATGTATTTCTATTTAGCTTGTTCATGTAAAGGATGTGATAATTCAACGATTTTCTACTCCAAATATACTTGCATACGTAATTTTGCGGTATCAGTAGCATTTGTAATTAATTGTTACTATTTCAGCACACATTCAGTTGTTATCAATATTGAGACTATATTTAGCCTTGCTTTTATTTTTGTAAAGTGTTCTCAATAAAACAATGTATAAAAAAGTGTTTTAAAAATTCATGTGTTGAGTATGAAATATTAGATACGTAGTCTAGTAATTACTACAACAAGTAGGAAACAATTTGCTCTCTTTACAGTTACAAATTGCACTATTATCCAAACTACAAAATGATTTAATTATAATAGCAATGTCATACCAAAGGCTGTATGAAAGCAAAGCTAGAATTAATTGTAAAGTTTAAAGGCCACAGCTGCGGTACAAAAAGGTAATAATTTAAAAGGAAATTGGTATAAGGGCAAAAAGGCTGAGTTCTTGCTAAACGTGATTCCATAGACAAGGTTGTGTGACAACATATTTTCATGGAGACGTTCGCCAAATATAAAGGCAGATATATTGAGTGACATGTAAATGGTCTAATGTCATGCGAACGTATCTCGATATAGTTCTGATTCGTGACTGTAGGGTTCCGGACTTATTGTCGTTCCTTGCATTTGAATTTGATAACATTTAGTAGCTTTGGTAGAATTTTATTGCTATATTCTGTATAATTTTATGAATATAAGGTTTTATTGTTCAAGTACGAAAATAGCGAATGTGGTTAAGCATGCGTACCTTGTCTTACGTTCTTTTATATATTGTTATTATTTCACATGTTGAAATTTAATATTCACGTTTCACATAGCACAAATATTAGTAAAAATTATTAATTATCTACCCACGGCAAAGTAAATTCTTAAGCAATGCCGGTTTGACTATGCGATGGACGAAAAATAATAACGTTAAGTTAAAATCGGATATTATTAATGACTGGAATATTTTCCATGTGTTCATCAAACTAAATAAAATTGATGGTCTGCGGCACATTAATCACATCAAGTGGATTGTTACTGAATCAGTCTTTATTGGAACTGATGTGTAGGTATATATGTTCACACTTCGCAATTTACTTCAATGGGTAGTGTATGGTTTTACCTTTACACGTCATAAACATAAAATCTTTATACTTTTTAATCTAACTGTGTAACTATGTATAACGTCATGAAAAACGATCGAAACTTTTAAATAAACGTATTTGATTCCCACAGTTGAATTTATTTGCCCACACAACATATTAAAATGGAGGCATCATATAAAATGGTGCCCACACAATACCGGTTGGTGTTGCTATGGGCAGACTTATTACTAAATCCTTTATGTTTTTGTCCGATAAGAAAAAATATAAACCATTAAGATTCTCGTTCTTTGCTGCTTTACAGACGAAGTTGTTATTTTTATGGTATAATAGATATATACAACCCCATTTCAGTAAAATTGAAATTACAAATTTAGCGGTTTTTGCAATGCAAAAAGTATAAAGTCATAATTTTGCGTTCACGCACACATCTATCGTATGGCTTTCGGTTTGTTTCCTTTGCCAGCCAAAATCAAAGCATCCTGCTGTTCTAAAATTAAATTAACCACGTCTGTACTGCTAGTCATGTTAAGCATTTCAAAATCGAACTACATATTAGCTGATTAAACGACTGCCTTTCTAGTCCTCCATAAACAAATATTGGGATATTTCGTACATTTTCAAAGAGATTGGTCAAAAAAACAGTCACCTTACTAGAAGTCATCCGTGCGTGCACTCGCAGAGCTAGATAGGTTAAATAGTCGATTTATTTAGATACGAGTGACGAACATATTTCACAGTAAACGCTGACAGCGTTGACCTATTTCAAAGTATTTTTTATCTAGCATGTACCTGAAACGGGCCAAGCGATGTGGAAAACTTGTTTACATTTTATTTTACGAGTCACAAATGGTTACAGTACACCTTTTTTAAAAACAAAATGCAGTTCATACCGCACCAGACTGAAGTCAGAGTTTAAATTTGGAACATAGGTGAAACAGTTCCTTAACCTCTAAACAAGTTGTAAATTTTTTGACGTTGATTACTAAAAAGTACATACCTAAATCGTTAATTTATTATTTAAATACACATTATGTATTATTTTAATTTAATGTAAAATAAAAATATATTTGTTTGTAACTACCGCTAATAGTCATTTCATTTTAAAAACGACAACATTAATTTGTAAACATATTAATGGCTATTCCAATTTTAAATACAACCTGTCGCGAACTGATAACTTACGGAATTACTACACGATAATATCCGACTAGAACTATAGGAAATTAGGGTAAATATTTTAATCGCCTAAAGTAATCGATACGAAACAAGCTCATGGTAAAAAATGTTAACTAGTTCAAAGTGTTTTCACCTTTCTTCAACATATCAATGTTAACTGTAAAATCGGTTTCACAAATACTTAATTCTATACTTAGCCCAACGCTCCCCTTTTTATGTGTAAACACAGGAGCACACTTTGTTATTTCTTAAAGAAAGTAGATTACAACGAAAACGATATGTAGATGAAGTCGATTGCATAAACGGAAATAAAGATACTCAAATAGATTGTTTGTTTTTGTATAGACCATCGAATGTGTTAAACTCCCACACCATTTGATGTTTATGAACTATTTGAGTCATGGCTGCTGTAATTATTTAGCAATTTATATATACCTGCCAATACTTAAACCCCTTAAAAGTTAATGATACATTTCGCCCGTGAGGTCATTCAGACATAATGTTTTGACGTGGCTGATATCAAACTAATAAAAAGATTTCATTTAGTTTATTATTCAATACAATATCTTCGAAAATAACGAAACCCGTAGCCAGGTTACATCATCCTCTTCGCTTGTTTTTGTCTTTCATAATGACAACTGCGGTTCTCAATTCAATTTTCTTTGTCTATGCTTCTTTTTCAATCGCTGTGTGGTATGTCTATCAACACGTTCTCTTTTTAAAATTTAATGTAGTTGCTCTTTACTTATAGCTTTCAGCCAGTATATCACTAAATGGGTTCTACAAGGTATCCATTTAGATAGTGTTAAATGGAAAAAATATCTTTAGAAAGTCAGTTTAGTCGATAACGGTATTGCTGTTGCTTAACTTCAAGGTTATTTATTTGTATTTTACGGGTTCTTCATTAGAATTTATTTGATAAGAAATAATTTTTTCAAGGTACCACATACTTGTATGTACTTCAAATGTTAGGAAATGAGTACGTTAAATTTTACATTGAGTAATTCGTACGATAACAGTAAGTTATTTATAAAGGTATAGTATATGGTTAATTATTACCATACTTTTACATTACCCAATGATTTTTTTTTCATTTTACGATTTACTTTTAATGTTTACGAATCACTCAATATTTATATCATGCAACATCACTATTATGTATATCAGTTTTATAGCAATAAATTCCAAACAGTAAAGTCATACAAATTCAAGTCAAATTGAGAAGTCATAAGATTGTTACTAAGTTCTTTAGACATCATCGATAATAATGAACGGATACAGATGTACCTATAACCTAATTCTTTTTGTTTTGAGATAAAAGTATAAAATCATACACGTAAAAAACAATTACAAGACTATGCAGTCCATTTACAAAAGGAGGTTCCTATTCGGCAAAATTATTGTACGTTTTGCAGATTTAATTGTAATGACAATTTCAAAAAAGGAACACAGAAGGATATCAAAATAGTCAATGAAAGTTTCCTAGTGTCTATTCAAAGGTCAATTAGTCAACATGTATTGTAAAATGTTACTTAACTGAAATTGTTACAACAGGCAGAGACTGGGCTGTTGTCTAGTAATACTATTCAATTTATGCATATATTTATTGAATTCTGCATTCTTGATTCAAATTATTTGACAATCACCAAAGTAATACAATTGTTGTCGAAATTGATTCCTTTTTTAAACTTTGCTACGAAGTTGATTTAAAACAGTTTTTTTCAATGCGAAATCATGATAAGTGATAGTGTTTAGGCGAAAACAAAACAAACATTTGTGCAAATAGTCATTGTTCTAAAACAAATTGAATGGATGCTTGACGTCAAACAATTATTTACAATGCTCATTCGCTAATGAAATAAAAACGCATTTGTTACAATATTTGATGATTATCAGCTTTTATTGTAAATCTGTGTATGTGGTGAAACAAAATTGTATTAATTCCAAACGATTGTTAATATGTATAAACATAAACTAATAAAAAATACAGTTTAATTTCAATATTGTCTATTAGCTTTAGGAGAAAATATTTTCGAAATAACATATTAAATGTTGCTAGTTTATCTATACAAGCACATTTTTAAATTTAGAACAGCAGAAGTAAGTGGCCTTGTTTAAGTAATTAACAATAACCTATAGGTATGGTATGCCAAATAAAAACGTGAAAGTAAAGTGGAAAATATATAATAATTTACTTTGGTAACAAAATATTTTGGTCGTGACCAATAAACATAAAACAGAATTCTACAACGTGATAAAACTAAAATTAATGTTTTTAACTTTTTAAAACAATGTTTCGAACAAATAATTTGAAAAATAGTTTAAAGTGTGAAAATCACGGTGCAAAAGAATAATACACGATTCATTCATGGATTTTTTATAAGTCTCTAACGGAAACTGGTAACTTTGCATTTCAATTCGATTACGTTTGTATAAATCTTATAAACATTATGGTAAAAGATACCACAAAACTCATTTACCTTATCTGTGACACGTGTCATTGATAATAAAAATTATTTAATAGATAATATTTATTGTCATAATTATTAAAAAAACCGAAGTGAAATATTATAATGCATGGTAAGTTTTTTTTATTGATAAAGTTGCTGGCTGTAAGGGATCTAAAATCAATAAAAGGTAATAAAAATCTTATTAGAAATATACAAAGGTTGCGCCACGATCATGTACTTTAATACCATTAAATTACGGGGCAAGGAGACAAATCACAATTCAATGAACACTGTTCCCCACGACAGTTGCTATTCAAATTGGCCGAGCAATCGTTTGGGGTCAGAATTGAATGAATCATAGTTTGATCATGAGAATCTGCTTCATAGTAACAACTGTTTCGATTATATTAATTGAAAATGTAATGCAGACAGCCATTCATGCGAAATACACAGATATTGAGCGCCATTGCGATTTTAATCATTAATTTTATAACATTTCAATCCCGCATTTGTCCAGAAAAGAGTTTTACGTTTGTAAAGATGACTGCAAGGGAAAATATTTATAAAAGAGGATAACATAAAGTATAACCTTTTGCCTTATCAATGATTAAATTATTGCCGATCCATGACATCAACCTCTAAAATTCAGATTCGACGAAAATTTTCCAACGCTGCACTTAAGCGTGTCCACGTTAAGATTAAATTGAGTTGTTTTAGTGTTTTGTTTAAAAGAATTGTTTGTTTTGTACAGTACTAGTTGATCGTTAATGAGTTTCTTTGTAATGACAAAAGTAATTTTGTACAACAGTTGACATAATATGGTGCCTCTTTAGAATTGGCGCTCTTTTTTGTCATGACATGAATCCTTCATGTGTCAAACGACCGTTCTGACATTCTAGATTACTCGACAGAATGACTTTGCATTTTATTATAGGTACTTTACAATTTAATATGTATAATCATTTAAGGCGTTTAGTTTCATTGTTTTTTAGGATACGAAAGTAATTCTAATTATATATGCAATTAGATACAAAATTGATATTAAAATCTAATAAAATGATAAGTTTCATAGTTTGTACCATCATCTTTCATATAGGTTAGTGTCAAAAGAGTATCTGGAAGATTACCTAAAACCTTAGAGTATTAATTGACACAATTCAATGTTCTCAGCTTTTATCAGGTTGGCTTATTTTATATTATTATTTTTTAATGTCAAAAATAGACGTATAATGTTCCGAAAATTGCCATTATCAAAAATGAGCAACATCGTTATTACATTTTTTACTACTATGTTACTGCCACGTATTTATAAACGATTTTACAAAAAAAAATGCTGCATGAGTGAGCTGTGGTGTCAATTTTTGTTGTAATATTTAAAAATGAATAATTGAATGCAAACAAGACTGTAAAATATTTAAGACTGCATTAATATAGAGTTCCCATTGGTCAAAGTATGTAAACAAAGCTGTCTGATATTTTTTATTTATAGCAACATCAGGTAATGCATGTCTGACTTAAACTTCGTTATAAAGAATATCAAGTCTCAGACATATTTTTTGCTTCATATATGAAACAAACCATTCTTAGTCATTAGTTGTTCCAATGCTGGTTTAGTTTCATTCACTCATAAAAAATACCATAAATTATGAACCGACGCCTTTCAAACAGTTTTTTTTTAAATTGATGAATACCTCTTTGGTGATGTGTTCAATTTCTAATGTGAAATTTAACCTTTTATGTCGTCAAGTGCATTGACAGATGAAGCATTTACCCATATTAAAATAAACAGAATTCATCGTATTATCTGTTTGTCACAATGATTGCTTATCATTCTAAGGCTTTGTTTTGCCTCGATGCGCTCCGTTGATATAAACCTATGTGATTTTAGTGATACATTACAAACAAAAACGTCTGGTAACTAACCTACTTATAGGTTCCGTGAAGCACAGATTATACTCATATTCTTGAAAGCATTCGAACCTTTATAATATCTATAGAATTCGATGTTTGAATGTGTTACGGCTGTAACTCCTTTTAACGGAATTAAAGGTCAAATTGTGTTGACAGCGTAATCAGTTCACTAATTTGGGTTTTGAGGCATTTCGATAAGAATACGACGAGCTTATTATATATGTATGTAAATTTAAAATGCGAAATACGAATATTTACATACATAAATTAAATAGTGAGTACTTTAATTCATGAAATAATAAAAAAAAAGAAAAATTAGACTAGTGGTACACATTTGTTAAAGATATAATATGAAATTGTTTCTGAAACTACAAAATTAAAACAAAAGTTAACTTCAACTTCTTGAATACAATTTTACGATTTCTATAACTATTTCATACCAGAAAATAAAGTTCAAAACAATAGAACAGATTTTAAAGATGTTCAGAAAGTAGTCAAATAAATAAAAACCGTTACATTTTTGTTTAATATCACGTTGAATGAGAAACTAAGGCTTTTGGCGTGACCTTCTGGCAAACCGTTGCGAGTTCTCGTGTGAAGCGTGAGAGCAAATTTTAGAAATATTGGCTTTATGATTTCTAGGTTTGAGATTAAGAATTATTTACGTTGTTTTAAATTTATAGTTAATTAGGAACCATTGAGAGTATTTTCAGTGTATGTCCCATATTAATCGTGACTGTTTTTTAGCCTCGTATAAACTTTATATTAGGTATAACTGTTTTCTTATTAGCACATAAAGAAACGGTGGAAAATGTTATATCATGATTTTAAGTTTATTGTTTGTGTATTTTGTTCTAGTAAGTGATTGATGATTGTATTGTTAAATTCAGTAACGACAACTATATGACGGTTTTAAAATAAGTATGTATTTTTTTCATACGTGATAAAATTAAATTTACGTGACAGAAGTTCCATTTGAAATCAATCTCGATAAAGTCGGTTACATTTTATATTTCACGATTAATTACTGTAACATATTACACGTTTAATCATGTCAATCAATGTATAATGCAGACGATATTCTGAAACTTTATTTCATTGTGCAATATGTCAAACTATTCGACTTTACGAACCATAAATCAAGCACAGCAGCCACAAAACAACTGCAAGGAGGTAAGGCAGGTACACAAACCACGACATGATGTCTAATAATACTGGCCGTTTTGGCGATTGGCCCAACATTAGGATAGTTCTCATAGAACTTCCCTTTTTTTAATTTAAAATAACTTCCTTTGATAATAAAAATGATCGAATTCCATCTGTTTGATGGTTGTGTATTTTGAAAAAGGAACAATATAATGTTGCAATGATTTATTAACATCGTCTTTTATTATCTGGTATGTTGAAAGTAGAATTCCTACTTGTTGCTTTCGCTGTTAAAGTACATTTTTAATTTATTGCAATAAGAACTTACGACATCGGGGTTCAACTCTCTCCTGTGTCTGTACAAACGTTTTTGATAGACGATCTCTTCTTGTGAAACATTGTGTTTAAGTAACTACATTAATATTTAACGGTTTTGGATTTTGGGAACAAACTGACCTTGAAATGTGAAGTGACTTTGTCTTACATCCTGGTTATATCTACTTGTTCAGTTTACATTTGTCAAGTTTACTCAGAATATGCCAGGAATGTAAACATAAAAATAACTTAGTATAAATGTGTATATAAAGATTAACTTACCGATTTGAAATAGTTCTAAGTCCTGGTCGTCGGCAGAAAACCAGTAAAGCCAATGAGTTGGCAGCAGTCGACACCAGGAACAGCGCTAGGAGTACAATCTCCTCCACTAGTCGATCTCTCGCGTCCATCCCTGACATCAGATCTTGTCTAGGAGGCAAGAGAGAGTATAGTTCCTCAACAATGTCATCACTAACACAACACTAAAACTTGCAACTGAACACTCTCAGTCAAATGTTTATGTATACTGCAGTTGTTAGTCGCGTAAAGTTTTGAGAACACGCAGGTCGGTTCGGCCGCGTCTTTCTCGCTCGGCTGTCGTGTGACAACTGGCTTGGCTTGAACGGCAACTCGATGAGTCGGTCGAGCGAGCGTGGCGACGTCCCCCCCACTGCCAGCCGGTACTTCACTGGCGACACTACAAATAAATCTACAACACTAATGTCGGTCAACATCCTGGGATTTTGTTCTATCGCTTGTGAAATTTTGCGATGTGCGGTTTGTTTTGAATGTATCTCATATTGTAGTCATCGGTTTTCTTCATTAGATTTTTGTATTTTGATCTAACTTATTGATACAACTATAATACATTTTTATAAACTATTTAATTTGTGTTTAATAAGCTAGAAATACGCACCACTTCTTAATATACACCTTAAAAATCGGGTCGGCTACTTTTACATTTCAAAAGTAAATATACTTACTTACGAAATGCTAAATTTTATAATTTTCATCTAATTATGAATTATTGTTTCGTCATTCAATTTATGTAGTTGGATTACAAACATAAACTACAGCATTTTCAAATTGATAAACATTACACTTTTACGATTGCAACAAAAGAATTATTGTGTTAGAACTTATAGACCGCCAAGGTCTGAACAAGCAAATAAGGAGTGGTGCGAAGGTTAATTAAATTCTGCTGCAAATTAATTAAACTGATTGAAAGAAAATCTACCTGGTTTTACCTGGAACTAAAATACAAACTCAGAAATATACGAAGGGTGTTACGAGATATTCTTGTTAAATGTTTACGCCAATGTTACTACGTACATAACTGGTTTTAAAACAATTTTATAATACCCTAGATTTCCGAATACGTAAGCAGCATTAGCTGGGAATTGAAGAACTTCTCTTTAATTTCTTTATTAGTTTCTTATGTTCATACTTTCCTATGAATGTGGATTTCCTGATATCTTTGTATTGTTTTCTATAAAATCAATTCGTGAGCAATGAGTCCTGATCATATCATGTTGTTCTCAACAAGTGTACTATTTTAATTTTCTAGAATGAGGTGCTGCCTGCATCTTGAATTAAAAATTATAAAGTTGACAATGAGATTGAATCCTCTCCTTTGTATTTATTTTATATTTCTTTTAAGAAATATTTCATTTTCTTTTAAACACAATTTATTTTAGTAAGTTAGCACTCTTGATTACTTTTTTCAGGTATCTTTAAATGGTCTGTGTAAATGTTTTAAAGCGAGATAGAATTAATTAATTAATAAGAAATAATAGTACATTTTAGGTTTTATTTTTGGTAATTGGTACAATTTTATTCAATGTGGTGCACCCGACATTTTAACTCTCACTTATTTGGTGTATCTTCAAAACAACCGAAAATGTAGAATTCTTATGATGAGTCAAATTCAAGCTCACGCATTCTTGTGCACAACATTTACGATGTTGATACAGTTCTACAAATTTTAACTGTTTTGACTGAATGTTAACAATAACAAAATGATTCAACCGCCACACTTTTAAGTTTTTGTAACTGTGTAAGTTAGGAACGAGAGATATTGATAGATAGATAGAAAACACTATATTTGTACACCGTTTTACACAAAGGTCTGGTCGACGATCGCCTTCTACCTCTAATGCGCTTCCCTTCAATTCTCCCTTCAATTATTAGTTTTATGAAGTCGTATTTATCATTTCTGTATGTATGCCCATAATACGCCGCTTTCCTTTTCTTGATTGTTACTATCACCTCTAAATCCTTATTCATAATTTCTAGCACTTTTTCATTTGATACTTTGTCAATCCACTTGATTCTTCCCTTGTTTGAGGGGCCTATGTGCAGCTGTGGACTATTGAAGACTGTTTAACCATCTTATATTATTATGAAACGTGTTTTTTTTCTTTTGCTGAGGCTTTAACTGTCTTTAGACTAACTACGCCCCGCGGCGAAAATTCGACATTAACTGCGGGTAACACCGCGGGATTCAGGTAGTAATAAGATAAACTGGACAGCAACCTTCTCTTACACTACTACTTACACTACTGTAATGTTGCACAGCTTGTTCTGACGATACGAAAAGGAAGAGGAGAGGAATACAGATTACTACAATTCATTTTGATGTAGCTACATTAAATTTTGTAACGCTTTTCGAAAGTTATTAATTTGCCAATTCATGCATTAATTTATTTGCTTTTGCCACATTTATACACTTGTCTTGTTCGTCCCACGTTAACCTACCCCAGTAAATACAACATGTCTAATGACGTCACACGATGACAGTCAACAGTCATTTGTTTACCAACAGGTTCAATCGCTTGTTTGTTCTAATTCTTGTGTCAAATGCTTTCTTTTGATAGGAATGATTATTATTTAATCGATCGAACAGTAATATTGTTGATTACATCTGTCTATACAATGCAATCATTTAGTAACAGTTAGATCACTGTATAAAACAATAAATTTTATGGGATATTAACTGGTTTTTTTTTATTAGCTTGCAAAGTCGGTCGGGTGGTACGTCGTGAGATCGCCGAACGATCTCCGTCCTACATAAGCGCAAGCCTAGCAGAAGCAGGCCCAGGTGACGGCACGGATACTGCGGAGCTTGCGCCCTGGGGTGTAACGGGAACATGGGGTTCACACACACCAGGGGTGGGAGGAGGCCACAAAGCGTAGGTGGCCCGAGGTACGTCGGAGTTACAGGGTTTTCCTTTCTAGGATGCATCTAGTACCCGAGACGGCGTGCAGTTTTAGTCGGTTCGAATCCGACATGCCAGGCCATGCCATGGTGGTATCCGAGGGGATCCAGATTCATGCGTGGTGTGCCACTTAGTACCTGAAACAATAGGTATCCGGTAACTGCTGTTACCGGGACCCCTCCAAGCGCCCGCTCGCTCTACCTTCGGATATATTCTCTACTTTACCGCCATACGCGGACGTCGCTTCCTCGCGGTGGCACTACACTCAGGGCATAGGCAGTGAGCAAACCGCTTAGCAACCCACCTGGTCAGGTTGGTATAGTAGATCGAAACATTATTTCTAGAGAAAGGTCTATGTCCACTAGTATACTATTAAAGTTTTTAAAATATAGCTTGATCTGTGTGACAATGGCAACTAGCGTCATTTTAGAAAACTCGAGGTACCTTCTAGGTGTGAATCTTTATGTTAATCTGGCACATAAATAAAGAAAACATATCTATACTAATATATAAAGCTGAAAAGTTTGTTAGTTTGTATCTTGCTGTAATTTTATGACAATATAGAAAAAAATGTCTGATAATTTGTACATAATTAATAATTTAAAGGTTTTACTTCATCGACGAGTTAAATCTATACTAATATTATAAAGCCGAAGAGTTTGTTTGTTTGATTGTTTATTTGTTTGAAAGCGCTAATCTCAGAAACCGCTGGTCCGATTTGAAAAATTATTTCAGAGTTGGATAGTCCATTTATCGATGAAGGTGAAGAATGTTTAAAAAACGGGGGAAAATTTTCACGCTACGGACAATAGAAAACGCAAACAAGATGGCGTGGGTCAGCTAGTATAGGATAAAATTGTTTGTTCAAAGTTACTTCATTGGTTTCGTAGGCATCTGTCACGTGGTCCAAGCTATATATTTTAGGACTGTAAGCGTTATTGATGTGTCTGTCTAGTATGTACAATCAACAGTTAATGAGAAATATCATTTTCCCAGTAAAGTCCTTCAAGCGACACTTCCTATTGAATGATGCCATATTTACACATATGTAATATGTATGTTTGCAAAAATACTCGAAACCAATGAACTTTAAAGTACCGTCATTGTTTTGATGTCATTTCCTTATTTATTTGTGAGATGTTTGTTTTAAAAATAATTTTGTTGTATTAACCTATGACGTATGAAGTTATTCATCGCTTCGGAATGGCTTGGGTAATACTAAAGACCATCTTCCTATATCATAAACTTTCTTGATGATCTGGACATGAATCTGAGGTCGCAGCTTTGATTGCCACTTAGGATTTTTTTTTAAACACTCCTCCGCCCTCGGAATAATTCCTGTGTCGCGGAGGACTTTACAAATATACATGAAACGGACACAAAGAATACCCTGACATGGAACAACAATTTGTGGATCACACAAAGTGTTATTAAACCCACAACACTTGGCGAAGTAGGGAAAGGCGTGGCGACCGCTTAACCACTAGGCCAAACGTGCATTTCTGTGATAAAAACTATGGTTTGAAGTCCACCTGGGTAATTTTATCAGCATACAATATGTATAAGTAGGTAAGCACGTTTAACAACAGTCTGGTAACAGAGTCAGACTCTACCTAGTTTGAGAACAGACGGTAGGTGCATGAGTGTGTTCGTGTGTGTGTGTTTGGGTAAATATGACAAGCGATTATTATTATTATTTCTTTTTTTAATAATTGAAGGTATCTTATGTTATATATTTTCTCTGTTTAAACTTACCTGCCATGCTCGTTCTTTCATTAATAAGCAGTTGATGATACCGCAATATTTTCTCAGCTCTCAAAATTGTGCTTTCCATAAAAATATAATTTTGAGTATGTAATTTTGTTATGTAAATATGATATATATTTGATTATGATTTGTTTGTATTAAAATTGTTAAGTAATATTTTTTATTTAATAAATTCTTTGAAAAAAGATCGCACGATAAAATTAATTACCTTACAACTATTTAGTTCTGTGTTTGCCTTTGTGTTACTATTTTTTTAATTTTAATTATTCTTTTATCAACAAGGCTATTTTTTATGCTAGTAAAAAGGGACATTCAAATATATTTTTTATATTTGGCCCTGCTAAAATGACTCTACTTTGCATGGTGGAAAGCATAAGCTTAATCCAAGAGAAGTGGTCACAATGCTCATTGCAAATGGTGACAATGCAACATGGTGACCCACACCATAGCGGCCTGGTGATGCTTTTGCATCATTGGGCCTCCGGTCTCGCAGTCATCAACGAAATACGACAGCACGAACGCTGTCATTTTAAATAAAAAATAAATAAATAAATATTTCGGACATCTAACACACAACGCCATCTAGTCCCAAGCTAAGCAGAGCTTGTATTATGGGTACTAGACAACTGATATAAATACTTATATACTTTTTTTTTTGTAAATACATACATATTATACATAGAAAACACCCAAACTTCGAAACAAATATTTGCAGATCATACAAACATTTGGTCCGACCCGGGAATCGAACCCGAGACCTCATGCTTAGCAGTCGCATACGCTACCACTACGCCACCGAGGCAGTGATACGAAAACGTTAATGTTACGAATGAAAAAGACTCAAATGGTACATGAAATCGATTTTTGCGTCCAACTAGAATCTACAACATCGAATATCGAAGGATCTTAAACAAGTGGAATTTCTACAGCTCGTAATCCTCAGTGAGGTCAATAAAATGCCATTTTCTTCTGAAATAATCTCGAATTATTTAGACTTTGTAACTGTAAGACAATTTTTTCCCTAATTATTAACAATATATATTTATAATAATAATAAATATTCAGGACATTAACACACAACGCCATCTAGTCCCTAACTAAGCAGAGCTTGTGTTATAGGGACTAGACAATTGATACAAATACTTATATACTTTATTTTTGTAAATACATACATATTATACATAGAAAATATATTACAGATCATACAAAATTTATATTCTATAACTCGAATGTCGTTGTGATGAATAACTTCGTAAGTCGTTGTTCGATCTTGAAAAAATAATTGTTAAAAAAATCTGCAAATTGTTTAAATCAAAAGAAGATATGGATGTTTTAGTGTACAGGTTACTTCACTAATTTATTTTAATATGTAAAAATATATACTATATAACTCAAGTAGAATTATTTTTCAAATTACTCGAATCGATAAAAATATTAAGATTGCGACTTTGTAAGTCGAAATTTTAGCAGTTAAATCATATATATATCTCGAAATTCTTGTGAAACTTTTTTGCATTTCCCTTGACATTCAAGTTATAGAAATACCACTTATTTCAAACGCGCTGCTATAGAATGCACTTCTCGGTTCTGTTATTGTTTCACTAAACTAGAATTTAACTTAAATTATCTCATATTCTCTTATTTTAGTGATGCGCATATGTATTTAGATAACATATTTTTTTAGTGTGACACATCTAATTTTAATCAATCTTTGGTTCTCTAAACTATGTTTGACGGAACAAAACTCATTTTAGTGTCTTTCTTTTGTTTTAATAAAGAGACTTTTCAAACTACAAAATGAACACCGAAACCCAATTTGTAAAAGCTAAGTAAATGATTTGTGAAAAGTGACAGTTATATTATTTACATATTTTCATAAAACGAAGCATTATTTGGCGAATATCTTTGGTGAAACTAAGAAATAATTTCTTATTAGTTTGCCAAATCTTGAAATATATTATTTAAATTGAAAATAAGAAAACTGTTCAATTCATAATGCTATTAAACTGAAATAGACGGCTTGTCATATTTTTGTTATTTTTAACGAAAATAATAGCTTTACTTACCCACGAAATTGATTATGCAAATTGATATTCTTACATTTAAGCGACTGAATAATACATATTTTTTATTATTTCTTCGCTCAATAGATGGAAGACATTTACATATAGCCCGCGCGAATTGTATGTTTCAATTGTTTTTATGGTATTGTCCACTTACGTAGAACATTTTTCATATTGTCTAGACGTTTTGAATAATGCCCATTTATCCTTTGAGCAATAATAAATAAGGTATACCGCATCAAACAACAGCCTTTAATAGTCGACTTTTGGATATAAGAGTCTAGAAACTAGTTTTGGCATAGGTACTTTACCAAAACTAAGGTCGAAGTTCGGTCACTGCGGTCACATCTGGGGGAAATGTCACCGCTGCAAGCGACTGGAGACAGGTGACACCCCGGTGCGCATGTCTAAGGCGAGTCGGTGTTCCGCCTTTTACTGTATAGAATGGTTTGAGGCGTGACAGCGTCCTGCCTCGGGGGTGACTCTGGTTACCCCGGGATGTACCTCAGCTGTGTGGTAAGGCAGGAGGGACTACAGAAGCCGCCTATGCGTTCCTGGAGCTCCTCTCCACTGCCAAGGTAGGCCGTCGCGGGATTTAGTGGGTAGACCAGTCCTCCGGGAATCCCACACACGCCCTTTGTCTCCCCACGGAAAGTAACCACGCGCGAAAAATAATAAGGTACTATACCGCACTGGCCAGGCTGATTGTTACGATATTGTTAACTTTTCTTCCTCTTTATAGTGCTATTGTCCTGCGTACTTTGCTCCCTTGATGATCTGTCAAAACACGTCTATTATTTAAAAGAAATCACAGAAAACATGAAATTTGAAAAGAAGACGTAATGTGTCATGATAACTTTGATAATTGGTAGCATTTGTGCCGCAGCCCTTAACAGCTGACTATTTTTATATGCTTCTATTCATATTTTTGCTATCATCTACTTAAATATAATATGTTATCGTATTAACTAGAGATAAAGTAACAAAAAAATTACAAAATCTATAAAAAAAACATTGATTAACAATACAATATCCAATATCCAAGAACTTGTAATAATTATTAATAGATTGTGATAATTAAGATTATCAATAAGAGGTAGCGTTTCTTGGAAATCGGTTTTTGATAATATGAATTATTAAAGCGGTGTCTGTATCATTAATGTTATAACTTACATTATTTTGAGGTAGATATCTGCATACATAAATTTACATAGAAACATTGTTAGGTATATAAATATAAAAGATGTTAATTTATTTTCCACAGGCTATTAAATCGGTGTAGCAAAAATACCTAAAAATATCTAAAAATACAATTTAAATATACATGTTTAACAGCGGACTGTCCAAGACCGAAACAGTTGGCCCTCTTCTGGAAGCCCTTCGTTCAGCAATAGACCGCTATAGGCTGGTGAGTGATAAATGCTACAGCGATCTTTTCACGCCAAAAGCAATTCTACTCCGATTACCTGTCGCAGATGTCAAAGTTTTCGAGGTTTATTGTCGTATAAAAATAAATTATTAATAGTTTTACATTGAATAAAGAAAGCGTAGGAAAGAGACGTACTACGTTTCGTTCTATAACGTTTCCACAGTCACTTATGACAATATTCTTCTCAAAAACTAATTGTATGCCGTTGTGCACATTGCCAATAAAACTGATCCAATTTCATTCAGTCATTTGAGATGTCCTAATGAAATTAGAATATAAATCAAAATAAATTCCACAATGAATATAATTTTGAATGAAACAGCTACACAACTAAGGCATTTTGCCAACTTAAACGCGAGTAAATCTGTCCACGTGCTCGCATAAATGGAAGATCAGAAACGGCTATTCAACTTGTAATACGTAGGTTTCCGTTGTGACAATTCCGACACTAGAAACAACCTGCACAGGCCAAACTTTACTCAGCCAAAAATCCTGGTAAGGAGAGGTATTAAAATGGTCAATGTCGACTTGAGCTGCAGTTTTATTCTGAACGATAAATCTGATTGTATCTAGTGAAAAATATGAAATTTATTTTGTATTTTTTTACTGATACAAGCTGCACGTATGATGTTGTGGTTCAAGCAATTCCCTTGCTGTTTCCTACTGAGCTGAATATTCTGGTGGTGGTATAGTTTTTCTGAGTCTAGGGTGTTCTTTGTGTTATAAAATTTCCCGTGGCACAGGACAATGTGGGAGCCTATGAAAAAACTATGCAAATTCTATATCAACAGTTATCTAATCATGACATGTCACGTCTTGTAAATGTCATAACACTATAATAAAGCAATATGTGTAATATCATACCTATCACTTTTGAGTTATCTGTAAAAAAAAATTTGTAATAAGAAACGAAAGTCTGCAAACAGCAAGTCGACGTTATTAATTGATTTGATCCATGTTAAGCATATTCTGACGTTTACGACAAAATATGCTTAACATAATTAACATATACTTTTAAGTTCATTCGTTTTATTGGGTAACTAATGTTATTGATTCGATGCAGTCCCTCATGAGCCACTCTGCATATATATTTATATGCATATTTATGTTTGTTAGTTTAAGTCAATTGTATCTGTTCCTGTGCTGATTACTGTACATACTACTACCACTACTCGATGTAAATCTCTACAGCCTCCAAAAGTTGACTATTAAAGAATTTCCTGGGTATTAAGTCCGTCGATTCGATGTACGTAATAATTAAAAAATCTATAATTAGACAAAATTTCTAAATACCTTTATAAAATTGAATCCTTTATCTAGTGTTCTGTTTTATAGGCTAATGTTAAGATTGTTGTTCACATTGTGTGGCTCAATATTTACAGTACGTTGCTTGAATTTAAGTTAATTTACAATGACCACAAATATCAAATGAATCGTGTGCCATGTCATCAATGCCACGTCATTTGACTTTTCTCTATTGTTGCAAGCCTCATAACTGTTAATTTTTATATTTTTCGTTCTTTTTGTTGGATTATTTAAATTTAAGTTTTAATGTTCTATGTTATTAATCCCAACTGCCATTGATCACGACATCACGCGTGAACAGCTGAACCAATTTCAACATTTGTTTTAGAGTTAGATGGCCCATTAATCGAGGAATCTATATTTCCAGATAGAAATATTATGTTAGTTCGGCTGTTCTTTTTTGTACAGAGCAGTCAAAACATGAAAATCACTACCACCACACGTGTCTCCTTCTCATAACTCCGCCACAGTGTGATAGCACTCTTGAATTCTAATCATACTTTCCACCAGGCAGAGAAGAGTACATATTGTAAATAGTAATCCTCACAGTGAAATCTGCTCAGTCGTACACAGTCCTGACCGTGCTCAAGGCCGATGTAAAGCTAGGATAAACACTCTTACCCATATTATATCATCATCTCTATATATTACAAACAACGGACTACCATGATAATCCTTTTTTGATAACTCACTTTTTCTAAATTCAAACATGTTTCATTGAATTAAAATTTGAAAATTGTTCACATTTCATTGGTTTTAATTTTGTTTTTTCAGTAACTTTATTACATCGGCTTTCGACAAATGTAAGTCAAGTCAAAATCGGTCTAGCAATTTCAGAGATTAGCCTGATTAAATAAAAAGATCTTGATACTTTTGTATGCATGTAGTGAAAAGCTGTTAATTTAATATTTGAAATAAAAACTTCAAATTTAATATTTGTATAGATAATTGAACAAAATACGCCTCGGTCACCTCTCGTCGACAAAATACTTGAAAATATGTAGGTAATATTTATACAATACGATGTTGTTTTCGAAACTTTAGAATTTCATTGTCATCTAATATTGCACACGTACCTATTGTTTTAAGATTTCGCTGGTGCCTCACTATTTAATCTTCTCCATGATAAAAATGTCTTTCTGATTCTATTACCAACACAGTCTTGGTACAATACATGCCAGAAACAAAATTTAGCTTTAAAAGGTATAACAGCTAATTAAGAATAGGTATATTTCTTTAAAATAATCTGAGATAAATATTTTTATATTAATCATGGGTTGACTGAAGTCATAATCTTGAAGTCTCATACACCCTAGACCCAATTACTTAATACCCATGCATTAATCAGATAACAGGACAGGTAGGATTATCTTCTACGCGAATTTCACAGCATTTACGAGATGTTTCTATATAATGTGTGTGTTTAAATAATGTACAGCTTGAAGATAATAATATCTTCTTTTAGGTTTCTCTTTAAGACTATGATTCTTGTAAGTTAAGTTGGATAATAATGAGAAAATAATTTTCAATCACTTATTTTGTCAAGGTTATATATTATGACCTAGCCATAGTGATTACAGCCTGATGAAAAGCATGAGGAAAATCCAAGAATAGTGGTCACCATATACCATTGCGAATGTAGACAATACAACAATGCAGCAGGTGAGCCATCGCTGCCTAGTGATGCTTCTGCATCATAAGGTCCGGTCCGGTCCGGTCTTGCACTCACCAACGAAACACGATGAATACTGTCATTTTAGGTTGGTCTAACTGGCTAACTTTACTTATACACGCGCAATAGAAAAAATATATTATAGATAATATAAGAGATTGGGGGTTTTGGCCTCCAATATCATCACTCACTCGGTGAAACACAGCGCAAGCGCTATTTCACACCGGTTTTTTTTGTGAGGCCGTGGTATCTATCACTCCAGTCGAGCTGGCCCATACATATCGAGGCGTGGCTCTCATATGGTAAGCCACCTACATAGCGTGTTGTACAAGGCTCTTGATATTACAAATTACGCCTTATTTTGGAATATTTTTATAATTTCATCGTGAAAAAAGTTTGTCCTACATAACTAATTTGAAAAACAAGAACTTAAACGATTTTAATTAAAATTAAAACTCGTAAACCTAGAATTTAATCATCAGTTACTTGAAATATGCTGAAACACCTATAGAAAACAATTAAGAACTCTATACTTAGCCTTAAATATAAATAAGTATTTATGAAAACATTTTACTAACACGCGAATACCTTTGACATTTGCGTGTAAGAAATTAAGGGAAGACATTAATATTTCAACACAATTAAGCGGGCCGTGAAAAACATCTCACCAGGCGGCCATAACGTGGGTCACCATGCTGCTTTGTCCACATTCACATTGAGAATAGTGACCGCCACTCTTGGATTCTGGTCATACTTTCCGTCAGACAGAGCAGTCATTTTGGCATCAAAACAATAAAGAGTTCTCCAATACCTTAATAAAGCACTAACGCTTAAAAGGAAAATAGAAGAACTTTAAGATACGAGTATCAACTATTACCCTTCAGCGAGAGCAGAAAACATAGTTTGGGGCAAGTTTCACCAGTTCCTGATAAAGTCTCAAATAGTTATTCACCATGTTACCGATAAAAGTTGATCGTAAATACATATATGTATATTTGTTAAAAAAAAAGACAACTCCCACATTAGGAATAAACATCCTGTGTCGTGGGGGACTTTACAAACATACATGAAACGGACACAAAGAACATCCAGACTCGGGACAACAACTCGTGGATCACACAAAGTGTTGTAGGTACCGCGTGGGATTTGAACCCACGACACTTGGCGCAGTAGCAAGCGGCATGGCGACCGCTGACACCACTCGGCCAACCGTGCAGTCAATGTATATCTGACATATATGTCTTTATCCGAGACTTGGGAAACCATGTGTAAGTGTACCGGGCGCTTAAAATGATACCCTTAGAGCCTGTTTCACCATTAACTAATAAAGTTCCTACTAGACTATAATGAATTTATCTTTAAAATAACTACAGATGTCGGTTTTGAAATATATGAACAACTTTTATCTGCTAAAGCTATGCTAATATTATGGTGCTGAAGCTGTATTTTTTGGATGGACGCAATAATTTCAAAAAGTAATACATACAGTCGTACAACTTAAAAAAAGCTTTGATTTTTAGATGGCTCAGTTATTGAGTAAGGCCTATGTTCGAAAAGAGCGGAATATCAATAAAACTTTTGCAAAAACGGGGGGAATTTATTCCTTGAGATTTTACTGCGTGCGTTGCATAAGCGGTTAAAGTTTTACAAAGATTGTATGTATGAAAGAATTGTTCCACTTTTAAAGTTCTAAAAAAACCACGACAGACAGATTTGTCTTTTAAGGTTGGCTCACTCTGCCCTTTTTATAGTAAACAAATTTGATCACGCTGATATAAGATTAGTTAGCAGCTGCTTGGTTTGGAACTAGATGGCTTTGTGTGTAAGATGTCCGAAAATATTTATTTATGTCGCTGCGGGCAGTATGAGATACAGGTGAGGATGTGTGGGTCAGCTTATAGTATTATATTATTATTTGACTGCCTCGGTGGCGTAGTGGTAGCATATGCGACTGCTAAGCTTGAGGTCTCGGGTTCGATTCCCGGGTCGGACCAAATGTTTGTATGATCTGCAAATATTTGTTTCGGAGTTTGGGTGTTTTCTATGTATAATATGTATGTATTTACAAAAAAAAAAAAAGTATATAAGTATTTATATCAGTTGTCTTAGTACCCATAACACAAGCTCTGCTTAGCTTGGGACTAGATGGCGCTGTGTGTTAGATGTCCGGAATATTTATTATTTATTTATTATTATTATTATATGACAGACAACTATCTGAAACTTCATCAAGGATTAATGAAACTGACCCTAAACCTCATTTAATGTCCAAGAATTACCAGGGAATGACTATTTCCGTTTTTTATAAACCCACACGCATGTCTAATGTTGCACTCAACAAATAATTTCTCATTTTCACAATTTTTCATCTCAACATTCTTCGGCGATCTACGTTCTCCTGTTATGACTCATTTTCAAACTCCTTCGTTTTGTTCAATATAAATGGCCATGTCTATTACGTCACATATCAAACCGGTCCAGTTCTCAAGCGATGTTGTTGCCCAAAAACATAATTTTACCTCTATTTATTTAAACTTATGACGTATATAAAGCTACCCACATATGAATGACGTAACGGTAACGGAATATAGCCGATGAGAACTAATTAACAATGATATATTCTGCGTACTATATCTCAACATGTAATAAAATGAATTAGTGATTCTTTTTTTGCTATCACGGTGTAATTTAGGTTACTGGAACCCATTTGTTCGCACACATCTGGAAGCTTAAAATGTGGCAACTTGAACTGTAGATGTCAATTCGTAGAAGTAGGCATATAGTATAAACCGTCAGTTAGTTTATCCATAGAAGAAAAAATACCCGAACCTATGTAATTTAGAAAATTCACTCTTAACAAATTCAAACAAACTTTTGACTGCCTCTGTGGCGCAGTGGTAGCGTATGCGACTGCTGTGCTTGAGGTCTCGGGTTCGATTCCCGGGTCGGATCAAATGTTTGTATGATATGATGCAAATATTTGTTTCGGAGTTTGGGTGTTTTCTATGCATAATATGTATGTATTTACAAAAAAAAAAGTAAATATGTATTTATATCAGTTGTCTAGTACCCATAACTTAAGCTCAGCTTAGCTTGGGACTAGACGGCGTTGTGTGTAAGATGTTCGAAATATTAAAAAAAAAAAAAACTTTTAATGTTCACCGTAGAAAAAAAATGAAAATACGAAATGGTTGGCTTAAAACACTAAATTCAACCATTTCATTACTTTTTATTGCCAACTGTGGAACCAGATGTCCTCAACAGTTCTCGATTGTTCTCGTAAAGATGAGATCCATCTGGTTATGGCGCAACAATATTTTTCAATAAGTTTTTATAGTCAATGATTATGTTTTGTATGCTGTGTTTATCTGTTTCTGATAAGAAAACATTCCATACTTGAAGAGTAGTGTATGTAAGGCCAATAATATCTATAGATTAAATTTATATGTTCAATGAACCTTATAAGGCCAAATTTAGTACAAGTCATATACTTATCTATTTCTACTCGTATTTCCGTATCTTGCCAAAGTTTACAATAGATGCTAAGACTTTCAGCACGAATTAGACGATAATTCAGCGATAAAATAAGGTTTATCAAATTATATTATTGTAGTTTGTCGCGTGTCAACACTGGGCTCAAGTAAAAAATATAAAAAAGCAATTGAGCCCAGCGGTGTTGCCAGAATTGGTCAGCAATGTGTTTATGTTTCCCAATGGCCTATTGTGTCAAGCTCTTAACGAAAACGGCGTCAACATTCCAACGCACTAATCGCTAAATCCTGTTGTACAAATTTATCACTACTTTATTTATATTTCATAATAAACATGAATGAATAAGCATTATGACTGTATCGTGTCCTTATCATCATAACAATTCAATCTAAAGATTACAAATGTTCTATAGCATAGTGATTTATACAGTATCTATTAGCTAAGTATGGATATCAATTTAGTAACACTAAAATTAAGATTGTAATTGGTGTATTTTGGTGAAACTTAACCTGAACCACCTTGCACAAGTTTTTTTTTTTCTTTTAAAAAGAATACTTCTGCATGAAGAATGTAAATCCTATGTCGCGGGGGACTTAACAAACATATATGTCACGGACACAAAGTACACCCAGACTCAGAACAACAATTGAAAGTGTTGTCCCATGTGGGATTTGAACCAACAACACTTGGCGCAGTAGAGAATGGCGTGGCGACCGCTTAAACCACTAGGACATCGGTTCAGGAGTATTGGCATCATGTAAACGTCAGTCAAAAACATCATAAAGTGAAATAAAAGACTACGTGCAAGAGGTTGAAGAGTTATAAGGCAGAATGAACTAAAATTGCAATAGGTAAGTGGGAACGAATGCGACTTTTGCGCTTGAGATCTCAGAATCGATTCCCGGGTCGGACCAAATGTTTGTATAATCTGCAAATATTTGTTTCTTAGCTTGAGTGTTTTCTTTGTATAATATGTATTAATATCAGTTGTATAGTACCCGTAACACAAGCTCTGCTTAGCTTGGGACTAGGCATTATGTGAAAGATGTCCGAAATATTTATTTATTGCATAGACAAAATTTAACGTGACGTTGGCTGGTATCATGGTTAAGATATGATTACGAGGGCCACAAGTGAGAACGGTAAATCCTCTAATCCAAGTATTACTTTTTACTATAAAACATTCAAATCTAAATTTCGTTGTTATTCTTTATAAAAATAAATAATATCTTTAACAAATTATTTCTGACTAGCTGACCTCGTTTGCGTATTCTATTGTCGGTAGCGTGGAAATTTTCCCCCGTTTTTGAAACATTTTTCATTTTTGCTCCGCTCCTATTAGTATTAGCGTGATGATATATAGCCTATAAACTTTCTCGATAAATTGACTATCCAACACTGAAATAATTTTTCAAATCGGACCAGCGGTTCCTGAGATTAGCGCGTTCAAACAAACAAACTTTTCAGCTTTATAATATTAGTATAGATACGTAGTATTGACATTTTTTATATAATTTTTTATTATTTAGATATACATACCTCACAGTTATACACAAATTACAATATCTCCTCACTTGCACTTTTTGGGAGATTCTTTTATTATTAGACAGGTTAAGTTTCCACTGGAAAAAACAACTGCTCCAGTTCCAGAATTTTCTAAAAGAGATTCGAAGTTTTAAACAACACAAAGCAAAGAGAAATTCATCTTGAAATGTCAAGGAGTATTTATCAGTTATAGACATGGAGGTTGGAAACTAGAATAAAAAAACGTATTTATCAGGATATCTTGATAAATTTACTTTACATGCCTACGTTTCTGATCAAAAAGATTTTACGATAAGTTAAACAAGAAAGTTTGAGACAATTGACATAGATCTTAGTCAGAGTCAATGTACTGCCCGTTTCAGAGAATTTCCCATTTTCATCATGAATTCTAAATAGATTAGTTATGAACTACTAAGTTCGTATCATTCTCTTTTACTTTTATAAATAAAAAACATAACAATATACAAACACAATGCAACAAGGCAAAAAAGGAACTTAAAAAAAAACAATAACTTTTTTTCTGTTCTGTTGGATTTTATTAGGTTTAAATATAATCGAACTTCAAATTTAGTTTCTTTTTTATAATCATACTAGCTTAGCCACGGCTTTCATCCAAATCCGTTTAGTAGTTTTTGCGGGAAAGAGTAATAATCATCATATCAGCCGCAACAAGTCCACTGCTGAACGTAGGCATCCCCTATTGACTTCCACATTGACCGGTCGGTAGCAGCCTGCACCCAACGAGTCCCTGCCATCTTAACCAGGTCCATAAACATCCAAAAAATGCTCACAAACTGGTGCATTATAATATTAGAGTTTTATGACGTAGGAAATATAGAAAATATTTCCTGGATTCCTTTGATTACGTTTCATGGAATTGAGATACATACCTTAATCGAGCTATCAAACTAACTCCGGCTCAAATTCCCAACAACTACATCGAAAGATCGATGACTCATGCGAAGTTAGATTGAAAACACATGAATATTAATATAAATAAAAAAAATACTATTGAATTTCATTTGTAAAAATGTCGTCTAATAAATTCTAATTCTTCCTTCTATTCTTTTTTATCCGTCTTAAAATCTTATATGTATGTATATGTATCTTTATGTAAATATATCTGTATTTATGTCGTATTAATTGTATATATGTATATATGTTTATGTACGTTTAAGTCTATGTATGGCATATATATATTTCTCACTTATTATGTAACCCTGTGCACCTCCCTACAAGATTTCTACACCACCCTAAGGTTGACTGGAAGAGAATGCCATGGGCATTAAGTCCGCCGATGTACAAAGTGCATAAAGTGTAAATAAATAAATAAATAAATAAATAAAATCTTCTCGGATACAATTTCCTGGTGGCACGCCTTCTCCTAAAATCGCACACCATCTCGAGCACTAGGAGCCGGGGAACCAGGTACACCCTATAAAGGAAAACCCTGGAACCCCGACGTACCTCGGGCCATCTACGATTTGTAAATGGCCCCCTCCTGTGTGGAAATCCAGTGTTTCCGTTCCTTTTCCCAAACGACGCGCGAGTGTTATGAAGCCAGCGCCAGCCACCCGAGCCTACTTCTGCTAGAGTGACAGATGGCCTCTTGTCGGACGGAGATCATTCTAATTCTTCCTCCTAGATTTTTTCCCAAACTAGATTGGATCGGCTGTAAGTATACTACGATATGGTTTAACTTCAATTTTTTACGTAGATCGACTACCACCAGATCTCTATTACCCAAGAACTGGGTACTAAAATTTATATTTTTAAAATATTTTTTGTGCATCTAACACATAACGCCATCCAGTCCCAAATAAAGCAGAGCTTGTACTATGGGTAATAGAACAACTGATATAAGTATAAATAAGAATATACTTTTTGTAAATACATACATATAATAAATAGAAAACATCCAAACTGCGAAACAAATATTTGCGGATTATAACAAACATTTTATCCGACCCAAGATCGAACCCGAGACCTCAAGCACAGCAGTCGCTTACGCTACCATCACTGCGCCACCGAGGCAGTCAAAGATCAGTTCTATAAAAGTCTGTAGGGCTTTTTAGGGCTATTATTATTACTACTACTAAATACCCGTAACCATTGCCACATGAAGTTCATGATGCAGCGTGTAGTAGAGAAACAAATATATTGCGTATGAGCTTTTTTTTTAAGTCACTCGTACTCATGTATCGTAATTTGTAATTAGATACGATACGATTTTGACCTCTTTGTCCCGCTTTTTTCACAAAAAAAATCTCTAAATTCCGATTTGACTAAGACTAGTGGAATTCACTCGTGACACAGGTTCAACTAGGTACCAGTTACCACTGTGCTCCGGGTAATTTCAATAAATTCTAATGCATTCTAATCAGTACTATGTAATATTCAGAAGATGATTCACGCTATTTTTTACTGATAACATGGTATTTCCAAGTTATTTCACATATGGTTAAAATATGTCATGTTTTTTTATTATTTAGTGAAATCCTTGTCAGTGAATAAGAACCGATGAGGCATGGGCTGCTATCACATGCCTGTATTCTACGTAATGTACACCTTCGTGGAGTTAACCCAGAATAATTAATTACTTATTTACAAAAACTTGACTATGAAGAGACTGAAAAACCTAATTAATCCAAAAAAAAACATTGTATTATAAATGGCTATAAACACGCGTACATAAACATGCAAACACACATGCCCCCTCCCACATATAAACACACACGTACACACACACACATTACGCACAAACACACACACACACACACACACACACACACACACAAACACACACACATACGATTTTTTATTGATGCTATAAGTAATGCAAAGGGAGTTGGCGCTGATAGTTACAATACAGGCGCCGCATATTTCAACTACAGAAATTTATTCTGTAAAGTTGAAAAAAATAAATAAAAATAACCATTCAAAGATGGAAGTTTTTATGAAATGAATAAATAAAAAAATACTTCGAAATCCAAATACTGTTTTTTTTATTTGTAGATATACAACTGTTTTAAGCTGTTGCAGTTGAAAGAACTCTGATAACTGTTATCTTATCTTTCAGACTGGTTAATTCTTTTGGCGGTTCAGTAACTATCGCCTAACAGGACCACTGTTCTGCCTTTTCGTGGTGAGGCAGCCAGAGGTCGAAGGTTCGAGTCAATCTCAGGAGATTTTAAAGATTTTATGTTGAACACGATAATTTATTTTGTGTCTGGTTATAATTTATCCATAATAAGTAGATATGTCCAACAGTACTGTTGTAGGCTGATTATTATGATAGTGATCACGATGTTTATTAGAATTCCGGGTACCATCGAATAAACTATGGACAATTTTAATTAAACACGATAGTGTCCGTAATTTAAAACTAATTTGATAATAATATTTTTGCAAATCGGGAAGAAATTTGAAACCTTACTAGCTGCCACGTTTTGTTGTGCCCCATTGCAATAATGGGAAAAAAAAGACATAAAAACAATCTTACCGTGAGAGAGCCACGCTTCGGCATGAATGGGCCGGCTCGATCGGAGTGATACCATGGCCTCACAGAAAACCGGTGTGAAATAGCGATTGCGCTGTGTTTTACCGAGTGAGTGAGGATACCGGAGGCCTATACCCCATCCCGTCAACGTACTTGTGACGCCTCTGGTGTTGCGTGTACTCTTCAGCTTTATAATATTAGTATAGATATGTATGTATATGTGAATCAAGTGAGTTAATATACATTATACACTGTGTAGTAGACGAAATGAGCAAAAAATGTTTTAATAAAAAACGTACACACTAAAGTGACGGCTTCTGTGTACCAATTGTTTTATCGCTTGCGATAATATTGCAATTCACTGGTAGGTAATAAAAAACTAACGGATGTTAGACGGAGACAATATAGAAATATAGACAAGTACAATATGTAGCGGTTCTCAGTACCAATTTACTTTTAAATCAAATACATAACGGTATTAGTTTCAAAAAAGAAATTGGTAATCTATAGTAATTTTGGTTCGTTCCTTTTAGGGTTCCGTGCCTCAAAATGACAAAATGGAACCCTTAGAGGATCACTTTGTGGTTTCGTCTGTCTGTCTCTCAAGATTCTTTTTCTCAGGAATGCGTAAAGATATCAAGCTGAAATTTATATAAAAAACTCAGGTCAACTGTTCCTTAGAGCTGTGAAAAAATCAAACTTCTAAGCCAACGGAATCACAAGATACAGCCGTTTATGCTGCAAATTTTCGACATTCGCAAGGGAATCAATACCTACAGGGTACTTACCGAGTCTAGTCGTTACTTCCCGTGAACTCAGATCTTGAAATTTGGTACGAAGCAGAGTCTTATAGCACAGATAAAGGAAAAATTGCGAAAAGCATAAGTTTTTAGTTACATCATATAATAAGCCGTTTATGCTGCAAATTTTCGACACTCGCAAGGAAAGAAATTTGGTATAAAGCAAGGTCTTATAGCACAGATAAAAGGAAAACTGCCAGAAGCATAAATTTTTGTCACATCATATAATATACGTACAGGTTTGTAGTGAACCCTCGGTGCGCGAGTAGGATTCGCACTTTGCCGGACTTTTTTTAACGTAATGTGATTTCGATTTTAAACTTTTCCTTACTTGGCTAACCTATGTGGAATACAACAATGATTAAATTGTGTCCACTGTCGATTAAATACACAAATTTCTAATAGAGACAGAGATTAGCTATTTTTTTGGTCGTTATATTGATTTATTTTTCTAACACTATCGACTTAATTTATCATTTATATTTGGAACCGTTCTTTAAAAAGTCACGTTTTAAAAAGTACCATTAAGTAAAAGTCAGTCGTTAGTAAAGTAAGTAAGAAAAGTCGTTTTGAATCGAAAACACCAAAAAATAATTAATTGTAGTCAACATTTAACCACTTCAGAAGATATATCTATCACATTTAACTATTTCTAATATATATTAATCTAATTTATTTTTTAGGGAATATGTGGCAAACGTGCAGACGCATCGCCTGATGGTAAGCGATTATTACAAGTACGTTGCCGGCCTTTGAGGGATAAGAACAGGGTTATGTGGAGAGGTTGGGGGGGGATTGGGCCTTTTTTTTTTTTTTTTTTTTTTACGTGTGGAAACCCCCTCGGGCCGTCACCCCGCCGGGGTTTGCGGCGGGGCGGTGTGTCGGAATCGAACCGACTAAAACCACACGGTGTGCCAACTCTGCGCCTGAGAAGGGAGGGGTCCGGGAATCGCTGATATTAAAACGACCGGACCCCTCCCAGCGCCTGCCCGCACTGAAGCGGGCACCCTCTGCTGGTAATGATAATCTCAATTTAGGCGACGCACGGCACACGCGTACGTCGCCCCCTCGCGGTTGGCCTGTAATGCGGATGGAGGGGAAAACCCATCCCGTCCATCCGCGGCCACACTCAGGGCGGCATGAGGCGCTGATAGGCGCGCCTCCGCCGCCCCGTGCGCCGGCGGCGGTACGGGTCCGAGTGGATATCGTCCTCCCGGGCCTTCTCCGCCGCCTCCTTCTGCAAAATTACTTCTTCGCAGAAGGTCGCGACCGCGGTAAAACTGCTGTCGGTACCGGCCATGGACAGTACGACGGCCGGTAGCGACAGATCCCCTCCGATGACTGCAGTGAGGGCCCGGCGCTGATCCGCCCAAGCGGGGCAGATCTCCAGCGTATGCTGGGCCGAGTCCTCACTGCAGTCGCAGTGGTGGCAGGCGGGACTCAATTCCCTCCTAGCGACCGAGTGCAGGTACTTTCCGAAGCAATCATGCCCGGAAAGCACCTGCGTCAGCCGGAAGGAAAGGGTCCCGTGCTGCCGCCCTGCCCACTTGAGGATGACCGGCTGGAGCGCCTCCACGGTGGCAAAGCCAGCGCGTGGAGCCTCCAGCCGGGAAGACCAACGAGCCATCGTGGCTCGGCGAGCGGCTTCACGCCATTCGCGTACCTCTTCGGGCGGAGCACGATACCCGTACCCCGCCCGATATTCAGCCGCTCGCCGATAAACTTCGGCGAGCACTTCCGCCTCCAAATCCCACGGGGGTGTTCCGGCCAAGGCGCACGCCGCCTCGGTGGACACCGTGCGGTATCCGCGTATGGCTCTGACCGCCAATACCCTCTGAGGCCGCCAAAGGCGTGCCTTATTCTGGGCGGTCAGAGCCTCCACCCACACCGGTGCACCATATAGTGCCATCGACCGGACCACCCCCGTGAAGAGGTTCCTTGTAGCGACGCTGGCTCCACCCAAGTTGGGCAAAAGACGCCCAAGGGCGGAGGCAGCGTCGACCAGCCTTGGACAAAGCTGTCGGAAGTGCTCGTCGAAGAGCCACCTACCGTCGAGGATCAGGCCCAGATACCTCATCTGGGCCCGAACCGGTACGAGGACCGAGTTGACTTCGATGGAGGCGCCGGGGGGTGGACCACGACGGGGCCCATGAAATAATAGGGCCTCCGTCTTATCCAGGGCCACCCGCAAGCTCAGCGCCTCGATGCGCCCAACCACCAGAGAAACACCCCTGGTGGCCAGGCGCGCCGCCTCTTGGAAATTGGCCCCCCGGGCTGTGACAAGTGTGTCATCGGCGTAACAAATTACGCTCAGCCCGGGGGGCAGACGACTACGAAGGACCCAGTCGTACCCCACGTTCCACAGGAGTGGTCCAAGGACAGACCCCTGTGGAACGCCGCACGACATGGGTCGCCGTCTCAAGACGCCATCTCGGTCCTCGTACACGACGGTACGCTCCTCTAAATAGTCTGCCACCAGCCGCCTCAGGTACTCTGGCACCCCATGATACTGGAGTGCTTCCCTGATGCAGCTGAATGGCAGACTATTAAAGGCGTTGGCGATGTCCAGGGACACCGCCAACACCACGCCGCCACAGCCAACCGCCTCTTCGGTCACGGCCCTAAGGCGCATCACGGCATCGACCGTCGAACGCCCCTCTCGGAACCCGAATTGGGCGTCCGACAGGTCGGGCCCTACCTCGCTGAGATGCTGGACGATGCGGGCAGAGAGAATCCTCTCGAACAATTTGCCCGCCTCGTCCAGCAACACGATGGGCCTATAGGCCGCGACCGAATCAGCTGGCCGTCCCGGCTTCGGCAACAGGACCAGCTTCCCACATTTCCAGCACTCAGGGAAGCGTCCGGACGCCAGGCTGGCGTCCAAAACCTCCCTGAGGCGGTCCGACATATGGTCGAGGGCTCGGGCCATCACTCGGGGTGGTACCCCGTCCGGCCCGGGGGCGGTGTTCTTGGAACGGATCCGAAGAACAGCCGCCCCAACCTCCGATTCCCTAACGGGCGGAATATCGTCCTCTCGGCCCCCGTCGTCTCTGGCCACTGAATAGGCCATCGACGGGGGCGTGTGCTCCGCCCGCTGCGGGAAAAGGCCCTCGACCACCTGCTGCAGGAAGCTGGGCTGGAGAGTCTCGGTAAGGGGGGGGCCCGCCGTGCGGAGCTTTTGTCGCACTGCACGATATGGGCGACCCCAGGGGTCACGATCGAGACTCTCCAGCATCTCCTTTCTTTTTGCCTCTTTGGCGCGGCAAATGGCCAGCTTCAGAGTTTTCCGCGCTTCGCGGTACTCCTCATGAAGCCGGCCCTCCTCCCCGTCTACGCGGTGGCGTCGCCGCCGGCATCGGGTGTAGGACCTCCGGGCACGAGTACAGGCCGCACGGAGGTCCGCCAACTCCTGGGACCACCAGTAGACCCCGTTCCGTGAAGGTCGACAACCCCGAACTCGGGGCATGGCCGCATCGCAGACCTGCGTAATCGCAGTGCGAAAGCGGCCAGCCCCCATGTCGACCTCCTCGGCCGGGGTCCGCGGAGACAGCCAAGACTGAACTATGGCCGCCTCCTCTAGCAGGTCCCTGTCGAGTTTGGCAACTGCCCACCGCGGAAAGCGGGAGGTATGCCGCGCCACGTGACCCCGGGGGGGGGGGGGATTGGGCCTCCGGTATCCTATCGCTTCATGCCCTGAGTGTGGCCGCGGATGGACTGGGCGGGTTTTCCCCTCCATCCGCTTCAAAGGCCGCCGCGAGGAGGCGACGTACGTACGCCTTGCGTCGCCTTAATTGAGAGTTTTACCAGCAGACAGTGACCGCATCAGTGCGGGCAGGCGCTGGGAGGGGTCCGGTTGTGTTATTAACAGCATTTGCCGGACCCCTCCCTTCTCAGGCGCAGAGTGGCACACTGTGTGGTTTTAGTCGGTGGATTTCGACACACCGCCCCGACGCAAGCGGCGGGATGACAGCCCGTAGGGGTTACCACACGTAAAAAAAAAGTTACTCGGTGAAACACAATGCAGGTGCTGTTTCATGCCGGTTTTCTATGAAGCCGTGGTATCACTTCGGTTGAACTGACCTATACATTCCGAAACGTGGCTCTCCCACGGTAAATAATAAACTTAAGCTGATGTTATAAAATAGATAATTTGTATTAGTCATCTTTGTATTTAAGGATAAAGGTACAAGGTAACGACCGACAGATACGCCCATCTGTTGATAAAACTACTTATCGCTAAAATTTCAACCTATATCTAAAGCCCGGTGAGTAAGACACAACCATGAACTTGCGAATGTCGGCACATTACAGCACATTCAGTACATCACTTTTACTTGTGGTGGTAAAGAGAGTTTACGAAGAGAAGTGACTATAGGCGTGCCTCTATGGGTTCCCCCAGAAGAAAGCTCATATAGGCACGGCGTTGATCTAAAATAACAAGGCCCGGGTCCTCCACAGCGCAAGGTGCATGAAAATCGAGATAGGTTTTATTGGTAACACCTCATATTCCTGGCATCTGAGTTACTGAGGAACCGAAGAATACCAGGGATAAATTAGTATGACACGTGGCACTCTTGGTGAGTCAGACCAAATATTTTTAATTATATGATCTGCAAATATTTGTTTTGGAGTTTGTATATATCTGTGTGGTAGGTACCGGTTGCGTTCTCTGTTTACATTTGTTTTTAAAAATAATATACTTAGTTTGTTTCTATAATTTATTAGTTTTTAAAGTTTAGTGTGTTCAATTAATAAATATACAGTGTTTTCAAGACGTTTAATATTCTATAATTATAAATAGACTTAACAACAGGAATACTTATCGGATAAGAAAAAACATCTACCCTTTAATATAAAATAAAAAATCAATATTAATTTAAACGTTAGCTTTGTTATAGTTTGAACTTTAATATTGTGTGCCTGGGTCTGCAGTAACAGTGTTACTTAACAGCCAAGTGAGAATCTCTTATAGTAAACCTGAAACGGAGCATTAAATATATGTTGACAGCAGCGCCATCTGTTATCGAATTACAGTTTACCTGCGAAATACCTTGACCACGAACCGATATTTCATTGATCCCTTGAAGAGTACAGAGTCATCGAAGGGCAGAATGGCAAACTGTGCGGCCTGTGGTAAGTTCGTGTCTGCCAAGAGTATAGCTGTATGTTGCAGGTGTACAAAAAAACATCATCTATCGTGTGTAAACATGACAAGGGCGAATAAGGAATGGCAATGCCAGGACTGCATGGGAGGGCTTGGCAAGGACCGCGACCAGCCTAATCGTGAAGACGAGAGTAAGAGTACTCCCGTTAGCTCATATGACTCTTCCCAGTCTGCCACTGGCTCTGCGGATAAAGACGAACAGCCTGTTAACATTGTCCGCGAACTAAGGCTAATGAGAGCGGAAGTGAGGGAGATGAGGGAGGATGTGAAGACAGAGCTGCGGGAGATTCGTCTCGAGATGAATGACCTGCGTCAGGCAATAGCTGCTTCCAGAAAAAAGGTCGACAGCCTGGAGAGTCGGCTGGAGGATGTGGAGAGGAAGCAGGCTGCATCGCCCGGAGTTGTGGTGGACCAGTTGGAGCACACGGTGAAGCAGTTGCAAATGGAGCTCAACGAACGAGAGCAGGAACTGCTGCTCTCTGATATAGAGGTCTCGAACCTTCCTGAGAGCCCTGGTGAGAACGTGATTCACACTGTGGAACTGGTGGGTAAAAAGTTAGGGATAACCTTGGAGGCACGGGACATAGTGTTTGCGGAGCGCGTAGGCCCCCGTGTGGAGCGGTCGCGTGAGTCGGGCGCGTCGGAGAACTCAGTGCGGTGCCGCCGCATCGTGGTGCGGCTGGCGCGGCGCGGGCTGCGTGACGAGATGCTTCGGAGTGCACGTGTGAGACGCGGGGCCACCTCGGCGGACCTCGGCATCGATGCGCCGGCGCGTCGCTTCTATGTGAACGAGAGACTCACAAGAACAAATAAAGATCTGTTCTATCGCACCCGACGGGCGGCTGCTGCTCAGGGCTGGAGGTTCACGTGGACAAGTCGCGGTAGGGTGCTGACAAGGGAAGCGGATGGAAAACGCATGTATGTAGTTCGTTCGGAGAATGATCTCGAACAGATTTTTGGCAGGGAAGCAGCCACTTCTGGAAAAAAATAGTAGTTATGTTTGAGTGTTTTTTTTATTTATTTCAGTGTCTCTGTGTACCCGTGCTGGGTATATTGTATGTATGTATTGAATTGTACCAACTATATTACATACATGTACCAGATAATATATTGAGTATACAGTGCAGATCATATGAGTGTTTCCTAAGTTGGGCCACCTTTGTGTTGATGTTGCTGATATCTATATATGCCATAACAATAGTTATTATAAAACTGAATACTCTTTTACAAATAATTACTTGCCTAAAATTATATAAAACTATTTGCAGAACATATTTAGCTAAGATGGATTGTAGGCCTTTCTTACATGTTAATATTTACAAATTAAATTTACAGATTTATATACCAGTAATAAGGTTAATGGAGGAATATGAATGCAACATTGTAAATAAAAGAAATGGTTTTATGGCCTTTGTGCACATTGAAAAACAGAAACTGAATGAAATGTTTGTAATAAGCTATAAATTTTTATATTATAATAATAATTTTTCCACGAGGGTTTTACTCATGATGGAAATCACAAACATGAACATACACTTGGTTTTGATTGCAATACATACCTATTTTTATATAAGATCTAATGCTATTGTGGTTTACGTGATGACTGCCTGCATGTGGCAAATAAAGGCATATAATGACAAACAATCACTAAATTTATTTAACTTGTTACAATGCAAACTTAATATCTCTATATCATGTTATAATGACCCGTAGCAAGTTTCTAAAGTTTGGTCTTTTTAATGCAGGTTCTTTGGGGACTAGGCACGATGAGTTTTTAGTGGCAATGAATCTGCACTCGGTAGACATCATGGCCATAAATGAGACTTGGTTGAGGCCAGGTGAGGAGGGTAGGGCACCGACTGTGCCAGGTTATAGGCTGAGGCACATTCCAAGACCTAAATCTATTAGGGATGGTCGCGGTGGGGGTGTAGGATACTACATTAAAAATGGAATCAAAGTGCAAAATAGAAGCCACCCTGCTCATAGAGAGGTAGAACAATATTGGCTTTCACTAACCATAGCTGGAAGAAAGCTTTTAGTGGGTACAGCCTACAGACCCCCCTGGTTGTTAATTGACAGGTTCATAGACAGTTTAACTGACAGCATAAGTGCACTGTCCCCTTATGATTACATTATTCTCTTGGGTGATTTTAATGTCAATATGCTGGATGGGTGCAGCACAAACACTATGAAACTGCAGCACTTTTTACACTATACCAACATGCAACAAGTGGTTAACACTCCAACACATTTCACAGGAAATAGTAGCACCTTAATAGATGTGATATGCACAGATATTGGTGTGAGAAATGTTGTAGTGAGTTATGTTCCCGACTTAGGTCAACACTCCATAGTAACATGTGAGTCGGTGTTTAGGAAAGAGAAAGTCAAACCCAGATGGGTTACATATAGACCATTTAAGAGCATCCTGCAAGTCCCTTTTAGCATGGATCTGGAGAATATTCCATGGCAGGGTTTGGCTTTGCAGGATGGGGTGGACAACATGGTGGAAGGATTTTCAAAATATATTTTACAGCTGTTCGATCACCATGCTCCTCTAAAGCATACATTATTTAAGGGGCAGAGCACCCCATGGATAACAGACACCATTAAACTAATATTCAGCTTAAGGGACAAAGCTAGGACTTCATATCAGCAGACAAAATCACTATCAGGAAGGAAATATTATTTGGATCTCAAACATCAAGCTAAAATAGCATTATTTAATGAAAAATCTGTATACTTCTCAGCAAACATCAATAATAATATAAATAATCCAAAGACTTTGTGGAACAACTTAAAAAGCACTGTACTTACATCACATAAACCTAAATTCTTGCCAGATCACTTTAATGATCCAGATAAAATTAACAAAGATTTTCTAAATTTACCTAGTGACGGTAGGGTGGCAATGTCCAAGTTGACTTATTATGAGTTTCACAGATACAACCCAAACTTACATTTTGAGCTGAAGCCTGTGGACCAAAGTACTATACTCACTATTTTAAACAACATTAAGTCGAGTGCAACGGGTATAGACAAAATAAACATAGACATGATCACACTCACACTACCCAACACATTGGACATCATCACAACCATTGTTAACACTTCCATTACCAGTCATACATTCCCCAGTATGTGGAAACACTCTATTGTCCGCCCTATACCTAAAATAAGTGCACCAAGCACAACAAAGGATCTACGACCTGTCAGCATACTACCCTGTTTGTCCAAGGTGTTGGAAAGGGTGGTATATACACAGGTCAGGAAATACCTTGAGGACAATAGCATCCTGCCAGATAAACAGTCTGGTTTTAGGAAAGGACGTGGAGCTGCAACAGCCTTGAGTGATGTCATAGGTACCATATTGGAAGCTAGGGATCATGGAGAGGGAACTATACTCACACTGCTAGACTACTCCCGTGCATTCGATGCCATAGATACATCTTTACTATTGTCCAAGTTGGCGTATTACGGATTTGCCCATAACTCGATACAGTGGTTTCACAGCTACCTCTCAAATAGGTCACAACAGGTAGAAATACACAGGGAGGATGGATCGGTTATGTCTTCCCCCCCCTTGGCAGTGACCAGGGGCGTCCCACAGGGTTCCATATTGGGGCCCCTTTTATTTATACTGTATACAGCTGACATAACTGATTGTTTTCTGAGCTGTGGGTATCACATGTATGCAGATGATACTCAACTGTTGTTGTCATTTAGACCCAATGAAACGGGTTCTGCAGTGAACAGGATAAATGAAGACTTGGAGAGGGTGGTTGTATGGTCTGTGGAGCATTCATTGGTTCTGAATCCAATGAAGTCCAAATTTATGATGTTGGGTAGTGTGGGGCAAATCCAGTCTATGCTCCAAAATGACCCTAAAATTATTATAGATGGACAGAAAATTTCAAGAGTACAAGAAGCAAATAATTTGGGACTGCTAATAGACCCCGAGCTCAGGTTTGAGGCTCATATAAATAACACTGTCAGGAATTGTTTTTATAGACTCAAAATGTTATATAACATCCGTGACTACCTCAGTATACCTTTGAGGAAGCAATTAGTGGACACCCTAGTATTATCCAAATTTAACTATTGTGATGTGGTATATGGTCCCTGTTTACTAGTCAGAACAAGGAATCTAATACAAAGGGTCCAAAACGCCTGCGCTCGTTACTGCTTTAATATCCCCAGGCGTCATCACGTAACACCATTTATAAATGACCATAGCATTCTAAAGATGGAAGCTAGAAGAAGGCTGCATTTAGCCACATTGCTTTTTGGTGTAATTAAAAAAAGTAGTCCTACCTATTTACGTGAGAAGATAGACTGGAGGTGTGGTCACTTCTCGTATTCCATCAGACCATCAGCTGGAGCGCTCAGCATACCGGGACATAGAACGACTGCATTCCGTGGTAGCTTTAAATATGCAGCAATACGATGTTGGAACTCAATACCACCGCCAATTAGGGAACTAACTTCCATATTCACTTTTAAATTAAGGCTTAAGAAATACCTTCTTGACCAGCAAACAGAAGAAGGTATGACCATTATATCTTACCGTTAGGCTACTACTACATTTATGCCTTTACTAATGAAGATCAAGTTGCTACCACATTGATTTTGTGTCCACATGTCTGATGTGTCCCGGTGTGAGGGGTTCTGGTGGATTTTTTGTTAGTTTGATTCTTGTTTTCTGTTTTGGTTTTAGTTATGGTTACTTACTATTGATCACTGAAAGTTGTTGTTTGTGGCTATGAGTATAGTTGTTAGAAATAGTAAACTGTATAAGTGTTCATAAAGGAACAAATCATGGGATCACATAGCATCTCTTGACAAATTGTTTAACTGTTGTGTTGTGAAATGTTGATTGTTCAACTTAATTTGTAAGCAGAAATGGAGACAGATGGAATCTCTGGTGGTGGCGGCGCCTATCGCCGTCAAATTGACTGCTGAGGTGGGCGCTGAAAATCAGTACTGGGATGGGCTGTGCCCATCACAGAGTATGCTGAGAGTCCACCTTTTTGTTAAGTACGGCGTACAACCTCTTGCCATGGTTACTCAGTTTAGGTGGCTTGATTTGTTGCGTACAAGTTCTGTGGATGAATTTGTTGTTGGTCGCCTAAACTTTTACTATAAAATCTATAAATTTTGTATGTTTGAGAGAGTGCACATTATTATGCGTCATCAAATGCCACGTAATCTGCCTTTGATTGACGTTTGAAATGTTGCAGTCTCAAAAAAAAAAAAAAAAAAAGTAATTGTTAAGATCTTATTTTTAATGTGTTTGAAACTCTGTATTTTGGTTGTGGGTTGTGTTTTTCAAATAAAGTTTATTATTATTATTATTATTATTATTATTTACAAAAAAAAAGTATATGAGTATCCCATTTGTCAATGTTTCTGGCCAGCGTGGTATAGAGCATCAAAACCTCTTTTCTAAGGAGAGACCAATGTCCAGCAGTGTACTACTTAAGGGTGATGAAGATGATGATAGTAGTCAATAAATTTAGCTGTCACTGTTCACTGTTCGGTAGTTTAGGCGATAAGGTGGAATACACACACAAAGACTGCCAAAACTATAACCCTTGCTTCACGTAGTGGGCAATATACACATCAAAACACCTTTTTTTATTTTACCAGTTCTAAGAAGTTGATTCTTCTTCTTCTTTTGATGAAATGGCAACCAGCCGCATCACTTGGATCAGCTATTTCTGCCAATGTCAAGTATTTATGGTCTTCAGTTCTAAGTCTTCGAGACTTCAAGCCTTCGTCGTGATGAAATTAATGATAAAAAATAGGTATTTGAAATGTGGATGTCATGAAACGTCTTTCGAAAAAACAAAAAACGATCTCAACGAATAAAACGATCATTTATAATCATTTCACCTTAAGTAGGTAACGTTAATTCAATAAAGTAGGTATGAGTAAAATCTGTTGCCAGTTGTTTTTGTTTAAACAATACCACGTGTATATGTCGTGATGTCCACACATTACTGCATGTAATCGAAAATATATTTTTTGTTTGAAAGTTAACTTAGTGATTTTTCAGCTGTTGAAAATCATTCCTATTTAATTTACACAGGTTAAGCAAGAATACCGTTAAAAATTTACACAAACTAAAACTGAAATATCGTCATATATCAGCTGAAAGACATCCCCCAAAATATAATATCATATTATATCTAAGAAAAACCACAAAAATAAAGAAAAGAAATCGACTGCGTAGTAGTTTAGGCGGTTTAATCGCCGTCGCGTAAATTTATTGTAATAAAAAAGTAATTGATCTGAGTCTATATTGCATATGGTGAATTAAATCGCTGATGATGTTCCTTAAGCTGATTACGGCCATGGCGGCCAGTCTCAATGGAGACCAGCCAACTACGCAGGAGATATTATAGTGCACCAGTGTGTGCGCGAACACAGGCGTCCTCTCTGTTCCCTTTCTCTCACAATCCGATGGGACGGTTAACCGACACGACCGGGGGCGAGATCAGGCGCATGACTGACAGCTTTACGTGCTCTCCGAAGCACGACGAGGGTTCAAACCCCAACTTCCAAACTCCGAGTTGTTATTAAGTATTTTTATAATTAGAAAAACTCAATAACACTTTTGGCCCGACCCAGGATTCGAACCCGAGACCTCTTGATTGGCTGTCGCATACTTGAACCGCTAGACCAATGAGGCAGATATTAAATCCCTAAAACTATGCTGACTGGTAAATAGTGTGGAGTAAGAACACTGTCAACACGAGCAATGGCTTTGCATCTAAAATATTTTTAATCTAGAACATTGCAAATAATGTAAGAAATTTGTAAGAGACCTTTATGCTTAGGGTTTTGGAATAACATGATCATTCCAGAACCTTCTGAGTTGTTGTGATTGATTGATGACGTAACAAAACCAACCCAACCTCGTGACGTCGCTAAGGGCAATAAAATTTTCCAAATAATAAGATGACACACAGAAGGTTTAGTGTCAGACTAAGTACTTGTTTTCCTTTAACTTTGATTGATTCCTATATTATGCATATTTTTTGATAAAAAGTTACTGATAAGCCTATTTTGATGTAATGATCGTGTAAATTATGCAATGGAGAGTGATAGTGGCTGTATACTTTTATCTAAATCCCTAATGGAAGACACAATTTATTTGATGTTGTAGCCTAGTCTTTCGACACGTATCTGTCACTGTTCCCATTTCTACTCCAATTACTGGACGGAGTTCATTAACTTAGGTAGTTAGTCTATGCATTTATCTTAATACTTTTAAACGAGTTTTTTGTATATTTATAATCTGAATCTCTGAACTGTCTACAACAAATTTTCATGAAACAAGGGGTTTCGGAAACGATTAATCGATCTGGCTAGGATTGATTTTTAGTAAAATTTACGAAAAATAAAAACAAACAACGTCAGTTCATCCAGGTACTGTATATTATAAAGAGGTAAAGTTTGTGAGGTTGTAGGGGTAATCTCAGAATGTATTTTGAAAATTCTTTTACCAATAGAAAGCCGCTTATGTTAACTCGAAAAATGATAATTATCATTATATCCAACATATACTCGGACAGAGCCAGCCAGAACACAGTAGGAAGCGGCGAGGTTACCGCGTAAACTACTACACCATCCGTGTAGTCAAAATTACACTTAGTCTTACTTACTTATACTTACTGTTTCTTACACTTACTGTTCCTCTTAGGACCCAACTACAAAAATGTATTTGTTAACATGTGGTAAATGACTCTAGTGCCATAATTGCTACGTTCATTATGTTAACTATTAAAAAATAATTGTCATCCATAATTTTGGCACGAAGTTCCTTATCGCGCGTTGCAAAAGGGGGCTAGACGGAAAAGTTGTAACGACACTTTGCTATTTTTAGTTTATTTTTAAAATTATATTTGTTATTAGTTTATTTTCATTGCTTAATTCACTATTGTTGTTATTGGAACGAAGTCTTAATATTTATTATTAAGAAAATATTATTACTAAATTAATAATAATGAATATTTTGGAACTTCGTTCCATCCGGGTGTCCCTTGACATCTCCCAAGATTTTTTTTTCAAAAGACTAGAAAATCTAGCTCTGCGTTCTTAATTTTTTATAATATGTGTATTAAAAATAATGTAGAAAACGATGAGACACTTTTGTCATCACTTGATATAAGTACTGTCTGGCGATATGCAAGATAACTTGCTGACGTCACAGATTACTTTGAAAGTAAAACAATCACTTACATATTGACATGATGCATAGCAACAAAACAAGTATTTGTGTCAGATTTCACTCAGTTTACAATCGGATTATAGAAAGAAAGAAATATAAAAAAATGGTAGTCATAAAGACTGCCGATAGAAGTAGAAACTTTTAACTTACTTTCATAATATTAAAATTATTTGAGAGATGAGATTTTCCCCTACCAAAAAGTGCTCAACACAGCCAAAGAAGTTTTCACTTCGAAAATGTCGTGTCAAAATGTCGGTGACGCGAACTCAAAAAAAATTCTCCTACCGAAAAGTGCTCAACGAGGCTAAAAAAGTCTACAACTCAAAAATTATTTTTGAAGTAAAGGATGACAATTGGAATTGATTAAAACTGATACCATACACATTGGAACATTTACAATGCAATTAGACACAGGAGTGCAAAATTATATTCTATAGATAATATTTTTTTGACTAAAACTTTAGCAGTAAATATACTTTTTATGCGGTACCTCACAAGTTCGTTTTTCTCCTAAATATTTCACAAAAACATTATTGTTACTGAAATTTTCTATAGTCTTACACCACAGATGTTAACTTAAGGTAAGCTAAAGCGATACCGATAATACTTTTTAATTTAATAAACTAATGTCACATTTCGAAAAGTTCTACACTTATTGAACCTAAACTTTGACACTTTTAATATTGTTTTTACATTCTCGTCGGTTTCGTACCTCACTACTTATTAATGCAAGTACAATATACAACAGCTAAGAATTTTTTATACAATAGTGGACAAACGAGCAGACGTATCACCTGATGGAAAGCGATTACCGCCGCCCATGGACACCCTAAACGCCAGAGGCGTCACAAGTGCGTTGCCGGCCTTTGGGGGATGGGGAGAGGTATGGGGAAGGAGTTGGGGTATGGGCCTCCGGTATCCACACTCACTCGGCGAAACACAGCGCAGGCGCTGTTTCACACAAGTTTTCTGCGAGGCCGTGGTATCAGTCTGGTCGACGATTAATAAGTTAGGTAATTATATCAAATAAAAAATTTAAATATTGTTACCTCGGGTAATGACCTACAAGGGAAGTTATATTGTGTCGTAGAGGTCGTTTTGAGGTCACTTATAGACTGAGAATAACATCCATGCGATCAAGAAAACAAACAAAACATACTGTAGTGTGTGCACTGAATGTGAATGATTGCTTTAATCTCGGTGCTCTGTTTATTTGAATTGAGAAGTCAGTATCTCAGTACTCACAAATATATCTTTAAAAGTACATGCAGAGACGCATTAAATACCCACTTTTAGTAAAATTAAAAGTTCAAATGAGGGATGAGCCCCATTGGTGCAGAAGCATCTAAATATACAGTCTTAGTATAATATAGAAATGATATGGTTTCGTACGAAACTAAAAGCAATATATAATGTGAAAACTAAACAACGACAAAATTGGCCCACTAGTAGGCTTGTTGGGGATAGAGTGACATGTCCCTCGTAACACAAAGGGAGGATCCTCCGACCGGGCGAGGTGATCATGCTTGGCGGGCCACTGCCCAACAGTTGATGTTGGGATACTGTATATATGATAATCGGCGCGAGAGCTATTTATTGCGCGATTCAGGATTTGTAGTTACTCCGTGTAGTGCGTTACTTCGTAGTTAAATGTATCTTCGGTAGGTTGCGCTGTAGTAATTTTATTATTATATTATATGTATGTGGATGTCGCCACAGGCTTATAACGACCACCGGCAATTATTCTTGCAACATAATCGAAGCAATATAACACTCGCAATACTAATGGTGTTCTCGTATAGAATGTAACCAGGTTGCAACAACACTTATTTATTGAGAACCTTATGCTATTGGTAAACCCTTGAATGAATCTCTCAGAGAGATATTATGTGATAAGAATATAACAATACTAGCTGACAACGCCGCGAGGCCAAGCTAGTATCTTTATAAATTGTAGCCTATGTGTTATTATGATGTATAAGCTATATTATTATAAAGATCCATCAAAATCCATTCGGTAGTTTTTGCGTGAAAGAGCAACAAACATACTCACTTACATACTCACAAACTTTCGCGTTTACAATATTAGTAGGATTACTAAAATTCGAAACGTTTTAATCGAACTATGCTAACCCGACTGGCCAGCGTCTGATATTTTCTTACTTTACTTTAGGCCAAACCTATCTTTTTAAGGAGAAACACACTATTTATCCCTTCTACATGTCCCTTAAAATAAAGAAAAAAATAATAATTTGACGTGTTACGTAGCTTTGGTGCAAGACTATTTTCATATATACGTATCTGCGGAAGTGACTCCACTCGGCCTGATGCAAATTATGAGCAGAATCCAAGAGTGGTGGTCACCATATTCGTTGCAAATACATTATACAACAATGCAGTATGAGAACCCACTCTATTGCGACCTATTGTGATGCTTCTGCATCATTGGTCCTCCTTTCTCTCACTCAACAACGAAACACGACAGCATGGATGCAGATGTGTTTCACCGAGTGAGTGAGGATACCGGAGGCCCATTCCCTAACCCCTCCCCCATTCCCTATCCCCATCCCCCAAAGGTCGGCAACGCACTTGTGACGCCTTTGGTGTTGCGGGTGTCCATGGGCGGTGGTAATCGCTTACCATCAGGTGATACGCCTGCTCGTTTGCCCACTATTTAATAAAAAAGAAAAAAAAAAGATGTTATATCATGTCTTTCAGGTTTCAAGATTCAGGATAGTCTTGAGCGTCTAGGCAATTCAATTTAACTGTTATATTGGCACACATGTGTATACCGGTGTCTGTTCCTTCTAATTACCTATTTGCTATTTATTGACAGCTAGTTGACTATAAACAAACTGATTGGTGTTGTTAATAGGTGTCAGTTAAGTAAATAAGTAGGTAATAAACAAACAAATCGAGCGACGAGTGGCATGAGTCTGTGAATTGTTAACATTAATAATGCGAGGTCGCCTGCGCCGGCGCAATCGTTGAACGTGTGGTTTTTATTCACTCTATCGACTGCGATACTTCCGTATGCAGTTATAACATATTATAACCTAAAGACAAAGAAAACGATAAGATTACAACGAACGGGACTATAAACAAAGTGTAAATTTTAATTGAACATATTTCATTTAAAATGTGGTAAATATTTCTTTTGAAATGATATCTGATTTATTTATGTATCTTTAATTTTGTTTTATTTTATCCCGTAATTGCGGCTCAAAATATACTAGTTATTTTTAATGAATTCACCATCAACTTACTCGTTAATAACTATTAAATATAAAAAAGTACCAACTTTTACCGTGGGAGAGACACGCTTCGGCATGTACGGGTCGGCTCGACGGGAGTGATACCACGGCCTCACCGAAAACCGGTGTGAAACAGCGCCTGCGCTGTGTTTCACCCAGTAAGTGAGGATGCAGGAGACCCTTTTTTTTATTTTACGTGTGGAAACCCCCTCGGGCCGTCACCCCACCGAGGTTTGCGGCGGGGCGGTGTGTCGTATTCGAACTGACTAAAACCACACGGTGTGCCACTCTACGCCTGAGAAGGGAGGGGTCCGGGAACTGCTGTTATTAACACGACCGGACCCCTCTCAGAGGATACAGGAGACCCTTTTTTTTTTTTTTTTTTTTTTACGTGTGGAAACCCCCTCGGGCCGTCACCCCGCCGGGGTTTGCGGCGGGGCGGTGTGTCGGAATCGAACCGACTAAAACCACACGGTGTGCCAACTCTGCGCCTGAGAAGGGAGGGGTCCGGGATCGCTGTTATTAACGCAAACCGGACCCCTCCCAGCGCCTGCCCGCACAGAAGCGGGCACCCTCTGCTGTTAAAATTCTCAATTTAGGCGACGCACGGCACACGCGTACGTCGCCCCTTCGCGGCTGGCCATTAAAGCGGATGGAGGGGAAAACCCGTCCCCACCATCCGCGGCCACACTCAGGGCGGCATGAGGCGCAGATGGGCGCGCCTCCGCCGCCCGGTTCGCCGGCGGCGGATCGGGTCCGAGTGGAGATCATCCTCCCGGGCCTTCTCCGCCGCCTCCTTCTGCGAAATTACGTCTTCGCAGAAGGATGCGACCGCGGTAAAACTGCTGTCGCTACCGGCCATGGAGCGTATGATGGCCGGTAGCGACAGATCTCCTCCGATGACTGCAGTGAGGGCCCGGCGCTGATCCGCCCAAGCGGGGCAGATCTCCAGCGTGTGCTGGGCCGAGTCCTCACTGCAGTCGCAGTGGTGGCAGGCGGGACTCAATTCCCTCCTAGCGACCGAGTGCAGGTACTTTCCGAAGCAACCATGCCCGGAAAGCACCTGCGTCAGCCGGAAGGAAAGGGTCCCGTGCTGCCGCCCTGCCCACTCGAGGATGACCGGCTGGAGCGCCTCCACGGTGGCAAAGCCAGCGCGTGGAGCCTCCAGCCGGAAAGACCAACGAGCCATCGTGGCTCGGCGAGCGGCTTCACGCCATTCGCGTACCTCTTCGGGCGGAGCACGATACCCGTACTCCGCCCGATATTCAGCCGCTCGCCGATAAACTTCGGCGAGCACTTCCGCCTCCAAATCCCACGGGGGTGTTCCGGCCAAGGCGCACGCCGCCTCCGTCGACACGGTGCGGTATCCGCGTATGGCTCTGACCGCCAATACCCTCTGAGGCCGCCAAAGGCGTGCCTTATTCTGGGCGGTCAGAGCCGGGACCCACACCGGTGACCCATATAGGGCCATCGACCGGACCACCCCCGTGAAGAGGTTCCTTGTTGCGACGCTGGCTCCACCCAAGTTGGGCAAAAGACGCCCAAGGGCGGAGGCAGCGTCGACCAGCTTTGGGGAAAGCTGTCGGAAGTGCTCGTCGAAGAGCCACCTACCGTCGAGGATCAGGCCCAGATACTTCATCTGGGCCCGAACCGGTACGAGGACCGAGTTGACTTCGATGGAGGCGCCGGGGGGTGGACCACGACGGGGCCCATGAAATAACAGGGCCTCCGTCTTATCCAGGGCCACCCGCAAGCCCAGCGCCTCGATGCGCCCAACCACCAGAGAGACACCCCTGGTGGCCAGGCGCGCCGCCTCTTGGAAATTGGCCCCCCGAGCTGTGACCAATGTGTCATCGGCGTAACAAATTACGCCCAGCCCGGGGGGCAGACGACTTCGAAGGACCCAGTCGTACCCCACGTTCCACAGGAGTGGTCCGAGGACAGACCCCTGTGGAACGCCGCACGACATGGGTCGCCGTCTCAAGACGCCATCTCGATCCTCGTACACGACGGTACGCTCCTCCAAATAGTCTGCCACCAGCCGCCTCAGGTACTCTGGCACCCCATGATACAGGAGTGCTTCCCTGATGCAGCTGAATGGCAGACTATTAAAGGCGTTGGCGATGTCCAAGGACACCGCCAACACCACGCCACCACAGCCAACCGCCTCTTCGGTCACGGCCCTAAGGCGCATCACGGCATCGACCGTCGAACGCCCCTCTCGGAACCCGAATTGGGCGTCCGACAGGTCGGGCCCCACCTCGCTGAGATGCTGGACGATGCGGGCAGAGAGAATCCTCTCGAACAATTTGCCCGCCTCGTCCAGCAACACGATGGGCCTATAGGCCGCGACCGAATCGGCTGGCCGTCCCGGCTTCTGCAGTAGGACCAGCTTCCCGCATTTCCAGCACTCAGGGAAGCGTCCGGACGCCAGGCTGGCGTCCAAAACCTCCCTGAGGCGGTCCGACATATGGTCGAGGGCTCGGGCCATCACTCGGGGTGGTACCCCGTCCGGCCCGGGGGCGGTGTTCTTGGAACGGATCCGAAGAACAGCCGCCCCAACCTCCGATTCCCTAACGGGCGGCACCTCACTCCCTCCGTCCCCGTCGTCACTGGCCGGAACGGCCATCGACGGGGGCGTGTGCTCCGCCCGCTGCGGGAAAAGGCCCTCGACCACTTGCTGCAGGAAGCTGGGCTGGAGAGTCTCGGTAAGGGGGGGGCCCGCCGTGCGGAGCTTTTGACGCACCGCACGATATGGGCGACCCCAGGGGTCACGGTCGAGACTCTCCAGCATCTCCTTTCTCTTTGCCTCTTTGGCGCGGCAAATGGCCAGCTTCAGAGTTTTCCGCGCTTCGCGGTACTCCTCATGAAGCCGGCCCTCCTCCCCGTCTACGCGGTGGCGTCGCCGCCGGCATCGGGTGTAGGACCTCCGGGCACGAGTGCAGGCCGCACGGAGGTCCGCCAACTCCTGGGACCACCAGTAGACCCCGTTCCGTGAAGGTCGACAACCCCGAACGCGGGGCATGGCCGCATCGCAGATCTGCGTAATCGCAGAGCGAAAGCGGCCAGCCCCCATGTCGACCTCCTCGACCGGGGCCCGCGGAGACAGCCATGACTGAACGATGGCCGCCTCCTCTAGCAGGTCCCTATCGAGCTTGGCAACAGCCCACCGCGGAAAGCGGGAGGAATGCCGCGCCACGTGACCCCTACTGGGGCCCTGGGACCGGGAGAGCTCAAATCGGATATACAGGTGATCCGAGAGCGTCTCAACCTCATCCAGGACACACCAGTTCCTTACTCGTGCGGCAACAGCAGGGGTAGCGAACGAAAGGTCCACTATCGACCCCCCCTGCTGTCGCACGCACGTGTTGGTGGCACCCCTGTTCAGCAAACAGAGGCCCACCGAAGCCGCCCACTCCACAACGGCATCGCCCCTGGCGTCCGTCGCCGGGGAACCCCACGCAATGGACTTTGCGTTGAAGTCCCCCAGCACGAGGACGTGCCCAGACGCTAGTCGCCGCATCGAGGTCTCCAAGTTGTTAAGGAAGACCTCGAAGTCGCTCAAACTCCGGTTGGGGGAGAAATACACACCGTAAACGGTGATTCCCCCCCACTCGGCAGCCACATATCCAGAGCCCTTGTCTCTTAACGACAAGGGCAGGGAACGAGCCGCCGAGGAGCCGACGACTGCCACGGAGCCGTCCCGGTCACCCATCCAGTTTGGACGGGGAGGGACGTAGTAGGGCTCCGCGACTACGGCAACACCTATCGACCACTGCGCCATGGTTTGCAGGAAGAGATCCTGCGCCGCGGCGCAGTGGTTCAGGTTCGTCTGGACCAGGAGGTTGGAGACTTGATCCATTACTGGATCGTTTCTCCAACCCCCTCCATGGGCGACGACGTTGTCGCACGATCCACGTCGGAGGCAGCCAGGGTCGTCTGGCTAGCCTCCGACGCTTGCTGAGAAGCACGGGGAGGCTTGCAGCCCCCCTGCCCCATCTGGTGATTGGCGGGCTTCTTGCTCGCCGCACACACGGGGCAGTGAGGGGCCGCAGAGCACTCTGCCGCCTTGTGCCCCGGTCGACCGCAGCGGAAACAAAGTCCGCTGCAGTCGAAGCAGCTGGCGCACTTCGAGCGAGTGTGTCCCGCGGCAAGGCACTTGTAGCACCTCATCGGCCTCGGGGCCAGGACCGTGATCCTGGCACTCACGAAGCCGACGAGGAGCCTGCCGGCATCAGCCAAAATTTTGGCCGACGCTACGGGACAACCCACCCAAACGGCGCCAAGCCCTCCTGGACCGGGGCGGATGGTGCCGACCCTGACGTTGTCCGCGCTACAGCTCGTCTTCTCCTGAACTGCAGCGCGGACATCCTCGACCGTCACGGAATCGTCCAGGCCCGAAATGCGCAATTCCGCGCACTTTATGGGCCTGGCGATCCTGACACCATCCTCGGTGGCAAATACTCCCCGTAGCTTTTCAGCAAAGGTGTCCGCCGTCTTTGCGCCATCGGCCCCAGGGAACTCCAACACCCGAGCTCCCGTTGATACAGGAGACCCTACCCTAACCCCTTCCCCCATCCCCTTCGTCATCCCCCAAAGGCCGGCAACGCATTTATGATGCCTCTGGTGTGGCGGGTGTCCATGGGCGGCGATAATCGCTTACCATCAGTCGATACGTCTGCTCGTTTACCATCTTGAATAGGTAAATAAAAAAAAAACAACGAGTGAAGAACAATGAACTCACTATCTATCAGATATCAGTTCTTCTTAGGGTGGGTTTAGACTAAACGAACAAAGAGCTAGAGCGAGAAAAAGAACGTTCTTTCTGAATCTTTTAGTGTAAACGAAATCTCGTTTTCAGCGTTTACACCAAAATAGCAACGAGCAGAAATGAAAACCAAGAACTAGAATTCTCACGCTTCGCGCGCTCTAATGCCGTTTACATCAAGCGAGCGAGCATTCTTAGAATATTCCATAGAATCTTTTAAATCTCAGACGGAACAACCAAAGTAGGTGATCTATGTATGTTTATACTAAAAGAATTTAATAGAATGAGCGTTCGTCCGTCTGATGTAAAATAGCGGCCTAAAAACCTTTAAAGAATGGACAAAGCTAGCTGATTGCTTAGGAAAGTAAATGGGACTAGAATTACAGTTCAGGAATAGGCTGGATAGCCTATTGTTATACCTGTCTCTACTTAGAGAAGCCTTTAAGTGCCTGTATCTTAGAGATTAAGACATAGACACAAGTAGGCATTATTTTTACACCATCTTTCAATTTCTATAAGTTCTATTCTATATATATAATATTCTAAAGTAAATCGTCTCCACTTTTATTTATTTAATCTGGACCTCCGACAAGCAGGGAACCGTGGGAGAGCCACGCTTGGGTATGCATGGGCCGGCTTAACCAGAGTGATACCACGGCCTCACATAAAAACAATGAGGATACCGGAAGCCCATATCCCAACCCCTCCCCTTATCTCTCTCCCCATTAACCACCAAAAAAAGGAATACATTTAGGAGTTTCATTACATAAAAAAAATTTCATGTCTTGTGCTTCCTCAATGATGACAACATGAACAAGCAAAAGCCAAGTGAAAACAATTAATTGAGTAAAAATTACAAAAAGTACAGAAATCACAAAACAAACACATAAAATGTTCATATACATATATTCATTTTTTACTGAATCGACGGGTTGCACTCCGGGAGTGCCGGCAGAAGTGAAAACTTGAATATTAACGTTGTGCATTTTTGATATTTTGGAATGGTTAGAGAATAATTTTGTACGAATTGCTTTCATTATCAGTATAAAAGTACTATTATTTACGTGGTGGAATACAAACACATATATCGTACACAAACATGACAATTTATATTACATACACATACGAACATTCGCGCAAGCGCCCTGCGCCGCCTGTCCTCTCTCCAACCGTCTTACGAATTTTCGATCAGGTCACGTGAGTTTATACGCCCTCTCTCCATCCGTCTTACGAATTTTCGATCAGGTCACGTGACCTGACGCGAGTTTATACATTTTTACCCATTCCAAAAAAGTACACAGCGCCGCTAAAGAAGTTTTCACTTCAAAAATATATCTTAACTGGGTTTACACAAGATTCTTAGGTGCAAAAGAAACATGATTGTCAAACCCGCGAATCCTTTAGTCAATATATTAGTTTCTCTGTGATTAAAGTGCATCTAGATGGAACATCATGGGTGATGAAACAGAACACACGTGTCCAATCATAGAAACATTTAGTACAAGGCACGCGGCGAGCCACGCGCTCTCAGCCGCACTGCCCACACACGTAGCGATTAATTAATCAAACGTTAGATCTTAAGAAAACGTTTTAATAATAGTGAACTATGTTTTAATTAGAGTATCTTTACTAACACTTATGACCATTGGAATTCTAGGAGACTACATAAAATTGCTTAAAGTACAAATGTATTTCCAAAAAGTCTGAACGCTACACTTATGTTTCAAAGAACTCATAACATAAAGTTTGAATCTTCTAAACACCCTTTAGATACAAATCAGATCTACTTCAAAGTCATTGAACCTTTTTTATCATTAAAGGCAACAATGTAATAGATAATATTATCGAAGTATTTTCATGCATTTATTTCATATTAGTAATATTATAAATTCTGAAGTAACTACGTCTGTTATGCTTTCGTAGCTAAATATCCCCTTATATTTTTATTTTTGGGCCAACGAGCAGACGTACCGCCTGATGGTAAGCGTTTACGACCGCACATAGACACCCACAACACCAAAGGAGTCAAGGGCGTTGCTGGCCTTTGGGGGAATGGGAAGGGGGATGGGAAAGGGGTTGGGATAAGGGCCTCCGTTATCCTCAGTCACCCGGTGAAACGCAGCGCAGGCGCTGTTTCACACCGGTTTTCTACGAAGCCGTGATATCATTCCGGTCGAGCCGGCCCATGCATGCCGAAGCGGGATCTCCCACTATAAATCTCTGCACTGATTTCTTGGAAATACTTTGATATTACGATAACCGAAATACTCGCGGCCAGAGCTGCGTACATACAAAAAAGCATACATACTCAGAGTGTCAAATCTAATAATCTTCCTTTTGATTTTGCCATAATCGGTAAGTAGGTAAGTGCACACACGTAAAGGTATCAATGCAGATATAATTATGTAACTCACAGGGCATTAATCAAGCGTGATGAGCACGTGTTGTTAAAGGACAATATTTCACAAGAGTACCTACATCACGCGCATGCGCATACGAGTAATAGTACATTGAAACCAATCTTAACATTGCACACCAGTTTAACTATGTGTGCGCTAATGTGTGATGTTTCATAATTGCCATTATATCTAATACATTTAAACGGGATGTAGATGTAGATGTATGGCTCCAACGATTTTCATGAAATTTTGTAGTTATGCAGGGGCTTTCGGGGGCGATAAAGCGATCCAGCTAGGATTCATTTTTAGAAAATATAACAAACAAAACATCTAGCAAAGCTCCGTCATCCAGGTACTTGGTGATAAGACGTAGATTTGTTTGTGCTAACTGTACCATACGTGGGCAAAACTCAAAGTTTTGCGTAATTCATAAATAAAATCATTTATTTGTTTAATAATATATTTATTATTGCTTTTCAAGAACTTCTAAATCACAATAGCTCCAAAAATCTTTTCGTGTCAGTTCAATTTTTGCTACGTATAACGAACCTTAACTTGAAATGAAAATAATGGACACGCAACTTTCCGCCAAAATTTATGTCCATCTTGTTCGTTCGATGAGATGGCAACCAGCTAATCAGCTATTTCTGCCAATGTCAAGTATTTAAAGTCTTCAAATGTTAAGTCTTCGAGTCTTCAAGTCTTCGTCATGATGAAATTAATGATAAAATACATAAAAAATGTGGATGAGATGAAACAGGGACCGTTTTTCGAAAAAACAAAAAACGTTCTCCTAAGTTCATATTGTCATCAATTAATGAAGATTCATATTTAAAAAAAAACTATCACATTCGAAATTCAAACATTTATGGGCGGCCAGTATCGCAAAACTTGCAGTGTGCACCATCTAGTAATTTTTAGATTTGTACTGATAATTAAAGTATAATCAGGTTTTAAACCAACTGCGATGTTGCGATGCTTGTGATACGAGTTATAGAAAATTTGTATTATCTTCCTTCTCATTACGTGCTTGTGCAATTAATAATTATATAAATGATCGCAATACATCATTCACTGTTATTTTAATTGGAATTATTATTTTAACTATTATGCTCCCAATACATTTGTAAAATGTAAGTTACCTGCATTTTTATACAACTCTCGATTCCGGTGTCGCGGATGACTTTACAAACACATAAATCGGATACAAAGAACACCCAGACTCAGTACAACAAATTGTGCACTTTAGTGCAGTAGAAAGCGGCGTGGCAACCGTTTAAACCACTACGCTATATATGCAGTCAAAATAATGAAAGGATAGATTTGATATAGAAAAATTACTTACAATTTAAATGGACTAACAACAAAAGTTAATAAACGATCATATTTTTATTAGCTAAAGACTGTGTATTGAAATACATACATATAAAATAATATTAATAAAACATACGAACATCACATTTACATGTTAATTATAAACATATATTAAAATTACTCAACAGTTAAAATATTTTAAACAAAGAATAAATTTGTAAGATAATTAAAAAACTAAATAATATTCTTTGGCCATTTTCTTAAGGACAGCCTTTTGCCACTTTTAGTAGTTATTGGCATCATATTTCATAATTGAGCAACATTTTATATATCAACGCCTTGTCTTTTTAAAAAAAAAAAAAATAGGAGGCTTTGATTTCTATGAAATCTAAATTTTCTGGGTCCCAATTTAATCTTCTTGTTAACTAAGGTTACATATTTACATACTAGTTTAAAATTGAAATATAGAACACTACTTTCTTGGTGGTCATTAGTCATTCGTTTCCGCAATTTTTGTAATATTTGTTTTTTTGTTTATGCTATTTCAAGGTCATATTTTTAAAAGTGTTTCAATCATAAAGTATTTGAGGTATTTTTTTTCATTGCATACCTATACTACAGCTGACGAAGTATATTAATTCGAGTAAACCCTCCTCCTTCGACCCTTTTCCAATGTGCGCCTTTGTGCCTCCTATTCCATAAAAAAAATATGTTATTTAGGGGTCTGCTTTAAGTCTACTATGATACCAATCAGCTACTTCTTTACGCCAAACAACTGCCGTTGGTATAACCACTCTAGTAGGTCTTAGTAACTACTGAATTTCAAAGTTACAGAACTTTTCGGAGTCTTTAAGGTGTTCGTATGGCAACTTAACGTGTTCTCCAAGGCATGGAAGAGTTTTAATATGTCAAGAACGGTTACCCATCCAAAGACTGACCTGGCTAGGATTGCTTAACTTTGCATGATGTTAATATACTCGACTAGCAATGAGCCCATATTAAATTTAGAGTAAACGTAATAGAAAAATAGCTTAGATATTCGTCTTAGTTGAATGCTTTTTTTTTTTCTTTATTTTAATAATTATTGTATTTCAAAACGTCTAAAATTGTTGCCATGGCCCTAATTCGAAACTTCATCATCTTCCTAGCCTTTATTATTCCCAATATTTGGGGTCGGCTACCAGTCCAACTGGTTTTACCTGAATATCAGTTTTTACACAGAGCGACTGGCATCTGACCTCCGCAACCCTGAGGGCGAACTGAATTCGAAGGTTGAACTTGTTGTCAGTATATTTGAGGGCACTGACTTCCCAATAACGATTGCCATAGATGTTCATGACAACCGGGACCGACGGCTTAACGTGCTCTCCGAAGCACGGGCAGGAAACACCGCCATCTTCCATACTCCGGGCTGCTATTAGGAATTTCTTGTAGGAAAAACCCAACAGTAGTCCGACCCGGGAATTGAACCCGAGACCTCTTGATCTGCAGTCGCTTACGCTAACCACTAGACCAACGAGGCAGACCCTAATTCGAAACTTAATATTTTAATAATACGAGTATATTCTATTCCTTCCGTGTCATTTTAAAAATGAAATATAGATCAAGTGGCTCATTACAGTATGTAATTTAAATGAATATATTCGAAGGTCAATGCTCGGAGTTTCTCTGCGTGATCAAATCAGGAATGAGGAGATCCGCAGACGAACAAAGGTCACCGACATTGCCCGTAGAATTGCCAGGCTTAAGTGGCAGTGGGCAGGGCACATTGCTCGCAGACAAGACGGCCGATGGGGCAAAAAAGTTCTGGAGTGGCGACCACGTACTGGAAAACGGAGCGTGGGTAGGCCCCCTGCAAGATGGTCCGACGACCTGGTTAAGGTCGCAGGAGTCTGTTGGATGCGAGCAGCACCGGACCGGTTGTTGTGGGAAGCCTTGGGGGAGGCCTATGTCCAGCAGTGGACGTCTTTCGGCTGACATGATGATGATGATGATGATATTCGAAGATATAACAGATTTAAAATGCACGAATCGTGTCGTCGGTGGATGCATCTGAAATCCACCCGTGCGAAGCCGAGGCGGGTCGCTAGTATATTATATTACAACGTTAAGGTAAATGATTCAGTATCATTTCAACATGATACGAGTAACAACCCCGACCTGAGAACGGCCCTGTTCTTTTCTTATCATATCTCGATTTAATTGATATAACTATTAATTACGCCACAACCCCGTAGTCGATTGCTTAATACTATTCGCGTGAGTAATGTCTGCACGTTGCACAAACTCCATGTGGAAGGAATTTATTTCTGACTTCTTACCCAATTAATGCAATCTTGGATTTCCTTGAAAATAGAGAGGACCTCACACGAAACATCAAGAATATTAATTTAAGACCCAAAGACTTGAAGAATAAGATGAAGAAGAATATGAATTACCAAAGAAAATCGTTATAAAACTTCTTCTATTATATTTACCCGACTGCGAAAGAAGAAGGGTTATGTTTTTCAAGGGTATGTACATACATACCCTTGAAAAACATACATATGTATGCATATTTCTTTGGCACGCCCTAGAGCCTAAACAGCTTGTCGTATTTTAGTGTGAGTGGTGACACTGGGTAAGTACATTGGAAATCATTAGTACATACTCGTATTAATTGCATGTAGGAATTAAATAATGTATTGAAATTACTTAAATCGTTTATAAGTTACATGATATAAAAAAAATCAAATTAGCAATAATAATAAAAGGTGTGTGTGCGATTCACACACGATCGAAGTGAAACTTCAGTAAATCGACAAAAGAATGAGACCTACAATTGCTCTCTTGCTCTTTTTCACTAATTACAAACGACTTTTTGTATATGTGTCTCTTACCTGTCGTTTTTTCCGTTGCCTCCGGTTTGAAATTCTAAAGAAGTTTCACTTCAAAAATATCCAACAAATAAATCTAGTAAAATTTTTGTTTATACATATCATACATCAACGAGTAAACCTCCATTTACAGTAGTTTCATAGTTTTTTAAGTTTATGTTAGTTTGTTATATCCCCCGCGATGTTTTACTGCTTCTGTGGCGCAGTGGTTGCGTATGCAAACTGCTGTTCTTGAAGTCTCTGGTTCGATTCCCGGGTCGGGCCAAATGTTTGTATAATCTACAAATATTTGTTTTGGATTTTGAGTGTTTTCTATGTACATATGCAAAAAATAAAGTATAAATGTAATTATATCAGTTACATACTACCCATACACAAGCTCTGCTTAACTTGGGACTAGATTGCGTTGTATGTTAGATGTCCGAAATATTTATTAATATTTTTCTAATGCGAAGTTCTTTTATCAACAAAAATATTTAAAACCAGTAAAATTTTTAATTGCTTGGCCATCACATAATATTCAAATGTCTAGATCGAAATACCTTGTCAAAATAAAATCAGAATTATGTGTCTTGAAGCACATATAACTTAAAAGTATTCGAAAGGTCAAGTTTCAGTTTGACGCGTAAGAGACAGCAAGAAGGTCGAGTCTTGTTTCTTTAAAACGTTGATAAATTTAGTAATAATATTACCTAAATTAAATCTTTCCTTGTTTACATACGGCATTACAATAAAAACGTTCTACTGCGTAATAGGAGGCGTATTATTTAGCGTGAAGTGGGTGTCTGCTGTATCAAGTTACATTTTCGGAATTTAATTCATATCTAAATGCGTTTGTGACACTGACATGCGATCATTTTACACAAAATTGAGTGCGTAGTGCAAAATAATAAAAAAGCTCCGTAAATAAAAGTATAAGTCAACAAATCATTTGTAATAGGACTCCATATTAGATATCTTTGTATGTATTTTGTCATAGGTACTTTCTTTTATTAGATAATATTACGTAAAATTTCATAATTGTGTTTAACACACAATTAATTTTAAATAGAGCGATTTGGCACACAGCGCGTGTAAATATTCTCGCTCTATAGCTTAAGTAAAAACATTTATCATTGTAAACATCTGTTTGGATCTAATTGTCTAAGAAAATATTATTATCCTGTATTCTTACTTTGGATATCATGTTGTGTGATTACGGAAGGGTACTAATCAGTTGGGCACGCTGTTATTGCAGCGGTAAGACCCGTTATGGAGGATTGGCTCGAGAGGCATCACGGAAGCCTCTCATACCGTCTGACGCAGGTGATCACTGGAAAAGGATGTTTCCGAGATCACCTGTGTCTGATCTGCAAAGAGCCAACGCCTGAGTGCCACCACTGCGATGGCCAGACCGTGGACACGGCGCTCGCTGGCAGAATGTCCGGCGTGGGATGAGCCGAGGCGTGATCTCGTGGCGGCTATCGAGCTCTCTCTTGAAGTGCTCGCGCCCTTTTCTGAATAGAGGGTAGGAATGTTAGGATTCCTACAAAGAAGGGGGCCACCTACAAGCAGTGGGTGGCCCCCTCCTGTGTAGGAATCCATCCGTCGGGGTTCCAGGGATTTCCTTCCGAGGGTGCACCTGGTTCCCCGGCATCTAGTACCCGAGACGGTGTGCGGTGTTTGGTCAGTTCGAGTCCGACATAACCACCAATTGGTGGTACCCAAGGGGATTACCACGCAAAAAAAGTAAAATTTAAAAAAAGGTACTAATGAGTACTGAACCTATATTTATCCTAAAAATAATGCATTGTTTGATACCTGTTGTAAATAAAAAAAACAATGTTTCTGAATATTTTTTGACATATTCTTTGAATCTATGTAATGATTACGTCTTTTCATAATACAAGTTATATAATCGCTGTTGACTTTTATAGATATCTACACAGACAACTATTTTAATCTCCGAATTCAGTTCGCCTCCAGAGTTGCGGCTATTCAATACCAGTTGCTCCGTGGAGAAACTGACATTTAGATAATACCGGTTGAACTAGTAGCCGACCTCAAATAATCTTGGGAATAAATATTTCAGACGACAATATTTCGGACAAATTAATACACAACGCCGTCTAGCCCCAAGATAAGCAGAGCTTGTGTTATGGGTACTAGACAATTGATATAAATACTTATAAACTTTTTTTTGTAAATACATACATATTATACATAGAAAACACCCAAACTCCGAAACAAATATTTGCAGATCATACAAACATTTGGTCCGACCCGGGCATCGAACCCGAGACCTCAAGCTTAGCAGTCGCATACGCTACCACTACGCCACCGAGGCAAGATAGGCAGATGATGTTGTATAAAAACGGTTGTTGCTGATATGTCTGGCTGTAACGGATATTAAAGTTACATGACGTCCTTACAGTTATAAATTATCGAACAGGTCAACGTGACCGGTGTCGTAATTTATTTGTTCTCACGATAACACATAGTAATAAACGTTAGTCATTGATACTAAGGAGTCCTTGTTACGATTACTTTTCCTTGTACCGATTTGATTAGGTATTAATCGATGATTCATGAACATAATCAGAAACAAGTCCTAAGTCATTCCCCGGATGTCTCCGTCCTGTTTTGGTAATGATATCCTAAACAATGAACGGGATATCCGAAAGAAAGAAAAAAGATACTCACATTTGAACGAACCAGCTACCAGTGATACGAACCGGTGACCGCAGTACCATTCTGAATCATTCATCATTAAAACAATTTGACTTATCGAAAATTGGCAAAAAGATATAAATAGAAATCTCATCAGTCTGTTGTTTAAAAAGTCTTGAATTTAATCTTAATTATTGCAAAGGATAAATAAGAAGACAAGGAAAATCAATTACAGAAAACATTTTGCCCAAATATATGCATATTACGTCAGTAATCGACACAATGCGCACGCACAGATTTAAAGCGTCATTCTCAGTATTAAAGCAAAGCAAATGAAACCTTAAATAACTTCACCGCATGGGTTAATTTTATCTGACAACAGTTTCATAATATATTAATTACTATTATTGTAATGTATAGCAGAATAAAATCGACAGTGGTGTAATATAATGTTAAATTAATGAGGTATAATGTTCTGATCTTGATTTAAATGTTTATGATTAAAATATAGATCTTTATTACCTTATGAGATGATGATCCTAAGGCCGATATTAAGTTACTTTAGATAATAATAATATAAATAAATATTCCAGACATCTAACACACAACGCCATCTAGTCCCAAGCTAAGCAGAGCTTGTGTTATGGGTACTAGACAACCTGATATGAATGCATATATACTTTTTTTTTGTAAATACATACATGTTGTACATAGAAAACACCCAAACTCCGAAACAAATATTTTTAGATTACACAAACATTTGGTCCGACCCAGGATTTGAACCCGAGACCTCAAGCACAGCAGTCTCATTCACTACCATTGCGCCACCGAGGCAGTAAATATATCTCTTAATGGTACACTAAATTAAAAGATTAACTTAAAACTAAGGAAGAACAAGACTCTCCTATACATTTTGATCCTTCCTAAGGTTACCAGGAATAAGGCCGTCCTTTCTACACTATATCTTACATTTTATATACTCTTGTCACTCTAGAATATTATGGTGTGCAAATAAAGAGTTTCCTATCTATATATCTACAAGTAGCGGCTTAGCCCAGTTCCTATATTAGAAAAACGATCCGTTCTAGGTACGTATATTATACGGAGCGTAAGCTAAAATCGTTCCTATAAAAAATAAATTGAGGGACGGTATTTACGACTCGTAGTCGGTTGTAGAAAATTTTACACGATAACGATTCGTTAAATATAGGAACCGGGCATTAATCGCTCGGAGGCAATCTCTTACAGACTTGTATATAATTGATTAGTGTGTATGACTCGAATGAGATTACATCGCATTTGTAGCTGTTTTTTAATATTGTGCCTTTTTGGGAAAAATATAGGTTTTCTTTTTAATTTGCACATATATATAAGAATCAAAAAAATTAATATATAATAATAGATAACATATAATGTACAAACAGCGAACTAAAACTACTAAATGCTATTTCTTTTAAGCTACTTTGGGATTAATTAACATGTTATTATTGAGGTGATGATGATTATAAATGGGATGAGGTGATTTTCATTTGCTCAATAACAAAGTAGTGTCGGTACATGTAGGCAAAGATACAAACTTCTAATTATGTTATCCAATTCCCATCTTTTTCCAAACCTTCTTCTTAAAGAGCTATATAATATCTTATCTTATATATAAAATTCTCGTGTCGTGTTGGTGCGTAATCGAACTCCTCCGAAACGGCTCGACCGATTTTGATGAAATTTTTTGTGATTATCCGGTATCTATGAGAATCGGTTGTAATCTATTTTTCATCCCCCTAAATGTTAGGGGTAGTCCACCCCTAAATTTATTTTTTTGTTTTTTTGACAAAATTTTTAATTTCTATTTTTTTATGATGCAGCATTAGAAAATACATACAACCCTAGATTTTCAACCCTCTACGATCAACCCCTATTTTTCCATCGCGATTTTTATTGACCCACCTCTACAACATATATTCCCTTTTATGGCAAAGCAACGTTTGCCGGGACAGCTAGTATACATATATAGCTCTGAATGAATATCTATATTATATAATAAAATGAATAGGAAAACTTATAAGTATATCATTCCATGGCACGGGTAATAGCTTGTACTACGAGTAATAATAATACTCGTATTTTTTTTATTTATTAATAAAACTTCCTGCAAACATATTGCACAAGACGGATTTAATGACACAGACATTTTCTTCCAGTCAAACATTTGGGTGTTGCGAAGGTGTTTGTGTATATATATATATGTATATTAAAAATTTAAATAACATGTGATAGTTGTTAATAAAGAGAGTAATAATAATAACTTTATTGTACACCAGATTACTTACAAAGGTAACACAAAACTTGGAGGTACAATTAGCGGCCTTATCGCCCAAAGGCAATCTCTTCCAGGCAACCCTTGTACTAACATTTATACTCCTGTGGAATTTTAATTTAACATAAGTTAAATTAAAATTCCACAAGAGTATAAATGTTTTATAAATGAACCACCATTAAAAATATTTACGATCGGTCCTGAAACATATAATTATGTGCAATTGTATTGTTCATGTGTGGTTTTTTATTAATAGACATTTATTTATTGTAGCTGCAACGAATGATATCTTCCGGCACGCCCGTCTTCATAAATATCGAGATAAATAATTAACTTTAAAAAGCATAACTGATTTCAATGCCCTTACCTTATGATGAATTATAATAAATTGTGTTCGTCGTTCCTTAATTTAATGCTAACAAAAACAAAATATGGTAAAATGTAAAAATTGCAAGGGTATTTTTAAATGCTACTGGGCCATCTTTTACATATTCCATAAATCTTGGAAAAGGTTTACTAACAGACATCAATGATTTACACTTTCCACTTCCTATCTCTATTATCTAATCAGCTCGAACTGGCTTTATTATAATATTTTGATTTAAACTTTAATCAAGAAGCGAGTTAAAATAACGTTCAAGAACTGCACGTTTGGCCTAGTGGTTAAGTGGTCGCCACACCGTTCCGTACTTCACCAAGTATTGTGGATTCAAATCCCACATGGAATTACACTTTGTGTAATCCATAAATTGTTATTCTAAGTCTGGGTGTTCTTTGTGTCCGTTTCATGTACTCGTATGTTTGTAAAGTCCCCCGTTAAACAAGAATTATTCCTAGTGCGGGAGTTGTCTTTTAAAAAAGAAAAACCAAAATTGTCTATAGGTACAGTTAAAAACAACTTTTTCACACAAAAGTGTCAGCTGCGTATTATGCGTATGCGTATAGTATTAAAATGGACTCACTTAAAGAAATACGTATCGGTATTTTAAAACAAAACTCTACAGGGAGCTTCACGTTCTATAATCAAATCAAAGCTTATTAAGTAGGTTTAATTACTACCCAAGCAAATCGATTCAATTCGTCCCACATCTAGAAAATGTTACGTTGAAATTGCTCGACCAAATTTTAATAAAATTGACTGAGTAATTGTTTTAAATATAGATCAACGAAAAGGATTTATGAGGTGGTAGGTGTTACACCTACAAATGATAATTGATATTGTAGAAAAGGTTAATGGCTTTTAATCAAATCTTAAATTAACAAAACACAATAGTTACTAAACTTTTTTACACTGTCATCAAATAGAACCAAATTATAGTATACTAGCTGTTGCCCGCGGCTCCGCCCGCGTTTATGTCGGTTTCTTCGTGTTTTTTCGCGGTCGCTGATTTGTAACTGAAGCAAAAATTTGATAAAAATGATCCTTGATGCGTAATATATATCATTCTAAAATTTCAGCTCGATCGGTGCAGAACTTTTTGAGTTTTTGAAGCGTACACAAACAAACATAACATTTTTATATATAGATTTATTAGGTTTAGATAGAGGTATTAACGCATCAAAAAGCATAAGAGTAAAATAGTATTTATTGGTTATTGGCGGTACGATTTACCAATCAAACAAGGGAATGCATGACATATAGTCGTTCCAATATAGTCGTTCCAATAGTTTATTTAACTTTTGACAGCTCTAATACTTAATCAAATAGTGATACCTTGACCCGTTACCTATTCGATTTCTTTCATCGATCGATTTTATGCATTAAGAAGTTTTAATCGATTTAACAAACTCATTATTTTATAGATAATTTCGTACTTCATATTTCTATGTGTTTCAATGTGCGACCTCCTTTGTCAAAATAAAGAAGAAATGGATTAAAAGATCTGTCAAAAGTTAAATAAAGTATTGGAACGACTATAGTTGCGTAACAAACTACATATTTTAAATAAATAAAATAAAAAAAAACCGGCCAAGTGCGAGTCGGACTCGCGCACCGAGGATTCCGTACAACCAATGATGTATCTAAAAATTTATGCTTTTCGCAATTTTTCCTTTATCTATGCTATAAGACGTTGTTACGTACCAAATTTCTGTCCCAAGGATTCTGAGTTCTCAGTAAGTTTTTGATTCCTGCAGTATTTGCAACATAAACGGCTGTATCTTCTGATTGAGATGGCTTAAAAGTTTTATTTTTTCACAGCTAGTACAGGGGACAGTAGAATTGAGTATTTGATATCAATTTCAGCTTGATTCCTCTACGCGTTCCTGAGAAAAAAGGTCTTGACAGACGGACGGACTCCGTTTTTTCCTTTTGAGGTATGGAACCCTTTAAATCACCCAACCTTAAGATTAAATATTAATTGTGTGCTGCGTTTTTAATTAAATATAAACAAAAATAAATGCAGGCACGTACTTATCAAAATTCGGGTTAAGCTGTAGTACCAATCATGGCTAAACCTGGATTTCGAAAACTAGAACAATATAATTAAGTATGTATATTGCAGTAAACTCTCAATTGTGATGTTATTCTGACGTACATACATAATTTTAATCTAACGCTACTTACCAAATATACGAGTATATTTTGCTTATTGTAGGTATATATTAGACCATAAAACATTAAGTTTTCACGTGGAAATTCTTAGGACGTAGATTATTAATATAATATATAAATTACTTGACAGAAATCTCATGCGTCATCCGTTTTTTCTTAAACTTCCTGAACAAAACAGTTTATTGATGAAATAATTAAAAGACTCCGTTCAACCGTATTGCCTTTAAAAGGCTTTGCCTAATTGAGGTCATCGAAGTTACTCGTGCCCTACGTGATTGAATATTTTTTTGTCGCTGTTTACAAAATAAATAATTTGATTTATTTCTTCTGACGATCTTGCCTTTTCATTGTTTCACTAACAAACGAAAAGTCTAGAATAACAACTCTCTCCCTCTCTCTGACCATTTTCAGGGTTCCGTACCACAAAAGGTAAAAAACGGAACCTTTATAATATCACTTTGTTATCCGTCTGTCTCTCAAGACTCTTTTTCTCAGGAACGCGTGGCGGTTTCAAGTTAAAATTCATGTTAACTACTCGTACTTAAGTCTACTTTCCCTTGGAGCTGTGAAGAAATCAACTTCTGAGCCAACGCAATCAAAAGATATAGCCGTTTGTGCTGCAAATTTTCGACACTCACAAGGGAATCAAAATCTACAGAGTACTTTCCGTGAATTCAGAATCTTGAAATTTGGTTTGAAGCAACATCTTATAGTACAGATAAAGGAACAATTGCGATAAGTATAAATTGTAGTTACTTCATATATTATGTTATGATGCAAATTTTCGACACTCGCTAGGGAATCTTCGATACTCAGGTCCATAATACCTTGAAGCTGTAACAAATGAAACTTCTATGTCAACGCAATCAAAAGAAACAGCAATAAAAATTCATAATATATTTTTATATTACTTCTTACGCTTTTCCTTATGAACGCGTAGAGGTACCAAGTTGAAATTCATATCAAATATATTAGGTCTTTAAGCTGTTAAATAAAAACTTTTATATACCCTCGCACTTGGCCGGTTTTTTTGACTATCGATGATCGTAATGATGAATTTGATTTATTATTTCTATCAATTATAATTTCGTGGCGTTCAAATCAGAAAGGCCCATAACATTTGTAAGTTACTCCTTTCTCGAATAAAAGTAGTAATTTATATGAAAACTAGTATTTTCCTTCTTTCTATGTCTTTCCTCAAGAAACAATGTATATCAATGTCAAAATTTCATTAGCCATGAAAGCAGAACAGACAGACGGACATATTGACAGACAGATGGAGATACTATACAATTTATACTATAAGTACCTACGTGGTTTTAGTAGGTTCACGCTGAATTCAGCACGAACAGGCCCGCTTTACCAGGGCGGTACTAACCTCGCACAAAAGATCAACGTAAAATGACAACCTTTTTTTTTTCATGTTTTGATGGACAGTGCGAGACAGAAGGCCCAATGATGCAGATGCATCACAAAGCCGCCATGCTGTGGGTTAAATGTCTCTGGCACAGTGGTAGTGTATTGCGGACCAAATGTTTGTATAATCTGCAAATATTTGTTTCGGAGTTTGGGTGTTTTCTATGTATAATATGTATGTATTTACAAAAAACAGTATTGATATATATCATTTGTCTAGTACCGATAACACAAGCTTTGCTTAGCTTGGATTAGATGGCGTTGGGTGTAAGATGGCCGAAATATTTATTTTTATTATCATTGTTTCATTGTCGTCTGCATTCGCAACGAATACGGTGACCACCACTAGTGGATTCTGCTTATGCTTTTCATCAAGCAGAGTAGTAATAGTATATTAAGGCTTGTTACAAAAAGTATTTCGATGATTTTGTTATTTATTTAGAAAAAAAGCAACCAAATTTATAGACTCTTAAGATATCTTAATTAAAATCTCATTCGTGTGAGAAATCCTTTATTACTCATTAGCAACCTGTAGTTCGTAGTTTGATTAGCAGTGTGCAGTCACCATATTTATTAACAGTATGAGATAGTGAACTCATGACTAATTCACAGCATCACTTGGATTCATTCATACATTCGTAACACATGGCTTGTTGTTTCATTGTTATCTCAGTTCACAGAGTATGTCCTACTTTTACCATTGCGTCATAGTTTTTGTTTATAACTGTTATATTATATCAGTATTTCCGCATACAATGACTTAATTTTATATTCCCGGTGAGATTTTAGAGCTAGAGGTCAATCCTTTCTTTACAAGGCTTTAAAGCATTTTTTTGTGTATAGCCCAAAATGACTCTACTCTGTCTAATGGAAAGCATAAACAGAATCCAAGAGTGGTAGTCACCTTACTCATTGCGAATGCAAATAATGCCACAATACAGTATGGTGACCCCACACTATGGTGGCCTAGTGATGCTTCTGTATCATTGGGCCTCCGGTCTCACACTCACCAAGGAAACACGACAGCACGAACGCTGTCATTTTATGTGCGATTTCTGTGCGAGGGTAGTATTGCCCCGGTCGAGCCGGCCCATTCGTGCTGAAATCAGCGTGGCTCTATAACTTTGTGTACTACTACCAGATCATTACTAGATAAACAGTCAAGAGACCTTTTGATCTTGTAATGTGACCCTAACTGTTACGCCTGAGGTCGTGAGTGCTATTCCCACTTAAGATAAATAATTGTTATGAGCAACGATCATTTGCTTTGAGTCTACAAAGTCTGTGGAGTCTAAGCTATGTATAATGTGTATGTTGGTAACATCCACATACAGCGCCATCTACCGAAGACCGAAGATACACTGAACTACGGAGCAACGTACAACACCAATAAACTACCAATCCTGAATCGCGCAGTAGAAATTCTCGTGCCGAGTATTATATTATATACACTACATTCCAACATCAACTGTGGGCAGTAGCCCGCCAGGCATGATCACGTCGCCTGGTCGGAGGATCCTCCCTTTGTGTTGGGTGGAACATGATACCCGTTCCCCCACAGTTACAATATTTAATGTTTGGGTCTAAAAGTGTTTTTTTTTGGTTAAAGTCAATTTCATGTTAATCTTACATTTTTAATATCATGAGGTGTGATTACGGAAGGGTACCTGTCAGTAACGAAACTATATTTAACCCAAAAAATAATGCCATGTACATTACCTGTTGTAATAGCCTTAATAACTAAATAAATTATATATACACAAAGACCCATAAAGTATTGTGTCCACCCCTTAGACGCACATTGACCAATACGCATAATAAGCAATGAAAATAGCATCATGAATACGCAAAATGACCAATCGACATATTTATACGCAGGTTTGCATTGTATAAATGACATATTGTCTGTGGTCATGCTATGCTCTTGTTTGTGCATCGATTAAGCTGCAGCTGTACTCTTAAACTATTTATAGTGGTGACTGATCACTTTAGTTGTGGACTAGTGTTGAAAACGTATGGAGAATAACAAAAACTGTCCTAAATACAGATGTTTTAAAGAGTAAGGTACTAATCAGTGTTTTTAAGCTTTGTTTATAATAAAATATAGTACATTGACTTAAGTAATGCACACGATGAACATAAAATTAAAAAATCAAAAGTATGCCGATCAAATGTTGTTGTTGTTGATGCAAATAGCCCATCAACCAACGTAGATGCAATTCAAAGATAAAAAGTCGGTCATGAGATTGTATACGTAATTTTCAATTTTATCTTTTTGATGTATAACCGTGTAAGCCATACTTCAGCACATATTAGTTAATTCTATCAGTGATTTATCGGTCATTTTTATGGTGAATTTTCTAAAAATGAATCCTATCTAAATCGATTTGTGCGGTAATCTCGTCTGATACCACTTACTGGTGGCATGTCGAATTCGAACCGACTAAAACCGCATGCCGTCACGGGTACTAGGAGCCGGGGAACCAGGTGCACCCTAATACGGAAAACCCTGGAACCCCGACGTACCTCGGGCCACCTACAATTTGTAGATGGCCCCCTACTGTGTGAGAACCTCGATGATCCCATTACTGTCCGCGCCGCCCCTCAGGCCTGCTTCTGCTAGGGTGACAGAACCCTCTGCATACCAAATTTCATGGAAAATCGTTAGAGCCGTTTCCGAGATTCAGATTATTTCATATATATCAAATTCTCGTGTCACAATGTTAGTTACCATACTCCTCCAAAACGGCTGGACCGATTTTCATGAAATTTTGTGAGCATTTTAGGTAGGTCTGTGAATCGGCCAACGTCTATTTTTCATCCTCCTAAATGTTAAGGGTAGTCCACCCCTATTTCTTTTTTAAATTTTTAGATTTTTTTTGTATGATGCAGCATTAGAAAATACATACAACCCTAAATTTTCAACCCTCTAAGATCAACCCCTATTTTTCCATCGCGATTTTTTTTGATCCACCTCTACAACATATATACACAAGAGCTCATTTCTTCTTGACATTCCTTTTTATGGCAAAGCAACGTTTGTCGGGTAGTATGTCTAGTATGTATATACAAGAATGGCTCGTTTAAAGGTATAAGATATCAAATATGAACTGATGCACTGTATCTTCACTTCGTATGGTTTTATTTTATACTTGATATCAATATAACAAAATATGCAAAATGTAATATGTATTTTCAAACCCCAAATTACTTTAATCCTATTACTTAAATCCTTTTGGTATTAGTTATTGGACTATTAATCGGCACTCAAGCACAGTTTTGTTATAAGTTCAAAATAGTCTTACACTAATAAGATAGTTAAAACTTGAATATTAAGTTATTAAACATAGTTTACTTCATTAAGTTCAGGAATCTAACCCTATGTCCTTTGGACACAAAACAAAGAACGATGTATCTTTAAGGGCTATCGAACAATTGATATTTGAGTCTTTTTTCATTATATTTGTAATAACAAATCAAGTACAAAGTGAATATATATTTGTTCGTTTTCAATCTGGAATTTTTTTTTTTTAAAGACTACTCGCGCCTTAGGAACATACATCCTGTGTCGCGGGGGACCTTACAAACATACATGTAACGGACACAAAGAACACCCAGACTCAGGACAACATTTTGTGGATCACACAGAGTGATGTCCCACGTGGGATTTGAACCCACGGCACCTGGCGCAGTAGCAAGCGCCGTAGTGACAGCTTAAACCACTAGGCCATCTTGTTCATGACATTTGTTGTGTCCGGCATCGACACTTCGATACTGCCGTAGGTATTTTTATGTTTAAATAACAACACTGTGGCAATACTGTATAAATATTAATTGGCAACTCTGTATAAGTTCCTATATAAGGCAACAACAATAACTAATCTACACTCTTATCTTTCTCATTGTTCGAGACACCGTTGGACGTTTTATTTAACTCCTTCACCACAGTAACAATCATTATATCCTATATCAAGCCGAAACAATTTAAATAACTCATGAGATTTTCAATTACCAGTACAGTGGTAAAAAAACTCTTGAATTTTTAAGAATTCATTACAAGTCTTTAATATTCACTGGTGGACATCGGCCTCTCATTAATATGGTGATTATAGCCTATATCACACTAAACATACGGGTTGTTACAGAGTTACGGGTTGGTACAGAGTTGGTTTCAAGTTTACCTTCTCATTACAGTGATGTTTTCCTACGTAGTTTTCTACCTTAGTCGCCTCCTATGAAGTATTATCACACCAATTCATTGCACGAGTGTCATACTCGTGCAATGAATTGGTGTACACTTCATATTCTCAATCTAGCATCACACGGATTTACGTATAATTCCTGATGTATAGTCCATTCATTTAGATAGTGTCGGTACACCTGCACGCAAATGTGGTCATTATTGTGGATAAAAATATATTAATTCATACAACGACCTAAACTGATAAATCATACTTATTTGTAGGTGTACGCCGCAAGCAGAGCCTTTAATTTTGTGGCGGCTTGCCGCACGTGTGACCGTATCTAAGCGAATGGACTATACTTCTAATATAATATAACAATATTTTAAAGCCCATGTGGTTTGAAACTAAGAATATAGAATATCATCGCCTCTATTTGTACTGTGGGTGACGTAAGGTCGGATTAAGGGAATTAATTCAGCAAGACAACAACACTGCAGAGAGAGGGTAAACTTGAAAGTCTTATTTTCAAGGAAAGGTATGTATAGAATAGTAGGCTATAAAACGATATTGGTTTTATAAACACAACATTATCATATCTAGGAATACCAAGAGATGAACAATAGAACAAAAAGCTACTTTGTATATTGACAAAGAAATGATTAGCAAAAATTTATTAAAAATTAAATCATCTTTAATTTATTTCAAACCATTGAACGAAGGGTTACTTCGTATTTGAACTACTTGCCTTGAAATAATACTCGTATTTCGAAACTACATACATTCGTCATGCCACGTATCGAAATTTGAATCGCGAGATCAAGAACACATACTTACAAATAATTAGTCTGCAAATACGCAACACACGATTCCTTTTTTGTATTGCTGCCAACAGGAACTGATGAATCCAATTTCTTAATCTGTTTTTAAAGTGTGATTTGTATTTATTTAAATGCGTTAAATGTATTAGAGCTGAATCTCTCCTCATTTTTAGTTTGCGGTGAGAAATATAAAAAAAAATATATAAATATTCCGGACATCTAACCCACAACGCCATCTAGTCCCAAGCTAAGCAAAGCTTGTGTTATGGGTACTAGACAACTGATATAAATACTTATATACTTTTTTTTGTAAATAGATACATATTATACATAGAAAACACCCAAACTCTGAAACAAATATTTGCAAATCATACAAACATTTGGTCCGACCCGGGAATCGAACCCGAGACCTCAAGCTTAGCAGTCGCATACACTACCACTACGCCACCGAGGCAGTAAAAGAAATGTGGTGGATTAGGAAAAAAAATGTGTCACCGCGCCTATTTATTCCATGTGTCGTAAGAGGTGATTAAGGGTGCAAACTACACAAGGAGCCGGTGTGAAATAGCGCTTGCGCCGTATTTTACCGAGTGAGTCAGAATACCGGAAGCCCATACCCCAACTCCACCCCGCATCCCCACAAAGACCGAAAATGCATTTGTGATGCCTCTGGTGTTATGTTTGTCCATGGGCGACGATAATTGCTTACCATCAGGTGATACGTCTGCTCGATCGCCTCCTAAATACTAAAAAACAGAGATAGTACTTTGTTTCTCTTACGCAAAAACATGAAATCTACATTTTGAGATACACCACTTCACATTGTAATCTATGAAGTTATATCAGCATGCAATAGGAAATATGGGAAACGGGACAAATAAATATACAGGTACACTGTACAGCTTAACTATACTCGTTAGTCTGTACAATGTGCTTCTAATAGCTTTACGTTATGCAATTTACATAACACTATTTAACTAAATATCCAATTTAAAATGCTAATGCTCGTGTTGAGGTCCAACCAAATGCTATTGTGTTTTCTCTGCTGCAGTGCACAAGTTTATGTGCTAATTAAGCGCATCTTAGAGTATAAAATATTCTTGTGTGCTTGCGTGTGTGCGTTGTATACTAGTGTGTATACATGTGCATATCGGGGTTTTAAAATACAAAAGAAAATTGACGTTGAGTTTCATTACATTGGTTTAGATATTAGGTAAATTACTTGATGAATTAAAATAGTTAATTCCAAAAGATTGTTTCTGCCTCTTTTGATTCCAGATAAACACTAAAATTAGCGACTGAGTTAAGAAAGCGATTAGGTAAGAAATATTTGAAAACCTCAAACACTTAATTTGCATTACAAAATTAACGAGATTTTTAATAGGAACACGATTCATTAAATATTTTATCGCAATCGATAAATTTATAAATAGTTGGTTGTAGTCCAAACACTAATAGATTATCATATTTCGTTAATCTATCTAATACCTACCTTTAAACGAGTAATTCTTGTATAATATAACTATAATTTGGAATCTCGGTAACGGCTCCAACGATTTTCATGAAATTTAGTATGGAGGAGGTTTCGGGAGCGATAAATCGAACTAGCTAGGATTAATTTTTAGAAAATTCACCAAAAAAAAAATACAGAGAAAAGCTTAAGTTACTAGTTATAAATCATTAAGCAGTCAAAGAACGAATTAAAGTCACAAACAAAAGGGCCAATCAGTAAGTCACAAGTAGGTACAGTTTCGAATGCATAATCTATACTGATATTATAAAGCTGAAGAGTTTGTTCGTTTGATTGTTTGTTTGTTTGTTTGTTTGAACGCGCTAATCTTAGGAACCACTAGTCTGATTTGAAAAATTCCATCAGTGGTGGATTTATCGAGGAACGCTATAGGCTATATATAATCAACTAATACTAATAGGAACGGAGCACCAATGAATAATGTTTCAAAAACGGGGAAAATTTTCACGCTACGGACAATTTAAGACGCAAACGAGGATGCGTGGGTCAGCCAGTACTTTATACATGATTACTAATTATAATTATTCACTTCTCATAAATAAACCTTTATATACAGGGAACCATAAACCTCTAAACTATAGACATATCTTTAAACTTATTATCTTACATCGCAGATTGACCACGAATCCTACTACGCATAACACGGAAGAACTTACATATAATTAATCAAGTCAATCCCCACCCGCAATGAAAGCGAAATCTAAACATCAACAGGCAAAGTAAAATACTATTCTCACATTAAATAAAATTAAACGTAGCGTAATGAATTAGAATGAGAATTCCGCGTTCTGGGATCTATCTCATCACAATTCACTCACCTGCCATTAATAGCCACTTGCAGTCTGATTCACTCTAATTGACTTTGTTTAGACTTCAAAGATCCGGCTGAAGATGTATTAACATCTTTCATTACAACTCTACGTTCTGAAACAAACATTGCAAATGGTGGATGCAGTTTTAGAGGAGTTAGCAATAGATATTTCAATCTTATCTCTCTGATATTTATTTACAAGTTCATGCACAATACATATTCTCTAACAGTCAACTTTAAGGCGTGTAAAAATCTAGGGAGATAGGTGCATCAAAGTTGTCTAAGAATTACTACATTTAACTATATAGTTAAATGTATATGTGTATATACACACACACACATACATACCTACATAAATACAAGCATACACAAATCGCATACTGTAGCTGTAGATAATAGACTATATTTCAGAGTTGTATATATATCAAGAATCAAGTTTTATGGTGTAGTGCTTGACACTGGCATTCGGCACGGCAGATTTCAGATTTTTCAACTCCGATCAGATTGGAAAATAGACCATCAGCCACGAAATACACACTATCTGTTATGTCATATATCTTAGAGTATTACTACAGGAGGTTGAAAATATAATTGTATAGGTCGTCTAACAACAAAAAACTCTAGGGAATTTGAACATCAAATTCCACAACGTTCCATTTCATGACGCGTTATTAGTTTTTACTTGTTATAGCAAAATGACCATATTAAGTACTCAAAACTGATTAAGAATGCCCTTCATTTTTATATTTGATAATAATTTTATTTAATTTTCCAGCTGTCAATGCTTGCAAATTACATAATTACGAAATTAAATAAGTAATGAATTATTCATTAAAAAAAAACGTCTACGTCAACCTCTGTAAAGTAGTTAATGTCAGTTATTTTTTTTAATATTTTTTCTTTTTTTTTTCTTTTTTATTTTGATGTACCCAGCGTCACTCTCACAACTAATACGAATCTGTTAACACCACTCACATAACAATACAAGTCGTTTAGGCTCTAGGGAGTGCCAAAGAAATATACATGCACACATACATATAATGTATGTATATAAAAAAACATAACCCTCCTCCTTTCGCAGTCGAGTAACGAAGGATATTTTCACTCTTTATTTTTTTCATTTGAGGATTGGCAAGAAAGAATGTACCTATATAATCAATTTGTAGATGACGGAGTTCAATGGTAACAAAAAAAAAAGCAAATTGAAAACAATTCCTTTTTTGAAATCGATGGAATTGCAACAATGGTTCCAAATTTTGAACATTTCTAACGAAACAGTTTTTTGTTGTTTATTTTATATCTATTTTTATTTAATCCAAGTTTACTTACCGAGGTTTCTCGTAACTTCTAATCATTCTACGAACGAGACAGTAAAATATACCTAAGCAATAATCTCATAACACATCCACGTGTACGAACATGATTGTGTAGTAGCCAAATACAGTTAGTATTCTTTCTCCGTCCTTCAAACAGTACGATTTCAACACAACAATAGTTGTTCGTAAATATGTGTTTAGCTGTATATGATGTAATGTTTGTTGTGTGCCATAGGATAGGAAATATACAGAAGAATAAACTTTCAAATTAACTTAAATCACAGTCACTCAAGTTTTATTCTGTACTCTCTGAGTACCGCTGTACCACCCACGGTTATTGTTGTACCTTTACAACTGCGGGTCACACCGCGGGGAAAAGCTAGTCTAAAAAAAGTAGCCTAAGTAACTCCTTATTACATCATCCCATCCCGTCAAAATCGGTTCAGCTGTTCTAGAGATTAAATGAAATAAACAGACAGACAAAAATTGGCAAATATATGATATTTTGGTATATGTACTGTGTATACCAATGCATTTAGTAAAAAGCGGTTATATTAATATTACAAACAGACACTCCAATTTAATTTATTTGTATGGATAGAAGTTAAAATAAAGTTAGATTTAGACAAGTAATTTTCAAATATAATGGCTAAATTACGGTGAAACTCAGAAAGTGTTTACCCTATTTACGAAGAAACGAATAATGAAATTTAGCAGTAAATGGTAATTAAAATAAAAGCGGCAAATATGTAAACATATACCCTATTTTTAATCTGTTCTCCTTTAAACCAATAAGAACAAACGATTTTAAAAGACTTGAGCGACTTAAACTTCTGTTTTATATTGTGTATGGCGTTACCAAGGGCGCAGAGTCACATGTAAGGTGTCTTATAACCATCCGGGTGGCCATACGTGCCCTCATCCTACTTAGCAATTATTATGTCAAAGTCAAATTACTGGGTATCTATAACAAAAGCCTAGTCAGCACTCAATTTACAATAATTTGCAAATTTCTTTAATAATTTATTACATTATAGTTATGAAATTATGACGTGTTTACACAAAATTTGTGTTAGAATATTCTTATTTGCTTATAGTATTTTTTTAGAAAAATAATAATCATTGCGAAAATAATAACAGGCAATTTTAGTGGTTACTAAAATAACTGTTAAACTATGTGATAAAACATGATATACTACAAACAATGATATTAATAAAATATAATTGACTACAAACATATTTTTTTTATAAATTAGTACAGGTGGTCTAAAAGCACGATGTTCTAAATTCAATTTACTTTATCTTCTAGCGGATAAAAACGGCTTTTGCACTCAGATATCGAAGGGCAAAAATACTGTTACCGAGATGGGGGGACGAAAAAAAAATTTATGCCAGCGAAGATGCAGTCAAATGCTGGTAATAATTATAATATTCTGAGATATCATAACGTTATCGAGTTTCATAATATACATAATTTTTTCTGTGCCTTATAAAACTATCATTTGCCCGCGGCTTTGTCCGTGTGTATATCAGTTATCGCGATATCAAGAATCAAATCTCCAATTAAAATTTCATTAAAATTTGTGACGTCACAAACAGATTAGAGTTACTTTTCAAATTGTGATATTAATATCTGCACTTAAAGACTGCACGGTTGGCCGAGTGGTGTCAGCGGTCGCCATGCCGCTTGCTACTGCGCCAAGTGTCGTGGGTTCAAATCCCACGCGGTACCTACAACACTTTGTGTGATCCACGAATTGTTGTCCCGAGTCTGGATGTTGTTTGTGTCCGTTTCATGTATGTTTGTAAAGTCCCCCACGACACAGGATGTTTATTCCTAATGTGGGAGTTGTCTTTTTAAAAAGAAAAAAGAAAAGAAAAAGAAAATACATACGTCCAAAGGAGTGTACAAATATCAAACATGTTATACAAGCGTACCGTGGGAGAGTCACGCTTCGGCATGAATGGGCCGGCTCGACCGAAGTGATACCACGGCCTTATAGAAAATCGGTGTGAAATAGCGCTTGCGCTGTGTTTCGTCGAGTGAGTGAGGATACCGGAGGCCCATACTCCCTCCATCCCACTCCCCATTTCCTAAAGGCCGGCAACGCACTTGTGACGCCTCTGGTGTTGCGGGTGTCCATGGGCGGCGGTAATCGCTTACCATCAGGCAATACGTCAGCACGTTTGCCCGCTATTCCAAATAAAAAAAAAAGCATACCATCATTCATAGAAAGTTTTACATCCAATGGAAAATGGACCCACTGATTGTGAAGTTGGAATATCATATAAACACGATAAGTAGGTCGTCACTTCGTTACTGAAGAATTACCTTCTTAATCCATAGTTTTGTTAATATGTCAAACAATCGAAGGGTCTTATATAAATTGGTCATTGTGGTCATAGGTGAGTTATGGGCTAAGTTACTTCACAGTATTTCCACTGAACAGTTTGCAAGCATATTAACCTACTTAGTAATTGATTTTTGTTATTAGGCCAGAGTATAGTAGATATTATAGTTCAGAAAATGTAACGTATGCCAATACAAATACGTGAGTCTTGTAAGAAGTACATTCAAGTATTTTGTTCCCGAAGGGTCGGACAGAGACAATCTATCAATCGCAAAAAAAGAATTCAATCAAATTTTATTTTGAACTACATCAACGTCAATTACTGCAAGGCCGACTCGTTTATACATGGCAAACCGTCATTCAGACTCAAAACCACAATTTCTGAATCAACTAAGTATTGTACTATGTTTACAATCAACAACACAACATTAAGAATAATAAATAAATAATAATAATAAATAAATATTCCGGACATCTTACACACAACGCCATCTAGTCCCAAGCTAAGCAGAGCTTGTGTTATGGGTACTAGACAACTGATATAAATACTTATATACTTTTTTTTTTTGTAAATACATACATATTATACATAGAAAACACCCAAACTCCGAAACAAATATTTGCAGATCATACAAACATTTGGTCCGACCCGGGAATCGAACCCGAGACCTCCAGCTTAGCAGTCGCATACGCTACCACTACGCCACCGAGGCAGTCGATATCAACGAAGTAACAGCTTTAACCACTATTCCATTCGTGCAATCACACTGAGTAGGTAGAATCTGGCTTTTTACACTTCATATTTTTTTAGGCTCTTAGAGCCGTTCAGAGCAAAATTTTTAAATAGTGTTATTAGGTGGATAACTATGTGAAACTTTATCAAGGAATGTTGAAACTGGCCCTTAATCTGAAAGGAATAGGTTTTAGATATTTACAGAATCTCAAACTAAACTCCTTTTCAAATACGAGCTGTGGACTGTTACCATCTTTTAGTCTGTAGAGGACAATACTTATATTAGATACCGCTGTTATAGTTACGGCATACTTTTCTAAGCTTCTCTTTTTACCAAAGTCCGTATAATTGCACTCAATAAGTACCGATTATATTACTGAAGACGCGAGGCCACTTGTCCGCCATTTTGTAGAATTCGTTTGTCTACATTTTATCTCTAAACATTGTAAGTAGATATAGCCGTGGGAATTGAACGAATATTATGTAAACCATAATTTCGGTGCTCAGTCTGATGGGAAAAGGTAGAAATATTCCGTATTTAAGAAAGTTAGTTCGAAAAATTGTATCATAATAATCTATGCCTGATTACGAACATATTTACTTTATAGTGAATTCTAGTGTCACTTTGTTCCTCACGATAAGTTTTGAAACTATCTAACCGATTTCAAGTGTTTTGATAGCCCACGCCAGCATTCATTTATAGACTCTAAGATAGGATAGATAACATCATGCTTAGACCAACAGGAGACAAGTATGACTGAAAAGAGACGCAGACGGAGATGCGTGGGTCAGCTAGTAGGTTTACTTAGTCTGGCCATAAATACTGTTCAATTAATAATAAACAAAATATTACTTTATAATCTGTAATTTTATACGATTGTTAATTGTTTTTTCTTATTTTCACGCCAGTATATTGTAAAATATTTTGGGGTGGGGTATAAAGTATAGCATTACATAAAGTAGGTATTAATGAAGCCAAATTTAATTTTTAAAATCCTCCATGCGCTTGGTATTATTCAAATGTTTGTGTACTGTGCTATTGATAGGTACAATAAAACCTCCTCTGCTTGTGACAGAAAGAAATCTGGCCGTCCACGTAGTGTTCGTATAAAACAGGCGAGCTAAGCAGTAAGGGTAAGAATTCAAAGAAATTCTGTCCAAAAAGATGTGCAAAAGTTTATATCTCGGGAGATGGAGATGAAACCTAGAACCATGTCACGTATTTTAAAACATGACTTAGAACTTATAATCTATAAAAGACGCACTGGTCATTTAGTAACTGATAATTTAAAAGTATACGGTGGTGAAATCAAAACAACTACTTAAGCGGTTCGCAAAGGGAGGTCACAGAAAAAAATTGTTTGCGGATAAGGAATTTTTTACAATTAAGCAATATTTTAACAAACAAAATGAACATATTTTTGCTTCAAGATCTTAAGAAACTTCCTAATTAAGCAACAGAGTACAACGTGAGCATTATCCAACTTCAGTGATGGTTTGGTGGGGCGTTAGTTATGAAGGAGTGACTGAGCTATATTTTTGTAAAAAAGGTATCAAAATATCTGCACAAGTGTATCAAGATACCATTTTTGAAAATGTAGTTAAGTCTCTTAACAACACTATGTTCAATAACCAAGAATGGTCCTTTCAGCAAAACTCGGCGCCGGATCATAAAGCTCGATCCACCTAATCTTGATTAGAAACGAACGTTCCGGACTTCATCAGAGCTGAAGACTGGCCGTCATCTAGTCCTGATCTTATTCTACTGGATTATGATTTATGGTCAGCTTTAAAGAGTAACGCTTGCTCTTGCTTGCACCATGATTATTTGGAGTCGATAAACAATCCATACGATTGCCAGCGAAAAGTTTTCCCATAGGATGAGTGCGTGCGGCTATCTGGCCTTCAAATTTAAAGGACTGTATTGCAGCCAACGGAGACGACATCGAATAGGCTTTATACATTTATAATGGATTTATATTAGAAATTCTTAATCACAGCCCGGAGTCTGGAAGATAGCGGTGTTTCCCGCCCGTGTCTCGGAGAGCACGTTAAGTCGTCGGTCCCGGTTGTCATGAACATCTATGGCAATCGTTACTGGGAAGTCAATGCCCTCAAATATACTGACAACTTTTTTTTTTACCTGTGTAAACCCCCTCGGGCCGTCACCCCGCCGGGGTTTGCGGCGGAGCGATGTGTCGGAATCGAACCGACTAAAATCACACGGTGTGCCAATCTGCGCCTGAGAAGGGAGGGGTCCGGGAACTGCAGTTAAATATACTGTCAATTAGTTCAACCTTCGAGTTCAGTTCAGATGCCAGTCGTTCTATGTAAAAAATGATATTCAGATAAAACCGATTGAACTAGTAGCCGACCTCAAATAATAATAGGAATAATAAAGCTAGGAAGGTGGATTAATTATATTACTATAATATTAGGTAATGTATTAAACTAACACATGTTAATAGTAATAAATGTTACGTACAATAAAAAATGATGATTTCCTTTGTAACAATATTTATGGCAAGACTAATTACAAGACTACATATAGTATATTCAAATACGTAATATACAAACACTCTGTTGAACATTATTCTCGTCATTAGTCGATTTAAAAGCGAGGTCGTAGTTTTTCTTAACTTCTTCAAAAGGTTTAACCATTTTTAAACATAAAACTCTTTATCGCATGAAACTTATAAGTTAGAAAAGCGCAAATGCGCTAACAAAGTAACTTAGTTTAAAAAATTTAATAATAAAACATCAACGCAATAAATCTTCACCAATATGAAAAAAATAATCTCGAAATAGCTTCTGTTAAAGTTATATAACTTTAGGGCCTTATTTACTAAATAATGTTATGGCTTACTGTTGTTCACATTTTGTTATACGAGTATAACTGTAGTCAAAACAGGCATAGTCCTTTAATTTAATTTCAGACACGCTCCACATAAGAAATAGGACATAATGATCTCTCTGTATAGTTTTACGATACTAGCTACACCTCTAGGTTTTACTTGTATTTATTGTTCCTATTTGATATTCCTAGGGAAAATTCAATCTTATAATCTACAGCTAACATGTATTTGATATAGAAAAATAAGTAAAAATTGAACCACATAAAAATATGAAATTCAAACAGACAACCAAACCTACCAATCAAAGAGCATGGAGATTAAATAACCAAATAGAATGTATTGCAACAAGATCCATCAAGTGCCGACAATCCAGGATATGCATTAAATAAAAAAACAAATCATTCAAATTAAGAATCTGTCGTTTTAAACATACGATATCCTTATCACCAACCGCAATATTTCACAAACAATCTCACGAAGATAAAAATTATAAACTGAGATAAGATAAGATAATATTTGTGCAAAAATGAACGTTGCACGTGATCGGTTCTATTTGAAGAAGTGTTAATGTTACCAATGTATTATTACATCTATTGGTTTTAACTGAATATCGTTTTCATCGAGGAAACTGTTGGGAAATCTTTGCACGTTCTATCAATTTGCGATAAAACTAAAAATTATGAAATGATAGCCGATATCTATGAGATATACAGCAAAAAATTTATTGCGAATGTCTTTACAAATAATATTATATAATTATAGTTGTCTAAAGAGTTTCCGAACGTATAATTTTTTTTTTTATTTTTATTCTTTGTCTCCTTGAACTCTGTACACTTCTGCCAAGCCAGCGATGCACAATTCAATGATGCACAACTACATTCATTACTTTTTATTAAATAGTGCTGCTTTCTTTACGTTTAGATCTTTGAGGAGAATTTGAAGATATTTTCACACTAAAGTTTTTTGTGTGATGAGTTTGTAGTTACCTTCGTGCACTAGCTACCGTTGTTGACTGTTGACGGTTGACTGGGAGAGAATGACTTAGGCATTAAGTCTGCGGATGTACAAAAATGCATAAAGTTTTAAATAAATAAATACCTATATAGTGTGTATGTGTGTGTGTATGTAAGTTGGCAATGACTTAACAAAACATTCATTTATCAGACAATGGCGTCGACTGATAAGCTGAGTTGAAGTACACAGTGAATTAGGTTAATAAATACGCTACCGTAGATTATGTTTATTTGTTAATTTTTATAAATGTTTATATAATTTAAGAAATAAATGTTTGCGTAATAATAATATACTCAATGATAAGATTATTTGAATTTAATTGAAATATTTCTCACTAACTTTTGCCAGGGACTTGCCGCTTGCATTTAGGTTATCGCGGTAAAGAGTAGCCTGTTTTATTCCTCCAGAGTCAAAGTATGTATCTCCATGCTAAATTTCATTGATATCGGTAAAGTGGTTTAGCCGTTAAAGCGTTACAGTCTCTTTCGAATTTGTAATAATAGGTCTTTACCTACGAAATTGCGTTTCTTCAGTACTGGTCATTTCAAATAAAAAAAAGTTTGTAATGGCTCTGTATTCTAAATTCAAATTAATTTTGTTTTAAAACCATGACATTCTATTTACAAACTCAGTCTTTTGTTTTTTGATTAGCGTTGTATTTTCATTACATTTGAACATTTTTCATCATAATGGATACTTTAAAAATTCGTGTAATTATGGAATACGAGTTCCGTCGTGGCACTAACGCGACACAAACGGCACGTAACATCAAAAACGTTTACGGAGAGAACTGTACAAACGAACGCACAACCCTTTATTGGTTTTCCCGGTTCCGTTCTGGAAATTTTGACTTGAAAAATGAAGCTCGTGGTCGTCCCGAGACTTTGGTTAACAATAATGAATTAAAGGCGATTGTGAAAGCTGACGAAACTCAATCTACAGCTGAGCTAGCAGCAGCTTTTAATGTAAGCATCAAAACAATATTGATCCATTTGCGACAAATTGGCAAGGTAAAAAAGCTTGATAGATGGGTGCCCCACGACCTTAACGATCGCCAGCGCAACGTACGCGTCGAGACCTGCCTTTCGCTGCTCAACAGGCAAAGAAATGAAGGAATTTTGAACCGAATAGTTACGTGCGACGAAAAATGGATTCTGTTCGACAATCGAAAGCGCTCAGCAAGTTGGTTAGACCCTGGTTCAGCACCAAAGCAATGCCCTAAACCAAAAATGTGGACTATTACTTTTTCCAAAATTTAGACAACTTTTTAGTGGGTAAAAAATTCAATTCCCGAGAGGCAGTACAAAATGCCTTTAAAGAGTTTGTTGCCTCCCGTCCAGCTGATTTTTACAAGAAGGGCATCAATAAACTGCCAATGCGTTGGCAAAGATGCGTCGATTGCATGGGTGATTACTTCGAATAACAGAAATAAAAAAGTTTGAAAAAATAAGTACTTTCACTTATTGCATACAAAACGGCAATTTCATAGGTAAAGACCTAATATCAGTATGGATTTTATGTTGCAATTTACCATCTAAGTAGGTATTATATACGAGTATATTTGTATTAACGCTTTTAGTTTTTTTTTCTGAGAGAGTGATGTTTGTATAGCCTTTTTATTTGAGAGGTTTAAGAGAATAAACAACAAGAAACAATAAAATATGTTTTAAATTATAAAAATCAAGAGAATGGATTAAAGAATAGATAAATATAGAAAATTTAGAACACTTTATAAAAAATAGTTTTTTTTTATTAACCTGAAGGATTTAAAAATCCAAAACCAAAATTCATTAAAATATTAATTTGAAATATACATTGTCGCTTTTTATCGTAATACAATACGCTTTTGATTAATTTAAATTCTATGCAATAAATATTCATTACAAACATCACTTTTTCACATTGAATTCAACAATAGTTCATAATAAATAAAACTAATATTGTCTATTATTTTTCACGATTAACACACACACTTACACAAACACGGGAATATATATATTATCATTGCTATATATGTACGACACGCACAAGTATATATTTGTTATAATTTCAGCAAAAAACATTTGTTAAAAATTATATAAAATATATAATTTTTAACAATAATAATATAAATACCAAGTCTTCCTACCTTTTTACCAAGTGATTAAATCGAGAGAAAATTTCGAAGACAGTGAAAGAGCGACGAACTACAAAATTAAATTAAATACAATCGATAATTATAACATAAGTACAAAACACATTATGACGCAATACTTAAGTTTATGTTATACTCGTATATAGTATACATAGTTTGAAAGCGAACCGTATTGTATTACAAATACAATGTTATGTCACTCTAAGGTAAAAGGATGTACCTACCATGGGAAATTTCTGCTGTGTACAAATATTATTTTAAACTATTTTTTTCCGTGGTTTGCACTAGTCTAGAAAGTCTAGTCTAGAAATTATATTGAAATTATATTCTATAATCAATTATGCATCTAAACACAGTTGTTACTGCAACTGTTATGTTTAAAAATAGTCTTTGTAACTTTGTACGTGTATATTCTTAACATTCTTGGGGCTAGTCTATGTTCAGCATTGCATTTCTTTCACACATCTCGGGACTACTTAAAGATTGACCAGCAGAATAAGTGTACGGAATAAAGTCCGCCTCGTCGTTCGCTTCTTCTATTGCCCGTAGCGTGAAAATTTTCCCCCGTTTATGAAATATTCTTCATTGGTGCTCCGCTCCTATAAGTATTAGCGTAATGATTTATAGCCTATAGCTTTTCTCGATAAGTCGACTATCCAATACTGAAAGAATTTTTCAAATTGTACCATCGGATTCTGAGATTAGCGCGTTCAAACAAACAAACTCTTCAGCTTTATAATATTAGTATAGATTTAATGGAAATTTAATACACGATAAAGTAAATAAATAGAATTAAGTAATATATATTATTTGAGATTAACATTCCACAGTTGTCAGCGTTAGTGAACGTTGTGGCAAGAGATTATTTGTTATAAAATAAGACCATGACCATGGTTTTATTTCATCATGTTGATAACATGACAGTAGGCTGATGTACTTAGCTACTGTTTTTATTAGGTAAACGATAAAAGGGAAAAACCTAAAAAATAAAAATTTTAACTGATAACTTTAAAAATGTAAATTCCGTAATAATCTCAATATATTTAGATATACTTACATTTGTCAATATAATTCTTCTTCCGTAACTAAATAACCATGTAGGTACTAAGCTTCGTGCATGTGGTGAATAATTAAGAGTACGGAGTGTCTCCACCTCTATTTATCCCATGGCTGTCGTAAGAGCCAACTAAAGGAGCAAACAACGGAGGACAACATCACTGCAAAGAGAAATAAAACTTGAAATAAATCCTATAGCAACCCGTCTGGCATGTGTGGTAAGTAGACCAAAACCGCCTTCCTCCTTTTTAAAGAGAGGCCTATGTCTATGGCTGTTGATGTGTTAATAAAAGTACTGAACCCCTCTCAATATACTTTACTGATTCCCGATTAGACCTGGTGCGTGGTGCTACCATAACTACGACGGGTAGCATAGTGGTTCAAACGGTCTCCAAGTTCCATCTCCGAGTGTTGTTGTGTGATTTACAAATTGTTGTTCTCAATCTACATGATCTATGCGTGTATGTCATAATTAGTTGTAAATTACTCCACGACACAGCTGTCTTTGAAAAAGAAGTATATAGTTAAATGTTTAAAATTACATAAATTTTTAGCTCTCAGGAGCCTTTGTTTTGTAATTTGAGCTAAGGACAAGAATTTTCAATGGAGACGATTTCTAAAGAATAGCATAACGTGTCAAGTTTAACCCAATTCAAGATTAACAAAATATAATTCGAAATTGCAAATCCGAGATATAACGACCACAGGCCAAGCTGACTACCACTGAACCACTAATGCAAGGCAGTCAAGATTCAATAAATAAAACGAAGGATAAATATTTATGAACGAACCGAATGATCGGCCATTGTTTGACGCTATACTTACAATAAACATCCTATAACAACATGAAAGCATTTGACACGTTTGTTTATGAATCACCATATATATAACCCCATGGGCACCTCATTAGAAACAATACACTAACCTTGTAATTTAAATTGAAATGAGTCTGTCTGTCTCTTAAGTTTTACTGCTGTTATAATATAATAAATAATAATAAATAAATATTTCGGACATTTAACACACAACGCCATCTAGTCCCAAACTAAGCAGAGCTTGTATTATGGGTACTAGACAACTGATATAAATACATATATACTTTTTTTTTGTAAATACATACGTATTATACATAGAAAACACCCAAACTCCGAAACAAATATTTGCAGATCATACAAACATTTGGTCCGACCCGGGAATCGAACCCGAGACCTCATGCACAGCAGTCGCATACGCTACCACTGCGCCACCAAGGCGACCAATATGATTGTGTTTTTTTTTTAATTCATTAACTTTTTTAAAAATGGCTTAGGCGACATTCCGTTACATTTAGATTAATAATTATTTGTGTCCGTTTCATGTTGTAAAGTCCCTCATGACGCAGGAATTATTCCTAGTGCGGAGGTTGACTGTAAAAAAAAACTACTATATAAACTACTAGCTGACCGACGCAACCTCGTTTGAGTCTTTTATTGCCCGTAGCGAAAAATTTTCCCCCGTATAGTGTGTCGCAGACTTTTTGTAGATATTTATAAGATCTACGATTAATTAGAACATTTTATGGTTCTATCTTTTATAGTTTACGCAGCGTACGCAAAATAAGTAACTTTTCTGGTTCATTTTTTACACCTTGTGTCCGAAAAACCCCAATATCTTCCGGAACCCTATTTTTTTCCAAAATAAAAAATAGCCTATGTTACTCGTAGATAATGTAGCCTTCGAATGGTGAAAGAATTTTTTAAATCAGTCCAGTAGTTTTTGAGCCTATTCATTACAAACAAACATACAAACAAAGTTTTCCTCTTTATAATATTAGTATAGATAGTATAGACATAGACTAATTGTAACTTCCTTAAAACGAAGTTAACTTTTAAATTAATTTTAAATAACAATGAAAAACGAATACATATGTATATACACGTATAAAAGAGAGTTAATCGCTTGGTAACAGTGAAATTCTATGCAAATACCTACTATGTAAACAGACATATGTAATTTATGAGCCATTGTCCTTCAAACACGTTAAGTACTCCATACTAAGAAGTTGATACAATCACACACAGTTTCAGTAACTAATAATACTCATATCATTCGCCTCAACAACCGGTCCGCGCTGTCCGCATCTAACAGCTTCTCGCAAATATCACCAGGTGGTCGGACCACCCTGAGAAGGTCTATGTATAGCTTTGGACATCTTTCGGCTGAGATGGTGATGGTGTTTCATCATTTATACCTACCGTGTCGTTATTCCTTTCGTGTTATAAGGGGCCATCCATAAAGTACGTCACACGAATTTCATGATTTTTAGACCCCCCCCCCGTCCTTGTCACAGGTGGTCACATTTCAGAGACCCCCCCCCTCCCTAGTGTGACGTCACGTGTTTTGCAATTTCACATCGAAAAATTATTAAATTAAAACAGCAGTTCCGAAATCAATTTTATTTCTATTTAAATTAAGTACTTTGTTTATGAAATCAATATTAACATCAAATATTTGAAACAATAACAAAGCAATAAACTAATGAATATAAAGAAAAAGAAGAAGAAAGAAACTCAATCAGTATTATATTAGATATTGAAATGTGATGTCACGAAACTTAGGACCCCTCCCACCCCTTGTCACACTATGTCACACTTTGTCGACCCCCTCCCCCCCTTTACGTGTGACGTACTTTATGGATGGCCCCCAAGCAATATTTAGATTTCATATAAGATCATTCATTAAAAATATTACAAGTCGTTATCAAGACTAACGCCCAATTATTAGAAAAATATTAAAATAATAAATCTCTTTATTGCACACCAGATATGTAACAAAATTAACTTATTTACGAAAATTTAAACTAGGGAAGTACAATTGGCGGCCTTATCGCCCGGAGGCAATCATATTATTACTATTTTCGATATTTTTTTCTTTTTTTTTTAATTTGGTGACGATTTTGCGACTGTGGAATGTATGAAGATTTTTCTTTAGTTTCGATATTAAAATATAAACCGAAATATCGATTGCTTCTTTAAGGACTAAAGTCATACTAAACATTATTTCAAAATATATACCCTCGTGGACCAGATGCAAGTATTTCGCGTCGCGTTGTTGTAAAGCCGCGGTGCGAAGCTAGTTTAAAAAAAGTAGCCTAAGTTACTCCTTATATCATCAGCCACCTGTCAGTGAAGAGAAGAAGAACCGCCGGAACAAACAGTCAGACAGACAGACAGACAATTTTTTTTAAAAATTGTTATTTCGGTACATTTACTGTGTGTACATAGATATGCATTTCGTAAAAACGGTTATATTAATATTACAAACAGACACTCCAATTTTATTTATTTGCATAGATTTATAGAAGATGTGCAGGTTTATAAGAATACTAGCTGAACCCCGCGGTGCCACCCGCGGTACGATGATAACTGCGGGCAACGCCGCGAGGCGAAGCTATATCTTTATAAATAGTAGCCTATGTGTTATTCTGATGTATAAGCTATATTGTGGTAAAGTTTCATTCAAATCCATTCAGTAGTTTTTACGTGAAAGAGTAACAAACATCCATACATACATACATCCATACTTACAAACTTTCGCCTTTATAATAGTAGTAGGATTAGTAAGTATGTATATCTATTCAGAAATACTGAAGTGCTCGGTTGACAGCATGCATGTAATAGGGGCTATTACGTAAGTGGGACTAAAATAAAATTATTTGGCAATTTGGAGATTATAAATCATGATGGTGTTAGAAGATGTTTAGTGGAATTCTTCAGTGACAGTTACAAATAAATTGACCCAGTATTAGTACAAATCCAACGAGTAAAAACATTTCTCACTGATTGTACAATTTCACTTTTAAACTAAACGATTGGATTGTTTTGTGTTGTGTCTTTATACACCTGCAGAACGTTTGAGTTATACAAATTTAAAGCTTATTGTCTTTGGCATAGAGTTCATTACAATAATTAGAATATTGCTTGTAGATTCCCGGCAAAAAAGAGTGGGATGTTAATTGCAGTTTGTAATGAAATTATGTACTTTTACTATCAGCACTTAGTACGACATTCATAATATTCCGAAAACCGTAACTACATAAATAGGCCATTAGGGCATTTTTTTTAAATTTGTATGTTTTCTGAAAGAAAAACTTAACCGTTTATCTAGTGTGCTTTGTAGATTTTTTAACGTAAGTTAGAAATGAAATTACGACAAATAAAATCTAATACTGTAAATACACTGGTACTTGGATTGACTTCAATTTAAACCTCTGAGTTGAGTAATTCAAATCATTTCAGTGCATTTAGTATTAGTACCTTTTATCACTGAATTGATTACTTGAGTTTTGTTTTATATTTTGATGTTTGTATTTTTGACGTGTTCAAGTTCCTTTTGGGGCCTATGGAAATAAATGATTTGAGTTTGAGTTTGAGTTACAACAATTAATAAATTATAAAAAAATACCCGACTGCGTCAATATCTGCTATTTTTATTAAATTCATTCAAGAACTGAAAAGAAAAGATTTTATAATATTTGTGTTTTTTTAATTTTGATGTACAGTGTCACTCTCACGATCCCTTCTTATAACTCCTTATAACTTCTGTCCGTCCGTCCTTCTAATCGCTCTATATTGCACAGACAAATAGTACCAGAATACTGATACATCTCTGTATAATCCGGTTTTCTACCCAATACCTAGGCAATATATACAATACTTAAAACGTGTAGGTAATGTGTAAAATATTATTTATTTTATACATTGCCTAGTTATTCTATACAATGCCTAATACATCTATAACAAACTATCTTGCAAATTTTCTGTGCAAAATATATTTCGTTGAGTTATAAAAATAATTACATGTGGTAATAAAAATATTGCTCGCAATCGAAAAAAATAAACACAATTTGCTAATCCAAGTTAGTTTTAAATTACACCATAGTATAAACAATTTGTTCTATCTTATGTATAGCTGCGCTTCAAGAACCCTGAATCTAGATAAAATATATTCTAAGTTACTTTTTAACAGATCACATTTATTTTGGAATTCCAACACACAACGCCATCTAGTCCCAAGCTAGCAGAGCTTGTGTTATGGGTACTAGACAACTGATATATTTTTATTGTAAATACGTACATATTATATACAGAAAACACCCAAACTCCGAAACAAATTTTGTGGATCACTTAAACACTCGGTCACACCTAGGATTTGAACCCGAGACTTCAAGCACAGCAGTCACTACCACTGCGCCACCGGAGAGTCAAACATTATAATAATAATAATAAAAAATAAAAAATAACAAAGCATCTACGTCCTGGCTGCGGTATAGTGATCTCTTCGGAGAAACCGAAGGTTTTGTCTGTGCGATTATGGACGAAGTTATCATGACGAATAACTATCGGAAGTATATCCTGAAGGATGGTACGGTCGACATTTGTCGGGCATGTCACCGTCCTGGATAATCTATCAGGCATATTATTTCTGGTTGTTCTCGTCTTGCTAACGGCGAGTATTTGCATAGGCACAACCAAGTAGCCAGGATCGTACATCAGCAACTTGCCCTTAAATACAATCTTGTGATTTCAGAGGTACCATACTACAGGTATGTGCCCGATCCAGTTCTCGAGAATGGTCGTGCTACGTTATATTGGGATCGATCTATTATTACAGACAGGACTATTGTAGCCAATAAGCCTGATATTGTGGTGATAGATCGATTAGAGCGCCGCGCAATGATTGTCGATATCGTCGTTCCTCATGACGAGAATCTCGTGAAAGTCGAAAAAGAAAAACAAATAAAATATGTGGATTTATCTCACGAGATTGTCGATATGTGGAATGTGGATTCGGTGATCATTGTTCCGATAGTCGTATCAGCTCACGGATTGATAGCCAAGAGCCTCGACCAACACCTTAATAGGCTCACGTTAGGGGGCTGGATCAAGGGTCTGATACAGAAGGCAGTCCTTCTTGACACGGCACGCATAGTGAGGAGGTTCCTGTCTTTGGAGCCCTAACCACCGGTTTCTTGGTCCCTGTACCCGAAGTCGGTGGTCTACTATTTTTTATATTTTTAAATGTATTTGTTTTATATGTATATTTAAAAATGTAATCTATATGTATATACAAAAGGAATAAAGAGAATAATAATAATAATAAATATTTCGGACAATTTAACACACAACGCCGTCTAGTCCACAGGTTAGCAGAGCTTGTGTTATGGGTACTAGACAACTGATATAAATACATATATAATTTTTATTTTGTAAATACATACATATTATACATAGAAAACACCCAAACTTCGAAACAAATATTTGCAGATCATATATATATATATCATCATATCATCATCACATTACATCAACAGCCTTTAAAAGGCCACTGCTGGACAGGCCTCTCCTTAAAATTCAAAGTGTTACCAAACCTATTCATCCCATGGGTGTCTTAGGACGTGATTAATGGAGCAAACTACACAGGATACATTACTGCAAAAAGAAGGAAAACTTGAAACAAATCAGGCCTCCACCGACTCCTCATTTCTAGACTCTTTCTAGACTCTTTCTAGAAATGAGGAGGAGGTGGAGGCCTGATTTGTATCAGTCTTCGATTGTTCATCATCATGATCAAAAATAGACTCCAATTTACTCACACAAATTTTATTTATACTCTGCATTTATAAGAAGCACTCCTACGATTGCGTCTAGACTTTATAAAGGAAAATCTGAACAAGAATACGAAATAATTATACCGTCTCACCTTCAAGTTTTTCTCACGAAATATCAAAAAAAAAAAAGAAAACGTGCTACTTTCGTCACGCGAGTCTAAAATAGACAATAAACGTGTCACTTCGATCATGTATCGAATATCAATAGATCGTGACATTCTACACTGATTGCCCTTGTAATAGAAAATCGATCTTTTGAAAACAATAAATCGATTTGTTTACAAATATTCGCCAACATCAATTATGGCAAAAAGAAAATCTACACCGCATTTTAATAAAAGTTTTACGTGGTTGAGCCACACTCGGCATAATAGAGCCGCCTCGACCGGTGGTATCAACCACGGCCTCACCGAAAACCGGTAGAAAACAACGCTTGCGCTGTGTTTCACCGAGTGAGTGAGGATACCGGAGGCCCATATTCCAACCCCTCCCCCTTATTTCCCTTCCCATTCCCCAAAGACCGGTAACGAACTTGTGACGCCTTTGATGTTACGGGTGTCCATGGGCGGCGGTAACCGCGTTTACCCAACATTCCATAAAAAAAAAATTATGATTACTAGATTTTGTACGCGGCTCCGCCCGCTTGTATGTCGGTTATCGCGTTAAAGGGTATCCTATATTCTTCCTCAAGAATACAAATATCTTCATGCCAAGTTTCGTTGAAATCGGCGTAGCGGTTTAGCCGTGAAAGCATAACAGACAGACACTTTTGAATTTAAAATCTATGTATATTACATTACAAATAAATAAAATTCGTTATTATCGTTAGTCAAATACAAATAGGCGGATAAGTTTTTTCTACGTTCGCAAGCGTAGCAAGTCCTACATAATTCTATACAAAAATAGTTTAACATATTTTATAGTATAAATTGATCGATTGATGTTACGAGTGAGTTTTAATTTTAAGGAAATATAGTTGAAATTTGATCTAATAATTAAATATGTTAACTTCATATCGTATGCCAAGGTTGCCGTGTAATTGTTACACTAATTACTACTCGGACGTAGGAAAATTACTACTCGGACGTAGGAAGACTTGTGAAATATTGAGGGTAATGTCACTATTTTGATAATATACTACGAGTATCATTTTAATAAGTCATCTAAATTGTGCATTAAGCTTTAATGGATTTAATAAAATGAAATCTAAAGAGAAAGTAAAATACATTGAATGGTAAGTAACGGGTGTTTTTTTAAGCTAGATAGAACTTTAAATTGTAAAAAGTAACACAAAAAATTAAATTTTGATGAAACTTTTTTTTTTATTTGTTTCAGTATACTCTGACAAATCATCATGAATAGACTCACGCTTGAACAACGCTACGAAATTATCCAAATTTACTTTGAAAATCAGTCGTCGATTCGCGCAACTTATAGACGACTGTTTTATCGCAAAATTGTGTTCAGCGATGAGGCGCATTTTTGGCTTAACGGGTTTGTTAATAAGCAAAATTGCCGCATATGGAGTGAGACCAATCCACAACAGACCCTACAGACTCCATTACATCCAGAAAAATGCACCGTATGGTGCGGTTTTCACGCTGGTGGCATCATCGGACCTTATTTCTTCAAAAATGAGCTGATTTTCAAAGTAAATTTGGATAATTTCGTAGCGTTGTACAATCGTGAGTCTATTCATGATGATTTGTCAGAGTATACTGAAACAAATAAAAAAAAAAGTTTCATCAAAATTTAATTTTTTGTGTTACTTTTTACAATTTAAAGTTCTATCTAGCTTAAAAAAACACCCTATATAAGTGGATTTAACTCACACAACCCTGTGTCATCTCCTATAGCTCGTAGCGTGATGTTAGAAAGTGTGAACAAATTTATTTGCTATAAAAATGATTATGGTGAAGCAAACCTTAAAAGATAGGTATATTGACACAGTTTTTTTATTCATTATTTTTGATACTTCAACTAATTACGCTGTGAACGCAAGAGGAGTACCCGAGGCTAACTTTGGTCACCCCAGAAAATACCTCAGCCGTGGGGTACAGCAGGGGGGACTCCAAAAGCAGCCGATGCGTTCCTGGAGCTCCTTCCGACTGTGTTTAGTGGGTAGACCGGTCCTCCGGGAGTGCCACACACGCCCTTCGTCTCCCCACGGAGGGCATGGGGCGAAAAGCATTAAGTAAATAATAATAAATAAATAAATAATATTTCGGACATCTAACACACAACGCCATCTAGTCCCAAGCTAAGCAGTGCTTGTGTTATGTGTACTAGACAACTGATATAAATACTTATACTTTTTTTTTTTTGTAAATACATACATATTATACATAGAAAACACCCAAACACCGAAACAAATATTTGTAGATTCCACAAACATTTGGTCCGACCCAGGATTTGAACCCGAGACCTCAAGCTTAGCAGTCGCATACGCGTACCACTACGCCACCGAGGCAGCATTCCCCGCGTAAAATATAAAAAGGCAGGTGGAGTAATGATCATCGCAAGACGACTGGCAGGAGCTGGATGCGAGAAGTCGAGAATCGTCGAGAAGTGGCGAGCAATTGGAGAGGCCTATGTCCGACTGCGATAGGCTAATGTGATATGAACAAATGTATACTAGTATGTATTGCTTTGATAAAAAAAAACTCGTGATGATTACATACATATATAACACTAGCTGACCCACGATACCTCGTTTGCGTCTTCTATTGCCCGTAGCGTTAAAATTTTCACCCGTTTTTGAAACATTCTTCATTGGTGCTCCACTCCTATTAGTAATAGCGTGAAGATATATAGCTTATAGCCTTCCTCGATAAACGGACAATCTAACACTGAATGAATTTTTCAAATCAGACCAGCGGTTCCTGAGATTAGCGCGTTCAAACAAACAAACAAACTCTTCAGTTTTATTATATTAGTATTGATATGCCATAAAATGTTTTTGAAACCAAGTCTATGAATGGATTTCGTCTCATTCTAGTTGCAGAATGGATATAAAAACGTTAAGGTCAGATCTAATTTATTGTCTCCACAAATTAGAGAAATTACAATCGCGTGCAACTAATAGTGTGTAATTACAATATTGTTTCTATAGAATAGCAGTTGATAAGTTTAACGTCAAGAATTTTATTCGCCTACTGGTTATGTTCAGAATGTAGATACAGATTGTAATCATTTAATATCCAGCTCGAACGTTACAATTATCAATAATAATTATAAACAATATTTTTTTAATAGATATTGTTATTATTTACGGCCAGTTTATAAACATTTTAACTTTAAATGTTTAATCTTAGTTCAAGTTATTAATTTGTATTCTCATTTTAATTCGACATATTTATACTAGCTTTTGCTCGCGCTATCGCAGTAAAAGTAGCCTATGCCCTTCCTCAGGAATTAAAGCATCTACATGCCAAATTTCATTGAAATCGGTGCAGTGGTTTGGCCGTGAAAACGCGACAGACAAACAGACAGAGTTACTTTCACATTTATAAGTACCTATGGATGACTGATTACATTGGTAAGTATAAAACAATCGAGTTTTCACTTCACTTACATTTTAACAAGCTTTTAATAGCTTCACCTGTATGTTTGTTTGAAACCGACTTTTGTAGGCGTGTTTTTTAGTTTTCTTAAACTATTTTTTTTTAATTGCATGCTTTCTTTGAAGTCAAGGATCTAACCAAGTGGCGTACAATTGGGGAGACCTATATCCAGTGATATGTAATGATGTTGGTTCTTTACTGTATTTTTCTAGATCAGCTCAAACAAGCAGTCGGATCACCTGGAGATCAACAACTTGGCAGGCACGAGTAAATTAGGCTAAGAGGGAAAGAATCGACAGCGGTGTGCTGAACTTGGTTGTCCTACGGCAAAATGTATGATCGTTTGGATAATTCATTGATTTCATCCAAAAGACAGTACGTACGTGGTGACGCTGTTGTACACGGACCTACCCCAGGCTTCTTCACAACAATACGGTCCTATATAATTCATCATATTAGATATATTATTATTCTATGAGTGTATTTAGACCACTTGAAGCACATATATATGGATGGAATCGTCCTACTTGACTATGAGACCACCAAGGTAGTCAATTTTAATATCATTATATATTTTCCTTATTTACGATTCCTTTACAAAAGTCCCGTATGTTTATTTTGTTATCTATATGTCTGTGTGACTTGTAATCTGTGACCTCTGAGGTGATGGTATTTCAAGGTCAAGAAAGTGATATGTTTTTTTATCGTTGCTTCTGCTCTTTTACAAAGTCAGTTTATTAGTGTTCTAGTTCATAGAGAATTCATACTTGGTTCGCTATAATATATTCCACTGTTTTTTTTTATTATTATATAGGGGGCTAACGAGCAGACGTATCGCCTGATGGTAAGCGACTCGCGCAGCCCATGTTCATCCGCAACACCAGAGGCGTTACAAGTGCGTTGCCGGCCTTTTAGAAAGGAGTACGCTCTTTTCTTGAAGTAGATTCAAACCCCACATGGGACAACTCTTCGAGTGATTTACAAATTGATGTTTCGAGTCTGGAGGTGATACTGGAATATTCCTATTGCGGCAGATGTTTTTTTTTTAAATAATCGTCTCAATAATACCGTATCTATCAAATACACGTTGGTAGCATGATGAATCTAAAAGTGAAAAAATGGCAATGACCATTGGTCTCAACCATCATATAGAATTACAAACACAATTTTTCTTATAAGGAAACTCCAAAATTCACACGGCGCTTCAATATAAGTTTAACCGCGTCATATATATACAAAAGACGTTTTTAAAATCAGTTTTGTAAAGCATCTAATAAATATTTATACGTAATTGTATAACGTACCGTGCATACATAAGACGAAAACAAAGGAATAGCTACATAACTTTCCACTATGCCGTAAAACTTAACAAGGGACAGGTTAGACATGAAGGGCACATTGGCTCTACAAAACATACCTTATATATTGAGGTTAATCTCGAAGGAAAATCTATGGACCCTATTTACTATTTGTTTTTGTAGTATTTCTTGTATGTTGCAGGAAGGCATTGAGCAGATGGTTCATCTAATTGTAAATTATTCGTCCATGGAGACCATATTAGGCCATAGTAGTTTGTTTTTGCAATATTGACCTACGGAGCTCCTCGAGTCGCCTCTTGCGACACCCATGGGATGAACAGGAATGGTGACAATCAGTATTATTTATCTATCAACACAAGGAATATACCATATCACATACAATTACTAGTAATACAAGTACTTATTCTAAATTAATGATAAGAATGTATCCTACTAATATTAAAAACGCGAAAGTTTGTGAGTACGTATGTGGAGATTTTGGTTGCTCTTTTACGCAAAAACTACTGAATGGATTTTGATTAAACTTTACAATAATACAGCTTATACATCAGAATTGCACATAGGCTACAAGTTATAAAGGTACTTCACCTCGCGGTGTTGCCTGCGGTGTACTTATAACTTTGTATATTACCTATGAATGTTTTTAAACTTTCTCTTTGATCAAGTGTAAGTGTACACTCCCTAAATAGCTTTTCCGTTTTTCCATCCATACAATCCATACATTGTGCTTTTACTTATTCTTCTTAGTTCAGTTGCATTTCTTTTATAAAAAAAAGTATTGCACGCTTGCTTGCTAACTACACAATGTCGAAAAAATTGTAAACTCGAAAAATTCTGCACCGATCGAGCTGAAATTTTAGAATGATATATAATCCGCATCAAGGATTGTTTTTATCTAATTTTTGCATCAGTCAACATAAACGCGGGCGGAGCCGCGGGCAACAGCTAGTTTATTATAAAAAACTTTAGAACGAACATGTTAACTGTAAATGAAATGCAAAGCTTGTTTTTTTATGGAATGGGTGGCAAATGAGGAGACGTGTAACCTGATAGTGAGCGATTACCGACGCCCATGGACACCCACAACACCAGAGGCGTCACAAGAACGAAGCTATACAATATACTTTTATAGATATTCGTACACTGATTAACTCTTTTCTTGTATGATGAGATCCGCGCGTTTACAAGCCGTCCGAGAGCACGCACCGATATTGTGAGTGAACTACACTCGGTGATACGCTACTGACCCGGTATCACCATTTTCCCTTACGCTTATCATGTGTTTGTCAGTTGTTCAGTTGGAAGAGCCACGCTTGGTATTCGGCATGCATGGGCTGGATCGGAATGATGCCACGGTCTCACAGAAAACCAGTGTGAAACAGCGCCTGCTGTGTGTTTCACGGAGTGAGTGAGGATACCGAAGGTCCATACCCCAACCCCTTGCCCATCGCTCTCCCTATCCCCTAAAGACCGGCAACGCACTTGTGACGCCTCTGGTGTTGCGGATGTCTATAGGCGGCGGTAATCGCTTACAATCAGGCGATCTCTGCTCTGTTCGTTTGCCCACTATTACATTTAAAAATATTACATAGAAACATAATATATATATATACGTATAACTAGATGTACCTTACCTAATGGTAGCAAATTGTGGTTGCATTGTTCTCACTAGGCCGCCGTAGTGTGGGTCACCATCCTGCTTGGCCACTTTCGCAATGAGGATGGTGATCATCACTCTTGGATTCTATTCATGCTTTTTATCAAGCAGAATAGAGTCAATTTGGCAGCTTTTATATAAAAAAAATATAAACCGCGAATAAAGTATACAAAACTATCTTTGATCGTGTTATATACTCGTACATACAGATATGTAGTAAATGAGTATGTGAAGGCTAGACCGCTGTATTGATTATATTATTATTTATGAATATGAAGAACATTGACATTGAATACAACAAATCGATCATAAATAAACAGTTTTCCAAGTCATTGTTTTGCGTCAAAACAAGGTAATTAGCAATATTTATTAGAAAATGTAAATTAAAAGACTTTGGACGAAACATAAGTTATTCTCAACGCGTTGTCAAATGATGCCTCAAGATATTCTTTCTTGAATTTGAAATCAAAAACTTCTACAGGCAAATTTTAATACGGATTGAATTGGCTCATCGTCATGTTCACGTAATGTGTCCATACTTGAGCGAGCTATGAATGTATAGATATCCTACTACTCAGCCAAACACATAACACAGATCAACAATTTTTATTTCATTTTTTTTATTGGGGCAAATAGGGGCAAACGAGCAGACATGTCGCCTGATGGTAAAACGAAGATGATTACCGCCGCCCATGGACACCCGCAACACCAGAGGCGTCACAAGTACATTGCCAACCTTTTAAGAAGGAGTACGCACTTTTCTTGAAGGTCGTACAAATGTTAATATCCAAAAATAACAGTAGTTTCATTACAGTTTCAAGTTTTCACTTGTGTCGGCAATTCTCATGACTGCTTTGTGTTTTTTTTATTACCAGAAGTAAACTTAGCTATGTATAAAAGAGTGGTTAGCAGCCTTAACAGTGCGGTAACCTAAAATTAAGTGTAGTTTTTACTTGCTTAAATATAAAGTCACTTAATTAAAAGAATAACTTAACCTTTATTGTGTTGATAACTGTCTCAAGTACATGGCTTATTACTTTATGTAGAGTCTTGTACCTACCGATATCACACGAAAACTTACATTTTTATAGGTTTTTGCCGTGAGAGAGCCACGCTTCGCACGCGTTAACGGGCCGGCTCGACCGGAGTGATACCACGGCCTCACGGACAACCTGTGTGAAACAACGCTTGAGCTGTATTTCACCGAGTGAGTGAGAATACTGGATGCCCATACCCTAAACCTCTACCCACATCCTCTAAAGACCGGCAACGCACTTATGACGCCTCTGGTGTTGTGTCCATGCGCGGCGGTAATCGCTTACCATCAGGTGATACAACTACTCGTTTACCCCCATTCCATAAATGAATAAAAAATAAAAAACATGTTTTATTCATAAACATAATATGTAGGTAATAATTTCGTTAATAAGCCAATACCCCAGTACTGTTACGATAAACTATATTTTTTCATCAAGGAATTATAATGGACACATCTGCATTTTTGAAGTGAAAACTTCTTTAGCGGCGCTGTGTACTTTTTTTGGAATGGGTAAAAATGTATAAACTCGGGTTAGGTCACGTGACCTGATCGAAAATTCGTAAGACGGATGGAGAGAGGACAGGCGGCGCAGGGCGCTTGCGCGAATGTTCGTGTGTGTATGTAATATAAATTGTCATGTTTGTGTACGATAGCGCAATAAATGAATATTGTATTCCACCACATAAATAATAGTACTTTTATACTGATAATGAAAGCAATTCGTACAAAATTATTCTCTAACCATTCCAAAATATCAAAAATGCACAACGTTAATATTCAAGTTTTCACTTCTGCCGGCACTCCCGGAGTACAAACCGTCGATTTTTTTTTTTTAGACATATATTATAATCATTTTCACATTATTTTAGTAGTATTTAGAGGAATATACTCACGAGCATAAAATGTATAATTAAAAATCGTCACTTACCTTCTTACACCTACTCGTATACTATTATTAAGACGCCAAAGCATGTTGTGTGTATAATGAAATTAAATCATTTGAAAACCATATTTTACACCTTTTAACAAGCAATTCTTAATATTGTATAAATATAATCCGAATCTCGGAAACAGTTCCAACGTTTTTCATAAAATTTAGTATGCGAGGGTGATAAATCAATTTAACTAGGGTTCATTTTTAGAAAATTTAACAAATAAAATACATCTGGATAACTGGAAGCCGTAACAAGTCAAACTTTTTAGATGAGAGGAGTTCGGCCTTTCCTAACAATACTGATCTTAATTTCGTTTTTGGCTTTTTTTATATAATTGAGCTATCAAAATGACTCTGCCCTGCCTGTTTAATTTCAAAACAGTTTAATTTTACCTGAGACTTCCCGAGTGTCAAAACTTGGCGTGTTCGTGGGTCACTGCTCCTGATCATTAATCTTGGTGTACAGGAGTTACAGTGGTAAAGCTGTGGGTGGGATTAGTCCCATAGACTTTTTTAGATTTTTTTTTTTTTATTTATATAGTCAATTGGGTCACACTATTGCATTTAAGTATGTAATTAACTGTATATTTATCTTTATTTATTCTTCGTCTTTCCTACTCTTACACCGGACACTACCCAACACTTTCTCTTACTCATGTTTTCTTTCCATCCAATGGTTGCCTGTAAGAGATTGCCTCCGGGCGATAAGGCCGCCAATTGTACTTCCCTAATTTTAAGCTTATCTTGTAATGCATCTGGTGTACAATAAAGTGATATATTATTATTATTATTATAGACTGACCTTGTGAAGTAAGGACAACAAAAATAGCGATTTAAATTTATTTTTGGTAGACACTGCTAGTTACGAGTATTAGAAAAGTGCAAATTCTGGTAACAAAATTCTCCTTGTTGTGGGTGTGAAGAAGGTTACGAAGTAGATCCATATTTTGTTGAATGAATGTTTAAAAAACATGGAATTGATAGGTTACTTTAGTAACGAGATAGAACTAGTTAGAAATAAGATTTAACTCCCTACATCTTTGCTCATTGTATTTGATATTTTTATGTGACTCTGTAACACTGTAATACGGTGTACAAATAAAAAGTTTTCCATCTGTCCATCTATGATGAGATGAGATGCAAAAAAACACGTAATTCTCTTTCAGATGTAGTAAAAAAATACACTTTTTTGTTTATGTAATTACATATAAGAGTAATTCATCAAAATAATCAGTTCTAAATATTTTATTTTTGTTTCAATTCAATTTTAAAGATGTATTTAAGATCATATCACAACTGATTTATTAACTGACTAGCTGTTGCCCGCGGCTCCACCCTCGTTTATGTCCGTTTTTTCGTGTTTTTTCGCGGTCACGGATATGTGGCTGATGCAAAAATTAGATAAAAACAATCCTTGATTCGGATTATATATCATTCTAAAATTTCAGCTCGATCGGTGCAGAACTTTTTGAGTTTTTGAAATTTCCTCCAACATAAACTATCATTGTGGAAAAATTACGTCCTTATCATAGTTTTTCCTATAAACGTTATATTTAAAAGATTCAATAGCCATAAAAGGTTTTTACAAGGGCAATGACCGCCTTGTTGCTGTAACAGGCTGCTGTAATCGACCTCAATCAGGTGTCTCGTTTGCATCTTAAGTGTTAATAAAGTCAAAGATTAATAATAGAAAAAGTTATTTTTCTCTATTAGTCTATGAATTATTTTACAAGTGAGGGATTGGACTGTTAAAGCCATAGGGTCAGTTCATCATTGTCAGTATCAGCCTATTGAATTCCACTGCTGGACGGCCCATTGTACGGCTCTCTTCGCATCCAGCTCCTGCCAGCCATCTTGCGCAAGTCGTCAGTCACTCCACTTGGTCTTTGGGCGTCTTCACTCCAGATACCCCTATTCTTTTATTTCAAACTTTCAAATAAAGAGATGACCTATATATTGTATTGAAAAAATATCTACATTACGAAAATGAAGAACCAATTAGCTAAAATATAACCAAAAGGGCAAGAAATGTAAAATCATATTAATTATGAATCTCAACTAAATTATTTTGGATACCATAGTACAAGCTTTGCCTAGTTACTATGAACCCTCCCACTACGAACCCGGGTCCTTTAAGCGGAGCGTGAAAAGAATCTCACTAGGCCGCCATAGTGTGGGTCACCATGCTGCATTGTCCCTATTAGCATTGAGGATGGTGAACACCACTCCTCGATTCTGCTAGTGCTTTCCATCAGGCAGAGCAGAGTCATTTTGGCATCTAAGACATTAAAAAAATGTTTGGGATCAAATGGCTATCGGTGAGATGTGTGAGGATATTATACAAGAAATTAAAAAATCAAAAAAATAATTGTTCCGGCTAATCTCTAGAACGGATGAACCGATTTTGACGGGACTTTGATCGGTAGATAATTGATTTTTTATAGAATAACTTAATACTTACTACTTACTAATACTTTTACTTTAGAAGAGCAGCGCCCAACGTTGGTACTCGCAGTTAAAGTAAAGGTACAACAACACGGGTAACATCGCGGGGAACATCTAGTCCTACTAATATTATAAACGCGATAGTTTTTACATATGGATATGTTTGTTAATCTTGCACGCAAAAACTACTGAATGATTTTTATAAAACCTTGAAACAATATAGCTTATACATCAGAATAACACATAGGCTATAATTTATAAAGATACTAGCTTCGCCTCGCGACGTTGCCTGTGATTATTGTCGTACCGCGGGTAGCACCGCGGGGTTCAGCTAGTTTCAAATAAATATGTAATATCTAACCGCAATAGCATTAATACTTAAAAAAAATACGCGACAGGTGGCATTTTTATACTTATATTAAGATTGATAATATGTAAATATATTTGATGCTTAAAATAGAATTTTGTTGCTGGCCCGTAGAGTATATTTATTACAAAGATATGAACATTTGCTACGACACTTAGCATAAATATCGTTAAACTGAGCGCTAACGGTCACCGTTTAACCATTATGACATGTCTCCTGCAATTTTTTAGAGATGAATTTACTAAAAGCGAGATGACATTAACCATCCTTAGGGGAGACATTTGTTTAACAGTGGACAGCGACAGGCTGATTTAAAGATTTCATTATGTATGAGAAGGCTTAAAGATAGAGAACACCATCGATCCACCCCACGGGTGTCATAAGACACGACTAAGAAGAAAATTTAAGAAGGAAGATAAACGCTATACCTACCAACCTTCATTCGTGGGACAGCCCCGCTTCGGCATGAATGAGCCGGCTCGATCGAAGTGATACCACGGCCTCACAGAAAACCGGTGCGAAATAGCGCTTGAGCTGTGTTTCACCTAGTGAGTGAGGATACCGGAGGCCCAGACCGTGACCCTGAAATACATCTATTTAAACTGTATAGGTATGTACGCACATGTACAATTCATATTCAGTCATACATTTTTACCCGACTACAGCGAAGGCAAAAAGAAAGGGTAATGGTTTTGGCGTCGAAACTACTAAATTGATTTAAATGAATGAAGTTTTCAATTTGTTCGTAACAATGGTCCGGGTTATATACGCTATATAAATTTTTCAAACTTTTTCTAAGTCACTTTAATTTTAGCAACTTTAATGACAATTATTGTAGACTTGAGATCAGCACTACAACAAATTAAACTTAGGATAAATTGCTTACTGTTATCTCTTCACAGCAGCCATTGATTTATTCCTTTGCTCCAATTTTCATTTTCATGTTGGAACTGAATAAAACTGACACCAAGCGGTTTTTTTCCTTGTTTCTACACTTTATTCTACAATTTAACCCACCACCCACTTAGCACACAGCAAATACGCTGTTTTAATAATGTTTGTTGACAAGGTTTCATATTTTATAACGCCAATACAAAAGAAAAGTAAACATATGCATTGAGAAAATTTTAATATCTCAATTGACAAGTTATATCAAAATACAGGGTTCACTGAAAACATATCGTTCGATCTATCTTACAAGAAAAAAGAAAGAAACAATACAGTGATTATAAGGACGAAATTTTTTACTCCTGTTCAATTATTGTGGCTAGACGAAGAATCGTTCAAAGAACTTTGTACGTGCGGAAAGTTTACTTAAAACCTTTCTAACTTCCAAAAGTATTAAGGAACTTCAAGTAAAAGTAATTATGTCGATGAACAGAAGACTGGTATTTAAGTTAAAACTTAGTTAAGGATTCGGATAGAATAGAAAATTTAACTATTAAGAACTTAAATAGTAAATATCATTTTAAAAATGAGACGTCTGTTAAGTATATGAATAAAATTAGCGTGCTTCCTGTACAGCGGTTAATCTAGGACTGCATTCTTGCGTCACATGCATTTTTGCGTATACCTACCTCCATACTATACTACAATAAACTTAAAAAAAAAACATTTAGGGTCAATGGCTTCTGAAAAGCATTCTATTAAAAATAATACATATTATCAAATATGTAGCCTTAATAGTTCAATGTTAGACAGATATACATCTATCTCTTTCCCTTTGCAGTACTGTTGTCTTGTATACTTTGCTCTCTTAATCAGCTCTTAATACACCCGTGGGATGAATAGGGTGGTACGGAGTGACACCACCGTATTCTTAATCCATCACAACACGCTCATATAATAATAATACATTTCGTAAAACATATTTATTAATCTTAATGTCTTAAAAGTAACACAAGTGCTACACAGTTTGACGTTTGCGTCGACCAGTGGAACGGAAACTCTAAACAACTTTAGACACTTGTCTAAGTCTGGAGTCTAGTCACTATTTACGAGTGTTACTGACTAAAACTATTATAATTATTAGTCACTTTAAAATACAGGTTACTAATTGCTTATTATCGGGTTTAGATAGCTGGATTTTTTTTGTTTTCATAATTTTTATATCGCGTGTATTAAACAGTCAAAACTAAAGTGGAGACACGACTTTTAACATATTTAACGGACTTCAAAAAACGAGGAGGTTCTCAATTTTACTGTTTTTTGTGTATGTTTGTTGCCTCGTAACTTTCGACTGAGGGAATCGATTATGTCGATTTTTTTTTTATTTGAAAACTGATACTTCCCGTATAGTCCCATTTCAACATGGTCCAGTTCAACAATTTTTTAACAAAAAACCAACTTCAGGAACGACGAATTTAAATGGGACCAGACGAAAAGCACCAGCTTTCAAATAAAATTACAAATGCACTAGTCGCTTCTATGAATTTCGAAGTCCCCTCGATTTTACTTGGATGCCATCATCAGATTCTAGTGTCTTTATCATGGTACAATCATTGAGACATCTCTTTTCCATTAAAAAAATAATCATCAAAATCGGTTCACAAACGACGAAGTTATCCGCGAACACATAATTATATATATACAGGGTCTGTCGTAAATAATGGATAAGTCGTAAACTGGAGTTGGTCCGGCTATGAGACTATTAGAAAATCGTATCTTTTTGCCAGGGTTTCTAACCGTATGGAAATGGCGTAGACTTTTATGTTTTTTTATAAATTTCGCTACTCTTTGCATTCATTCCGTTGCCATTTCGTTAAATTTAGGTATTTCTGTGTCATTTTTTTTGTATTATAGTCTTGAAGATGTGTATTATTTAGTTTTAGTACTGTTTTAGGCGTTTTTAACGTTGGTCATTTTCAAAATTGTCATTTTAAGATTTTTTATGTTTTTGTTTTACTTAGGGTCAACTTTTGATCATTTACTGTGTAAAAAAAAAGTACGGCGCTATAGTTGCCCATGATCTTAATAAATTATCTAGTATGTGTAGATTCTAAAAAGGTATAACAATGCATACTTCACAAGTAATATTAAGCTACATGAGCGAGATCAATATCAAGGTGAGAAAATATTTTTTTCATGTAATGTTGTAAATGGTTATAAAACTTCGTCAGAATGATTTATTTCTGCCAAGATTCTTTACACAAACACTATGGGGCCACTATTAAGGATATTCAAAGAAAACTAGGTAGTTTTTTGTCAAAAAAATTTCATGCCTCCTCATTTCATAAAGGTGTTTAATTTTAAAATTGATGTGCTCTAATAGTTACATGCGACAAACATGTTACAAGTTTATTCGTAAAAAGGATCATCAGGTAAAAAAATGAACAAAGACAGCAATACAAAGGGTCTCCCCGCGTGAAAAGGACATTGTTACTAGGCACACTGCATGATGCACCGTCCCTTTCACACTCACGATGTGTGAAAAGGTTAGCATGCGTTTAGCTAGGGCGCACTCCTGATACATCTCTCAGTGTGATTTTGACCATCGCATGTGCTCTCGTTTTCATTACTGTCGTCAATTTGTTACTGCTTTCTAATATCGGACTTAGATTTTCTTTGTGATTTGGACTTGTTAACCTGGTGATATTGACAACTCAGCTCTCATTTATGGGCATCGTGTTGTGCTATCGATTGCACGTGTTATTTTGGAAAATTTTGTATATCATGCCTCAACAATACACGCCGGCCGAATACGTAAACATGCATTACATTTATGGTTTATGTGATGGCAACGCCAATAGAGCTGCTAGAGTTTATCGGGAAAAATATCCAAATGCCCGGCATCCTGACTATCGTGTCTTCATAAGAGTGCACAACACATTTTTGGAAGGACGATTTTCTGGGACCGGCGTAGGCGGGGCGAGTGAAGGACGACCACAACGCCACAGTGCAGCCGAAGTACTGGAAATAGTTGCAGAAGACCCTGGTACGTCCATAAGTGTAATTTCAAGGCGCACCGGTATACCTCAAAAATCTGTACACAGGATTTTAAAAAGGCATGAATTATATCCCTATCATTATCAAAGGGTCCAAACATTAATGCCAAGGGACGCTGCTGCGAGAATAACATTTTGTCGCATAATGCTGCGAAAGATGAGGGAAGACCAAAGTTTTTTTAATAAAATTTTATGGAGTGACGAGTCAACGTGTCGAAAAGATGGTTTTTTGAATCTTCACAACATACACAGCTGGCAACTCGAAAACCCAAGACTTATCCGAGAAGACCGATCGCAATATCAATTTAAAATTAATTTATGGACTGGCATTATTAATGGCAAAATCATTGGTCCATTCGAATTGCCGGCAATATTAAATGCGGATATGTATTTGAATTTTTTAGCAAATACTTTACCTAGTTTACTGCAAGACGTCCCACAAGAGATAAGAAATGAGATGTGGCTACAAAATGATGGGTGTCCAGCACATTACGCTGTTCGTGTCAGGGAACATTTAAATAATACTTATCCAGATAGATGGATAGGGCGATTGGGGCCAATTTTATGGCCTCCACGTTCGCCAGACCTGAACCCCTTGGACTTCTTTTACTGGGGCTGTATAAAAGAAAAAGTATACAGTGAAACAATAAGTTCTGTAGAAGAGTTGCGTGCGCGCATTCAAGTAGCAGCGAGAAAAATTGAAGAAGCCGGTTATGTGCGCCGGATTAAGCGATCGTTTATTAGGCGATGTAGAGCGTGCATAGCTGCCGGCGGAGGACACTTCGAACATTTAGTTTAAGTTGTTGAATAAATATTTTTACGTACTAAAACAACCTAGTTTTCTTTGAATATCCTTAATAGTGGCCCCATAGTGTTTGTGTAAAGAATCTTGGCAGAAATAAATCATTCTGACGAAGTTTTATAACCATTTACAACATTACATGAAAAAAATATTTTCTCACCTTGATATTGATCTCGCTCATGTAGCTTAATATTACTTGTGAAGTATGCATTGTTATACCTTTTTAGAATCTACACATACTAGATAATTTATTAAGATCATGGGCAGCTATAGCGCCGTACTTTTTTTTTACACAGTAAATGATCAAAAGTTGACCCTAAGTAAAACAAAAACATAAAAAATCTTAAAATGACAATTTTGAAAATGACCAACGTTAAAAACGCCTAAAACAGTACTAAAACTAAATAATACACATCTTCAAGACTATAATACAAAAAAAATGACACAGAAATACCTAAATTTAACGAAATGGCAACGGAATGAACGCAAAGAGTAGCGAAATTTATAAAAAAACATAAAAGTCTACGCCATTTCCATACGGTTAGAAACCCTGGCAAAAAGATACGATTTTCTAATAGTCTCATAGCCGGACCAACTCCAGTTTACGACTTATCCATTATTTACGACAGACCCTGTATGTATCATACGGTCCAATTGAGAACCTCTTACTTTTTTGAAATTTAAGTAAAATATATTGTTAGTTAGTATGTGTAGGAAAATTCCGCCAACTTCAAAGTTTTGAATATCCCCTTATTCAAGAAAAGTTAATAAGTTTCAGGGATGGCACTCATCTAGTTCTAAGTTCTTCTTCTCCTTATTTTTACGTTTACATTTTATATTTAGACTGTATATGTAAACATTAAAAGTAAACATTTATAAATAAAAACAATTTGTGACATAGGATGTATGCCAAAGACAAAATGACGGCGTTCCATTCAGATTAAAATTGTGAGTCATCATGAGTTAGTATAAAGCTTACCTGATCGCTGTTACTAGGTATTTCGTTCAAGACTATGTTTGTTCCCTATGCCCTCGAGAACTGATAATCAGACTGTAATTAAACTTTTGGCAGAGTGTTATAATAACGCTCACAAGAGCTCCTGGTTCAAAAGATATGTCAATACATGATTTTATCTTACTTATTGGAACGAAGTTCCTTATCGCGCGATATGAACGAAAAAACGAAGGGGGCTAGACGGAAATTGTCGCGACATAATTTGTTGTCACGACACTTTTTGTTGTCACGACACTTTTTGCTATTTTAAATTTTATTTGTTATTAGTTTATTTTTCATTGCTTGAAGCAACCCAGATACTATATATATATCTATATATATATATAATATATATATATATACTATATATATATATACTATATATATATATATAATAGATAGATAAGATTTCGAACTTTTATATATACATATCATCATTATCATCATTATCATCACTATTATCATAATCATCATTTCATCATTTTCATCAATTCATCATTTTCATCACTTTCATCATTTTCATCATCTTCATCGTTTTCATTATTTTCATCATTTTCATCACTTTCATCATTTTCATCATTTTCATCATTTTCATCATCTTCATCATTTTCATCATTTTCATCAATTCATCATCTTCATCACTTTCATCATTTTCATCATTTTCATCATCTTCATCATTTTCATCATTTTCATCATTTTCATCACTTTCATCATTTTCACCATTTTCATCATCTTCATCATTTTCATCATTTTCATCATTTTCATCATTTTCATCATTTTCATCATTTTCATCATTTTCATCATTTTCATCATTTTCATCATTTTCATCACTTTCATCATTTTCATCATTTTCATCATCTTCATCACTTTCATCATTTTCATCATTTTCATCATTTTCATCAATTCATCATCTTCATCATTTTCATCATTTTCATCATCTTCATCATTTTCACCATTATCATCATTATCATTATTATTCTCTTTATTTAATTATATATACATATTAATTACATTTTTAAATACATAAAAAAGATAAACAATAACATAATATATATTTAAAAATATAAAAAATAGTAGACCACCGACTTCGGGTACAGGGACCAAGAAACCGGTGGTTAGGGCTCCAAAGACAGGAACCTCCTCACTATGCGTGCCGTGCCAAGAAGGACTGCCTTCTGTATCAGACCCAGCCTTCTAACGTGAGCCTCTTAAGGTGTTGATCGAGGCTCTTGGCTATCAATCCGTGAGCAGATACGACTATCGGAACAATTATTACCGAATCCAAATTCCACATATCGACAATCTCGTGAGATAGATCCAAATATTTTATTTGTTTTTCTTTTTCGACTTTCACGAGATTCTCGTCATGAGGAACGGCGATATCGATAATAATTGCGCGGCGCTCTAATCGATCTATCACCACAATATCAGGCTTATTGGCAACAATAGTCCTGTCTGTAATAATAGATCGATCCCAATATAATGTAGCACGACCATTCTCGAGAACTGGGTCGGGCACATACCTGTAGTATGGCACCTCTGAGTTCACAAGATGGTATTTAAGGGCAAGTTGCTGATGTACGATCCTAGCTACTTGGTTGTGCCTGTGCAAATACTCGCCGTTAGCAAGACGAGAACAACCAGAAATAATATGCCTGATAGATTCTCCAGGACGGTGACATGCCCGACAGATGTCGACCGTACCATCTTTCAGGATATACTTCCGATAGTTATTCGTCATGATAACTTCGTCCATAATCGCACAAACAAAACCTTCGGTTTCTCCGAAGAGATCACCATACCGTAGCCAGGACGTAGATGTTTTAAAATCTATATCGGGTCCATGAAGGGCCCGATAAAACCGACCATGGAGTTCCTTGCCCTTCCATACCTCCCTGCGATCATTAGTACTAAGTACCACAGGCTTGCGCCAATTCTCTTTAGCCAGAGCGAGCGGAGTGAGTCCGGTATCCACTGTGACTACACTACGATGCACTCCCACATCAGTTTGTAGAAAATATTCTCTAAGATTGTATACCTCGCGATTGTGCAGGGTCTTGATATTTAGTAATCCACGACCCCCTAACCTTCGCGGGATATACAATCTTATAACCGATGAACGTGGGTGGTGCATTCGGAATGCAGTCAACAATGTACGGACTCTCCTATCAATGGCATCTAATTCAGTCTGAGTCCATCTAAGTACACCAAAGGAATACATCAGAACCGGCATAACCCAACCATTGCAGGCTCGTACCTTGTTACCGCCTGACAAAAGACTTTTAAGTACTTTTTTCAGGCGGCTAAAGAAGCGTTCCCGCAACGTTTGTTTCATGTCAGATTCTGGCATTCCTAAGGACTGTGAAAAACCTAGATATTTGTAAGTTTCGGTTGCAGACAGAGATCTGAGTTTTGTGGAATCTGAAAGCTCTATACCTTCAGATTCCACAATCTCACCTTTTTTTACATACATAACTGCACACTTGTCTACACCAAATTCCATTTTGATAGAATTACTAAAGTTTTCCGTAACCTTTAGTAATGCTGTCAATTGTAATTTAGTGGGGGCAAGTAGTTTCAAATCATCCATGTAAAAGAGGTGAGATATAACTCGATCATCTTTCTGCAACCTGTAGCCTAACCCTGAACCCTCTAATAGAGTGCTCAGAGGGTTCAAAGCTAGACAAAACCACAAGGGGCTCAGACTGTCACCTTGAAAGATGCCTCGCTCGATCTTTATAAGTACGTCGTTCATCGCAGACTGCCGACACCCAGGATAGCGAAGTGCTGTTCTCCATTGCCCCATACACACCTTCAAGAAAGTGCACAGAGTTGTATCAATTTTATACAACTCAAGCACCTTCAAAAGCCATGTATGAGGAACGGAGTCAAAAGCCTTCTTGTAATCTATCCAGCATGTCGCCAGGCTCTTACGATTACGACGCACCTGCTGGCTAATGGTCATGTCTATGATAAGGAGCTCTTTAGTGCCACGGATCCCACTTCTACATCCATTCTGAGAAATAGAAAGTATCGAATTGTGATTAATATGTGTTGTAATTTTGAGTCTCAGAATAGATGTCAGAAGTTTGTACAAAGTTGGTAAACATGTTATTGGTCTAAAATTTTTGGGATCCATGGCATCACCAGATTTGTAGAGTAAGTGGGTTATGCCAGTGGTCAAAAATTGTGGTAATGAACCCGAATCCAATGCTGTTTGGAATTGAGATGCTAAGCACGCATGTGAGCTTCGGAACCACTTAAGCCAAAAGTTGTGCAGTCCGTCAGGACCTGGTGCTTTCCAATTCGGTAATGAACGGACCGCACAACTTACATCCTCTTCATCGATGCTAATAGGTTCCATAGGTAACAAAGACTCACATGAGCGCTCAACATCCCGATACCAATCACCTTCTGTATGAGTGACAGGCACAGACCACATATTGCGCCAAAACGAATTTGTGGCATTTTCATCTGGAACTTGCCCATCACTCATACACGGACTCAGGTTCTCCCATTTCCGGTACACCCACTTCTCATTTCTTTGGAACATGCGATTCTGATTATACCGATCTACTCGTTTTCTATACCGCCTTATTCTATTTGCCCATGCACAAACTTTTGGCTTCAGAAAGTCTATGCGCTCCGTGACACATGACATGTACTCTTGAGGACTAATAGTAGTCCCCAAGAATGCCCGTTTCACAAAGCGCATCACTCTCGGTCGTGTGTTTCCCGATCGAAAACTCATTAGCTTACCAATGAGTGTCCTGGCCTCAGCAATACGACGTTCAATTCTATACTGCCAAGCTGGCAAAGTATTTTCTTGTCGAGTAGTGGTTGTATATTCTGCAAACTTCACACCAGCTACTCGACAAACTGCAATAGCCGCACAGTATAGAATTGAGTGTGTATCACTGAGATCTTCGCTATTACTGAAATATTTCGGTAATAACGAATCCAAGGCACTCACCAGCGCTAAATTTCGTTTATGTATGGGCAAACGGGACAACCGGGGTCTGTTATTCAAATTTACATATCGGTATTCCCGAATCGCATCCTCCAATGTGCTCCTTATCCTATCATTATATTGGGTCCTTACGGATATAATTTCACTGTCCACTAATTCACTAATATCATCATTTTGTGGTACCTGTGGTGTGCTGTTTGTTACCACATTCAGAACATGTGACGAAGAAGGGACAGTCAAGCTATTCCGTATGTCAGAGCGTATCCTTTCAAGTGCGGCATCATCCAGCAGGTGACATCGCTGTATAGCTCGCACTTGATCCGACAATCGTTGTGCCGAAACGTTGACAGCTGGCTCAAGCTCCTGAAACAGAGAGACTAGTCGAACACGGTACGCAGTAAGGTTCGTTCCCAACTCTGTAGCCCGAAAATATGCCCGCATGACATTCTCATTTATAGAATGTGTCCACTTCATGCGGCGCACATCACCACCGGCAGCGGGGGCCCTGTTCGAGGTCAATGGTCCTCGGGATCCCAAGCTGGTCGGTGGCCGGCCTCTCCCCTGCCGACGTACAGGTATTGGCGACGTCGGCGGAGAGAAAAACTCGTCGCTTGAAGAAGAGCTCGACGCCTCTGCACCAGCCGGAACTTCTATTGCTTCTTCCGGAGATGGCAAGGCGGAGCGGAGCGACGAGTCCGGGGGTGATAGCTGTGCTCTCCGTCTAGCTCTTGTTAGCATCGTCGTTATTAAAATTTATCAAGTATTGTTTTGACATGACGTTTACGTTTAAACGTCATGTCTTGTTGAGTAGATATTTCTATGTTTCATTTTTGATTTTTGCATTTTATTTCTTCGTTGTATTTATTTTATAACAATGGAATGTTTAATCTGCTTGAAAATTATTGTTGTTTGTTATTTTGTGCCATTCTAAACAGTAAATATAATTTATTTTAAAGAAATTTGTTTGATAAATTCTGACGGCTTTAAGTGTTGCTAGTTTTATTATTATTATTATTATTATTATTATTAATATTATTGTGTACACATATATCATAAAACTAGAAATTACGTAAAATATTGAAGTAAATATAATATTTGTATCGTCTTTCTATTTCGAACTTCGTTCCATCCGGGTGTCCCTTGACACCTCTCAAGTTTTTTTCTTAATAATTTACCATCAAAAGATACCAGATACAACTAGACTTTTATAAAACATAATTCAATAGATACCAATGAGATGTAAGTGCGGTAAGATATCAACGGACGGCTAATGGTTTTTCAGAATAAACATAACGAAGTAATTCGTAATAAACCAAAGTTGTCTTAAAAAAAAAAGGGGAAAAAAGTCGTTGAAGTAAGCGTGTTCTAGACTGGAGACCGTGTCTTGGCAAACGTAATATGGATCCAGATGGCGGGACGACTTGCGTAAGAGCCCTCTGGCAGTGACTGAATGCAAAAAGCAACAAACCGAGTTCTGTGGTGTTCCTTGAGAGAGGCTTATGTCCAGCAGTGGACTGTAACGGGCTGATAATATTTTTTTTATGGAATGGTGGGCAAACGCGCCTACATGTCACCTGATGGTAGACAATTACCGCCGTCCATGAACACCCGTAATACTAGAGACGTCATAAGTGCGTTGGTATATGGGCCTCCGGTATCCTCACTCACTCGGTAAAACACAACGCAAACGTTGTTTCACACCAGTTTTCTGTGAGGCCGTGGATCACTCCGGTCGAGCTGGCCCATTCATGCCGAGGCGTGCCTCTCTTCGTAAATCTATAATTAAAAAAAATGTGTGCGTGTACTAGCGTACACTCGTAAGAAGTGATACTCCTTTATGACGTTATTTTTCAAAAATAAATATCATATGTCGACGTAAGGTATAACGATAAAAGACTTATAAACCAGCAATATTCGTGACAATTCTTATTTCAAGTGCAATAAAAGTTAAGGAGCGAGACCTGAGTAAATATTTCGCGATCTGTGGTGTGAATGAAGTAAGTTTGTGGAATGTGATGTGTGTAGTTATTTACATTGTGGACTACATAAAATAATATTGTTTGTAATGTGATATTTCATTGTAGTATTAATTTGGTCCTGTTTATGTTTGAAAATGTTTTTTGTTTTATTTTATAAATTTGACGCGGAACGTAACGGATAAATGTTACACGTAACGTAACGGATAAATGTTACGCGTAACGAAAAAATGTTACACTAAATTTTTTGACAACCCCGATAAAGAAGTTTCACTTCAAAAATATATAGATTCGTTTTATAACCTCTACTAAAGAGTGTTATTTTCTAAACATAAATATGTTTGTATCACACAAAAGTTTAATAATGAAACATATAATTGATAATAAATATACTAAATAACATTAAACCATGATACTATAAAGGAATCTACCATTAAATATTCTTTGCACGTTCCCTAAGACTTACCATGAAAGTGGAAAAGTTCAGAGAAATTGTAAAATAAACATAGAACTAGAGGACATAATTTACAACACTGCAGTTCTATTCCACTAGGTTTTTAACCTGAATCGAACCGCAATTACAAGTTGCCACGTCCCTGAGGCGTGGGCAGAGCAAACAGTTGCGCGTGGATAATGTCACTGACCTAACACGTGGACAGTGGCAGAAAACCGTATGTCTTGGTTTATTTAAAATCATTATTATTAAGAAGCCATTAAAAAATAGTTCAATATTTTAAAAAGGAACAAATTTATTACCACTCATTAAAAACTCATTTAAAAAAGTTCAACATTTAAAAAAAGAACAAATTTATTCAAACTTATATGGCATTTAAAAATTCAAGATTGAAAAAATAACAAGTTTGTTACTATAACTTGTACCCGACCGTTAAATATGTGAATATTTATGTGGTACATTAAATATTTTAGGTACCTACCTATTTCTGTTATACCTAATTAAGGATGATCATTAAAATAATCCGTATAGTTCTTTTTAAGATTCCGTTAACTCTTTACGTTAGTTCTTGTGCAATTTTACGAACGTTTAGAGAAGATTAAATTACTTAAAAGACAACAAAATGGTACGTATTTCTTTACGTCTTTCAATTTTTTTTTTCAATTCATATAAATAGTTTTGGTATATGCCTGTCTCAGGAACATATCACGCGCCAGAAACTATAAAAGAGTTTATAGCTTCTCGCCTTCTCGGTGAAAAGGCGGGTAAAGCATATTAAGAGGCGTGCGTGTGTGTGGGCGAGCCAGGATTAAAGAAACAAGAAAATAAATACACAACGAGTACACTACAATCATTATTAATTAATTACGATGTTATACTATTTAAATTCAAGAATCAAATTCCTCCGCATAATTCGCTATAGGTATTTGTTTAAAACTTCATATACATCGGCGGAGTTAATCCCGTAGGCATTCTCTACTAGCCAACCTTTGTGGACTGTAGCGATGTAGTGACGCATGTGCATCGAGGTTACAATTGTCCAGAAACAGATAAAATTGACATATACTAAGAAATATATCTGACTATTCCATATTACTATTATAAATTCGAAACTCAGTCTGTCGGTCTGTTACGCTTTCACGGCTAATCTGCTGCACCGATTACGATTAAATTTGGCATGAAGGTACTTTGATTCTGTAGGAAGGACATTAACTAATTTTTACCCCTATAGCCGATATACACGCAGGCGGAGCTGCGGGTTAAGCTAATAAACATTGCATTGCACCATCGCGTCGGAACAGACAGAAGGCAATTGTGTGTCCGATACTTCTGTTTACATTAAATATTCTATTTGTAGAATATCGATAATATATAAATTAAATAGAATGGACATCAACAGCGATGACGTACTTAAATTTAATCATGAACTATGCTTGACGTAGAAGCAGTTTGTACTCTGTAGCCGGCATTAACACTTTCAGAAGTCGTGACCTTTTTGGGAGTAGATATGGAAATAGTAACACCTTAATAACACCTCAGCTCAAACCTATTCCAATCCTCAGTGAACCTCAACGTAAATACATACTTATATGTACCAGCTTTTATTTGTGGCTCGATTAAGTGAAATTTACAGCAATACATAAGAAAAATCAAATCGGTCAAACCACTTCTAAAATTAACGTGCACAAAGGCAGACAAAAATTCAAAAATATATTTTACGGGTTCATTTTGTTTATTTATTTTTTATTGAATTAGGGGCAAACGAGCAGACGCATCACCTGATGGTAAGCGATTACCGCCGCCCATGGACACCCGAAACACCAAAAGCGTCACAAGTGCGTTGCCGACCTTTGGGGGATGGGGAGAGGGAATGGGGGAGGGGTTGGGGTATGGGTCTCCGGTATCCTCACTCACTCGGTGAAACACAGCGCAAGCGCTATTTCACACCGGTTCATAAACACTTCTTACAGACTCAGACTGCCTAAGTAAGGCCACTAACGTGATTTGTTAACATTCTATAACGACATCATTTTGCGAAGCGAACGGGCCAGGCACCGCAGGCGACTCAGACGCCGGAGATCGCAGAACGATCTCCGTCCTCCATAAGCGCAAGCCAGAGGGTGACACATGAGGCCAGTGTCACCATAGCAGAAGCAGGCCCGCGTGATGTCGCGGACGCTGCGGAGCGTACGCGCCCTGAGGGACACTAACGGGAACATTGGGGTTCCTACACAGGAGGGGGCCATCTACAAAGCGTAGGTGGCCCGAGGTACGGCGGGGTTCCAGGGTTTTCCTTTCTAGAGTGCGCCTGGTACCCGGCATCTAGTACCCGAGACGGCGACAGCCACCAGCAGATGGTATCCGAGGGGATTTCCGCACAAAAAAACAATAAAAAAAGGGGCGCAAAATGTCAGCGACTGTTGCGTGTGCCAGAGGCCATCCGTTAAGGTGGTTTTTAAAGACCCTACTCCATAATCACCCAGGCAGTCAAAATAAATAAACATTTGCATATCTTCTTGACGTCATAATTTCAAAACTTCTATTGACTATTATGTTCTTCTGCTTTTTGTTCTTGAGTTATGCAAACAGAGATCTGATTCTTGATTCAGGTGCTGTCTTTAAGTCAAGAAATAAAAAAGCGCAAGGAAACAAAAATTTGCTCCAGAACATATTTCAATACAAGAAATTAATAAAAGCGAAGTAAATTTGTAACGTAAATTTCCTTAAATTATTATTTCCTTAAAGTTTTAAAAGAAGGGCAAAAGGTTTTGCACAAAATCCCTTCCGTTTAACTGTATATCCTGTAAATTGTTCAGCTATATAGAAGTTAGTTTAATTTGACAGATGAAAAACGTTTGTTCTAAAACTAAGAGCGCAATTACTACAAAATCCAGAAGTGGTACACGAGCGTAAAAAGTAAAACCAAATGATTTATTTTTGAGTAAATTAACAGCGTCATAAACAAGTTGAAAATTTGGAATTTTGATAAAAGACATTTAAGGAAAACGGATCTCTATTAGATGGTTAATTGTTTAAAATATTACCTGGCTTTTTACAGGGACGAGGGTGGCCTGATTAAAGATAATCTACGTTTTTCAGCGATCTCGCTAATTTTACCGTATCAGTTTTGTGGGTTACCGTTTTTATTCTAGTTCTAGAGTTGTATGTTTAATATATCGATTATCGCGGTAAAGATGATAGGCTACTATCCTTCCTCAAGAATCAAAGTATCTCCATGCCAAATTTTATTTTAATCGGTGCAACTATTTAACCATGAAGACGTAACAGACAGAACTTCTTTCGAATTTATGATATTGGTATGGATTTTTTTTGTAAGTATGATAAAGGTAAATATGACACTAATTATGATAAAGGTGGAAGATAAAAGAAAGAGATGAGTGAAAGTATGTGCTTGTGTGTGCGTGCGTGCGTGCTTACGTGCGTGCGTGCGGCGTGCGTAAGTGGGTGCGTGCGTTCGTGCGTGCCTGCGTGACTCCTTTATTGACAGAAAGATTATTTTTATCCGAAAAAAGCAGTGTTTTCGTGTCTTATCTGACCTACAGTGAATCTACATTGACCTTGACTGTTGACTACCGAAATATAATATAGACAGTTTTTGCTTTTATTGCCTTAATATTCTTCTCTAAGAGAGTAGAACGTTTAATTGTTATAATTAATTTAAACGATTATTTTATGCTAAAACGAAAATTAGGCTCAACCCAGATTTATAAAATCATTATCACCGAAAATAGTAATAAAATTAAGCAATTAAAATAAACCTTGAACCATCACAAGCCGTCGTATGGCTGACCCAGATAATTCAGAAGTCATAATTATCTCTAATTATAATAATTATTCTTAATTACTATTAGTTAAACAAATTCTTCCAAATACGGAATTTTAATGGCGGAATTAACAAATATATTTTTGTTGTCTTCAAACTTTTCGGTTAAGTTTTAAGGAATACAATATTTTTTATACTTTCTAGTTATCAGTTACTGATTTAAATCAGTTCACCATTGTTTATTTAAGCACAGCAGTCGCATTCGCTACCACCACGCCACCAAAGCAATTAGAAGAATACTTGATGTCCATTGCAAAATCTCAGGCCATGAAATTTCATGCAAAATGTCTTGCAGTTTAGGATAAAGTAATTAGGTTGACATGACCAAAAATAAAATTGCCCAAGTATGTTATGTTATCTGTTAAACCTATGTCTTCATATTTTTTCTTAAATAGATTACAATAATTAACGGCTACGGCAGTGGTAGAGCATGCGACTCGAATGTCGGCCGCTGTCGGACCAAATATTTGTACGATCTGAAAATATTTGTTACAGAGTTTGGATGTTTTTGATTTACAAAAAGTATATATGTATTTATATCAGTTATATAGTACCCATAGTACAAGCTTTAGTTTAAACTGGGACTAGGAGGCGTTGTGTGTCAGATGTCAGAAATATTTACTATCATTATTAATAAGGAGAAATAAAGCAGTAAATTTTAGTTGGGATGAAATGATACACGTGGGTCCACAGTTATTTAGATTAGGTATATAAGCACATTAACTACCGTATTGCAACATTGTAAATGTTTAAATTGGCACTGTTCCTCTTGAACTATCTTCGGGATAGTGGATGTATCTTCGATTGATAGCATTCCAGTTTACTGGTAGTTGAATGAGACTTTTTTAAATGCATCATCTAATGGCAATCGACTACTGTAGATCATAGACACCTACTAATCAAGCAAATAATGTTAATTAACACGCTCTTCTTTATGTTGGAAAGTCATATCAATCAAAAGATAGCCCAGTGTACTATTTATTTATTTAAAAACTTTATTGCACACCACTACAGTAAACATTTGTACAGAGATACATACAGGGTCTGTCGTAAATAATGGATAAGTCGTAAACTGGAGTTGGTCCGGCTATGAGACTATTAGAAAATCGTATCTTTTTGCCAGGGTTTCTAACCGTATGGAAATGGCGTAGACTTTTATGTTTTTTTATAAATTTCGCTACTCTTTGCATTCATTCCGTTGCCATTTCGTTAAATTTAGGTATTTCTGTGTCATTTTTTTTGTATTATAGTCTTGAAGATGTGTATTATTTAGTTTTAGTACTGTTTTAGGCGTTTTTAACGTTGGTCATTTTCAAAATTGTCATTTTAAGATTTTTTATGTTTTTGTTTTACTTAGGGTCAACTTTTGATCATTTACTGTGTAAAAAAAAAGTACGGCGCTATAGCTGCCCATGATCTTAATAAATTATCTAGTATGTGTAGATTCTAAAAAGGTATAACAATGCATACTTCACAAGTAATATTAAGCTACATGAGCGAGATCAATATCAAGGTGAGAAAATATTTTTTTCATGTAATGTTGTAAATGGTTATAAAACTTCGTCAGAATGATTTATTTCTGCCAAGATTCTTTACACAAACACTATGGGGCCACTATTAAGGATATTCAAAGAAAACTAGGTAGTTTTTTGTCAAAAAAATTTCATGCCTCCTCATTTCATAAAGGTGTTTAATTTTAAAATTGATGTGCTCTAATAGTTACATGCGACAAACATGTTACAAGTTTATTCGTAAAAAGGATCATCAGGTAAAAAAATGAACAAAGACAGCAATACAAAGGGTCTCCCCGCGTGAAAAGGACATTGTTACTAGGCACACTGCATGATGCACCGTCCCTTTCACACTCACGATGTGTGAAAAGGTTAGCATGTGTTTAGCTAGGGCGCACTCCTGATACATCTCTCAGTGTGATTTTGACCATCGCATGTGCTCTCGTTTTCATTACTGTCGTCAATTTGTTACTGCTTTCTAATATCGGACTTAGATTAGGCGATGTAGAGCGTGCATAGCTGCCGGCGGAGGACACTTCGAACATTTAGTTTAAGTTGTTGAATAAATATTTTTACGTACTAAAACAACCTAGTTTTCTTTTGAATATCCTTAATAGTGACCCCATAGTGTTTGTGTAAAGAATCTTGGCAGAAATAAATCATTATGACGAAGTTTTATAACCATTTACAACATTACATGAAAAAAATATTTTCTCACCTTGATATTGATCTCGCTCATGTAGCTTAATATTACTTGTGAAGTATGCATTGTTATACCTTTTTAGAATCTACACATACTAGATAATTTATTAAGATCATGGGCAGCTATAGCGCCGTACTTTTTTTTTACACAGTAAATGATCAAAAGTTGACCCTAAGTAAAACAAAAACATAAAAAATCTTAAAATGACAATTTTGAAAATGACCAACGTTAAAAACGCCTAAAACAGTACTAAAACTAAATAATACACATCTTCAAGACTATAATACAAAAAAAATGACACAGAAATACCTAAATTTAACGAAATGGCAACGGAATGAATGCAAAGAGTAGCGAAATTTATAAAAAAACATAAAAGTCTACGCCATTTCCATACGGTTAGAAACCCTGGCAAAAAGATACGATTTTCTAATAGTCTCATAGCCGGACCAACTCCAGTTTACGACTTATCCATTATTTACGACAGACCCTGTATATGCGGACATCGACATTAGGTATCGCAATAGGCGGTGTTATCGTTCACGGCGATCTCTTCCAGACAAACTTTGTACGGATATTATAAAATAATCCTTTGGGTAGTCGGCGGTGTACTTCAATAGATCTAAGTTATAATACACATAAAGCTATCTACATATATACTTACTTACACTAATATATACTACACTATATATACTACTATTTACGACGCAGTCTTTTGACCAAAAAACCAGAAAAATCTAAAATGAGTAAGTGTCAGCCAAAGGTCGGCAACGCACTTATGACGCCTCTGGTGTTGCGGGTGTCCATGGGCAGCGGTAATCGCTTAAAATCAGGTGATACGTATGCTTGTTTGCTCAATATTAAAAAAAAACAAACGAACGATTCGATTCTGGCGGTATGCAAAAATTAGCTAATCATTAGGAGCAAAACCACTGGCCTAACGTACCTGATATGCCTCGAAAGTGCTCGTAATACCACTCCATAAAAAAACATATAGTATTGGTGTAGTAATTACATACACATGTCCTGATGAATCTTATTTTTTTCTACTTAATGATATTTACTCAGAAGGTTCTCAGTATAAAAGTAATATAACAAATCTCAGTCATTCCGAATTTCCAAATATTTTTTTACGTTGAAAACAGATAGAATTTCTCCTGTAGAGCCATAAATTTACCAGTTACACGTGGAATAACTAACGAGGGCTTATTCATTGGGCGTCTTATATTTATGACCCATATAGCAATATTATTGGAAAACGATCAACTTTACGCGTGCCTGAACTGTCAGCTATGTTGTTATATGGTTTGGGAATAATTCTAGAAGTATTTTAGCGGTGAGTTATCATAGAAATGCTTAATAACTGCTCAAAGTTTGGAAGTTGTAGTCTTAACCCCCCGAGAGTATGTAAATCCGTCGGTACTGCAAATGATCTTTCCCAGGTCTTGTCGAATAGTCATCCCATTGTATTATTAGAATGAGGGAATATAGTGCACCTGTGTTTGCGCACATCATCATTCTTAAATAAGTACTCATGAAAGTCCTTAATAGTTTATACATATTTATATATTGAAGTGCCACAGTTTAACATAAATTCAATGAGACTGAGGCGATACAAACACTTGTCTAGAAGGATGTCAATATAACAAAGACCGTAGTTTTTGTATTACATTTATATTTTTAAAGTGTCTGCGGTTATCGTTACACATGTACGCCTACAATAAGAGAAACGAATGAATTTATCGTTATAAAAGACAACGCCCGCACTTGGAAAATATTCTATAACGCGTTGGATTTTACACACATTTACGAAACGAACACAAAGAACACCCAGACTCAGAACAACAATTTGTTAATCACAAAGTATAGTCCCATCTAAAGATAGAATTCACAACGCTTTTGTCGTAGGAAGCGAGAAACTGTCCGCTTAAACCACTACACCAGCCGTAAAATCAAATATAAACAATATCCAACACTGTGGTTTTCTTACTTAAGCTTTCAATATCATCTACGAAAATAATAAGGTTATTAACTCAACGGGTAACCTCAAACAAACTTACCTTCAGTTTATGAGTACACATTTACCTGGATGAGTCACATCCACATGCAGGTTAATGACTCCACTGGTTACCCAAACAACTGTAGTTTGACGTAAGGAATCTTAATTCCCGAAATAATTACCCAATTGCGCAACACAATCATTTTCAATGTCAATTAACGCCATAAATCTTTCAAACTTCCATCTGCGTAGATCTTTTTAATCATTTCTTGTGCGACAACCGTCTAATGGTTGCTTTTGCTGCATGAAAAATACCTTTTATGATGGTAGTATGTTACTAGACAACTGATATAAATAAATACAAACTTTTTTTGTATATGCATAGGTACGTGTCATACATAGAAAACACCCAAATTCCAAAACAATTTTTTGCAGATCACGCAAACATTTTGTTTCGGTGGCACAGCAGTTGCATACGCTACCACTGCGCCAATTGTAATGGAGTGGAAACACGTGTTAAGGTTTAATTTATTAATCTAATTAAGGTGTAAATTCATTATACTAAATAAGATTAATTATAACTCGGATTGCCTAAAATACAATATTAATGATCAAGTACTTCAGTCGATATAAAGCAAACAAGCATCCATCAGTCAATATTAATCTTTGTTTGATTGAATGCACGCCTTAGTCGACAACTGATGATGAACGAATAATGCGAAAATTAAACTCTCCTGACACTTCTTTTATTTACAAATTAGAAGATTCCTAATTTTAGTGTACAATTGAGAAGGGACACACTCACTTGTTCCACAAACGAAATCAACGTTTTAGAGAAATCGCGTCTTGAACTAGTGCGTCCTACTTTTAATGCCAAGACACACAGGTGGTTATAAATTATTTACTGCACAACTACCTATAGGAATATTCTATATACCACGACGCATCACTTGGCAGGAGTCACAGTTCAATAATACGAACTCCAATGTTTCCTGTCTACGTCGGCATTTAATATTTTATGGACTAGTATCTAAATTATTAACAAAGCATTTGTAATACGTAAACGCGAAAGTTTGTGAGTATGTATGTGAGGATGTTTTAAGCTCTTTCACGCAAAAGCTACTGAATGGATTTTGTTGAAACTTTACAATAATATGGCTTATACATTTATACATAACACAAGGGCTACAATTTATAAAGATACTAGTTTCGTCTCGCTGCGTTACCCGCGGTTATTGTCGTACCACGGGTAGCACGGCGGGGTTTAGCTTGTTGTTCATAGTTCTTGGTATGATATTGTAGTAACTTCTACAGACAATGACATGCACACTTGCCTAAGTTCTGGTCACTTCGATTATACAAGAACAATACATTCTAAAACAAGACGCCTACCTTTCATTGCAAGTGTATGTAGTTCTAAAATTACTAATTTATTTTTGTGAATGTGGCAAAATCACTGTAAATTTCGAGGTGATAATATAATATACACTCGTACTTTAAACGAATCGGTATTAAATTTGAAAGGCAATAAATAGTGTCAATTTTTTTTTTCTGTCACCGAGTCTGCCTATGTAGAACTCGTACCTTAAGTTATTATAATAAAATAAAATACATAAGAAAATATTAATATCGTTTGCGTACGAGCTAGATATTAAAAATAATAATTTAATATACAGATATTAAAAAGAAATGGAGAAACTCAGTCGAACAACAAACTTCCTTTATCTTAGCGAAACAACAGATTAATCAATAATTCACACTTAAACTGCTTTTTATACTAGCTTCAACTAAACTGAGATTGGGCTTTGTTAAAGCACAAATTAAAAACACATCATCGTAATAGAAAGTTTTTTTTTATGACATAATTGCAAATCAGTTCTTTTCAATATTTGATGAAACCCACAGGCAAATAAATAATAATGGTTTTTGGCTAAAACTCTCGTGTAATACGCTAATGAATAAATCATAATCAGTTGGCAGGCATGATTGATTTCTAATGATTAATTAACGCAGGTGGTAGTATTTAGTCCGCGTTGGGTAAAAACAAAACTGCGCAGTAACCACGAATCATATACAGCATGAGAATAATATTTTTTGAAACTCTCATAATTTAGGTGTGAATAAATGAACAACCTCAATGTTACCCTTACCTACCACGGCTTTCTCGCTGAATCAGTCCCAACACCTATTTATCTTCTTCCTTTGTCCTTTTTGGAAATGGTCGTACACTCTTAACGTAGAATATACATATATTATAACAAAATTTGAAAATAAAATAGGACTATTGCAATGATGATGATGCAGAATTTTCAGTTTCGGTATTGCTGTGATATCTCCAGACCGATACGACCATCAAACCCGCAAACAAAAACATACTTCCTCCATACCTCAAAAGGTCGGCCGTACTTGTGACTCCTGAGTTAAAGGAGTTTATAGACAGTAGTACTCACTTTCAATGTTCCATGCCGCAAGCTGTCACTCCTTTACATACAATCTCTTTAGAAAAAAAAATTCACGTGTAAAAGCTTTGAGTTGTGGAAACATCTTAGAGCTGCACGTCCAAGACTTAAAAACCTTCAAAAGTTACATGTGAAAAAGATACAAAGTGTTCACGATTCTCTTGATATTCATATTTATACTCCTACAAATTACATCACACATTTAAAAATACACATAATTGCCTATGTTTAAGAGCGGACAGTGGTCATGGCCTAACTCATCCATAAATAAAATTCGCGAAACTAGTTCTACTTTGCGTGAGTTTCCACATAATCGTAAATAACTGTTCTCCTACGTTAGACTGAGTAGCGTCAGTGATGCTACAGTCGATATGAATGGATAACGACGGGTATGTATGAGCATGTTGAGATAAACAATTATGATCTAAAACTATGGAATTTAATTTTGAACTTCCTCCAGACAAACTATATTTTACAGTATATTAAACAGATTTTATATTTTTTTTTCTTGTAAGCAGTAATTAACTTGTCTGTTGTTAGTTTTGGACATATGTATGTCAGAGATTTCAAAGTAAACGCTATTCAGGTAATTATTTAAGTATGACAACACTACGCAAATATCGAGTTCAATAGTCTATGTTAAAGAATTTCAACTGTCAGTGTCAAGTGTCAGATGTTGTATCTGTCAGTAGTGCGTGGAACGTTCGTTTTGTCAAGTCACTTGCAATCGAAACCGCGCCTGCGCCGGACGTGGACACTGACTCTTAACAAATACAAGATGACCGAAGGCCATATGGATGTCAATCCGCTTCAATCTCCGACATATATATGTTATCAGTGTTGTCGTCTTTTTTTGTTTTCTGCTTCGCTTAATGCTTAAATTAACTTCAAAAAAGGGTTTCTCAATAAAATTGTTGTAATCTATCTAATATATATCTATAAAACAATTTGAAATATATCTATATTTATAAAACAAAGTCGTGTTAGTTACACTACTTATAACTTCAGAATGGCTGGACCCATTTTTATGCTTTTTGCGTTTTGAATTTGTTTTCGTCCGGAATAGGATAATAAGTATTCAAATACAATATTCATCGATATAAATTTCTTAAAAAAAAACATGATTTGCTGCACTCATACATAGACTGTTAGGCTGAACAAAGTTTGCCGGGCCAGCAAGTTATTTCATGAAAGAACTTTTTCTTTTACTCGTCTCTGTGAGTTTTACTTACCATTTTCATAAAAATTGTCGTTTCGGTATTAGTCATATCTTAGTTTTGAAGTTTTGGTGGCGGCCTTCCAAGTTTATAGAATGATTTTAAATTAGCTTTGGCAAGCACTTCATAATTACAATTTATGTACTTTGAAATTACTATATTTGGGTATAAACTCATTCCGTGTGGTAACAAAGTTAAGAACACTACTATAAATATAAGAGGCGACTAAGGGAGCAAACGACACAGGACAAAACTGTGATGTATGTAATGACGGTAGTAGTAATTATTTTAATATTACGCTACCGTCAACTTTGTCTTCTGCATTATACTATCAACGGTACGCTGGTGTTTCATTTCACTACCTAACTAGAACCCTAAAAGGCTACCTAAAGGCTTAGACTTAACAAAAACCACTGCAAAGAGAATGGCAAACTTGAAGCAAACCCTACAACATAACATCTAAGGACAGACCCGTATAGCGCAGTAGACTATGAAAGGTTATTCAGTTCCTGCAAAGAAGATACGTCAAAACATTGTGCTAACTATGAACTGATCTTCTTATCATGTCGCCCACTTGACCCTGCCTATTCCTGTACTACGTAGATCAGAGTCGATTTCTTCATTTCTAAATTTAATCTAAAATTTGTGGACGTTAAATGAGAGACGAAAGAGAGAGGAAGATATGAAATGGCTAGAGAATTACGGACTGACAGATTAATGCGTCGTTGAGGTGGAGACGCTAGTAAAATGTCACCAACAACATATTATGTAACTAGGAATAAAAAAATGAAATATGTCTTAGAATTTTAATCACCACCGGCTAATCAATTTCTGAACGTGTCTATCGAAACACTTGTCATTGGTGGAATCTCTGCGTTGTCCATAAACAACTAATAATGGGATTTTTTTTTTTATCGATTCAGGTGCTACAATTGCTGATAATGTTAACGCTACGTACGCTAATTTTGACAATTATGAATCAAAAATGTCAAACGAAAAGAAAACTATTAAAATTACGTACAATAATAGACGAATTGTTCACTGGTTTTAGTGCATAGCACACAAAATCGGAAATTTCATCAATCTTTTCTGCCGTAATACCCCTGTTTATACTGACTTCGTTACTAAGAACCGAACATTTATTTATTTACAGTAAACGTACTCATGTGTTTCTAAATATATTCATAATTATTAATTAATTATCATCCAGACATAGCTCAAATAAAATAAATAAATATTTCGGACACCTAACACAACGTCATCTAGTCGCAAGCTAAGCAGAGCTTGTATTATGGATATTAGACAACTAATATGAATACATATTTACTTTTTTTTTGCAAATACATACATAGAAAACATCCAAACTCCGAAACAAGTATTTGCAGATCATACAAACATTTGGTCCGACTAGAGAATCGAACCTGAGACCTCAAGCCCTGCAGTTGCATACGCTACCACTACACCATCGAGGCAGTTAAATAGATCAAATGATCGTTCTCGTCACACAATATTTGTATGGTTTGGAAGTGGCTCCCGCTAATTCTGACTCAGCCCTTCTAATAAAAATACCCTATTATCTATTATCTTCAGCTGGATTGTTTCCCATTGTTGACTGCATTTGTGAATAAGATTGGACTTCATTGTGTTGTTTTATAAATGAAAGTATGTAGATTTTATACTCCTATATACCACTTGATATAATCACATAGATTAGTGGCGCCATAGATTATTGCAACATTTACACATTGAAACATGGAAACGTGTTGGCCTAATGCCAGTAAAATGATTATTTTCAGGTCTTGTAAAACAAGTCCGTTCCAGCACCTGAACCCACCTTAGAAACGTTCATGTATATTCGTCTTCCTTTCTGCCGGATTCATGTCGGGCTTGTCGGTATGTCAGTTGTTCTTGTATTCATTACCTCTCTACCCTTGCAGTGGCAACCACGTAACAGAAGATTTAGGTTGTCCGGCAATTCAGGTTTCAGGAACCCGTTGGGTGGTGACAGTACAGAACCGGTTGCGGTGATGAGTCAAGCAGTGGTTATCTTTCGGCTGCGATGATGATTCAAAACACACATGTTTTAGAATGAATTCTTCTTCGCGTTAAACTCAGCTATGATCATAGGCATCGAGACTGAGACTGCTATAGGCGTTGATTTTGTATTTTGAAATCGAATGCCACTTCTATAACATCTGCGCTAAAGTGACACCAAAATTGCCAGACTTTAGAATTCCTAGAGGTTATTATAAACATTACTTAGCTTCGCTGCCTCTCTAACCTTGTAGTTTTGAACTCCATTGAGTTGGGTAAATTCTGTTGTGATACTCCCAACTTTTGTCGAGAAGTCACATGCAATCGTAGAAAATAGTGCAGCTTTGTTTGGTTCTGTACCAATCATTTCCAAATACTTGTTACCATCGTAATCATCTTTGTTTTGTTTTACGACCTTCAGAAAAGACCTCAAATGATTGCAATTTATACTCTCAAGTTAAATTGGTAAATGACCATTGATTACTAACTCTCCGAATATATTGTAATATGCTAGACCAATGTTAATTGAAATTATTATGTAATATTTTATTGCAAAAAAATATTTGGCACGTTTCGACATAATGTGCCGTGGTTTTTATTAGACTATCACACCACTGGAATAAAATATCATGTTTAATTCGAGTGTACATGTGAAATGGTAATTTCAAATTTAAAATATGTATGTAGATATGTCTACATATTTTACATAATTTATGTTAATATGAAATTTTGCGTATGCATATAAATCACATACAATATTAATTTCCAATAATTATGCTGCCTTATAGTTTTAGAAAATTAATCACTATTCAAAGGTAATGAAACAATTGTGGGGGAACGAGTGTCATGTCCCACCAACACAAAGGGAGGATCCTCCGACTAGGCGAGGTGATCATGCCTGGCGGGCCACTGCCCAACAGTTGACGTTGGGATGTTGTATATATGGTAATCGACGCGAGAACTTCTATTGCGCGATTCAGGATTGGTAGTTACTCCGTGTTGTGCGTTATTTCGTAGTTCAGTGTATCTTCGGTAGATGGCGCTGTAGTAGGTTATTGTTGTGTTATATGTGGAAGTCCCCACACAATTATTATTTTGAAGAATAACAGTTCCAATACAAAGTAATAAATTAAGCAATAAAATTAGTTTAACACGCTCTAGAACACTCATTTCTTCTCACCATAAATAAGATTTCATTAATTAAACTTTTCGCATCAGGTCACCATGTCTTACGTCTGAACTAGTGACCCGTACTTCATATTGATCTTGGTAGGACCTAGACTCGTTATAACATAGCAGTTATATAGGTACACTATTCAAACTAGAAACACTACAGTGATTTAATGAACAAAAGTTTAGGTCTGTAAAATAATAATAATAATAATTTGACTCAACTCATAATCAATATCTAATCCTTAACTATGCAGAGCCTGTACTGCTGCTGATTTCATCTCACCTCCTCAAAGTGGCTGTCCACGAGGCTCATCACAATGAACCGGTCATTGTAGTTCGTCAGCATCGAGGCTCGAAATGCCAGTCATCCCTCCGGAGAGGGGAAGAGACTGTACGAACTAACTTCTTCATATAAATATTCATACCTGAAGGTTCATTTATTTTGTTCTGTGCAATAATCACTCACCGTCGGGCTTGAACTTTTCAATAAATCCTGACTGCTAATCAGGATCAACCACTTGTTGTGTGGAGTACACAACAAATTTTACATATATAAAGAAGTTCTTCTGTTAGCAGAACAATATTAGCGACAAAAATCACGTGTTTCAATGTTTTTTTCATATTATTAATTAAAGTAACGCAAGTAACAAAAGACTAAATATATTTTTTATAATTAATGTCCTTTTAAACTCATTACTGGAGTCAATTTGTTCGTTCAGAGCCATTGACATCTATTAACCTTTACAGTTTGTATATTGGAATTTGTAAGCTATTAAAGTTGCGTTCCTATGCATTTAGGTATTTTTTGTTTGGTCAGAGTGTTTAAATTGTTTCCTTGTTGCGATTTGAAGTAAAGAGACAAATATACAAAACGCCATATCAGACCTGCTGTTGTGTATGAATCTGACTGTTGGTTAACAAATAAAACGGATGAAAGACGCCTGCACATCCCAATGCGAAGAAATGAGCAAAATGTAGTAAAGTAAACTTGCATGAAAATCAATCCATTTACTCCCGAAAATAGCAGGAGCAGAGAATAGGCAGATAAATAAAAAAAAGGTGTGTGTGCGATTCACACACGACAGAAGTGAAACTTCACTAAATCGATAAAAGAATGAGACCGACATTTGTTCTCTCACTCTGGCTCACTAATTACAGGCGACTTTTTATATTGGTGTCAAGAGACCTAAGAACCTGTCATTTTTTCCGTTGCATTCGGTTTGAAATCACAACGATTCTTAAGAAGTTTTACTTCAAAATACAGTTGATTTTTAATATGAATACTCATATTAAAAATCAACGTATAAGTACCTACTCTAATACAATGTGCAAAAATCACGCCAAGTTTATTTATTTATTTGTATAAATATCAGGATTTCCGAAAACTCATTGCTTAAAGTTTCTTTCAATATTCGCTCCCGTAATAGTTATAAAAGCATTGTTAAAATTTTGAATTACATATTGAATTAATTTATCAGTAACGTAATAATCGTAACATTATATAATGTATTATATTCCTGCATTGTTGGCATACTATTCAATTATTTAACAATGGTTTGGTCCTTCTAACTTTTGTTTATAGTGTTATCCAACAGTAATGCCTAACACAATATAATCATAACGGTGATACTGTTGTCCTTTCTCACCCCTAATACCTTTCACGTTATCAAATGATAAAATAAGGAAATATCAGATCCACGTAATGTGTTATTGTTTTCGTAACTAAAGTTACAGTCTATTTTTGTTATATAGCCAAATGTTATTTTTCCAAGATTTCTGTTCAAAAATTGTCTTGTAATAATAGCTTTTGTGAGTGGTAGTCATGTGTTTTTACAATACAACAATGAGGGAAACTTTAACAGGAATTATGATGATGGGGAGACTGATCTGAGAGTGATCACCTTGCAGTGACTGAATCCCAGGACCCATGGACATTCTGAACTGAAACTCTAAAGATACTAGTGCGTTAATGGCTCACGAAGTAGGAGGATGCTTATTTCTAGAAGATAGATATTGATCCAGAAATATTGCAAGCGACGATTCGTTTCGTGCAGATTAAAAAACATGATTCTGTTCATGTTTTCCATCAGGCAGAGTAGAATCATTTTGACAGCTCTTATATATAAAAAGAAACATAGAGTATTACCAACTATATTCGTCCAGTGGGTGTCACAAGAGGTGACTAAGGGAGGAAACGATAAAGGACAATTTGTAAGTTGCTAATAAAGATGCAGAAAATCGTTGACAAGGATCTTCGTTTGATCTTGTCAACTACAGAATGTCACATTCTAAATACCACGCAATGCAATATAAATAAAGGAGCTCGTTTTTTGTTTTTTCGAAAGACGGTCCCCATTTCATGTCATCCACATTTTATATATTTTTTATCATTAATTTCATCACGACGACGACTAGAAGACTTGATAATTGAAGACGATAAATACTTGACATTGGCAGAAATAGCTGATCCGAGTGATCCGGCTGGTTGCCATTTCATCAAAAAAGAAGAAGAATATAAATCAATATTTAAGTTTACATAGGCTAAGGTAGGTTCTACCATACCTTCTACTTATACTTCTATCATACCTTGTCCGAAAAACAAGTTACCCTTGTCAAAAGTTCTAGTTCACCAGTCATTCTCTCTGATCCATGCTCTCTGATTCTGACAGAGGGATTACCCTCTAACTCACGTGTTGGACCACGTTGGAGAACGTTTTTTGCGAGTACACACAAAACAAACTAGTGGTCGCATGTTTCGCTAATTGTCTTTGTTCCTCGTAGATTAATGTCAGTAAATTTTTCGGACAATCTTATAAGACTATAATTTGTAATTATTACGTACCCATCATTTATCTTGTGTTAATAAAATAAAATATCCGATTTGATCATTGTTGTAGTCAGAAAGTCTTAAGGCGTCCATAATAATATTATGAATTCGAAAGTAACTCTGTCTGTTTGTCTGGTACGCATTCACGGCTAAGCCTGGACCGATTTCAATGAAATTTTGCATGGAGATACTTTGATTTTTGAGGAAGGATTACTTTTTATCGCAATAAACGACATACACGCGGAGATACACACGTACAATGGAACCGAAGGAAAAATCTAGTCTTTCATAAATACTCGTACATACTTTTTCAGATTGTAATGATTTTAAATATTCTGATTGTAACTTTATATATAAAACATAACATGTATATGAAAACTGGCCAAGTCAGACTTTAGGCTTCATTATATTGTCCTAATTTTAAGAACAAATTATATTTTTAAGTTGTTATAAAATATTTCGTTGTTATAAATAAACTCCAGAACTGACCATTGAATTTGGCACCTATTTAGATCTCACTTCTTTTGTTGTTGAAGTTAACAACCAAGGCATATTTAGAACTTGGCTCTCATTTCACATTTGTTTTTGATGGGATAATACTTATATGTTATACACCTCCCACCCACTTTACTGTTATCCATTCTTTGACTGCTTACTTCAAGAGCTCAAAAACATAGGTGTTGGATAGCTGTTATGTAATTAAATGGAGCTTTTTGTAAAGTGTTTATAGAACTCTGAAAACATTTCGCTTTTAGATTGAAAGTTTTTGAGATTGCATAAATGTTACGTAAGAAAGTTGAAGTTCATTTTCTAACCATTAAAACTTTTTAATTAGTAACTGTGCATTGATCAAATCAAGTAATCTATCCGAAATATATTGTAACAAATGCTGGTTTATGTTTTTATACTCGTATACAAAATACACACGCTAGCGTCGTTTAATATCGTACCGATACGACAAGACCATAACTTTACTTTATCATCTGTTGACCTTTCTATTTCAAGACACAATGTCCAATTATATTGGATGACCCGAACTTGAATCACCATGAAATTATGTCTAAGCATGGTGGATCATTGGCCGAGTTCAGTGACCGGGCGCGGCTTGTGGAAAACTTAGGGGGTACGGGACATTGCATATCTTCGCAATGGAATAATTGGCTACTTAGAATTTGGTGCCAATGTATGTATAACCTTATTAGTGACATTCGTGGAGTACACGGCCTACGTCTAAAAGTTTTTGGGTCGCACACATAACAGTTAGAGTAAATTTCCATGTATTTGCAAGAGAACTAACATATTCGTAAGATTGTTTCTATCTACATAAATGGAATTATTTATTTTTAATATGTTCATAATTAGGTATAAAAAACCATATATAAGAAGCATTCGATTGCAATCGCAGAATGCCAACCTACAGCCATTCAACTCAATACCTTATTTTATTTTTTTTATTTCTTTTTACGTGTGGAAACCCTCTCGGGCCGTCACCCCGCCGGGGTTTGCGGCGGGACGGTGTGTCGGAATCGAACCGACTAAAACCAAACGGTGTGCCAACTCTGTGCCTGAGAAGGGAGGGATCCGCGAACTGCTGTTATTAACACGACCGGACCCAGAGGTATCCTCAGTTAAAATAGGTGTAGTTTAGTATAACATGTCTTTGCAACTTTACCTATTATACTAATTAATACTTTCGGAGTCTTAACTGTGACAAATATAAGCGGCTAAGTGCCCGCCATACTTCCAGTAATTTTTTTTATATTTCTTAATCAGCACTTTAGCGTTTTATTATTCTTATTGGTATCTCATCTGTACAAATAATCTTTATATATCTACTATACAAATAACTAAAATTGGAGTGTCTGTTTGTAATATTAAAGTTACCGTTTTTTACTAAATGCATGTATATATACACGGTACATATACCTAAATAACATTTTATAACATTATTGCCTGTCTGTCTTTCTGTTCGTTCCGGCTAATCTCTCGGAAGGCTAGACCGATTTTGACGGAACTTTCATTGATAGGTAACTGATGATATAAGGAGTAACTTAAGCTACTTTTTTTAGAATAGCTTCGCTTCTCGGCGTTACCCGCGTACGACAATAACCGCTAGTGTATAAATATATTCCAATAAACAAAAACCTTAGCCACTCATAAGATATTATTTACTCTTAGCTTAACCACCACCACAACAAAACGTGACGGGGTATATAGCTAGTGTTATCAAATTTTGAATTTTTATTCCTATAACTATATAAATCCTGTTTACAATGAGGACAGTTGATTTTCTGTAAACAATATTTTGGTGCTAAAATTTCTTACAAAGATCTGAACTCAACTTGAGTTGATCTTCTTTCGTCATTTTCTTGAAATTGGTTTTCGTTGTTCATCATCGAGTTAGAAAGGTCACCTAAGCTCAAATTCCTCCTACATGTGACCCTGTGGTGACACTCGTGCTCTAGAGATATGCAATCCTATACCATTTGAAAAATCGTAGTGAAACAGAACACTTGACAGGCAATTCCAATCTATCCATAACTTCATCCGTAATCCATAATATATATATATCCATATAAAAATATAAGTCTGTTCCATCGTCATCAGCCTTTAGCAGACCATCGATATTTGACTGCCTCGGTGGCGTAGTAGTAGCGTATGCGACTGCTAAGCTTGAGGTCTCGGGTTCGATCCCCGGGTCGGACCAAATGTTTGTATGATCTGCAAATATTTGTTTCGAAGTTTGGGTGTTTTCTATGAATAATATGTATGTATTTAAAAAAAAAAAGTATAAAAGTATTTATATCAAACTCAAACTCAAACTCAAACTCAAATCATTTATTTCCATAGGCCCCAAAAGGCACTTGAACACGTCAAAAATACAATCGAAATACACTGAACGTTTTTCATTAATCTACACTCATTGTCTTCTCTGAAATTTTCAAAGCATCTAACAGCTCTAACATAGTAATAAACATATGAGAATCTATTCACAGACTTAGTTCGTACTATGTCATAAATCCCTGAATAGAAGATAACGTACACTGAGCCCTATTCCTGGACTGCAATAGCATAAGCTTTGCACACGAGTCTTACGTCAGGTAATTCATTACTAACGTATTGACTTTTACTATCGGTTTCTAACTGAGCTGGTCATCATTGTAATCGGCGTCATAGAGTAACTATGATCTGCCATATAAGGGCATTCGTGAGTTGGTTATGTTACGACGTTTTAAAAGTTTGTATCTAACGAAGGTCTTAAAAATTAGTACGATTTAGGTTTTCTATAGGGTTATATAGAGAACTAGCTTTTGGGCGCGGATTCGCTCGCATTTAATAAAAAAGTATCTTATTTTACTTCTAATATCTCCAAGATTATATGTACAAAGTTTCATGATAATCGGTTATGTAGTTTTCCCGTGAAGGCGTAACAAACAAACTTCCTTTCGACCTTTATAATATTAGTGTGATAAAATTTTGTGTTTAATTTTCAGTGAACTATACAAAATTTAAATTTTAATTATATAATCAAAGTTCTATTACAAAACACAAGAGCTAATTTGATGTTTTTCTATACAAATAAATGAAATTGAAGTGTCTATTTGTAATTTTAAATTAACAACTTTTCGTATGTTTACGAAAGTATACCTATACGATACTTATGTCACTGTCAGTTTGGTCTGGGTTATCTCTGGAACGGCTAAACCGATTTTGACGGGGCTTACACTGCCAGATAGCTAATGATTTTTTTAAGATTATTGTTATTTTGTCATTCGAATCATTTCATAATTATTTACCAATATGAAAACTAGTCTGCCTCGCCTTTGATTCACAATAAGTAGGGACTTATCACTTTACAGGAAAAGCCCCGACGTTTGTTTGACGAATTAGTCCCAAGAGGCGAAGCTGCTTATCAATGTATATGTATATATTTTTTTTATTTTATAGGGGCAAACGAGCAGGCGTATCGCCTGATGGTAAGCGATTACCGTCGCCCATGGACACCCGCAACACCAGAGGGGTTACAAGTGCGTTGCCGGCCTTTGGGGGATGAGGAAGGGGATGGGGGAAGGGGTTGGGTAGGGCCTCCGGTTTCCTCACTCACTCGGTGAAACACAGCGCAGGCGCTGTTTCACACCGGTTTTCTGTGAGGCCGTGGTATCACTCCGGTCGAGCCGGCCCATTCATGCTGACGCGTAGCTCTCCCACGGTAATATCAAATTAACAGCTTTTCACTAAATGCATACTTTCAAATGCACTTACTGAATAAATAAATAATATTTCGGACATCTAACACACAACGCCATCTAGTCCCAAGCTAAGCAAAGCTTGTGTTATGGGTATTAGACCACTGATATGAATACTTTTATACTTTTTTTGTAAATACATACATATTATACATAGAAAACACCCAAACTACGAAACAAATATTTGCAGATCACACAAATACTTGGTCCGAACCAGGATTTAAACCCGAGACCTCAAGCACAGCAGTCGCATTCACTACCATTGCGCCGAGGCTTTCGAATAGCTGTTAATTCGAATTTAGAAACAGACAATTCCATTTTTTTTATTAGTATAGAGAATTTCTAAAGGCCAGAATTCAAACTTGAATTTCATTATTGTAAGAATGTAGGTATATTTACGTACTTACTACATATCTAGACTCGAACAACGTCACTTGATTAAGGTCAGACGGGGCACTTGACATACCACACCCAAGACTGAAGGAAACTACTGTCTTGATCGTCAATGACTCTGTCGGTTTGATAAACATTTATTGACTTACTGTAAACGTCTAACATTCAAGAACGAATGGAATATTTTCTCCCTTTATACTGATGTAAAGAGCTTTGATAAGTTTTGAATCGAGAAACATGCTCTCACGTAAACTCTCGTTGGCCATGGTTAATCCTACTAATATTATAAACGCGAAAGTTTGTGAGTATGTTTGTGGCTCTTTCTCGCAAAAACTACCGAATGAATTTTTATGAAACTTTACAATAATATAGCTTATATATCAGAATAACACAGGCTACAATTTATAAAGATACTCGTAGTAGCTTCGCCTAGCGGCGTTGCCAGCGGTTATTGTCGTACCGCGGGTAGTACCCGTTCAGCTAGAAATTTATAAGTTTAAAAATGAACTTTGACATGATGTGTAAATGAATTATGTCTACCTCTCTTGTTTTAACTGCCTCGGTGGCGTAGTGGTAGCGTATGCGACTGCTGTGCTTGAGGTCTCGGGTTCGATTCCCGGGTCGGACCAAATGTTTGCATAATCTGCAAATATTTGTTTCGAAGTTTGGGTATTTTCTATGTATGATATGTACGAATTTACAAAAAAAGTATATATGTATTAATATCAGTTGTCTAGTACCCATAGTACAAGCTCTGCTTAGTTTGGGACAAGATGGCGTTGTGTGTTAAATGTCCGAGAATATTTATTTATTATTTATTTATATCTACAGAAGCCTTTAACAGCCTCTCCGTGGAATGGAGTCTTAGACCTACCACGCTAGCCAGACCGGTTAGCCAAGGGTTTGATTCAAGTTTTCTTTTTGATCCTCTAACTCCTCCTCTTATGATACCCATAGGATCAATAAGTGACACTCTGTATTTTAATTTAGAAGAGATATTGATACAGGTTACAAATTACATTATGTCAATAGTTATTAAAGAAAATCACCAGCCACCATACAAAATGAAGTTTGGAAAGGGTTCTTGATGAAAAAACATAAGTATCAGAAATATGCTAAACTAAAACTATCTTTTTTTTTTCTTTTTTTTTTTTTTTTAAAAGACTACTCCCACATTAGGAATAAACATCCTGTGTCGTGGGGGACTTTACAAACATACATGAAACGGACACAAAGAACATCCAGACTCGGGACAACAATTCGTGGATCACACAAAGTGTTGTAGGTACCGCGTGGGATTTGAACCCACGACACTTGGCGCAGTAGCAAGCGGCATGGCGACCGCTGACACCACTCGGCCAACCGTGCAGTCAATATCTGTATGTATGATGAATGAGTAAGAATTAGAAAACATATATACACAAGTATTACACTCGCTTTTAAAGAAAAGAGGTGAGTTCTAAATTACTTTATGGATTATAGCTGACCCACGCGACCTCGTTTGCGTCTTATACTGCCTTAAACCTTCTTCATTGGTGCTCCGCTCCTATTAGTAGTAGCGTGATGATATATAATCTATAGCCTTCCTCGATAAATGGACTATCCAACACTGAAATATTTTATCAAATCGGACCAGCGGTTCCTGAGATTAGCGCGTTCAAACAAACAAACAAACAAACTCTTCAGCTTTATTATTAGTATATAGATAAAAGTATTTTCGAAGGGAATGATAGGTAAAATAAGCCCAACCGTCTGTATACTTAATGTAAACATCTAACTAAAATGTAACTCTGAACCACTCATGTATTCAAGCCTTAATCGTTATATTTCTTCTGGCTAATTGACAAGGCTAAAGAAACCGAAGCATTCAGCCAAAAGAAAGTTTTTCCAGAAGGTCGCTTCAACCAACTAACTTCAACATCTGAAAGAGCTTTTTACCAGTTAGATGAACTGATGTAAGTAAACCAATCTCATTCATTCATTCTTACTATCCCATTCTTTCTCGTAACCACGCCTCTCTAGATGATTTAGAGCCAAAATAGTTCGCAAAACGAACTCGCCATTACACACATCTCTACCCCTTATGAATAGAAGCTTTACGTCACATACGAAATAGTATTCTCTATTGCCATAACAAATAGACATTGATTTATAACTAAACCTTCACTCGTCAAAACAGGTGCATTCGCAACCAGAATCAATTACTCGAAGAATTTGAAAGGATGTAAACCAATCAAGTGAGATTCAAACATCGATTTATTAATAGTAAAATCGTTTCAGATTCCTTTGGTCACGTGACCTGCCAATTCACGTGAGATCTTCAATGGAAAGCAACAGGATACATCTGTATGCGTGCAGTCATTCTTGGAAATGGCAAGAATGGAAATCAATTTTGAAGTGTACCATCCTCCGTTCTTTAATAGCCGTTCAACTTTTATTTATAAATCTAGTACCTCTTTAAACATGTAAATACTTCAATCATTAGGACTAATAGTTCTAATTGTGATTAAATTTCAATTTGAAATTAGCAGCTGGGCCGCCGACACTCTGAGGTTTCTGACAAACCCGAATCGATCCCGAAACCTGAAGTACAGCAGTCGCTTCCGTAACCACTTGCGCCACCGAGATAGTTGTTGTTGTTTGTTGTTGTAATATATACAAATAAATAAAATTAAAGTGTCCGTTTGTAAGTTCAAATTAACAGTATTTCACTAAAAGATTATGAAAGTAAACACGGTACTTAGGTACACCAATAAATTATTTTTTGTTTATCTGTCTCCTTATCTCTGTCTGTTTGTTACAGGTAATCTCTGAAACGACTGGACCGATATAAGGAGTAACCAAGGCTACTTTTTAGACTAACTTGGGCAAAGTTAGTCTAAAAAGTAGCCACAGTGAAACAACAACAACGAGTGACACTGCGGGACTCAGTTAACTGTTTATAAACACAAAATAGTATCTACCCTCATTATCACAAAGACGAAGCAGGGCAGACCCATTCATATATTTTGCTTACCGTTGAAATAGTTACTTGCACCGTGACACACCTGGCACGTAGTCAAGTATGCGCAGACGCATATAATACATAGACGTGGTCCTGGGGTGAATAAGCTTATAGTAAAAAGGTGGATAGTTGTGCATTTTGGATTGCATATGACACTTATTTATTGTCGTGAGTATGTGACGACTTCCACATACAGCGCAACAGTGATACACTATAGCGCCATCTACCGCAGACACACTGAACTACGCAGCAACGTACAACAAGAATAAACTACCAATCCTGAATCGCGCAGTAGATATTCAGTTTTTGCTTTGTTTCATAACATGGTTGTAACTTAGGACTGTCATTTATGAAACAATTAGGTTTTTTTTACTTTTTGCTTGGTACTATTTAGAGCAATTGTTCACCTCAGGAATGTATTAAAATTCAGAGCCTGACTATTATCGTGTATCTTATGACCTACGAAAATTCGGTTTTAACAGAAAATTTATAATCAATTAATATTAATTAATATTATAATTCAGCATGGTCCAGGTGCATGAAAATCAGTGACACGTTTTTAACTTTATATCAACAGTAAAATATTCTATTGAGTTGAAATATTTAAAATGTAGAAATAGCTTTTGAACTTCACTAACTGTAACAGTTACAAGTAATTATATAATAATACTAGGTGACATATCTAACGTTATTTTGCCATAAAAATTTAAAAAAAATTAGGGTTGGTTCACTCTTATTACTTGGGAGTATGCAAAATAGATGTTGGCCGATTCTCACACCTACCCGATATGCACACAAAATTTCATAAATCTCAGTCCAGTTATTTCAGACGAGTTTGGCAACAAACGCCGAGACACGACAATTTTATATATTAGAAATATATTTTTTCAGGTATCTTCATCTTCAGCCTTTGACAGTCCACTGTTGGAATTTTATCCTTAGCAAGGAGGAGGTCACCTGACACTCCATGCTATTTTTCTGTCACCACACACCCTTTGATATAATTAGACAATACTTAAAATGAAACGTGTCCTAATTACTTTAACGCATCATTGCCACCCTAGCCAGGATGCATGGTTCAATCAAATCATGTAAATCAACGCAAAATATCCAAATACAGCGTGTACTAAGGGATCACTGTATGCAACGTTGCCCCAGTTTCCGACTATATTCATCTGTCTATACAGTAAATTGTTTAGACATATAGCGAGGCTATTACTCTAGTGGTACAAAACAGAATTGTTTAGATGTACATATTAAACGAAGGTCGTGATGGCATTGGGACTCAACAACAGAAACCAAAATAAATGAAAACCTTATAAACAAATGATTCACTAATCTGTAGCTTTATATAAAACTAGCTGTTGCCCGCGGCTCCGCCCGCGTTTATGTCGGTTTTTTCGTGTTTTTTCGCGGTCGCGGATATGTGACTGATGCAAAAATTAGATAAAAACAATCCTTGATGCGGATTATATATCATTCTAAAATTTCAGCTCGATCGGTGCAGAACTTTTTGAGTTTTTGAAGCGTACACAAACCAACATAACATTTTTATATAGGTATATAGATTAGTTGAACACTGTACACGAATTTTCAAAATCAAAATATTACTAAGATTTAAATTTATATGAAATATGCTAGAGGGGAGAGCGCGATTAGGCAAACGTAGTGTAGGGCGCCCTGCAGCACTAGAGACCAACGAGTTGAGGAAAAGGCTGGCAGCGATGAAAGCGGACTGCCCAAGACCGGGATGATTGGCACTCCTTGGGGATGACCTTCGTTCGACAGTGAATGGCGATAAGTTAGTACATATATATACATACATACATACGTGCAACATGTGTATACACTCACACCCTCCAAATTGCTTATTAGTTAAACACAAAGTCATTTTAAATACGATTTTTTGAAGTTAACCTTAATAACCGAAATAAATTTTATAGAAAAAATGCTGTAAATACAAGGTGTAAAAAATTATTTAAATCTATAGTTATAATCTGACTTATATTAAATCCTAACTCCAACGATTCAAGTCTTTTTACTGTGGGACAGCCACGCTTCGGCATGTATGGGCCGGCTTGATAGGAGTGATATCACGGCCTCACAGAAAACCGGTGTGAAACAGCGTCTGCGCTGTCTTTCACCGAGTGAATGAGGACACCGGAGGCCCATACTCCAACCCATCCCCCCATCCCTCTCCCCATCCCCGAAAGGTCAGCAGGCAACGCACTTGTGACGCCTCTAATGCTGCGGGTACAAATGGGCGGCTGGATAAAAATAAAAGTTTATCAACTCCGATGGCCTTTTTACCTATAATTTATTATAAGGATTTATTTATCTCTTTTGGCTATCTCAGTTTAGTCTTTTGGACATCTAAGACTTAAGGCAGGCTAAAAGAGGAGAGAGATCGGGACCGTTGGTGCTCTTTGAGGGAGACTTAGGTTCAGCAGTGGACGGCGCGGCGGTAGGCTGAAGTAAAAGAGACAGCAATTGAATTAGAATGATTACTTTTAATATAACTAACTACAGTAATGGCGGTAAAAGTAGCAAGTGTTGTCCTTCCTTAACAATGAAATTATCTCCATACCAAATGTCATTAAAAAAGGTGCAACAGCTTAGCCGTAAAAGCATAAAAGACAGACAGAGCTTTTCGAATTGATAATATTAATATGTATTAGTTCTACGAGTTAAATCAACAATTAAAATCAAGCGCTTCAAATTCAATACTTTATTGTTAAGCTATCAAAGAAAAGATTTACAGAATATTGAACCGATTTCAGTAACTCAAAATTCAAAGTCGATGCCCTCGAATGCTAATAATAACTTCATAATAACTAGCGTTAGCTTAACAATTTCGATATACCTTTTAATTTAGTTATCTCCCCGCTTGAATGGCAGCCATTTTGTGAGCATACAATTTCATTCAGATCGGTGTTATTTGATCGGTTGAAGATTAAACTTTTAGAAATAAATTCGTTTTGTAATCTCTTCGTTCAGTGATATGAATATTAAATGCAGAAACTGATTGTCGTAGAATGAAATTGTTGGAATTAAATTTTTTTATTCGTAAAAATAAGTTTATTTTAAGTGTTTAAGGTGTATCTACATCATAAAATAAATATCTGCCCACTTTAAATAATGATTGCTATTAATAACGTTTTATGTCTAACACACACATTTTGTCGAATATTACTCTTCGTCGAATGAATTGTTCAGTTTCACGAGGTTAAAAAGCAACTTTGCACTCTTGTATAACAAAAAACTATTAATATTTTATATTAGTTATATATTCTGCTTGTAACTGTGCACACTGCAAATATGCACAACTATATTCACTAGTTTTTATTAACGAGTGCTGCTATCTATACTAATATTATAAAGAAGTAAAGTTTGTGTGTTTGTTAAATTGTAGGGGGTAATCTCGGGATCTACTAAACCGATTTTAAAAATTCTTTCAGTGTTGGATAGTCCATTTATCGAGGAAGGCTATAGGCTATATATCATCACGGTAATACTAATAGGAGCGGAGCACCAATGAAGAATGTTTCAAAAACGGGGAAAATTTTCACGCTACGGGCAATTGAAGACGCAAACGAGGTTGCGTGGGTCAGCTAGTATATTATATATTGGTGAAAAGTTACGTAACTTTTCATCCCACCTCAGCGAGGAAATGACTAAATGAAAAAAAGAATTTACAATCACAAGATACTTTTATTTCAGTTTAGGTATTATTATATATTTAAAAGTAATACAGAATAATCTTTAAATTATTTTAAATAATAATAAAGCACTCTGAAGGTTTTACCAAACTAAAAAGTGTTGTATGATAAATTTGGCACCATAAGTAGGTTTAATATTTTTTTGAAATCACAAACTTAGTGCACACGATGTTCTAAATTCAATTTACTTTATCCTCTAGCGGATAAAAACCGCTTTTGCACTCAGATATCGAAGGGCTAAAATACTCTTTCCGATGCCCACATGGGCTGAAAAATGTCTTGTATCATCGTTAAGTCGGTAAATTTTGAGACCAACTCATACCACGTTATTAAAATAAATAACACACTTTTTGTTTTTTTTAAATCCACTCCCGCGTTAGGAATATACATATTGTGTCGCGGGGGACTTTACAAACATATCTATAACGGACACAAAGAACATCCAGACTCAGTACAACACCCAGTAGATCACACAAAGTGTTGTCCCAAGTAGAATTGGAACCCATGACACTTGGTGCAGTAGAAGTCGGCGTGGCGACCGTTTAAATCGTATAGTAAAAAAACGATAGATGAAAACTCCAAATCTCCAAACTTTGTTATCAAAACCCGAACCTAAACTAAACAGATGTTTTTATTATTTATTTCTTGTTTTCTAGAAAAAAAATACTTCTAAATGATTTGTACCTCAACACAACAAATGAATGTGTTTTCCGCCTTTTTTCTCTCAATCAATTGTCAAGTCACAGTTTTTATGTCATTATGTAAATTGATTCACACAAAAAAAAACTATAAGGAAATGCAGTTTTTATTGAATAGAAATTAGTTGGTACTTACTTCTTGCTTGAAAAACAATTCTTAATGATACAATAAAACATCTTATTTATTCCTTTCAATCATTTATAATTCTGAACCTTTCAATAGGTATATTTATTGTTTTATTTTGTATATATATTCGACCGCCAAAATAACATGTGTCATCCACACTATGACGGCCTAGTGAGATGCTCTTTCGAGCAACGCTTAAAAGATCCGGGATCAAAGTGGGAAAAAAAAACGCTGTGAATTCTGAATCAGGAAATAAGAGCCGAGCCGTTTAGTTTTCTTGAATAGACGGTAAATTGGGAGCGTTGATTGTCTATTCTATTACAGAATAAAAATACCTTTTTTTATAAGTGTCAATGTTGATTGTTGTTGAAGAAAATTTTGCTTGTTATTCGAATTTCAAAATCAGGTAGTAGAGCCACGCTGATTTCAGCATGAACAGGCCGGCTGAGCTTTGGGTCATTTAATGACTGCATGTGGTAAACATCATCAGAGAGAGTACAGTCACTTTGGTGAACCTAAATGCACCTACTAACTGCTTGTAGAGAATGCCGTAGACCCATCAATGCACTAAATACGCATGATGTATAAATAAATACATATAAGCTAAAAATTCCATTCAACTAGCTGACATTTTTTATTTGTTGAGATCTGCATTGTGCTGGTAGAAGACAACTTTATGACATGTGAAGAGTAAGTATTTAAAAAACTTATTAATTAAAAATGTTGAAAGTTAATATTCTAGGGATCTGGAGTCATATACAGGGTCTGTCGTAAATAATGGATAAGTCGTAAACTGGAGTTGGTCCGGCTATGAGACTATTAGAAAATCGTATCTTTTTGCCAGGGTTTCTAACCGTATGGAAATGGCGTAGACTTTTATGTTTTTTTATAAATTTCGCTACTCTTTGCATTCATTCCGTTGCCATTTCGTTAAATTTAGGTATTTCTGTGTCATTTTTTTTTGTATTATAGTCTTGAAGATGTGTATTATTTAGTTTTAGTACTGTTTTAGGCGTTTTTAACGTTGGTCATTTTCAAAATTGTCATTTTAAGATTTTTTATGTTTTTGTTTTACTTAGGGTCAACTTTTGATCATTTACTGTGTAAAAAAAAAGTACGGCGCTATAGCTGCCCATGATCTTAATAAATTATCTAGTATGTGTAGATTCTAAAAAGGTATAACAATGCATACTTCACAAGTAATATTAAGCTACATGAGCGAGATCAATATCAAGGTGAGAAAATATTTTTTTCATGTAATGTTGTAAATGGTTATAAAACTTCGTCAGAATGATTTATTTCTGCCAAGATTCTTTACACAAACACTATGGGGCCACTATTAAGGATATTCAAAGAAAACTAGGTAGTTTTTTGTCAAAAAAATTTCATGCCTCCTCATTTCATAAAGGTGTTTAATTTTAAAATTGATGTGCTCTAATAGTTACATGCGACAAACATGTTACAAGTTTATTCGTAAAAAGGATCATCAAGTAAAAAAATGAACAAAGACAGCAATACAAAGGGTCTCCCCGCGTGAAAAGGACATTGTTACTAGGCACACTGCATGATGCACCGTCCCTTTCACACTCACGATGTGTGAAAAGGTTAGCATGCGTTTAGCTAGGGCGCACTCCTGATACATCTCTCAGTGTGATTTTGACCATCGCATGTGCTCTCGTTTTCATTACTGTCGTCAATTTGTTACTGCTTTCTAATATCGGACTTAGATTTTCTTTGTGATTTGGACTTGTTAACCTGGTGATATTGACAACTCAGCTCTCATTTATGGGCATCGTGTTGTGCTATCGATTGCACGTGTTATTTTGGAAAATTTTGTATATCATGCCTCAACAATACACGCCGGCCGAATACGTAAACATGCATTACATTTATGGTTTATGTGATGGCAACGCCAATAGAGCTGCTAGAGTTTATCGGGAAAAATATCCAAATGCCCGGCATCCTGACTATCGTGTCTTCATAAGAGTGCACAACACATTTTTGGAAGGACGATTTCCTGGGACCGGCGTAGGCGGGGCGAGTGAAGGACGACCACAACGCCACAGTGCAGCCGAAGTACTGGAAATAGTTGCAGAAGACCCTGGTACGTCCATAAGTGTAATTTCAAGGCGCACCGGTATACCTCAAAAATCTGTACACAGGATTTTAAAAAGGCATGAATTATATCCCTATCATTATCAAAGGGTCCAAACATTAATGCCAAGGGACGCTGCTGCGAGAATAACATTTTGTCGCATAATGCTGCGAAAGATGAGGGAAGACCAAAGTTTTTTTAATAAAATTTTATGGAGTGACGAGTCAACGTGTCGAAAAGATGGTTTTTTGAATCTTCACAACATACACAGCTGGCAACTCGAAAACCCAAGACTTATCCGAGAAGACCGATCGCAATATCAATTTAAAATTAATTTATGGACTGGCATTATTAATGGCAAAATCATTGGTCCATTCGAATTGCCGGCAATATTAAATGCGGATATGTATTTGAATTTTTTAGCAAATACTTTACCTAGTTTACTGCAAGACGTCCCACAAGAGATAAGAAATGAGATGTGGCTACAAAATGATGGGTGTCCAGCACATTACGCTGTTCGTGTCAGGGAACATTTAAATAATACTTATCCAGATAGATGGATAGGGCGATTGGGGCCAATTTTATGGCCTCCACGTTCGCCAGACCTGAACCCCTTGGACTTCTTTTACTGGGGCTGTATAAAAGAAAAAGTATACAGTGAAACAATAAGTTCTGTAGAAGAGTTGCGTGCGCGCATTCAAGTAGCAGCGAGAAAAATTGAAGAAGCCGGTTATGTGCGCCGGATTAAGCGATCGTTTATTAGGCGATGTAGAGCGTGCATAGCTGCCGGCGGAGGACACTTCGAACATTTAGTTTAAGTTGTTGAATAAATATTTTTACGTACTAAAACAACCTAGTTTTCTTTTGAATATCCTTAATAGTGACCCCATAGTGTTTGTGTAAAGAATCTTGGCAGAAATAAATCATTCTGACGAAGTTTTATAACCATTTACAACATTACATGAAAAAAATATTTTCTCACCTTGATATTGATCTCGCTCATGTAGCTTAATATTACTTGTGAAGTATGCATTGTTATACCTTTTTAGAATCTACACATACTAGATAATTTATTAAGATCATGGGCAGCTATAGCGCCGTACTTTTTTTTTACACAGTAAATGATCAAAAGTTGACCCTAAGTAAAACAAAAACATAAAAAATCTTAAAATGACAATTTTGAAAATGACCAACGTTAAAAACGCCTAAAACAGTACTAAAACTAAATAATACACATCTTCAAGACTATAATACAAAAAAAATGACACAGAAATACCTAAATTTAACGAAATGGCAACGGAATGAATGCAAGAGTAGCGAAATTTATAAAAAAACATAAAAGTCTACGCCATTTCCATACGGTTAGAAACCCTGGCAAAAAGATACGATTTTCTAATAGTCTCATAGCCGGACCAACTCCAGTTTACGACTTATCCATTATTTACGACAGACCCTGTATACTGTATCTGAAACAAAGTTGTTAACGTTAATATTTCTCTACAAACTCAACTGTCGACAAAGTTTAAAACTATCGGATGAATGTTTCAATTGTGTATGTGCTTAGAAACTTAATGCAATATGGACGACGCTAACTTTCTGAGTTACTTTAATAAGATAAGTATAGTATTCTGTAATATTGTTTCATTTAGTTCTTAATGTTAACTCGCAGTAGTTTATGTTCGATGCGAGTTCGATGACGTTTTTGCTTTATGATTTTTATAAACTTCTGATAAATAAAATTATGTATAAAACTAATTAATCTGACTCGTTATTTCATGGCATTTCAAAACATACATAAGTTTGCAATGCGATGAACCATTCGATTGAAGGATTAATAATAGTAACCTCTTCTTGGGTTCTAACCAGAAATCATTTAAGGAGAGGAGACGTGGTTGACCTAGTCGTGGAGGTGCCTCGGTGGCGGTCTCGGGTTCGATTCCCGGGTCGGTATGATCTGCAAATTTTTGTTTCGGAGTTTGGGTGTTTTCTATGTATAATATGTATGTATTTACAAAAAAAAAAGTATGTAAGTATTTATATCAGTTGTCTAGTACCCATAACACAAGCTCTGCTTAGCTTGGGACTAGATGGCGTTGTGTGTTAGATGTCCGGAATATTTATTTATCATTTATTTATTTATAGTTATTGAAAGTAAAAATTATGCAGCTAAAGTAAAGAGGGCCTTATCTCTCGGAGCAATTTTCTTTCAGGCAACCTTTAGATAGACTGAAGTTATTGTGTACTAGTTGCAGATATTGCTTACGAGTTCAAATAAAAATTTTTTATAAAGATTTTTTTATGCTTTCAGTAAGTACTTAGCATAAGTCAGCAACCTAGTACTCACTTCTATACATCACTCAGATAACCGAACAAGGGGTTTGACAACATACGCAATACATTACATTACACCAGTTACTCCCGTAGTGTTGTTATGTATTGTACGCTTACTTGCTTTTATCCTTGAAACAACAACCCGTAAACACATTATCAGGTAGCAAATTGTATCGAAGTTGATTGTGAATCGTTCTTGGAATATTTTACTCTCTACTACGTTACTGTGACGTAAACCGGATTCTAAGACACCGTGTAATCGATAAAGTACCTAGTACCTGTTAGAATTTCCTCTGGAAAGTGATAATTATTATTACGTGGAAATGTAATAACTGGCTGCAAATATGATATCCCAGAAGAGTGGCTCTTTAATATATGTGACAAAAAAAAGAAAAAAAAAATTGCAGCGTATATAAATTTACGAGTATGTATGTGTGTGTATTAACTGATGTTACTAGTTACCCAGATTTATTTATTTTTATGTTTTGTACCTGTTAGAATTTCCTCTGGAAAGTGATAATTATTATTACGTGGAAATGTAATAACTGGCTGCAAATATGATATCCCAGAAGAGTGGCTCTTTAATATATGTGACAAAAAAAAGAAAAAAAAAATTGCAGCGTATATAAATTTACGAGTATGTATGTGTGTGTATTAACTGATGTTACTAGTTACCCAGATTTATTTATTTTTATGTTTCGGTATTATTCCATATTAACATATATTTCATTTTACAAATGAATGTATTTTTATAACTTTATATTACAAAAATTAAACATCCAGCTAATAGACAGTAAGTTTGTCATTGTTGTTTTATACTGGTTACATTTCATAATTAGACTGATCCAAAAATATGTAGCTGGCTAGTACTTATGTTACTTCCTTAATGGAACCTACAACCTCAATTTCAAAACAAAATGAAATCATAACAAACTCTTACCCCACACGTATTTATTCCACTTCATACAATCTAAATACAGAGCACAAAGCCCAGAATGCAACGTACCTAATAACCCTACAAACTTCACACCGTTTAAATCGGATACAGAGTTTCAACATCAAGATAATGAGACAGGGCAAGCACACAGAATCCTTTAGTATGAATCACGGGATGAAATTAGCCACAGATATGCAAACAGTCTTCAAGGTGCACGAACACTTTCAACCTTTTTAAATCGTCGATCGCCTCAGTTTGATTTGATCGACATTGGAGAAATAAATACTTTTTAAACTTGAATTCTACAGTATTTATTATAAATGTGAAAGCGAGTTCGTTTATTTATTTTTCGCTCGTGCTTTTACGATCAACTAACTATTCGATCTATCATCATAAAGTTTTGCATACACATTGCGGGGCTACTGAAAAAGACGTAGGATACATTAAACAAGGAAACATCTAACTTTTTTGTGTACCAACAGGAGTGAACCAAGCAGGCATATGACAGTTTATTTTAAATGTCTTGTTGCATAAACTAATGTATAGAAACGTGAGCCATGGAAGCAAATTACAAAGATGAACGTTATCACGTGTTAATTCCAAGTTAAACTTTTGCCATGGCCCAGATTAATTTTAAAATTAAGAGCCATTGTGATAGTCTATTTGATAGGTACTATAATTCTAAATTAACATTCGAGTTGTAAATGGTTTTCGATTGTTTCGTAACCTACTTGTTTTATAATTTTGTTTACTTAATTTTTACATTATTGACTGTTTTGTGTATTTCACGTTAACTTTTCGATGATTGTCGATTAAAATGCCTCGCGGACTGTATAATCTTCTAAGTCAAAAATAATTTATTTCTGTTAGGTTTTAACAACATCTCATAAATAACTATTTTATATATTGTCGGTTAAGAATTAAAAGCATGTTTAAAAAAAAATATTGCAGCTATAAAATAAGTACATGTAATAACAGATTTCATATTTTTAACCGACTTCAAAAAAGGTTTATACTCAACTTGGTTTTTTATATTTGTTACCTAAGAACTTTCGACTGGGTGAACCGATTTTAATGATTCTTTTTATTTCAAAGATGGTGCTTCCCGTGTGATCCCATTTCAAATTTTAAACTTAATTTCACCTAATTATTTTCGACTTAAATGTACCTGCGCACACTTGCTTGTGCAGCTAACTTCAGAACTGTCATAAACTTTGGTTCGAACTATATTTTGATGCTTGAGGAGCGACGTAGGCTACTCTTTAACGCAATAACCGTCATACACGGTAAGGTACACATGTAATATTATTTTAGTAGACACATGCAATGAAATTCTTACAACAATATTGTTTTCTTTAAATCTGACAACTTTGAACAAAATATAACGTACACAAACACAGCCCTTACATCTGTTTCTTATCGGCAGTCCGAATTACCCAAACATCGATAACATTATGTATTATGTCTGAAATGAAACATTACTGAAATGTTATGTTTCGTACAAATGGACTTCACTTGCTTCCGTGTCACTTCGTTTGTGTGCAATCATAATACATATGTATTTACAATTGGTTTTATTTTCGTTTTGCATTACACGGACATAATATTTTTCAGTACTTCTAAAATAAGGGCCAATGAACACAAAAAGTGATTGCTATGGCCGGCAGTGTTGATGATAATGATGATGATGAAACACAGACACATCTTTTATCTATTTTACTTTTTCGACTGCCTCGGTGGCGTAGTGATAGCGTATGAAACTGCTGTGCTTGAGGTCTCGGGTTCGATTCCCGGATCGCACCAAATGTTAGCATGATCTGCAAATATTTATTTCGGAGTTTGGGTGTTTCTATGTATAATATGTGTGTATAAACAAAAAAAAGTATTTATGTATTTATATCAGTTGTCTAGTACCCATAACACAAGCTCTGCTTAGCTTGGGACTAGATGGCGTTGTGTGTTAGATGTCCGAAAAATATTTATTTATTATTTATTTATCTGTCTCTTGTAAGGTAAAAACGTGTTCTTGGCAGGCACTGCAATGCGATAGAAAGTCAATGTACCATATATCTATGTGTAAAGAAAAAGAGGCACTTGTGTACTAAAATTGTGAAACTAATGAAGCCCAACCTATTCCTACAAAAGTCAGTAGAATGATCTGAATTAATAAATAAATTATAAATAATAAATATTACGGACATCTAACACACAACGCCATCTAGTCCTAAGCTAAGCAGAGCTTGTGTTATGGGTACTAGACAACTGATATTAATACTTATATACTTTTTTTTGTAAATACATACATATTATACATAGAAAACACCCAAACTCCGAAACAAATATTTGCAGATCATACAAACATTTGGTACGACCCGGGAATCGAACCCGAGACCTCAGGCTTAGCAGTTGCATACGCTACCACTACGCCACCGAGGCAGTCATTTCGTAGATTCTCGTGCGGGAACAGCCTATGAATTGTTTTAGATAGTAGAAGTAGGGGAATAAATACTAGCAAATATGCAAGCCTCAATTAAAGCCTCAGTAATACTTAATGTGAACACATTCCACGGACATAAAACTTAAATCGTAACTATCGGAAATCCTACAATATGGCAATCTAAAATTTGTTCCTTAACATGAAAAGAATTGGTCTTACTTTAAAAGGAATTGATTAACGAAAGTCAGATTTCTTTTTAAATTCGGTGCACCTTGTGATTGCATTAAGTGAAGGAATAATTTAACATCAATTTTAATTAGCTATAAACTTTTCACAGTGTTCTATTATCACTCATAAAACAATATCTAGACAAGCAAAATAAAACCTAATAAATATCGTTCAAAACATGAGTAATATAACAATCAGTGTGCGATACAATAAATATCAAATGCCTCTTGAGAACTTTATAAATAGTCAAGGAAAACTCCAAAGTAAATACACACGGGAATTTACGTGTGCTATATGTAGATAGTGTTTGTATGCATGTCCTAAAATAAGGGGCATCATTCATGTCCATAACCATCCAATTAGTTCGGTCCAAAACAGCGCTATCAGAAACCAAAACGTTTAATTGTATATGCTATCAGTTCCTTTTACTCAGCTAGCTACCAAACAAAACTAGTAATTGGACAAATTTCTATTTTCTATGCCTTATTTAAAAAATGTAACTTAATAATTTGTAGTTGCATTTTCGCATTTAAAAGTTAAATTCCAGCTCCCTTAGCCAAGTTGACTTTCTAAACACTTAAAAGATATTAGAAAACTAATAAATGTATGGAAATGACGTCTCTTAACGCTAAGAAATGTGGCCAAAATGAAATATCAGCTAATAATACAACATAATAGAAGAGTAAGTTTGTTGAAAGATATCAGACGCAGGAGACATAATTATAAAAAACTAGTAGACCCACGCAACCTCGTTTGCGTTTTCAATTGCCCGTAGCGTGAAAATTTTCCCCCGTTTTTGAAACATTCTTTGGTGCTCCGCGTCTATTAGTATTGACTGATGATAGCCTTCCTCGATAAATGGCATATTTTTTGAAATCTGAGATTAGCGCTTTCAAACAAATAAACTCTTCAGCTTTATAATATAAGTATAGATTTAACTCGTCGATGAAGTAAAACCTTTAAATTATTAATTATGTACAAATTATCAGGCATTTTTGTCTATATTGTCATAAAACTACAGCAAGAAAACTGTCAACACATCAATAGTGGTTTTCTACTAAAGTAAAGTACGTAACATACCTTAGTAAGAACAGTATTCTTACTAGTCAGACTGTTAGGTTACATATTTCTATCACTTTCTTTTTCATATGTTTTTATTGTTTTGTTTTTTTATTGTTTTTTTTTTAAGACAACTCCCGCATTAGGAATATACATCCTGTGTCGCGGGGGACTTTACAAACATACATATAACGGACACAAATGACACCCAGACTCAAAACTACATTTTGTGGATCACACAAAGTGATGTTCCACGTGGGATTTGAACCCACGGCACTTGGCGCAGTAGCAAGCGGCGTACTGACCGCTTAAACCACTAGGCCAACCGTGCAGTCCTGTGTGTTGTAGGTGGCAAGCGAGCAGACGCATTGCCTGATGGTAAGCGATTACCGCCGCCCATGGACACCCAAGACCGCAGCGTCACGGGTGTGCCTTGTCGGCCTTTGGGGAATGAGGAGGGGTTGTGATATGGGCCTCCTGTATCCTCACTCACTCGGTGAAACACAGCGCAAGCGCTATTTCACACCGGTTTTCTGCGAGGCGTGGTATCACTCCGGTGAAGCCGGCCTATGCATGCCAAAGCGTGGCTCTTCCGTGGTAAATATTCTTATTATCGCAAAGGAAATTCTAATTTATACTTAGCACTAGATTCAAAGTACTATTAACCAAAAGCATCAACAAACAAATACTATTAAACATAATTGTATGGCACTGCAGCCTGAAAATTCAGTTCATCTGTTTATGGACCAACACGTAGCTGTTTAAACTCCTGACCGATTGAACGTTTTGACAGCAACGTATTCACGAGACGGTAGATAATATCTATTAGCCAACATAAAATTGATACACAAATCGTATACAAACGTGTTCTGATAGCATTGACACATATTTAGCTAATGGCAGCGATCTGCCCTCTTTAATGTACAACAGAGACCAAACGCACTATGAGTAATATATATTTGTTTAGATCATTGATATTGATCTTAAATCTTTTGAAGGAGAAAAGTGTAAATTTATTTAAACAAGTACTTACTGGATGTAAGAGCTCTTAATATACATATATACCTGTTATATTGTATGTAATTAGACGTAGGTTTAACTTATTTAAAGTAAAAAAACAGCCAATTAATATCACAAAGACTCTTACCATCAAAATCTCAACGTTTCGGCAAAGATGAACCAGGTCGCTTAGAGCGGATACCTCTAGCGATATTCTTATAATAAGCAACTGTAGTTAAGTAATCTTTTTCTTTGTTTTTAGTCCTACACTAGTAATTATGCCTGTTTAGCAAAGGCCCTTACTAACATGCTTATAACACAAAAAGCATCAACCGGCAAAATTTTAAGTTTGTAGCCGCACACGGCATCGCTTCGATCAGTCAGAATCAGTCAGTCAGAGCATGTTATTTTTATATTTAAAGATTAAAGTAAATGAATTGTCCAATCAAAATGTATGTAACCATGCTCTCAAGTTTTTATAAAAGTCACTGCATCTTGATATACAAACCGAAGAGTAGCTCAGGCCGTGACCCTTGGAATCTTGCCAAACTGATTTTCGGTCAACAGGAATACCCAATATTGCTTTCCTTGTGTTCCTTAAGTATTCGAAATATTTTTTCATTATGCATGCACTACATGCTTTCTTCAAAAATTGATATTCCGTTGCATACGGAATCTTTTTATATCAATAAATTAAGACATGATAAACACAATAATATAAAATTAGTACATTACAGATAGACAATATAAGTATTAATAGTCAATCATTAATCAAAGAAACCCATTTGATTTGTCACTATTTAGTTTTTTTACAAAATATAATGGCCGTCAGTATGTACCTATATAGTATATAGATAAAAGAGATCGAAATATGAATACGACGTATGAAAACAATTTGCACTGGTAAAGTTCTTTAAAGACTCTAAAAGGTTGCCGATCCAGAACTAGATGGCTAATGCGCTCTACATACACATTATGTAATGTAGTATTGAATCTCTATTTTGAATTAAGATAATCGAGTTCCTCGAAAACATTTTCGGTGTCGCACTCAAACTATTAATCAAAAAGCTATTTATTTTCACATACAGTAAAACTTAGGTGCAAAAAAAACTTTCCCAAGGTTAACCATTTTTTCTCCAAAACACTTTGCGAAGACCCGTCCTTGGCCTACCTGAAGTGAAATATGAACCCTATAAAAAACGTGTACCCACATATGAGACTGAGTATTTCATAAATTCCATAATAACGTCCCTGAATTTATTACATTAGGATTGGATTATTGGAAAAAGGTAAAATATGAATACAATCTTGTATACGTCAATACGTAAAATAGCTACGATGTAAGAAGTTTTTTAACTGTTTGGAAGTAGATGTCATAATCTGACATCATTAAAGTCAAACAAAGACAAACCATGTTCTACAGCTGTAAAGGATACTTTATTAGTTTTACGGGTTCCTACCCTGTGGCCAAAATCATTTTGATAACATTTCATGAAGTATTCAAACAGATTTTGATAATCTTATTTATACCAATGCAATATTTGGAATGATTTTAGTACGCACATATTCATTTAATCAAATTTGTGTTTGACATTGAGGCCTTTGATTTTTTATCAAGTGATTTATTACAGCAAACTAATTTTTAACATAACTCGCTAACCAATTAGTACTTTAACTAATTTTAGTGTAGTCAAATATTTCAGTTGTTAAACATATTTTACGCAAAATAAAACAAGCCAAATAATTTGATTGCAAGGTAACAAGTGTTTTCGACTTCTGACAAATCTGAAACAATTCGTTTGCGTATGCTGCTGCTAAATGTTTATCGAACTGTTGACTGCACGGTTGGCCGAGTGGTGTCAGCGGTCGCCATGCCGCTTGCTACTGCGCCAAGTGTCGTGGGTTCAAATCCCACGCGGTACCTACAACACTTTGTGTGATCCACGAATTGTTGTCCCGAGTCTGGATGTTCTTTGTGTCCGTTTCATGTATGTTTGTAAAGTCCCCCACGACACAGGATGTTTATTCCTAATGTGGGAGTTGTCTTTTTAAAAAAAAAAAAAAAAGAAAAAAAAATGTTTATCGTAAAAAATGTAAACGTTCGATTTTTTGGATTGAAAGTTTCTTTTTATACAATAATTTAGCATACAACCGAAACACGCAGCGTTGATAGGGCCCCAACCAACGCTGCTTCTTCCGGTCCGTGGTCACCACTCTAGAACTTTAAGTCCCAAAGACTATCGTTTCTTCAAGCATACATCTCTCAACTGCAGCTTTATTCGTTCCATCATGCTAATACGTTCCCATAACAATTTCTCCTAGAGTTTAAAGATTTCTAACGTGTTTATGTTCCTGTATATAACTAAAGGTATCGAATTTGAAAGCCTTACAAAAACAACTTACCAAAAACTTTTACCCGAAATTACCGGCCTGTTTTTACCAACGTGAGTCCACGTGATGGTCAAACTTAGTAATTTTGCGCTCGTCTGTACCACACCCTGATTTACTATGTACAGAAGTCTCGTGTTCAACCCGAGGCTGTAGTTAGTAAACTGAGACAAACGTGACACATATTTATATTACAGTGACCCATTTTAGATGATTATTTGAATGTGATCTTATGAATTCTAGAATACAAATTACTGTTTTGAACTTGAGTTTGTGAAATTTCTTCTTCGTTTTGGTGTAATGTTGGGAAATCTAATAAGAAAACTGTAAGATATATTAAAGAGTACTTTCGAGAACACAAAGCTTATACTACTGGTTCTAGAATGCAGACACCGTGGGAGAGCCACACTTCAGCATGAACAGAAATCCTGTGTGAAACAGCGCCTGCACTGTGTTTCACCGAGTGAGTGAGGATACCGGAGCCCATCCTCCTCCTTATCCAAATCCCACCCAAAAGGCCAGTAACGCACTTGTAACGCCTTAGGTGTTGCGGGTCATCAGGCGATACGTCAGATCTTTTGCCACCTACTCCATAAAAAAAAAACACAAAGCAGTCATAAGCACTGCCGACAGAAGTGAAAACTCATAACTATAAACAAACGGTTGTTTTAACTTACCTGAAATGAACACCTATGCTTTTTTTAATAGTGTGCAATAAAAAGAACTAAAATAAGTAGTAAATGGAAGTAAAGCTTTGATACTCCAATAGATGTCGCTGTTTTCAAAAAAATTATAAACAATCTTTTTGATTTACAAAAGGTTTTGTGTAAGTAGAAAATCGTTATTTTAATTTATTGTAAATCACTTTAAGATACTGAAATATTAACTTTAAGTATATAAAATCATATTGAGAAAGGACCACTATCAAGAAAAACGAATGCTACCAAAGTATAACGATAGATGGCGCTGTTAACAACAAACATCCATCTTACGAATTTTCGAAGAACTAAAATAAAGCTTTGATACTCCAATAGATGTCGCTGTTTTCAAAAAAATTGTAAACAATCTTTTTGATTTACAAAAGGTTTTGTGTAAGTAGAAAACCGTTATTTTAATTTATTGTAAATCACTTTAAGATACTGAAATATTAACTTTAAGTATATAAAATCATATTGAGAAAGGACCACTATCTAGAAAAACGAATGCTACCAAAGTATATCGGTAGATGGCGCTGTTAACAATAAATATCCTTACGAATTTTCGATCAGGACACGTGACCTGACGCTAGTTTATGGTTTATGGTAAGATTAACCTAGTTTCGTATAAAAATTATGTCGTTATGATTTGGCACTTAGCAGGCCGTCAAGAGCTCTTAAATGCCTTTTAGACTTACATGTGTAAGTTTTGACGTTGAGACTAAGAGTACATTGGTTCATTCCCAGGTTCCAAACCTTCAACACCTTAGTGATACTGACTTTGACACATTTACGTTATAATCCCGTAGATCTTAAGGCCCTTTTTTAAGGTAGCTGCACACTAGAGTGAAATAGCGACCTATATTATTTTTATTATGTGTGGCCTTGCCAAAATTACTCTACTCTGCCTGATGGGAAGCAAAATCAGAATCCAAGAGTGGTGGTCATTATACTCATTACGAATGCAAACAACGCAACAATGTAGCATGGTGACCCACACCAATGCGGCTTTGTGCTACTTCTGCATCGTTGGGCCTCCGGTCTGCACGAACGCTGTCATTTTACGTTGATCGGTTGATCTTCTGTGCGCGGGTAGTACCACCAAGTCGAGTCAGCCCGTTCGTGATGAAATTAACGAGGCTCTACCACCTCGAATAATATAGCAAATGGATAAAAATAGTGTATTTTTATTGCTTTTGTGGAAGTCCTGGTATTTATTATAATGTGAGCTTCAACTCGGCCCTTGCACAGTAATTAAGTACAAAGAGAAACATTTTTTTCGGTTTCCAATGGTTACACACTTGGAAAAACTAATAAATGACCTTGACAGATTGATGGTTCATCCACGTTTCTCAAAAAAAAGATGGTTTTAACATTGCCTTAATTATTTTAACGAATTAGTTTCAAAAACTGTTCGGCACATAATTTGGGTGGAGGTTGGTTATCAGTGTGGTGTAGTTAGAACAAAAATACTAAAAGAAAATTATTATCTCCTAGAATATCCCTTAGCTGATTAGACTAAAAAGGGACGACCTCAGGAAGGTCACAGGTATCCTGACAGGGCATTGTCTCCTAAACAAGCACCTATTCACTATAGGCGCAACAGACAGCCCTCTGTGCAGGGGCTGCATGCAGAAGAAACAGAGTAGCACATTCTCACAGAATGTAGAAGTGTGGCAGACCAACGGACGGACATCCTCCAATCGGCATCACTCCCGGAAGTATGTAGCAACCTGAAAAGGCTGCTTAGCTTCTGGGACAAACTAGGTTGGCTGGAGTAGGAAGATGACAAACTCACGTACAACGGCCCAATCAAGAGACTAAGTGCGGCAATGGCCAGGTAAAACCAAACTCTCAAATGCATGCAAAAGTTTTGCGAAGTCGGGTTATAGTTTTTAAGACTATTTCTTGTCTGACACACGTTTTGTTCCGTGTTAAAGTTAACATTTGTCTTCTGATGACCTCAGATCATATCCGTGACGATAAATAATATAAATAAACATTTCGGATATCTAACACACAACGCCATCTAGTCCGAACTAAGCAGCTAACTTGTAAATATGTAATAAATATATATAGTTTTTTGTAAATATATACATATTAAACATAGAAGACACTCAAACTTCGAAACAAATATTTGCAGGTCCGACCCGGGAATCGAAACCGAGACCTCAAGCACAGCAGTCGCCTACGCTACCACTGCGTTACCAAGCTTACAATCGAATTAAGAAGTTAGTTAAAAAGTTAGAAACACAATTTATTTTTCGCAGCAGTAACTATTAACCTTTAACTAAAACTCAAAGCAACAACGTTTCAATTTCTAATAATAAAACAGGTCAGAATTGTGCTCTCATTACTGTTTTCAAGTATCCTCCTAATCTTCATGCAATGAGGTCGTGGAGTAACGTGCGCGTTGAGGAATTGAAAATTTCGTAATATGACTAGAAGCATCTGACTTTCAATGGAAATGTGTTTATGTTACGGGTGAAGGTCAACTGCATTTCGTAACAGGGCTTTTTGGTAACATTTCAAAATAATATTTTGTTTTTTTTTTCCTCTAAGAATAACGGTGAGTTCAGGAAAACTGAATTTGGGGTTACAGACTGTTTATATAATTCGATTCTAAATTTAGACGTACGTTAACCAGAATTGTTATTGAAAGAACAACAATTCTATCTTGATAAAACAGAAATGGAAAAGATTATTTATGCATATGCTACATGCATTTGAGAGTTTGGATCTCTTTTTAAAGCTCTATTTTTAAACATAGAACCTGCTTGCAGTCACCTTAATAAAAAAAATTAAATTAAGAACAAGACTAACAAGGACTCTCAATTTAAATAATTATTTATACTAATTAGATGCCATTGATTCTTCGTATACAAACACAGTAAAATTTTAAGAAATCCGTATTTGATACACATTACCCTGTGACCTTGATTACCAGGATAAATAGGTCTGTGATGAACTCCATAATTTGTTTTATGTCTGGATAGCCGACTCACGCAACGTAGTCCAAATCTCCTATTGCCCGTAGCGTAATGAAGCCTACCTGTAAAGATATATACATATATGTTTTCACGGACATTTTTCAGAACTTTTAAAGGGGATCAATTCTTTGATACATTATTTTTGAGAAATTTCAACCGTTTAAGCAGTGCACGCAAGTGTGAAAGCTTTTAAAAAGAATAATTTTCTCCCGTTTTTGCAACATTTTTATTGATATTACATTCTTTTTGTTCATAGCGTGATTATATTATAGCCTTTTCAATAACTGGGTTGTATAATAACGAAAAAAAAATTTCAAATTGTACAAGTACTCCTTAAGGTAAACAAACAAATAAATCAACGCACTCTTTAGTTTTATAATATTAGTATAGATGTACTTAATCCATAATATGTAAGTATTCAATAATAAATGTATACATATGTTTATCCAGTTTATCTGTCGTCTAGTTACCATAGTTCAATTATTTGAGGTCATTAATATGAATATTATTCAACTAGCTGACCCACGCAACCTCGTTTGCGTCTTCAATTGCCCGTAGCGTGAAAATTTTCCCCGTTTTTGAAACATTCTTCATTGGTGTTCCGCTCCTATTAGAATTACCGTGATGATATATAGCCTATAGCCTTCCTCGATAAATGGACTATCCAACACTGAAAGAATTTTTAAAATCGGTTTAGTAGATCCCGAGATTACCCCCTACAATTTAACAAACACACAAACTTTACTTCTTTATAATATTAGTATAGAAGTATAGATTAGAAGTCACCAAAACCCGAAACTTTCAAGTGTTATTTATTATCTCAGTGAACCTGGAAATAGTGTGATGTCATGATTTTTATATCCGTACTTACAAAATCGTAAATCTTATAATTACTGTTACGATGTAAACAGACAATCTCAGGAAGAGATCCGAGCCAAAATCGTTAAATGCGGTTACGTTCTTACGAGTTCTTGGAGATGGTATTAAATTTGGCATTGAGATTAAACTTGTCTTGAAGTGGTCATTGAAGTGCAAAGCCGATCAACCCTTTTATTTATAGGGAATCGTTTTAAAACTGACCTTTTGGGGTAGTAGTTAAGGATCGAGACTAGTATGCCAGATCAAGAGTTCAAACCCCACTCTCCACTCGTCACTATATGACAGTGTGATATTATGCTTTTTGTAAATGTATTTAAATATAACTCATTGCTCATTGATTCATTTGTCTAAAAGATAATGCTCGGAAATATGGCCGCCTTTTTTCGCCTGCTTCGACTTTTAATTGGAGCAATAACTGGTCATGCATTACTAAACAAACATCTTTTCACTCTAGGTGTAACAGACAGTCCTCTGTGCAGGGCATGCATGGAGGAAGAGAAGACGGCCGCCCATGTCATTATGACATGTCCTGAGGTGGCAGAATACCGGGCGAGACACCTCGGAATACCGAGGTCACTTCCAGAAATCGTCGGCAACGTGAAGGGTCTGCTAGGCTTCTTGGAAGAACTGGGGTGGCACGTATAAAGCCATCCCATCACGCAAAATACGCGCACTGAAGTCGTCGAATTGCGGAAACCCAGCCCGCGAGATTCAAGGCCGCCTTTTATACGTTACATCCATACATCAACACGGTAGGGAGTAGCCATGCTACCGAGTAGCCGCAAGACCGGAGTCCAAATGCGGGAGTGGTATTTAAAAACAGATTTATTATAATAAAATTCTTCAAACATTGCCTAGTCGCTAGTTTATTCAGAAGGTTGGTAGCAATGTCACGGTGAATGACAATGCTAATCATCATTGGACATAATAAGTATCGATTGGTACTTGGTTCATTTCTTGTAAAAGAAATAACACTTCAGATCTCAAAGTAATTTAATAATAATATTAATCGGTTAATTGTACACCAGTTTACTCACAAAGTTAACTTAAAGCTAAGAGGTACAATTGGCGGCCTTATCACCCGAAGGCAATGTCTTACAGGCAACCGTTAACTATACAGTAATCTGGTGACATAGCAATCGTTGTTCTTTCTAATGTAAATTATGAAAAAAGAAAGATATGGAGGAAGGCAAGTGAATACTATTTTACGACCTATTTTCATACAGAAAGTGCGACACTAAACACTGTGACACGAAACACAAGGACTGTAATTATATAATCATAAGTTTAATGTAATATTAATTATATTAAACTTGATACGTGTTAATAAAGACAGAGAGTTTTTTCCGTGGGAGAGCTATGCTTCGGCATGAATGGGTCTGCTCGACCGGAGTGATACCACTGCCTCACAGAAAACCGCTGTGAAATAGCGAAATAGCGTAAGCGACTGCTGTGCTTGAGGTCTCGGGTTCGATTCCCGGGTCGGACCAAATGTTTGTATGATCTGCAAATATTTGTTACGGAGTTTGGGTGTTTTCTATGTATAATATGTATGTATTTACAAAAAAAAAGAAGTATATAGGTATTTATATCAGTTGTCTAGTACCCATAACACAAGCTCTGCTTAGCGTGGGACTAGACGGCGTTGTGTGTTAATAAATTGTCCGAAATTGTCCGAAATATTTATAGTGAGGAAACCGGCGGCCCATACCCCAACCCTTTACCCATCCCCTTTCCCATCCCCAAAGGTCGGCAACGCACTTGTGACGCCTATGGTGTTGCGGGTGTCCATGGGCGGCGGTAATCGCTTACCATCAGGTGATACGTCTGCTCGTTTGCCCACTATTCAATAAAAAAAAAAGATGTTGCGATAATTTATTTCAACGATAAATAATTGTAAAAGGAAGTTAAACTATTTCTCTTCAGCTATTCAGATAATACTCATATAACTCACAATTGCTTCAACAACTGGACTATGTCAGGCTGTAAGCATACAATCAGATTTTGTAATAATTGAGATATTTAATCAGAAAAATAAAGTAATTATCTTATTTGCAATGTACGTTTGCTATATTAATTATGTTTGTTTAGTTATTCTATAACAAACAAATGGCAAAGGCAGGTTCTATTTGACAGAATTGAACGTAGCCAAAAATCTTTTTCTTTTGCTTTGATTGTCTCGGTGGTGCCGTGGTGCGTATTCCACTGTTGTGCTTAAGGCCCGAGGTTTGATTTCCGAGTCGAACAATATGTTTGTATGATCTGCCAATTTTTTTGCAGAATTAGGGTGGTTTTTATGTATATATAGTCGTTTCAATACTTTATTTAACTTTTGACAGATCACGCACATAAAGTTTTGTAATAATTTTTGATACAATGTACTACAGATAATACTATACTTTATGGGCGGGCTGCGCCTACTTAGGGATGTGTCATTCGTAATTAATGACCACAGACTATAAAAACGGTTTTGAAATAAATCGATTATCGATTATATTAATAAAACATACAATAAAATTATTGTGATTATATTTTATATCAAATCACGTAAAAAGCTTTATTATTTTGCATTAAAATGACCTAAATGTCTCTGTTTCAATGCATAAATAATTTGCGTAATGAAAACAGTTCCATCGTACTCGTACCTAGTAATGGGATCGAATGTATTCGCCGCAAATTAATGAATCTAAAATAATTGTTTAGACTTACTATAGTTGGTTCAAATAAAAACTACCTGCGGTACCTACTTGTAATGAACAGGTACAAAATGTTGAAATTCGTAGTAATTTACGGATTAAAAATAAAACAACCAAAAGAGGTACTGTAATACTAATTTTAATTATAAAGAATCGTCTTCTTCGTATGACCAGGAATCATCATCACTTGAGTTCTCAGTAATATTGATTATCATTTCTTGGATAGATAAATTGTCGAATGCAACATCCCGATCCCAATCCGACATTATCACCTTCTTTGTTTTTTCTACAACATTCGCCCAGTTTTCTGGAGTTACTTTTTCACACGCATTTTTCAGTAAATTCAGCATTTTTCTTGCGGTGAAAGGAGGAGTTGTATTGTTCCTCGCAGCATATCCTTTAACTTGTGCCCAGATCATTTCAATTGCATTATATTGGCAGTGATATGGGGGAATTCTGAGGACGGTATGCCCATGCTCTGCTGCCATTTCATCTATGACGTATCGTTTTGGCAGCTTCTTTGTTTTTAATATCTTTACTAACTCTACTTTTAGTAGGGACTCATTCACCTCTTCGCCATTGTCACGGAGCCAGTTTATAATTTCATGTTTTTTGTTGGCCTGTGTTGGTATTTTATTAATTTGACGAGAGTGATAAGGTGCATTATCAATAAATATTATTGATGGCTCTTCGAGTGATGTAAGCATTTCTCTGAACCACTTTTCATACACGTTCGAATTCATCTCCTCATTATAATCTCCTGTTTTCTGGGATTTAAAAGCTAATAGAGCGCCTGGCACAAATCCTTTTACTGTTCCTGCATGACAAATAATCAGTCGTTCGCCTTTTCCCATTGGTACTGTAGAAGTGGAGCCAACGGTGTTGTCAGTCCAAGTTTTTGACAGCGTATGATTCGCATTGAGCCAAGTTTCATCTGTGAAAACAACATTCGACCAATCTTCTATTTTTTTTGCTTGTCTTAAAAAATCGCATCTATACAAAGCAATATCATTGCGTTCCATTAAAATTTTTCGTTTGTCACATTTTTGGAATATCATTCCAATGTCTTTCAATACCTTTGTCAGAGAAGATTTTTGACCACGGAACAAACCACTATTTCGAAGAGATTGTGTTAGTTTTTTTAATGTTGGAATCTCTTTTCTTTGGTAATAGTCGTATATATGACGACGAATAGCATCAGCGTCAAAATTATCAACGGCTGTAACTTTACTAGGCGGACGTTTTTTCTTAGGTGTAGATAGCTTATTCTGTTCCATGCCACTGCTGCCGTAGCCTTCTTTTGTTATTTTTGCCACTGTTGGAGCACTAATACCTAATGCTGCTGCAACACGGTCTCTAACTTGAGTCACTGGTATAAGAGGCCCACCATTACGGCTTTCCTTTTCAAAGTATTCACGAAGTCGCAAGACAAACTCTCTTGTTTGTCCTTTGAGTACTTTCTTTTTTGGCATTTTGACAGTAACGAAGGCAGGAACGATACGCTCAACTCAACCAAACGTGAGAATTCACAAATAAATCAATACGGAGGAATATAAATACTCAAATATATTGAAGGTTTCCCATTGAAATACTGTAGATTATTTTAAAATAGACATAGAGAGATTTAATAAAGATCATCAATAGTTTAACAAATACAATATTAACCACTGAATTACAACACAATACAATAATACATTTTGAAAATTCAGTTCCTTTTATATATTTTTTCATGACATAGAACCGTCATATTTGAACAACATTCTTTTAATCCATTTCTTCTTTATTTTGACAAAGGAGGTCGCACATTGAAACACATAGAAATATGAAGTACGAAATTATCTATAAAATAATGAGTTTGTTAAATCGATTAAAACTTCTTAATGCATAAAATCGATCGATGAAAGAAATCGAATAGGTAACGGGTCAGGGTATCACTATTTGATTAAGTATTAGAGCTGTCAAAAGTTAAATAAACTATTGGAACGACTATAATATGTATGTACGTATGTATTTACAAAAAAAAAATGTATGTATTAGTACCCATAGCACTAGGTCTGGGACTGTGTAGAGGGTGTTGTGGATATGGTAGAATATATGTATATGTTGTAGGCGTCACAAATGCATTGCAGGCCTTTGGGAGATGGGGAGAGGGGTTGGGATATGGATCTCTGGTAACCTCATTCACTCGGTGAAATACAGCGCACGCGCTGTTTTACATCGGTTTTCTGTAAGGCAGTGGTATCACTACGGTCGAGCCGGCCCATTCATGCCGAAGCGTGGTTCTCCCACGGTTTAAACGGTATGAAATTCGTATCAAGTTTTTCTTCTCTTTGCAGTGATATTGTCTTGCGTAGTTTGGTTGCCATATATGTCAAATATTTATAATAATATGTCAATTAGCAACGTTTATCTGTTAAGTAATGATAAATGTCAGCTAGCAATCTGAATCTTTATCAAAAAAAAAACTTGAGAGGTGTCAAGGGACACCCGGATGGAACGAAGTTTGAAATAGAAAGACGAAACGAAAATATCTGTGTGTGTCGTCGTCGTGTCGTGACAACAAATTGTGTCGTGACAACAAATTGTGTCGTGTCAACAAATTGTGTCGTGACAATTTTTCCGTCTAGCCCCCTTACACAACGCGCCATAAGGAACTTCGTTCCAAAAACTGGTGAAACTGACCCTAACTTTAGTCAACATTTTTTAAAACTACATGTCAACATTCAATAAAATATGGAATCCCATAAAGAATTTCTAATTTATCGACAATTTATTTTCATCTTCAGACGGGTGAGCCACGCTTCAGCATGAATGGGCCGGCTCGACCGGAGTGATACCACGGCCTCACAGAAAATCGGTGTGAAATAGTGCTGTGTGTTTCACCGAGTGAGTGAGGATACCGGAGGCCTATACCCCAAACCATCCCCCATCCCTCTCTCCATCCCTCAAAGGCCGGCAACGCACTTATGACGCCTCTGGTGTTGCGGGTGTCCATGGGCGGCGGTATTCGCTTACCATCAGGTGATACGTCTGTTCGTTTGCCCATTATTCAAAAAAAAAGTGATAAATGATTAATACTTCACGAAATAACATAAAAATATGTATTGTCTACATTACTTGTTTACGGAAATGTTCAAATCACTGAACCTATTCTAAGCGACACGAAACCGACAATCACGATGGAATTCCAATTAAATTGAAAGCTTATTATCGACTTGTAAATAGTTCTGGTAAAAAGTATTTAAATGGGAACACCCAAAATATCCCCATTTAGATAAACATCCTAGTTCAGAGGAAGACTGCAAGGCTGTTCCGACTGATTGGCTTCGAAAGACAAAAGAAAACCATTACGTGATCCGTTGATGGCATTCAAGGAAAAAAACAATTGAATAGCTTTTTTCTGAAGACCTTGATAGTCTTTTTCTCGTTAAATGATTGCTCGTGATGTTTGATAGGAAAGTGAATAAACGAACTGTAAGCAAAATAGGTAATATTAACAAGTATTATGTACCTACATGGTGTTACAGAACTCAGGTGATAAACAACTGACTTTCACCGGTGGTATAGTGATAACTTTGTGTTCAGGTTTTGGGTTCGATTCTCGTACCAAATGTTTATATGGTTTATACGACTGCACGGTTGACCTAATGGTTTAAGCGGTCACTACGCCGCTTGCTACTGCGCCAAGTGTCGTGGGTTCAAATCCCACGTGGGACGTCACTTTGTGTGATCCACAAAATGTTGTCCCGAGTCTGGGTGTTCTTTCTGTCCGTTACATGTATGTTTATAAAGTCCCCCTCGACACAGGATGTATATTCCTAATGCGGGACTTGTCTTTTATAAAAAAAATATATATATGTATATGATCTAAAAATATTTGTTTCGGTGTTTCGTTGTTTTCTAGTAGGATATAAGACCAGTGTAGAAGCCTTTAAAAATAATGAAAAGTGAAATAAAATTATAATAGAATGAAACCCATTAGAAAAGGAGGGAAATATGATAAAAATGAAAGGAAAAATAATTTACGGGCGATCTGAGGTTGGGAAGGGGATGGGGGTGAGTTTTTAAGGGTAAAAAACGGTTTTTCTCTATTTCCGGCAAAAATAAAAGTCCTATCGAAAAAAGTCAAATGAAAAAGTTGTAGATAATAAAAAGATCTAAAACTTTTGTATTTACACTTTTTTCACATAACCTCAAAATTTATGTGAAAATTTCAAAAAACCAAGTTTTTGGTTTTTTATTTGTATCTTTTACAAAAATTTTTTTTTGTAACGAAATTTTGTTAAAACTTACCTTTTTATGTCCCAAATACGCTGTAATTTATTTGATTAAAAATATTTATTTTTTCACCTTATTTTGAATTAATATCGGAAAAACACCCTAATTTTCAATCGAAAATTCACCCGTCAAAATATCAGCTTTTTTCAAAAAGTTGGTATGGTTTCTGTTCGTTGAAATCTCTACTTTCCGATGGCGAAAAAAAAAAATATATGTTACTATGGTAAATCTTCTCAGAAAACGCAAAGATTAAAAAAAATCTTGAATTCGAAAATTTTTTTTTAATTATTATAAATAATTTTGAGGTATTTATTAAAATTTAGACTTTAATTACTCGAAAAACTTAGATTACATGTGACGTTGATAACAAAAAAATTGCAAATAAAAATATACTAAAAATAATTATCTCCTTAATTTTGCACAAACAAATTAACCCTTAATTTGACATTGTATGCCCTGGCATACATGAAATTTCAAAAAATATTTTGTTTAAAAAAGTGCGAAAATAACGAGGTTTAATATTTTTATCTACTTTCAACACTATCTATTTTTAGAAGAAAATATAAAACAGATGTGTATGATCCATTATTGTTGTTTCAAAGAATATCGTTAACCATTGACAGTAAAAAAGATATGGAAACTTATTTACAATATGAGCTTGCACCTTTTCCATTGTCACTTTTTACAGAAAATGGCCTCAGGAAAAATGTAAAATCTCAACTTTACGATTTATTTGTGAGTGCGAAAGGACCAACGCTTTCTGACGGTGTAGTGTGTAGCACAAAGTAATTTGGCAAAAAAATGATACGGTAGAAGAGATAATGAATAAATATTTGCGCTATGTTGAAAAACATTACGCAGTAAGCAGCTATATTGTCTTTGATGGGTATCCCGAAATTAAAAAATCAGTTAGTGTCACAACAGTACCAGCAGCTACATCAACTAAAAAAGGAGAACGTAGTCGTAGAAAAACCTCAGACAATATTCCAGAGTTCGATTATCAAAATCATACAAAAATACCTTTTTTGCAAGAAATTTTTTTATCTAACGAGAAAAATAAGGATAAAATAATAAAAACTTTGATGAAAAGATTACAGTCACGAGAATTTTCCTGTAACCAAGTAGAAGAAGATGCTGATGCTGACATAATTGAAACCGCGATAAAAGTTGCAATAAGTACTAATAAAACAGTAATTGTTGTGGGCCAAGATATTGATCTTTTGGTCCTTTTAAATCAGTTAAATTCATATAATCATGACATTTATTTTCTCAAACCAGGTTCTGGAAATGTAAAAGACCTATTTTTCACGTCTAATAGTTTCAAACATGAATCCTTAAGAAACATTGTTGCATTTCTGCATTGTTTTTCTGGTTGCGATACAACATCTGGATTTGCCGGAAAAGGAAAGAAAAGTATCGTCAATTCATTATTAGACGCTAAAAATTTGTCAAATTTGGCCAATGTTTTTTATAAGAAAGATGCAAGTAACGAAGAAATAAAAAAAAATGGGTTACAACTAATCAAATCTATTTATAAATGTAAAAATGAAAAAATTACACTGAATCAATTAAGGTTTAAAAAATATCAATTGGCAAAAATTAAATCATCTTTCGTTTTGGCAAACCTCCCACCCACAGAAGGAGCAGCAGAACAACATTGTTACAGGGCATATTATCAGCTTCAAACTTGGTTGGGTAACGAACTAACAGCAACAGATTGGGGCTGGAAGCAATTTCAACGTGGAATTATGCCCAAATTTACACAAAAAGAATTAATTCCGGAAATATTGCTCAAAACAATTTGCTGCAGCTGTGAAACTGGATGTAACAGTTTAAAATGTGGTTGCCGAAAACATGGTTTAAAATGCACAAATTTGTGTTCAAACTGTCATGGTTCTGAAAATTGCTCCAATATTGAAAAAGAAACCTATGAGGAAGTTAATGATTCAGAAGATATTGTGGATGAAGAACCAACGCGTCTGGAAATAATGTTGGAGAGGAAGAAGGTGATAATCATGAAGATTTCGAAGATCTACTAGAATCGGAGATGTTTGACGAATCTAACGATGAAGAAATGCCATCAAAAAGACAAAAACTTATGGATAAGTGATTAGAATTGAAGATAAGGTATTTATGAATGATGAGATTAATGTGTTTAAAAATATTGTAATGAATAACGTAATGAGAATAAAGCATCTACATTTAATAGTACGATTTACATTTATATTTATCTATAATGAGATTTTCTATGACATAAATGTAATTAGAATTAAATAAATCAACAACAACGTCACATGTAATCTAACGTTTTTCGAGTAATTAAAGTCTAAATTTTAATAAATACCTCAAAATTATTTATAATAATTAAAAAAAATTTTTCGAATTCAAGATTTTTTTTAATTTTTGCGTTTTCTGAGAAGATTTATCATAGTAACATATTTTTTTTTTCACCATCGGAAAGTAGAGACTTTAACGAACAGAAACCATACCAACTTTTTGAAAAAAGCTGATATTTTGACGGGTGAATTTTCGATTGAAAATTAGGGTGTTTTTTCGATATTAATTCAAAATAAGGTGAAAATATAAATATTTTTAATCAAATAAATTACAGCGTATTTGGGACATAAAAAGTTAAGATTTCACAAAATTTCGTTAAAAAAAAAAAATTTTGTAAAAGATACAAATAAAAAACCAAAAACTTGGTTTTTTGAAATTTTCACATAAATTTTGAGGTTATGTGAAAAAAGTGTAAATACAAAAGTTTTAGATCTTTTTATTATCTACAACTTTTCCATTTGACTTTTTTCGATAGGACTTTTATTTTTGCCGGAAATAGAGAAAAACCGTTTTTTACCCTTAAAAACTCACCCCCATCCCCTTCCCAACCTCAGATCGCCCGTAAATTATTTTTCCTTTCATTTTTATCATATTTCCCTCCTTTTCTAATGGGTTTCATCCTATTATGATTTTTTTGGGTTTTAAAAATTATCGACCCTGGACTATATATATGTGTTTAGAAAAATAAAAGTATGTCAGTATTCTATCAGTCAATTTAACTTTAGTAGTGCAAGCTCTACTTTGAAGCTCTAATTTGAAGCTTGATGTCGTTGTATGTTAGATGTATTATTATTTCATTAATTAAATTATTATTGTTTTTTACCAATTTAATAAGAAGATCCAAAATCCTTACCTCTAGGTATAAACGTATAAACTCGACGACTGCAATGCGCCTATTTCGCGTGGTGGGTCGGCATTATTTATGCCAACCTAGTTCCACCAAGAAGCCTAGCACATTCTTTACGTTGCCGACGACTTCTGGAAGTGACCTCGGCGATTCGAGGTCTCGCACTGTATTTTACCACCCCAGGACATGCCATAATGACATGGACGGCTGTTTCTTCCTCCTACACGTCTGTTACACCTTTTCTTTTATTATATAGGGGGCAAACGAGCAGACGTATCGCCTGATGATAAGCCATTACCGCCGCCCATGGACACCCGCAACACCAGAGGCGTCACAAGTGCGTTGCCGACCTTTTAGGAAGGAGTACGCTCTTTTCTTGAAGGTTTGAAGGTCGTATTGGTCCGGGAACACCGCAGGCGACAGCTCATTCCACAGTTTTGCTGTGCGTGGCAGAAAATTTTGGGAAAATCGCACAGGTATACATAAGGGGAGAAACTAAACGGGTGGCAAAACAGTTACAACTCTTGTATTTATGTGTATCGGTACCATTAGGGTACAGCGACTTCTTTGCTTCCTTTACCATAAATAAGTCTGTCTTATTGAAAACTGTGCAAGTACTATTACAAAACGTCCAAAAGACTAGATAATAACATAGAAGTAACTTAAATAGTTTCTTTTTAAATTCAAATTCATTGTTGCTTTGAATTTGTGCCTGTTAATGGCAATACCTTTACGAATAAAAGTACTCAAATTAATTAAAGAACTTATTTAAATATCCAAGTCAATTATTAAGATTTAAAACTGTAAAGATAGTCGTTTAAGAAAAGCCATTATCTTACTGACCAGATAAATCGCAAGCGTAACTCAGACAACACTTTAAGTACGATTATTAATAATTTTAAACACGGAAATGAAGATATTGTAAACGTGAAAATGATGTAAACATAATAATATATCTTCCTTGTACCCTCTGATATTTTAAGATAAAGAATTCCGGGTCAATTGTCTGTTGAAAACTTAAAAGAATTATCGCCGCAGTATATCAAAAGGAGTAAAGTTCATATTATATTCTCGCACAAGGTTTAATTAATTTTGACGTCTTATCAAAATTTATATGAGGTAGTTTTTGTAAGAATAAAATTACTTAACAGACAATAATTGAGTGCTTAAGGCGTTGTGGTCGGACACTTCGTTGGCTTGTTACTCTTATACAAAACTAACTGACCCATGCAACGTCGTTTGCGTCTTATATTGCCCGTAGCGTGAAAATTTTCCCCGTTTTTTGAAACATTCTTCATTGTTGCTCCGCTCCTATTAGTAGTAGCGTGATGATATATACCCTGCCTGCTGCCTTCCTCGATAAATGGACTATCCAACACCGAAAGAATTTTTCAAATCGGACTAGCGGTTCCTGAGATTAGCGCGTTCAAACAAACAAACAAACTCTTCAGCTTTATTATATTACGAGTAGTATAGATATAAAAAATATATTTCTTTTTCCAAAGGTAAAACTATATTTGCGATAATACTGTAGGTATTAGTGCGATGCGTGCGAAGCGATGGGGCGGCATATCTACATCTACACAAATAAATATAATTGGAGTGTCTCTTTGTAATATTAAGACTACCGCTTTTTACTAAAGTCATATGTATGTAAAAACGATACATATATCAAAATAACTTTGTTATTTTAATTTTAAGTATGCTTCAGCACCATTTAATAAAAATGTTTTTTCTATAATTTCAGTAGAACAGCAAAATACATTTTGAAATATTAGGATTCTTTACAGTTTTATAATAAGTACAAGTTAAATAAATATCATCAGAATTCTGAAATGTTAACTAATTCAAGTAATACAAAATTTTAACAAAAGAATCGATTCAAGAACTTAACCAAATTGAAATGAGCCCACACGGGAAGCATCAGCTTTTAAATAAAAAAGAATCATCAAAATCAATTCACTCAGTCAAAAGTTCAAAAAAAACTTACAAAAAATACAGTCAAATAGAAAACCTCCTTCTTTTTTGAAGTCGGTAAAAAACCGACAGATAATTATTCTAAAGAAAATGAAAAAATAGTGCATAATTTTCCAGTAACAGTGGTTAAGACATAAACGGAAGAGTTGTTAAGTGGAAGTCATTTCAGGATTGCAAAATCTGAAAATTTACATAAGATAAGGGCCCAAGAAAGCATTTTTAATTAGTGTATTGAAAATGCATACCCAATATGATTTCTTCGTTGGACCTACCATGCCTCGCCACGATACATTATCGAAAAATAGTCTTCGTCTTTTGTCGTATATGAACGGTTATATTCCGACTAGGTAATTGTCATAGAAAATACTGTTTGTGTTGGGTTTTGGTAATATTTCAATGAAAAACCAATGTTAGATTTATTTTTAAGAGTTAATATATTGAACACTTAACGACTTCACATGTCTGCAGTCCAAAAAGAACAACAGCGCCACCAGTGACAACAAAAGGAAACTGTGAGCGTTTACGAAGACACTTTTAATTGCTCCGTTTACAAAGATGCCTAAAACAATCTATCTTGTACAATTATTGTTTATTTAACAGTTTGTAAGCTTAAATATTCCACATAACCCCTCAGAATCGGAAAATTGGTAAGGGAACGCTAATATCCGACGGAACAGCACAACGTCGTTCATCGTTCGTGCTTTGTGTTGACAGAACGGGTATTTAGTTGACCAAGTGCTTTGAATGGGAAAAGAAAGATGTTGTTATTTAATATTTTTTATGTTTTCTCCCTCCACAAAAACCTTCTTTGTGACTTAACGGGCAAGAGAAAAATATAACATATTTGGCCATTCATTTTTTTTTATTTAGCGGGCTAACTAGCAGACCTATCGCCTGATGGTAAGCGATTACCGTCGCCCATGGACACTCGCAACACCAGTGGCGTTACAAGTGCGTTGCCGGCCTTTTAGGAAGGAGTTCGCTCTTAAAGGTTTGAAGGTCGTATTGGTCCGGGAACCCCGCAGGCGACAGCTCATTCATTATTCCATATAAGTCTTCCACTCAATCTCAGGTACGCTTATAAGAGATATTCAGTCTCCTAAAAGATACGTGGTCAGAAAATGGTAACAAAATACTTAGTTAATAAAAAAATATTATTACTTGCCCTTAATAAACCCCTCGTGGAAATCGTACCATATTTATTGCTTTGCGTCATAATATTACAGATGTGTCAAGTGCAGCTTGTTTACTCGGCTGCCTTTAAATTGTACCGCTTTTACAATGTACGTACAGCGTCTTTCTAAAGAAACTTGGTGTCGGCATATTCTTTGCAAATAAAATCCTACTAATATTGGAAATGTAAAAGTTTGCAAGGACGGATGTATGGATGTTTGTTACACTTTAGATGAAAACTTGCAGTACTAAAGGTAGGTACTACAGCAAATAGATTAGAATAATACATACATACTTATAATACGCGGTCGGTGCCGCGAGCAAAGGATTGAATATTAAGTTTTCGTTCATTAAATGTTAATCTTGTTGCGACTGCTAGATAAACCAAAAAACATGTATTATTACATGTATCACGTAATTGAATTTCTTGCGACGATTGGCATATTAATAGAACTATACAATATGACTACGGGTCTTAATTTGAGTAATTGATCATGTAGCCTGGTTGGCTGACTTCAGTCGACAGACAGACATAAATGTCTAAATCTATATCAGATTTATTCAACTGTTAAATATTTTTAGACGTTGTCGGTCGAGTGATTTTCATTAATTCTGTAATCAAGGACATAGTCTGACTGGGCTTAAGATACAGAGAAAGTAACCGGTTTTTGCCATTTCATAATTTTTAATTCCAGTAATTAGTTAAGGTTAGGACTGATCAGTAAATTCTACTTTCATTCGGTTTTATGTGTCATTGATTTTAATTTTGGACTATATTTTTATCTGCTGCATATTTTTTCTCTTAAACAAATGTACCAAAATGAAATGAAATAATTTATTCTGCAATTAGGTCTCATGTACACTATTGAAAGTTAAACTTTTTGAGCAGATGAGTTCGTCTTTTTCTAACTGAATAAGCCCAGAGAAGAAAGGGCGAAACAAACTTCAGCTACTCTTTATAACATCAGCTATGTGATAGTGAAAGTCCTGTCAAAATCGTCACAGTCGTTCCAGAAGTTAGCTGGAACAAACAGACTGGCAAAAATTTCTTCAACACAACACTTATTTTTTTTTATTTGTGTATATAACTTTATTTTCAGTTTCAGAGTATCAAATTAAAAGACATGTGGCGACTTCCGCACAACAGTAACCTACTACAGCGCCATCTACCGAAGATACACTGAACTACGAAGTAACGCACTACACGGAGTAACTACCAATCCTGAATCGCGCAATAGAAGTTCTCGCGCCGATTATCATATGTACAACATCCCAACATCAACTGTTGGGCAGTGGCCCGCCAGGCATGATCACCTCGTCTGGACGGAGGATCCTCCTTTTGTGGTGGTGGAAGATGATACCCGTTCCCCCTCACAGACAAAAACTAGTCCAATTCAGTCTATTTCACATCTGTTTTTACTGCTGTTCTTCTTTATTCTTAGCCGTGTGGAAATCCCCACTGGACATAACCTCAACAGACTGAAAGGTTACCTTTCACTCTAAATTAAATAGTTATATACCAGAATGATTAAAAAGTTACCTGAACACTAAGAAAATACAAGTTACAGCCTTATCACTCTGAAGCAATCTCTTACAGGCAACCAGGTAAATAAAGTAGTATGTTGTACATTAAGACCCTAAATACCTGAACAAGGCTGCTACCTAAAAACCTCAGGTACATTTGTACCATTTGTACTGCCTCGGTCGGAGGAAGCGTCGAAGTCGCATACTACTGTACTTGAGAGACGGACCAAATTTTTGTATGATCTGCATATATCTGTTTCGGAGTTTGAGTGTTTTCTATGTATAATATGTATGTATTTACAACAACAAAAAGTATGTGTTTTTATATCAGTTGCCAAGTACCCAAAGCATAGCTGCGCTTGGCTTGGAACTACGCTCGTAGATGGCATTGTTTGTAACATGTCTAAAATATTTATTTATTTATTACTAGCTGACCCGAGAAACGTTGCTTTGCCATAAAAGGAATATATATTTTAAAGGTGGGTCAATAAAAATCGCGATGGAAAAATAGGGGTTGATCGTTGAGGTTTGAAAATTCAGGGTTGTATTTTCTAATGCTGAATCATAAAAAAATTAAAAATTAAATAAAAAATTAAAAACTAAAACTAATAATCTTCTACTCTTATGTCCAACACACACTTCTTCTCTTATCCATTCTTCTTTTGCTGTCCAGTCTATTCTATTATGTAATGCGCTCCAACTGGGGATCAAGAAATTAACAAACCGTTGTACATTTAAGGCCAAAGTCAGAGAGCTTTACAGGAGACAACTATCAGCTATCAGATATAGCTTCATAATCTCATTACCTCAAATATAACTTTATATTTTATATATTTTATTCTGTAAGTATATTATATAAATAGTAATTTTTGTAAAACATGTATCTATGTAAATGTATATATGTCAAAGGTTAATTATTATCTTATATATATATTAGTCATAACTTATCTTCATAAGACAAGTGCACCTGGCACGTCCTTTACTAAACCATCCAAAGGTTGACTGGTAGAAAATGCCATTCGGCATTAAGTCCGCCTTATGCAAATGTAATGCAGGAAGTATTAATAATAAAAAAAAAATAAGTTTAGGGGTGGACTACCCTTAACATTTAGGGGGATGAAAATTAGATGTTGTCCGATTCTCAGATCTACCCAATATGCACACAAAATTTCATGAGAATCGGTCAAGCCGCTTCGGGGGAGTTTAACCCGCGACACGAGAATTTTACATATTAGATTTATCTAGAAAACAGGAGAGTACAAAGAGTCTACAAATCGTGCAAAACATATTGTACCAATACATCCTTTTTAGAAATTACTACAAATCTTCAATAACTAAAGGCGAGCCAGCGTTACAAACCAACTAATTCCCCTTTAAAATATTAATTAAGATTTAAGATTGTAAGTTAACAGAACGATATTGTTTTACTTCTATTCTCATCATAGTTATGAAATGAGGTTTTATAAAAAATAAATAGGTAATATCATCTGTTGGCTATCCCACGCTGGTTGTATAAGTGAGCCACTGTTATTGAAACGGATTATAAAACGCCTGCCAGCGATTCAATAAACACACCTACTTACTATATTGATGCATTGGAAAGCATTCTTTCTATTTCATGTACTTTAAAATATAAATATCTAATTTTGGAGCAAAAATCTTATGGACTTTCATGTTATCTTCATCAATCATGAACAACCCATAACGTCCCACTATTATACCGGTCTCGGGTCTCCTCTCAGGAGAGAGTTAAGGCCATACGTCCCCACGCTGGTTGGGAATTGGCAAGACAACGTTGTAGCTACGTTTTGCCGTTGGATGTTTTTAAGCGTTCATGGTAACATACCACCAGCGATCACCCATCTATGTACTGACCGCGCCGTCGTTTCTTACTCTCGGTAATTCTTTCTAATCACCGAGTGCAACGGGTTTATGAGCACCTCCATCTCCATCTATATTTTTACATCATTATCAGCCCTTTACAGTCAATTGTTAGCCATCTGGCCTCTGCCAAGGAACACCACAGAGTCCAGTCTATTGCTTTTTGCATCCAGTCGCTGCCAGATCTCTTATGCAACTCGTCCCGTCATCTGACCAGAGGGCGTCCTATACTAATTTTGCCAAGACGTGGTTTCCACTCCAGAGCACGCTTACTGAGATAATTCAGAAAATATTTACGAAAATAAATATAGCGTATGAAATTCGCGATACGGAACAAATGATCGTGCTCATCATGCAATTAATTATGCTGGATGGGAGTCGAACCCACGACCTCTGACTTAGCAGTTAAAATGTTTATTCCGAAAATATACTGATCACATGGCTTACTGTACACTCATAAATTTAATAAAGTCCTTCAGACGTCTTGTTTAAAAATACACAATTAATATTGCTAAACGTCAGCTTGACAACAGCGCAGTTGCTCGCTTCTCCAGAGACGTTAGGACTATGTTTTCATTTCTCAAAAATAAAGTTACGTTCATGAAATACGAAATGTCATTTTAAGAACACATTAATCCTACTAATTTTATAAACGCCAAAGTTTGTGAGTATGTATGTGAGGATGTTTGTTGCTCTTTTACGCGAAAACTAATAAATGGATTTTGATGAAACTTTACAATATTATAGCTTATAGATCAGTATAACACATAGGCTACAATTTATAAAGATAATTAGCTTCATCTCGCGGTGTTGCCCGCGGTTATTGTCGTACCGCGTGTAGCATATTGGGGTTCAGCTAGTTTATAATAAGAGCAACTAAATAACCCAGAACCACCTTTCCAGGGAGAGGTCTTCATCCAGCAGCGTACTGCTATAGGTTTTTTATGATAACGATCTTTTCCCAGTGGTATATTAAGAAAATCGAACGTCACCAAACCTATTCATTCTTTGAGTGTCGTTAAATCCCTACATCAACATTGACATACAGGTTTCGAACCTAGTCTCCAACTCTTAATAAGGTTCTATCTATACCAGAACTATCTATATAAATAAATAAAATTGGAGTGTCTGTTTGTAATATTAAAATAACCGCTTTCTACTACATGCATATGAATGTATGTACGGTACACATACCAAAATATATATTTTTAAAATTTTTGTCTGGCTGTCTGTCTCAGGAACCACTAGTCCGATTTAGAAAATTCTTTCGGTGTTGGATAGTCCATTTATCAAGGAAGGCTATAAGCTATATATCATCACGCTACTACTAATAGGAGCGGAGCACCAATGAAGAATGTTTCAAAAACGGGGAAAAATTTTCACGCTACGGACAATATAAGACGCAAACGAGGTTGCGTGGGTCAGCTAGTCTATAAATATAAGAATGTAACTGAACCTTTTCAGAGAAATAAACAATTAATTATTATTATTGCATAGAGAAGGAAAACAATACCAACTTATTCGCATAAAACACTTCGATTCCACGGAGAGGCTTCTATCCAAGAGTGGGCTGATATAATGTTGATGACATACAGTCACGTATCTTTTCCGTATAAGGTAGACAGAGTCAACAGAACACTACTTGCCGCGATCCTGATAAAACGCTCAAACCTCCTACATTCAACAGGTTTTTCATACACTTTCAAGGTCATGGACGTTCTTAATAAGCGCATTCTTGAAGTACTACACTGCTTATGTAATTTTATTGTAGTAATAAAGTGCATTGGAGTAAATTTTACTTCACAAATTAACTCAACTCTGTTTAAAAGCCAAACTATGTAGGACAATTTATTACTGTAAAGAGAAAAAATAACTTGAAACAAACCCGTCTACCCAGCGCGGTATAGTGGACTAAAACTTTGTAGGAGTGGCCTATGTCCAGTGTCCAGTAGACTATAAAAGACTGTTGATGATATGTCTAAAATATTTAACTAAACGTAAAAAAAAATACGCAGGATATATTTTTCAACATTTTTATTAAACTCCGTTTAAATAGCGCTTGCGCTGTGTTTCACCGAGTGAGTGAGGATACCGGAGAACCATAGCCCAACCCCTCCCCCCATTCCCTCTCCCCATCCCCCAAAGGTCGGCAACGCACTTGCGACGCTTTTGGTGTTGCGGGTGTCCATGGGCGGCGGTAATCGCTTACCATCAGGTGATGCATCTGCTCGTTTGCCCCCTATTCAATAAAAAAAAATCGACAAAGGATCTGATAATGCAACATACAAGCCCGTTAGTACAATATATGTTTTTAATTTTGTTCATAAAATTTTCTTATTACAATAAGGCATTGTTAGACATGAAATAAAGACAACATATTTAATACAATACAGTTACTAATGAAGGCTATTATTCTGATATGCCTTTAAAACTACGAAAATCTTTACATTTCCACTTAATTTTGTATAATAATGTAAAATTTATGCAAGTATTTACTCAAGCTAAAAGTTCGTATCTGCATGTGAAGACTGAGAAATTACGTTCATTGAAAAACGTCCACATTAGTAGGTAAAAGCCACAATCACAGATTTACAAAATAAATAATGAACATGTCCATCAACCAGTCAGCCAGTCTCGATCTTGGACAGTCCACATCTATTCATTCACTCATTCATTCATTCAGTCACTTTTCTCAAGTCGGTTCATGGTTTGCCTAACTTCGGTTGCCTAGTGGCGGTTTTATTACTCTGACCTATAGCTGTATTACTGTAAAATTTTATCGAAAATCTTTCAGTTGTTTTTACTCCGAAAATATATTAATGAATTTAGATAAAACTATCTGGGTTACTTTGACTATAAATGTACAAAATACGGTATTAGTTCAATATCTTTTTCTTAACCATTTAAATATATTTTCATTATAATTTTACCTCGTATATCCGTGAATACTTCAACCGTTTACGATTCCCAGAGATGCAAACTATTCTGGTCACTCAAGGCCACCAAAACCACTGTTCTAATATGACAACGTCTTTCACGAAAGGTTGAGGTTGAGCCTTGAGCTGTGACGAGAATATCTTAGGAGTTTAAACTAAACCACGTAAAGCCCTCATATATCATGAATAAATCTATGATTGACCTAAAAGTAGATAGAGCAATGGTCCTAAGACCTCAGTACACCATTCCAGATTGTTCGGCAGATTTACTTCTTGCATTTGAAGGTTAAAAAAAGCAAAATGCTGCTTTATTTATTTATTTAATACATCATGCACTTTAGGTGCAGTGGCGGACTTAATGCCTAAGGCATTCTCTACCAGTCCACCATCGAGTGATGCAGAGAAAACAGGAAGTGGGTGCATCTTTTTACTTTACAGTTTCTGCCTTCTGGTTAGTTCTGGTAGGCAGTGGTAGGAAGCATCTGGTGGTGATAAGGGATATCCTTCATAGGGTTGACGATTTCCGCACAGACAAAAAAAAACTGGCGATAAGGCCACCTGATGTTATGTTATGGACGCCTACAGATAATTAGACATGATTGCGTTGTCTTTTTTGAGTATCTGCGGTGCAGAGTTAGAATGGGTGCTCTGAATAATTCACCAGCTGCCTTAAAACTTTTTTTCTCGCTCTAGTAGAACTGCCCTCTAGGCAAGTTGCTAGTTAATTTGCTTCCTATGATCGATTAATATATGTAAAATATGTAATAACGTATACCGAAGTTTTGCCCTGACTGTATACGTTACAAAGATCACCAAATGTGCGTATGTTGCGTATTATAATAAATTATGCAGTACAAAATTTGAGACGGTGACATTTTTACGTTACTTTATCAACAACATAGCGTCAAGCGTCATTCTTTCAAAAAATGCTAATGAAAAATCACACTTACGTCAATGAACGGCGTATAAATCAATTTAATTTAATATTTCTGAAAATTCGTTGTTTTAAATACAAGTGTTCAATGACCTTAATGAAAAGATACATGGGTTTTATTTGGTGTTGTTTTTCAGTAAACGTATTGATTGGAATAACATGTGTATTACAATAGTTATGGAACTTGAAAGTGCAGTTTTATATCCCAATATCTAAGAAAAAGATGTTTAGTTATCATTAAAAATGCTTTGTACCTATGAAATATAATTTAAACTCCTATTTCATACGTACTAGCGTAGCGTAGCGTATTAGCGTCACTTATACTCGTAACCATCTAAACCCATATATATAAGGCTTGAGGCTTGACTGCCTCGGTGGCGTAGTGGTAGCGTATGCGACTGCTGTGCTTGAGGTTTCGGATTCGATTCCCGGGTCGGACCAAATGTTAATATGATTTGCAAATATTTATTTCGGAGTTTGGGTGTTTTCTATTTATAAAATGTATCTATGTATAAACACAAAAAAAGCATATATGTATTTATTTCAATTGTCTAGTACCCATAAAACAAGCTCTGCTTAGCTTAGGATTAGACGGCATTGTGTGTAAGATATCCGAAATATTTATTTATTTATAAACAAATGTTTTACTTTTATGTTGTTTTTTTAAAATCTTTATTTACGGAGCTTAGCCACAAGTATGACTAAACAACACCAAAATCTAGAATATGAATGTCAGATTACTTCAGTGAATAATAGAAAAAAACTCGAATTCAGACGAATTTTTTTACTCAAATATTGTTTTAATTTTGATCGATAATGAGATGACATATTACGAATATGTTTAAAGGTATTTGTAAAACTTTTAAAAATATATTCCAAGAGTATCAGATTATTTCTTTGATACCTTTTTAAACTCATCTTTTAAACGCGTAGTTTGTCCGAAATAGCACTCAGTAAACACGGAAAAATATAAAACCACGATTTAAATGCAGTTTCCATGTTCAAACATTTCAAATTTATTTTTAAACACTACAGTTATTAAGTGAATAGTCATGTTATATTGTTAGCAAGGCTATCGTACCTAAATAATTGTGGAGTTTAGATCTTCAATCATCATAAAACATGTTTAGAGTCAATTATCAAACAAGACTGAAGAACCTTGCTACATCAGACGAAGTTTGAACGACTAAAGTCTTCTTTCGTCACTTCCTTGAAACTAACTCCAGTCTCAATAACATTTTAAAATAGTATAATAAAAACAGAGATGTAAAAATTGAATTGGGAAAGTGTTTGAGTCTATCCAAAGGATAAGACGAGATTACTGTTTAGATCAGACGCTTATAAAAGTCATAACTAAAATCATGATCATTCAAGGAATTAAATGTTTAGGATATTATCTATAGTACATAAAATGAACTGTCTAACTATTATTATTTGACTGCCTCTGTGGCGCAGTGGTAACGTATGCGACTGTTGTTTTTGAGATCTCGAGTTCGATTCCCGGGTCGGACCAAATGTTTGTATGATCAACAAATATTTGTTTCGGAGTTTTGGTGTTTTCTATGTATAATATGTAGGTATTTACAAAAAAAGTATATATGTATTTGTATCAGTTTTTTACGTGGATGAATGGGCCGGCTCGACCGGAGTGATACCACGGCCTCACAGAAAACCGGTGTGAAATAGCGCTTGCGCTGTGTTTCACCGAGTGAGTGAGGATACCGGAGGTCCATACCCCAACCCCTCCTCCATTCCCTCTCCCCATCCCCCAAAGGTCGGCAACGCACTTGTGACGCTTTTGGTGTTGCGGGTGTCCATGGGCGGTGGTAATTGCTTACCATCAGGTGATGCGTCTGCTCGTTTGCCCCTTACTCACTAAAAAAAAACCCATAACACAAGCTCTGCTTAGCTTGGGACTAGATAGCGTTGTGTGTTAGATGTCCGGAATATTTATTTATATATTTATTAGCTAAGTATATAACGGTTTATTACTAAAATCAAACTCTCTATCACTTTTAAAAAACTACTAAGTTTTCTTTGGTTAGTATTAATGATGTCAATGAGTGATAATTGTCAGTGTACTACATTTTATATAAATAAATAAAAAATTCGGATATTTCACAACGCTTCAAACTAAGTAGAATTTGTTTTATGATAACTGATAGAATACCTAAGAACCATTATACATAGGAAACAATCAAACTCCAAAACAAATATTTAAAGATCACACAAACATTTATTACGACCTGGGAATTAAACCCGAGACCTCAAGAACAGTTGCAAACACTACCATTGCGCCACCGAAGCAGTCGAATATAATAAATAGTTCTTACAGATTACTTATCATTTGGGTAATATAAATCATTTCTACAATAACATTGAGAGAGAATTAATTAGTTGCGAATATAGTACATAAACGGAACTTTGTAAAATATTTTAACAAATTATGGGTAGGTAAGTGTATATTGTAGTGAGGCTTATGTCCAACAGTGGACTGTCAAAGGCTGTTAATGATGACGAATATAGTTTGAACTTGTTTCCTAGTTTCGATTGGCAATTTAATCCAGATTTTTTTTTTTTTATTGAATAGTGGGCAAACGAGCAGACGTATCACCTGATGGTAAGCGATTACCGCCGCCCATGGACACCCGCAACACCAAAGGCGTCACAAGTGCGTTGCCGACCTTTGGGGGATGGGATAGGGGATGGGGGGAGGGGTTGGGGTATGGGCCTCCGGTATCCTCACTCACTCGGTGAAACACAGCGCAAACGCTGTTTCACACCGGTTTTCTGTGAGGCCGTGGTATCACTCCGGTCGAGCCGACCCATTCATGCCGAAGCATAGCTCTCCCACGGTAAACTCTAAATCTAAGAATCATGTTGACACAACATTTAAACAAAAAAGATTTAATATTGTGCAAAGAAACTATGGAGTGGCCCGCCAGGCATGATCACCTCGCCTGGTCGGAGGATCCTCCCTTTGTGTTGTATAGAGTTTTTGCCCAATAATTCCTCAGTGTTCTGCCTCTTTAAGTCCGGAGTGTTTCGATATATCTATGGTACTCATACTTCTGAACACAATAAAATACGAGATTTACCAATAAAAGAGAAAACAAACTAATATGCAGAAAGAGCACATACATATAGATAAATAAATAGATAATATTTTATTTTTATACTAGATTTTACAAACATTACACACTAATAAAATTAACAACAAATATGATGAACAAAGGGCAGATTTATTGCATAATAGCATTTCTTTTCAGGTAAGCTTTATATGGTTTCATTTTAAGCTAGTGCTAGGGGTACACACGCGAGTATAGAATGCTAACTTTTTTTATAGAGCGACTACTTATGTGTTAGAAGGATAAAAAATTATGTCAAGGAATATTAGTACTTTACGTGTTTGTACTAATACGTTTAAATTGCGAATGTCAAACAATGGCAAAGCCAATTGGCGAAATTGACCACTTAAATCTTTGCTATTTACTTATAGTCATCATACAGTCTAGTATTCTAATTAAAATGGTTTTTATATACCAATCTAGGTATGAGTACTGTAACACCAACGTTTACTTTTTAAAATACCTATACAAACTTAAAATACATGTGATCTCAATTCAGTGCAACGTCTAATTTTTATGCGTTGAAGGTGTTATGAGATTTGCCATGGGATATTCATGCATCGATTCATAGCAAACTAGTATTAGGCAATTATTTTGGTGTTCCACCAAATGAGGGTTACCAGATTATGATACTAAGGGGAACTCAAAGCGAAGTTGGCTTCAACAGACTGCATCGGTTTCATAGAAAACTAGTATTATGCTATTGTTTTGCTGTTTCTCCTGATGCAGTGGCCCGCCAGGCATGTTCACCTCGCCTGGTCGGATGATCCTCCCTTTGTGTTGGAGTGACATTACACACCGTTCCTACACACTCCAAATGAGAAAGGTAACCAGATTACAACACTGAGGGGTACTCAAAGCGAAGTGGGCTTCAGCAGAATGCCACGGTCTCAGAGAAAACTACTATTAGGCAAATGTTCTGTTGTTTCACCAAACGAGGAAGGTTACCAGATTACAATACTAAGGGGAACTCAAAGCGAAGTAGGCTTCAGCAAAGTGCCACAGTATCACAGAAATCTAGTATTAGGTCATTGTTTTGGTGTTTCACCAAATGAGTGAGGTTACTAGATTACAATACTAAGGGGAACTCAAAGACAGAGCCAGCAGAGTGCCTCGTAGCACTTATAGAAAATAAATTTTTGACTGCCTCAGTGCTCTGTGGTAGCGAATGCTGTGTTTGATGTTCTTCCCCGGGACGCGCCAAATTTTTGCATTATGATCTGCAAATATGACTATTATTATAATAAGTAGTACAGTAGCCTTATTGCCTATGTGTTATTCTGATGTATAAGCTGTAAAGTTTTATTTAAATCCGTTTAATTGATTTACCGTGATAGAGTAGCAAATATACCCACAACCTTTCGCAATTATAATTGCCATTAAGTAGGAAGTGGAATGGTAACATAACTTTCCAAAATAAAAAGTAGTGTTTAAAATGTGCAAACACATTTGTTGACCTGTTAGAAAGATTAGGTACGTTAAGCGTCTGCGTCTCATCCCATTGAACTAAATACGTCGTTCATCTAATGTTTTGCGCAATCTGTTACAAGATGAATCGTTATAAATATAGTTTTATATCTTAGATTAAATAATTCTGTTCTGAGAAAGTTTTTTGTATAAGATTGTTAATGTTTAAAATGCTGTTGCAATGTTTAGTGTGGCGACTTCCACATACCACACAACAATGACCTACTTTTTTTATTAAATAGCGGGTAAACGAGCAGACGTATCGCCTGATAGAAAGCGATTACCGTCGCCCATGAACACCCTCAACACCAGAGGCGTCACAAGTGCGTTGCCGGCCTTTGGAGGATGGGAAGGGGGATTTTTTTTTTTTATTGAATATTGGGCAAACGAGCAGACGTATCACCTGATGGTAAGCGATTACCGCTGCCCATGGAAACCCCAACACCAAAGGCGTCACAAGTGCGTTGCCGACCTTTGGGGGGATGGGAAAGGGGATGGGAAAGGGGATGGGGGGAGGGGTTGGGGTATGGGCCTCCGGTATCCTCACTCACTCGGTAAAACACAGCGCAGGCGCTGTTTCACACCGGTTTTCTGTGAGGCCGTGGTACCACTCCGGTCGAGCCGACCCATTCATGCCAAAGCTTGGTTCTCCCACAAAACTTTTTTTTCTCTTTTTTTTTGAGGCTTTTATTTTACACTAGAGAACCTTCGATAGCTCAGTTGGTAGAGCGGTGGACTGTAGTAGGTTATTGTTGTGTTGTATGTGGAAATCGCCATTTAGTATTATCATTGTAGATTAATTGTTTAAAGTTACAGTGTTGTCAATTACAATTGTTATCATATTCATATCATATTGTGTTCTGTTTCAAAGATGTTTTTAATATAATAACATTTTGTACGATGTCATAACATAAATTATGTTACACAAATTTGATTGTTATATGACCCTCGTTCTTGTTACTGTTAATCGCATAAAGGATTTCGTACAGGTAGTAAAATAAATATTATTTTTATTTATATAATATCATTTAATTTATATACATATATCGCATATATACCGTGGCATAAGATTATCCATACTAATATTATAAATTCGAAAGTAACTCTGTCTGTCACACTATCACAACTAAACCGCCGCACCGGTTTCAATGCAATTTGACATAACGATACTTTAACTCTTAAAGAAAGACATAGGCTTCTCTTTACTAACGCGGGCAGACGCCACGGGCAAAAACTAACAAAATAATAAAATCAACTTCAAATAAATAAATAAATAAATAATAAATATTCCGGGCATCTAACACACAACGCCATCTAGTCCCAAGCTAAGCAGACCCTGTGTTATGGGTACTAGACAACTGATATGAATACTTTTATACTTTTTTTTTGTAAATACATACATATTATATATAGAAAACACCCAAACTTCGAAACAAATATTTGCAGATCATACAAACATTTGTTCCGACCCGGGAATCGAACCCGAGACCTCAAGCTTAGCAGTCGCATATGCTACCACTACGCCACCGAGGCAGTCAAATCAAATATTTACTTGAAAAATATTACAAAAAATTATGAATACAAATGTCAACTTTTAAATGTTATGTACATTATGAAATCGTCTACCTTTGCCGTACTTTTTCAATCATCGTCACATTTACATCTTAAATTATAATCTCTTTTTTTTTTCTTTATTTATTTAATGAGGACTTAGTCACGAAGTGATTATGCCGCCCTCAAAATTATAATCTCTATCAACCTCTTTTGCAAATTAGAAAGGGAATAATTATGTGTTCCTATATTTTCTTTTATTTTTTTTCTCATTTCACAAGTCATCAAAAGGAATATTTTAATTCGATTTTTATTTTTTTCAAAACAGAAACGAAAGAAGACACATTTACCTATGAACTCAAAAAGTAAAATATTACGTCACTCATTCGATCACTACTGAGTTTTATATCATAAAAAATCTGTTGTAAAAAAGCAATTTATTTGTTTACAGTATTCAAATATTAAGGCTAAACCAGTGATAAAGAATAACTGACAATAATTTATTCGGTGAAGCGGAAAAGCATGCGACAGCGACAATAAACTGTGATGAAGTACAGTCAGCATCGAAAGTTTAACGAGCTTAATATAAAATTACCTACCAATATCAAGACAAAGTACTCCCTCAAGGAGCGCCAAATAAATTATTATTTATACAAATCTACATGACATGTCATGTTTTTTAATGGTTGTAATCAATCTGACATGTGATGGTGACACAATAAATGATAGTTGAAAGGAATGAGTGTGAGAGTTTTGTTCTGGTAACCTCAGTCCCTCACTCACGGCTGAAAATAACGAAAGAATTATTTTCTTTAAGGCCGTATTACTCACGCCGATCCAGTCCACGGCAATTTTGTAACACATAATAGAAATTATTACGAAGTCATTTTTAACCTATGAACAACTGACTATTATGAATTTTTTTTTTATGAAATACCGTGTGGATATTACCAAATCACCACCTACCTACACTTGAAGGATAAGCAGAACTTCAAATATATTTTATTAAGTAGCTTATTACTGCTGACTGTACATAATTAATTTATATGAAGTAGTAAGCTGTGAGCTTTTTGCATTTAGTATTAATATTAAAAGTAAATAAAAGTATTTTTTAGCTTCATTGCCCTTTCCGACTAGTCTGTAGCACGATTGTAATTTATGACTTGCTCTAGTTGTCTTTCCAAGTATTTCATTGAATACATCACACATACATAAAATCATTCCTCAAAAACACCGTGATAATGATCAAATCACATTTGTCTTTTTGAGGAAAATGTTGATATTAAAAACAGTGTACATTTAAAGATTCTTCGACTCCTGTATGACGGGATGGAAAATTCTTTCTGATATCCTGCTCCTTGGGAATTCTGGAAATATAATAGGCTTATGACACTTCTGGAGTTGCAGGTGCCCATAGGCGGCGCTTATCGCTTACCATCAGGTGACACGTATGCTCGATTGCCGAATATCCCATAAAATACATTTTTTATAAGGAATTATGAAATATACCTAAAAGTGAGGTTTAGAAAATAAACACATAGACATTTCATATGTAGACTTTGTTATTTATTTTTATTAAATATATTAATTTGTGTTATTTAACACACAAGTAAGAATCAAAAAGATTGTAATGAGGATATTTTAAAATTACAAGCTCACCCATATAATTTCGTCTGCGTCTCTTTTCAATCATGTTGGCTGCAATTAGTCTATGCGTGAAGTTACATTTATCCTTTTAAAGTATAAATGCACGTTTTTGAAAAAAAAGCGGAAAATCGATATGTTTGTTTCGGAGTTCAACGTGAGCAACAATGTGACACGTGAGAATTATAAATAATACTAAAATTATGAAAGAGCATAATATATTTTTGCAGGGTTACTTTCTAAAATGATTTAACAAATGTTCCTACTTCCTACTTTACTAGCTGGGCCAGATTGGTTACGTACAGCAAAGGACAGAAACGAATGGAAATCCTTAGAGGAGGCCTTTGTCGAACAACAAGCTGTTATGAACAAAGATAATCCGAATGCCGAGAATTTGTTTTAGTTTAAGTTAATTTATAGGTTTACATCACTATTGTTATAATTTTCTCTTAAAAGTCATGTTTAGTTAAATAAGGTAAAATCTAACAGCAATAAAGGCTTATTTTATTTTACTTTATTTATTTATTTTTATTCCTACTTTTCCACTCCAGTCTCTCACCGCTAAAAATGCTAAGTAAAGCTCGATCATCCGTGTACTACAGTTCAAATATCAATAATTTCACTGCAACACTTGGTTACATCGGCATCGTCGCGACAACTAGACTATAATACCTATAGTTGTGAGAAAACATGACTCTCTCTAGGATTTCCGTTCTGGCACGATTTCCATGATGAAGTTGTTAACAAAGCATTAGTTTTACAAGATAAATATTTTAGCTACACATTTTCCTCCTAAAAATTGGGCCAGTTATATCTCAAATTGTTATTTATTTAAAAAATATGTGACGCCAGTATTCGTACAACAGAAATAGAACATAACATGAAAGGAATATTTAATATCGTTGTGCTCAAAACGTTAGAAATAATTTTATGACACTTTCTAAGAATCTGTGACAGATCAGGGACATCCTTGGCTATGGTTTATAAGTTGTTTTAATCATTAAATCTAAAAAAATCAATTTAAACCTTTTTTTTCACGTAAATTGACATTGAAATATTGAAGTAATATTAGTTTTTGGTTTTCAAACCTGTGCATGTTATCTATTGTTAGGATAGTTTTTCTTTTTTCGGAACACGGTCCCCATTTCATGTCATCCACATTTTATATATTTTTATCATTAATTTCATCACGACGACGACTTGAAGACTCGAAGACTTGATAATTGAAGACGAAAAATACTTGATATTGGCAGAAATAGCTGATCTGAGTGATCCGGCTGATTGCCATTTCATCAAAAGAAGAAGATCTATTGTTATGTGTAATTGAGTTTTTAAGATTTTTTTTATATATGGGCCTGCTAACATTACTCTGCCTGGTGAAAAGTATAAGCAGTATCCAAGAGTGGTGGTCACGATACTCATTGCGAATGCAAACAATCCAACTATGCAGCACGATGACTCACATAATGGCGGCCTAGTGATGCTTCTGCATCATTGGCCCTGCGGTCACGCACTCACCAACGAAACACGACAGCACGAACATTTTACGTTGGTTTTCAGTGCGGGGGTAGTACCGCCCCGGTCAAGCCGGCATGTTCGTGCCAAAATCAGCGTGGCTCTACCACCTTTTGTTCTACCTCTCAATAGTTATATGTACAAAATATTCTTTCGATATATGCATCAAGATGTCAATTATTTATAATGATGTTTGTTTTTTATTATACGTATCATTAAAATCAAAACTGCAATATTTTTGTGCAAATACAATAACATGAAAATGATCCATAACCGCCATTATTATTAAAATTAGAAAAAAACGTTGACGGTGTACATTTACAACAACAAAGACGGGTAACTCCGCGGGGCCCGCTAGTCTATGTAAATAAAAATGAATTGCCAAATGTGTTGCTAAGAGCTAAACTCGAGGTCCTACCCTTCGACGAATTCGGTATTTTTTTAAATTTTATGGCAGTATTTTTCTTTTATCATATAAATTATATTCTGTAACAGTTTATACTATCATAGACACTGACGTTCACTCTCTCTATAAAATTAAAACATATATACTTAGTGATGTGCTTATATATATATATATATATGACTGAGATAGAGAAAATGTTGTATGCCTTTTTGTTAATAAACTATTTATTTATTATTTATAGGGTAAATAAAAACATCTGTCGACAATGTCAACAGCACAATGTCTGTCGGGGCGTATTTCTGCACGTATTTTTTGACGTAGGAGACATTTTTTTTTTACAACAAATTTTGTTAAAATCTGATCATATTTTGTTAAGATTAAATTTGTAATATCCATCAAAACATTCAAAACCTAACTAAAGTTACTTATTTTCAGCTAATAGTTTAGCAATAGCATTCTTATGTTACATATAGGTCAGGTGCTTGTGTATTACATACTAATCGAATAGGTCAACACTCGTAAATCGTTACGATTTACTGTTGTTTTGTTGTTCTTTATGTTTTACCGTAACAACCGTTATTTTTGTAGAATCCTGCGTGCATAATATGAAAAAAAAACCAGTAAATCAACAGGTAGGGTAAGTACCTAGTCATTATTTTCTGTAGAAAACTTTTATGTCTTAGCCGCCAAAATGACTCTGCTCTGCCTGATGGAAAGCACGAGCAGAATCCAGGAGTGGTGGTCGCCATCCTCACTGCTAATAGGGACAATGCAGCATGGCGACCCACACTATGGCGGCCTAGTGAGATGCTTCTTCACGCTCCGCTTAAAGGACCCAGGTTCATACTGGGAGGGAAACACGTACGCAGGTAGTGAGTTCCAGGTTTTGACCGTTCGGCACAGCGGCAGACACACAGACACTTTTAAATTTAACGTTTTTCTATTATTATGACTATCTAATCTATTCAATCTAATAATATCTTTAATCAAACTATTCTTGTATATATTTAACCTGAGTCTCAGAAACGCCTTCAGCGATTTTCGTGAAATTTATTATGCAGAGTGTTTCGGAGGCGATAAATCGATCTAGCTAGGATACATTTTTAGAAAATTTACCAAAGAAAAATAACGAGCATTGCTAACTAGACTACTAATGAACGTTCTAATATATTTGTAAACACATATATTTTACACATATAAATAAATCATACCCAGAATCAGAACAAGTGATATTATATTATTCTTGATGGCAAATAAAAAACATGTAGGTAAGTAGATTTAAACATTTTTACCAGCAAGACCAGAACACATGTTTCCCTCCCACAACGATCCCGGGCCCTTCAAGCGAGGCGTTAAAAAGCATCTCGCTTGATCGCCACAGTGCGGGTCACCATGCTCCATTATCTGCATTCGCAATGAGTATGGTGACCAGTGACCACCACTCTTGAATTCTACTCATGCTTGAAAAACTGTGGAATGAAATATCGCCTGCGATATTCCCGGACCATACGACCTTCAAACCTTCAAGAAAAGAGCGTAATCCTTTTGAAAAGCTCGGCAACGCACTTGTGACGCCTCTGGTGTTGCGTTGTCCATGGGCGGTGGTGATCTCTTACAATCAGGCGATACGTCTGCTCGTTTGCACCTATTCAATATAAAAAAATGCTTTCCATCAAGCAGAGTGGAGTTAATTTAGTAGGTTTTGAGAATATCATCGTGTGTACTTCACATCCGTTTTACTAGTGAGCATAGGTGGTTTTTTTTTTTTTTTTAAAAGACAACTCCCACATTAGGAATAAACATCCTGTGTCGTGGGGGACTTTACAAACATACATGAAACGGACACAAAGAACATCCAGACTCGGGACAACAATTCGTGGATCACACAAAGTGTTGTAGGTACCGCGTGGGATTTGAACCCACGACACTTGGCGCAGTAGCAAGCGGCATGGCGACCGCTGACACCACTCGGCCAACTGTGCAGTCTGGCTTACGTGTTTGGCTTACGAGAGGAGTTTAATTGGTCTTATTAAGAGTTTATTTTAACTGCAGCGCACGGGTTGTCGTAAAATGGCCTGGTGTGGGCTGAAATTGCGTTTAAAGTGGACAAATGTCAAGGTTATTAGATTATTTGGACACATAATATGACTCACAAGCACTAAACACGTGCTACTCACAGCTATTCAAGAAGTTTTTAGAAGATATTAAAAAGTATGAATTATTTTTCTCTTTTATTTATTACGAGTTTTTTTTCTCGCTCTTTAATGGCTAGTAGAGTGCCTGTACATAAAACACTAGCAAATAACAAGAAACAAGCCTTTTCAACAACTAACAAGAATACAATTAGTAGGCGTAAACCACTTACACCCACAAAATACCTGTTGAACCAGTCTCGATACGTTTCTGTGTAAAGTAGAATATATTTTGATAATTAATTTAAGATTAAATTTACGAGTAGCCGAAACACAACACGTTAGAAATAGCAATTCATTATAATATTCGTTAGTGGCAACAAAATGAATTACATTAACAGTGATCGATCAAAAATATGTATATTTAACTCGTTGCCAAACACTTTGACAGATAGTTTTTAGGTTTAAATCGTCAATACCTAATGAACTACCTAGGTATACCTATTTATAACAAACTAGGTTCATGGCAGACTTGAAATAGACAGAAGTTACAAACGGTTATATGGCGACTTCCACATACAGCGCAACAGCGATGTAATATAGCGCCATCTACCGAGGACACACAGAACTACACAGCAACGTACAACACGAAGAAACTACCAATCCTGAATCGCGCAGTAGAAGTGGTCGCGCTAATTATCATATATACAACATCCCAACATCAACTGTTGGGCAGTGGCCCGCCGGGCATGATCACCTCGCCTGGTCGGAGGATCCTTCTTTGTGTGTTAAAGGGATATGATACTCGTCCTCTACAGTTATAATGCTGGAAATTGTAAAAATATTAATAGAATATAATAAACTTTATTATACAGCAGTTTATACAGTTAACATTTTATGAGCACTTGCTGACCCACGCAACCCCATCTATTGCCAGTAACGTGTTGTTATAACAAATTTGTCAGGTTATACCTAAAATTTAGACATTTAGATTTGCTGGTCTTTTCTTAGAACTTCTAAAGGAGAGCAATTCTTTCAGACATTGTTTTTGTGAAACTTCTGCAGCTTTACACAGCGCACGCTGTTTTTAATTTTTTTTATTACCACTCCTCTTCTTTTAGTCGTAGCGTGTTTATATATGACCTTCCACGATACCTGAGTAATCTAACACTAAAAGAATGTTTTAAATTAAACCAGTACTTTATGAGATTAGCTTCAACCAAACAAACTTCAGCTTTATAATTTTCTTAACTTAACTTTAACTCTTAAACTGACATACTAATGTATAGGTCAGTATAATATAATATTTTGGACATCTACACATATTAGTATAGACATAATTTCAATGAAAAATGGCGATTGTACCTCTAAAATCAATTTCTTCCAGTCAATGGAAAATTTACCATTAAATCGAATATTACAAACCAACACTCCAATTTTATTTATTTACTAGCTGACCCGACAAACGTAGTTTTGCCATAAAAAGGAATATATATTTTAGGAGTGGGTCAATAAAAATCGTGACTTAAAAATAGGGGTTGATCGTAGTGGGTTGAAAATTTAGGGTTGTATGTATTTTCTAATGCTGTATCATAAAAAAAAAACTAAAAATTAAAAAAAAAACTAGGGGTGGCCTACCCTTAACATTTAGGGGGATGAAAAGTAAATGTTGTCCGATTCTCAGACCTACCCAATATGCACACAAAATTTCATGAGAATCGGTCAAGCCGTTTCGGAGGAGTTTAACCACAAACATCGCGACACGAGAATTTTATATACATATAAGATATAGACTAGTGACCCGGCCCGGCTTTGCTCGAAAGACTTTGAAATTCTCGGCATTTTTCTACAATAATACGTATGTACATATTACACATTAAAAGCTTTACTCTGGAGCTATCTGTTGCTAACAACTGCATTTGAATTAATTCAGTAGTTAATAAATCCAAGCGAACTGATAGCGGAATCAACTTCATTTTGTACTATATACAGATTAGATTTTATTAATGCTTCCTACGGTTTGTTAATTACATTTAAAGACTATACATTTCAATCTAAAATACTTGTAATATCAAAGAAGTGTACTGTTTGTAAACATTTTAAATGAGTGGAAGCCGCTCTTACCTTCATTCAAATTCACTTAGCCATTTCAACTGAAAATCAAAGCTGTTTTGACCCAGTTTAAAGAACAAAAGAAAAAATCAAATAAAGCGCTGATTGATAAATCTTCGTTGATACGAAACGTGTATGTTTTATTAGTACCGACAATTCTTTTGAAATTAATTTTATATAGGTACAAGAGTTAGTAAACATATGTTTTCTTTCTTACTTTATTTACTATGAGGTACTAAATTAAATCAAATGACACATTTTATATTCTACATCAATCAAATTTTTATGTCAAAGTAAGTATTCTTATAAATATACACATTCTAGCTATTAACCGCGATTTAAAGCGTCCGCTTGAAATTTAAAAAAACAGAAGACTCAGTTACTCCTCATTACATCAGCTATCTAGCAGTAAATCCAACCGTTACAGAAGTTAACCCTTTTTTTGTGCGGGAATCCCCTCGGATACCACTTGTGGTTATGTCGGACTCGAACCAACTAAAAACCGCACACCATCTGGGGTACTAGAAGCCGGGGAACCAGGTGCACCCTCGGAAGGAAATCCCTGGAACCCCGACGTACCTCGGGCCACCCATTGTTTGTAGGTGGCCCCCTCCCGTGTAGGAACCCAAACATTACTATACTATAAAAGGGGCGCGAGCACTTTACAAAGCTCGCGCCGCCACCCCGGCCTGCTACAGAAGTTAACCCTAACAAATAGAAACATAGACAGATTGAAATATTTGGGGTATGACCCTCCGGTATCCTCACTGACTCGGTGAAACACAGCACAAGCACTGTTTTACAACGGTTTTGTGTGAGGCCGTGGTATCATTCCGGTCGAGCCGGCCCATTCATGCCGAAACGTGGCTTTCCGACGGTATATTTTCATAAAAACATTATAATTTCTAATATCCTCGCATATGGTTATTACATAAGGAAGTCCCCGACAAAATGTTAATGTATCTTTTAAATATTTTAATATCAATCTTAGGATGTGCATAAATATCAAAATGTACATAATTTTATATTGTGACATAAAAAAAATATATCTAAAACGTTTTACAAGGTTTTACCTAATATTGTATTAGAACCGTCCTTAATAACAATAATTAAGTTTATACATTATCTATACTAATATTATAAAGAGGAAAACTTTGTTTGTATGTTTGTTTGTAATGAATAGGCTCAAAAACTACTTGACCGATTTTAAAAATTCTTTCACCATTCGAAAGCTACATTATCCATGAGTAACATAGGCTATATTTTATTTTGGAAAAAATAGGGTTCCGTAAGATATTGGGGTTTTTCGGACACAAGGTGTAAAAAATCAACCAGAAAAGTTACTTATTTTGCGTACGCTACGTAAACTATAAAAGATAGAACCATTAAATGTTCTAATTAATCGTAGATCTTATAAATATCTACAAAAAAGTCCGCGACAGTGATACGGAAGACGTATAGTGATACGGGGGAAAATTTTTCGCTACGGGCAATAAAAGATGCAAACGAGGTTGCGTCGGTCAGCTAGTATTGTATAAAAAACTATAACCCTACTGCGTAAAAACTGGTGATTAAATGCATACAGCCTATATCATTCCGAGCGATTATTCTGCCAAAAAAATTTGCTACCCTTTCGCTCCGCCTTAGTTGGGTTTAAAAGTAAATCCGACTTTAATGCGCCTACGATGAAGTGTTTTCTTCGTTCTCTGATTTTCATTTGCAATTATTTCTTCAATTTTAAATGGGACCAAACGAAAAACACAACTTAAAAACCTTCTTCTTTTTAAATCAATTATAAAAGTATCAAGTCCAACCAATAGATATCTAGGTACTTACATGCTGTATGTGACGCATTAAAATTAAAGTGTAACTATTTTAATTTGTCAAAGTGCTAAAATTTTTATAAATTGATTTCATAAAGAGTTTTTCAGTTTACACTTTTCCAAAGCTGACCTGCTTGCCAACTGACCTCAAATGATCGCTCAATATTCCATTCATTTTAATGCTTGTTCTTCTGTTTCCTCAATTCACACATACGTCATGTATCGGATACTTTAAAGTTAATTTGAAATTAAAATTCTATTCATAACCCACATGCGTCAGATTACGCCTATATTAACACACACATTTATACAACAACCAAAGCAGGCATAAATAATTAATAGGATTGACAGATAAAGCCAAACATCATAAAAAAAAACACTTTAATTTTTTTTACCTTCTTTTTTTAAACCTCCTTTGTAAATATAATCATTGTTTTAAAACTACACATATATATGGGCTAGTGGTTTTAGCAGCTGCCACACCACTTTCTACTTCGCCAAATATTGTGGGCTCAAATCCCAAATGGGACAACACTTTGTGTAATTCTCAAATTGTTTTTATATCTAGGAGTTTTTTTGTGTACGTTTCAAGTATGTTTGTAAAGTCCCCCGCGACACAGAATTTATGCATAGTCCCGTAGTTATCTTAAAAAACAGTTTGGAATACAGTAGAAACTCGTTTATCCGGCCCTCAGTTATACGGATTCGCGATTATCTGGACTACCAATCGCGACCAATTTATATGTACCTACAACTTACAAGTCGAATTTATGCAAGCATGAAAGTTTCGGAACTTGCATATTCCGCCCGCGCCGTTTGGAATCGCTGCCCCGCGCGTTTCGTTATTGTTTTGGTTCGTTTGCAATATTGTGACTCCGCTCTGACGTGCGTGTTACGTCTACATATTTAAACATGTCAAACCGTAAGAGAGTGGTGTTATGGCTTAAAGACAAAATAAATATTATTGATTCATTAAAAAAAGGAGAAACCGGCCGTAAGTTAGCTGATAAGTATGGTGTAGGTACATCCACGATAAGTGATATTAAGAAGAATACCGATTCAATTTTGTTGTACACCTGCAAATTAGATAGTGAAGACGGGAGTAAAAACCGGAAAACTAACATACATATTGTAAACAAATTATTCGTACATACGTACCTAAATATTTTATTTCATGATTAATGCTGCAGTTTAGTATTATGTATGTACATGTAATCTAAGAAAATATATATGTACATACATAAGTAAGTGTTAATTTCTTAATAAACATTGATTTTCGTTGATATCTATGTATTTGTTATTTTTAATAAACACATAACATTATTCTTCATACATTCGATTATCCGGAGTTTCGATTTTCCGAATGCCTATCGACAACAATTAGTCCGGTTAATCGAGTTTCTACTGTAATTACGTTTAATAGGTAACTGCTAAACATAGACATCTCCTTAGGAACTAGATTTTGGTCTACGATACTACTCGTATCACACCAGACGGGGTGGTATAGTGTTGGTTTAACATTTTCTTCTCTTTGGAGTTCCGTTGTCCTGTGTAGTTTGCTCCCTTATAGTCCACGGGCCCACATATAAGGGATTTCAGTGATTAATAACAGGCTGAAAGTTTATACACAGTTTCTTTTTGACGAGACACCCAACTTTTATCATTGGACCAAATTCTGATAGTGGCAGGAAAAAGCGCGATAGGGAGCGAAACACGTCGATTTGATGAGTGTCCCAAATTAAATAATAACAGTTTCTAAAAATCAATACTTCGAGAAAATACGATGGAAAACTGAGAAAAACTTGTGGCATACAAAGTGAATGGTACCTTCCGAGTGACCCCGGGCTCTAACATGTCAGAATGGTGACTTGAAAATTTTTATTCATTTTCATTAATAACAAGCTGGTTTTTGTTTTGGGGCTTGCAAAATATAAATTTTTCATAAAAAATGCATCGGCATACAAATTTGATGGTATTTTTTTTGAGACCTACACTCGAAAAAAAATTAACATAATCTTGACAACTTTCAATCCTCACTCACGCGGTGAAACACAGCCAGGCGCTATTTACAGGCAGGCAATTACAGGCAGATATTTACTGATCATACAAACATTTGGTAAGACCCGGGAATCGAACCTGAGATTTCAAGCACAGCAGTCTGAGCAGTCGCATACGCTACCACTGCGCCACCGAGGCAGTCAATAGGTGCCACTCCGTATTTTAAATCCGTCATAGCGGTACTAATCTAATATACTCTCATATAAAGCTATAGAATATTTAATGTCAGCAGGGATTCTATCGTGTCCTAGTTTGCTAAACTTATATTCTAGTTCGCACGTAAAATAGCCACAGAAAATAAATAACTTGTCAGGTCTATTTATATACACGTCAGCTCTTTGAATGGCAATCTCGGGGTCCCTAAGTCTCTAAGCAATATTCCTTATTACGAGCTGCATATATTAAAGTTTTAATATAACCATTCGAATAGGAAATATGTATAGAAAATCATACTATCGCTAATCAGAGTTTTATGAAGTCCAATCTACATGATAATTTTTTCGTGGGAGAGCCACGCTTTGGCATAAATGGGCCGGCTGGACCGGAGTGATACCACGGCCTAACAGAAAACCGGTGTGAAATAGCGCTTGCGCTGTGTTTCACCGAGTGAGTGAGGATACCGGAGGCCCATATCCCAACCTCTCCCCCCATGCCCCAAAGGTTGGCAACGCACTTGTGATGCCTCTGGTGTTGCGGGTGATACGCCTGCTCGTTTGCCAACTATTCAATAAAAAAAATGGTTTAACACTCAATAATGAGACGTCCTGATTAATTGATTAATTCACAGAAAACTAATAAACAGATATCATGTTCTTTAACTAGTAAGGTCTATCTTTTTCAACATATTTTTGTTTAGTTTTGGTATTGATATTATATGATTGGTTTTGTATAAAGAATAACAATGCTGAACAACAGCAAATTAAGAAAACCTACGCCAAATTCTCACACAATTAAAGCTGTTTCTAAAATGCATAAATGACATGATTTTATTTCAAGTTTAATAAAGTTTAAAAACTGAATAAAGATTTATCCATTCAATAAGTACCCCAATAGGTTTATAACAAAATTATTATTTGCCCTATTTTCTGTGGTTATGGAAAGTTCGTGAATATATTCTCTAGTGCCAATATATCAAAGTACGCAACGGTATTATAAGCGAGGCCTATTTATTCCACATTAATTCGTTTAGCGGTTCTCTCCTTAGCACGGCGACGTTCTATTTTTGAAAGAAACAATTTGAAATTCGAATCAATAAATGATGACCGTTTTTTGTGCTAAATATGCAGTGGCCAGTATTAACTGAATCAACAACCATTGGCTTTGTATTATTTAGTAGATGTTAAACAGATATCTGTCAGTTATTTTTTATGTACAGTATGAATGTTAACGTTGTACATGTTTTTTGTCACGAAATCTACTTAAATAACCACAGACATGATACTGGCTGGCTAACAATAATGTTAACATTAAAATTTCTATAGATTCTTATAATCGTGTAGGTACAAAAATAAACGAATATTGATAATGATGTAATTTTTTTTTTCTAGCTGTTTACTGACCAAGGAGGTAACTTTTTGTTATTATGTGTTATTCTGATGTATAAGCTATATTATTCTAAAGTTTCATTAAAATCTATTCAGTAGCTACTAACACACTCACAAACTTTCGCGTTTATAATATTAGTAGGATACGGTTGGAGAGTTTGATTGATTGTTTGGTTAATTGCACTTATCTCAGAAAGTACTAGTCTAATTTGAAAAATTCTTCCATTGTTACACATCCCAGTTATCGACGAATCACGCTATAACCAAACGAAACGGAGTTTCAACAAAAAGTATTGCAAAAACGAAGCAAAATTATCCCTTTTGAGAGCTTTCATTGCGTGGGCTGCTAAAACGGCTAAAGTTACCCAAAAATAATGTATCAAAGAATTGTTCCCCTTAAAAAGTTCTAAAAGAAAGTCCAAGATAGTATGTATCTATCTTTTAGGGTTAGGTCACTATAACCTTTATTATGTTTAACATATTAGTTCATGATGTTACACGAGGTTGCTTGGATCAGCTAAATGTGTGTATATTTGATTAAAAAGTGTTTTTTCAATATATTTTAAGCATCTTAAGTAAACCTTGAACTACCTCAGAGTTTTTAATTCATATTAATATAATATTGTGTTATGAATATTTTAGTGTTAAATCATTTTTAACACAAAATGTCATCATAAAAATGTAAGTTTATGCGATAATCGTGTACGACGGAAACGATTGTGACATACAAATGTTAATATTTTTACAATTTTTACTTCTGCTTTGACTAACTTATTGTCTTACGTATCTGTGCGATGTCCCACTTCAGACAACGGACAAACCTGTGGCCTGTAAAGGGTTTTATATTAAGACTTAGTAAAATCACTGGCTTAGCACTGTCACAAACATTGGTGTATAATAGACCAATGGTCATGCCACAGTAAAAGAATTAAGTTCTGTTTAGGGATGAAATGTATTTCTGTTGTCAATGATTATTAGGCGCAGACGCTTGCGTTATCATCATCATGCAGACGAGTTCGTATAGAGTTTGTTTCAAGTTTTCCCTCTCCTTCCGCCTTGTCGGCTCTTACGACACCATCATGGGATGGATGACATACTACGTTTACTTATTTCGTCACCGCGCGAACAACTAACATGGAAGTAAAATCTGGCTGACATTAAAATCGTGCCATGAAAACACTTATTTTTAAACAAATAATACCAAAACTAAGCAATCATGTGATACAGGAAAAAATATATATTTACTTTAAATTGAGGCCTGTTATCAATTAAAAAAAACATTCATTCATCGCATTGAACACATCCTCTGTGAAGGGATCTAAAATGTATTTAGAGCGAGACAATTCGAACGCACCACTTAAAACAGTTTCACGGACTTTTCGAATTTAGAACTGTCGAAGTGTAAAGCGACGCCATGTTTACCCACTTGAAAATTCCTTATTTGAATTTCAATGCACCATAACTGTACGCAGATGCAATTTTTGGTCGACTTACATAATAGCATCTAGCTTTTTCTTCTGAACCTTTATGAATTAAATATTAGTTTACCTTTTAACGGAATGATATTAAGGTTACCTATTCACTAAGTTATTATAATATTCTATTAGTTTTCTTCACAATACAAATAAAGAGTTCTCTGTTCTGTGGTTTTCTTACAATATAAAATTTATTAATACTAAAAATAACACGTATTTTTATCATTGCATGTTTATATGTTTCTTTTTGGTTCCAATAGTCGTTATACTGCCTATAATCGCTTCCTTTGGCTATGGCTTCTTTATCTTGTCACCTACCGACCGACGCAGGTACTCAACGGGCATGGTTGCTTCGATGAGTACCTGAATAAGATCGAACACAAGGAGACGGCACAATGCCACCTCGGCGCAGCCGAATTGGACTCCGCCCAGTAGATGCTGCAGGACCACCCCGCGAGGACGTCTGAACACGAAATCCTAGTCGGCCAAATCGGACGAGACCTGTCCCCGCCTGTGATAAGCCACATCTTCGATTTGGGGAGGACCTGAAATAACATGATCCGTGTCCTTCCAGAGTAGGACACCAGCGGCCGGTCTACGGGGAGTATTTTAGTGAAAACACCACACACTTCTGGCTCCTATGTCCCCGAGGAGCTGGAGATCCGAAGGGATCTTTCACCCCGATAACAAAAAAATGACTATCTTGGTTTGGAGTGGGTGTCATAATATGAACGCTGGTTTCAAAACCGTAATTTAACCGTAGGAGAACTGTGTTTCAAAAGATGTAGAAGGACTCAGCCGAAGTGATACCACGCCAGCGTCCTCTCATTAAAAAACCGATATTAATCAATTCTTTCATTGCTTAGGAGGGAACCAAGTATAGAACAGTCAATAAACGTTATTACACTTATCTACACTAATATTATAAAGAGGAAAACTTTGTTTGTATGTTTGTTTGTAATGAATAGGCTCAAAAACTACTGGACCGATTTTAAAAATTCTTTCACCATTCAAAAGCTACATTATCCACGAGTAACATAGGCTATATTTCATTTTGGAAAAAATAGGGTTCCGTAAGACATTTGAGTTTTTCGGACACAAGGTGTAAAAATCAACCAGAAAAGTTACTTATTTTGCGAAAATTTTCATGCTACGGGCTATATAAGACGCAAACGAGGTTGCGTGGGTCAGCTAGTGACTTATAAAGTAGGTACCCCTATACGCTCGTAGCCACTTTCCATTAGAAAGCTAATCTGTTCGTTTCCCGTAAATATCATGAAATAAAAGTATTTCTACGTACCAAATTATTGAAATAAGGTTGATTTCAAAGTAATCGTTAAACTTCATAATAATCGATGTTTGTTTATATCAGTCATTCAACTACATTTAATCTTACTCATAATAAGATATACATTATTTCAGATATTGAACAAATTTTTAGGTCAATTGGCTAATGGCTGGAAAATTTCGTTGAAAACAACACAATAACGATTTCCGCTTCTTTTCAAAGAGATTTTGTTATTTTATCATACATAATTAGTTTACTCGATCCTTACACGTGAAACAAACATCAATTTACGCCCACTTTTTAAGGAAATAATTATAATTCTTGATTTTCTATACAAACTCGGGAGAAAGCTCTTTAAGTAGATGTTTCATTTTAATCAAACGTAATATGACCCAGTTGATTATAAATAATAAATTATACTAAGTCCATAGATTATTTTTAGAATATAGCACATTATTATTATTATTGACATCATGATGAATTTTGTAAAATAAAAAAAAATACAATCGAATTGAGAACTTCTTATCAAAACTACACCAATACGGTGCAGGTCGTAAAATATTTAATAATATCAATCTCTGGAACATACAACAACAATATAATCGTATTATTATTGTTTTGGCAGCGCGCCACACAGTGAGAAAACATTTGGTTATATACTGAATTGTGTGATTTTATAGAAAGCCTCTTTAAAACAAAGTTTAGATAAACGAAGGGAGTTAGTTATCCATGCACGACAACATCGCTTTAAAGAGAGGGAAACCTCGAATACCAACTCGTTTGGCCAAGGTGGTATTTAGGGCCCAACCTTCTTCTTCAATCTTAATGATGATAAATCATAATACATCATCTGTCTAGAACAAAACTATTTAGAAAAATAGAGCTTTTCAAATGGATTTATACATTCACAGACAAAAGGGCTATTTCGTGCTGGTGTATATCTATAAAGGGTCACCACTTCCGAATTTTATCACGATACAGCGGTTATGATTAGAGATTAAAAAAATGATGTAGTTAAGTGTAGATAACAGACTGACTTAGGATCAGTCCTCCGGAGTATTAGGAATTGAAGTTCCTTTTACTGTATACAATAATTTACTTATGTATTGAAATTTTTTGTGTGATTTGTATGGTCGGCCAAGCTTCTAAACATTTCTTTTTGATAATTAGTAAAAAACAAGCCGCAAAAAAATATTTTTTAGCAGTGATTACGACTGAAAACGGAATTATGTACCTCAAACTGCTTGTCAGATTTAATATGGGTTCTTATTGTGGTAATGTAATAAATGTGTTTGTACGGTTATTTCTAGGTATGATATATATATATATATTCAAAATGCAAATTTAAAGATCTATAATATTGTTAAAAAACTAGATTAATTACTATGCTTTGTGCAAATCTACACTTTGTTCAGACCTGGTTGGATCTTGGTATTTTCTGCCGTAAAGCAGATACATACGGTAACACAGGACCATAAATTACTCGTAATCTGTGCACAGGACTACAGGACTATAGCTTATTATGTTTTTTATAAAATTCTCCTACACCAAAAGTTTAGCACGTGCAAATATCGAGGGCAAGTAATATTGATACAATATTTATTTTTGTATTACGAGCGGCCACCAACTGAGATGATTGCAGCTGAACGATCGAACCTTGAGACTATCCACGTGGAACTTACCACGAGATTCAATAAGTATTAATCTGTAAACAAATAATGCATAAGAGATTGATAATATTTGAAATAAGTAAAACGTAGCAAATTTTTTTTTTAAGAGACAACTCCCGCGTGTCGGTATTGTGGCGATCGGATGATGCAGAGTTATCATACACATCTACCGTCATTTGATGATTTTGGTATCATAAGTTTTGTATATGTGTTTGTGATTGTTTGCCTTTATTTAAGCACCATTTGTCGCAGGGGTTTGTGTAATAAGAAATTGAATTTATTGAAGCGTATCGAGAAAACATTTATTAGCTATCTAACTACATAAAAAAATTGTTTTTGAGCTTTACAAAATCAGTATCTTTAAACAACATTCAGTTTGTAAATAGATATGAAGTCTGCTGATATAGTATACTGTCTGTTAATTGCACTTTGCCAAATAAATATCTTCTGAAAAGCAGTGTTTAATCACTATCACTATCTACAAGGTATGTTTGTACGGAATTTTTGGATAGTGCAATTATTACGTTGGTTCGCGAAGTCCCAAAAAAATGGCCATAATTGAAAAAAAGCATCAACACAATTTGAACTAGGTACAATGTTTTATTAGGCGTCATATTTTGTTTGAAGAAATATTATATATCATTTACTAGTGATCGTTGTTCTAGTGGTTAGCGTAAGCGACTGCAGTTCAAGAGGTCTCGGGTTCGATTCCCGGGTTGGGCCTGCTGTTGGGTTTTACTTACAAAAAGTCTAAATAGCAGACCGGAGTGTAGAAGATGGCGGTGTTTCTCGCCTGTGCCTCGGAGAGCATGTTAAGCCGTCCCGATTGTCACGAACATTAATGGCAATCGTTATTGGAAAGTCAGTACCTTCTTCTTTATATACTGACAACTATTACAATCTTCGAATTCTGTTCGCCCTCAAGATTGCGGGTCTCAAGGTCCGATGCCAGTCGTTCTGTGAAAAAACTGATACACAGGAAAAACTGGTTGAGTTAGCTGACCCCAAATAATCTTGGAAAAAATAAAGGCTAGGAAGATGGTAATTTACTAGTATATAAAATACTAACGTAGAATTCATGGTGTATCCACCTTTTGGGACACCTCAGACCAATAAATGGGACACAGGCAAAATAATTATTATTACGTTACATCAAAAACCTACAAACATTCACTGATGGACATAATCATCTCCTTAGCACGGAGGCTTTGGCGTACAGCACCACACTGGCTGGAATCTTACCGTGGGAGACCCACGCTTCGGCATGAATGGGCCGGCTCGACCGAAAAGATACCACGGCCTCACAGAAAACCGATGTGAAAGAGCGTTTGCGCTGTGTTTTACCGAGTGAGTGAGGATACCAGAGGCCCATACCCCAACCCGTCCTCACATGCCCATCCCCCCAAAGGCCGGCAACGCACTTGTGACGCCTCTGGTGTTGTGGGTGTCCATGGGCGGTAGTAAACGCTTACCATCAGGTGATACGTCTGCTCGTTTGAAACGTAATACATTTAAAAATACCTAGCTAAAAGTGAGTTAAGATGATTTTTAAACTTCATTTATCTGTGACTAATCAGTCACTCATTTTCACACACACAGATTCAATGCGAGTTTCTACGTTGCCATGATTACGAATTAAAAAGTGCAATTTTCAGTTTATAGTTCCAGTAGATTCTTAAAGTTACTTGTGTGCTTCGATACTGTTTTGGTCGTGAACAGTATTTTTTCCACACTTCCTTCACTGATTACTCCGTCAATTGTCAGTTAGGAATTAGAGGATGATTTTAATATCATACCTACGCATCGACATTATTTTGTTTATCATTTAGTAATTCACATAAGCTGATGATAGAAATTAAAACGATTACGGGTGAGATTTTTTAAATCTCAAATATACGAATAGGGCCTTAGTTGTATTCTTTCAATTTGATTAGCTTGGTTAGGAGATAGATGAAAATTTAAGATACCGATCTAATAACTAGTAGTTTGTAGGATAAAAACGGCATGCAAAGCTATTAAACCAACTCAAAAAAACATCATAAGTAATCCACTGTCTAGAAACACTAAAAAGCGTAAAATAAAATAAAAACTTCGTTTAAAAAAACTGAATTCAAAAACTAAAAAGTTTAAAATAACTTAATAAATATTTAATTAAATAGGTACACCTAATAGACAAACCTATTAATCTATACATAAAATAAAAACGTAGAGGTTGAATTTCTGTACAATTAAAAAAACAAATGCTAAAAAGTCAGAGAGATGTAAGAATTTAAATAGAACTAATTTCGATATTAAATTTTTTTTTTGTTTTATCTGTTTGTCTGTCTGTACGGGCCAATCTCCGTGGTAGTTTATATCTCTGGTCAACATATAGGATACTTTTTATACCGCTAAATTAAATATATATATAATATACCTAATGTTGCCGGGTAAACAATGTGTATTATAAAATTTATTAATCCTATAAAAGTGATGAGTTCCCGCAGGAAAGTAAAACATTACAAAAACAGTGTCTAGTCTAGCGGTCTTTTAAGGATTTAAATGAAATTTTATGGTCGTACTTTATATGCCCGGCCAACATTTAAGATACTTTTGACCTGTGCGGTTTACCTTACGCACATATTCTGTTATGGCTTGAGTAGAAAATTCGTCTTAACGATGTCGACACATTAATAACTGCTGAATTTCCGGAACGTTACGAAGATCCAATATTATACGACATCATAAAAACGCACATGGTGGAAGTACCGAACGGCTCAATAAATAGAAACTCTCCACGTATGAAGGACAGTTACTGTTCTAAGGAGGTACCCTAAAACAATGGTAGAGGACACGATACGAATGAAGACGGGTATCCTTCATACAGCCAACGGTCACCCGAACTAGGTGGGTTTACGGCTACAATAAGACCACATGGCTCGTGTGGTGTGGGTCGTGCCTTTCATGTATAAAGAATACGTCATAGGAAGAGTAATATCGGATGCTTATTCACGCGCCTGCTTTTGCATACAGTGCGGGGTCCCACTTCGTTTGCAGACATACGAAAGGTAGATGGTGTCGAATACCCTACCTACCGGGATGTTTGTCGAGCGCGACACTTGTAAACTGTATGTAACGGTGGTAAAACTGCTCATACGATGTTTAAAATCTCCATAGATTTGGACACAGGTGCCCTCTTTGTTCCCTCTCGCTCATAATCCGATGGTACGATTAACCGATACGACCGGGGAGAGATCAGGCGCAGGACCGACAGATTTACGTACTCTCCGAGGCACGGGGGTTCAGATCCCATCTTTGCAAACTCCGAGCTGTATTAATAACAACAGTAACAGTATTTCTATAATCAGCAAAACTCAATAACACTTTTGGCCCGTCCCGGGATTCGAACCTAAGACCTCTTGATTGGCAGTCACACACGTCAACCGCAAGACCAACGAGGTCATTAGTATATCCCTTGTTACCCAACAGTTGCATAAATAACCGTAATGGAATGTAAAAGAAAACATGGCAAGGTAGCAGTTACATTGCAAAGGGTTAAAAAGTATTTCTTTGTATTCCCTTGTTGGTTACAGTTAGGTCTTTGTTTAAACTTACCTTTTTTCTGGCTGACTCATTTAAAAACATATTTAAAATGGATATGAGCAAATCTTTAAATTACTTCTATTTTATATCAATAAAACAATACACTTACATTCGTCAATGAAATTTAACTTTTAACATTTAATGTACTTATTCACAATTAACATACTTTAAATTTAATAGAATTTGCCTAAAAATTACTTAGATTGTTTTCAATATGCTACTGCATAACTGTCGTCTGCATCCATGTAATTATTGTTATTAAAATCTTTGTATTTATTTACTTCTTCACTGAATTCTTCTGCATACGGATCCACATAATCTAGTGGATCTTCCTGATAATTAGAACTTTTCTGATACTCTTCTTGAGAGTATATTTCATTTCCATAATTTAAATGCTCCTGAAAATCTTCATAGTCTGTAAATGAATTCTTATCAAGACCTTCAGGTTGTTGTCCTGAGGGTTCCGTTTTAAGGTTCACTTCTCCATCGTAACTTTCATCCTCATTAGCTTCTTCCAAATCAACACTCTCCGACTGATCATTTGGATCTTCTTTATCTATATCATCGGCATATTGAGAGTGAATATCTTTTGCATTATTAACATCTTCAAAGTCTGGATTTTCTAGTGAATTTTCACTATTTATGTCAGAATTAAGTTGCTCACCTTCTATTTCGTCATTATTATATTCAGTATCATTATCGTTAACGTCTTCAGTGTCATCCACTGATTCGTTGTTAACATATCTATACATGTTAGAGCTTGACTGCATTAATTCAGCGTTGCTGTTCTCAACATAAGCCGCACTTTGTACATTGTTATTTACGTCTCTATCACCCAAGTCTTCAGCACTATCATTATTATCTTCTTCACTTTGGTTCGTGTTAGATTCACTATTCGCAATATTTTCAATGTTTTGTACATTTACATTATTATCAATTATTGTCTGTACTGTCAAAATGGCATCATATGGTGTACCTGGTTTACCCATAAATACAAGCACAACGTATTTGTAACCAGGACCACCGTCTACGATACTTGCTTTTAAATCTGTACCGAAATCGATACCACTTACTCGAATATGACCTATGGTGTTACCATAGCCTATAGCTGGATATCGTAATGCTATTGATCCTCCAGGAACGGATACTCGAATTTGCTCAGAATTGGTCTTTTCCAGTTCTTCATTTCCAACATCGAGTAGAAATACGAATGGGTACTTGTGAAAAGGATTCGCGGCCACGAACACCGACAAGTGACAGATAATGAATACAAGTAACATCTCGACAGTTTGGATTGTAATGTTAAGTCATGGTACACTAATCAGATACTTATATAACTGCATTTCACGGTTGATACCTTTTGGTTTTTGTTTGACCCTGGTAATAAGCGTAACGAAACCAATGTCAAATGGTTTCATGATCGGGATCAGGAAGATGTTTCTTTCTCGCAATTGTTACATTGTATTTGTACTTGATTATTTGAAACACTGTATTTTTCTTTGTTACGAATAGAACAGCGGCACTTTTGGCTTATGTTGTATCCGTAATTGTTTTTTTACATTCTATGTATAATAGTTAATTGTCTTAGTAATAATCGTACTGTATAATCAATCGTTGGTTTTACTTCAGTCATAAACGTTTATTTAATTGAGACCTTTATACACATCAAATATTAATTTGATTAGAACTCATGTAAATTATAAATGATATTTAGGAATATTTTGTGAATTTTACGAATTATTTTGATTCTTTAGAAATATTTCATTTTAATTTTTTGTGTTTCTAGTTGCATATTTCCGCACCATCCTAAGGCTAGCTAGGACTGCAGATAGCTTTGGCTTTAAGTCAATCAGTACAATTCTGATTTTTTACAAACAAATGAATGGATGAACAAATAAAATTAATTATTACAGGACCAGTACAATGAGCTTTACCTTACTACTAAAGTAAATGTCCTCAATTGGGATATGTACGAAAAATATTTTGACTAGGTATTGGCTGCGTATGAACTGAAAGACGCAAACCATTATACACAACTGTTTTACACTTTTAAGACTTTTACACATACATAGTTTTTATTGTACATCGGGATCTGTTTCTGCTACCTCCTATTTAACGGGAATTACCGCTTACCGCTACGCTTCGGCATGCATGGGCCGGCTCGACTGGAGTAATACCACGGCCTCACAAAAAACCGGTGTGAAACAGCGCCTGCGCTGTGTTTCACCGAGTGAGTGAGGATATCGGAGGCCCTACCCACCAAAGGCCGGCAACGCACTTGTAACGCCTCTGGTGTTGCGGATGTCCATGGGCGGCGGTAATCGCTTACCATCAGGCGATACGTCTCCTCGTTTGCCCCTTATTTCATAACACAAGTCCTTTTAAGTTCTGCTATAGAACAAAACTACAAGTATATGCTTTCTTTTTACGGAGAGGTTTAGGTCCAGCAGTGAAATGTTAAACGTTATTGACCATGAGGTTGTATTTAATCATAATAATAGTTAATCATATTTCGGACATCTGACACAACGCCATCTAGTCCCAAACTAAGTAGAGCTTCTGCTATGGGTACTAGATAATTGATATAAATACATATGTATATTTTTTTGCAAATACCTAGGTATTTGCACACACATATTGCACATTTATTGCAAATTATTGTACGTAGATAATATTACTTTAACATGGTTATTACAATTCCAAATGAAAACACTATTAATCACAGCTTCGCTTTATTCAATATCGCTATAAAACCATAAAAATATAGGTACATAATGTCTTTCGAGTCCAACATTTATCTAAATACTAATAAATCTTGCAAACACTGTGGCATATCAAGCTAATAGGGTTACAAGAGGAATTATTTAACATCAATATTTGTCTAAATCGTGCACGAATACCCACATTTTACACATATTCTTTAAAGCGATTTTTAATAAAACTATGCTTAATATCATTTGTATAGCTTATTTCCTACGTCATGACTGCTTATTAAGGTCTTATTTAGAATGCATTTTTAGGTAAAAGTTAATGAAGACAGATCACCGATTTAAGAGTTAAACAACAGACAATGTGCCTAATTATATCATTGATTGAAAAGTTAAGCCTGTTATAAACATAAAACACCTACCTAAGTAATACCTAGTTAAAGACCTTCTCAAATGCACGATTTCGACAATGAGTTTTATGCCAGTTTCACTAGTTCCTAATAAAGTTTCAGATAGTTATATGCCATATAATACTTCTAATTATCATATTATTTGTATCTGATATACATTTAATGTCTCTATCTTAGACTCGTTAAATCGAAATCTAATACCTTAAAATCCAGCAATAATTTTCTTGTAGAGGTATATATAAACTGAATCTCGGCAACAGCAACAACGATTTTCATGAAATTTAGTAAACAAGGCATTTTGGAGGCGATAAATCAATCTAGCTAAAATAATACCAAGCGAAGCTTGGTCATCCTGGATGTAGTCATTTGATTAATTCAGTTCATAATAGTCTATCAAGAACTTAGTGGTGAAACTGGCAGTAACAATAACATCAGCATATATATAATCAGCCAAACCTTATTTTAAAAGGATTACATTTTATCTATAATGCACATTTATTAATAAATACAAAAATCACATGTAATTATCATATTGTCAAATAATAAATATTCATATTTTTTTCCATCACACTAACATAACAAGCACCAATTTCTTAAAATGTAGCTTTGATTTATAAGATTATACACTTTTAGTTTTACTAAGTAAAATCAATTAATCATCATTCAACAATATTTTAAAAAACATCTCGTTTATACACACATAAATATATTGCCTTAATTTGAGTTAATTATTGCCTTAATTATGAATTAAGATTATTACGACGTACAGACTGTTTGAGTGGGAAGTTGGTAAAGGTTTGTTTAATACGAGTATTATTTTATTCAATTGGCACCAAGAGTCTCTAACTAAAAAAATAAAATCAACACCAACCATATTACAATTTAGATCTCGTCGATGGTTTTATATGACGGGGTTTTTATTGTATAAATAATAATTATATTTTTTAATTGGAAATTGAAAACGCAACACGAAGCTCTTTTAATAAAGCACAAAAATAGACGCAATTCCAGAATCTTGAGAAGTTTTTTTATTATTATTTTTTTATAATATCTTTTTACAATTTTTATTCTCTGTGGTGGAGAATGGAGGTAATTCATTTTTTTAATGATCAGATCTTAAAATTTTACAAATGACAATGCTGACGAGATGACTGCTTAATCACCTTCATCATTTATTTTATACATATATTAGATATCTTATATATAAAATTCTCGTGTCACGGGGTGCGTAATCGAACTCCTCCGAAACGGCTCGACCGATTTTGATGAAATTTTTTTTTTGTTTGCCCGGACAGCTAGTATATATATGTATATATTCTTTCAAAAACTTAAATTGTCATAAAATAATCGATTCCATTTATAATTTCAATCGAATTACCTACACTAAATGTTATTTCAATAGGTCAAATTCTCAATTCGTCCTAGTTTTTATTAAATCTTTATCTCCGGACATTTTTTAGGCTACAAGCCAGCGATTTTTTTAGTCAAATCGGAATTTTAAGATTTTTTTTTGAAAAAAAGCGGGATTATTTCGTCGAAAGCGGGGCAAAGTAAAACAACGAATCGCATCTAATCTCAGAAATTACGACACATGAGTAAGAGTAACCAAAAAAAAGGTCATTCGCAATATTTTTGGTTTTCTGCTACACCATTCTTAATTCGTGAAATAACTAGTGCCATTTCCTATTTTTAATGTAATGGTATAATTTGATTTTTTTATTGACGATCAGCACTACGGCTAACTAAGTTCACTTTAGAACTTCCAAAGTGGACTGAGTTAGTTACCCCCAAAAAGCCCGACAAAACCTGTCCCGTGCAATTTTGATTCAAAAAGTGGGATGTTCCGCCAAAATCGGGACATCTGGCAACACTGCTACAAGCTCATACGCCTCGCAAAATTCGCCTACAGTTAATAGGTAACATCTTTTTTTGTGAGATTTTTGAGTGCATACAACTCCCATAAAGGGGCTACTGAGAGATGATATTACTTGACAGTTTACTTTACTGATAGCTTGAGACCTTGAGCAGATCTAAGGGAGTTATGATTTAAATTAAATCCAATGAAAAAATATTCACACAGAAGGTATAAATATTCACCTACTGATACTGACTGACTTACCTGAACAAAATTTCAAATTAAACAACACCTTACCGGTCAATAGGTAAGGAATTTACAACAGGTAACCTATAAATAAACTTAAAAGTATTCATTATGATCAATGAGAAGTTATCGAACATTTGACCAAATTAACATTTGACATACTTTAACAAAATTATCGTAAAAAGGACCTCATTTGTTTGTTTTGATTGTTCATTGAAGCCTGCGCCCTATCCGCCGAGCAGATCAATTTATCCAACTTACTCATTTGAGATGTAACTTGCTGACCAATATCTTTAACAGCTGCTTTACCCAATAAAGATGCATTTTCCTGATCTCCCATTTGTTTCAAATCGTCTAAAGCTGAATTAATATCGCCGCCATTTTGTTTTGATATTCCCGCGCGAGTTGACATTTCGTTATCGTTGGGACCAAGACCCTCATTTACAGAGCCTATTTCCGTAGTAGGTGGGACATAATCCTTATCGTAATTAGTCTGTCCAACATAGCTGGGTTCACTTGAATAGGATAAATTGTCCTTTGCTGATAGTTTAATGCGAAAGAAGTTTGTAATAGTACCACACACACCCTGTAATCAAAATTATTTAAATGTAATTTGGGAAATAAAACAATTAAGGTAAGTATATAAAGAAACTTTTGTCTGAGAATGGTTCCTATCATTTTATATCATTTTAAATTAAATTACTATTTAGATATTGAAAAAAAACTTTTAAATTCTACTAAATCTAAATTTTTTTTGTTATTATATAGCGGGCAAACGAGCAGACGTATCGCCTGATGGTAAGCGATTACCGCCGCCCATAGACACCCGCAACACCAGAGGCGTTACAAGTGCGTTGCCGGCCTTTTAGGAAATAGTACACTCTGTATGTAACTGATACAGATTTCACGTATATTCATAAATGAATAAGCACAAATTAAATGTATGACCTGCCAGCCTACCTTAAGACGATTGATTTTTGTTTGAGTAGAATCCAAAATTGAGTTCAATTCTGCTAGGCCTCCGGTACCGTCTTTCAAATGATCTTCTAACATAGCAGTATTCTGAAAAATGATTACACTAATTAATATTATTTATGTCTGAATAGAATTCGTATAAGGGCCGGTTTTTCAATGGCCAGATAAAACTTATCGGAGAAATAAACTATAAGACGGCACAATTATGGACACTTTATTTGTAGGAATAAGTGTCAGTAGTAACGTGTCCTTATTTTGGCCGTTTTATCTGGCCATTGAAAAACCGGCCCAAAGAGATGCATCATCAAGGTAAAGTTAATGAACATCTAAAGAAGTATTTTAGGTATCTGAAATACATAATTATGAACAACATCAATAATTTAAGTCATTTATTTACACTATACTGAAGCTTAGTCATGTCACATCAATAACGAAATTTAAAAAACCTTGACCTATTTTGCAAAATATTTAACGACATGCATTTGTCGGTCATAAACATATTTTCGTTATTAGTAATGAAGCTTTTCCTTGCCTCAGCTGTTTTAATTTCCACTTCCTCAAATTCCACAACGTCAAGATGTTTATGTTTTGATAAAAAATCATCTCTGTCAGGCAAAGGCTGACCAAATAATTCAGCTCTAGTACAAGCATCTTCATACGCTTTTAACGACATGATGCTATTCACCGTTTAAAATACGATCACTATGAAACCTTAAACAAAGGACAAGCAATATATTACACTATGTAACCACCATACAAATTGAGCAAGAAGCGAATAGAAACGAGAGTACTGCGTTGATGGAAATATTGATTTTGTGTCGCACAGGCTAAAAATGCTGTGAAAGCATTAAATTTCATTTAAACATGACTTTCTACTGGTCTGTTATTATCTTTATATACTTTTAACGGTACTTTATATAACATTATATTATTTTTAATAGTAATTCTTTTTTTTTTAAAACCTGTTAACATTGAATTCAAAAGTTCGCGCGCTTATAATGCTTCGCTTCGACTTTGCTGTTGGCAATACTTGCCAAGAGCGAGAAAATGTGACAGTTAAAATTTTAATTTTTATTACTCCCTCATTCTAATGTGTCAAGATTTTTTGATGGCTTTTCAGTGATTACATTAATAAAATTAATATATTTTTCAATACCAGTGTAGTAGAAAAGTACAACACTATTGTTGTGCAGTGTCAAATAACTTCGAATCAGCTGCTTTTCGGGTCAATAACCCAGAGAATGAACTTTTGAACTAGACCTTAAGCGGAATGAATGAAATTGGGAGAGATGGCAATATATTCCTATTCAAATTGGTAGCCAATTAAAAACTAGAATTGGTCACGGCTCTTATTTCAATAGCAATAAAGACTATAATGTTTGTAGTGGAAATGCTATTGGCTTAATTTCTCCTTGTCATCACTTGTTTCGTTCGTTTTTGCTGTTGGTTTCTTGAATAAATGCTACTAAAGTCATTTAGTTCTGTTATTTTTACGAAACTAACGATACCTGGCATACAAAACTTTCGGATAAATTTTGCAACCATGTCTACTGGTAAGTAGTCTGTATTTATTTTTAACTACACATAACCTACATTGTAAAACAAATAATTTGAAAAATAAACACAGGAGAGTACATAAAGCAAAAAAATATATTTCTTTTGTTTAACTTTGCTAACATTAAACGATATCAAATTATATAGGTACTTAAGTTACAAGTTTACACCGCAAAAAAAAACACCGTTTACATCGAAAAAAAATCAGTTAAGAAACCAGCTTTAAAAATATTAAAAAGTATTTAATTAAAAGTTTCTCTAATACATCCTACACTATCTTTTAATAATGTAATAAAAAAATATTATGTCAAGATTGTTGTCAAGCTTTATTTGACTTTGAAATAATGGTTAAAAATTTATGTGTGTAATTCTGTCCTTTAAATCTTTCACCATGAAATGCATATGATAACCAAGTCACCAGGATTAAATTGTATATTACAAAAAGTATACAGATGCTATAGCACAAACATTAAACACAGAAGTGAGTGTGCTTTCTTAATAACTCATTATGTATTTTAAATAAAACATATTTCACTAAGAAACATAAACACAATGTATTTATAGCTATGCATGCAATGAAACTCAAAAATTATACAAGTACAAATATAGTTTTTGAGTTTCATTCAAAGGAACAATTGAAACTTATAATTGTTTTTAATTCTGATGAAATTTTATTTAATTTTTATTTTGAAACTAAATTGTTAACCATTCTAATCCAAATTTTACCTTATTTTAATTATTGTATTATTGATTCATAATTTGTTTTTGACTATAACATGTAATTCTAATTAAAACTTAAATTATCCTAAACCAATGTGAAGGCGCTTGCACCTGTGTGTGTTTTACATACAATGATGGCATTAATACCAGGTGTCATTGACACATAAACTACCTAAGATGTAAAATTATAAATTTGTGTATGTTTGTAAACAATCAATTTAAACCGTGGGAGAGCCGCGCTTCGGCATGAATGGGCCGGCTCGACCGGAGTGATACCACGGCCTCACAGAAAACCGGTGTGAAATAGCGCTTGCGCTGTGTTTCACCGAGTGAGTGAGGATACCGGAGGCCCATACCCCAACCCCTCCCTCATTCCCCCTCCCCATCCCCCAAAGGTCGGCAACGCACTTGTGACACCTCTGGTGCTGCGGGTGTCCATGGGCGGCGGTAATTGCTTACCATCAGGTGATACGCCTGCTCGTTTGCCATCTATTACATAAAAAAAAAAAAAAAAAAAAACATTAGCTCAATAAATATTATTATTATTCAACTATACAAATTCAATTGTACAAACATCACTAAAGATTACAGTTTTCTATGATAGTGGCCCTATTATAATTTATTAATAGCTTTGAATAAATACCCAGTGCTAAATAAATTGTTAATGTAGCTGATTTTTATTTTTACTTTTTTGTTGCAACACATTTTAGATAACTTATTGAGATATATGTATATATATACATATAACTGGTGATACGCCCCTATACAATAAAGAAAAAAGAGCTATAAATTTTTATAGTGATCCGCAGCTAAACTTGTCTCTTATTATCTAATCAAAACCAAAATTGGTTACTTTCAATATTACTGTCTTAAATTTCTATTATCATCAGTAATTTATTTTCAAATACTTTTTTGCATATTTTTTGTCCACGTCAATGATTACTAAGCATACATAGTAACAGTAATGTACTAGACTCATTGTTTTACACAATCTAGAACAGTAAATCAAGCTGAATATATGTTTATTATCTCTACGTGTTATGTGCCGGGAAAAGTGATAAGACCTGCAACATGAACGCTATAAATGAAATGTTTGATATTCAGTACATAGTTATTCATAGTAAAATTATTAAAAGAAATCTGTTCAGATTCTGTATGCTTTGAATACTCAAAATGAGAAACTTACAAAACTTACTTTTACTGTGGGAGACACACTTCGGTATGAAGTGGCTATCTCGACCGGAGTGATACATCAGCCTCACAGAAAACCAGTGTAAAATAGCGCTTGACTGTGTTTCGCCGAGTGAGTGAGGATACCAGAGGCCCATATCCCTTCCTCCATCTACCTTGCCATCCCTCAAAGGTCGGCAACGCACTTGTGACGCCGCTGGTGTCGCTTACATTGGGTGATACGTCTGCACGTTTGCCCACTATTCAATAAAAAAGGCAGAATATTTTGAATATTGAATAAGCTCAATTTTGACATTATAAACAACAAATAAGTTTTAAAAAAGGTCTATTTTTGTGTATGTTTTCTTCTGTACATTCTTAGTTCATTTCTCATCAATACAGGTGCACTGCACAACAGTTTTTCAAAGGTTTATAGATAGTTAAAACATCTGTAAATTATACTTATATAAACAATATTTTAATTTTTTTTTGTTTTTCTTTTATATGTCACTTAAAACAATAGTACAATATTTAAAAATAAGCCATAACACGATAAACCTCTAGGGTTTGTGTTGTGTTACACTACACAGCTATTCGGTATCGCATATTCACAATGTTTTTTCACTATCTGTAAGAGTGTGTTGATATATCAACACGATAGCCAGATACATGCCTCCCAAATGGGACCAATTACTTCTAAAAAAGATTCCAACTGTCGTCCAAGAAAAACGCCTTTAATTTAGTTCTAATATTACTCTGTGTAATTTTATTAGTATAAAACATGTAACATTTATTTTTCAGTTCCGTTAAGCTTGGAAGTTTTAAAGAAGATTCGCACTGATTATTATTCTGACCCCAAAAATGAACTGGCACAAAATGCATGTTCAAGATTTGACCCCTTTGAGGTGGCCATTAGCAGAAACAGAGCAGATACCAGCCTTCATGTTTACAATATTAAGGTAAGACTATTGAAAGCCTATTTCATATTCTACAGTGATAGATAGGCCAATGTTAGTTACATGTTATATTAATAAATTAAATGAGTCAAATCTATTATTTCATATTTTCTGTTTATTTTTATATACTTATTTATTTTAAAACTCTGGGTCATACGCCTTGGCTTGAATAGGCCGGCTCGACCGGAGTAATACCACGGCCTCACAGAAAACCAGTATGAAATAGCGCTTGCGCTGTGTTTCACCGAGAGAGTGAGGATACCCGTCCGCCATCCCCTGCCCTACCCCTCATCCCCCTTTCCTTCCCCCAAAGGCCGGCAACGCACTTGTGATGCCTCTGGTGTTGCGGGTGTTCTTGGGCGGCGGTAATCGCTTACTATCAGGCGATACGTCAGTTCGTTTGCCCCTATTGAATAAAAAAAAGCTAAACCAGATTTTTACCATTAATATTTTTACTTGTGGTAAACAAATATAACTACTGACAAAAACTTAAGTGTATTGGGTTTTCATTGTAAGGCAGTTTGAAAATACATCGGTGCAATGCAATTATTTGATTGAAAACAACGAATATAGGACTTTTTTTGCCATATACAGAAAGAGAAAATAAGTAAGATTCTGGTAATTTTTTTTTTATTGAATTGTGAGCAAACGAGCAGGCGTATCACCTGATGGTAAGCGATTACCGCCGCCCATGGACACCCGCAACACCAGAGGCGTCACAAGTGCGTTGCCGACCTATGGGGACGGGAAGGGGTTGGGGTACGGGCCTCCGGTATACTCACTCACTCGGTAAAACACAGCGCAAGCGCTATTTCACACCGGTTTTCTGTGAGGCCGTGGTATCACTCCGGTGGAGCCGGCCCATTTATGCCGAAGCGTGGTTCTCCCACGAAAAAGTCTATTTATTAATTTATTTTTTATATATATATTATATTTATTTCTAGTCTGTTTTTTTCTTTCAATTCATTTTAATTAATTTCAATATATATTATACTACTTGGTCCCATTAAGATTAACGAAAGTTAAAACATACTCTTATACAGATTGAGTCAGAAGCTAAACCGGTAACTAATCAAGAAAACTCTGGAAGATGTTGGCTGTTTGCAGCCTTGAACGCAATGCGGCTACCCTTCATGAAGAAGTATTGTATCGAGGAGTTTGAATTCTCACAAAGGTACTGTAAGTTTTGCGAATCTGGTAGGAAATCTGAATAGTATAAAACCAATTTAACTATTCAAAGCCTTATTATCAATATCTTTTGGTTATAAGTACTTTGGATCAGCTCAAAACATATTTATTTTATACTAGCTGACTGCAAACTTCGTACCGCCACACCTAAGTTTACTAAATACTTGTTTTAATGTTTATAAACACCTCAAATTCCACGGGTAGATAGTGTACTAAGAAAATAATACCCTGCCGATTTCGGTATAATTTTCTTATATACAAACCATTTCTTGATAAAAAAAAATATGTAAAAAAATGAATTATCCAATTTGGTGGAGGCGATCGGAAGTAATGCGCGTACATACGTTTCTGTGATTTAAATTTATTTATATTGATTCTCTGCTGTAGTTTTGAGCGGTTCAGTTAGCCGCAGTCCATAGCGAATAAGAATTCTATTTACAGCCCGTCGGAAATATCTGCAAACCTGGCTTAATGACGTCATGCAAACTAAAAAGTTAATTTTTCACTGAAAAGAGAATCTTTTTTCTTTTTTTTGAAAGACAATTCCCACATTAGGAATAAACATCCTGTGTCGTGGGGGACTTTACAAACATACATGAAACGGACACAAAGAACATCCAGACTCGGGACAACAATTCGTGGATCACACAAAGTGTTGTAGTACCGCGTGGGATTTGAACCCAAGACACTTGGCGCAGTAGCAAGCGGCATGGCGACCGCTGAAACCACTCGGCCAACCGTGCAGTCGAATCAAACAAGAATGAAATTACGAAAGCAAGAATAATCGTCGGCGCATGCGTTGGCAACGGTACTAGATAGGCAAAGGCGGGGCGATGCGTAGGGAAGCGATAGGTGAAGCGCATTCCAGACGGGTGCGCAGATATTACCGACGGGTAATACTAAGCAAGAACTTTTTAAAGTTAAATCGTCCAAACTCTCTGCTTGTGTTCGAGCAATGTCTCTAACGTTTACAGCTGCAAACTGTAGAGTGCCGCTAGTTAATTAAAAGTAGAACTTAATATATTTTGATTAAATAAAAAACCCATAAAAATCGCTGAGGCAAAGCAGATAATTGTAAGTAAGATTTTAGAATCTGCAGATCTCATTTGCAAAAAGCGCATATTAGTATATAAGTTGGTGCTAATTGTTCTACGGACTGTAAACTATGTATGTTGTATTCACATACATACACATATATACATCACACACATACATAACAATAACAGAATTAATTGACTGTACGGATGGTGTAGTGGCTTAGGAGGTCATCTTACCGGATACGCTGTGTTTGTGATCCGATCCATACACGGGATAACACTGTGTGATGTACAAATTGTTGTTCTGAGTCTGGGTGTTCTTTGTCTCTTTGATGTATGTTTGTAAAGTCTACCGTAGCACAGAATATATTTCTAACTAGCTGACCCACGCAACCTCGTTTGCGTCTTATATTGCCCGTGGCGTAAAAAATTTCCACCGTTTTTGGAACATTCTTCATTGGTGCTCCGCTCCTATTAGTAGCAGCGTGATGATACATAGCCTATAGCCTTCCTCGATAAATGGACTATCCAACACCGAAAGAATTTTTCAAATCGGACCAGCCGTTCCAGAGATTAGCCGGAACAAACAGACAGACAGACAAAAAATTTAAAAATATATATTTTGGTATGTGTACCGTATATACATTCATATGCATGTAGTAGAAAGCGGTTATTTTAAAATTACAAAGAGACACTCCAATTTTATTTATTTGTATAGATAAAAGTAGTTAAGTAATAAATATCGTGTTCTTGTCCACAGCTACCTGTTCTTCTGGGATAAAATCGAACGCTCACATTACTGGTTGAATAATATAGTAGCTACGGCTAAACAAGGAGAAAAACTGGAGTCGAGACTAGTTAACTTCTTGCTAAAGGTATATGTAGTGTATGAACTTTTTGGTATATAACTGCCATCTCAATGTAAGCCATACGCGGTGCGCGGGGCGGGGAGGACTGGTCTACTGACCGCCGCAGAGTGAAGACGTGTGCGCTTGCTGCGAGCCGGTATCTAATAGTAGGTAGTATCTCAGGTAAATAGATAACATCACATGTGTACATTACAGTATATATAATACTAGCTGACCCTCGCAACTTCCTTTACATCTACTATTGCCCTTGGCGTAATCATTTTCCCCCTTTTTTTAAACATTCTTCGTTGGGACTCCGCTCCTATTGGTCTTAGCTTGATGAAATATAGCCTATAGCCTTCCTCGATAAATGGACTATCCAACACAGAAATAATTTTTCAAATCGGACCAGCGGTTCCTGAGATTAGCGCGTTCAAACAAACAAACTCTTCAGCTTTATAATATTAGTATAGATTACTAACTAACCCACGCAAGTTTTTCTACGTCTCTTTGTAATCATGCACGGCTCCTATTGGTCGTAGCGTTATGTTAACTATCCTGTCTTGTTGCCTGCAAAACACGCTTGTAAACAAAGCGAATATTCGTTAGATACTTTCGGAACACGTGACATGAGTAATATAACGAAAAAAAAAAGAATTTACAAAATTGTGAGTTTGGGTGTTTTCTATGTTATAATATGTATGTATTTACACAAAAAAACGTATATACCTATATATTCATCATATTAATTATATGCAGAAGAATGTGGTTAAATTTATACTTTATACGATAAAATACCTATCATGTTGTGTAGTGTTTGTGAACGCTTTGTCATTCAATGTGGTATTCAATTTCACAATTCAATGCATATCACTTTATACTTTGACTAGCTGACACCGCAATCTCGTCTGCGTCTCCTATTGCAACAATGAGGACAATAGTTCTATACGATGTTTTTTTGAAACTAACCATTTATGCAGCGCCCGCAATGTAAGGTGGAAACTCAAAGATAATAATTTCCCCCGTGTTTGCAATAAATTTCACTAATAATCCGCTCCTAACAGTCTAATCGAACAGTGAAATAATTTTACAAATCGGACTCCTACTTCCTGAGATTAACGCGTTCAAACAAACAATCTCTTCAGCTTTATAATATTAGTATATCTCCGATCCGAAACTCTGAAATAAGAAGAAGACTAAAGTAACGGATATAACCACTCATATAGACCATTTAGACTGAACGGTTGGCCGAGTGGTGTCAGCGGTCGCCATGCCGCTTGCTACTGCGCCAAGTGTCGTGGGTTCAAATCCCACGCGGTACCTACAACACTTTGTGTGATCCACGAATTGTTGTTTATTCCTAATGTGGGAGTTGTCTTTAAAAAAAAAAAAAAAAAAAAAAAAAGTGGAGTTGGACAGGACATATGCTACGTTGCAAAATGGACAAATGGAGCAAGCAAGTAACCTTATGGTATCCAAGAACAATAGAGGACGGGGGCGTCCGAAAACAAGATGGACTGATGAAATTTGCCGTACCCTGGGACCACACTGGACCAGAGTTGCAGTGGATCGAGTACAGTGGAGAGAGCTGGAGGAGGCCTATGCCATGAGGCACACCGAACTACGAGCCCTATTGTAGGGATTGGGATTCATGACAGAAGTTTTATATTGCATGTAACAAGTTCGGAATAAAAGGGCTTTATTATTATTATATCTCCGATCACACGATCGGGGAGAGAGATCAGGCGCAGGACCAACGGCTTTACGTGCTCTCCGAGGCCCGGGGGTTCAGACCCCAACTTCCAAAGCGGGAGCTGTTATTAAGTATTTCTTTAATCAGAAAAACTCAATAATACTTTTGGCCCGACCCGGGATTTGAACCCGAGACCTCTTGATCGGCAGTCGCATACTTCAACCTCTAGATCAACGAGGCAATTATTACTAGAGTACTAGACAACTGATATAAATACATAAAAACTTTTTTTTGTAAATACAAATATGTTATACATAGAAAACACCCAAACTCCGGCAAATATATTTGCAGATCATACAATCTTCAACAATTCAGCTTCATAACTGTTCTTCATTCAGCTTGGCAGCGAATTTTTAACCGTATATCATGATTTCAGGATCCAATCAACGATGGCGGCCAATGGGATATGATAGTGAACCTGGTAAATAAATATGGAGTGATGCCCAAGAAATGCTTTCCTGAGTCTTTCAGCTCTAGACGAAGCTTACATATGAACGCGCTCATTAAAACTAAGGTACATAATAAATCCTATAACAAACTCCATTGAAATTTTGACTGCACGGTTGGCCGAGTGGTGTCAGCGGTCGCCATGCCGCTTGCTACTGCGCCAAGTGTCGTGGGTTCAAATCCCACGCGGTACCTACAACACTTTGTGTGATCCACGAATTGTTGTCCCGAGTCTGGATGTTCTTTGTGTCCGTTTCATGTATGTTTGTAAAGTCCCCCACGACACAGGATGTTTATTCCTAATGTGGGAGTTGTCTTTTAAAAAAAAAAAAAAAATAATAACTCGATATGTATCGCAGGACTGGTTTTAAATTTATGGTGAGCGGTTATCTTCGGAACTACTAAATACCTGGATTAAAAACCTTTGTTCTACCATTTGATAAACTAATTCTTGAAGAGAATGTGATTATGTATGGTTAATAACACTAATTCACAAAAAAATATATTGTTTGATCTTGAATTGAAACGTACTATTTATGTAGGCTATTAAAAGTAATTTAAAAAAACTTTGCAGCACGTCACAATTCTGTGAAACTTTAATTTCTATATGGTAAAGATAACTAAATCCTGGTTTAGACTTAATATGTAACTAGGTGACCCGGCATAAAAATCGGTTCAGCCGTTTCGTAGGAGTTTGTTAACAGACACCGCGACACGAGAATTTTATATATTGGATTACCTATTTCAGTGATAAGTCTAGCCACGGACAGTTCAACTTTAATAGGAAATTAATAACAAATAGATTGATAAACAAGAAAACGTTTAAAAAAATTATAACCCGACTGCGTAAATATTTTAATAGCATTTATATAGTCTATGTTACCTGGGTCATTATTACGGATCTGTTTTCTCATTCATTAAAATCGGTTTAGTATTTTAGACGCTACGGTGGAACATACAAACATACACAGACTGCCAAAACTATTACACTTTCATTTGGCTTCGCCATAGTTTTGTAAAAACAAAAAATAAAAAATGTTGCCAGTTCAGTTTTGAAAAAATAACGTTTAGGTAGTTGTTGAAAAAAAAAATTTACACAATTTTGAAGTTATACTTCTTTTGGCGCGATGGAGAAAAATGATGAGAGTGAATTTTTACGTAGCGCGCGCACACCGACACCTGAATTCTACATCGTGAAGTTAGTTCTAGGTGACATGAAAATCGATAACTATGTTCAAGTTGTATATTCTAGTATTTTTATATTTAGAACACGTGTTTCGTAACAGTACAATTAAACAGTGTGAATAAATAAATATTATTTATTTAAATAAAATATTTTTGATTAATTTTTAATATTTATCGTTAATCACTACTGCATTTTAGTTATTTTTTTTCCATATGCCAAAGAAGTATAACTTCTAACACTCATATTTTTTTTTATTGATTTTTTAGCTTCGTGAATATGCCAAGGAACTAAGAGATAAGGTAGCTGCTAACGCATCCGACCAAGAAATACAGGCGACTATCAACAAACAAATAGCCGTTATCTACAACATCGTTGCCACTTGCTTAGGTGAATATTTATTTTTTAATTAAGTATATATATACCTTATAAATAATTTCAGTATAATAAAGATAACATATGATTATTTTGTTATATATCATTTCAAAGGATTTCAAAAGGAATCAAGTTTTAGCAATAAGGTGTAGATAGAAATAGATTTCAGCATAAACTCGACCGGGTCTAATCTAAAATAAGTATGGTGACCACCACTCTTGGATTCTGCTCACGCTTTCCATCAGATAGTGTAGAGTCACTTTGGCAGCTCATAAATAAAAAAAAACACTTTGTAACAGCCCCTATTGGTTGTACATTTACATAGCTTTCCGTAGGACTAACCATCATCATCTTCATAGCCTTTATTGTTCCCAAGAGTATTTGAGGTACTAGTTCAACCGGTTTTACCTGAATATCAGTTTTTACACAGAGTGACTGGGATCGGATCTCCCCAACCTGTGCGAACTGAATTCGAAGGTTAAACTAGTTGTCAGTATATTTGAGTGCACTGACTTCTCAATAACGATTGCCATAGATGTTCATGACAACCGGAAACACCGCCATCTTCCCCATACGCCGGGCTGCTATTAAGAATTTCTTGTAAGAAAAATCGAACCTTGTTGATCTGCAGTCGCCAACAAAAATAATTATTCTAACTTTATTATATTAACTCTTCAATTTTAGTATAGACATTATCAGGAAGGCGCGTTAACCTTAACTTAAGAATAAAAAAAAAACATTTTGCAGTACAACCCGTCGGAAATATCTGCGAACTTGGCTTACTAAATAGGTATTTTATGAATATTTCGCTGAACAGAGAAACAATAAACGAGAACGAGATTACGAAAGCAAGTATTGTCTCGACGCTTGCGTTGGCAATGGTACTAGATAGACAAAGGCGGGGCGATGCGTGGGGAAGCGAGAGCGTTCCAGGCGGGTGCTCAGATATTTCCGACGGGTTGTACCCACATGTTTCGGATATAAGTTGTTTGTTTTCCTGCTTGTAGGTACTCCACCAGAAAAGTTCAACTTTGAATATTATAACAAGGATAAATGCTACAATACCTTTGGATCTCTGACCCCTCAGGAGTTCTACAATAACCATGTTCGACCACTCTTTGATGTTGACAGCAAGGTATTTTTTTTTCAATATTTTTTATTTCAAAACTAGCTTCCCGGCCCGTCTTCGCATGGTAGTCTTTGAAATTCTCAAATCTCCTTTGCTATAATATGCTTGTATTACACATATAAACCTTAAATCAGTCTATATGCTGCTAAAAACTGCATTAAACTCCGTTGAGCTTTTTATACCAAGTAAAGGTATTATGACAAATAAGTATATTATTCCTATAACAAAACCGTTGTTAATTAATTGAATTGACTCTCTCGGGACAAAGTAAGCTACTACTGATGTAGCAGTTGCAGTACTTAAATAGCTTAACAATATGTCATTAACTGACAGTTCTCTATAAGTACTAACGTACTGCCTCAGTGGCATAGTGGTAGCGTATGCCACTGCTAAGCTTGAGGTCTCGGGTTCGATTCCCGGGACGGACCAAATGTTTGTATGATCTGCAAATATTTGTTTCGGAGTTTGGGTTTTTTCTATGCAATATATAATATATTATGTATGTATTTACAAAAAAAAGTATATAAGTATTTATATCAGTTATCTAGTACCCATAACACAAGCTCTGCTTAGCTTGGGACTAGATGGCGTTGTGTGTTAGATGTCCGGCATATTTATTTATTTATATAGAACAATGTTAGTTAAGTTTTATGCCGTTCGAGTTACGAAAATAGTGACGCGTGGATCTTGCATTACGTTTCCGTTAATGGGGTATTAATTGTATTAAGTTTGCAGACATATGAAATTGGTTCATCCCATCATCATCAACAACCTGTAATGTCCCACTGCTGGGGTCGGGTCTCCTCTCAGGAGAGGGTTAAGGTCATACGTCCCCATGCGGGTCGGGGACTGGCAAGACAAGGTTGTGGCTATGTAATCTTGCCGTTGGATGTTTTTAAGCCGCCCAAAGGCCTCCAACTAAGCTTCACGACTGTTATCCTATGATAACAACCTATTAAATTGGTTATCTATAAATATTTGAAAAATTCTTTCGGTGTTGGATAGTCCATATATCGAGGAAGGCTAATATATCATCAAGCTACTACTTATAGGAACGGAGCACCAATGAAGAATGTTTCAAAAACGGGGGAAAATTTTCACGCTACGGGCAATAGAAGACGCAAACGAGGTTGCGTGGGTCAGCTGGTTAATTTATATTTAGTCGAAAACTAGTATGGAATATTTATTCTTTAATCTCATACATTACCTGTATTGTAGGTTTGTCTGGTATCAGACCCCCGAACATCGAACCCGTTCGGACAACTCTACACGTTGCACTGTCTTGGCAACGTTGTTGGCGGCCGACAAACAGCTTACAACAACCAACCAATTGAAACTCTCATGAAGTAGGTGTTACAAAATTATTTCTTTTTTTTTTCAACCGAATGTTTAAAACAAAAATATACATTAGTGCCAAGATTGTGTTGTGTCAATATACTTACATTTGTTAACTTAACTGTGAGTTTAGAGATTAATCAATACGACTGCTTCCGTGGCATAGTGGTAGCGTATGCGACTGCTAAGCTTGAGGTCTCGGGTTCGATTCCCGGGTCGGATCAAATGTTTGTATGATCTGCAAATATTTGTTTCGGAGTTGGGTGTTTTCTATGTATAATATATGTGTATTTACAAAAAAAAGTATATAAGTATTTATATCAGTTGTCTAGTTCCTATAACGCAAGCTCTGCTTAGCTTAGGACTAGATGGCGTTGTGTGTTAGACATCCGGTTTTTTTTTTATTATTATTAATCAATTATGTCACAAAACGTGCACCTCAACAAGACTGAACTAAAAACAGCTTTATCTTAGAAGGAATAAAGTTGAATATCGATAATATCACTTGCAATGTTCTACGATGATAATTGTTTCTTTTTAACATATTTCTATATCTTCTAGTGTGGTAAAAGCAAGTATACAGGGAGGCGAAGCGGTATGGTTTGGTTGTGAAGTATCCAAACGATTTGAGAGGAAAAACGGTCTAGAAGACTTGGATGCGTAAGTTTTTTTTTTCTTTTTATGGTATAGGGAAGCTAACGACCAGACTGGTCACCTGAAGACAGTATGAGAGAGTGTTACTGACCCTATCCCTACATTGTTTTTTATGTATGACTTTGCCAATTTTTTTTTATTGAATAGTGGACAAACGAGCAGACGTATCACCTGATGGTAAGCGATTACCGCCGCGCATGGACACCCGCAACACCAAAGCTGTCACAAGTGCGTTGACGACCTTTGGGGATGGGAAGAGGGAATGGGGGGAGGGATTGGGATATGGGCCTCCGGTATCCTCACTCACTCGGTGAAACACACCGCAAGCGCTATTTCACACCGGTTTTCTGTGAGGTGGGGGAGGTCACGTGGTATTACTTCGGTCGAGCCGGCCCATTCAAGCGGAAGCTTTCCTACCCAAAGTAGTACCGCCTCGGTCGAGCCAGCGTTACGCTCAGGGCGAGAGTGTATTTAGGCTCCTGTACTGTGCTCTAACTCGCTCTGTGACGCCGCTGCAATACTCCAGTCGAGTCATATCATCCTTCATCCTTTAACAGTTCAGTCCTGGACTTAGGCCTCTTCTAAGAAAAGAGGTTTAGGCCTCCTTTACTAGACGGCCAGACGAGTTGGTATAGGGAAGTTGGAAGTTTTCCTTCCCTTTACGGTGCTGCTGTGCTGCTGTCCTGCGTAGTTTACATTTTTTTTAACAAATAAGTGACATTTATGAACGTTAAATTGAAGCTACAGTTAAAAATCATAGATTGACACAAACAGACGCCACTGCATGTACTGGATTGGCAAGGTAAATTTGGTGAAAACACCAAAATCTACTGCCTGTTTGTGTCGATCCATAACTTCCAGTCCATCCTTTAGTCGCCTCTGAAGACACACATGAGATTAATTAAATGAAATGATCGCATACTTTTGAGAATAAAATTGAATCATTTGCAAGCGTACAATGAGCGTAACGAGACAATGTGCGTAACTGGACAATGTGCGTAACGGGACAATGAGCGCAACGTGACAATGAGCGTAACACGACAATGAGTCATCTTTTTTCGTGCGGGCAGCCTCCGTTCATCGATTTATTAGACGTTGTCACGTCAATAATCAATAAGACAGCTTCATCATTTGTGTTTTAGCCACGACTTCCGACTGGTGTTCAATACGGAGGTACAGATTGGGCTGCAGAAGGCGGACAGGCTCATGTACGGCGACTCTTGCATGACGCATGCGATGCTCTTCACGGCTGTCGGAACTGACGTAAGTATCCCCAGTACGATGTACGAGTGGATGTGAGAAGCTAATGTCCTTGTGGTGACAATTTAAATATACGGAGACTGCACTGCTAAGAGAAGGAAAACTTGAAATAAACAAACCTCATTTTTATACTGGCCTCTTAAAGTGACTTCACTCTGCCTGATAGAAGGCATGAGCAGAATTCAAGATTAGTGAATAAGGGAGCGTTCAAGTATTACGAAACGCAACTTTTGAAGATTTTTGAACCCCCCCTCCCCCCTGTAACGCATCGTAACGTTTTTCTGTTCGACCCCCCCTATCTAAACGCTACGTAACACTCAAGTGTCATGTTTATATTTTATAAATTGTTGGCTTACAATACACACAATTGTTTTTCTCCTTAGTTTTTGCTAATAAAGTCTTAAAATAACCGCCCCTGTAACGCATCGTAACGTTTTACGAGAACCCCCACAAATTGCGTTACGTAATACTTGAACGCTCCCTAAAGAAAAAAAACGATCCGTCTCTATTTCGTTCCCTACTTCGCTACTTGTCCTAATCAAGCCGGTGCCAGTTTTTCATCAATTATAGTTTTAAAATATTAATTTTTGAAATATTTTTGTTCAGGAGAAAGGTAATCCGCGCAAGTTCAGAGTAGAAAACTCGTACAGCGATAAAGAGTACGACAAAGGATATCTGCTGCTCACCGAACCTTGGTTCAGAGAGTTCGTTTTCGAAGTAAGTTCACTTAGATATAATCAATAACTTAATAGTTTTTCATAACTTAATACATTTAGCACGACTTATTAATGATAAAATATTTTTAAAGGATACTATACCTACCTTCATTTTCCGGCGTTTCGAACGCACGTTTGCAGCTGTATAACCTTATTTTTATTTTTTTTGTGAATAAATGTCAAAAATATGTATTGCAACTTAATAGTCATAAATGCGATGCTGTGCATTAAGTCATCAGGGGATGGGTTTATGAACTCACCCACTCGATGAAAACCAACAAAAACGTAAATTGGTGATCGTTTCCGATCTGTAAAAATAGCTGTAAATATTTACTTACAAAATAAATATCATTTGACATAATAAATTCACTTCACACTTTCACAACAACAATTTGTGGGTTGCACAAAATGTTATCCCATGTAGGATTTGAATCCACAACACATTAACACAATATATAATCCCCGCGCGTTGACATTGGGATTGAACCTTGTCATAATAAGAGCCGCGTGACGTCATCCATCGCAAAATAGTAACGCTAGTAACACAATCTAAAAGTTTATTTTTAAGAAATTTAATTTGATAGTTTGATTGATTGATTTCAGTTGATAATTCTTGTAAATTTCACATGTACTAACGGTTCACTGACGTCACCGCTCTTAGCTGTCAATCCCAATATCAACGCGCGGAGATAATAAAGCGGATCCTTGCAATCGAGTTTTCTGATCTGTTATACTGTTTCATCTATTTGTTTTTTATCCATAGGTTGTAGTGGATAAGAAATACGTGCCAGCAGAAGTACTAGAAGTATTCAAACAGGATCCCAAGGTTTTGCCAGCATGGGACCCCATGGGCACACTCGCCTGCTCAATCTGCTCTTCGGAATAACCCACCGTTACCCCACCACTAGAGCTTAGTAGTCTGTATGATTGACTAGATACTTTGTGTTCGTTTATTTCAGCGGTGCTATGTCTCTTTTAGTAAATAAAGGCACAAAACCAAACAAGTTATAGTCCATTCGCGTTAAGAAAATAGTGACGTATCAAGCCACGCCCCCTGACCAATCAGTGTCTAAGAAATATAGAACCCGAGCCAAGTTGACATTTCTACAAATGTAAACTTCTTAGAAAATTAGCTGACCGACTAGCTTCGACTGCGCGTCTTTGAAATAATGTTCGGCTCCTGTTTTTCTAAGCGTGATGTTAACCAGCGACAACAAAGCACACTTCAAAAAAACTGAAAATTGATTAGATAGGTAGTTGTGGAGTTCAACAACAGTTCGTGAGCAACAACGAGACACGAGAATTATATATAATAGACTTACAAACGCATAGGAATAGCATTATCTGAACACCAAGTCATATAGACAAAACAATATATTAACCAATACCAAAAGAAAATATTGCCGTTAGCGATTGTAGAAAGAGAATCGACTCGACACAATAGGCAAGGGGACTGATTGGTAACTGGGCGGTAGTTGAATGGATACATCACTATTTTTTTACCGCGAACGGACTATAGTATATGTATACTATAGGTAAATTAACTCTGAATACCACAAATGTAATGAATTAAAATGATTTTACAATATCCGATATCCGGTTTACCGAAAACACTTTCAATTCTTAATCATAAGTATGATTAAAAATTGATTACATAAAAATATTTGGGGGTTATTAGTTATGAACTAATTGTATAGTACCTAGGCAACCAACAAGCTTTACTTAGGTTTTTAGAGTTCCGTACAACAAATATTAAAATGAAACCTTTGCTGAGTCAATTTGTCGTGTGTCCTTCTGTCTGTTAAGCCCCTTTCTGCTTAGAATCTTGTTAAAGTTAAAATATATGTGCTATAAGAACAGCTTATCATATTAGACCCGTTTGGTATACCTAAGGTCTGGTTATGTATATGTCACCATAAGATTGTAAATACCGTTAGATTATAATCTACCTATCGAGATTGTAAACTGTCGGGCGATTGTCAACTGTAACATACTGCTTACAATTTAACGTACTATTTTTCATTAGATTATAATGTATCACAATCTGTCGCACGTCAAATTGTCAAATGTCCCTGATTGGTCGGTCTTACAATAACCCGTTCTATGGCCATAGAGTTGCGTTAGATTAAGTTACAACTTCTTTGATTAATCACAAATTCATTTTACTGCCATAATAATTCTATGTAGTTACATAAAATTGTTTCTAGAATTCTAAAACTGTGAGATATTTTCAACATGAAATCAATTTACAATCGCAAAAATACTTTACCTTCGGCAACAAACGAATTAACAAGCAAAAATGACGGCACGGGACAATCAGCGCGCGATATACGATCCGTCGCATACTATATCACAATTTTATTGTTTCACTTCGATAACTATACAAACTAACTGAAAATAATGTAACGTTTAATTTGTAAGCAGTATGTTACAATTCACAATCATTCGACAGTTTACAATCACGCGAGATAGTTTACATTCTAACGGTTTTTACAATCTCACGGTAACATATACATAGATGTTTCTGAATTTGCGTAATTTATATACAAAATCGAATCCTCCGAAATATTAAATACCTTATTTAAAAAAATGACATGTTCCAACTTTATTCGACTGTCCTTTTAATCAGTAAGTAACTCCTAACCCCTTACACCAAATTCACTTCTAAAAGTAATTTTAAAAACTAACGTATTTACTTTGATTTATATTTTTAATCTATACATATAATTAAAATGGGAGTATCTGTTTACAATATTGAAATAACAGCTTTTTACTAAATGCATATATATGTAAACACGATACATATACCAAAGCTATTTTGGTTATTTAAAATCGTTGTCTGTCTGTCTGTTTGTTCCGACTAATCTCTGGAACGGCTGCACCGATTTTGATGGGACTTTCACTGACAGATAGCTGAGATGATATAAGGAGGAACCTAGGCTACTTTTTTTAGACTAGCTTCGACGTTGATGTTATACCGCGGATAACATCGCGGGGATCAGCTAGTGTGTTTTATATAAAAGTTCAATTTATCGTCAATGTTCTAACCATTAACTAAACTACCATTTCTACTATTAACACATCTTTTTTCTACAGAACCAAGTATTCAAACCTAATTGTGACGTAATGTCCAATGTAAGCATCGCTAAAGAACTATTGCTATTGGTACACAGATTTCAATATAAATATGGGATGAAATAGGCGTATCACGCCCAGCCCTTACAATTATCAATCTATCGAACCTTTTAAATCACATCCCAATTATTAGAATCTATTTAAATATATTTTTATTCTTTATTGTTACCAAGAGCAAATTCCGGGATACGAGATTCGAATGTTTGTTGTTTTATAGATTATAGATATAGGTGGAAAACATTCCACAAAAAAATAGCAAAAAAAAATATCACTTCTTTTTCAAAGCTGCCAGTTTATTTTCTAATTGCACCAGTCACATAGTTTAAAATTACTACTCAGAGATGAAATAAAAAAAAAAGTTAAGCACTTCATAAACTTATATCTTCAATATATACTCGTAAATTGTTTACCTAACTATGCTATTAGAAATTTATCGCCCAAAAACGATAAATAGCCAATTCTGTCTTCACAATATATAATATAATAATAACTTCGGGATCAAAATAGGTCACGGTCTCACGTAATGTGTCCGCGTGCTAATTTACGTCACACTTTAGAATAAAAACAAATTACATGAATCACTTAATTCTGTTGTTGTCATCACTAAACTAAATTAAATAGGTGCCTAATTTGTTGTTGGATTATATACTGTAATCTCATCTGCTTACAGTCCATTTTTAGATATCTCACATCTCAGCTGTCACTGTGCTTAGTTCAGTACCAAATAAACGTTAATCATAAACACACGCTTGTTTATTACTTGAAAAAGTAAAATTTACTTTGGTATAACCAAAATTAGTTAAATTACTCAACTTAGGCCTTAATTTTTCTTCTGCTATTCCTGTGTTGAACCTTTAAAACGTGTAACGTAAAACTTGACATGTCGCACTAAATTTAGTCGTCGTCTAATTACATGCCGACTTACGTAATTATTACTCATAATTTTTACATTTAGAGTTTAGTTACCAATAAACAAGCGTTTACCTCTGATCAACTTTTAGTTGGTACTGAACTAAATATAGTGAAAGCTGTGATGTGAGATATCGAAAAATGGACTGTAAACAGATGAGATTAAAGTTTATAAACTAACAACAGAATCACCACTAATGTTTCTCTTTAAACCTGTGAAGGTGCCTAGTTATTATTGTTTTACATTATTATTGCTCTATAATCTGTCCCCCTTTGATTTTTGTTTTTATACACAAATTAACATTAACCAAACTGTTAATAATATAAGCTTTTTATTTTCACCGATACAAATTATAATTCTTAAAACTAAATAATATGTTATTTTAAGTACTTACCAGTTTTATATGATTGTGTTCAATATGTTACCAAAATAATGTGCTATTAAAATAGGGGAATGTATTATAATTTCATTATCTTTGTAATAAATAGGAACGCATCAACAGCGCTGTTGAGGTGTAGAATTTCAATATTAAAATGCAATATATTTCATTTATAGAATAAATAATGTACTTTATTTATGTACCATTTACTGCGAGACTATCTGGCGTGCGTATGTTTCTATGCAATCTTTAACAATATTTTGTACATAATAATTATGATTGACGATAAATAATTTGAAACTAACGATTCTGAAACCGAAATTAGTGGTTACAATTACCATTATTCTGTTAGCTGTCAATCTTTCGCAAGAATCATGACGACAGAACACACCCATTTTAAATAGTTGGTGCAATTCCAAAGAGCCAGCTTTGGATAAACTTTTTGTTAAATGAACAGCTGAAGTCTCTTCATTTAAAAAAAAGTGGCGACTTCCACATAAAGCGCAAGAAGTAAAACACACTACAACGCCATCTACCGAATATACACCGAACTACGGAGTGACGTTACTACACGGAGTACACAACACTACTAATCCTTAATCGCGCAATACAAGTTCTCGCGCCGATTATCATGTATACAACAACCCAACATCAACCGTTGGGCCGTAGCCCGCCAGGTATGATAACCACGCCTGTTCGGAGGATCCTCCCTTTGTATTGGACATGACATCAGTTCCTCATAAAAAAATTAAGTCTCTGGGAAACTACTGAGTATAAAATGTAGCAGGATTTACCAAACCTCTAGAACTATGAGTTTTCATGTAGTTGAACCCGTCCTCTAGTGTCAAGTTACAAAATGAACAGATAAAAAAAACAATTAAATATTTATTTCAGTTTGTATAGATGTTCAGCAATAAGGAAAAGTCATCATAAATTATCACATCGGGACGTTTTCTTCTTCCCAAATGTCCCTGACACTAGATTAGCTACCATAATGTAATTTTTATTGTAAAAAGAAGAATAATATAGAAATTCATACCCAAAACAACAAAAAAACCGACTTAAATAACTGGACCAAATTTAAATCAGACCACACGGGAAGCACCAGCTTTTAAATAAGAAAATAATCATCAAAATCGATTCACTCTGTCAAAAATCCTGAGGTAAGAAAAAAAAACAGACGAATTGAGAACCTCTTCCTTTTTAGAGGTCGGTTAAAAACAGCATTTGTCAGACATTGGTTTAAAAGTATGAGTTTTTAGTTATGCAAATGTCTACACATCTAACACATAATCTACACACGATAATTTATTTTTATTTCAGTATTTAGCGTCAATAATCACCTTGATATCAACACTATCGAAGTTGACCTTATTTAAATGTGTCTGACATAGGTACATGTTAACATGACTAAATTAATATACTCAATGTATTAAATATAACATTCCCTTTAGTAATCTTTTACTAAAGGGAATGTCATGTTTAATACATTAGGTATTTTAATTCAACAGCTATATCAAGCCTTATATAGCTGTTAAATTAAAATATTAAGTAGGTAAGAACCTAATTAATATTAGCTTAAGGCTTGATTTAGCTGTTAAGCCTTAAATACGAAACATTTTCTTTTTAAAAGACAAATTTGGAAACATTACTGCGTGGCGAGGACTTTACTACCATACATGCAACAGACACAAAGAATATTCAGACTCGGAACCAACAATTAGTGGACAATACTGTATTGTCCCATGTGAGGTTCGAACTCACAGCACTCAGCTAAGGGCGTGTCGGCCGCCTTATCACTACGCCATGCGTGCAGCAAAAGGATCATGAGTATATGGTACACATTAGTGGTACTAAAAAGAGCATAGAGTAACTTTAGGGTGGTGGTATCTACGCTCTTTTCTTAAAGGACACGGTGTCCTCACTCGCTCGGTGAAACACAGCGCAGGGGCTGTTTCACACCGGTTATCTGTGAGGCCATGGTATCCGAGTATATGGTACTCCGGTCGAGCTAACCCATTCAATTCATGCCGCAGCGTGGCTCTCCCACTGTACATAATGTTATTATTGTTGTTATTATTAAGACCAGTTGGTCCAAATCGAGTTCCAAGGAGTCTGTCACATACAAACAAACTAGCTAATAAAAGCGTGTTAAAAAAAGAGATGCTAGGGATTTTAAAAAGAAAAACAGTACAACAATTGATTATTTTATAACAACAACACATTCAATACATCACATTATTTTAACATGTCCTTTTAATTAGGTAGGGTTTATTCATGAATCCTTCTTCAAAGATCTCAAGTATTTTAGTTTTGCCCACACACCTTGGCACATTCGCATTAACCTTTTGTCTCGTGTATTACGTGCGAACTGTGCAACCTTTCTTACTATATTCCGTGATATGTGCAGGTTGCCCTTTTGAGCTTGTGACAATGCCGAGTAAAGACAACTTCTTGCTGCTAAACTATCATCTCCCAGCATCTGTGAGAGTTTGAATTGTCTTATTGATATTCTGCCAGCTTCTTCTGCCTGTAATATAATACACATTTGTGACAGGGTTTTTCTTAAACTTGACCTAGAAAAAGTGTGTAAAATTTTAAAGATATTTTGTCTGGATAATTTGAATGCATGATTGGCTAAGTGGTTTCAGCGTTAGCCATGCGACTTTCTACTGGGCTAAGTGTTGTGCGTTCAAATCTCAAATGGGACAAATTGTTGTTCTTTGTGTGCATTTCATGTATGTTTGTAAAGTATCCCATGACACAGGATGGATATTCCAAAAGTAAAAAAAAAAAAAGAAAATTTGAACAAGACTGAAAGTATAGTGGTTTAAGTAGTCGACACACTGCTTTTGCACGAATTGACGACACTTTATGTCATCATTAAAATGTTGTTCTAAGTCTGGGTGTTCTTTGTGTCCGTTTCATGTAAGTTTGTAAAGTCTCCCATGACAAAGGAAACCATTCCCAATACATGTGTTGTCTTATAAAATGTAGAGAAGTGTAAATTAAAGCTTTCTTTTATATAAATTAATTTATAACTTACACACTCTTCAAAATAGTCTCCCAGTGCTGAATAAGCTCCTCCAAGTGTTGATAACCAAGAAAATGCGTTTTCAATTTCTACCTTCATCCATACTAACCGCAACAAACGTTCATTCCTGCAATAAATAAAATCAATTTAAAAATATTATGAAAGCATATAGATTATGGTGCTAATTTTGTTCTTGGGCTATATACTTTATTCTGAATTGCTTATAAGAAATGTGCAGGAACTATAGGTGGCAGCACTGAATTGACAAAAGTGTCACTATGCGGACAGTATAGGAAACTTATTAGACTTGACATCAAGCTTTCACATATGTGAACAAAATTATTTCTTAAATTGTAATATTTTTATAATGATAAAAGTTAAAAAATATGGGTTCTGGTCTATCAATAACGATCGTCAGTGTGGCCAAAATATGTGAAAAGGTCAAAAACTCTTCGAGGCCGGCCATGTATTGGAGGTTGAAGAGATATTAAATGAAGAAAATGTAGGCTGCAATTACAAGCAAAATTTTCTCACAAACTAAAATATACAATGTTTACGACTTGAAAATAATTAATAATTATTTACATATGTAAATTCTCCTGAAAGCGGCAAATCAAGAACTAGCAACTAATAGATTGAAACACAAATTTTTATTTACTATAAAACTTAGTAATTTTAAATGCTCAAAACTCGTACAAAAATCTATACTCGTCGTATACTCATCGTCTTTACTGCGTTTATCAATTTTCTGAATTTTTCACATGACCACGGCATGAGAATTTTATATTGCTTAATTGGAATAAACATGAAACAAACTTGGTCCTATCTAGGTTTCATATTTGCGCGTAAATTAGTAGTGCATTTTCTTGTTAAATAGAGAGCAAGAAGGATGAAGAAGATAGGTCAATCAAAAAAAACTTAAACATTATTTTGTCGAAACAACCTTATTGGGCTGTTGATTAAAACTGTAGACGAAGCCTTTCTTCTGATACTTAAAGAGTAAATAAAGCAATTAAGCCTTTAGCAAACTTACCAAGCATAGTCAATAATTTCAGTATCTGGTGGTTCCAATATCAATTTTAGGAATGCAGTTCCTTCCAAGGGATATCCGCTAAGTTTATTCAGATGTGTCACAACATTGTGTCTGTAGGTACTTGAGTTCTGGCATTCTTTCACAAACAGCTGAAGGAAAAGTGCACTTGTTCTCAGCTTTAGTACTTTTGCAGCTGGTATTTTATCGTCTATGCTAATTTCACAACAATCCCCTATCTTTACACCTATAGATTTGTAGCACTCCTCATTTGGAAAAATAATAAAGTCTTCTGTTAAATAAAACACTGTAAAAGGGCTCCGAAAAAGACGGATCTTCGTTAAGACCTGCATTTATAAGGTTATATTTATTATCTGCAAAAGTAATTTACTTATAACTTTCGCAAAATTTAAGGAATTAAGGCGCTTTTTTGTTATCAATTCAATTTTAAAAACATATATCTTGAAAATACGCAGTTTTCGCTAAGTGCAAAAGTACATTTTGTTCTAGAAATACAAATTGACACATGACATAAAATATCAGAATTGCCACCTATTTAAACCATTTATTTGAACAGAAAATGATGGAAACAATTACACTGTGCAGCAAAGGCAACCAGCTCAGTTTACGCTGTACTGATTGTACTGAAGCACAGCACTGGTTTTCAGCTGGCCCCTGACATTTCCGCCAACAGTTGTAGACACAAGGAAACACATACAGACAGAATACAACACACCAAACATAAGCTATTACTACATTAGTAACAAAAAAAAATAAGCAAAAAAGCACCTACTTTAAAAGAAAATAAAATATGACATAACAACAAAAATCAGAAAGAAAGAAATAAAACAAAGCAAATTCATCCATACACAAAGTTTAACATTATAAAGACGGGTGCGACAGACACACAGTTCTGCTGCAGTAATTTCTGTTGAGCAAGAAATTTTGTACGTAAATAATTCTTTAAAGTAATTTGGGCTATACTTTTTCGCAGAGGTGGAGGAAACGAAAGGAAATAAGAATAAGTCATTAAAATGAAATATTAAAGTTCTTTCATTTTACAGTTTAAAACAAATTCAGTTTTTAGCCCAGGCTTTATGAGCATCAATTTAATTTAATATGTGTAATTATTGCTTACAATACTGATTTTTAAATGTTATTCGTGAAAAAGCAATAAACTTATAGTTAAGGGTAGAGTTTACAAGCACACATTTATAATGTCAAGAAAAGCTTATTATGAATTACAGTTTTGCCTGCAACTAATTGAAGAAAAAGTGTTGTGAACACAGACAAAGAAAAACCTTCAATTTAAGGGAATTCTAATTTCCTCAAAATTTATTGAGGTTTACGATTTTCTCATATAGCTTCTTTCGCTCATTCATTGGAAAAAAATAAGTTCACGTAAATGATTTGCGATGTCGACCATAACAGAGGGGATCGTTTTTTGTTTTTTCATGTCATCCACATTTTATATATTTTTTATCATTAATTTCATCACGACGACGACTTGAAGACTCGAAGACTTGTTAATTCAAGACTATAAATACTTGACATTGGCAGAAATAGCTGATCCGAGTGATCCGGTTGGTTGCCAATTCATCAAAAAAAAAGACCATAACAGAATTACTTTTATTTTGTCTCAGAAGCATAATAAAAATGTAGATATGTATAAAGAATCTTCACCTCATAGATATAGTAGTCGGTTAGTTTTTAATAACGCGAATGCAACCTCATCGTACCTTCGTCAGCTTCACATGTTAAATTAATAAATAGTTACATACGAGTATTACTGTCAGCATACTCGACTCAGAGTAAGGTAAATAAATAATTTGTAAATATTTCGGACGTCCAACGCACAACGCGATCTAGTCCCAAACTAAGCAGAACTTGTTTTATGGGTACTAGGTAACTGTTATAAACATTTTTGTGAATATGTACATATTGTACACCTAAACTCCGAAACAAATATTTGCAGATCATACGAACATTTGGTCCGACCCGAGAATCGAATTCGAGACCTTCAGCACAGCAGTCGCATACGCTACCATTGCGCCAACGATGCAGTCAACAGGTACCACACTACAACAACAATATATAACTTTTTCTTTTCTTTCCTTGAAACAATACAATTTTCGCATTAGGAATATACATCTTGTGTCGCGGAGGACTTATCATACATACCTACATGAAATGTACACATAGAAAATTAAGACTCAGAACAAAAATTTGTAGGTCACACATAGTTGTGTTCCATATCTAATTTGAACCCACAACACTTAGCTCAGTAGAAAGCGGCGTGTCGACCGCTTAAACCACCAGGCCAAACGTGCAGTCAATTTAACTACGAGGCTGAATTCGAATACAAAGAACTCATTATTGTAATACGAACAATAACTTTGACCAGTATGACCTTTATGTTAAATTCTATTTTAAATACGTTGCGATAGGTACGGTATTTTTTATGGAACAGGGGGCAAACTATAAATATTTCGGACATTCCTATTCCATTTCCTAAGATAAGCAGAGCTTGTGTTATGGGTACTAGACAACTGATATGAATACATATATACTTTTTTTTTGGTAAATTCATACATATTATACATAGAAAACACCCAAACTCCGAAACAAATATTTGTAGATTACACAAACACTTGGTCCGACCCAGGATTTGAACCCAACACCTCAAGCACACCGGGTAATAGTAACAAACATCCATCTATCCATACTTACAAACTTTCGCGTTTATAATATTGGTATGGATTATACATCGAAAACACCCAAACTCCGAAACAAATACTTGCAGATCAGACAAACATTTGGTATGACCCGGAATTCGAAGCACACTAACACTGCGCCACCGAGCCAGTCATATTGCCAATTCTTTCGAATCTTCTGCTTCTGGAGACTCAGGAGTCAGGAGCAAGTGGTGATTCCATTAAAACTACCCCAACAGCCAGCCTTTGAGCGATGACTATGTTATTTCAAATTCTCACTGAATCGACACCACACCTAATCAGGCCCTATCCCGAGCGATAAGTCCTATTATCTAAGTCATATACAATAAAACAGTAAAAAACATATTTAAGGAAAAATAATTAATCCTACCTGTAAATTATTTAGCTGTTGCGATAGTAGCTATAAGCAAAAACCATAATAAGCTATTCATGATAACTGCTCTCTGGTACTATAATTAAACTTTTTATGAGGATATAGGGAAACAAACATGCACTACGCGATGACAGTCCAATGAAAAAGAGGCGTTAAAAGGCTTTTGTGGGATGGGGACAACTGGCTTTAAGACTGTTTTATTTTAACTAAAACGCACGCTGTTAATTGTAAATAAAACAAAAAGTTTTTAGAGAATTATCATAATATTTTTATTATGTTAAATGGATCTATGACAATTATGTGTGAAACATAATATAACAACATATCATCCAAATGCTCGCCACAGCTCCTATGGTTTTTATTTTCAATGACTCTATCAGGTTCAATGTCGTTATTGTGCCGAATTACTCCCTACCTACTCTGTTCCAGATTTATGTGAACGACCTATGTACTCTGCAACTACCCAACACCACTATCTTTACTTATGCAGACGATGCTGCTCTTCTTGTCTGGGGCGCAAACTGGGAAATCGTTAAAGCAAAAGCAGAGCAGTCACTTTCCAAAGTTAAAAAATGGTTAACAGAAAACCTACTAACATTAAATTTAAATAAAACTCACTTTTTAACCTTTGCCATTAATGAAAGTAATCAAGCGCCAGATGCCTTTTCTGTAAGATAACATAACTGCTCTAACCGAGACGAGTGCACATGTCAGGAACCTGCGCGAGTGAAACATATTAAATACTTAGGGGTATGTATGGATGGTGGATTAAATTGGAACAAGCAGATTGACTTGGTGACAACTAGACTGAGACGGCTAATCTGTGTTTTTAAACCACTAAGAAGCGTGCTCCCTTTCGAAACAATTAGAATGGTCTACCTAGCACTGGGTCAGTCTGTCATACAATTCTCCATCACGGTTTGGGGGGGCGCCGCAAAAACCCATCTTATTCGTCTAGAGAGAGCACAAAGAGCAGTTCTTAAAGTAATGATAAAAAAAACCCTTCATACCCTACAGCGCTCCTTTACTCCAAATGTAAGGTAAGGTCCTGACAGGGCGCCAGTTGTACGTGCTCCGATCGATGCTGAAAAAACATCAGGATGTACCTCTTCCAGGGGCAAAAAGGCGCAGTACGTCATCTGTATATCCCAGAGTCAGAGAATGTAGAACCTCTTTCGCGAAAAGACAACCTATTAGTGTAAGTACTAAAATCTATAATGACATAAATAAAAAAATAAATATTGTGAGTCTTAACAAACATGAGATTAAAAATAAAGTAGAAAATTGGCTTCAACAACTAGATTATGAGGGGACTGAGGACCTTGTCAAATTTATTTCATAACACACACACGCATACACACACACACACACACACACACACATACACATACACATACACATGCACATGCACACGCACACGCGCACATTGTGAGCAGCGTCACCTTCAACTTCACTGAATTCTGACTCCCGAAATACAGGCTATGCCTAGTTTGGGAACCAGTACCTGTACCTATGTATACTGATACACAATCAAACTGTAAAGTGTTTCTTATGGTATTGTAAGATTTCAAATGTTGAGACTTTGGTGTAAAATAAACATATTATTGTTATTTTTATTATCTCATCCTTGATTTGTTCTTGGCTTATTGGTGTATACTTTTTTATATTATTATATAAATATCCTCAAAAAAAGAAGTCCAACGGTGTCAAATCACATGATCGTGTCGGCCAATTAACATCGCTACGACGTGAGATAACAAGGCCATTGAATTTCTCGCACAAATACTTGTCAAATACTGAACCAAAGAAATATCAAATGTAGTTGGGTGAAAACCCCGTTACAAAGGACAAGTGCTACATACGGAACGCTAAATTATAGTAATGAGTTGATTGCATTATAACATACTAATTACTAGGTTTATTTAATTACTTTAATAGATATTTATTTAAGTTCATTATTCATTGGACTGTCATCGCGTGGTGCATGTTTGTTTTCCTATATCCTCATAAAAAGTTTAATTATTATTATCTACAATAGTTACACCTTCTGGTGAATACCAGTGAGGAGTTATCATGAATAGCTTATTATGGTTTTTGCTTATAGCTACTTTCGCTACAGCTAAAGAATTTACAGGTAGGACTAATTCTTTTTACTTAAATATGTTTTTAACTGTTTTATTGTATAGGACTTAGATATTAGGAATTATCGCTCGGGATAGGGCCTGATTAGGTGTGGTGTCGATTCAGTGAGAATTTAAAATAACATAGTCATCGCTCAAAGGCTGGCTGTTGGGGTAGTTTTAATGGAATCACCACTTGCTCCTGACTCCTGAGTCTCCAGAAGCAGAAGATTCGAAAGAATCGGCAATTTGACTGGCTCGGTGGCGCAGTGTTAGTGTGCGTCGAATTCCGGGTCATACCAAATGTTTGTCTGATCTGCAAGTATTTGTTTCGGAGTTTGGGTGTTTTCTATGTATAATCCATACTAATATTATAAACCCGAAAGTTTCTAAATATGTATGGATGGATGTTTGTTACTATTTCCCGCTGTGCTTGAGGTCTCGGGTTCAAATCCTGGGTCGGACCAAGTGTTTGTGTAATCTACAAATATTTGTTTCGGAGTTTGGGTGTTTTCTATATATAATACTTGTAGTATGTATTTACAAAAAATAAAATTGTATATTTGTATTCATATCAGTTGTCTAGTACCCATAACACAAGCTCTGCTTAGCTTGGAAATAGATGGCATTGTGTGACAGATGTCAGAAATATTAAACCATCTCTGAAATGGTCAAAGAAGCAGAAGATCGTTTTTTGTTTTTTCGGAAGACGGTCCCCATTTCATGTCATCCACATTTTATATATTTTTTATCATTAATTTCATCACGACGACGACTTGAAGACTTGAAGACTTGATAATTGAAGACTATAAATACTTGTCATTGGCAGAAATAGCTGATCCGAGTGATCCGGCTAGTTGCCATTCATCATCAAAAAAAAAAAAAAGAAGCAGGTCGTATATAAGTAAAACGTCTTTCTATGTAGATGAAGAGCTATCCAGTTTCCCGAAGCTTTTCCATCTAGACGACTATGATCGATGTTTAGCTAGGAGAGACGGGCTTTATTGCCTCGGGGTATTCAACTTGCTGCCAGAAGTCCAGCCTAATCCTGGCTACGATCTTTTGAAGGTATATCACTTAGAAATATTCTTTAACATTCTTTCTTTCTTTCGTACTCCTTCCTAAAAGGCCTCTGGTGTTGCGGGTGTCCATGGGTGGCGGTGATCGCCTACCATCAGGCGATACGTATGCTCGTTTGCTCGCAACATAATAATAAAAAAAACAGTTGAATATTTTAGACTTGTTTACATATACCTACCTACATATGTTAAATTTCCTTGGTCTGGTCTGAATACTTATGTTGACTTCTATAGATTCTTGTTGAGTTATATAAATTAGCTGCCAAAATACCTCTACTTTGCTGGTAGTGGTTATCATCTTTATTGTGAATCCCACCACCAAACTACGATCGTAATCTTGTACGACCACGACGACAAGACAAAAGTAATACCTAAGATTACCATAGTTTCCTAGTTAAATAGTACAGTGAAACAAACAGTAATTATTTATTAGAAAATAAAAATGGCAGAATAAGAAATACCAGAATACTTTGAAGCCAAATAATAATATTTTTACAATTAGTTCAATAATCACAAATTTTAACAAAAAAACTACCGACATCAAGAACTGGACCTAATTAAAATTGGACCACACGGGAAGCAACAGCTTTTCAATAAAAAAATAATCATCATTCCCGAAATTAAAAAAATAAATAATAACCCAATCGAAAGTTATGAGGTAACAAATACTCGAATTGAGAACCTCCTCTTTTTTTGAAGTCGGTTAAAAAGCATTATTTGCCTATTTACTTATGTTAGATTCTATTTTTGTTATACCGTTAATTCAGACAAGGCAAAATTTCATTATAACCAGTGCGACTAATCAGTTATTGGTTAACCACATCAATTCTTTTAGTAACCTCTTTTGATATAATCCAGGAATACTCGGATGATTTTCACCATTTTAACCGAACACGCATTCATCGTGGTTACTGCGTGAGCAGCCGTTGTCCAAATTATGTAACAAGAAATGCTTCGGAGCAATTTGAGCATTGTGTGGATAAATATGCTCGAAGCCGTTCTCTTCGCGCTTCAATCAATACTTTACACTACTGTCATACTCACACCGACAAGCACACTGTAAAACCCAAGACAGCAGCCCAGAATACCATTTTACAGTGTGTGTATGCAATCATTGCTATGAATATAATTGGAACTATTTATGATCTGTGGACCAAAGATACCCCTAATAGTAAGTTTATAGTTTCTTTGTAAATAAGCAGGTTGCACAGGTGTCAGGCGTGTGCCTATAAAAACAAAGGCAGAGGTCTTCAACAACTTCCTTTAATCCTTAAGATTACAGGTCGATTTGAGATTATATTTATAAGGAAATATATGCAGTTTACCTAGAGGTACTCCTACTACTATTATAAAGGCGAAAGTTTGTAAGTATGGATGTATGTATGTATGGATGTTTGTTACTCTTTCACGTAAAAAGTGTAAAAACTACTGAATGGATTTGAATGAAACTTTACCACAATATAGCTTATACATCAGAATAACACATAGGCTACTATTTATAAAGATATAGCTTCGCCTCGCGGCGTTGCCCGCAGTTATCATCGTACCGCGGGTAGCACCGCGGGGTTCAGCTAGTATTAAATATAATTAACGATGGTAGATACATACTCTGCGCACAGAAAGATGGACGGCGAGCAAGAGGCCAAAGACAATAACAGAGTTGTCATAGACAAGACATCACAGATAACACACATGTAGAACATAATACCATCTCAACATTCTTAGGGCCAGGTTCACCAGTTCCTGATAAAGTTTCAGATAGTTATTTGGCATATAACAGATAAAAGAGACTTGAAATCAAAATCTGTAGTTATCTGGCAGATAATTTCAAAATACTTTATCAGATACTTACAGCAGGTAGTGAAACTGGCCCTCAGTTCTTTGTTCTTCTGGCGAAAATGGTATAGTAAACCGAAAACTCTCTTTTCATGAGAAGTCCATGTCTAACAGTGCAATATTGCTGCTAGACATGGGCATCTCATGCATCTCATCAATAAGCTGTTGATGATGTTACAATGTTGTTAAATAAAGGGGAGACAAACTTCTTAGCACTCCATGGATTCACCGTGCGGGTGCCGGGTCCATCGTGTGGCAGAGGGAGAAACTCAAAGCAGTTCCCAGGACTTACGACCTAGGTGTAGGTTTAAGGAGGCCCCCTTTAAGATACGCATCAACGGTCACCTTCACTGCTCGAGTTTCCCGCCCTACCTAGCCAAATTTGGTAGGAACCTGTTAGTGCAGCCTTGGATACTCGTTCTAAAATAGAACTTACTGCAGATCTCGACAGGCCAAGGTCTTTCAAAAGGTTATAGAGAGATTTAGCTGGTATACCTCTCGCTCCCACTTCTACCGCGTATAAATTAACCACATAGCCATTTTTGTTAAGTTCAGTTGTTAGATCGTAATATTTATTTAATTTTATTCTATGGTCTTTAGGAATATTAGTTTCCCACGGAACAGTAAGCTCTACTAATATTATGTGTTTAATTTGTCTAGAGAAAAGGAATATTAACCTATAAATACATTCGTTTTTGTTAAGTATTTAATATTCAAGTTGATAACAATGCGTTTATAAGTAGGTGAAATCCGTTATTGTACGTTTGCATAGTCCAACGGTTAAGAAATGATTATTGAATATTGAATGAGAATTGATTATTTCAACAAAAGGTTAGCATAATAAAGGAAACGAAATACCTAAAGTGCATTAAATAATATTAAAGATTAACTATTACATTTTACAGAAAATAAGCTTATATCAGCATTTTCAATAGCATTGAATTGGAGAAGATTGACGTCTACCTATGTAGGTGAAGATTCTCGCATCACTGCTCTTGCACCTTTAAACGGAGTCAGGTATTACCTTAAATTAGTTTGTACCACCCTGACAAAAACCTGCTTGTTATAAAGATCCTTATGAAACTAAACTAAAATTAAAAATAAACATATTTGTATGAGCTGTACCCTGCTTGAGTTCACTGTGGCACATTGAGGTTGGTATTAAAAGGTTAGTTGGATCAAAACTGACTCGAAAAATAAATAAAAACCATCTTTGCAGCGTCTTGTATATCGTATCAAAATTTAAGCTCAATTATTGTAGAACTTTTTGAGATTTTGAACCGTACACAAAACAATTTAACATTTTTAAAATGTTATTCTTACTTAGTACGAAAGCTGAAAGACCCCAAACATTTATTATAAGAACAATAAAGAGAAACAGAAGTAAAAAACCTTACCAAACTTTTTTCTATCTATTAAATGGCTGTTTATGTGATGTGAAGCTGTCACGTTCAGGCGCGGTCGCAGCCTGAAATAGCTGTGACCTATCCCTCCCCCCCCCCCCTTCCGACCGCGCCTGATCTATCAGTTGGCTTAGTTGCATCGAAATATGCCAATTATGTAACCCAACGAGTCAATCACAGCCCGCTCACCACGGTGCACTGGTAGCCTGGTTGATATCAAAAACATTTGGTACTATGGCCCTTCCATGGTACACGGTACATGGTGCACGGAACGATGCAGTATTCGACAATGCCTGTGATCACCTACGAGTAGTTGATTGTTATCTATTCGCTAGTGTGTCCTACTTCAACAAATGATAGACGTTTGGAATAAAATAGCATGTTTTTAAAACTATTGTAATCGGTTCTATTGCTGATTCTCGAAAAACTTTGTTGGGGTCATGGGCGTAGCTAGGGAGGTAGTCTTGGGATTCAACACCCGAAATGTTTTTACACTAAGCATTGATATTTTTATACCTCTCATATTTTTTCATAATAACTATTAACATACTGATTTTATTATCTTGAAATCCCCCGAAACTAAAACCTGGTTTTGCTTGTGGTTGAGGTTTCGTATTATTTAATAGTAACTTTGTAGATTATGATACATTGATTAAAGATGAACATTTCGTTTTATATTTTTGCAGAGTGTTATCCATGTGTTTAACGATGCTTGCTCACAGTCACGTCTTACATTATAGTTTTTATACAATCAATCCGGAAGTACTAGAAAAGGTAAAAAATAAGCTATTAGTAACATTAAAGCGCATAATCAATCCACAAATTGTACGTAATTTAGAAAGTTATACTTTGACACTGAATCACAACCTTCTTACAAGATTATTTGCAATGCTGTACACAGGATAAATTCATAGCGTGGGATTTATCTTTACCTACCTTAATTCTACATATTCAGTAAGTCTTAAAAATGTTGTCTAGCTAGTTATAAAGAAGCGCGGCATCGTTATGACCGATGGCACCTGTTCGATGCAAGCTCTTGTGATGATATCCTGTTTCCTGGTTTGCTACAATCTTCTAATGTTCTCCAAGAAACACCCGCTCAAACTCTCTATGCTGCCATTATGTATTATTAAACGAATTATAAGGTATGTTAGATTGTAGATTCAAATCTCAGGTTTTTACACACACATTTTCAAGATTTAATACTAATTTAATTATTACATCTCATTTAGTTCCACCACTAACTTATTAACTAACATTCATATTTTAAACAAGTTTTGGATAGAGACATATATCAGCAACTTTTATCTGTTAAGTAGTGTTCAGTATGAAATAACTATCTGAAACTTTATCTACTAGTAAACCGGGCCCGATGAATTTGAATTTGAATTTGAAAAATTGAATACCTTTTTGTTAGTCGTAATGGAACACGAGAATGGTTGGATCAATTTGGATGCTTTTGGTTTTTGTAATTTGTGGAGGTCCAGGAAAACTTAAAATGTTGAGAAAAACGCGAGGGAAATAGTAAAAACAATAATGTTGGATACAAATGAATACGGGAAACAATTATACCATTTGAAAGACGCAGCCCATGCAGATGATCTGCAAAAGCAATGCTCATATCCAGAATATCCGACAAATCTAATTGCCAAAGCCTCGATCGGTGCAGATTTTGAAGGTATAAAATGTGTATTATTGAAAATTTTCAGGATCACACCAGTCAATTTGTTGTTAGTTGGTTTCGGGGCAACTTGGTGGCTCCACATCCGCAATGGCCCTCTGGTATCTACGACGATTGGTTTAGAGAGTAATGCTTGCCAAAATAAGTTCTGGGCCCATGCATTCTTCGTCAACAATTTAGTTGATCGGGGTAGTTACTGTTTGGTACCGACATGGTAAGAAATTTTTATTATTCCTAACCCTTTCTAAATAAATACCTTCACAAATATTACATACCTAGCTGACCCACGCAACATCGTTTGCGTCTTATATTGCCCGTAGCGTGAAAATTTTCCCCCGTTTTTGAAACATTCTTCATTGGTGCTCCGCTCCTATTCGTAGTAACGTGATGATATATAGCCTTATAGTCTTCATCGATAAATGGACTATTCACCACTGAAAGAATTTTTTAAATTGGACTAGCGATTCCTGAGATTAGCGCATTCAAACAAACAAACAAACTCTTCAACTTTATTATTAGTATAGATAACAATCACATCATCACATTAACAGCCCTTAATAAACAGTTCATTATTCTTTACATCTTTATAGGTTTTTAGCAGTGGACATGCATATGTACATAATAGCTTGTTTATCTACGCTGATCATGTGGCGTCATAAATGCAGAGCAGTGAAAATATACTCTATTATCTTCCTGGCTTCATGTACACTTACTGGCATCCTCACCTACATCATGGAATACAAGTCTATGATTTATCTTTCTACGCCTGAGTAAGATTTTGAACTTTCAATTTACACTAACTTGGTACTGTCACGATTTTCTAAAACTGTGTTTGACTATCTTAGATTATTTGTCATATTAATGATAAAACATTGGACTAGTTAAATAGTGAATAGGAAAATTAAGTGATATCGTATGGTAAGTAGAATGGTCGAAATAAGTATTTACAAAGCGATCGATATCCTTTTAGAATTATTACTTCTGCTATTTTTCTGCATCATTGGGTCTCCGGTTTCGCAGTCACCAACGAAACACGACAGCGCGAACGCTGTCATTTTAAGGAGTACCGGCCCGGTCAAGCGGGCCCGTTCGTGCTGAAAATAGCGTGGCCCTACTACCTTGGTTATGAAATGTTCTCTTCTCTCTGTCTTTCTTCTCAAACTTACCTGACAGGTGTAACTGTGCAGCTAAACCCTTCAGGTAAGCCTTACCGTATATAGCTTTCCGTGGGAGAGCCACGCTTCGGCATGAATGGGCTGGCTCGACCGGAGTGATACCACAGCCTCACAGAAAACCGGTGTGAAATAGCGCTTGCGCTGTGTTTCAGTATCCTCAATACTGGAGGCCTATACCCCAACCCCTCCCCCATTCCCTCTCCCCATCCCCCAAAGGTCGACAACGCACTTGTAACGCTTTTGGTGTTGCGGGTGTCCATGGGCGGTGGTAATCGCTTACCATCAGGTGATGCGTGTGCTCGTTTGCCCCCTATTCAATAACAAAAATAGCTAGTTTTAGATGATAATACAGAACTGTATCTCTATATGGCTGTTTCAATGACGTTTACAGACAAATTCGAAGAATATTCCGTGACTCGGATTCATTCATAAATTACTACATGTCCTCATGGGCTGCTATCTCGTCGTGCTTTCTGGGACTTTTACTAGCTCATTTACAATTTGAATTAGATGAAAAACGTATCAAATTATCTGAATACAAAGTAAGTATTTCTTACTCTCTAACAACAGCTTCCGATTAAACTTTTAGTATTGCTTCTTTCATCTTATGCATGTAGGTATATTAATCGTTTTTCGTCTATTTATTCTTTAAGTCTTGTAAGAATAAATAAACGAATAATGACTATTTCGTTTTACCTTCGTTTGAGGTGACAGATGGTCACCTGTCACACTTAAGCCAAAATCAGCGATCATAAAGCAGCGTTGCCATACTTCCATGCAGGCTCGGCAAGCGCCCACAAACACAAGTTTTGTAAAGAGGGCGTTTGGCTTGGCTTCTGTGAGCTCGTGGACGCTTGTATACGATCCGGTCTAGTGCCGGGTTTTGGACAGAGATCAAAGGACGCTTGTGGCAATCGTTTGCGATGCGTTCACACGTTGGAGCGCGTTTAGTAGCCGCTGTGATCTCGTGACGATCGGTCGAACGAAGATAGGGATTTAAAAATTAGTTTACAACATAATACATTACACAACACATACAAACAATAAACAATTTAGTACTCATTAAGGAATAGGTATGAGGCATACGAATTAATTTTAGGTTTCCATACACAGATTGTGAAAACGGGACTGAGCCTCCGATGTCTGTCTGTCTGTCTGTCCGTCCGTCTGTCGTAAAGTTGGCTAGTTGACGAAAGTTACGTTAAGGTGTACTCTACCACGGCAAATAATAAAGATTTGAAAATGTTTTTAGCCTATTATAATACCTTTATTCTTTATCATATTTTTGTTATGTTTTACAAAATCCCTAAAAATTTGGTCCTTGATAAAAAGGAAATGAAAGTGAGAAACGCTTTGGTTTGACTTTGCTTGTATTTGAAATAAAAGTAGGTTAAACCAAACGTAATAACCGATAGAAGGTCGGTATCCACCTCGCTTGTATGTAGGTACGTACCACACTGACGCATTCACATCACAAGTGTGTAAACGACTTCCAAATGCCAAGTGAGATATGTTGACGCTTGAGGTTTGAAGATGCTTGTCGAGCCTCGGCAAGCATGAAAACGTACCAATAGAGATCATTCAGTAACCAAAATACACAAAACACCACAAAACATTTTTCCCGTGTTTCCGGTCGGGCCTGACCAGTTTAGGAACAATGCATTTTTTTCATTTGTTAGTATCGAATCAAAACTACTTTTTTTACAGTGGTTCGTGTATCTTCACTACGCGATGTTTCCTTTTATTTTTATCTGGGCCTTGAAGGGCATGTTTACCCGCCAATATAACACAACAATGTTCTTTGCGGTACACGCGGCTCTTGATTCGTCGTGTTACTGTTTAATTACGTGTATTTTTCTTCTTGGGCTGATCAATATTGATGGTAAGTCAAAGGCGTGTAACTTCGTTATTTATAACCTTTTTAAAAACTTTAAAAGTAATTAGTCTTATGTTCAAACAGGTCCATTGAAGAGGGTATTTGGATGGAGCGGTTGGACCGCAATGGCGCGTATGTCCTTATCAGTTTTAATATTACATTGGTGCGTCAACATGATCATTGCAGCTAGGCCAGTAGCATATAACACCTCATTTTTGGATGTGGTAAGTATCATACCATAGACAACACAAAGGAAAAATTTCAAATTGGAACTATTCTTAAAGTCTATAAAAAGTTAAATCTCTGTTCCTTATTAACTTTATTTAAATACACACCGACAGACATAAGATGGCATTGACTCGCTCTAATTGATCGTATAAAGAGTATTGTTCGTTCGGCTTTAATTTAATAAACAATTTACTAATGTACTAAATACCTTTATGTTATGATGATTTGTGTGCTCTTCAAAGGCTGAAAGTTCTGTACCGCTCGAAACGTGTACCATAAAATTAAGCTCAATGCTCAATTTTACGATACACGTGAAGGATGATTCTTGTTTCACGTTTATTCTTCATCAATGCAATAATAATATGCAATGAACAAAGTCAGCTAAGAGTAGCACATTGTAGCAGTTCTTACTGTACTTAACTATCCTATACTTACTTACCTACTTACTTATTTGTAGTTTGTTGCATAAGAAGAAAAGAACTTCGTATGAAATATATTTATTTAGAGTTTTATCTTGATTTCAGTTAGTGGACTGGACAGCAACAAACATCATTACCTACATTCTAGCAATCCCCATCACAGTTTTGGTGGAAATACCGATGCAAAAGTTTATGGGGCTATTGATGTATTAGTGGAAAGTGCACTGGAAAGGTGCTCATCACATCTCGAGAATGCAATCTGAATGCATCGATGAATCGAGAAAAAGTTATTAGTTTTTTATTTAATTCTTTGTACCTATGTTTGGTAGTCAAAGTCAGTTTGGAAAAAGTTTGTGAAACTGACAATTACTAGCAAGTTGTAAATTGTAAATAAGTGTAGGCTTGTAGGTATATGTCGCAGGCATTTATCAATGGTGGCAGATATATTATCAAAGCCGTGACAATTATATTACAATTTCATTAGTAAAACGGTAGATTGTCAATCAACACCATTTCTTATAATTTAACGGCCCAGTTTTAGTGACATCGTAAGTTTAGGTTAGGGTATTTTTTTTTAATAGCAAGGTTTTTTTGTTTAGAAATAACGTATAGGCTACCCGCGGTTATTCTCGTACCGGGGGTGGCACCGCGGGGTTCAGCTAGTAAAATAATAAAATGAGGTCGATTGATAATCTATCGTTTTATTATTCACTAGTAAAATTGTAACTAGCGACATATATTTAGTTTTTTAAATAAATAATGTACTTTGTTATTATTAAAAGTTTTATGTTGAATATTATTTATTTTAATTTTATTCTATAAAGTAAAAGAAACAAAATAAGTAGAATGTGGCGACGGCATAAACACGGAGTACGGAGGAGTAGGACGGAGCAAAAATACAACATCCCAACGTCAACCGTTGGTCAGTGACCTACCAGGCATGATCACCTCGCCTGGTCGGAGGAACCTCTCTTTGTGTTGGTGGTTTATGACACCCACATAGAACAATGTTTCAGCAAAAGGATTCTGTGTGTGTGTATGAATACAATAAAAAACCTAAGACCAGAGATGTGGGCAAACTACGAAAAAGCTATTTTTAAATCGATTCAAAATGCATCCAGTTGAATCAAATAAAATAAAAATCATGCCCTACATTTACAAACAGGCAAAAAAAAAATTACGGGAAACAAGGTATTGATGACAGTGACAGCTTCCGTGACCTCATTAACCTTATAATAACTGGATTCTGCAAATCTTATACATAAAGAGGATATCGACAAGAAATTACTTTATAGTCCGGCCACTCAGAGAATGCGTTTCTGACACTTGTAAATTCGTCATGAGTAGTGTTGTACCATGAATATCATTAATAATATTTGGTAACAGTATTTATAGCATTCATTATGCATAATTATTCAATTTAGATATATTTTATATTTCAAACACAATATAAACAAAATTGTTGATGGATGAATTAAATTTAATCGTAATTTCTGAATGAAACCAAGGGAAAAAAAAAAATAAAAATACTGTATTTATTTAAAAATATATATTATGAAACACATAGTTTTAAGATTTCGATAATGTCAAATCAAAATTTAATCCGACTCCGATTCGCTTGAGGACTCGCTGTCATCTTCACCAACATGTATTATCATGTTATTATCAATCATAGTCTCTATACGAATATCGCGGTCAAAGTCATCAAAAATCATTTTTTAGTTTTTTCAACCACCTTCATCCAGTCATCTCTTGTGACTTTTTCGCATGCTTCTTTTAAAAGCGTCTTCATCTTTTTTATGCCATATGGTGGAGAAGTATTATGGCGGGCTGCATAACCTTTAATTTGAGCCCAGATTAGCTCTATGGCATTGTACTGGCAGTGATATGGAGGAATTCGGAGAACGCGATGACCGTACTCCAGAGCCAGCTCATCTATTTCGTATCGAATATTTGCTAGCTTATGGTCGTTGACTAATTTCATCAGCTCAGCTTTTAGCATTGACATATTTGCGTCAATGCCACTTCTTTGCAGCCAAGCCACCAATTCCTCTTTTCTATTAGCTTGAGTAGGTCTTTTATTTATTTGCACCGAATGATAAGGGGCGTTATCCATTATTATAATTGAAGGCTCTGGAAGGCCAGGTAGCAACACATCCTGGAGCCACTCCTTGAATACAGCCGCATTCATTTCTTCGTGGTAGTCAGTAGTAGTTTTTGACTCAAATGCTAATAAACCATTTTCCACAAAACCATACTTCGCACAACCAGCGTGGCATATTATGAGACGTGCTCCTTTACCGATTAGCACTTTCGACGTCGACGCTTGAGTGTCATCTGTCCAAGAACGAGAAAGCTCGTGATTGGTGTTCAGCCATGTCTCGTCAATGAAAACGACATTGTCCCAATTATATTTTTTTTTGCTTCTCTTAGAAAAGTAATTCTTTTTATCAGAAATATAAAGGGATAAAAATAGTTTTTCATTTATTTTTAATTCAGCTGATTCAGTTTGGTCGTACCTATATCGTATTATAAACTATATTAAATATGTATTAAGTACATTATACACACTCTCGAATAATTTCTCCGATGTCCCCAGGAACTTTAATGTCGTTCGTATAAATGCCCAAAGCATTTCGGCACATTTCCCTGAAATGGTGACAACATTCGACTGTACGACATCCTTACATACTCTGTAACTCATCTTGTTCAACTGTTTTTTTGTGTATTCAATAAAGATAAATAAATAAAATTATATATTATAAAATTAGAACGTTTTATTTAACAATATATCGACCGACAGAATATATTACGATTCCGAAAATACTCAGCTACAATTCAGTATTATTTTGTCTCATCACTACAAAAACAAACTATTGACATAACCTTGAAACAGCGCGGTTTGACGTCGTTAGACTTTTAAAAATTATTGTTCTTAAATGAATTAATTGATTAATTGTTAATAACTTTAGCCCAAAATAAAACGTTTATTGTACATTGGCATGATTATTCAATTTTTAATGTTATTACTCATTATTAAGGTTAATAAAAGATATTTAAAGTTTTGCCATAAATTTTACGCCAGTTCAAAGTTACATCGCCCATTGAATCACGACCTGTCAGGAACGCATTCTCTCAGTGGCCAGACTTCTATAATATATACATAGTACTCTGTGGCCAGACTATAGACGAGATAGTACAGCTCCCTGGGGTACACCCGCTGACCCGCAGTAAGATTACGCCAGTTGGAGGACAACTCTTACGAGCGAACCTGTTGCTTATTTTTGATAGCCAATTTAATATTTTCTGTTTTTATAACTAGTGCGGTCACAGTGCTATGACCAGTACGACAGCTAGATTGGTATGGATTCAACATGCCATTAGAGGAAAGAAAATTATTTAGTTGATATTGACTATCCTCTCAAGCACCCTGGAAAGGAACGGGAGAATGGATATGGGACGAAACTAGAATACTAATGACGGGTTAGCAGTTTTAAAGAGAGGGATGGGTGTGATTCCATCACCAGAAAAGCAAAATCACTAGTAAGGACTATATATAAATCACTAGTAAGGACTAAACATTATAAGCCCCGATAAGGATCGGGGCTTATAATGTTTCTATAAAATGTAGGTCAATACAATAATGTTGTTCAGGCCTAATAAATATTTCTGTGAATAAAGTCAATCCATACGACAATCGTTTTCAGGGCTTTCTTGTTTCTTTGAACAAATAGTATTGTAATTGGCGATGCATAGATTCTAACTAGTATCTCAAGTGTCAAAATTGTGAAACTGTCCAAGAACGACAGTTGTGAAAATGCCCAAGAACGATAATTATGAAACTGTCCAAGAACGACAGTTGTGATACTGTCCAAGAACGACAGTTGTGAAACTGTCCAAGAACGACAGTTGTGAAACTGTCCAAGAACGCTTTTTTTAACGTTTTTTTGTTACATTTCCTACATTTAGAGAAAATGCAGCTCGAAGAACAGTCGACATTTTAGTCTTTAAAATTATTTGAATAGTCTGGATTTAACGATGAAAAAATGTAAAGTATTGACTACAAACTAATTTAGCACCACTCTGATAGTTTACCATTTGACTAATGTTAATTTAGGGTTTTTATTTTTAGGTAAAGGTTTTAATCAAAACTTTAGGGGTCCTAGTTTTGAGAGTTGGTAACACTGCCGCAGCAGAGTCAGCAGCCCTCTTTGAGTATTAAATAGTATTAATGTTCTGTGCTATAGCCAGCCATTTTGATTTCTTCTGTCCATCCCTTTAGCCATTGATGGCCGGTGCCTGAAGAATTATTCCGATATAATTCTTCAGCATCATAGTTTTGACGCCAAATTCGTGTTAATGAAGTGAAAAGTTTAGTGTACAACATGGCACGATACGGGCAAAGACCGGAGAATGCTCTCAAACGGGCTAATGGTTGGTATTGAAATAATAGGATCCAGTTACCACGTTGCATGTGTTAAATGTCATTGCTGTGTCCCCTATGATTTAACGCCAATGATGCTTTAATTCACTTTTTTATTCGATCTTAATGTGACCTGATTTCTATTTATCAAGAATATCATATATTTTTAGTTCAATCTTGATTGCAATCTAATATATTTCAAATCGGCCTATTTGCGTAATCTCCTTGCTTTATAACCTGTTTTGGTCTCTAAAAAGTTAAACCTGTCTCGTAAAAATAATCTCATGGGAATTATTGATATCATTTACACAGATTTTTTCACCATGAGAAGATCTGCAATGTTTTGGCTATTGTGTTTTCCTACAATGTGTTGCATTTTCAAAACATATGGTTGTTAGATCTGTAATGTACACTATGTATCATATAAATTACATATCTAGGGTTACCAAGGATACGTAAGTACTCTGTACTGCACACCATAATATGAAACAAACAATGTAGAATGCAAACATAAAAACAGTGCTACAATGGGTGGCAGAAATACATTGTGGATTATTGACCTAGCAGTATAGTATTGCATACTGAGTAATTCTTTAGAGAGATTATGATCAGCAGTAATCCTCCTTACTAACACAAACTACAAGAACTCGAGACTCAAACAATTAGGCAAATACAATTGATAAACATTACTTAAAATACATGACATGAAAGACATGACTTTTGCAGTGAATTGCTGTTTTATTTCATACTTTTAACTGCATTTTTATAATAAATAAAACATTCTAAATACACAAACATAATTTAAATTTGTATAATCTTATATATCAAATTCTCGTGTCACAAAATTAGTTACCATACTCCTCCAAAACGGCTGGACTGATTTTCATAAAATTTTGTGAGCATTTTAGGTAGGTCTGAGAATCGGCCAACATCTATTTTTCATACCTCAAAATGATAAGAGTGAACCGGCCCTAATTTCTTTTTTTTTATGGAAAGAACGTTTTCCGGGTCAGCTAGTATATTATAGAATAAACCTGTAAGCCAGGCATCCATTACATAGACACAACATACTAAATATCAAAATATATTAAATGGACTAATGTTTAAAAATTTATTGCTAAACCATCTTGTTACAAATTTACTAACTAATTGGAAGAGAATGCTAAAATGTTGGCAAAAACAATACTTTTGCCATCTTACCACATACCACTCATACTTAAATGAATTTGAAAAGAATAAAATCAAACAATCATTTGTTTATTAAATGTTTGTGGCACTTTTTATGTACGTAAATGACAAAAGTTCTTTTATCTTACCATATTCTTGTCTCTTTTTATTAAGATTTCTCGCCTCTGTATCCTTATAAATAGAATATTTTGTTACAATCATTAAGGACAGGTGATTAAGTAGTAACTTATTAAGATTATGTTATTTAAATTATTTTTCTGTTTTTCATAACTTTATAAATTTTGCATTTCCCAACTTAACTAAGATTATACATATAAACAATGAAAATAAAAAAAATAAAAAAATAGTGTGTTTTCTAAAACCTATCAAGGTTTTATAGATTCAGATTATTTTATTTACATTATTTATCTGTTTGAAGTAGAATACATAACATCACACTTTATTTTTAATGTAAATTATGCATTTCTCAACTTAACTAGAATTATATAATGTATCGAAATAAACAAAGAGTTAAAAAAACTAGTGCATGTTTCCTAAAACCTATCAAGGTTTTAAAAATCATACACTTATTTACAAACCCCAACACAAATCATACAAAACCCTAATATTTAAAACATACTTAATTGTCATACAGAGTTTATGGAGTTGGAGAAACCTGCAAGAGCTTTAGATACTTTGCAAGAAGTTTTCCGCAACAAAAAATGGGCCTACAACTGGTCAGAATCGGTGCTGGAACCAATCATGTTCAAGTACTTGGAACTATGTGTGGACTTGCGCAAGTCCCATATTGCCAAGGAGGGTTTGTTCCAGTACAGGAATATGTTCCAATCTGTGAATGTAGGTTCACTGGAGCAAGTTATCAGGTAAGTTATTTGTTTTATAGGATAGATGCACTTAATAATGGCTTTCAACCTAGCTATGCACTTATTATTTATAGCCACCTCATCACATATCATTAACAGCTTTTAGGGCTGATAAACATTGCTACAGTAACTGATGCCAGCATCACTGGATTTCAGTACTGTACCAAATCATGTAAACATGTTTCAGTCAAATAAACTGGCCGACTAGTCTTTGATCCACCCAGCACTCTGCACAATGTATGCCAGTGGCACTGGATCTAAATAAATACTTCATGCCTGTGAACGCCAGTCATTGGAGCCTAATCGTATAGTATAAACCACGATAAAGTAGAAATGACTACAGGACAAGAGTAAAATATGTGATACATTGTCAGTGCATCAATCCAGTGACGTTGTGAAGTAAAACATTTGTCGTGGACATTATTATTAAATTATAAATATTATTAACAGAGGCTACTTGCGCATGGCTGAAGAGCGCACGGAGGCTGCTCGAGCACAATCTTCACAAGCCGTCATTGACACTGATGACTTGGACAATCTGGCAACCCCAGAGACTATTTTACTTCGGGCTGTATCAGGGGAAGATGCCCAAGATCGATCTGATAGGACTATTCTAACGCCATGGGTAAGTTATAATATGTGTTAAAAATAAGAACAATATTAATTATACAGAAATTAGACATCTTGAAGAGGAAATGTGAGATAGTGAATGTACACTTATTATGCCAAGACTAAAACCCAATGTTTTATGAGTTGGCAACTTTTTATTAAAATTAGGTAAAAAGTAATGTAACATAAGTGTGGGAACATGATACCCATTCCGGGTATCATGTTCCACCCAACACAAAAGGAGGATCCTCTGGCCAGGCGAGGTGATCATGCCTGGCGGGCCACTGCCCAACAGTTGATGTTGGGATGTTGTATATATGCTAATCGGCGCGAGAACTATTTATTTCGACAGTCAGAATTTGTAGTTACTCCGTGTAGTGCGTGTTATGTGGAAGTCGCCACAATAAGTAACATTTAAATATATTAATTATTAAAATTTTCTTGTAGGTAAAATTCCTGTGGGAGTCATACTGCCAGTGCTTGGAGCTGTTGCGTACAAACGCGCATGTGGAGACCCTGTACCATGACATAGCACGCATGGCCTTCCAGTTCTGTCTCAAGTATTCCCGCAAAACGGAGTTCCGGAAACTATGCGATAAACTCAGGAAGCATCTTGAAGATATTTGCAAACCTACTGTAGGTTTTGAAACTTCAATATTTTTTTTTATATTTAGTGTATTTGCTATTTTTTTACACAACCGTTGGTATTTATTAATAGGTGCAAACTGGGAATGTGAGCATCTCAAAGCCGGAGACGCAGCAACTAAACTTGGAAACTAGGTTGTTCCAACTCGACAGTGCCATACAGATGGAGTTGTGGCAGGTATGTGAGAAACTTTTTATATCAAAACAATGATCTTGTAAAATATTTGTGCACATACATGTATGGTTGTTTAACTAAATATAATTAAGAGGCTAAAGCCCTGTTTCACCAGTTAAAGATACGTCAAATTATCTGTCAGATAAGTTATCTGAAACCTATCTGTAACCGTTGAAACAAGGCCTTAGTTTTTCATGTCAGCTCTGAATGACAACATTATAGTACATTCGTTTGGTTAGATCGTCGTTACACCCGCACGCATTTGAGCTTGTTGTAAAATACGAATAAGTATATTGATTCATACAAGGGCGTAACTTACTTGTGGGTGTACGCGGTAGGCAGGTTTTTTGATTTTGTGCGGCGTCCCTTTGAGAAAAAGCACAAGAACATAATTATTTATTGTTTCAGGGTGTAATTTATTTACAATATGTATTTTGTATGTGTTTGTATTTGTATCGTGATAATCGAGAGGGCAGTAAGTCAGAAAAGGCGGTGTATAGAATGAAACGCGCAAGTTTTATTTTACCGTACTTACTACTCTTCATCTAACACAAAAATGCACTCCTAATTTACGCACATATATGAAACCTACATATAAGGGCGCTTGTTTCTCTAAAGTCTCAATTTATCATTTATTGTAACAGGAAGCGTACAAAGCAATTGAAGACATCCACAACCTGATGAATATGTCTAAGAAAACCCCAGTTGCTAAAACAATGGCGAACTACTACGGCAAGTTGGCCCTGGTCTTCTGGAAAGCCGGTCATTGCCTTTTCCATGCTGCCGCGCTCTTGAAACTCTTCCAACTGTCTAGAGAGATGAAGAAAAATATTACACAAGAAGAACTGCAAAAGTAAGTATAGTTAATCCATCCCTTTCTACTTATAAATAGTGTATAGTCTAAGTATTTACTTAGAAACAGTAGCAGTATTATATATTGAATAACTAGCTGAACCCCGCGGTACGGCAATAACCGCGGGCAACGCTGCGAGGCGAAGCTACTATCTTTATAAATTGTAACCAATGTGTTATTCTGATGTATTATTGTAAAGTTTCATCAAAATCCATTCAGTAGTTTTTGCGTGAAAGAGCACCAATATTCACCGTGGGAGAGCTATGCTTCGGCATGAATGAGTCGGCTCGACCGGAGTGATACCACGGCCTCACAGAAAACCGGTGTGAAATAACGTTTGCGCTGTCTTTCACCGAGTGAGTGAGGATACCGGAGGCCCATACCCCAACCCCTCCCCCCATCCCCTTTCCCATCCCCCAAAGGTCGGCAACGCACTTGTGACGCCTTTGGTGTTGCGGGTGTCCATGGGCGGCGGTAATCGCTTACCATCAGGTGATACGTCTGCTCGTTTGCCCACTATTCAATAAAAAAAAAAAAAAAAAAAAACCAAACATACTCACTTACATTCTAACAAACTTTCGCGTTTATAATATTAGTAGAATACATATTTGCAACTCTAAAGACTTTCTGATAACTTTTTTTTTAAATGACAGGTTATTATAAAATTATATCAATATGTTTCATAATGATTGTAATAGTAAAACATCTTTCCACAATCACCAACGCCTAGCTGTAGATGTAGTGCACTCTGAAACCTGGACAGTCTCCATAATATCTCCTAACTTTTATAACATTGTATTTATCACAGAATAGTTAATATTTTCCTAAAACTCCTCCGAAATAAATCCCATGTATACCTGCTCTATAGTTGTACTTGGTAGGCCTCGGAGGAACAATATATTATGTAAAGTGGGCGCGACGCGACAGTGTGCATGAAACATGTGTAAACTGTGTTAATTTACGCCTGCACAAACTAAATCAATGAGAAAATACTTGTATCTCATTCAGACTAGTCAGTTTGGTAGCACAGTGCAGTATCTTTTTTATTTCGTGTTTAAATGACACCATAATCTACTTAATTTATGCATACATATTATTATTATACAATGAGTATTGAAGAATGACCGCGTAGTCTGATCTAACCTGTAGATCCGACTGAGTGAGTGTGTTTGAATTCCCGTCGGCTAAGTAAGGAATACTTAAACAATTTACTTGGGGGCCATCCATAAAGTACGTCACACGAATTTCATGATTTTTTGAGCCCCCCCCCGCGTCCTTGTCACAGGTGGTCACATTTCTGAGACCCCCCCCCTCCCTAGTGTGACGTCACATGTTTTGCAATTACACATCGAATAATTATTAAATTAAAACAGCAGTTCCGAAATTAGTTTTATTTCCATTTAAATTAAGTACTTAAATTTTACTTAAGTACTTGAAATTAAGTAATTAAGTAGTTTTTTTATGAAACCAACACATAAATTCGGATCGAATACTGAATACGCAAAAAATCAGAACTACATCAGACCTTGTATGAAAAAGATTAAATACTGATTATCAACAAAACAATTGAAACCGTATTGTCCTAAAGATAGAGTTGGAAATATTTTTTAGTTAAATTAATATTTCAAATTACGCAATTAGTACCTCTAGATACGAGTATATTAGATTTTGAAATGTGATGTCACGAAACTTAGGACCCCTCCCACCCCTTGTCACACCATGTCACACTTTGTCGACCCCCTCCCCCCCCCCCCCCTTTACGTGTGACGTACTTTATGGATGGCCCCTTGTCTACAAAAAAATACAACTATTGTTTTTAATTTCTAGAATGGCGTGTCGAGTTTTGGTCGCAGTATTGTCCGTTCCATTGCCATCTTTGCACCCGGAGTTTGACCGTTTTGTGGAGACTGATAAGAGCCCTGTTGAGAAAGCCCAGCGATTGGCCGTACTGCTTGGCTTAGCTCAACCTCCCACTAGGGCAACCTTGTTGAAAGGTAATTAAATTTATTACACTAGTCGACTCGGGTTTTATACCCCAGCTGAAAGTTATTAATATATTTAGGTGGTATCGAAAAAAAATAATATCTGACACATCTAGTTTAAGAAATATTTATTTACATACCTGGGTTACATAATTTTGGTATTAATGCAGAAAAAAATAAGAATGTCTTACTTTTGTCTTCTTTTCATAATTATTTTGAATCGGTTGATGTCTGTCAAAGTAACAGAACTCAAAACAACAGTTACAAGATTTTTTGTTTGTTTTTCTCTCTTTGTACTTGCTTATCTCAGAAGTGGCATAACTTATTTGGATATAGCTTTCTGTTATGTATTGGGATAAATTTCCCTTAACATTTATTGTTCGTTTCATTTCAATTTTTTTTGTTTTTTTTTTAAAGACAACTCCCACATTAGGAATAAACATCCTGTGTCGTGGGGGACTTTACAAACATACATAAAACGGACACAAAGAACATCCAGACTCGGGACAACAATTCGTGGATCACACAAAGTGTTGTAGGTACCGCGTGGGATTTGAACCCACGACACTTGGCGCAGTAGCAAGCGGCATGGCGACCGCTGACACCACTCGGCCAACTGTGCAGTCATTGCTTGACAAATAAAAGTTACATCAGTTAGAGAATCACTGCTGAACTGACATATCTGCTAATCGACCGAGCAGCAGCTAATTGTAAACTTGTTATTTCAAATCTATACTAATTATACTCTTATTTCCCAGATGTTGTGCGCTTAAACGTGGTAGCTCTGGCAACTCCGCAGCTGCAGCAATTGTACTCATGGCTGGAAGTTGAGTTTGATCCACTAACACTCTGCAACAATGTAAAGAGTGTTGTCAAGTCTCTGGAGGAAGAGCCTAGTAAGTATCTACAGTTTTTAACCCATTTCTGTGCGAGGTGTTTACAAAGTAGGTTGCTTTGTTACACCTTTTATTATATTTGCCTCTATTGCCGGTAGCGTAGAAAATTTCCTCCGTTTTTAAACATTCTTCAATGGTGCTCCGCTCCTATTAGTATTAGCGTAATGATATATAGCCTATAGCCTTCCTCGATAAATGGACTATCCAACACTGAAAGAATTTTTAAATCGGACTAGCGAAACCGGAGATTAGCATGTTCAAACAAACAAACTCTTCAGCTATATAATATTAGTATAGATTAGTATACGCTTCACCTAATGTGTGCAAATGCGGGTATTCTGTATTAGAGATAAAACCCTAAGAATAATTCAATATTGTACATCTTTTTTTTTTTTTAAAAAGACATCTCTCACTATAGGAATAAACATCCTGTGTCGTGGGGGACTTTACAAACATACATGAAACGGACACAAAGAACATCCAGACTCGGGACAACGATTCGTGGATCACACAAAGTGTTGTACCGCTTGGGAAACATATTGTAGGACATATTAAAATAGTAGAAAATTTGATATAAATTATTTCATCTGACCCGAGGTCCAATGATGCAGATCAATCCCAATACGCCGCCATAGTGTGGGTCACCATGCTGCATTTATAATGAGTATGGTGACCATTACTCTTGGATTCTAATTATGCTTTCTCACTTTGATAAATATAAAAAACTAAAAATAATTTAAATAAATGTATTTATTATTCTTGTATCTTCCAAATCAACATTAAATTTTTCTATCTAAATTTAAAGTATTAGAGAATAACTAGAAATGATGTTACGCATTTTGAAATTTAAGTAAAAGATACAGATTTGATTTGACAGTCAATAACTCCTTCCCCCGAAATAAATCCCACATATATCTGCACTGTAGTTGTACACGGTAGGCCTCGGAGGAACATCATATGTTAAGTGTGACGCGACAGTCTGTATCAAAGGTGTGCGTCAGAGTTATGTTAATTTACACTTGCACAAACGTATTCAACTGCACAGTTGGCCTAGTGGTTTAAGCTGTCTCTGTGGTCTTAAAAATCTATATTATTCTTTATTTATTCAGTTTGCTTAATATTTATATATATTATCATATAATTATATATATATTTATTAGAAAAAGGGACAGGGCTATTGATAATTCGGGAGTTAAAGAGAAATAATTCTCATACAAATGATTTTTTTTACTTTTATACTATAAAATTATCAAAATAAAACGAACTTTCTCTTACAGATTCTCCACTTGCTCAATATACATCAGCGCTCAATGACGTTGCTCTCGTACGTCTGATCCGCCAAGTAGCACAATGCTACGCTTGCATTCAGTTCTCAAGATTACTCGAGCTGGCCTCAACGGAAGATCTATTCCACCTGGAGCGATTGCTGGTCGATTGCGTCAGACACAATGACATGCAAATAAGAGTGGATCATGCTAATAAGTTAGTATGACGTTTTTTTTACGCAATAGGGAATATGCATGTTTTTTTCTTATTTCTTAATCTGATCATTTACGTCTCTTTAGCATAGAAAAAAAATATCAATAGGCTTGAAAATAGTAAAACTAATTTCTAAAGTTAAAATTAAGACATTGACTAAATTTTAGTTATTTAAATTCTCGTGGGAGAGCTATGCTTCGGCATGAATGGGTCGGCTCGACCGAAGTGATACCACGGCCTCACAGAAAACCGGTGCGAAATAGCGTTTGCGCTGTGTTTGACCGAGTGAGTCCATCCCCTTTTCCATCCCCCAAAGGTTGGCAACGCACTTGTGACGCCTTTGGTGTTGCGGGTGTCTATGGGCGGCGGTAATCGCTTACCATCAGGTGATACGTCTGCTCGTTTGCCCACTATTCAATAAAAAAAAATACCTCATTTTGCGCGCGCTTTTGACACGTCAATGACGTCATTTTCATTTCGTGTTTGTTTATTAATTCAGTGTTTCAGTTACTTCATACTTATTTACAGTTTTAATTGCTATAAAAATCATGGAAGAAGTTAATTTTTGTCACAAAACCTAACAACACAGTATGAATTTCGACGTCGATAGATTCGATGAAGTGGCCATCGATGTCACATTTTGTTTCCACCAATAGTGAAGCGTTAGTAGAAGTTAGTGTAAGTTTACGTTTCCCTCCGTTGATTTTCACTTCACTAAATAAAAAAAAATACATTTTAAGTATATTGTCAAGACAATAAAGATTCTAGAAACAAATATTTGAGACAAATATTTACTGCCTCGGTGGCGTAGTGGTAGCGTATGCGACTGCTAAGCAAGAGGTCTCGGGTTCGATTCCCGGGTCGGACCAAATGTTTGTATGATCTGCAAATATTTGTTTCGGAGTTTGGGTGTTTCCTATGTATAATATGTATGTATTTACAAAAAAATAAAGTATATAAGTATTTATATCAGTTGTCTAGTACCCATAACACAAGCTCTGCTTACCTTGGGACTAGATGGCGTTGTGAGTTAGATGTCCAGAATATTTATTTTTATTTTATTTTTTTTAAATATTTTTTTATGCGTATTCCCTATTCGTGGATATCATTATCATCATCAGCCTTTAAAAGTCCGCTGCAGGACATAGTAAACTTTTGCATACTATACTATATATATATGTTAGTTAGATATAGGGTTAATTTCAAGTTGTCTTTCTTCTTGCAGTAATGTTGTCTTACGTAGCTTGCTCCCTTATTGTGTTCCGACACCCTGACCCTACAATTGGTAATCGACAACTCATGTATGTTTGTTTGTTCCACTGTAGCGCCTAAACTACTGAACCGATTTCAATGAATAAGATTCTTTAGTATAAACCTTTTAACTTAAATACAAGATTGTCTAATAGTAGAAAACTTTATAGGTCTATCATGAAGCTTTTCAAAGGTCCCTTGTTAACCAACAGTATTCTTCGTTACATATTATTGTTGGAATCTCAAATTATACTAAATTGATGTTTTTTTTATCAGATGCGTACACTTTGGCGTCGAGGCCGGTGGTGGTGAGTGGTGTTCTACTGCTGATGAAGCTTGCGGCGGGGCCATTCTTCAAGCCACTCCTGCTGAACAGGTATTGCTATATACCAATTATTAAATATATAAGATACTAACTGACCCGGCTAACATTTTTTTGTCATAAACATAAAAAACAATTAGGGGTGGGTCACCCTTATCATTGAGGGGTATGAAAAAACCTAAAGACCTATGCGATATGCATATAAAACTTCATAAAAATTGGTCCAGCCGTTTCTTAAGAGTTTGGTTATAAACTTCACGATACGAGAATTTTAAATATTAGATTATATAAAACATTTTCACTAAGTAGTAGCACGATAATTTCATTTTTTTATTGGTTGGGGCAGTACTACCTTTTCACAGAAGACCAACCCAAATTGACAGCATTTTTGTTGTCTTGTTTCGTTGGTGAGTGTGATGGCCCAGCGATGCAGAAGCATCTCAATAAGCCATCACAGTGGCTCACCATGCTGCATTGTCTGTATTCAATGAGTATAGGGACCATTACTCTTGGATTCTGCTTATGCTAGCAGGTCAATACATAAAAAATATATAAATTAAATAATAGGTCCTATGTTTATTTATTTGTATGTTTTTTTCACTTTGATGTTTATTACTATTAAATTAAGTAAAGGTAATTTCATATTTATTGTTATTTCTGTAAAAATATTTTTTACATGCATAAGACTGAGGTAATTTTGATAGCAAATATGTTGAAATAGTGTTAGTAGTGCGGCCAAGTGTAGTGTAACTCGACATTGGCTGAATGCACAAATCGTGCGAAGCCAGAGAAGAGAAAAAAAAAAAGTGTAGTGATGAGGTTGTCGGTTGGTCAGGTGCGCGAGCAGCTGGTCCGCGCGGCCGAGGTGCTGTCCCGCTGCGCCGCGGCGCTGTTCCCCACGCGGCGGCGCGCCGAGCGCGAGCGCGCGCGCCACGCCATGGTGCAGCACTACCACGAGCACAAGCACGCCGAGCACCACCGCGTGCTGCAGCGCCACAAGATCATCGAGGAGCGCAAGGAGTACATCGAGCGGCTCAACACCGTGCGCGAGGAGGAGGAACTCAGGTGCCTAACTTTCACTGTTCTGCTGCCGTGCTCTGATTACGATCGTCGTCTTTATTTATCGCTTTTATGCCCGGTTCCTATATTTAACGAATCGTCATCGTGTAAAAAAATTCTACAACCGACTACGAGTCGTAAATACCGTTCCTCTATTTATTTTTTATAGGAACGATTTTTAGCTTACGCCCCATATAATATACTACTATTCGTAACTAGAACGGATCGTTTTTCAAATATAGGAACTGGGCCACTTCCGTACGTTTCTTTCTGCAATCGTTAACGCCTAAATTATCGTGTGACATTGGCTAATGGCTCTGTGTAAGATTAGCCAATGACACACGATGGTATTGCGTCGTGGAAACGCGGCGAATCCATTACAAGTCATTGCGGAAACCTCGCAATTCCGTAACTTGCCGCAAAGATGCTCTGATTACCTGACGATAGAAGCGCGAAACTGTCGCGATCCTTTAGTTATGGAGACGGTCCTTTAATGTCTCATCGCACCGATGATTTTTACGATAGATGTTGCAAATATCATTAATTTAATCAAATACTCATAGAAATGAAAATATATGTAATATATCGATAAAGGAATGAGCTTTTACGTTTAGCACTAATGGGACAGTTGCGATATGAACAGTATCAGTTTGTAATCAACAGACGTTAATAGCGTTGTGTGTATCCACCAGGCGGCAAGAAGAAGTGTCCCGTGCTGCAGCTGCGGCAGAAGCGCGGCGCTTGGAGGCCGAGCGAGAGGAGCGCGAGCGCCGGCGCCAGGAGTCGGAGCTGGCCGCCATGCGCGAGAGACATCTGAAGGAGAGGCTCGCGCACGTCAGTCAGACCGCGCACGGACAGAAGATGCTGCAGAAACTCGACGAGGAGGTGAGCCATACAAACACTAAATTCTTTAAAAATAATTTTTTTACTACACCGTTGGCCTAGTGGTTTAATTGGTCACTTTGCTACTTTCTTCTACGCTATCGTGTGATCTACAAATAGTTGTTCTGGACCTGCATGGTATTTGTGTTTGTTTTATGTACTCGTAAGCTTGTAACGCCTCTGCGAGACGACTGCGACGCGACACTGGATGTATATTCCTAATGCTGGAGTTGTCTTTTTAAAAGAATAGAAAGTAAATAACGTTCGACCCGACTATTGATTATTCTTTTTGAACACCTTGTCATTTAGCCTCAAACTAATCAGTGCTTGTACAATAAATAACAGCTACATTGACTGATGAATAGTTACATATTTTTTTGGTGCATTTAACATTGTCGTATTATATAAAAACATCCAGCTGATCATACGAACGTTTGGTCCGACCCGGCAATACGAACCTGAGACCTTAGAATAGCAGTTGCATACGCTACCACTGTGCTACCGAGCCAGATATTTATTTCATTGTGAATAGGATAGTCGTAACCTTGTCTAATTAGTTACTTTTAATCATCTGTCAAAACGAAAATTTGGCATGAAAAATGTACTAAATAGCAACTTGACGTCGGAAAATAGAGGATATCCTAGCTAGAGTACGGGTACGCTAGCTAGCGTAACATTTAAAATGATTTAATAAGTCCCGTGGTACAACAAAAACTATGTGTATTTGTAAACGTCGCGAAAGTTCAGAAACAATGATACCCTTATGTTATGTTTTAGGCTCTCAAAAAAATGGATGCCGAAGCTATCAACCAGCGTGAAGCTGAAGTCCTGATGAAAGAACGACGTGATTTGCAGGCCAAACTCAAAAATCAGGAAAAGAAGGTACAGGACACATGTTTTTAAATATATTTTACATCACATAAGTGATTTGTTTTGTTTTGATATTAATATTTGTATATTTAAACAGATAGACACTGAAGTATTTCTAAGACAGTGTTAGTTAGCAATAGTTTAGAACATAAATGAGTATGTTATATTATAGGTTGATTACTTCGAGCGTGCAAAACGTTTGGAGGAGATTCCTCTATTACAAAAGAGCTTAGAGGAGAAACAGGTGCAAGATAAGGCGTTCTGGGAAACTCAAGAAAAAGAACGCATACAACAACTTATTGGTAAGCTAGAGATAATATTTATTTTTGACTTACATAGATATATGATTTGATTATATTTCAATTCATGTTTACTTAATTTTATTTTATTCCAGTTGTACATAAAGAATTTATTAATGTTAGTGTAAGGTTTGAAAAACTGTACCGTAAGTGTACAAGCTGAAGTTTTGTATATTTAATGGTCTTTCGACCTGGACTTCAACTATTGCTTAACAGCTACCCTGCAAGGGTACAAGCTAGCGGTTTATACATTTGATAGGCCTTCAAGCCAGATATTTTTCCGAGCACTCAAATACTGCTCAATAATTATCCTGTAAGTGTTAAAACTGAAAGCCTGCATCTAATGGTCTCTCGAGCGGAACCTTTTCTGCGTATTCGATACGTCAATGTTGTCGGCCGTCATGGTCTTTCGAGTCGAACCTTTAGGCAGTCAATAGAGATGATAAGTGTGTGCATCGCGTTAACAGAGGCCCGCACGCGTGACGTGGCGACGATGACTCGGCTGAGCCGCATGGCGCCGCACGTGGAGCTGTTCACGGAGAAGCTGAGCAGCGAGCGCGGCGCCGCCCACTCGCAGCGCCTCGCCGCCTTCCGCGACAAGCTCAGCGCCGAGCGCGACAAGCGCCTGCAGGAGCGCCGCCAGCAGCGCGCCGAGAAGCGCCGCCAGGAGGTACGGCCCTCCAACAACTTAAGTCCACACACCAACTAGTCCACTTCACACTTAATAGTCAACATTCCACTCAGCCCAGACTTACGTCGTTTTAGGAGAGATGAAAATTTTACGATCGGTAGTCTAACATATACTTATACCCGGTTCCTATATTTAACGAATCGTCATGGTGTAAAAAATTTCTACAACCGACTACGAGTCGTAAATACCGCTCCTCAATTTATTTTTTATAGGAACGATTTTAGCTTACGCCCCGTGTAATATACTACTGTTCGTACCTAGAACGGATCGTTTTTCAAATATAGGAACTGGGCATTAGAAAGTAATTGGATACTCGCTTAGCTGAAAGCGGGGCCGTTTCACAGTTACCAGTTATCAACTGTCCCAAACTCGTTTAAAGTTTATAGAAACTAACGCCTCTGCTATATTTACGACAGACATTCGCGTCATGTGTATTGCTATATATATCAGTTAGCGTAGGCGGTCATACTTCTCAACAATATAGACTAAAAACTAACAAGACGTAAAGACGTTTACGGTGTACATTAACTTTCACTTCATTTGTCATCCATATTCCTCTATCCTAAACTACTTTTTTCTGTTCAGTGGTTAGCAGAAAAGCAACGCTGCGAAGAACGCGCAGCAGAAGAAACTAGACGTATTCAAGAGGAAGAGGAAAGAAAAGAACGTGAGGAACGCGAAAAGAAACACCAAGAAGAAATAGCAGCAGAACGTGAACGTAAAGAAAAAGAAGAAAGGTATGAACCATCGTGAAAATGTTTAAAAATGAAATCTTTCTTAACCTACTTATTCAAAACCAGTAAGTGCTGATTCAGGTGACTTATCTGGTGTAAGTCATAATTGAACAGGTTTCAGAATATTTTTCTCTTGTGAGCCACTATTTAATTCCTAAAGGACACCTGTCTCCTTAAAAAGGCACACAAATACTATATGTTCAAATATACAACTATCTTTACAGAGAGCACCAAGAGATGTTGGCGCGTGCGGAAGCCAAGATCCGTGCGAAGGAGGCAGAAATCCAGCGCAAGCTGGAAGAACAGAAGACTAACAACACCTCTAGCTGGCGTCGTGGGGAGCCCACCGATAAGAAGCCTGATGTCTGGAAACCAGGTTTGTCCAAACATAAATAATAATAATAAATAAATATTTTGGCATCTAACACACAACGCCATCTAGTCCCAAGCTAAGCAGAGCTTGTGTTATGGGTACTAGACAACTGATATATATATATATATATATATATATATACTTTTTTTTGACATTTTATTACATAGAAAACACCCAAACTTCAAAACAAGTATTTGTAGATCACACAAACACTTGGTCCGACTCAAGATTTAAACCCGAGACCTCAATACCTGTGTTCCTGCAACATATAGGGCATCCTCCGACCAAGCAAGATGATCATACCTGGCGGGCTATGGCCCAATGGTTGATGTTGTAAATATGGTGAATGACGTGAACATTTTTGATGTCGCGATACGGAATTCGTAGTTATTCCGTAGTACGGTGTGTCTTCGCTAGATGGCACTAAAATAAATTATTTGTTTTCATTGCCAGTGGAAGTCGCCTTACTCATAAACCTAATAGAACTTTACATAGGCCCATCATAAACATGTAGGAATAAAACGCACTGGACACGTGTAATATTTTCTTTTTATTAAAAAAAAAACATGGAAGTTCTGGCTGGTTGTAGTTTTGCCTAGTAGTAGAATCAAATTTTGTTGTTTGAGAGCTGAAGTTGTGCCTATTTATTTCCATCACTTCATAAACTGCTGAAATATCTGAATAAACTAATCTTGAATGGTTTCTTCAAAGCCGGTCCACGTCGCGACGCTCCTCCTTTGAGAGACGATCGTGGTCCGAGGGACGACAGACGTGATGAACGTGGTCCGAGGGACGATAGACGTGATGAACGTGGTCCGAGGGAAGACAGACGCGATGATCGTGGTCCGAGAGAAGACAGACGGGACGATGGTGGTGGTGGTGGATGGCGATCAAACAGGGAGCCCGAAAAAGACCGTATCGTAGATCGCGACAGGGAGAGGTCAGTACTATTTTTATTATTTTTTAAAGACATCTCCCACACAGGAATAAACATACTGTGTCGTGGGGGACTTTACAAACATATATGAAACGGACACAAAGAACATCCAGACTCGGGACAACAATTCGTGGATCACACAAAGTGTTGTACCGCGTGGGATTTGAAACCAAGACACTTTTATAATATAAATAGATATTCAAAGAAACGAGATGGTTATTAATCGGAGAGAGTCTTGGGTGAAAATAGATTGTACAATCATATAATACGTTAGATTTTAAATTCGTCGTATTATAATTGTTTAATATAAATAATATATAAAAATTTTGGTGGTTTAATCATCTGGTTCCCCGGCTCTTAGTACCCGAGACGGCGTGCGGTTTTAGTCGGTTCGAGTCCGACATGCCACTAAAGCCGCACGAGAAAAAGTTGGTTTAATCACAATTTCTTTCAGATAACACTAATAGTTACACTATTCATAAAACGTCAAAATTAGTCGTAAACTAGATAAATGATGACAGTGGTACAGTCGTTTAAGTGTTTTATTAATTGAGTCTACAGTAATAAAATATGTACAAAATCTAATATTCTATGTCGCGGGGACTCTACAAACATACATGAAACGGATGCAGAACATCCAGACTCGGGACACCCAATTTGTGATTCAATATTTATGTTGTTAATGGAATGTTTTTTGGCAGACCACGTTATGGTGGCCGTTCCAGCGGACCAGAAGGCGGCAGCTGGCGTCGCGGACCTGCTGACCCACCACCTGCAGCTGTATGTATTATACTTCTAATTTTACTTAACAATAAAATTAAATGTCATATTAGTTGATTTCGATAAACCGGGATGTCGAGAGGCCTACCGGAACATCACCATGGGACCTGGAGACTTGAACCGTTGTGGCAGACTCCAATCAGTGACGCAAGGAGACGCGGGAGTTGAGTCCTGAGGTTCGAGAAATCGAAGCTCAGAAATCTCAGCTCGGCCTGGACCTCGTATGTGGAAGGAACGACTTTTTCATCCGAGCGCTGGGCAATTAGAACTGGTGGTCACCCAGTAGTCGAAATACGACCATAATTAATTATATATTTTAGCTTTTTGCACTCCTACATATAAACTTGTGCCAAATTTCATACGGCACTGGCTCCATTTAATATTTTTTTTTTTTTCAGGAACGATCTTCTACTTGGCGCTCTAAAGATGGACCCCCACGTGATGATCGTGATGGTGGTAGTTTCCGTGATCGCGAACGAGATCGCTACCCACCCAGAAGGGATGATCGGTAAGTTCATAACATTTCTTAACAGAAAAACTTATTAGTACTAATGTAAGTATAAAACTGATTGAATTGGGCTTTTTAACAGTGACGGACCACGCCGTGACGATCGCGATGGTCCGAGGCGAGACGATCGCGACGGGCCGAGGCGAGACGATCGCGACGGGCCGAGACGTATTGATCGCGACGGGCCGAGGCGTGATGATCGCGACCGTGACGGCCCTCGGCGCGATGACCGCGACCGTCGCCCTCCGCCTCGTCGCGACGAAAAGCGTAAGTGCAACTACACTTTATAACTTCATAAGATACGACCTCAATTTAAGTTTATAGCCTAATATCTGTGGCTTGCTTTCAAAGACTGTTATATAACGGTCGGGAAAGCACTAAAACCGGCAAACTAACCGGATTGGTACTGAGTTTTCATATACATGACAACGCGACAGACGTACTCACCCATGAACGGTCGGTCGAGCACTTTTTCAAATTCAAAGTTATTAATAGATAGCTGGTTGTGCAAACATATATGTTGTTAAAAACTTTAAAGTTAACTTTGTTTTTATTATTTTTTCAGTTCGCGACCCAGATGGTGACGACTGGCAGGCGGTGACCAGGCGTTAACGTCAACATTTTACTTTGTCACGAATTCAGCAGGGTTTTTGTGTTTGCTTCAGAATAAAACCCATTGAACTTAAATAGATGATGTATTTATTAGTTAATATTTACCTACAGATATTATGTTCTAGAAATTATTGTTACATAAATATGGAAGCACTATGAAAGAATAAAAAATATATTATTTGTGACAGCAGTGTAGTGATCTAATAGTGAAAATGAAAGGATATATTAAGCAAGCTAAACTTTTAAGTAAATGTTTACATCAATTGTTAAAAATGTCACAGAACTGATTAATTATTTCACTACTCTGCAATAAATATCTGATGAGGATGCGATTTATGCTTATAAATTATCTTTTTACAAATTAAAACAAACACATTTGCTTAAGTCTATGGAACGCTAATTTTGCCTCCAATCACTGCCGCTGTCTCGCTCGCACGCATTCAACACGAGGCAGATCTCACTCGACGTACAATAGGATTACTGCACATATATTTAATTTTGCTCGTGCTTTCCATCTATCATATCATCTAGGCAGAGCAGTCATTTTGGCAGATAAGATAAAAAAAAAACCTAACCTTTATTAATAATAAATTATTTTAATAAAGTATCAAGGAGTTCTACGAGAGGGTCAATAGTGTAAATACCCAGTTATTTGACATTACGTAGCAATTGAAATATGTATAATGAAACAATTATGAAAGAAAATTTCGGATGCATGCAAAAAGTGTTCTAGATTTACCTAGACTCACTGATGATGGGGATCCTATAGAAACTGTAAGATACTTTCTCAAGTCCTAGAGAGTGAAATTTGATATGTAGACTTCCCTCTCATCACTCGGGAATGCCTGGCGTGTAGGCTAGACATTGCAAATCATAGGGAAAACTAAGAAATAAAAATTGAAATGTAAATTTGTCATTTCAAATTAATAGCTTTCACTATATGTACATGAAAGTATATAAGGTAAGGAGCTTACGTGCTTCAAATTGGCAAAATTAAAAAATTATGTAGTAGGTAAAATTATTCAATAAGTTACGATATCATTTAGGTTTTTTAAACACTACCACCTGAGTGTATGGCCGTCCTCAAGATTTATAAGTATCTCCTTGCAAAATCTTCACGAAGTCTCAATCAAAGGTGTAAGAGCGAGCGACTTAGGTACCCCTTACTACCGCCAGAATGCACTGTGCCACGGTCGTCCCGTGGGGGGAACGTGGAAGAATTTAATTTCTAACATTAAAAAATAATCTTTAATTCAGATCACATAGTACCTGCATTGTACTAAGTGAAATATATATATATATATATATAAATTTGAATTTGTATTAGTAAATTATTTACTAACTCGTGCGGAGGAAATTTAGAGGGAGGTCGATTTCTTTTTTTATTGTAATCCTGTAATAGGTCTGAGTGTATTGATTCAGTACATTCATAGATATTCAGAATCAAAAATGCCATAATGAAATGTGCAGTTTTGAGGCAGTATAAGGTCATAGAAATAAGATTCATTTTATTAAACGGGCTCAAAAAGTTGCTAATAAGTACACTGATTGTTTTAGTCCAGACATTAGTGTTCTAAGTTGACTGCCTACACTAAAAAAAATGTGTGTGGTGATTTTCCGAAAATTTCTGCTGAACTCGTTTTATTATAAGTTACAGATTATTGTAATGAAAATTTTGTGTAGCCAATATAATCCTTATCATATTTGGTGTAAGGGTCATAAAACTAGATATAGTGTGACCATTGAAGCGCCTCGGCGTATAACTTTCAGTTCTTGAATTATAGTTAATACTTTTTGATAATATCTTTGAATATGTATGCATAAATATTAAATATGTTTTTGTCAGTTAGAACCATAAACATGTTCTGTTTATTTGAAATATATATTTTTCATCTAATTTGTTTTTTTTTTCTTTAATTTCATAACACTACAAGAACATGACCGTTTTCATCAACATCCCCTAAGTTTAAGGAACCACTTAGAGACAGTTAGTTAACACTTAGTGATAATTTCGTTTTCACCGACCTTTAGGGGATACCTAAGTGTTTAGGTGTTACGCAAATAATATTAACACTTATTTCACATCACATTAACTGCCTTCAGACCAATGCTGCACATAGGTCTCTTCATAGATAGGCAGTTTTGGCCTATTATATCACCAGGTTGATATGGAATTTGTTTCAAGTTTTGCCTTCTCTATGCAGTGTTGTTGTCCTGCGTAGTTTGCTAGCTTATAGTCGTTCCAATCGTTCATTTAACTTTTGACAGCTCTAATACCTAATCAAATAGTGATACCCTGACCTGTTACCGATTCGATTTCTTTTAACGATCGATTTTATGCATGTAGAAGTTTTAATCGATTTAATACACTCCTTATTTTGTAGATAATTTTGTACTTTTATCGATTACTAAACGGCAACACCGAACGCGGAGCCGACGCGCGACGCCATTTTGATGTCAGTGTTAATCCACATTTTCATACGTCGAGTTGAGTATTTATATTCCTCCATTTTGATTTATTTGTTTGGTTGAGTTGAGCGTATTGTTCCTCCGTTCGTTACTGTCAAAATGCCAAAAAATAAAGTATGATAATATACAACGTGTCCCAAAACTCAACGATAAGCCTTTACCAGAAGGTCGGCCTGCTCGTGACTACTCGTGAAAAAATATTAAAAAATAAATATCTTTTTTTTTTTTTTAATTACGAAGGAAAAATTAAAATTCTTAAAAATTTACACCTCTTAAGATATTTTTAACTACCATCACCACAATTTTTCAAATATTTCAGATTTTTTTTTTGTATTAGCATCCTAAGTAACACCGTTACCCATCACAATCCTTAGAAAACCCATAACACCTGTAGATTTTACTCGAAAATTATTGAAAGTTTTTTCTTTTCTTCAAAACTCTAAAAGATTTTTCTTTAAGGGCAGTTTAACTCATCGTGGTGTAAAAAAAATGTATGGTCACTACTATGGCAAGTGTTTTAAAAAAATTACGCATCTAACCAAGAATCTAAAATGGTACAATACTTCTTGAAAACTAACCACAAAAAAAATATGCAAATTATTTATCTAAACATAAACCAACATTCATGAATTGTTTATAGTACTCAATTTTTGACAATATTTAAGGTTTTTGTCGAATTTTTCGTCAACCCTTATTTTGGTAGTAACTTATTATACATAACTAGTTAGATCTCATCTAGATCTACCTAGTCTATAGCAAATTACATAAGTCCGGTATATAGAAGTTTGAAATTTTTTACATACAATTATAGTACTCAATTTTACTACCTGCGCACAGAATGCCTGCCGTACTGCTATTCAAGCGAGATTTGTGAGATATTGTAGGGTAGGAGGATTATACTATCATATTTTTGTACGTAAGGGTGATTCAAAATTATTGGGAATGTTGAATAAAATAAAACAATTTAATAAAATTTTTATACATTTATTGCGTTATCAACATTACAGTAAATGTTCAAACTGTTTGACGCCGGCATTAATACAAGCATTTTTTGCAGTTTCCCTCGTCCGATCTAGACAAATGGGGTGTCGTTCGACGGGTCCCGGTGAGACTTTTCCAAAAATGCAAAAATTATAATTCTAGGACTAAGGGTCATCGAGCTATTCGACAAAAACCTCAATAAATACCAAAATTTAAGTTAAAATGTAAAAAATTTCAAACTTATATTTACCGGACTTATGTAATTCGCTATAAACTAGGTAGATCTAAATGAGATCTAACTAGTTATGTATAATAAGTTACTACCAAAATAAGGGTTGACGAAAAATTCGACAAAAACCTTAAATATTGTCAAAAATTTAGTACTATAAACAATTCATGAATGTTGGTTTATGTTTAGATAAATAATTTGCATATTTTTTTGTGGTTGGTTTTCAAGAAGTATTGTACCATTTTAGATTCATGGTTAGATGCGTAATTTTTTTAAAACACTTGCCATAGTAGTGACCATACATTTTTTTTACACCACGATGAGTTAAACTGCCCTTAAAGAAAAATCTTTTAGAGTTTTGAAGAAAAGAAAAAACTTTCAATAATTTTCGAGTAAAATCTACAGGTGTTATGGGTTTTCTAAGGATTGTGATGGGTAACGGTGTTACTTAGGATGCTAATACAAAAAAAAAATCTGAAATATTTGGAAAATTGTGGTGATGGTAGTTAAAAATATCTTAAGAGGTGTAAATTTTTAAGAATTTTAATTTTTCCTTCGTAATTAAAAAAAAAAAAGATATTTATTTTTTAATATTTTTTCACGAGTAGTCACGAGCAGGCCCACCTTCTGGTAAAGGCTTATCGTTGAGTTTTGGGACACGTTGTATAATGTATTTTATTAATATAATCGATAATCGATTTATTTCAAAACTGTTTTTATAGTCTGTGGTCAAAAATTACGAATGACACGTCTCTAAGTGGGCGGAGCCCGTCCATGAAGTACAGTATTACCTGTAGTACATTGTATCAAAAATTATTACAAAACTTTATGTGCGTGATCTGTCAAACGTTAAATAAACGATTGGAAAGACTATAGTCGACTCTTACAACACTCACGAGATGAATAGAAGTTGTGAGTGTTGTGACACATCTTAATCCGTCACCACACAGCAACTGATGGGAATTGTAATGATGAGCACGCATTGTCTTATTTATAACAATTTTTTATTGGAAAGACTAATAAGGATGGTTATGGGACGTAAAGCAATTTTATTTTCCACTAGCTGACCCCCGCGGTTATACCTTTACAGCAAAAACCGCAGAGCGAAGCTAGTCTAAAAAAAGTAGTCTGAGTTATTCCTTGTATAATCAACTATATTTGACTGCAGTTACAAGGAATAACTCAGTAGGCCTAATGGTTTAAGTGGTCACCATGCCGTTTCCTACTGTGCCAAGTGTTGTGGGTTCCACATGGGACAACACTTCATGTAATCTACAAATTATTGTTCTAAATCTGGGTGTTCTTTGTGTCCATTCCATGTATGTTTGTAAGGTCCCCGCGACATAGGATGTATATTCCTAAAGTGGGAGATGTCTTTTAAAAAAAACAAAAAAATATTTTGTTTGAAAGCTAGCTGTCGCCGAGTCTCGTAAAAATCCATCCAACCGTTGTGGGCGTTGTTGAAACTGGTTTAGCCGGACAAACAGACAGACAACAATTTTAAGAATTACTTTCATGTATAGATAGTCTGTAAGGCTGGTTCGCGTTAGCCTAGTGGTATACCAGAAGTGGTGGGATCGCGTTCCCACTCAATATAAAATATTTTTCATGAGCACTATCAATTATTTATATAAATACCTATATTATTTATGTTTGTAGGTCCTAAGAAATAAATAACTATGCTAATAAGCAGTCTTAATACTACAATATAAACTGAATAGTTTAGGATCAGACCGATATGAGAGGTTATTGATATTATTGTTTAGTTTAGTTTGTGTTTAAAGTTTTTTGAATTAGAGAATATGTTTTGTACTTGATACACTATACATACTATACAGCACTTAAATATTAAACAATACAGTTTTGACACAATAACATATTGAAACGAAAATACGAACATACCCTTGCAGAGGTGCGAAAAATCTGGACTCGGTGGTCACAATACTGGTAAGAATATAGTAGTACTGTTTTTTTTATCTACAGGGTCTGTCGTAAATAATGGATAAGTCGTAAACTGGAGTTGGTCCGGCTATGAGACTATTAGAAAATCGTATCTTTTTGCCAGGGTTTCTAACCGTATGGAAATGGCGTAGACTTTTATGTTTTTTTATAAATTTCGCTACTCTTTGCATTCATTCCGTTGCCATTTCGTTAAATTTAGGTATTTCTGTGTCATTTTTTTTGTATTATAGTCTTGAAGATGTGTATTATTTAGTTTTAGTACTGTTTTAGGCGTTTTTAACGTTGGTCATTTTCAAAATTGTCATTTTAAGATTTTTTATGTTTTTGTTTTACTTAGGGTCAACTTTTGATCATTTACTGTGTAAAAAAAAAGTACGGCGCTATAGCTGCCCATGATCTTAATAAATTATCTAGTATGTGTAGATTCTAAAAAGGTATAACAATGCATACTTCACAAGTAATATTAAGCTACATGAGCGAGATCAATATCAAGGTGAGAAAATATTTTTTTCATGTAATGTTGTAAATGGTTATAAAACTTCGTCAGAATGATTTATTTCTGCCAAGATTCTTTACACAAACACTATGGGGCCACTATTAAGGATATTCAAAGAAAACTAGGTAGTTTTTTGTCAAAAAAATTTCATGCCTCCTCATTTCATAAAGGTGTTTAATTTTAAAATTGATGTGCTCTAATAGTTACATGCGACAAACATGTTACAAGTTTATTCGTAAAAAGGATCATCAGGTAAAAAAATGAACAAAGACAGCAATACAAAGGGTCTCCCCGCGTGAAAAGGACATTGTTACTAGGCACACTGCATGATGCACCGTCCCTTTCACACTCACGATGTGTGAAAAGGTTAGCATGCGTTTAGCTAGGGCGCACTCCTGATACATCTCTCAGTGTGATTTTGACCATCGCATGTGCTCTCGTTTTCATTACTGTCGTCAATTTGTTACTGCTTTCTAATATCGGACTTAGATTTTCTTTGTGATTTGGACTTGTTAACCTGGTGATATTGACAACTCAGCTCTCATTTATGGGCATCGTGTTGTGCTATCGATTGCACGTGTTATTTTGGAAAATTTTGTATATCATGCCTCAACAATACACGCCGGCCGAATACGTAAACATGCATTACATTTATGGTTTATGTGATGGCAACGCCAATAGAGCTGCTAGAGTTTATCGGGAAAAATATCCAAATGCCCGGCATCCTGACTATCGTGTCTTCATAAGAGTGCACAACACATTTTTGGAAGGACGATTTCCTGGGACCGGCGTAGGCGGGGCGAGTGAAGGACGACCACAACGCCACAGTGCAGCCGAAGTACTGGAAATAGTTGCAGAAGACCCTGGTACGTCCATAAGTGTAATTTCAAGGCGCACCGGTATACCTCAAAAATCTGTACACAGGATTTTAAAAAGGCATGAATTATATCCCTATCATTATCAAAGGGTCCAAACATTAATGCCAAGGGACGCTGCTGCGAGAATAACATTTTGTCGCATAATGCTGCGAAAGATGAGGGAAGACCAAAGTTTTTTTAATAAAATTTTATGGAGTGACGAGTCAACGTGTCGAAAAGATGGTTTTTTGAATCTTCACAACATACACAGCTGGCAACTCGAAAACCCAAGACTTATCCGAGAAGACCGATCGCAATATCAATTTAAAATTAATTTATGGACTGGCATTATTAATGGCAAAATCATTGGTCCATTCGAATTGCCGGCAATATTAAATGCGGATATGTATTTGAATTTTTTAGCAAATACTTTACCTAGTTTACTGCAAGACGTCCCACAAGAGATAAGAAATGAGATGTGGCTACAAAATGATGGGTGTCCAGCACATTACGCTGTTCGTGTCAGGGAACATTTAAATAATACTTATCCAGATAGATGGATAGGGCGATTGGGGCCAATTTTATGGCCTCCACGTTCGCCAGACCTGAACCCCTTGGACTTCTTTTACTGGGGCTGTATAAAAGAAAAAGTATACAGTGAAACAATAAGTTCTGTAGAAGAGTTGCGTGCGCGCATTCAAGTAGCAGCGAGAAAAATTGAAGAAGCCGGTTATGTGCGCCGGATTAAGCGATCGTTTATTAGGCGATGTAGAGCGTGCATAGCTGCCGGCGGAGGACACTTCGAACATTTAGTTTAAGTTGTTGAATAAATATTTTTACGTACTAAAACAACCTAGTTTTCTTTTGAATATCCTTAATAGTGACCCCATAGTGTTTGTGTAAAGAATCTTGGCAGAAATAAATCATTATGACGAAGTTTTATAACCATTTACAACATTACATGAAAAAAATATTTTCTCACCTTGATATTGATCTCGCTCATGTAGCTTAATATTACTTGTGAAGTATGCATTGTTATACCTTTTTAGAATCTACACATACTAGATAATTTATTAAGATCATGGGCAGCTATAGCGCCGTACTTTTTTTTTACACAGTAAATGATCAAAAGTTGACCCTAAGTAAAACAAAAACATAAAAAATCTTAAAATGACAATTTTGAAAATGACCAACGTTAAAAACGCCTAAAACAGTACTAAAACTAAATAATACACATCTTCAAGACTATAATACAAAAAAAATGACACAGAAATACCTAAATTTAACGAAATGGCAACGGAATGAATGCAAAGAGTAGCGAAATTTATAAAAAAACATAAAAGTCTACGCCATTTCCATACGGTTAGAAACCCTGGCAAAAAGATACGATTTTCTAATAGTCTCATAGCCGGACCAACTCCAGTTTACGACTTATCCATTATTTACGACAGACCCTGTATGAGCCTGCCAGAGACCGCTCTGCCTGATGGAAAGCATAAGCAAAATCCCAAAATGGTGGTCACCATGCTCATTGCGAATGCTGACAAAGCAACAATGCAGCATGGTGACCTGTGGGAGTCAACAAGTGTGTGGAGAATCAACACTAGGACGCCACGATGTGTCGTGGCGTCCTAGTGTTGATTCTACATAATTGGAATCGAAATCGAAACACGACAGTACGAACGCGGTCAAGTTACGTTGATCTTCTGTGTGAAATGTGTCATTTTTAATACTGCGATACAGGATTAACAGTTACTCCATAGTTCGGTGTGTCTTCGCTAGATGGCACTAAACATATTCACGAAAAAATAACTTTCAATTCTTATTCGAACATCGTTGCAGTGTGTATTCGTTGTTAAGTGATTCGAAATTGATAAATTAGATTAGACATTTAGTTATTGGAGATCACATGACTGCGGTGTTTTGATTTTCGTGGTAACGTGAACTCGTATTAGTAAACGTATGGGTTATTATTCGATATTTCATTTCTCTAGACTCTAGGTCATGTTAATATGTATTTCACTATTTTCATTCTAATTTTAATAACGTTATTTAGGAAACAACATCAATTCCCAAAAACAGTAATAACTGTTCTGAATGTAAACAACTGTCTGAACACAAGTTGCAAACATCATTGTTCTGTGGAATGTTGATTCTCTGAAAATAGAGCAACAATACGACGTTATCGTTTGAAATTCCAATTTCTCGTGAAAATCATTCATGTAACGGTTTCCTCCAATCGATTAATGCTTCTTTAATTGTTTTGATAGATTTGCTTCTATGTAATACATACCAGAGACAATATATATATATATATATATATATATATATATATATATATATATATATGTATATATATATAATGTCATTGTACATACTAAACTAGAAGTCGATTTCCAGGGCACCAGATAGTACTTACTTAGTTGATTTCTAGTCATGATAATTTCTTTAAATCTATACTAATAAATTAAATATAAGTGTCTGTTTGTAATTTAAAATTAACGGCTTTTCACTAAATGCATGGAAATAGATAAGGTACCTACACTTACATCAAAAACCATATATTAGGTTTTACCTATGTCTCCTATGATATATAGTATAGGTCACCTATGAAATTGCCGTTTTGTATGCAATAAGTGAAAGTACTTATTTTTTCAAACTTTTTTATTTCTGTTATTCGAAGTAATCACCCATGCAAATCGACGCATCTTTGCCAACGCATTGGCAGTTTATTGATGCCCTTCTTGTAAAAATCAGCTGGACGGGAGGCAACAAACTCTTCAAAGGCATTTTATACTGCCTCTCGGGAATTGAATTTTTTACCCACTAAAAAGTTGTCTAAATTTTGGAAAAAGTAATAGTCGGTAGGTGCAAGGTCTGGTGAGTATGGCGGATGAGGGACAGCTTCCAACCCCAGCTCTTGCAGCTTGGAGACTGTCTGTTGCGCAGTATGGAGTCGCGCGTTGTCGTGAAGGAGCAGTGGGGACGACCGATTGACCAAAGCTGGTTGCAGATGTGCAAGCTTCTCCATCATTCTCTCCAGTTCTTCACAGTACACATCTGCATTAATGCTCATGCCGTTTTGTAAAAAGCTGTGGTGAATCACACCCGCACTAGACCACCAAACAGTGACCATCACCTTTTTAGGGGTCATTTTTGGTTTAGGGCATTGCTTTGGTCCTGAACCAGGGTCTAACCAACTTGCTGAGCGCTTTCGATTGTCGAACAGAATCCATTTTTCGTCGCACGTAACTATTCGTTTCAAAATTCCTTCATTTCTTTGCCTGTTGAGCAACAAAAGGCAGGTCACGACGCGTATGTTGCGCTGGCGATCGTTAAGGTCGTGGGGCACCCATCTATCAAGCTTTTTTACCTTGCCAATTTGTCGCAAATGGATCAATATTGTTTTGATGCTTACATTGAAAGCTGCTGCTAGCTCAGCTGTAGATTGAGTTTCGTCAGCTTCTAAAATCGCCTTTAATTCATTATTGTTAACCAAAGTCTCCGGACGACCACGAGCTTCATTTTTCAAGTCAAAATTTCCAGAACGGAACCGGGAAAACCAATAAAGGGTTGTGCGTTCGTTTGTACAGTTCTCTCCGTAAACGTTTTTGATGTTACGTGCCGTTTGTGTCGCGTTGGTGCCATGACGGAACTCATATTCCATAATTACACGAATTTTTAAAGTATCCGTTATGACGAAAAATGTTCAAATGTAATGAAAATACAACGCTAATCAAAAAACAAAAGACTGAGTTTGTAAATAGAATGTCATGGTTTTAAAACAAAATTAATTTGAATTTAGAATACAGAGCCATTACAAACTTTTTTTTATTTGAAATGACCAGTACTGAAGAAACGCAATTTCATAGGTAAAGACCTATTATTAATTTTTTTTCTTATTATATAGGGGGGCAAACGAGCAGACGTATCGCCTGATGGTAAGCGATTACCGCCGCCCATGGACACCCGCAACACCAGAGGCGTTACAAGTGCGTTGACGGCCTTTTAGAAAGGAGTACGCTCTTTTCTTGAAGATTTGAATGTTTGTCCCGGCTAATCCTTGGAATGGCTGGACCGATTTTCACGGGACTTTTATTAATAGCGCAGTGCGTAGCGGGCGCAGTTATCGCGCTATAATAATATTGTGAACCTAATGAGTTTGTTTATATGGTACTTTGATTTGAACATCATCGCATCATATTCTATCACAGACTTGCAGCACTAACCGCATCAATAAAAATAGGTGAACTGAAAAGGTGCGTATAAAGTAGAAGTGGCTAAAGGAACATAAGCCACTAAATATAAATCTTATATATAAAAAGTATAAAAATCTGTTGCTGTTCATTTGTCTCGCTAAAACTTGAGAACGACTGGGCCGATTTAGCTGATTTCGGTTTTGAAATGTTTGTCGTAGTCCAGGGAAAGTTTAAACGGTGAGAAATTAAAAAATAACTTGAAAATCCAAATGTCACGTGTACGAAGTAGCGGACATAGCTAGCCACTCAACTGTGAAGGAAAAATCTGACACATCTAGTAATCTGTGAAACCCATGACAGGTCTTTCCACAGATAGGGGTTTGAGCACTAATTGCTGAAACCTAGATTTATAAAAACATGGTTTTCTCGAAAACTAATTGAAATTTTGTAAAACTGCAATTAGTTTTATCAATAATATAAATTTCTGTATACAATTTCTTACATTACACTTCATTTTAAATTGCGTTGCAACTGTTCTATGATAAACATTACGAGTCACCCAAAACTTAATTTTAATCTCTCGATTAATAAAAAATAAAACGCTTGCTGGATGTAATGTTATGTATTTATTATACAATCTTACGTATATGATCAAATAAAAACCGAATCCCATATGCTCCAATACATTTTTTTTATACTGCACTTGTTTTTAAACTTTGGACAAAAAAAGGTCTCCTTCAAATGTCACTCAAGTGGGTCTCACATTTCAGTAGTTATCAAAACATTCTTAGCGTCAGGGACAAAGGGTGTTTTGTTTACAATAATTTAAGCTTATCGCCAAGCTAGTTTCGAGAATAGTACGTTGTTATATAATACAGATCTTGAGTATGAATGCTCTAAATATGAGACTCAAAATTGGCACAAAAAACCGTGTCTTATAAAAACTAAGATTTTGCAGAATATATGTTTACAATGGTTATTATAATTAATTATTCAAGATTTGAATGGAACTAGGCATTTATTACAATAAAATATACTACGTATTTGGAAGAAAAATATCAAAAACCGAGTTCATAAACATCGTGAAAAATGTACATATTTACTCCATAAGACTAAATAGTATGGATGTGACTGGATTTTTTTTTTCGAAAAAACTTTTATTTAAATATTGATAACTCAATAACGCAATTGTTTTAATTACTGTGTGCTTTAAAAGTAAAAAAGAATTAAAATAATTTTATAAAAGTAGCGACAACTACTTCACAAACTGTTGTTCTGAGTCTGGGTGTTCTTTGTATCCGTTTCATGTATGTTTGTAAAGTCTCCCACGACACAGGCATGGGCGGCGGGAATCTATGTCCGCGAGAGGTTGACGGGGTTGCTGGGGTGATCAAGTCCATGGATCATCTGAAGACATTTTTTTTGCCGTTTTGTACATATTTATCTTTAAAACAATTAGAATGCTTACCCTTTTAGGGTGGATTAGCCGGCTATAACACATGCCTTTCTGAAATATGTAGTGGCATTAAAATAAATATTCAAGAAATAAATAGATAAACAAATAAACATTAAAGAAATAAATAGGTAACAAATAATAAAAAAAAAATACACCAAAAATAATATTAAATATTATTGAATATGCATCAATAAACATAATAAATACATACATCCATATTATAAATAGAAAACACCGAAACAAATATTTTCAGATCATACAAGCATTTGACCCGGGCATCGAACCCGTCGTCGTCGTTGAGACCTCAAGCAGAGCAGTTGCATACGCTACCACTGCAGCACAGAGGCAGTCATAGTGTTAGCACTTTAATGTTTAAAGCAATCAAACCAATGTTGCTAAAAGCAACTCAAAATATAATAATAATAAATAAAATAAGAGGTTGTATATCCCGCGAAAATGTGGGGTCGTGGACTTTTAAATATCAATACACAATCGCGAGATATACAATCTTAGAGAATATTTTCTTCATACTGATGTGGGAATGCATCGCAGTGTAGTTGCAGTGGACACCGGACTCACTCCGCTTGCTCTGGCTAAAGCGAATTGGCGTAAACCTGTGGTACTTAGTACTACTGATCGCAGGGAGGTATGGAGGTATGGGGGCAAGGAACTTCATGGTCGATTTTATCGGTCCCTAAATGGGCCTGATATTGACTTCAAAAGATCTACATCCTGGCTACGGTATGGTGATCTCTTCGGAGAAACCGAAGGTTTTGTTTGTGCGATTATGGACGAAGTTATCATGACGAATAACTATCGGAAGTATATCCTGAAAGATAGTACGGTCGACATCTGTCGGGCATGTCACCGTCCCGGAGAATCTATCAGGCATATTATTTCTGGTTGTTCTCGTCTTGCTAACGGCGAGTATTTGCACAGGCAAACCAAGTAGCCAGGATCGTACACCAGCAACTTGCCCTTAAATACCATCTTGTGAACTCAGAGGTGCCATACTACAGGTATGTGCCCGACCCAGTTCTCGAGAATGCAGAATCGAGAATTTCTTTCCGACTGATGCAGGTGCTTTCCGGGCACGGTTGCTTCGGGAAGTACCTGCACTCGGTTGCTAGGAGGGAATTGAGTCCCGCCTGCCACCACTGCAACTGCAGTGAGGACTCGGCCCAGCATACGCTGGAGATCTGCCCCGCTTGGGCGGCGCAGCGCCAGGCCCTCACTGCAGTCATCGGGGGAGATCTGTCGCTACCGGCCGTCGTACTCTCCATGGTCGGCAGCGACAGCAGTTTTACCGCGGTCGCATCCTTCTGCGAAGACGTAATTTCGCATAAGGAGGCGGCGGAGAAGGCCCGGGAGGACGATCTCCACTCGGACCCGATCCCTTCCTTCTCAGGCGCAGAGTTGGCACAACGTGTGGTTTTAGTCGGTTCGATTCCGACACACCTCCCCGCTGCAAACCCCGGTGGGGTGACGGCCCAAGGGGGTTTTCACAGGTAAAAAAAAAAAAGGGTCTGATACAGAAGGCAGTCCTTCTTGACACGGCACGTATAGTGAGGAGGTTCCTGACTTTGGAGCCCTAACCACCGGTTTCTTGGTCCCTGTTCCCGAAGTCGGTGGTCTACTATTTTTTATGTTTTTAAATATATGTTATTGTTTATCTTTTTTATGTATTAAAAAATGTAATTAATATGAATATATAATGAAATAAAATAATAATATAAAAAAAATCAGTAGTATAAATTATAAAAAATGAAATAAGTAAAACAACAAGAAAATATCAACAAAATAATTATTGTAAATGCAAGTCTTATCCATATTGCGTTCAACTGACAGCCATTTTGTAACTGAAAACACCTGTCAATGACGAATCCCAGTACAGGACTATGAGTTTATTCATATCTTTGAGGTCGAAATTTATACATTTGCGACTAAAATACACGTATTCTGTAGTAATTAGATTGAAATTCATTAGAATAGCTATCTATTTACCCTTATTCGTTTGGGTTTCAATATTTTTACTATCAAATATGACAAAATAAAATCCAGCTACAAATTCGTAAAATGACTTAGTCGTATTTGCAAAGGATTTTTCGGACTTAAAATGTAAAAAATATATACATATGTGAAAATAAAATTAAATATTACTTACTGCTCCATCATTTTTTTGGTATAAATCAGTAGAACTCCCAAAATTGTGAACAACAATAATAGTTTATTGGCGGCAATCACTTGCTGACCCGGTCACAGAAGAAATGAATTAATATCAACTTTTTTTGTTCCATAGAATAGCTAAATTGCATGTGAGAGGGAGAACCCGTTCATTTTTAAATGATTTTTAATAAGTGCGAACGAGCAAGAACTTAATTACTAATTAAATTGGGCGCGAAATAAACACCTGGCGCGCGTTTGTAATGCGACCTGTCACAGGTCTCTCCACAGATGGGCCATTTTTACCGAGACCTGTGATTGGCTCCTTCACAGACGAGACACTAGTAATAATACAAAAATAAAGTAAAAACTAAAACCCAACTAGTCGTAGTTATTTTTACATTTAAAATGTTTTGGTGCCGTTACAATATTAATTTCTTTGCAAAGTATATTTTAAACATGTACCATTAATTTTTTTTTGAATAAATAAGGACAAAGTCACTATAGTCCGGCCACTCAGAGAATGCGTTTCTGACACTTGTAAATTGATCATGGGTAGTGATGTGCCATGAATATCATTAATAATATTTGGTAACAGTATTTATAGCATTCATTATGCATAATTATTCAATTTAGATATATTTTATATTTCAAACACAATATTAACAAAATTGTTGATGGATGAATTAAATTTAATCGTAATTTCTGAATGAAACCAAGGGAAAGAAAATAAACATACTGTATTTATAGAAAAATATATATTATGAAATACATAGTTTTAAGATTGCAATAATGTAAAATCAAAATTTAATCCGACTCCGATTCGCTTGAGGACTCGCTGTCATCTTCACCAACATATATTATCATGTTATTTTCAATCATAGTGTCTATACGAATATCGCGGTCAAAGTCATCAAATATCATTTTTTTAGTTTTTTCAACCACCTTCATCCAGTAATCTCTTGTGACTTTTTCGCATGCTTCTTTTAAAAGCGTCTTCATCTTTTTTATGCCATATGGTGGAGAAGTATTATGGCGGGCTGCATAACCTTTAATTTGAGCCCAGATTAGCTCTATGGCATTATACTGGCAGTGATATGGAGGAATTCGGAGAACGCGATAACCGTACTCCAGAGCCAGCTCATCTATTTCGTATCGAATATTTGATAGCTTATGGTCGTTGACTAATTCCATCAGCTCAGCTTTTAGCATTGACATATTTGCGTCAATGCCACTTCTTTGCAGCCAAGCCACCAATTCCTCTTTTCTATTAGCTTGAGTAGGTGCTTTATTTATTTGCACCGAATGATAAGGGACGTTATCCATTATTATAACTGAAGGCTCTGGAAGGCCAGGTAGCAACACATCCTGGAACCACTCCTTGAATACAGCCGCATTCATTTCTTCGTGGTAGTCAGTGGTAGTTTTTGACTCAAATGCTAATAAAACATGTTCCACAAAAACATACTTCGCACAACCAGCGTAGCATATTATGAGACGTGCTCCTTTACCGATTGGCACTTTCGACGTCGACCCTTGAGTGTCATCTGTCCAAGAACGAGAAAGCTCGTGATTGGTGTTCAGCCATGTCTCGTCAATGAAAACGACACTGTCCCAATTATCAATTTTTTTTTGCTTCTCTTAGAAAAGTAATTCTTTTTACCAGAAATATAAAGAGATAAAAATAGTTTTTCATTTATTTTTAATTCAGCTGACTGATATCACGACAATTATTTTCATAAGATTGGTTTGATCGTACCTATATCGTATTATAAACTATATTAAACTTAACTCGTATGTATTAAGTACATTATACACACTCTCGAATGATTTCTCCGATGTCCCCAGGAACTTTAATGTCGTTCGTATAAATGCCCAAAGCATTTCGGCACATTTCCCTGAAATGGTGACAACATTCGACATACTTTGTAACTCATCTTGTTCTACTGTTTTTTTGTGTATTCAATAAAGATAAATAAATAAAATTATATATTATAAAATTAGAACGTTTTATTTAACAATATATCGACCGACAGAATATATTACGATATATTCGATATATTCCAAAAATACTCAGTTACAATTCAGTATTATTTTGTCTCATCACTACAAAAACAAACTATTGACATAACCTTGAAACAGCGCAGTTTGACGTCATTAGACTTTTAAAAATTATTGTTCTTAAATTAATTAATTGATTAATTGTTAATAACTTTAGCCCAAAATAAAAGGTTTATTGTACATTGGCATGATTATTCAATTTTTAATGTTATTACTCATTATTAAGGTTAATAAAAGATATTTAAAATTTTGCCATAAATTGTACACCAGTTCAAAGTTACATCGCCCATTGGATCACGACCTGTGAGGAACGCATTCTCTCAGTGGCCAGACTATAGCAAATGCTTATAATATATATATTTCTGAAATTTACAAGTAACGCCCTTTCCAATGATACCAAACACGGCATATTTATCTCAAATTAGGTTTTTTTAGAGTAAGTACTTTATGACCGCTTTATGGCGCCACATTAGATTCGGTGACACGTCATATAGCCTATAACGAGCATCCGATCAAGACGCTTTTAACGATATCTCATTTGTCCAGTTCTAATAAGTAGTTGAGGAGCTATGAGGGAACAGATGAACATACATACATAAACTGTCAAAATCATAACCCTCCTATGGCTTTGCCGTAGTCGGGTAATATTATAATATCACACACGGTAAACTAGGTAAAGCCTGTACTGTGGTAATCAGACCACTGTTAAACATACTTATATATTTCTAAATACATGCATACTACAGATAAATTACTCTAAGACTCAAATCAAATCTTTATCCTGGATGGGAATCTAACCCACGACCTCCAGCCTAGCAGTCAGGGTTAACCGCTAGAAAGTGCATTGCGAGCATTTGTAAAAGATAGATATACTTTTGAAATTTATTCAGACAAGTTGTTGGAAGCTACAGACATTCAAAATAAAAGATGAAGACATTAGGAGGCTTTAGAAACATATTTTTTTGTTGAATGCGCGAATTTGTTAAGGGCATTGAAAATGGCAAAGACGCGAAAGCTCTGTCGCTATATCGGCATTATCTGATATAATTTGCTTAAAATTTATAAGTAAGTATTTTTTTTTATATAATTAATTCAATTTATAAGCTCATTAAATTTCTAAATGGCAAAGGAGTTAAGGTTCTAACTCTATTTGTAATCACGAATATTTAACTTCAAACTTGAAAACTAAAGTTCTAGCTAAATATTAGTAAATATGTAGGTATAATACAACTGTTATCAAAAACTAGACGACAATTATTCATGTTAGTATTTTCTATATTATAGTACTGAACCTAATATAACAACCAATAAGCAAACTAAAATCGCGGTCGTTTGAGAAAGTTTATGTTTTTTTCACGGCGGCTCGCGCCAGTCGCTGACCCGCCGCTGCATCAGGCGCATGCGCGTCATCTGTCAGTAAAAAAAATACTCCACAACCGGTTCCGTATCAATTAACCTGGAACTAAAATTCTTTGAAAGAAAGTCTGTGTTCTGTGTATTATATTAATGTCAAACTGAGGATATTTGGAAAATCTCAGAATGAATGTAAGTTTTCTTTCACTTTCTTATTATTCCTATTGTTTATTCGGTGAGATTTGTCGCAAGTGGTTGCAGTGTATTGTTATACCTATTCACTGTAGGTAAAAAACATCGCTTTCATAATATATAGTCAATTACTAAACTTCATTTTAATTTAATTAATTAAGCATTAGTACCACTAGGTATTTACAGGTTTAACTAAATACCTATATTTAGTTGAACATTAACTAATTTAGTAAGTTTTTTTGAAATTAATAGATAAGATTTATTTTTCTATAAATAGGAGTTTCCAGAAATAAATTAATAGCCTATAATTTAAAAAAAAAACCTAAGATAAGATAAATCGAACCTTTTTAATTATCGTTTGTTCTTTAAAAAACACAAATTAAACAAAATAATCTGAAATTTAAAAATGATAAAAACTTTCAAAATTTACTCGATAAATTCATCTCGATGCGCCTTGGTTTTGAAATCCAACGTAAAGCGATCGTCACCATTTTTTGTCAAATTGTTTGCAACGGCAAAAAAGAGTTTCATGATCCTAAGAAAACTAATTATTCAAATAAACATTGGACTGCCTGCTAAGCTTTATCTTACAAATGCCGTATTACACATTTAAATCAATATTTAATATAAGTATCAAAATATTCTCTGTTTGATACCATAATCTATTTAATATTCTTCTTAATTTGTAGAGTGGTATTTTAAGTAATTTATTTCAGACGCGAAGGTCTATGTTAGCCCTCAAACAAAATAACAGAGTTAGGTGAGTCACAAAATTAGACCCTACGTACAATATAGGTACTGGATGTTCATATGGATTGCATTGCAAAGAACCATCTTTGCTAAATTGCAATACATTTAAAACTTCGCATTTTCTAGTTTTTGTGTTTCACCCTTAGATGTGAAATACTTATATCTCACTTATAAATATTCTAACCTTTCTCCTTTACAAAAATATTTTTGTTTTCCACATACAGGGACAATAAATTAATGAAAATCTTTATATAACATTTCGCGACATGTATTATGAAGAGCTTAAATTGTTTTTTAATCAATCACCAACCAGCATTGATATATTTTGTCTGTTTTAAATATCTATTTCAATTTACCAAATATCTGTTACCTGTATAAAAAACACAATGTAAAAATGTATTAGCTGATGATGAAGATAAGAAAAATACCCTAAGCCTGTTATTATTATAGTCCAGACTTCTAGCTGACCCCCGCAATTTCGTCTGCGTCTCTTTGCATGATGTTGACTATCAAACCAGCAAAACACTCATTTAAATAAAACAAAACGTGAAAATCGGTTAGGTCGTTTCTGAGTATCTACATCGTGAGCAACAACGTAACACAGATGCGCTTTTTTTTAATGTCAATGGCTCCTGTATCTCATCATAAAATTTAAATTGAATTCTATTTCAAATAATTTGTTGTTTCTTGGACGATCACCACCATCTTACTTATACTAAGTCTATTCAAAAGTTCCTTTAGTAATAGTACCTAGGTTGTAAAATGCCTTCCTTGTCAATTGTTTTAAAGATGTTTAGCAGTCAAACAAAATATTTATTCAGTAAATCTGGAATCAAATTAAGTTTTGTTATAAAAACAGTAACCAATGAATGATCTTTTTCACGTAAGAAATGTTTTAATCTACCTTACGTACCCAACTTTGAACTATATCATTTAATAAACCATCAAAATCAGTCTAATTCACCAAAAGTGTTAAATAATTAAACAGATTACATAACTCAGAAGCGTAATCACAACGAATAGAGAAATTCCTCCTTTTTAATTAAAAATACTTTTTCTATATTAATATCTTTATTTACAGTTAGCTACTATCTTAATATATCTGAGACGACAATTTAGCAACTAACTAATAAAATATACCGCGAGTCTGCATTCATTTACATATGAATAAATTCAGTTTAGTTACGGTTTCACTAACTTTCGCGATTGTAACATAGATTCTATAACAGTTAGTCATATTTGTCCAAATTAGTGAAAGGCTTTCTTTAAACAATTGTGTTAAACATTGCATTTACAATACTGTTAAGTTTACAAAATTTATTTAGCTTATATTTCAAATAAAAAAACCTACCGTGGGAGAGCCACGCTTCGGCCCCGTCTCGACCGAAGTGATACCATGGCCTCACAGAAAACCGGTGTGGAATAGCGCCTGGGCTGTGTTTCATCGAGTGAGTATGGATACCGGAGGCCCATATCCCAACCCCTCCACCCATCCCGCTCTCCATCCCCAGAGGCCGAAAACGCACTTGTGACTCCTCTGGTGTTACGGGTGTCCATGTGCGGCGTTAATCGCTTACCGTTAGGCGATAAGTCTGCTCGATTGCCCTCTTTTCTTAAAAAAAAATATATACGAAAGTGAGTTTGCTTTGTGTTTTGGTTTGTTTTACCATGTTCGTCATCAATAGACTTAAACAATCTACTAGCTGGACACAGGTTTCTCACTCTTAAACAAAGTTTTAGTCTATGAAGCATGCTGGCCACATGCGTTAGCAGGGTGTGTGCTGTTTTGTGTGTAATCCTGTGAAGTTTTTTCCTCGGGGTCTTACGGCACCCAACGGGATCAGCAGACAGAATGAGTAAGTGTTGTGACACTGTTTGTTCTCAATCCATCACTGCACGGAAATTGAAATTGTTTGAATGTATTTTTACCGTCCACTGCTGAGCGAACGCCTCCTCATAAGACCTCACTAAAAAAAGATTTGCATGGAACGTTTTCAAACCTTAAATAAGTATTTTAAACTATTGTTAGAGTGTAAATGTTGTATCCTAGAGATTGGAAAATAACTTTTAATAACGCAAACTACGCCAAGTAGCTTTTTAATGCCAGTATATTTAAACTAAAATTCTTGAGATTAGACGTATAAAATACTTGAATTAGATAATATTTTAAAAAATCATTGAAAGTAAAGAATTACGGATGTTAATGAGGAACTAATCATTTGTTGAGTTTCCTTCCATTACATAAATTACATTTTAACGTACCTAAGTTATATAAAACCTTTTATAGCCACTAATTAGTAACGGTGATGAATGAAAAAGGTAACGTACTCTATTTATAGTAATAGTTAATTAGTAAACAAATTTAATAGTGTATTGATACTTGGTTTAATAATCTACGCTTTATAGTTACAAATTTAGGGACAAAAAAGTTTAAAATGACAAAATTCGACAACATAAAACTTTGATAAAATACAGCCTATGTAACCCGCATTCATTAAAATCGGTTCAGTAGTTTGAACGCTATGGTGGAAGATAGAAACATACATAGACCCCGAAAATATACCCTTCCTTTTGGCTAATGACTTCAAAAGGTTTCCTTACATTAAAAACATTTAACGCGATACTTTCTGACCACAAAATACTTGTTGCTACAACAGATTTCTTTAAAATTGTGATCAACCCGCACTTTGAAAACCTCATTTTGAGCGTGTTTATATAGATTCAATAAACACTAAAGGTAAATCGAAACTAGACACTATATTAAATAGACGTACGTACATACATATGTATGTCATTATTACGCAAAGCTATTGTGTTCAATTTAGGGTATTTTAGGGATGTATGATATGACTCTAATTCTAAATAAATTTGTCAAAACAGTTGTTTAGAGCTCGTATTGTATCAGTTCTAACAAACTGTTTTTTCATGACTATTAGCGTATCGTACTTAACCCTCTCCTGAGAGGAGACCCGAGCCCAGCAGTGGGACATATTGTGTTGTTGACGATGATTGATGATACATATATATGTAACCAGAAGACAATGGAGTAACAAATGTTTGTCACTTCTATATTCGAAAAAAAAATCAACATTTCTTGTCGATGACGTATACCTCGATTCCTTAACATCTTTATAACACATCAGAAAATGTAGCCGAATGACAATTACTGCTCGACGACTGCCTCTGTGGCGCAGTGGTAGCGTATGCGACTGCTGTTCTTGAGGTTTTTTAGTTCGATTCCCGGGTCGGACCAAATGTTTGTATGATCTACAAATATTTGTTTTGGAGTTTGGGTGTTTTCTATGTATAATATGTATGTATTTACAAAAAAAAAGTATATAAGTATTCATATCAGTTGTCTAGTACCCATAACACAAGCTCTGCTTAGCTTGGGACTAGATGGCGTTGTGTGTTAAATGTCCGAAATATTTATTATTATTATTAATTACACAAACCTACTTTGCTCAATTTAGGGTATTTTAGGGATGTATGATATGGCTCCAAAGCTAAATTAAATTGTCTCAGAGCTCGTATCGTATCACAAGTTCTTATAAACTGTTCTTTCATGACTATGGAAACGACATAGGCGATGAAGAAGTAGGTATATTGAAATTAGGAAAATTAGCTTTCCTCTTCACAAAAACTATTTTAATTTAAATTCGTTGGCTATTTAGCTGTAAAAATGTTGTAATAATTTCTTGTTGTCTAAATAAAACGTTATGTTTCGTGATATTTGAGAGCTTTTAACAAAATATATTGTGACTACTTTTATGTGCTACTCTTGAAACCAGTTCTGATCTCTTCATATCAGCTGACACAGTGGGTTGTGAGCTTATTAGTTCCATAGAACAGTCAACTACTCCTTTTGCGGATGTTTTTAAAATCTACAGAATCCACAACAGGTTTTCTTAACATATTCCATTTTTCTATGTTTTGAATAATCCCATAAATGTATTTTTAGGTTAAAATTTTAATATGTTAATAAGAACGTGGACATCTAAAATACTTCCGCTGACGTTAATAAACTACTTACTGAACTAATTTAGAACAAAACAAACTTATTTTTGCCATTGGACCATGAATGTATGGATCAGTACGGTTCTTTAAAACTCCTGTTAACTAATTAACTATATTCACTTAACTATTAATAAAATATTAGGTATTGTTATTAATTTACTATTAAAATAAGAATCTTATTTCAGTCGCCTAGTACCTCTACTATAAATCATGCTCGTCTACTATTGGTCTGAGCGTGACGCTAACTATTCTATGTTAGGCACGCCAGCCAAAGATACATTAAGAAGAAAAACGTGAAAATTATTAGGTAGTTTTGGAGTTCATCGTGAACATTAAACGTGACACAAATATTTATTAGGTATAGATATCGAACACAACACAAGGACTCGTCCCATGGCTACTTTAAATGCCAATAGAATTGTCTATCGGTCTCATTTAGCATCGAAAAGGCGCCATAAGTCCATTTGGAATTGAATACCATTGCTAATTTATCTGTAAGCTTAGTAAAGTAACGATGGCGGCCTTTGCAGTTGAGAATTTCTGGAAATTCGACGGTCGAATATCCGACTATTTGACCTCGATGTTGGCTATCGCATTAGTCGATGTTCGTTTCAACTTCAATGTTTACGTTACATTCCATTAAAACATACGTATGTGAGCTGCACGTCAAAATACTAACGACTTTCTTCACACATTCCGATTTCTTTACAGAAATAAATTGTTTCATAACTAAGTTCATGGTAAGATTCGTTTCGAGAAAACTAAATAAACGGCCATTAAAACTTATTGTTTTACTTCATAACTACATTTTAACGTAAACTAATAACTTTTAGGTATAATAAGTAAATATCCTATTCATTATGAATGTGACGGTTTTAATCGGGAAAAATATTTCAGAATTCTGATATTGGACAGAATAAGACCGCTTTTTCGTACTCTTAAGTTATATCTTTTTTATTTTCTTTAATACACCCTTTTCATTAAATTTCCTTCAGTTAATTCTGGAATGTATAATCATTTGATAAATATGATTCTGATATCGATTTTTTTATTTATTATATTTGGCCTTTGGTAGCGGCTTCGCGTACCTATACGTCGGTTATCGCGGTAAAGATAAATTATATATAATTATATGATATATACAAAATTAATGCTAAATTTTATTGAAATTGGTGCAGCCTTTAAACCATAAAATAGTTTACAAACATATATACCTTAGTTTTTATAATACATAGTACGGTTTCGGTTTTTGCTGTAAATAGTAGCCTATGTGTATGTAGTATACAAATCTGGCAGACAGATAGACAGATTGATTAACTTTCAAAATTATCTAAGTTTGCATAATTATCATCACACATGCATCTTAAAATGTTGCACACCAAGTATAATCGTCATTGATCTTCAATGGTCACGTAGGATTTAAAACCAAAGTCAAACACGTAGCATCAATAAACGTGAATAACAAAGAGGTTTCAAAATTAATGACAATGATAACGACAGGCAATCATAGACTATATTTATATATATTTTCTTTTTATTACATATACAATTATAGGTTATGTTATGATTAATGACTTTTTTACAAGCTTTTATTTAGTTTTACCTATCCCGATGTTTGTCCGTAATCAAAACTTGCAAGTTAAATTTCATCCACTACCCGATTTCTGATTGAGCTGAAATTTGAAATATAGATACCTTTAATTCCAATTAGATGTCAAATGGAAGGGCTTAAAGTTTTGTTCCTCACACATGTCTTATCAATGCAACCACACTCCAAACACCACAGACAGAACAGACAACAGTAACAAAATTTACGTGGGAGAGCCACGCTTCGGCATGAATGGGCCGGCTCGACCGGAGTCATACCACGGCCTCACAGAAAACCGGTGTGAAATAGCGCTTGCGCTGTGTTTCACCGAGTGAGTGAGGATACCGGAGGGCCATACCCCAAGCCCTCGCCTCATTCCCTCTCCCCATTCCCCAAAGGTCGGCAACGCACTTGTGACGCTTTTGGTGTTGCGGGTGTCCATGGGCGGCGGTAATCGCTTACCATCAGGTGATGCTTCTACTCGTTTGCCCCCTATTCAATAAAAATAAAAATAAAAAATAATAACAAAGCGAATCGTGACAGGTTGACAAACCTACTGTAAAAGTTGTACTTACAATTAAACTCCAGAATATTAATGCCTAAAACGAAATTGAAATTTTAAACAAACGCTTCTGTTAGTAAACAACGACCGTACAAGAAATTATAATTATTCTAGCCTCGATCATTTATTGTACATTACATTGCGTGTGCAATACATACCTACCTACCTAACCTACCGTATATTTTGTAGAACTTTTTCTGCAGAACTCTTCAGTCGTACGATGACTGAACTTCAATCATAGAGCGTATTACTAATCTGTGGCAAAATATACAGTGCAATGTACATTATACATAATATCTGCAAATATATTATAATATAACTTTTAAATCGCGGGTAGGGTTGCCAACCCAAATAAAGCATTGATTAAATAAGATATCAACTGTTATATCTTATTTAATCAATGTTATATCTCTTACTACCTTGATGCTGTATGAAATAAATTAAACCACCTTGATAAGATTTTCTTGTTTTTCAATATATGCTTTTAATAACAATTTCAAAATGAATCCAAGCTGAAAATGTAGCATGAGACTGTAATTCTCAGAAAGGTACTAAATTCAACAACACTTACAATTTTTGAAGTGAAAACTTCTTTAGCGGCGCTGTGTACTTTTTTGGAATGGGTAAAAATGTATAAACTCGCGTCAGGTCACGTGACCTGATCGAAAATTCGTAAGACGGATGGAGAGAGGACAGGCGGCGCAGGGCGCTTGCGCGAATGTTCGTGTGTGTATGTAATATAAATTGTCATGTTTGTGTACGATAACGCAATAAATGAATATTGTATTCCACCATATAAATAATAGTACTTTTACACTGATAATGAAAGCAATTCGTACAAAATTATTCTCTAACCATTCCAAAATATCAAAAATGCACAACGTTAATATTCAAGTTTTCACTTCTGCCGGCACTCCCGGAGAGCAACCCATCGTTTTTTTTATGCTACCTTCGTGAACATAGGAAGAATTATCAGAGAGTTATTCAAAAAGGGAAGGAGATAATAAATAAAGTTCTTAATAACCTCGTTCTGTTACTTCAGCTAATCCTGCGAACATTAGGAAATAGTCGAAAAGTAAGTGCATCATCGTTTATCAATCTTAGTGGCTTAAGTTGATTGAAATTTATTCTGTAACAAGAAAAATCTTAACAAAAATAAACGACTTTAAGAACTGGACCAAATTGAAATAAGACAATACGAGAAGTACCAACTTTCAAATAAAATAAAAGTGCGTGCGTACAAAGTACACATGTCAGAAGTGAAACTTCTTTGGCAAACTAATTTTTAAGTCTTGTTTATAGGTATTTATAGAAATCTAAAACTTATGATTTCCGAGACTTAGTGGGAGGGAAAAAGGAAGATATGTTAGGAGATTAATGAATTTAATTGTAATATTAAGAGTGTCGAAAATTAATACAAATTATAAATTTATTTTTTTTAATTTATTAATAAAAATAATTAAAGAGAATTAATAAAATACATTTATTTTATATTGTTTAAAAAATAATACATATAGTAAAATCTCAGATGATGAATATTAAATTAAAATTCGCCCTTTCTCACTCTCTCTCAATCGATCTCAATCTCTCTCTAATATTATTATTATTACGATTCAGCCGTAAAAAATTTACCCTCATGCACCTAAAGAAGTTTCACTTCAAAATCATCAAAATCGGTTCACTCAGTCGAAAGTTCTGAGGTAACAAATTGAGAACCTCCTTATTTTTTTTAAGTTGATTAATAATAGAATCTTCAAGTTACGGAAATAAATTACTCACAAACAATACGTGTTAGTTAGTTTCTGTAGTCTTTTGGCACTGGAAAAAAGTAACGGTGAGATTGTACAAATCTTCTATATTTTCAACGTGGCTATAGATTATTTCCTTAATTTTTTCTATACCTATAGATAACCTCAACATTGAAACATAGTTACATACTTCAGAGATTAAATAATACTTTACACACGCCGCATGCAACGGAACAAAAACAAATAACTATAAATCAAAGCGAACAAAATAGTTAGCGCTTCGTGAACTGCAAAGCCATAACTTGTACACTAATATGCATGCATTACACATTTAAATTTTGCTCTTGAAATACTCTATCTGTTGAAGAAAACTACATTCAAACCCGAAGAGTGCTTACTTTTTTTTTTTTTTTTATAGACAACTCCCACATTAGGAATAAACATCCTGTGTCGTGGGGGACTTTACAAACATACATGAAACGGACACAAAGAACATCCAGACTCGGGACAACAATTCGTGGATCACACAAAGTGTTGTAGGTACCGCGTGGGATTTGAACCCACGACACTTGGCGCAGTAGCAAGCGGCATGGCGACCGCTGACACCACTCGGCCAACCGTGCAGTCAGTTAAAAATCGAAGCGAATAAAGCTTGGAAGAGATTTCTGATGATCACGGTATCCTATGAATTTAAGACATTACTTCGAAACTGTACCATATTCATCCATCTTGGAATCATTACTCATTTTGTATTACACCGTTTAGGACATTGGCATTCCATTGGGCCTAACGTTCGCATGCCTTTGCACTGTTTCATCCGGTGCATTGTAAATACTACCTAATTTACTGCCCGTTTAAACACGAGAACAAATTCGTTTAAAATATTGTTGACTGTTTGAAATCTAAACAAAATTGTGCTATGATACAAATAAAGATACTCGTAATTAAAATACAACACAAGAACTAAAATTACAATTACAGTTTTTAAATTCTTGTAAGTCATTGTATGACGAAAAGAGCTTATACACCTAAGACGTACGTATCTACTGTATGCGAGAATCCGTACAGGTATTATTATGTAATGCCTGTACCTACAGACTCCCGTAATCCATGAACCGATTTGGATAAATTAGTTTCGGTATATACTATAATGTTTATGTTGCAGTACCCGGCATACAGGCGGGTGGAGCAACAGACAAAAACTAGTAACTCATTATCGTAAAAATTCTCATTCAAATTTCAGCTTTCATCTACTCTTGAACTCACAAGTGTCAGAAAAAATCGGAACTGAATTTTGAGCGAATCTATGCATTGTGCATTGATTGGTTTCATACTGTGGCATTGCAAATATGTCACCACTACGTAAAATTCTGTTATAGGTATACATAAGGTATTTCAGAAACAAGTCAACGAATTTTTACCCAAATTCACAATTTTGTTTCTATTTGTCTATTTTGTTAAATTTCCACTAATCCTCATGTTCAAACGAGTAGAATAGTTTATTTTTAGAATTAATCACGAAATACGGAAGTGCGGAGAGAACGTCCTCACGTTTCAATAATATATACAACTAATAAATATACAAATATAAATGATACAAACTCAGTCTGGATTTAATCGAGTTCAATATCTACTCGATTAAGTACAGACAGACAACCAGAATGCATTTATAAACCGCTTCGTTTATGCAAAGTAACTAAATCAATAATGTTGGCGTCTGTGTTGAAAACGAATTGACTTTAGAAATTGAGAGAATTGCTTGCGCATATAATTTTGAACTTAGAAGTCTAGGAAACAAAGATAAACGTTCCTTGAACGTGGGAAAATAAGTACATACCTACAAACATACTAAATACAGAATCACGTTTAGATTGCAAATACCCTTTGTCTGCATATTTCGAGATACTTTAGCACTTTTAGAATATAGCAAGGTTGAGGTGTCTCGCAAAATCGTGACATACTTAAATTGACGGAGCAATGAGACTTTTAACTAGAAAAAGATAGTCAGTGCAATTTAGAAATAGTCCTTGTTTTAGTAAATAGTCACCAGACTTCGTGGACTTAAGTAAACCTTTATTTAGTCTTTTAGCCTATGAGTCTTTAGCCTTTACGCTTTTGCCTAAATATTCTCTGAACTGGAAAATCACACATACGCAACAATGCATCGTGGTCACCTGTTGTAGTTCTCAAACATATTTCCTTGACTATATGCGAGTACCTCGCTAAAGATCAGAATAACTACTTGGTACGCGCAAGTAGAAATTAGAATAAATTAGGTAAAATGAATGATATTGATCCCTTTTTGATTAGTGTCTAGCCCTTAGTTTTATTGAGCAGATATATAGCAGTGTCTAAATTTGCGTTAAAGCAATTAATCAATGACAGAAAACAAGGTTAACACGGAAATGCATATTTAGGCGGATGTCGAACTAGTTGTTAGCAGTATTTGAATGTCTGTAAGAAAGTAAGCTTATAGTGGGTCATGATTCGTGTTTGTCGATAGTGAGGAGAGCCACGCTTCGGCATGAATGGGCCGGCTCAACCGGAGTAATACCACGGCCTCACAGAAAACCGGTGTAAAATAGCGCTTGCGCTGTGTTTGACTGAGTGAGTTATACCGGAGGTCCATACCCCAACCCGTCCCCCCGTCCCCCTCCCCCTTCCCCAAAGGCCGGCAACGCTCTTGTGATGCCTCTGGTGTTGCTGAGGTCCATGGGCGGCGGTAATCGCTTACCATCAGGAAATACGTCTGCCCGTATGCCGACTATTCAAACAAAAAAAAAAAATAGTGTCTTTGAGAGGCAATCACCAATGCCGTATTATTTTTCTGTCTTTGTATTCTATTGTAAACAACGATACTTTCCTTTCACTGAAGTTTCTTACTATAATTTCCAGTTATAGTATGTGTAACAATTGGTTTTATAGTTACTATTGCATCAGAAATTATCAGTGAAAGTTATCTTAAGCGCCACATTTATAGACAGTTCAAAAAGTTACAAATGACCGTCATAAAACCATAAATTCATAGCGTGCGGCAATTTTATTTCTCTATGGCAATAACATGACTAAAAAGGGGGGTTTTATGGGAGACGAATTTCTATTATAGTCAAATAATGAGATATATAAAAAGTAAATAGCTGTATAAACATACATAATATCACAACCATTTTCGCAAACGCACTGCCTCAGTGGCGCAGTGGTAGTGAATGCGACTGCCGTGCTTGAGGTCTCGGGTTTGAATCCTGGGTCGGACCAAGTGTTTGTGTGATCTACAAATATTTGTTTCTGTGTATATGTATGTATTTACAAAAAAAGTATATATGTATTCATATCAGTTGTCTAGTACCCATAACACAAGTTCTGCTAAGCTTGGGACTAGATGGCATTGTGTTAGAAGTCCTAAATATTTATTATTATTATTATTAAATGGAGTAGACAGAGACAATTAGTACTTCACTTACTCCAGATGCACCTCTTTCGCTTCATAGAGCATCACAGACCACCGAAAGAAGGGGAGTAGCTATAGTGCTTTTTTTTTTCCAGATACAGTCTGTAATTTTTTCAGGGGAGAATCTTCACAGAAACACATTTTAGACTCACAGACAAAAATAATCGCCCTTCACTGCGAACTCACATCACACATAGCATTTAAAACAAAACATTCAGAATTTGAAACACACTGTGGAATGAGCTGTCGCCTGCGGTGTTCCCGGACCAATATGACCTTCAAACCTTCAAGGGAAGAGCGTACTCCTTCCTAAAAGGCCGGCAACGCACTTGTGACGCCTCTGGTATTGCGGGTGTCCATGGGCGGCGGTAATCGCTTACCATCAGGCGATACGTCTGCTCGTTTGCTCCATATATAATAAAAAAAAAAAACAAACACTGTTATGATACAGAATTTCTGTAACGCATAGGTCCATTTGGGTTAATACCTTGGTGGGGAACACTTGCGTATGGCTAATCCCTACCATGTTGCAATATGCTTCGTCCATATTAATCATTTGCTGTATGCATGCTCGATGCTCATCGGTGTCTTAAGCTTAGCAGATGCAGATGGACATAAGATAATAGCTGTATTACTAATCTATTGCTGAGAATCGTTTTAGTTAACAAATATTTATAAAGGTATCTCGTCAGTAGCCATGCCTAATGTCTAGAGCATTTGAAACTATGAAATTGCTCGATGTAATGTAGTTTTCTTTTACCAGAGACGTAAACATGGTTACAATTTTCTTCTATTTTTCAATGAATTCAAATCTGCACACTCACCGCTACCTGCTTACATTTCAACCATTTGCCGTCCACTGCTGAACGTAGGTCTGAGATATAAGGGGCCATCCATAAAGTACGTCACACGAATTTCATGATTTTTTGAGCCCCCCCCCCCCCGTCCTTGTCACAGGTGGTTACATTTCTGAGACCCCCCCCTCCCTAGTGTGACGTCACATGTTTTGTAATTTCACATCGAAAAATTATTAAATTAAAACCGCAGCTCCGAAATTAGTTTTATTTCCATTTAAATTAAGTACTTTTTTATGAAATCAACACTTATAAATTCGGTTCGAATACTGAATACGCAACAAATCAGAACTACAACAGACCTTGTATGAAAAAGATTAAATACTGATTATCAACAAAACAATTTAAACCGTATTCTCCTAAAGATAGAGTTGGAAATATTTTTTAGTTAAATTAATATTTCAAATTACGCGATATATTAGATATATTAGATTTTGAAATGTGATGTCACGAAACTTAGGACCCCTCCCACCCCTTGTCACACCATGTCACACTTAGTCGACCCCCTCCCCCCCCCTTTACGTGTGACGTACTTTATGGATGGCCCCTAATTTAATTTTAACTTAAAGATGTGATTTTCTGTAATGAGGGCTGTATTAAGCACACGTTTAATCCTTTAGAAAATTATACTAGCGTAGTATCTACTTTAGTATAATTTTCCCCCGTATAATTTACTCCCGTCAAACTGGATATTGAGACTTCAAACATTTGTGACGGGAGATCGTTTTTTGTTTTTTCGGAAGACGGTCCCCATTTCATGTCATCCACATTTTTTTTATTTTTTACATTAATTTCATCACGACGACGACTTGAAGACTTGAAGACTTGATAATTGAAGACTATAAATACTTGTCATTGGCAGAAATAGCTGATCCGAGTGATCCGGCTAGTTGCCATTCATCATCAAAAAAAAAAAAAAACATTTGTGACCACTGTCAACAGAGCAGATTCTAGGAACACTCATTCACCAGAATAATTATAGGCATTACCACTTAGCTTGGAATATATACCGAAGCTTTGTTCTCTTGGTCCTGAAGAATAACTTGTTGTATACAAACGCTAGTTTAATGTAGAACAGTATCTACATCTCAGCGGAATAACATAGACAAATTGTGCGTTGTTTAAAAGTAAGTCACGGACAATGGTCAATGTTTTAGAAAACGAAGTCAAAAAGCATAAACTATAGAATTAATAGATTTAGATATGTGTGGCCATACTTGGAACATTAGATATAACGGTTTATGTAGTTTAAAAAAAAACTTAGCTACTAAGTTGTTGGTGCGAAATCGACAACAAACAGTTGTCAAAATAAATTCTTCCGTTTATGAGAATTATACCAACAATTCAATGAAAATAATAACAAATTTTAACAATAAAAAACCGACATCAAGAACTGGACCAAGTTAAAATGGGACTACACGGGAAGCACCTGCTTTAAAATAAAAAAAAATAGTCAAAATCGGTTCACCCAGTCGAAAGTTATGAGGTAACAAACATAAAAAAGAAAAGAAAAACACAGTCGAAATGAGAACCTCCTCCTTTAAGTTTAAGTTAAGTCTCTGATCTTATTTACAGACATACCCACTAAACATCTAAAAAAATTTTAATATAAACAATCTAACAAACTTATAACTATATTTAATTTTAAACTGTATATTTCTGCAACTGAGAGTGAGAAACAAACACAACAAGGCCTACAATTTAACAAACATTTTATTGGGTAATTGGTAAATATCCTGGCAACATTGGCGAAGGTAATGTCAAACCTTTCACTTTTCTTTATTCATTGCCATTGATTGTCCTATTTTATCCGTTGATAAATGAGATTTGTTGGTTTAAGATGGGAAACATACAAACGTACAATTAAACATGTACTAAGGTCACTCACACCTTGATCGCTTCCGAAGGCGATCGTGACTGGCATCCTAAAATTGATTTCTATTGTTAACACAAGTTATATTGATCGGAAAGGCAACGGTTCAAAGTTATAGTTCATCATCATCTGGCATCCAAAACATTATTTATTTATATCTTAGCGTTTTCTTTTTATAACAGGCTCATACGATATTAAGAGTTAAGAATATTACAAACATTTTTATGACACTTATTTTTAACTTGAAGAAACAATAAATTAAAAACAATCTTATTGAAAAATTGATATTAACAAAACTTATCTACTAAATTTAAAGAGATTTTGTAGGAAATAAATGGATTTTAATTAAGTTTTATTTTTGTTAAAAGAATAAAATACTCGATGCCAGTTTATTCTTTAAATTTAAAACGCAAAATATAACTATTTTGTTTAATGTTCTTTTACCATAAATAGGTTTTGTTTGAGTGCTTTATACATATGGCAAAAAGATCGGCGGACAAATGAGGTACAAGAAAGATAAATTATAGTTCATTCGCTTAGATACGGTCACTTTGATCGTGCCGCCGCACGTGCCGCTTATTGTAAATTAAATTAACAATTATATAAATCAAATCAACAATCAAGTAAATTAAAAGAATCAAGTAAAAAATTAGACAAAATAAAATGAGACAAAAAAATACGTAATTAAATATGTTTATATAATCTATACTAATATTATAAAGCTGAAGTTTGTTTGTTTGTTTGTTTGTTTTTTTGTTTGTTTATTTGTTTGTTTGAACGCGCTAATCTCAGGAACCACTGGTCCGATTTGGAAAATTCTTTCAGCGTTGGATAGACCATTTATCGAGGAAGGCAATGAAGAATGTTTCAAAAACGGGGGAAAATTTTCTCGCTACGGATAATAGAAGACTCAAACGAAGTTGCGTGGGTCAGCTAGCTAAATACAAAATTAAACATTCGTATTTCATAATAACCACAATTGCGTGCGTGGTGTATAGACACTATCTAAACTAATGGACTATGACTACAATTGGAAAATACAACATACGTAGGTATAATGGACATAACCGACATAAACAATTAAGAATTTATTGGATTAGTCTTCGAGATGTAAATTGCATTTACTGTTGACTCAAAGGTTAATTAACACTTTAACTTTCTAACAACTTTTACAGTTACAATTACACATTGGGAATGCAAATGATTTAAAATAACTTAACCATCGCATAACCATTATCAAATAATGATTCGTGAGAAAAATTCAACATGTCCAGATGTTTATCTCTATGGTCTAAAAGGTTTTTTTACGTAATTTGCACGGGGCACAATAGTTGACAGCACAAATTTTCCCGCTCTAATTGTCTGTCACATAAACAATGACAGCATCATTATTCAGTAACAAATAAAGGTATTTTCACACAACCCTTTTGCTTAATGAGTTGATTTAAGCTAAACAAGAAGTCGAGCGTTCTATTACTTTCACATCTTAAACTGCAAATCTTTTTTTTTAACTAACGCTGCTCTAACGTCTGAAAGTAATTTAAAACGGTAACTAAAAATAAACACAGTTTAAAACAAGGTTTACTTATAAATCCGTTTCCACGTGCAGTTAAGCATTTAATATGTGACTATTCGAGCCTCGCCGCGGTTCGAAGCTAGTCTAAAAAAAGTTACTCCTTATCAGTCCAGCCGTTTCATAGATTAGCCGGAACAATCGGACAGACCGACAGACAGACAAAAATTGTACAAAATGTAATTTTGGTATATGTACCGTGTATATATACATAATATGCATTTAGTAAAAAGCGGTTATTTTAAATATTACAAACAGACACTCCAATTTTATTTATTTGTATGGATTATATGACGATATTCTTCCTTCCTTTATTTCCACATGGCCAGTGAGAGTGCCATACACAACCAAACACGAATATCGTATTAGACTGCACTGCCGTGACCAAACCTCATCATACCATTGTGCAACCGCATTGACTCTATAATAACATATATTGAAACTATTATCGATTGCAAAAGTGCACGAGCAATATGTGGTCAAGTCTTTCAACCGTGTAGTTGACAAACCGTTTCTCTTTTCAAATGAACATACAAAGGACTTTAAGGGTTATTGGTGCCTTATTTAAAGTTGAGCGATTTTAAAAATAGAGATATGACAGGTATATGACAGAAGCAATTTACCTCTAATTTAAAAAAAAAAAAATTTTAATCCACTTATATTTTTTCGGTTTTAGTTAATTTTTGAAAATATATAAAGGTTATTTTATTACATGTAAGTCAAAAAGAAATGACGTAGGTAGCTCCTTTTCACAACTCAATAGTTTTCGTTTACGTAAGACATAAAACGGAAACCATAGTTTCCAAACGATTGACGGTTTATGATACCATAAAACCTGTCAAGCTTAACCAGTTTGATGGCAACTAGTATCGAAGACGGATTCTCTGTTTACACTCTTATTTGTATAATCATTATACCTTGGTTTTGTTTCCCACTTTCGATTTCATTTACTAGAAAGTATGTTTTGGTTACCTCTATTTTCTGTGCATGAGATTCAAACAAAAATTGTTCCTTTAAATGTTAGCTTTCAACATTCGATGGCTTTCTACATCGTTCGATCAAAATTTTTTTTTTTTTTTATTTGGTTGATTAATTTGACTGGCACGGTGACGCAGTGGTAGCGTATGCGACTGGTGAGATTGAGGTCTTGGGTTCAATTTCCGGGTCAGACTAAATGTTTCTTTGATCTGCAAATCTTTGTTAATGCAAATTATGTATATATTTACGAAAAAATAAATACATATAGTACAAGCTTCGCTTAGTTTGGGACTGGATGTCACTGTGTGTAAAAAAAATAATAAATTCATTAGTTGGGAAAACAAATATTAATTATTTAATTATGTTGTAATGTACGTAAGTACCTTCATTTATTTATACGTATAATTTTATTTTTGAATCAATTTAAGTAGGTACCTACTTACTTAAATTGATTACATTACAAATATAAATTTAAATTTCGAACGACATTAAAATATCTGACCAACATTATTAATAATCCTGAGAAGTCAAAGTGGGACAGATTAGACAGCAATGTTTAAGTGGTATTTTTCTCATAATACAAAGCGGACTATCAACATTAAGATGAAGCAAAACAACCTGATTCAAACAATAATAATATTCAAATTGTTTCCCACCTTTGATAATACTATAATTATTTCCGTAAGACAATTGAGTAACTTTCTACGATTAAGACTGTGCTGGATTATACAATAGTTGCGTGTCAAACTGAATTTCTTTAACGAAAAGTCGCAGCAAGCAATATGAGATCTATTTTATCTTCGCATAATCACGATTGGTATTGTGATTTTTACAAAGTATCCAACCGACCTGAATTTTGTCCAATGGAAATGAACCTCTTTTAAATTAATTATTATCATCGATACGTATTTTTTCTTCTTAGTCTGCCATGGTGTGCCAGTAACTTGGTATTTTCTGTAAAGTTAAACGGTTATTAACTATAAAACCACAGTTTACCAGTTGACAACTGATATTTTCTCATGTCGTTAGGCAACAACGTTTCGAAGAGAAATCTTAATCACCAGTTTTCTCACAGAGCAGCCGCAGTGTAACAATTTGTATTAAAAACAATAATGCTTGTGATCTTAAGTACTATTTTCGAATACAAGTAACAGTACTTAAGTCTTTATGTATTCACGAGTATCTCATGCGAAACATGTATTTATAATGTCATAAATTTTTGTAAGATAATTATAGTATACATTAAAAATTAGGCGTTATAAAAAGTATTTAACATAACAAGCGCAGTGATTTCACACAAAAACAGAATAAATATCAAAACTATAAACCAAAAAGATTGACTTTCACTAGAACTTTACTTTCAATTTCATTCCGTACTTACTGCGCTGTCAAAATCTAAAAAAGCGTATCGGTAAATTTAAAAAAAAGTTACGTCACGATAACTGACCGTTTGGCGCCAATGGGGCTTATATCTAAACATCAATTTTAAGACAACTTAGTTTAAAATAAAATAAAAACTAAAGCGTTTAACTTTCCTTTAAACAGCAGGTTATTTCCGTTAAATGTAAAAACCAAAAGAACAACCTAAATCCTCAATTGCAATAGAAATGGATTGTTTTTTACTAAAAGTACCTAAGTACTTAATTATCGTAGGACTTGACTGTTTTAAGGGCAAACATATACGATTTATTCGCACTCAGTAGAACACCCGATTATCATCAGCCTATCGTGTACGTATATCCATGATCCATGACGGGGGTGTCCCAGTAAGTGTAGACTGAATATAGTATCTATCTGTCAATCAACTGTCAAAAAATGGCATTTTGACTTGGTTTTTAAACATGCAACATTATTTTTTTTTACATTTTAACCGTGGTTACAGTTACCTCGTCCTAATAAGTAATATCAAAAAGGTTGTGTAGCAATTTGCATTTATTGTGTCTTATTTTTGTTTGTTCTTAATTTAATAACGTTGCGTGGAATGCATTTCACTTTCTTTAAGTCCGTCACCTTGTTTATATTGCAAGGCAAGTAAGCACGTTTTCGTTGCCTAATCGAAACTAAAAATAAATTTATAGATAATACGGACAAGGTCCACTGAGCTTAGAATGCATTCACTGGTATAACGTCTGTCTTCCGGCACAAGATTGCTATGCAAACTATCTGTCAGTGAAAGTTCTGTCAAAAACGGACCAGCCGTTTCAGAGATTAGCTGGAACAAACAGACAGACGGACAAATAATTTAAATGTTTTTTTGATGTATGTTATGTACCGTATATACATACTTTCATAGGGTAATGACCCTTGTGCCGACTATCTTATTATGTCGACTTTACTGAAATATCATACATTAATTTCCTATATGCCGAGTTTTCATGAATCGTTAAACTTGCTGCTTTTATGCCGACTTTCATATAATGCCGTCTTTTTTAATTTATCTTTAATTTGCTTCGGAAAGCCGGAAACTTATGAAAGCATAGTTTTAAGAACGACTATTGGTACAGTCGTTTTCAATTGTCTTGTAAATACTGAAACTTATCATTGTCGTATTGCTACAAAAAAGATAATGTCAATTTATTTAATAGGTATATTGATTTGTGCATTTTTGTACTCGTATGAAATGTAGTTATAAAGTTATAACTTCTCTTACGCAAAAATATATATATGAGAATTGAAGAAAAAACATTACACGGTTTAATAAGCAAGTATGTATTTAAATTTAGTTGCTTAAATAGGCACAAAGGTCATTACCCCTTTCATATGTCAATTATATTTATTAATATAGACTAACAGCGTCCTGTGGTGTTACCCACATACGCATAGGGATGGCCAAAAACAAGATGACTGAAACTCCATATTCAGCTACGGGGCCGAGACATGGACATAAAAATAAGCTGATCGCGAACGCATCGATGCTTTTGAGATGAGGTGCTGAGGCGAGGTTTGAGAGGCGAATACTAGCCGCCCTTACGCACAAATGTGTATATTTTGCAGGAACTAAATATAAAGACCCGACCCTCTTTTCGATATGCCTGTGAAAAGTTCTTGATTTCTTTGGTCACATCGTCAGGAGAAAAAGGGACCGTCTCCAGCAACGTATGGTCACCGGGAAAAATGGCAGTATAAGACTGAGAGTAGGTACTAATTAGGTGGACTGACCAAATCCGAACGCCAATCTACATATTGCTCTTCATTCAGCCAAGAGCAAGTGGCGAGCAACTACACATAGGGAGTCATGAACTTCTGTAATGACGATAACGACGCGAGGAGGGAAGACTCACCCCACGGAAACAAAAAAGCAAATAAAAATATATGGATTGGGCACTTTTATATCAAATCTAATATTTTATGTAAAGATAACCGTTTTACATCACTAATTAAAGAACCAGTTATCAAAACCTGACCGTTATCAACCTACTTTAGGTACCTAAGTGAATATTTTTGTTATAAATTTACACAATGTGTAAAAAAACCTTTGTTTACGGAGCGTAGCCACAATTTTGGATATGTCGCTCCATCTTACCCACTTTTTATTTTACATAAGTCTTAAATATTCAGCATACAAATCATAAAAAGCCTTAGCTGTATCTGTCAAAGGAGGCCAGGATGCTGTTACATCTTCCAACATCCAAAATCTTATCGCTAAGCAAACGATCTCTAAGTTTTTGGTTTCGCGTACATTCCATACAAACATACATTCCATATATGTAAATTAAAAACAAAAATATGCAAATAGGTATTAGGTAGAAAGAGTAACGGAGGTCAGTGTCAAAGAAAATCATAGTGTGAATTCTATCAATATTGATCCCAAGACCTCACTGCGAGAGTATCTGTGTTCTTCATAAAACCGCAATTTAATAAATGAATACTCAATTTCATCGTTATGATAGTTGCGTTGTCTATCAAATTATTCAAAATGTCGGTAATCAATAACGGTTATTAAATATAGTATAGATCTTTTTATTGCTTAATTATAATCTAGCATCAACGAAAAATGTTGCAGAAACGGGAGTAAATTATTCCTGAAGAGCTTTCATTTCGTAAGCTTTGTAAATAATTAGAGTTACATAGAGTACAAAATGGCGAATTTATGAACAGTTAGTAAACAAACATAATATGAGCGAAAGTGAATGGGTAATATACACCTCGGGACAAGAGTATAACTGGTCCTGCAAGAAGTAAACGATTAAACGTCTGACTAGCGAAAGTATCTGACTGTAGTATGTGGTTCTGTGATTTATTTCATTTATAATACGAAATGAATGTAATTTACTTTATGAATGAATATATTTAATTTTTAGGTAAAGTTCATCTTCTTCTTCTTCTAATATATAAAATTCTCGTGTCACGGGGTGCGTAATCGAACTACTCCGAAACGGCTTGACCAATTTTGATGAAATTTTTTGTGCTTATCCGGTATCTATGAGAATCGGCCAACATCTATTTTTCATCCCCCTAAATGTTAGGGGTAGTCCACCCCTAAAATTTTTTTTTTTATTTTTTAGACAAAATTTTTAATTTCAATTTTTTTATGATACAGCATTAGTAAATACATACAACCCTAAATTTTCAACCCTCTAAGATCAACCCCTATTTTTCCATCGCAATTTTTATTGACCCACCTCTACAACATATATTCCCTTTTATGGCAAAGCAACGTTTGTCCGGTCAGCTAGTCTGAATATAAAAGTCTACCATCTTCCTACTCACTTTCTAGTTACTACAGTAATCAAAGACACTGGTTACATACTTTTTTCATTAACGTGTTTTGAAACATTTATGGATTACTAGCTGAACCCCAATATGCTACCCGCGGTACGACAATAACCTCGGGTAACGCCGCGAGGCGAAGCTAGTATCTTTATAAATTGTAGCCTATGTGTTATTCTGTTGTATAAGCTAATTTTTTGTAAAGTTTCATCAAAATCCATTCAGTAGTTTTCGCGTGAAAGAGGAACAAACATACATACTCACTAACTTCCGCGTTTATAATATTAATAGGATTAAATATAAAATATAGTACTAAATTGCCTACCTCGTCATTTTTGTAATATAGTCCAACGCTAACTCACTAATACTTCTTAAATATTGATAAATATACCGGCAATATATCTATTCCATAGCCTTGATATGAGTGAAAGCATTTTACTGCATTTTACAACAAACGACAATATTGTCTTTCGTAATTGTAACCGTATGTTCACAGAAGGAATAAATGTCGCAAATTCATATTTCGAAACCATTCACTTTGAACATAATCTTTAATTCTTCAAACATTGATTTCTCCTTACCTTTTTTAAATGAAAGTACGTTATTAATGTAATTAGATAGTTTTGAATATTACGTCACTACGGCTGGATAGTGAGTAGTGTAGTTGTAGTTTCATTTATTAGTTAAATTATATCTGTACGTCAGCTAATCTGGTTTCAACTCGCTTATTAATTATACTTAACATTTAATTAATTATCGGGATTCAAACTTTATGTAAAAACTAATGGCTAAAACCTCATTTCGAATGCTTAGTTCTAGCAGTGGACTATTAAAATTTTCTGTTTCTGTTTCTTTAAACATAAATTGTCAAAAAGCATCCAAAAAAATGTTAAAGTTTTGCTGGACTTGAAACAATTCTTGCGGGTTTTTATAAAATGCAGTAATTGTATTACAAAAAACGTGTATTCAAATTAGTAGTAGGGCCACGCTGACCGGTACTCCCTTCGCACAGATAATCAACGTGATAATCAAATGACAGCGTTTGTGCTGTCGTGTTTAATTGGTGAATGCGAGATGCCCAATGATGCAGAACCATCACTAGGCCGCCATGGTGTGGGTCACCGTGCTGCAATGTAGCATTATCTGCGTTCGCAATGAGTATGGTGACCACCACTCCTGTATTCAGCTTATGCTTTTCCATCATGCAGAGTAAAGAGGTTTTGAGAGGGCCATAAATAAAAAAAAAATGAACAAATGGCTCTTGAGGAAGGACATAAGTCACTCTTTACCGCGATAACCGATATACAAGCAGGCCCAGCCACGGGCTAAAGCTAGTAACTAATAAAACAAATGCAGATAAAGCCTTGATAAAAAAAAAAACATTAAAATTTTAACACATAAGAGAAAGAGAGAGTTGAAAAGTTGAAATAAGAAAATGTACCTACAAAATAGTCACATTGCTGCAGATACTCGTACATGTATTTTTACGCAAATTAAACAGTGACAACCATATCATAGAGTTTTGTCGGCGGTCTTAATACCTTCTTATTACATGGTGTTTTAACGTAATGGTAAAATAAATAACATAACAATAGACCGAAAGTTCGGTGTCTATGTCCCAAGGTGTTTTCACTTTCATTAGAAATTCATTTCACGAAAGCGACACATACTCGATTGAATACTAATCGATATTGGTCAACACTAGTCGAATGGACAAAGGGAGTACGATCGGGCTTATTCCCTTGCTGACGTTTATTCAGTTCCATGTTTAAAAAGAATGGAAAAGAAAGAGTAGTGTGCATTAATAGACATACGCACTTAAATATTAGTTCATTTTACTATAAGTTCTGCTGTTTTATCAGTTTATATATTTTTTTAATGGTATAGCTGGCAGTCGAGCAGACATATCGCCTGATGGTAAGGGATTACCACCGCTCATGGACACTCGCAACACCAGAGGCGTCACAAGTGCATTGCCGGCCTTTGGGGGATGGTGAGGGTGGGGGAGGGGATGGGGTATGGTCCTTCGGTATCCTCACTCACTCGGTGAAACACAGCGCAAGCGCTTTTCACACGGGTTTTCTGTGAGGCCGTGGTATCACTCCGGTTGAGCCGACCTATTCAAGCCGAAGCGTGGCTCTCCCAGGGTTTAAACTATTTCCCGTTATACTATATATAAATGCAGTCTTAACTACTCAAGCGATCTATTTTACATAAACGAACTCCTAACTTGTCTTACAAGTTTAGAAGCATAATTCTTTTTGGAAAAAGTTGAAGCAAAACAAATACTGCGATAGCAATTAGCAATCGCTGTGGTATTGTTGTCATTGTCTGAAAAGTTTCGTTGTCTGTCTACGATACTCATCATTAGATCTACATGAAATTTAAATGAGTCCATTTTGGAATAAACCAAATTAAAAAAAAATTGTAATCGGCCTATAAATAACGGAGTTGTGCCCTAACATACCACATCCTTTTTGAAGTGGTTTATTAAAATAATCATAGGATTTAATCATTTAGAAAACCTTAATTACGGCACTTATTCGATATTTTAATTTACAAATAATACCTACCTATATGTATTCTCATCACATAATGATACCAGTAACCTTCAAAGCCCTATTATAATACTGTGTTTCCTAGTTTTCGGTTCCTATATTCGATAAAGACGAACATGTTTATTCATCTTTGTTCGAAATGTCGTGTTGTGTGAGAAGACAATAAAATTATAATTAAATAGCTAAGACAACAATAAGAAAATATTATTAACCAAAATTTCTATCTGCAATTGTTTTAATTGCAAATAGAAATATTTTTTTTTGGAATGCCATAATACTTATTCTTAAGTTCTGCCCTATGGACAAAGGTAAATAAAATGTCAATCCTAGAAACAACACTATTAAAATATAGCTTACTTCAAGAGGCGACAGCTGTTTCAGGGATCGACGTCAGGAAGAAGTCTAAAAGTTTGTACAACTGTTACAATTAACGATTTACGACTTTGCAAACATAAAAACTCTCCATACTTTAATCTACATATTAATATTACCTTTATTTAAACAAATAGTAGATATTAATAAAAAAAGGAGAATGATTAACTGGCCTATTACCCTAAAATCATATACCTACATTAGTCATATCCTTTCATTAGAAACCGATGAATCATTTATTCAATAGTAAATATATTGTGCGGTTACCAAATTAAATATAATCAGACACGTTTCATTAGTCAGTCATTTTGTACACTTCTCACGCAGTGACCCCTTGTTGCTAAACAAACGAATGATTATTTCAGCATGTACTGTTTCAACAACACTGTTGTGTAAAAACGTCTTTTTATTTTATGGCAACATTTTTTCATTATTGGCGCCTTTAGAAAATGTCAGTTTACTACTTTATATATATATATATGACTATATATATACATATGTATATTTATTATAAATTATTCTACATATTTATTATTTTAACCTGCCAGAAAATTACTGTCTTTTATAATTTAATTAATAATATTTGCTCACTTCAAATATCATGGCCCATGCATGCCGAAGCGTGGCTCTCCCATGGAAATTGTATACAATAATAAGATTTTAGAATTATAAAACTTTTATAATAGCACAAAACAGTCAGGAAAAGGCGCACCCAGATTAATTAGTTAATTTAAACATAGGAAAAATGGCGGTTGCTACGTATATTGGAGGTCAAGGAAACGGCTATTGATAGAGAGAGCTGAATAACAACGTAGCTCTTAAGTAAATGATATAGAATGCAGACTTTTTTTATTTAAACGCATGCCATATTGAATCTACTCTACTGATGGAAAGCATAACTAGAAGCCAAGAGTGGTGAACACAATACTCATTGCAGCATGTTGATTTAGACATGCCTTTTCAATAACCAAAAATTGCAGAAATAATTAAGGTTCGATCATTAACAGTTTGGTTTGATTCTTAGATGTTCATCTTAACTGTAAACATAAAACAAATTGTACAGTTACCATTTTCTTCAGTTACCTAAGCAATTCTAATTTTAATATTTACTAGCTATATTAAAGTATAGGTACTGTTATATAAATGGGTAACAGTTGCGAAGTAGTGAAGATCTTTTCGAATTTGAGTAAAAAAATTTGCTTGGTGACCTCAACAACAGCAACTTAAGAGTTTTAAATAAGACCCTACGAAGCTAAAAATAATGCTTGATAATTATAATAACATAGGTACCCCACTTTATTTTTTTTTCTGTATACCATCTCCTGATACCACCTCCTGGTAGCATGTCGGCCTAGAACCGACTAAAACCGCACGTCGTCTCGGGTACTAGATGCTGGTGAACCAGGGGCACCCTAAAGGAATGCCCTGGAACCCCGACGTACCTCGGGTCACCTATAGTTTATAGATGGCCCTCTCCTGTATGGGAGTAGGTACTCTACCTACATATATAACAAAAGAAAAATTAGGAAATCTGAGACAACCTATTGTTAGAAGTTTAGTTTAAAAATTAAAACAAAATAAATAGAGAATCAACGAAGGCTTTTATATACATAGGTATGTGTTAGGCATGTATATGTCTTCACGCAGATAACGCTCTGTATTGAATAAATATCATCCACTCGACAGTTCGAAATCTCAACAACCATTGTTACCATCACAATACACGAGAGACACCTCTATATATTTCAAGTCGAAACATTACTGAACAATTTAAATAATAAGCATATAAATACACTACAGCACATTGCCTACATATATTGTGTCTGACCGCACTACAAAGGATGCACTTCGCATTTTAATGAATGAAATGAATTCAATTAAGACCACTACCAATTTCATAAAGTAGGTTTATGTAACGTTTTAATGCTTGTTAGGCAATAGTAGCATTGTTATTGATATTTTATACACTTTTTCATAGGGTGTAAGCGAATTGGCGGGTCACGGGAAAGTATGTGCGAGTGTGATTGCGGTGTCATTACTTGCATCCAAGGCTGAGTGTTGGCTGCCAGTAGTCTTACTCAATCGGTGAAAAACAGAAAAGCAACGAAAAATCTTTAACACACGTTTTTCACATACAACATATAAGTAATTTTATATGTACAAAGGTTTATCTACTATTTGCGTAATTAGTATTTGTCGAATTCAATATTATGTCCTTGCACCTACCGCATCATATTTCTGCAACACCTGAAGGTTGACTGGTAGTTTATGCCTAATGGCATTAAGTCCGCCTTTGTACTTCATGTGCACTAATTTAATAAATAAAATAAATAAAGAAAGAAGAAAGAAAGAAACAATGTCTAAAAAAACGACCAAAAAAAGAAAGGGACTGTGGATCTTTTGACTTGAAGCTCTAACTGAAAATGTAACTCATCCCTATGAACTGCTAAGTTTAAAATACTACTTCTTTTTTAATTTCATAAGATTTTTTTCTTAATATCTTCATAGCATTCTCAGTGGCGCATCAGGTTACATCACTATAATACTGATGTCGCGATAGTTTTATGTTTTTATGCAAATTCTGAAACAATTCAAGTCCTAAATTACGGTAATGAAGTATCATTTTCAAGTATAATAACAATGAGCTATAATAAATGTTATTGTTATCAGCCCATTCATTTGTTTTATTTTGACAATTCAAAACGTAACTGCCAGTCAGAGTTTGTAAAATAAACTCCGAATCACACTCTTGGAATATAGCATTACATAACTTATGAGGTTTTTTAAACTGTACGTTTGAGCACGCCCTTATTGCGGCGGTAAGACCCGTCCTGGAGGATAGACTCGAGAGGCATCATGGGGCTCTTTCATACCGGCTGACGCAAATGATCGCTGGTAAAAGAAGTTTTCGAGACCATCTGTATCTGGTCCACAAGGAACCAACGCCAGAGTTTTGGTCGGTTCGATTCCGATATATCCACCAGCGGCTATAGCCCGTTGAGTATAAACAAAAAGACTTTTACGTCCTAACGCGTAGGTTACAAAAACTATTGGTCCCTAAAAAATGGACTGAAAGCCTTGCAATTTAACTTTCACTTATAAATACACGTTGCATCATCGATAATAGCGACAGAAAAACAAATTTGTTCTAGTTAATCCCACTTTTTGGGTCAGCACAGTTCTCTGAGTATGGGAAGATTCTTTAACAAAGAGGTTTAAAAACAATGTGTAAACTGCACAATAATAACCTGTTAGAGTAACAATGAAACAAAAGAGTATCAAATACCCTATTTATTGTTAGGCAAAAGATTTCTATACGTTCGTAGGTCGTCGTAGAGCTTTCAGATTGCGACACCTGTTACGTTACACTGTTACACTGTAGAGAAGATACCATATCATCATCGTGGACAGTTCTTAATAATCTGCTGTTGGTCATAGGTCTTGCCTTAAAAAGGAAATCTTGCCTCTGGCTGGAAAACTGAGCAGACAGTTTGGTGCAGTTTGCTGCTCTTTGCTGTGCTTTCGTCGTGTGTAGTTTGCTCAATTAGTCGGCCCTTACGATACCTAAAGGCCTTTTTTTTTGACGACGTGGAAAATTCCTTCGGATCTCCGGCTCTTCCGGGGACTGAAGAGCCAGGTAAAGGATACCTAAAGGTCTAGTGTGTGGTTTCCTCATCCCTACTCCATTTCGTTATGGCTAAGTGCAACGCAAGACGCAGTCACCATTACTATCGAGGTGATGCGACAAAATGTGAGCTTTTGGGAACGCCCTCTGTTTAAGAAGGGAAAATCACAACTACGAAAACCTATAACTACAATTAATTAATAAATCAATTCGTTTTAATTTTTTGAAAAAAAACCATAGTTCTTACTAAAAGAATTCTTATTAAAAATGTTAGTCCAGAATCCAGGTTAATGAGGCTTACCATTAGTGACATAAGGTTCAAAATCGCTAAATATCTCTGTTATTCAACTTAAAAACGTTACCACTTCCTAAAATTACGCCCAGAAGTCAAGTATGTGTCGAACTCGGTAAATAATTAATTTATAATAACAGAGTAGCTGCAAAGCACGTCGCTAGAATATTATAAGGTAAATAGACTGTTATGTCACAAGCTATTAAAAAGACATTAACCCGCGTATTACGGTAGATTTCTAAAGAAAACATTGACAATAATTTTGAACAGATGTAGGTACGCAAATTGTATTGTAATTCGAACTGTATCACTAAAAAGTTTCGTATATTTGTAGTAGTTGTCAAATCAGCTGATCCATGGTACCGTAGCAACGTGTTTCTTTAAATAATACGAGAATAGAAATGTTTTTATATTATATAAGTACTTTCTATTTATTCATTGTTACTCTTTGGCTTCCTGTGCGTTTTTAATAAAATAATGGTCGCCCAGTCGTCGAAATTCGATCATAATTCATTTCATTTTTTTTAGTGTTTGCACAATCTGCACTCTTAAAACGTACGTAAAAGGGATACAGAGTTTTTGCTTCACGTATTAATATATGTGTAGATACTGACCACACTTATATATTTTACATATTCGCAGTAAAATAACACTCTTTATTAAATATCTATTTTTTTTCTAATAAAACTATAATATATATCTTGATATTAAATTAAAATACTAGGAAATAATAAGAAAAAAAAGAAACAACAATATTTACGCATCAGCGTCGAAAAATTCCTCTACATCATCGCCTACTGGAAGCGTTCTCATAAGGCTGGCAGCATTGCCACGTTGAATGGCAATGCTAATTCTCTGTGCTAGAAAAAAAAATAGAAACACCAGTTTTGAAGTCTAGGATTTAAAAGCTTAGATGACGCAAAACTTCTACTAGAAACTTATAGTAAATAGAGAAATCGAGATTCGTGGTGTGCATTGATATGAAAATGAAATTGAACAATTTCGTTTTTTTTTCTTATAGACTTACCTTTTTTGTTTAGCCTACCTTTTATACATTGTCATATAGAAACAAAGTACACAATAAAGTTTTTAAAATGAGTTGCCAAGCGTTACATTTTCTAACAAACATACTTATAGAAATCTCGTTTTACAGTGTTTGTGGTAGCACACCTTAAAAACAGCTTTATCGATAGTAATAATTTTTTTTGTATATTTCTTAAATTAGGTACCCACGAGAATAAGTAGTCAAAGTTTTTTGCCGCCCTTACTAGTTCTCATGTTTTTCTTTTGTCATTGTCACTACTCGTCTTTTATAGGTAAATCCAGTTTGGGCTCCCGGTCCTTTCATTCACTCAGTCGGGAGAGTTTTGAGAACATCTCACTCACTTGGATTTTCTTTAAATCATAATTAAAATGTTCTAACTGGATTGATCTTGAATTTTTTAGATGATAATCGTAGCTATCTATAGTGAAATTAAATTCCATTTGAAGTATAAAGTACTTTTATTCAATTTTAAGGCCTATGTTCAGCAGTGGACTGTGAAGGTTATTGATGATGATTTAATTTTTGGAAAGAAAGAAAATTATCATCACCGTCATCTTCCCTCGGGAACCACACTATATTCTGTTTTATACTTATATATTATATTATATTGATTATGTCTTCTTGTATATCTGTGAGAATATGTTTCCAAGATTTCATCTTGATCGATTGAGTAAGACGTGAAAGCGTGATAAACAGACAAACATACGTTTCATAGTAACGATAACGTTATAATTATATTTAGCGTTATGGCAAATAACAAACATCAATTCATATATTCATCGCATGTCTAACCGTTAAATTAATAAAAACTACAAATTCTATGTACATTACGAAACAATGGATTGTTTGATTGTTAAGTAAGTACTTAATATTTGAGTTTATTCTTGAATTGAAGAACATACTTAAATTTTATGGCAATTAAAAACAATTCTGAGTAATTTGATTTTTTATTCAACTTTTCATGTCCTACTAAGTCCGTTGTATGTACTACGTTACCCCACGGTGTTACCCGCGGTTGTAAATATGCAAACAATAACCGCGGGTTACGGTTACCGGGACTCAGCTAGTGCATAATAAATTCAACTGCCTCGGTGGCGCAGTGGTAGCGTATACGATTGCTGTGCTTGAAGTCTTGGGTTCGATGCCTGGGTTGGACCAAATGTTTGTATGATCTGCAAATATTTGTTTCGAGTTTGGGTACAAAAAAAAGTAATTATGTATTTTATTTATTTATTTATAACTTTATGCACTTATGTACATAGGCGGACTTAATGCCCAGGGCATTCTATCTCTGTATTTCATGTCACTTGTCTAGTAGTAGTATAACAAAAGTTGTGCTTAGCTTGGGACTAAATGGCGTTGTGTTTAATGTCTAAAAAAATTATAAAAATTCATAAAAAATGTGTAATAGGAGACTTCAATTTCAAAACTCATAGTCCATAGCAATCAAAGGTAAACTGAATTTAATAGGCGTGAATTGACCGTAAAATATCTTGTAGATAATCTTTAATCGTCAACCAATTTCAAATTTACTACGGACATCGAAAGCGTCTCATTATTACGTATATAAACCATTTTTCTGATGTAATATTTATATAAGCACTGAACAATAACATTGTTGAATAATAACTACTCAGTCACGTTAGCATAAGTAAATATATTATTTAGCTGAACCACGCCATTTCAACAGCGTGTCTCCGTTTTTTGCGAATTAAGTTATCAAATGGGAGTCGTAAGAGTGCAAGCTCTTGCACTCTTACGACCTAGAGAGAAAGCTCTGCATAACAACAAAACCACAAAGACCAGGATAACTTGAAACCAAATAAGTTCATCACTAATTAGAATTTTAGTCTGAGAAAATACTTAAGCAACTTAGACTGGGCTAAAAATAGTATAACATATTTATATAACAGTTACAATCAAATCAGCAAAATGAGGATACTTTGGAACACTAGGGTAAAAGAAAACAATTTTTGATCAGATTACTGATCAAAAATTGTTACTTAATTTGAAAAGTTATTTGCCTCTTTTGAATAAAAAATAAATAAAACATCTATGGCGTGGAAGGGAACGGCATTCCTTTTTCAAAATCGAAAATTATCTTAGGTAGTTACTGAAATTTAATCAAAGTATGAAATATATTATGATAAAATATGATATTTCAGTATAATTTAAAAGTAGTAGAGCTCTACCGGGGCAGTACTACCCTCGCACAGAAGATCAACGTAAAATGCTGTCGTGTTTCGTTGGTGAGTGCGAGACCGGAGGCCCAATGATACAGAAGCATCACTAGGCCGCCATGGTGTGGGTCATTCGTAATAAGTACGATGACCACCAGTTTTGCATTCTGTTTATGCTTTCCATCAGGCAGAGTAGAGTCACTTTGGCAGGACCATACATTTTTTTTTATATAATTCAAGTTTATGCAATAAATCATCTTAAGAAATAAAAGAGTCATTTCATAGCATTTTAATGAGTCTAACACAACTAACTCGTGGTTATTATGTTTCAGTAACCATTTCAGTTTCAAAACTAGCATTTAATTATTTTTTCTCGTTAACGAGTAGGTACATTTTCGCTGGAAAGTGCGATAACAACATCAATACGTACTGTATAACTTGTAATTGATATTTTATGATGTATGGCGTAATACCTACTACTTATTTAAATAAAAAAATATTACTAATAATAAACTTATAATATATATTGACACTTATCACACACGCACGCTTGATTCTCAATTAGGCTGAGCCTTTTTTTTTTTTTTTTTTACGTGTCGAAACCCCCTCGGGCCGTCACCCCGCCGGGGTTTGCGGCGGGGCGGTGTGTCGGAATCGAACCGACTAAAACCACACGGTGTGCCAACTCTGCGCCTGAGAAGGGAGGGGTCCGGGAATCGCTGTTATTAACACGCCGGACCCAATTAGGCTGAGCCTGTGTTATCCTTACCAAACTGCAGAAAAACATACTTACCACTTTTTTGTCAAAAGACACAGGACAAGTTTTGTCAGTAGGTTTAATAGGTCAATGGTGTATAGTAACCTCATTTCAGTCATGGTTTTTTTTTATTTCTCTATCCTACCTATTATCTTTTCTTGCGTATATTGGTAAGATTAGCGTTCATAGAGATAAAACGTTCACCGTTCACTGACTATAACTAAGACAATAACTTTACCTACAGCTAAAGGCAATCTTAGATGAACTAAGCTACGAGTATCTGGGTATATGACGTCATTGTTAAGAAATTCACTCGTGAGAATTGCGGGCGAATTCTCTGTGTAATCTAGTAATAATCGAGTTTGTGTTTGGTACGATATCATTGACTACGATGAAATTTCGTCATTTGGACCACTAAATAAGATTAAAGTTTCTATTACACCCGATGTTACAATATTTTTAAAAAATCACATCATTAAACGTAATATTTCATTGTTACAGATATTCTGGTGTATAGCAGTACTGACAGTGACATTCAGTTCAGTGAGCGGCCACGGCAGGCTCATCGAGCCACCCTCTCGCGCTTCCGCCTGGCGCTATGGCTTCGATACACCACACAACTACAATGACCATGAACTCTTCTGCGGTGGCTTCACACGCCAATGGCAGAGGAACGAAGGAAAATGTGGCGTTTGCGGTGACGCCTGGGACGCTAAACCAAGAGCACACGAACTTGGTGGTAGATTTTATAAGGGCGTCATAGTTCGTAAATACGCGCCTCGGGATACTATCATAATAAAGGTAGAACTGACAGCTAATCATTTTGGGTTCTTCGAATTTCGCGTCTGCGAGGAGCCGAAAAACGCAACTCAGGAATGTCTTGATAAGCATGTCCTTAAACTAGATGAAAAAGAATCAACTAAGTACTATCCTAAAGATGGTAACAAAATATATGAGATGAAGTATAAATTACCTGAATTAGAATGTTCCCATTGTGTTCTACAATGGAGGTATATCGCTGGTAATAATTGGGGTTCATGCAAAAACGGGACAGAGGCAGTAGGCTGTGGACCACAAGAAGAATTCAGAGCATGCGCTGACATAGCTATTGCAGACCGCTTTACTACAACAACAAGACGACCCAGACCTACATACGTGCCACCAGCAAGAAGACCGACAGTGCCAACGCCAGAAGAGTCCACTGGAGGCTCATGGTACGGCTTCGTTGTGGCAATTGTCACATTGCTTGTTGCTGTCGGCGTACTAGCTGGCATCTACCTATATTACTATAGAGGCGGCATGAGGATTAAAAACCTCTTGAAATCTAAAGTTCCTACACCGGCACCCGTGCCTCCGCCAAGACACAAGAGGGCGTCTCTATCTAGAGAACTCCCACCGGAATTGACGCCACCTAAAATCGGAAGTGTTCCAGATTCAGGTTTCGAAACCGTTGACTTAAGAGCTAAATGATAGATTATATGAAGCTATGAGGCTAAGCTGAAACTATACTGCCGTTACCTAGTGATAATTCTTGTTGTGTATGGTGTGTGCATATCTGACTTTTGTAATTTAAGTAAGATAAAATGACGGTTGATGTAGCCGAATTAGGTAAATGAATTAATTTTAACGTAGGTTAAAGTTTGAGAATTGTAAATTATAAAAATATATTTATGTTAAATTAAATGTTACAACTTATGTTCTGTTTATTTACTTATACAACACACAGATGTGTTTTTACCCATACGTATACAATTAACCAACCAAACTCTTTTAAATATAATGTCGTTGTTATCGCAGCTTCTTGACTTTTGGCGCTCAAAAGTATTTCTATTCCTGATAGCAAAAATGCTAACAAAAAACCGACTTTAAGGACTGGATCAAATTAAAATGGGACCACACGGGAAGCATCAGCTTTCAAATGAAAAAAGAATCTTCAAAGTCGGTTCACCTAGTCTAAAGTTCTGAGGGAACAAACATGAAAAAATACAGTCGAATTAAGAACCTTCTCCGTTTTTGAAGTTGGTTAAATAAACGATGCCACATCTTAATCTTGATGTTGTACTAAGAAGACAATAATTGTCTATGCACTGTAGATGTGCATCTCGTGACAATTCCAAAATACATATTTTTAAGGAACATACAACCACGGAGTATCAAGTATCGAATTTACCGAATTTATCGAAGACTAAGTTACAGGTTACTGTCTCGGATCAAATAAAAAAGGTAGATAACGCACGGTCTTTGTTCTTAATGAAGCCAAAAACTCAGCTACTTCCAAGTAAACATACGTGTTAACGCACACACATGCAACAAACTACTATAGTATATTATTTCTTCTAGGCATGTATTAACAATCACTTGGGTAACCAAAGCATAGCTCGATTCAGCCAGCTCTAACAGCGGCAGCTATGGTTTGTAAGCTTACACATTAAACAAAATTACACAAAGTAAACTCATATTCACACTATCATTACATAAATATATGTAGGCAAAAACTGAAACTTATGTACAAATCTTTAACGAAAGAAGACAAAAATTTACTATTCTCTAATATTTTTTTTTTAAACTAAGACCCGACTGCTTTTAAACTGACTATAAAATTTATGTAGACTTTGTCATCTGGTCCATTATTAGTAATATATTTATATAATTCATCCATTAAAATCGGTTCAGTAGTTTAGGCGCTGTGGTGGAAGTGAACAAACAAACATTGACTGCCAAAATTGCTGATAGGGCAAAGCCAAAAGGTACGGTAATCATTACAGTAAATATAAAGTAATAAAAAAGTAATAACTATTTTTTTCCTATTCTTAAATACTGGATAAAAAAGCACTTAGCCAGCCTGGTATACCATATTACTGATGGTGATGAAATACCTACCTAATTACCTTCTGTTTAGACTTCGTCAGTTTAGAGTTTACTATTTCGTATAGAATATTTTTTCCAAGCTTTACATTGTCATGACTTAATTAACTTATTAAAAGTTTCATGCTGCTAATACCCAGTTTAGACAAATTGTGCATTGCTTATCTGCATATCTAAGAAATGGTTTTGAAAACTGGTCAAGGATCATTTCTCATTTCCATGTATTGTATACATTACAAATTTTAATACTAACAACACTTCAACAATCATTTTAATTTTGTAGATTTTTCACTGGCAGCATCATTCATTTACCAAATGTCACTTTTAAGCTGTCAAATTACTGCGACCACAGACAAAACTCGCAAACAAACGTGCTGTAAAAAGGCCGAAAAAGTATCGAAAGTAAAGATATTTTACGAATTAAAGTATATAAATGAAAAATGGCGGTGCGGCCACAGCACGTGCACGATGGTGGTATTATGGAGCGTCGGCTGCGGCCTATATACGGTACTATCAATGCGTGGACTGTAATTATATTTTTCATCCAACCTCCCCAACAGAGGAACTGTTTTACAACAAAAATATATTTCTTTATACCCTTTTCAGACTGGTTGGACAATGGAAATAATAAAAAGGCACTCCAGGAAGCCGAAAAAGTGCTCAAAAAGAGCCCTTCGTTACAGGCGGCTCGAGCTTTAAAAGCCCTAGCGCTTTTTAGGTTAGGTAAAGGTTCAGAGGCACACGTAGTGTTGGACGCCTTGGCTGAGGAGAAACCAAGTGATGATACCACTTTGCAAGCAATGACAATCTCATACCGGGAGTCCCAACAATGTAAGTTATTAAATTCTTATAAGATTTATTTAAACACATCTACTGAGAACACTCAATTTCAACTAGGTAAATAAAACTAATCAAAAAACAACACAACACTTTATACCTTCATTATCCAAACATTTTTTTTTCCTTAGTACATAAAGTGTGTGCCTTGTACGAAGCAGCAGTGAAGGTAGAGCCGACTAGTGAAGAACTACACTCGCATCTCTTTATGTCCTATGTGAGGGTAGGAGATCATCGGTCTCAGCAACGAGCTGCTATGGCACTGTACAAGTTTGCTCCTAAGAACCCTTACTACTTTTGGGCTGTTATGAGCATTGTCTTGCAGGTAATTGGTTTTAATAGTCCATTTTAGTAAACAAATACATTATATAGTTTTTAATACATAAAGTGAGTTTACATTTTATTCTGTAGTGGTAGTTACTGGACTGCTTTAAATATCAATAATTGTTTAAGGTAATTTGTAAATTTTCATTACATAATTCGAAAAACACCTATTAAACTATTGACTGTATTAATATAATGAACCTGCAACTTATTTAAGGCCGGCAACGCACTTGTGACACCTCTGGTGTCCATGGGCGGCGGTAATCGCTTACCATCAGGCGATACGTCTGCTCGTTTGCCCCCTATACAATAAAAAAAAAAACAACTTATACATAATTACAATAAAGACAACTATAGTCGCTAATCCTGGGAATTATACTTAACAGGCTAAGACATCAGAAGATACCACTAAGCGAGGCATTCTACTTGCACTAGCTCAAAGAATGGTGGATAATTTTATATCTGACAATAAAATGGAAGCAGAACAAGAAGCCCGCCTTTTCATTATGATTTTAGAACTGCAGGAAAAATGGGAAGATATTTTGAAGTTTATTGAGAGTCCACTATACTCTCAGTTAGTACCGGGATCAACTGCTCAAGCTTGTATTCCATACCTTACAAAACTAGGACTTTGGAAGCGATTAAACCTTATCTGCAAGGAATTGCTATATGAAAATATTGACCGTTGGGATTACTATTTGCCATATTTTGATTCAGTATTTCAATTAATGAAGCAAAATGAGGAGGATCCTGAAAGTACCATTGATAATACTGCAGAGAAGTGCCATGAGTTTATCTGTCAATTAGTTGAAAGTATGTCTTCAGGTAAAACTTTAAGAGGACCATATTTAGCACGGTTGGAATTGTGGAAACGATTAGCGGTTGATGGTGATCCAACTTCGTTACTTGGCAGTGGTTTGGCTTTGTGTGTACAGTATTTAAGGGTTTTTGCAAACAAGGCATGTGCTGTGCCAGATTTAAGACCATATTTGCCAATGATCCCACAGAAAGAGAGAGAAGATAATTGTAGAGATTTCTTGACTTGTCTTGGTTTTGATGAGGATAGTGAACCTGAGACGGTAAGTTTTTTTAAATATGTTATAAAAACATTTATGGTTTATTTTAGTAGTTCAAACATCTAGTATTATAATGAAACAAGTTAAATCAGTTAAAAACAAATAATACTTAAGTACACACTCACTTATAATATTTCTGACCCACGCAACCTAATTTGCGTCTTCTATTGCCCGTAGCGTAATAAATTTCCCCCCTTTTTTAAACATTCTTCATTGGTGCTCCGCTCCTATTGGTATTAGCATGATCATATATCCTATAGCCTGTCTCGATAAATGGACTATCCAACACTGAAATAATTTTTCAAATCAGACCAGCGGCTCCTGAGAGAGACCAGCGGACAAACAAACTGTTCAGCTTTTTATTATTAGTAAAGATTCTATTGACCTGACTATAAAAGTAAGGGTTTTAGCAGTCTATTTATGTTGATATAATCCACCATAGCACCTAAACTGAATATCAATGAGGTGTCAAGACATTCGTAATAATGGCCCGGGTGACATAGAATAAAAGTTTTACGTAGTTGGGTTGAAGTTTTTATATTTTTCTTATTATATACATTTTTGTTGTCTGAAGTATAAAGAGACAGTCCCTATTTACCAAAATGTGGAAGCTGTTATGACATCACCATCAATTAATGCATAATTCTTTGAAGTAGACCTCAATTGTTTTGTCTTACATGTTTCTCATTCTGTGATATTTCTACAGAGTGACGACATCCAACGCCATATCTCATGCCTAACAGCGTGGCGCCTGACTGCAGCGCCTTTACCGGCTGACGAAGCACTTTTACTGGCTAGCAAGTTGCGAGACCACTACATGCGGTGTTTAAAGCTGGGACTTGTCACGGCGACTATTACTGAGTTCTGTGCTCCTGATGCGTATGGCATTTTAGCGGCGCATCATTATTTTTATGCTGGTAACCATTTTTTTAATTGAGCATTAATCTTCATGTTTTGTCATCAAGGAGTAGAATAAATTTATCTTCAGGTTTTATCATCAAGGAGTAGAATTAATTTAAAAAATTTGGAATAAGCTAGAGCTAAGGTTTAGTCATTTTTATATATTGGGGGGTTATGTACTCAATTCTAAAAAAAAAACATTTGACCATAATTGCCTTGTGACGCCTCTGGTGTTGCGGGTGTCCATGGGCGGCGGTAATCGCTTACCATCAGGTGATACGTCTGCTCGTTTGCCCCCTATATAATAAAAAAAAAAAAAAGACAAAAAGACTGCCTCGGTGGTGGTGTGAACGCGACTGCTGTGCTTGAGGTCTCGGGTTCAAATCATGGGTCGGACCAAATGTTTGTGTAAATCTACAAATATTTGTTACGGAGTTTGGGTGTTTTCTATGTATAATATGTATATATTTACAAAAAAAAGTATATATGTATTCATATCAGTTGTCTAGTACCCATAAACACAGGCTCTGCTTAGCTTGGGACTAGATGGCGTTGTGTGTTAGATGTCAGAAATATTTATTTATTTATAATAGAAACTATAGTCGTTCCAATACTTTATTTAACTTTTGACAGATCACGCACATAAAGTTTTGTAATAATTTTTGATACAATGTACTACAGATAATACTATACTTTATGGGCGGGCTCCGCCTACTTAGGGATGTGTCATTCGTAATTAATGACCACAGACTATAAAAACGGTTTTGAAATAAATCGATTATCGATTATATTAATAAAACATACAATAAAATTATTGTGATTATATTTTATATCAAATCACGTAAAAAGCTTTATTATTTTGCATTAAAATGCCCTAAATGTCTCTGTTTCAATGCATAAATAATTTGCGTAATGAAAACAGTTCCATCGTACTCGTACCTAGTAATGGGATCGAATGTATTCGCCGCAAATTAATGAATCTAAAATAATTGTTTAGACTTACTATAGTTGGTTCAAATAAAAACTACCTGCGGTACCTACTTGTAATGAACAGGTACAAAATGTTGAAATTCGTAGTAATTTACGGATTAAAAATAAAACAACCAAAAGAGGTACTGTAATACTAATTTTAATTATAAAGAATCGTCTTCTTCGTATGACCAGGAATCATCATCACTTGAGTTCTCAGTAATATTGATTATCATTTCTTGGATAGATAAATTGTCGAATGCAACATCCCGATCCCAATCCGACATTATCACCTTCTTTGTTTTTTCTACAACATTCGCCCAGTTTTCTGGAGTTACTTTTTCACACGCATTTTTCAGTAAATTCAGCATTTTTCTTGCGGTGAAAGGAGGAATTGTATTGTTCCTCGCAGCATATCCTTTAACTTGTGCCCAGATCATTTCAATTGCATTATATTGGCAGTGATATGGGGGAATTCTGAGGACGGTATGCCCATGCTCTGCTGCCATTTCATCTATGACGTATCGTTTTGGCAGCTTCTTTGTTTTTAATATCTTTACTAACTCTACTTTTAGTAGGGACTCATTCACCTCTTCGCCATTGTCACGGAGCCAGTTTATAATTTCATGTTTTTTGTTGGCCTGTGTTGGTATTTTATTAATTTGACGAGAGTGATAAGGTGCATTATCAATAAATATTATTGATGGCTCTTCGAGTGATGTAAGCATTTCTCTGAACCACTTTTCATACACGTTCGAATTCATCTCCTCATGATAATCTCCTGTGTTCTGGGATTTAAAAGCTAATAGAGCGCCTGGCACAAATCCTTTTACTGTTCCTGCATGACAAATAATCAGTCGTTCGCCTTTTCCCATTGGTACTGTAGAAGTGGAGCCAACGGTGTTGTCAGTCCAAGTTTTTGACAGCGTATGATTCGCATTGAGCCAAGTTTCATCTGTGAAAACAACATTCGACCAATCTTCTATTTTTTTTGCTTGTCTTAAAAAATCGCATCTATACAAAGCAATATCATTGCGTTCCATTAAAATTTTTCGTTTGTCACATTTTTGGAATAACATTCCAATGTCTTTCAATACCTTTGTCAGAGAAGATTTTTGACCACGGAACAAACCACTATTTCGAAGAGATTGTGTTAGTTTTTTTAATGTTGGAATCTCTTTTCTTTGGTAATAGTCGTATATATGACGACGAATAGCATCAGCGTCAAAATTGTCAACGGCTGTAACTTTACTAGGCGGACGTTTTTTCTTAGGTGTAGATAGCTTATTCTGTTCCATGCCACTGCTGCCGTAGCCTTCTTTTGTTATTTTTGCCACTGTTGGAGCACTAATACCTAATGCTGCTGCAACACGGTCTCTAACTTGAGTCACTGGTATAAGAGGCCCACCATTACGGCTTTCCTTTTCAAAGTATTCACGAAGTCGCAAGACAAACTCTCTTGTTTGTCCTTTGAGTACTTTCTTTTTTGGCATTTTGACAGTAACGAAGGCAGGAACGATACGCTCAACTCAACCAAACGTGAGAATTCACAAATAAATCAATACGGAGGAATATAAATACTCAACTATATTGAAGGTTACTCATTGAAATACTGTAGATTATTTTAAAATAGACATAGAGAGATTTAATAAAGATCATCAATAGTTTAACAAATACAATATTAACCACTGAATTACAACACAATACAATAATACATTTTGAAAATTCAGTTCCTTTTATATATTTTTTCATGACATAGAACCGTCATATTTGAACAACATTCTTTTAATCCATTTCTTCTTTATTTTGACAAAGGAGGTCGCACATTGAAACACATAGAAATATGAAGTACGAAATTATCTATAAAATAATGAGTTTGTTAAATCGATTAAAACTTCTTAATGCATAAAATCGATCGATGAAAGAAATCGAATAGGTAACGGGTCAGGGTATCACTATTTGATTAAGTATTAGAGCTGTCAAAAGTTAAATAAACTATTGGAACGACTATACATATGTCATAACTAATAGCACTGAGGGTAGTTAACCATGCGGTTAGCTTTTTAATATTGATTTGTGATGAAATCATGCATATTGATGAAACAATAGTCCATAAAGGGGTAAATAATCATAATGTTACTATTTCTTAATAACTTTTCTTTTGACATCATTGACTTCTGTCAAACTTTTTAATTGAAATTTTGTTTTGTAGCTGTGCTGCAACAAAGTTCGGCGCCAATCGTCGAAGCTCTGTGTGTTCTAGAGTTAGTCCTGCACCACTCACCCGCCAACTTCCATGCGAAGCTTCTACTTATTAAATTTTATCATTTACTCGGTAAGTTTTATTATAACATATTTATTAAAAAAAAATTGGTTATTGACTAATGCAACTGTGTAAAATATTTTTAAATAGTTTACTAATTTTTTTTAATGGTTTTATTTGAAGTTTTGTAGTGTTAGTGATAAACAAATATTTATACAAATAAATAAAATCGAAGTATCTGTTTGTAATTTCAATGAAACAGCTTTTAATGTCATGAACATATGTAAGTATATGAATTATGGTGCTTACTTCATAAATATAAAATCAAATTTTAATATTTTTTCGTCTGTTCCAATTAATCCAATTAATCTCAGGAACGGCTGAACCAATTTTGTTTTTGGCTACTTACATTTTAGAAAAAAATAAGGTTACACTTACGCTTGCAAATTACACGAGCACGAATTCACATTATGTTATGTTATTCAAATTATTTGTTCTTTTTTTGTGTTATTGTAATTAGATTTAAAACATTTTTTATAACAATATTTGCACACCGCATAATGTGGTAGGACATAGTGTACCTCTAAAATAAGCCTACGATCTGTAATAAACCTATGTTTCCGCAAATAAATGATTGATTGACGAAGTTGTGAGTAATAGCTTATACATATATAAATAAATTTGACCACATCAAACAGAAAGACAGACAAATATTTTCAAAATAGATTTATTGATGCAAGTAAATAACAGGTTTTCACTGAATGCATAGGAATATATAGATATTGGTATGCATTAAGTTGATTAGTGTGTGCGGTGTTGTTAGGTGGTGCGTTGGCGGCGGAGGGCGCGTACTCGCGCCTGGAGGTGAAGCACGTGCAGCTGGTGTCGCTGGGCTGGCTGCACGCCGCGCGCCTGCAGCCCGCCTGCGCCGCCTCGCGCGCACTTCAGCTGCTCGCCGACACGCGCGCCTTCCACACACACCACTCTAAGGACGTATGTCACATCTCACTCTCTCTCTCTCACTCTCTCTCTCTCACTCTCTCTCTCGCACTATCTCTTTTCCTCTCTTTACTTTTCCCATTATGACTTCACATTTGCTTTAACGATCGACCTCGAAGTTCTCCGCGACTCAGGATGTATATTCCTAAAGTGGAAATCTTATTACTCGCGGTCATATGAGTGTATTATTTTCCAAGTGGTACTCTCCATAGACAAAAAGTTATGACTTCGTACTTTGCTCTCATATTATATATTAATAAAATACTTCCAATGTTGTAGAATGTAACAAAAGTGTTTTATTTAAATGGCCTAATATTAAAATGAAGAAAAAATTGGCGATTTAAAAATAACACAGAAACTTATCTAAACTCCTCGCATTTTAGTAATTCTATTGTTGTTTTTAAATTAGAAAGAGACACATCATTATATCTCATGTTATTTGGTCTACAACAAAAAAAAATTATTGCCTCAAAATTGATTGTTCACAGAGCGTAGAACATCTAACGTACGCATACAAGTATGGTACGTTTGAGAAACTAGTGGAGTTGGGCAATTGGGGTAATCGGTTAGAAGCTTGCGGGTGGTCGGCCTCAGCTGCGCGGGACAAAGCTCTGCTGTCGCTGCTGGCCGGCCCGCCCGCCCCTCTCCACCAGCCCACGAGGCTACCAGCACTACCTACGTAAGTTCAAACCTAAATATTACTCTATTATTACGTGGTTTCGAACAATTTCAAAGAAATGAATGAATTTCAATGCCTTATGATGACTAAAAGAGACTGTGATCACCGCGGTTACTTCGTTGACTGGGGTTATCGCTCTGCAGATCAAACTGAAATTACCTACGGTTGTTGAGACGCCTTTTTATATTAGCCGCTACAGGTCACTGGTTCCTTCTCCAAAAATCCAAGTGCTACAGAACATTCGAACATGTCAACAATTTATATTAGACCTTACGTTTATTGTTGTAAAGCTCATTATTCTAGGCCACAATTCAGAACTTACCTAGGATTTATACGGCCAAACGGGCTCTCTTTCTCAAAATTTCGCGACATTTCGCAACAATATTATTTACCTATGGGTTTAGTGGTTTGTGACCCTGACTGCAAAGCTAGAGGTTGAAATCCTACCAGGGACAAAAAATAGTGTGATTTACTCAATCATTTGTACTGTCTGTACATAATGAGAAGTATATATGTGTTTATATTTACAACTAGCTGACCCGTTTCGTACTCAATGGTCATTGCACCATTTATTGTTGGAGGTTTATAATTATGAACATTGGTTTACTAAGGTTTTAGATAAATTCGTAAGCTGTAAAGTCAATTTCAATTATATATACCTATAGCTGACCCTCGCAACCTCGTTTACGTCTACTATTGCCCGTAGCGTGAAAATTTTCCTCCGTTTTTGAAACATTATTCATTGGTGCTCCGCTCCTATTAGTATTAGCGTGATTACATATAGCCTATAGCCTTTCTCGATAAATGGACTATCCAACGATTATCTACTCCAACGCACATACGCACACTGTTTTAATAGATATGATTGAATTTGAACTAATTGACTCATTGACGTTAGGAACTCACCTACTTTGCTTAGACAACAGTGAGTGCTTGTAATATATGAACTTTAAACAATAGCAATAAAGCTCAAATTGACTTTACGTTTTAGTGAGAAAACGTTTGTATGGGCAAAAGAAAAGGGCTGTTTTTAGGGCTTTGCCGGCCATTATTCGATTTTTTCTCGCCGTAAAAACCATCCTTGAACTTCAACGAACATTAAAAAAAAAAATTGACCAAATTGGTCCAGGCGTTGTTGAGTTATGCGCTAACCAACACATTGAGCGATTCATTTTTATATTATAGATAGATATAGATAGATAATTCAGCTTAGTTTAGTTTGGGGTCAGACAGCTGTGTGTGTAGCATTACTGTTGTTATTATTGTTTTTCTTTTTAATTTACAGAGATAACCGCGATCTAAAAGTAATCGTGAACTATGAACCCCCTCAATTTGACGACCCTCACCTTAAAAGTCGAACATTCGATCAAGAGATGTCGTACCTGAGACTCAAGGATGCTCTCCTATCAGCCATTGTACTTTGTATAGAACTGGCTGATAACAGGAGCGTGGAAGAGAAGAAAGGCCATCACGAACAGCTGAACGAATGTGTCGACGCGTTCAGTCAGGTGATGGAGAAGTGCAAACAGATATACGGAGAGAAGGAACGTATTTGTATATCTGCACCATTTCCTAGTAGAATTATTGGTGAGTAACGTTTGACATTCACTTAATTTATACTTTGAAGAAAAATAATTTTGATGGATGTGTGGGGGAACGGGTATCATGTCCCACCAACACAAAGGGAGGATCCTCCGATCAGGCGAGGTGATCATGCCTGGCGGGCCACTGCCCAACAATTGATGTTGGGATGTTGTATATATGATAATCGGCGCGAGAACTTCTATTGCGCGATTCAGGATTCGTAGTTTTTTCGTATGGTAGGTTACTCCGTAGTTCAGTGTAACTTCGGTAGATGGCGTTGTAGTATGTTATGTTGTATGTGGAGGTTGCCACAGATGTATGCAATGTATATCATCTTTAAGAAAAGCAATACTGAGCTACCTTTTTTAGCCTATTCAGCCTTGGCTTGTTCTTTTGGCAATAAAAAAAAATTGCATGATAAACATATAATTTTGTAAATATCAAGGTAGACGTGTTTTTCCATACTCTTTATCCACCTGCCGGCAGCCAACAGTTTCAGGCAGCGCTTAGTCGCTGAACATATCTGCGCCCCCATTTAAGTGTGTTGATGCCGACTAGATTCTTCGGGCAAGCCAGGTGGCGCTAACACATTTTATTGGTTTAACATAGCAGCTTGAAATAAGGTTCCTATTGAATCTACTATAATTTACTCACGTCAAGAGACTAAGTCCTACACCCGTTTTTGAAGATATACTTCTTTTGGCGCGATGGAGAAAAATGATGAGAGTGAATTGTTAGTTAGCGCGCGCACACCGACACCTGAATTGTACATCATGAAGTTAGTTCTAGGTGGCATGAACATCGATAACTATATTCAAGTTGTATATTCTAGTATTTTTATATTTAGAACACGTGTTTCGTAACAGTACAATTAAACAGTGTGAATAAATAAATATTATTTATTTAAATAAAATCTTTTTGATTAATATTATTATTATCATTTTAGTTTTTTTTTTTTCATACGCCAAAGAAGTATAACTTCTAACGCGTGTACATAAGTACACACACTCATATTTTTTTAAATGTGGCAATATCATAATGCGTTTGTTTCCACAGCTTTCGTTAACTCGCCGGTACCATACCGAGAGCTATACTGCACCATACTGCGGCTGGTGGGAGAACTGGCTCTGGGCCGTGTCTCGTCAGTACACGAGGCCTGTTCCGCTGCCACCGCCCTCCTGCCCACTGCTCAAGCTGAGCTGGCTTCTGAGCTACAATTCGGCTCTAACGCAGCCTGGAACATGCGAGACTGTTTAGAACACCTATCTAATTATCTAGAGGTAAGTTACTGGAATTTCACCACCTTGGGTGTCGTAAGATAGCATCAAAAAGAAGGAATACTGGAAACAAAATCTCTACAGACCTGGCCAGCGTTGTATTGTAGGTCGAAACCTATTTCATTTAGGAGCGAGAGGCTGATGATGATTGATAACACTACTGCTTGAAACCTCAGTCTAATACTTGAAAAACAATTTGGCTTCATGATAAATGATATTTATTTTGTAAGTAAATCTTTACACGTCCTACTTTACAGTACTACTAAGACTCACTCTAGGAAGAAATGCCAAAACAAACCACAAAGGTGTCTTTTTTTAAAGTTCTTAACCGTTGGTAAATTACAAAATAATAAAAATGTATGCGAGTACAGTATAGGGTAAAAGTGGGATAGACGCCCTTGGAGGATAGACGCCGCACCTTAAAAAAAGAGAATTTAAAACCAAATTCACGCTCTAGTACCAAGTTTCTCGGACAGATCTCGCCCCCACAGCTCAGTCCGCGCACGCGCTTCGGCAGGACTGCACGTGTCGCCGCTTGAGTTAAAAAAACGTTGCAAAATTTTATCGCGCTTGCATGATTCTTGTGACAGTGACATTTTGACGTGTTCAGAACTTTCGTTTTCGAAGGTAAGTTTTAAGTGTGTATTGTTATTTGAATAGTATGTATCATTTATATTTATGGTGTGTTTATAAAATTACGAAATTATTTAAGTATTTTTATTTATTTGCTGGGGCGTCTATCCCTACTAAAAAGGATAGAGGCCCCACTATTGACTGAGTATAGACGCCCTTAGAGGCATATATCCTCTATGACTTATTTACAGGTACTTAGGCTATAGGTAAGATTTTTTTAAATAACGTACCTATCTAGTTAACATGCAACTTAGTAGGAAAATTGACTCTCCAGTTTATTTATGAGCTGTTTATACCTTTTCATGTCGTACTTCACTGTACTTGTAAAAAATAATGCAGCGTATCACCTAATTTCATTTTTTATTTTAGACAAAATGCCGCGACAATATAAAAGGAAAATAGGGGCACCCGTTCGTGCTGCTTGGTCTGAAGAAGCCCTTTGCAAAGCTTTCGGGGAAATGGATAAAGGCCAAGTCGGTATAAATGAAATATCTCGTCGTTATGGTATTCCATCTCGAACTTTGAGGAGGCGATATGCTAAAAAAAACTGTGAAAAACTTACTTTGGGTAAGTAATAGAGGAATTAATTGCCCTAATCAAATTCAATTTAGGCACTGTCTTCTTAGTTTGTTTTTTCATACTTGTCCTTTTTGAATCGTCAGTTTTTTTTCTGTACCTATTAATTTCTTCTTTTTCAGGAAAACATCCCACACTGGACTTTGACAACGAGAAACGTCTCGTAGCGCACATACAAAAATTAGAAAAGGCAGGATTTCCCACAACACGACAGGATGTAAGAAGACTCGCTTTTGAATTTGCCGAGAAACTGGGTTTGGAAAATCCTTTCAACAAAGAGACACGTATGGCTGGTCAGCACTGGCTCAAATCATTTCTTGAACGACACCCAGAACTCAGTATTCGCCAGGCAGAAGGTTTGTCTATTGCAAGAGCTCAAGGATTAAATCGAGATGAAGTAAACAAAATGTTTGAATTGTTGCTGAAAATACTAACTGAAAATGATTTGATCGATAAACCTGATCGAATTTATAATATCGACGAAACTGGAGTTCAAATGAACAATAATCCTGGTAAAGTTATTGCTACTAAAGGTGCCAAAGTAGTAAATTCCATCACTTCTAGCGAAAAAGGTGAGACAATGTCAATTATAGCTTGCTGTAACGCTGTTGGCAACTATGTTCCTCCGGTGGTCATTATCAAGGGGGTCAATAAAAGACCAGAGTTCCAAGAGGGTCTTCCGCCCGGAGCCAACGTGTACATGAACAAAAAATCTGCCTACGTCAACTCAGAACTCTTTCAAAAGTGGCTGAAAGAACAGTTCGTGCCAATAAAACCACAGGGTAAGGTTTTGCTTATACTTGACGGGCATTCATCTCACACTACTGCTATTGATTTACTAGAATTAGCACAAGAAAATGACATCATATTGTTCTGTTTGCCAAGCCACACTACACAGGCTTTACAACCGCTTGACCGGAGTTTTTTTAAACCTTTTAAAACTTACTTCGCTTCAGAAACTAAAAACTGGATGTTGAGTCACAAAGATCGAAAAATAAATCGATACATTGCTGGAAAATTAATAGGTAACGCATGGGCTCGCGCTGCTACCTCTTCTAATGCTGTGAATGGGTTTCGTGCATGTGGTATTTTCCCGTACAATCCTTCTGCTATTCCCGACAGCTACTTTGCTATCTCTGATAACAGCTTTCAAAATGTAGATGAAGGAAACCTTGCTCAAGACCAACCAGTAGCAAGAGAACTCGACGCTAATGCTGATGTGAATTCATATTATGTTGAGCCCCAGCCTGGTCCATCGTCGTCAACTATCAATAGGGAGCGGGAGCCTGATTTCATGTTCTTACTATATGAAGATCTTGCAGCGGACGCAATTATTATTCCCTTAGAAGGAAATGTCAGTCCGTCCATACTTTCTCAGAATCATAATGTTGAAACTGTAGAAGTCATAACTCCAAGTAAATATCTTAACGAATGTTCACCTATCCCGAAAATTCCTGTTCCATTATACAAAAGAGGCAAGCAAGGTGCTGCCGTTTTAAATTCAGAAGAACATATTAACTCTAAGAAAGCTAAGTTGAAACGTAAAGCTAAGAAGCAAACAACAGACAAACCTCGAAAAAGCAACCAAAAATCAGTTCCTAAAAAGAAAAGACCGAGGTTTAGCTCTGAAAGTGAACAAGAGCTCGATGAATCAGATTCTGACCAGACTGAATCTGATAAAGAAAATACTCAATGCAGAGAATGTTTCGATGACTATGCAAGTACCAAGTCCACGGCGGACTGGATTCAGTGTTTGATGTGTAAACTCTGGTTACACGAAGATTGCACTCTATATGGCGATTACTGTAATAGATGTGGACACAAGAAGAAGCTTGCAGCTCTAAAAGCTAACCTGGCCAAAGTGAATTCAAAGAATAAGTAACCTGGCCAAAGTAAACAGTATCTCTATATTTGTTGATTATTTGAAAATTTTGATTACTGTTATTTTTTTTTAAGAAGGAAGCTTTGTTTTTTCCCAAAGAAGTCTTAAGGGACGGATTTGTTTTAAGTTTTATTATTCCTAAATTTAGTTCTGTAAAGTTTTAAATAATTTTTAATAGACGTTGTTAAGTTGCTAAGTTTACCCAAAGAATGATTGAAAGACTGAGCCATTTGTTCCTATAAAAGTGCCATTTACTTCAGTTTTACGGTATATTTGGATAAGAAAACCTTATAATATATTATTGCAACTAAGACAGCAAATAAACATTTTATTTAATTTTCTACGAATTTTTTTTTTATTACGGAGGCATCTATCCCATTGTAGGGCGTCTATACTCATGTCGAAATTTTGCCAGGGGCAACTACCCCATACAGTAGGCGTCTATCCTCAAACAATAAGTTTTTTTAAGAGCCGAATATCTACAAATCTACGGTATGCATTGAATAATGATATGAGTAGATAGTAAGTATAAGGACTATAGTTGTTACAAATAGTTAACTCACTCGAATAATGCTTTAAAAAAAAAAGTTATAGTCAGCTTACAAAAAGTGGGGCATCTATCCCACTTTTACCCTATAGGATCTAGGTTGGCCTTTTTAAGAATGGAGTATAGTATTGAGTCGGCCTGTCCATACAAGCCTACAAGCAACCGTCATCGTGTTACCTAACCGTTACATATTATTATTATTTTCCAGTTCATAGGCATCATTACTTTCTTACTGGGGGTATGCAACGAATTGATCGCGCCTGCCAATACCAAGAAATCCAAAAAGAAGACAAACCAATCCCCCGACGAAATCAAAACGTCCGAATTAGTGAATAATCTCAATCAAACAGTGCAAAGTTCTATCTCGTACCTCGAAGGTGTGCTCGACGATTGGCCCAAGTACGAGTTCGAGGACCTCGACCAGGAACTCTCGAAATTAGCAATAGACGAAAAAAACTCTTTGGTAGTTTTCGTTGAGAATAAACTGAAAACCAGCCGCGAAGACATGATCAATGACGTCAGGAACATATTGAAGAGAAAATCTAAATATCTGAAGACGCTATAATGATGCCTTTGAGCTGGGTGCTTCTACGATATAATTAAGTGTTGTTTTTATAATAAATATACATATCTTGTACATAGTTTTGTCTTCACTGTTCGCGTTGGTTACGTTCAGTTTGATAACGGTTTGTAAACTAAGAAATATGTGGTAATTTTGATAATGATAAATCGATAGTGGTTGCCTTAAAAATCTGTCGCACTTTCTTGAGTTGATTAAAGGCGAGATGTCAATTTTTTTTTTGTGGAACCTCCTTACGTGCCATCCATAAAGTACGTCACACGTAAAGGGAGGGGGGAGGGGGTCGACAAAGTGTGACATGGTGTGACAAGGGGTGGGAGGGGTCCTACATTTTGTGACATCACATTTCAATATCTAATATAATACGAATAAATGAGAACGAAGTGACTGTCATGCCAGTTATAAATAATTTAAAGGAGTGGGTTCAAAGTCCATGGACTGAAGATGATTGAGTTTCTTTCTTCTTCTTTTTCTTTATATTCAATAGTTTATTGCTTTGTTATTGTTTCAAATATTTGATGTTAATGTTGATTTCATAAAAAAGTACTTAATTTAAATGGAAATACAACTAATTTCGGAACTGCTCGTCGTCGATTTTTAATTTAATAATTTTTCGATGTGAAATTGCAAAACATGTGACGTCACTCTAGGGAGGGGGGGTCTCAGAAATGTGACCACCTGTGACAAGGACGGGGGGGGCTCAAAAAATCATGAAATTCGTGTGACGTACTTTATGGATGGCCCCTTATTGCTTCAAGGAGTTTGTAGTGGGCATATCACACTGTGCCTGAGATACCATAATAGGTGTATACGGCACGTATAACTGTTCAAGCCATTCTACTCGCCGAAGAATTATAATAACCCTAGCTTGGTGGGGTTTGCCATTAGCTACCTCTTTATATTTATGGCAATATTTCGTACGTTTACATTCTGATATCACATCTAATTGAACATTACAGTCCATGAATGCTAGTTTATGCGAAGATCTATGTTTGTGTCTTACCACGATATTTCAAATAATTTTAGCCATTTGTACATATATAATAAATAAATTAATGAATATTCTGGTAGAATTATTTACTAAAATTAGTTGACTAATTTTAGTATACGTGAATAAAATGCCTTATTGAATTTAGACATACGAAATACTGTTAACTTTGAAGACGAGCAATAGATAAATATACTAATAGAATTCATAAATGTGATGTTTCAGATGCATTTACTGTCCCATTAAAATTGTGAGTAGTTTGCTACTTTTTATCATATCATCAATATTAAAAATATATTCGCTGAATCGATGAATTAAAACCATGTACAATAGAATACTAGTCAATTTAATCCATTTATTGTAAAAAGGTGTGTGAACAAAGACATTACTTAATAACTACCTAACAAGATTCAATGATGAAGAATTGCTTTTTTTCCAAGAACAAACTAAATAAGTAGACGAACTTGTAACCATTGAAAGGCTGATAATGCGTTATTGTAAGCATTTATTTAAATGTCTATGAGACGGTAAACTATGGACTGTAATTGAGTGAAAAGTGATATGTGCTCGCTTTATTATCTAATTTAACATAATAATATGTAAATGAAAATATAACATTGTGGTACATTTGATTAATTTAAAAATTTAATACAAATTTTCAGTCTCAATAAAAAGTGAAAATATATAAATATAAAGTCGAAGAGTCATTTTTTTATTTCTTGATTTGAAATTCCAAACAGTTTCCTCGCCGCCGCCGCTGAGAACAAACAGGTTGGAATTTAAAGATAATTTTCAGATTAGAATTCCATGTGTGTGTGTGTGAAACGAATGTGTGCATAATGATACGTGTTGATTGCTATTAAAAATACTAGAAATAAGTATTATTTGTGTGTACAAATAATATTGGATTATGATACTAAGTATTCTACGATAAGGTATTATTCCCTTCGGAGCAGAATGTATAAAACGCAAAATGTACAAATGCAAAATTTATAAGTAGAACCACGTTCACACATAAAAAAGTTGAGAAACATTTTCTAATTATGATGATTGCCAGAAACTTATTATGTTGATTAATATTAGATCAAAGTGGATCGAGCCGTGAGTAGAATTAATTTTTCAATACACCATGAATAGGACACCGAAATAATGAAAGTAGGTGCTAGGATTGCAAAAGCTTACAAGAGGTGATTAGATACGCAATTAACAAAAAAACTTTCTGTATGCTTTTGCTAGCCTAGTACTTTTTGATATTATACGTTTAACGTCGCCGTGAATGAGTTCTTAGGTTCTACTTGTACATTCTGCGTATTGTACATTTTGCGTGTTGTGCTCATTATGCGTATTGTACATTCTGCTATTTGCACATTTTGCGTTTCGTACATTCTGCTCCGAAGGGTTATTATATTCCAGTTATCGAATCAGTTTGACAAATATAAAGTTTGTTCATTAAATAGAATGTCGTGTCAATTTTCTTGCTACAATGACGTTGTAATGACTGATAGTTGTGTATGTAGATAGAAACAGAAAATATGTGAAAATTTAAGATCGAATAAACTTTCATATTTTAGGTGAATATGTAACAAAACTGTATTTTACCAATCCAATAAAAGTTTCCGCTATCTCAGTATGTTGTGAAGGTTTCTGATCTTAACCACCTCCTGTTTCTTCTTTTGATAGACGGTTAATACAAGCAACCTGATTCGTCATCAATAGATTTCTTGGCCTTGCGTAGTGTTCAGTCATTTTAAATGACGGTGTCAGTGAATTCTACTCTTGTTTAAAAAATGTATTTGACCAAACTGCTTCATTTGCAAACAGCAAGTTTCAGAAAATATCTGGCCACAATTTATGTAACTAGTTTTAAATGCCGTATTGTGTGTACCTAAGAGTTAATACTACAATTTTATATTTAAATATAATTTATAATGCCCGTTTTTGTTTTATTTTATGTTGAATAGTTTGCAAACAAAATGAAGTCAAAATTACTCAAACATGATGAAGTACCTACCTATATGTACATGCGACGGACTCGTATATTTGAGTTCTAGGGTCAATTCATACTGGAGCAAAGTCGAAGCGTTAGTCTGAAACATAACATAGCAAATTCACGCTTATATCTGTAGAGATAAGTGTGATACACGTTTTTCTCAAATAAAAAAGACATGCGCATTCGACGCTGATTGGTGCGTGAACCGAAGTGCCTGCTACTACGCGATTGAGTCGGCATCGGACTACAAATGGAAAGGACTACTGCAAATATCGTGAAAATTATCTCAACTCTGCGCTAGGATAAATTGACTTAGAAGAGTCCTATGATTTGATTTAACTCATCTTTCTCACCTGACAATGCTTTTTATTTACTGATGCTAAGACAAGCCAAATTATCACAATGAAAGTTTTTTATTAAGGAAAAGACATGTATTTTATAATTTTCCCTCAGGATTAATTGAGAAAGTAATAAAACAAAATAACATAATATTACATATTTATTTACAACTCCAATATCGCAGCGATATGAAAACTCGGCTCTGTACAAAAATACTCACGACAATTAAGAATTTCTCTTTTACACCATAAACAGTCTGTAACGGAATGTGAAGGGGACATAATACGCTGGACGTAAATTATTGGTCAAATATTTCGGACAAAACACCAAGGCACAAGGCACTGTGCCGTTTGTATATTTACCTTCATTTTAGTATCAAACAATTATCAAATTGTTATATTGGTTAAGTGGAATGGAGCGACGTGGTTTTTGGTGCCATCTTTGCCACTTGTGAAACTGGTACATTGTTTTACAACTTATTTAATTTCTATACCTCAATGTTTAGACTTTCTCGTAATTATAGACAATGATTAGAACTTACTTCTACATTTTTCCAACGGAATAGGTGTGTAAACCTTTCAGTGAACAACAACAATTATATTTACCAAACTAGGCTGAGCTTGTGCTATGGGTACTAGACAACTGGTATACTTTTTTTGACAAGAACTCGTATTGGTGTAAAATTATTTGGAATAAATTAAAGTAATGTTCTTGTAAGGAATTAAATTACCGATTCCATATAAATTAATTTCAGGTCATATAAAAATTAAGTTGTATATCAATGAAACAGCTTCGCAAACAGATTTAGACAATAGATATATTAAAGGAGGTATATACCACGGAGTCTTCAATACGTTCTAAATAATTCTAAAAGTTGATTGTAGCAATAACAACATATTAAATAATAGTTACATCTACACAAATAACGTCCAATAAAAACTTTCATTGAAAAATAAACAAAAATCACACGCACACAACACCCATTAAACCGCTTTAAACGATATTTATTTTTATCGCGTACTACAATGTTATTAAACTTTTTAAATAAAATAATAAAACATTTACATTGTGTATGTTTAAATTAAATATCTCTAGAATCATCATAATATTTTGTGTTCCACATGAAATTCAACATTTCGACAGTTACCTCTGGGAAAAAAATCACATAAGATTTATCATATCCATTCATATGATTCTAACTTTGTCCACTACACCTCACCACATAATACTAAGAAATACTTTCGTTTAAAACAAACAAGTAACCAGCAGTAAAAACCATTTACTGGATCCTCATTTACAACTGACCAGGACAAAATTCAAACTGTTATTCAAAATTATGGATTGTTCCAGACGTTTTTGCTAAAATGAAATATGATAGGTTAAACACTGACTGGGCTACAAACTCTTTAGAAATTTAAGTTCTGTCAATAAAATATTGTCCTAAGAAATAAAATGGAATTTTAATAGTGTAATAAAAATTTTGGTTAATAAAAGTGGGTTCTATATTGACTTTCAAATCAATCGACATCATAGACTCGCCGAACATCGTTCGCATTAGTAAGATACATAGATAACATCGATAATAAATAAATAATTTAAATATTCGCCGCGTTTAACTGATATTATTTCCGCAGCTCTCCAATCCAAATTATAATAAATAAATGGCTATAACTTTTTATTTAATTAAAATCCATCGACTTTTTATCATTTCAGTAGTGCGAATAACAGTATATTACCTTGTCATGTTTAAGTGTAAACTACCTGGCTACTAATTAAAAATGTAATTAACATAAAGATAAATAAAACATTATGCACCATGACGCAGTGTGCGGCCTTACAACTAAATCATAGCCTACATTCGATATTGTTTACTTATTTTATAGACAGTGGTAACAGGCAACAGGAAAAGAAAACAAAAAATCTTAAAATATAACTAATTAAAGTTCACATTTAGACGTACATAGACAATTTATTAGAACCATATGTTTTCCACTATTGACAATAGAACATAAGTTCGTGTAGAAACAGAATGACTGAATAAATGATTATATGTACGATTGTACGTGTGCATTACTAATATTTTTCATAATTGTAAAATATTTTCAAAAATACAGATCATTTGCTATAGTCCATATTGTACCAAAGGGAATCAAGGAAGACTAATGGGAATGTTACAATTTTACACAGATTTATATTTATCTTTCCACTAAACGTTAAAGTTTAATTTACAACTCGTCAAATGAAGAATTTATCTCGAGCAACTTACTTAGTGCAGAATTTGTACAACACCAATTAGAACAATTATATTTCTCAAATGGAATGATTCTTTAGTCGATTCAGAAAAAAAGATACATTGTACTTCATAAGGAAAATCAACTATTTTTTTTAGATTTTTTAAAAATTATTTTACGAGATATGTAATTTTAAGAAATAGGAATCTTATCACAACATATTATGAAATATTTCAGTATTATTTATACAATTTATATTACACAGTCTCCTCCTCTTACGCTATGATACGATCAACTAGGTAGGTGCTTACTTAGGGGCACATTTTGGCCTGTAATTCAAAAATATTGCACATTGTATTATAACCATTAAACTCAGTAAGCTTCGGTCCAAATACGCAACGCACTAGAATTTGTTTGGAATAAGGCCCCATATGTTACTGGAATTTTCTGGAAATTGAACTTTATTATCAGACTCCATTATTTTATTATTTTAAATTTGGCATTTTTCATCAAACCTAAACTTTTGTTACATTTGAGCGATTAAAAGCTGCTGAGTCATCGTTTTTTAAACTAATATAATCACAAAATAATAAATAACGTTGAAGATAATAATGGAAAACGATTACAACTAATTTACTAGCACACAAGCTCATAGACAATTCATGTTCTTCCAAAAGGTACTACACAATACATGTCGAGTGTTCTTTTCATTTAATATTAGTTTCTGAACGGATTTTAAAATGTCGTCTACAAAATGAGGTAGTTGAGTTGACATACAAAAAAATAAAATAACAAAATTAAAAAAAAATCTTAAAAAGGTCGAAAATGTCTGTAGCGCTTTTCAAAATAGGAATGTTAATATTTAAAACTACATCTGCTTATTCGCTGAGGACGTAAGCCTTGTGTTCCGATGTATTAAACCTTTACTAATCCCTTACATATAATTCATTTCCCTAACAATTAATATAGACAATTATATTATTTTTTTTTAATTTAGTTTATTTCCCTGATCATTTTGACGTTACTATCTGCATAAAGGTGTAGTGAAAAAGGTTCAATCAACTACCCCACTTTCTGCCTCTTTTAAAATGGGTACACCTTTTCTTTTATACAAAAACCACAGAAATGTGATATACGTGAATGTTTTTTTGAGATATCCATTCCAAATGCAATTTTTTGAAAAAAAAAAAAACAATTATACATTATTATTACATAATCATTCCCAAGAAATAATTCGAGAACAAAATCTATCGATAACTACCTATACATTGGAACTTAGCACTAATTATTATTTATTTAATAGATATGCTTGAAGAACGTAGGATATATTTATTTGGCTAAGTGGAGCCGCGGCTCTTAGGAAAGAAAATGCCATATTGAATAAAATTTTAAAAAAAATAAGAGAGTGATGTAGGCTACCTACACACATACATTACTCTCTTATTGTATTAAACTATTAGAAATAAAATATATTAAGCAATAAATTTCGAGAATATACAAAAGCTAATGAAACAGTTGGTTTTAAATATAAATTATATTATTTATTTATAACGGAGTAAACTACGTTTATAGGCTTGTGACGTAATGATAATCAACTAAGTTTTATTAACATGTTAAGTCAGCTAATTTCTAAGCTTTTCAGACAGGTCAGGTCTTGCTAGCAAACATCCTAATTAATCAAGAACAGACCATTAAAACTGAACTCAATATACCTCATATAATATTCGTTTTTAAAGTATTATATTAATACCTCAGACACTAGGGTTTAATACAGATACACCTTTAGCAAATAAACATATATTTAACGTATTTACAATATACTAAACACTGCCCTGTCCTACATTGAACTGCGTCGTCAGCATGTCTGCAGACTTAACTTATACAGTTGTAGTATTTAAATTATAAATAATTACAGCAAAAACCTAGTTGATTATTAAATTTTACTCCCAATTACAAAGCAGCCTTCAACCTCGTCAATCATCGACCTAAATTTAGCTAATTAAATTTCCACTATGCGTAGAAAAATATTCTAGAACTATTCAACTTCAACATCTCCTACGACATAATCGAAGATTACGTATAATTTACACATAAGAAATGTCAAAAACCGTCCTAAGATTTCTCGAAAAATCTCTTAACACATTTTGGTACAATGATGATTGACCTAAAATGATTTTACTAACAGATCCCTCCGTTTGACATCGCTCTCGACCAGTCTAATAACCCACCCTATCTCGTTTTGTATACATAATATACATAACAAGTCATTCAAATATTTGCCATCAAACGGATCTTCTCCACTACATTGGTAAAAAGAATTCAATCAATCAATCTAAAATTTGAATATTCCTTTACTACCATCTGTGGTGACTGCGTTTGGTACACAAATATTTCTAATGTCCTACACCAATAACAATCGAATTCTAATATATTTAGTTACCGTACAGATACGTACGGAATTTCGATGAATCCAGGGCTTTTTCTCAACTACAAACATTAATACGGTAGGTGCATCTTACCATCGACGAAGTTCAACCGCTATATATATATAATATTTCACTTCACTAAACACTAGTGTTGTCAGTTTGGTCGTGCGTTCACAGACGCGGTTATCACAAAGCACTAGGTACTTACGTACCTGTTGTCACTTGGTCATATTGCACTCACTTTACAGCGTATTGAACAGATCCCTAGCGTTATTCTTCGAATAGCGCTTATAGGAACAGTCGCTGAATCAGCTGCCACTGAAACAAACAAATATTAATTATATTAAGAATTCAGTAAAATTCTATTTAAAAAAAAATGTAAAATTTACAAAACAGCAGTTAACATTTTATAATTTTCATGTATATCTGTGCCATAGACAAACAAAAGCCTACTAAAACTAATTTTTTTGTGGAAATATAATTGTTTCTGACAGTAGGAGGTACTTTCGAACATCATAAAACAGCCTAATTCACACACACAAACTCATTCTATGTCATAACAGTGTAATACGTAAGCCCATTTGGGCTAATGCTTTGACAGAGAGGAACGTCTATGTATGGCTAATTCCTATCGTGTTGCTCTATGACCTACGCTACGTAGTGTGATTCTCACAATTAATTCATATCTACCAACTATAAACGATAAAATCCATTAAACTGTTTAAGATATGGGCGTGTGCCCAATTCTCCAATTGAGATAAACACACAATTATCGTGAGTGTTATTCATATTTCTAAAGGTTACTTATGTTCCATCTTCAAGCATCCCAGAAATACGTAGTAAGTATGGACGTTTGTTTGTTAATTTCAAAAACTAATAAACAGATTGAGATGAAATTTTGCAGTAATATATGTTATACATCAGAATGATACCTTTACCGCGATAATCGATAAATATGCGAGCGGAGTCGAGGACAAATGCTAGAGCGAGGTTAGAAACGTTGTACTTATGTCAGTTATACCATCACGTTTATTAATCTTGTTAATAAAGGAAAATCATATTAAAAAATAATTGAAATGATACAACTGCTATTCCTTAAATATTTACTTGTGCCAAACTGATTTTGCAGTTTGTTGGCAGATGTAGATCCCTTTTTTAATACATCAACGCCTTTGATTAAGTACCATATGGTACTTAATCTATACTAACATTTTATAATAAAGCTGAAGAGTTTGTTTGTTTGTTTGAACGCGCTAATCTCAGGAACCGCTGATACGATTTGAAAAATTCTTTCAGTGTTGGATAGTCCGTTTATCGAGGAAGGCTATGGGCTATATATCATCACGCTAATACAAATAGGAGCAGAGCACCAATGAAGAATGTTTCAAAAACGGGGGAAAATTTTACGCTACGGGCAATAGAAGACGCAAACGAGAATAAACGAGAAACGAAATATAATGTTTGACAAAATAAAACGACAATACAATACTTTTGCTATAAGGTTTAGCACAACAGTTGTGGTAAACCCCATAACATGGACAAAACTTATCCGAAATAAAAAACTGTCTGGAAGCCATTACAATAATTATCTAGTAGGTATTTACAAGTTTATTTTTGAAAGCTTTTTATTAGTGCAAGTATTTTCTATTCCTAACGGTAAACCGTTAAATATAACTAGATCTAAATATAATGAACATATATCGTGATGTTCTCTTAGCCGATTTTAGCCACGGCGGCCAGTCTCAACGGAGACCAGCCAATTACGCGGGCGATATTATAGTGCACAAGTGTATGCGGAAGCACAGGTGCACTCTCTGTTCCCTCTCTCTCATAATCCGATGGGACGGTTAATTAACACGACCGGGGTGAGATCAGGCGTAGGACCGACAGCTTTACGTGCTCTCCGAGGCACGGGGGTTAAGACCCAACTTCCAAACTCCGAGCTGTTATTAAATCTATACTAATATTATAAAGCTGAAGAGTTTGTTTGAACTCGCTAATCTCAAGAACCGCTTTGAAAAATTCTTTCCGTGTTGGATAGTCTATTTATCGAGGAAGGCTAGGGAAAAAACGGGGGAAAATTTTCACGCTACGGGCAATAGAAGACGCAAGCGAGGTTGCGTGGGTCAGCTAGTGTTTCTAAAATCGTAAAATAGTAGTTTGACCGATATAGACACAATATATATCGGAGCTTATCGGGCAGAGATAAATAAAGTTGATATATTGTTGTAGGAAACATCATCCACTGCATGTAACATTCAGTGGATGATTCCACTATAGATAACAATTCTGAGAAACTTGATGTATGGATTTATTGATAAACTGATATAAAACAACTAATATAAACGTGATCTTAACCGAGAATTTTATCTTGAAAAATAGATTGTTTATGTAAATCATAACCAAAAAAAATTGTAACCAAAGTTTCTAACACATACGAATAATTCTTAAAAGTTTATTGCATTATGAATCTGACCTCTTAGCCAAGTTCCAAGTGTTTTTTTTTATGGATTAGGTGGCAAATGAGCAGACGTATCACCTGGTTGTAAGCGATTACCGCCGCCCATGGACACCAGCAACACTACAGGCGTCACAAGTGCGTTGTCGGCCTTTGTGGGATGGAGGGGGAGGGCTTGGTGGTATGGGCCTCTGGTATCCTCCCTCACTCGGTAAAATACAGCACCAGCGCTATTTCACACCAGTTTTCTGTGAGGCCGTGGTATCTCTCCATTCATGCCGAAGCGTTGCACTCCCACAGTAATCGCTTCGATTCTTAAGCTACAATCGTTAACGCCTCTATTCTCTTGTATAATTGGCTAATATTTTGTTTCGACCAGGTGGTGACTTAGTGTTTAGATGACGTCATTCAAATACCATTTTTAGTATTCTATACACGTTTACGTTTTTAGAATGCAACTTGGCTAGGCGGGGGGGGGAGGGTTTCTGTATTGAATTGTTTTAATACAACAGAGTTCACTCATGCTTTTCAACGCAGGAGTGTGTCTCACTGTGGACGTACTGGATTCGAGAAACCGAAGTAGATTAATGAAAAAGGTCTATGTCCAGCAAAGGACTGCCATCATGATGTTGATGGCCATGATTTCTCAAATTTAAATGAACTATCTCATACCTTATAAGCCTTGACAACTTTAGTTTAAGACACTTGCAAAGAGAAAAACAAGTAATAATACCTTCTATTAGGCATTGCCCTCCGCCTCGCGGTCTGACGCTGATGCTCGAACTCGAAGTCCTCCTCAGTTAGGTTGAGCCTCGGCATGTGGTACATGAGATACTCTTCGCCTAGGATACCTTCTGGCGGATGACGCAGCACCTCTAACGTCTCGCACAGACCGGCAGCTCGTTTGCGAACCTTGGCCGGTCCTAATGCGCCAGCCAAGATGACGAGGGCCGCTTTGAAAAGGACCTGAAACACAGATTTTCTTTTAAGTTATATTGTTCAGTTAATAAATTTCGAAATAGTATAATCTCCACGGGCTCCGTAATCAAGTGAACATTGTGTAAACGTAAAAAAAATATGAGAAAACTAAAAAATACGTCTCAAAGCTAAGTCGCGTGGTCAAAACAAAATATTAATCAATAATACAAGAGAAAAGATGTGTTAGCGATTGCAGAAAGAGATTGAACGCGAATCATTTACATCTTGGCTAAGAGGGCTCTTCTATTGGGATCGTGCGAAATGAGGGTATATGAAACGATCGCAGCGCTTGCCGTGGCAGAAATGTACAACAATAAGGCTTAGTGAAACTTGTCTATTTACAATCGCTTTGCAATTGCGAGTCAATATTCTTGTTGTAATAAGTAAATTGCAAAAACACTTCAATAACAGCTCAAATAGTCAGCGTAAATTTAATGTTTTTCTAAAGCAGTCTGGAACTTATATCAAAGATTAAAATGGGTATAATAAAGCATGAACATAATAAAGCAGCAATATGTTTGCACTTGCCACTCTGGTTATAAACGCAACTGCATGTTACTCTAGTGACAACCCGAAAGTTTTTGATATGTAATAAATTAATTAAAATAGATTATTTTATCTATTGTACAATAATAAAATGTGTGTTGGTATTAGGTTGGGAGAGTACTTACATTTAAACTTGTTTATAGGGTGTTAAGGTAACCGTTGTTTGCTGAATCATGTTGAATTACGTATTTAATAACTATTGCTGTTTACACTCCTTTCCTACATTCCTTACATGTTCTGCTAAAACCAATTTAATTCCTTTCAGCAAAGTTTGATGCCAGAAACTTATATTGTGTTACATTTTTTCTATTATTGTTTGTACTACTACTATGACGTATCGAACATCTTTGATCCCCTGATTAATAGAGTTTCGAAAAATTATTTTTTTTATTTATTTATTTAAAAACTTTATTGCACACCACTACAGGAAACATTTGAACATAGATACATATACGGACACAAACATCAGGTATCACAATAGGCGGTCTTATCGCTCACGGTGATCTCTTCCAGACAACCTTTGACAGACAATTATCGAAGGATTGGGACCTGGTTGGTCAAAATATGGTGCTACGTGATTGGACTACACTTGGAATTTAAATGTTTATTTATTATATATGATTATCAATCATCAACGACCCATAATGTCCCACTGCTGGGTTCGACAACGTTGTGGCTACGTAAACTTGCCGTTGGATGTTTTTCAAGCCGCCCAAAGATCTTCCACTAAGCTTCACGACTGTTATCCTACGATAAAAACCGGGATCGACTGCTTAACGTGAAGAAATCACGAAGACGCTAATGGTAACCTGCCACTAGCGGTCACCCATCCAGTTACTGCCCGCGCCGTCGTTGATTGTTTGTAATCACCGAGTGCAACTGGGCTATGAGCGTCTACTAATCTTAATATATATAAATCTCGTGTCACAATGTTTGTCCTCAATGGACTCCTAAACCACTTAACCGATTATAATAAAATTCGCAAATTATGTGTAGTTCGATCCAACTTGAGAGATAGGATAGTTTAAATCTCAAATTATAGTCGCAATTTTAATTTATTGATAATTATTTGTCTGTTATTATTTGACAGTCACAATTATCTGTTAACTCAAAATGATTCTAACAGATGTCGATACCTTTCGACTGGGTTGAGTAAGTAATCAATAGATGGCGCTGCTATGGTAAATCTATAGGCTATATTTTATTTTGGAAAAAAATAGGGTTCCGTAAGATATTGGGGTTTTTCGGACACAAGGTGTAAAAAATCAACCCTATACGGGGGAAAAATTTTCGCTACGGGCAATAAAAGACGCAAACGAGGTTGCGTCGGTCAGCTAGTTTATTATATATATTTCATTAAATTTACTAATACATAATAATGTACTATACTAACAACTTGCTGTATATTGTGTGTTTTATAACTTCTTAATATATTTTTAATGTGTATTTGTTGGTTATGCTAAATACATATATATCGTGTAGTTTCACATTAAAATGTGCTATATTATAATGCATCGTTAATGTGCCATGAAATTATAAAAGGCGACCTTTTCTTATTATAGTTTTATTTCTCAAACCCATGGTACCCTAAAACGTAACAATAATATATATAAGATACAGGATTATGAAGTAAATCCTATTATATCAGTCAGCATCCTCATTGCATTGCTGCTTATTATTAACATTATTTAGTATTACGTAGGAGACTTATGTCACTTATTGTTTTGATTATTTATATCACATGTTATTAGGTTTTCCTCAATTTCATTAATAATAATATATTATAATATAAATGATTAAGCCATCCAAATCAGGATTAATTACGTGACGTTTTTTAAATATTATAATGTATTTTTATGATTTTTACATATTATTTATGATGGATATCTTTATTCCAATTTACATTTTTACTGATGATTATAATAATAATAATAATAATAATAAAGCCCTTTATTCAGACCAACTTAGTTGCTATTTACAAAGTATTAAGAAATATTAACTATGAGTTATTTTGAGAGTTGAGAGAAATTATATAAATCTATTTTTGTGGCTAAACTAATCTTAATCTATTCTAATAGTTAATTATTTTTGTAGGTCTGTTTGCCAATCGGCAAAGGCCTCCTCCAACTTTAACTTTTCTCCGTTCCTGCTTCTGGTTTTTTGCAGTATGTGAATGAATAATTAATCACTGAAAACTGAATTGATGATTATAATATAATATTTCTGAAACAGCAACATACCTTGACTCCTTCACACAAGAAGCAGTCCCAAACCCTTAGAAGACTATCCCAGGGCAGCGTGCGAGTTAGTGCGCAAAGGAACCACTCGGTCGCGTACAGAACCGGTTCCACTTTGTGCTTAACCAAGTGTCGATGGACTGCAGGTGCCGTGCGACGAAGTAGAGCGTGCAGAATGTCACCGTCACGTTGGAGCACCTAGAACAGGAATAAAATAAATTGTTACTAGAGAGTGAGGACACCGGTGGGAACCACGCCCTCCACCCTGTGGGAGGAACTCAAAGGGTGGCAAAGCAATGGTGTTTCTTAGGTGTTCCTGGGCGGCAGTAGTTACCTCTCATCATAACATTCGTCGCCTCGTTTACCATCCAAGATAAAAAAAAATACGATACTAGTTTTTGCCCGCGACTCTGCAATAGCCTATGTCCTTACTTAAGATTCAAAGTATCTCAATACCAAATTTCATTGAAATCGGTGCAGCAGTTTAGCCGTGAAAGTGTAACAGACAGACAAGAGTTACTTTAGAATTCATAATATTAGTAATGATTTTCCATCTAACGCTCACATCCTTAAACCCTTCTGTCTAGACATTTGCGAACAGAACAATTAAAGATAGTTTTTTTTTTTTTTTTTCTTTATTTGTTTAATGAGGGCTTAGTCACGAAGTGATTATGTCGCCCTAAAGATAGTTAAGGAATTCAATCAGTAGATTTGACGTGAATGTACTGCTTACTAGCAAATGCTGTCATGATGTCACCTTATTGTCATTATGCCTATATCATATTCTGAACCTTTACTTCGGCTGATTTTTCAAGAGGAAAAATAACGTTTCTTAGATAGAATCTGTACTTTTCTGAGAAAATACATTTTCATGGAAAAAATAAAATCCAAGAGAAAGGACTTTGTGGATACAAATCTTGTAGCCCAAACGTTAAGAACACCTTTATCGTCTGGGCTACAAGATTTGTATCTGCTATCCAGCTAACTAGCTATCAAGAAAGTAATCTAATTTATAACTGCTTATATATGTTTATAGTACATAAGTCAAAGTCAAAGTCAAAGTCAAATCATTTATTTCCATAGGCCCCAAAAGGCACTTGAACACGTCAAAAATACAAACATCAAACATTATTAATACAAATATAAAATAAAACACAAGTACTGAATTGATCAGAGATAAAAGGATGTAACTCAAGTAATCAATGATTTGAATTACCGGAGCTTAGATTGATTTCGATTCAACTCTAAGGTTTAAATTGAAATCAATCCAAGTACCAGCTCCGATGGGTATTGCATTCATGAGAAGAGCTGGTGAGAAACTCATGTGCACCATCTTTTCCAATAATTCATACAAAGTTTGTTTGTTTTTGACAATAATACTTATATGTGCAAGTTAAGGCAACCAAACACATAATATTATGTGCTTCTAACTCATTTACCTAGCGCAGGCGCAGCCGTCTGACCAGTTTGGTACAGTAAACCAAAACCTCCTTCCTAAGGAAAGACCTACATATATCCAATAATAGTCTATCAAAGACTGATAATGATCATGATACCAAGATGTTAATTTGGTTAGGTATATATAATCCATACTGATGTTATCTATACTAATATTATAAAGAGGAAAGATTTGTACCTATTTTTGTATGTTTGTAATGAATAGGCTCAAAAACTACTGGACCGATTTTAAAAATTCTTTCACCATTCGAAAGCTACATTATCCCCGAGTAACATAGGCTATATTTTATTTTGGAAAAAAATAGGGTTCCGTAAGTTATTTGGGTTTTTCGGACACAAGGTGTAAAAATCAACCAGAAAAGTTACTTATTTTGCGAAAATTTTCATGCTACGGGCTATATAAGACGCAAACGAGGTTGCGTGGGTCAGCTATGTTTTATATACAACGTGTATTTAGTATCAGCATTGCACCCGTGCGAAGCCGGGGCGGGTCGCTAGTTAATTGTAAAGTAACCCTGTCTGTCTGTTTAAGCCGAGTCTCCACCAAATAAAAGTTGGCAATTTCTGTATTATCAACACGTGTTGGCAACAAAAATTGACAACAAATGTTGGTAACCGTGTTTTTGTTATTGGCGGTAAATATTTTGCAGATATTTATTGGAAGAAAGAAGAAAAAACATGCCTGACACGTGGACGAACGAATCAATGGAGTTGTTACTTGATCGGTTGGAGTTGTTGGCGACTCAGTGTAGACACAATAGAAACAAAAGTTAGCGATTTTCTAAAGAGTTGCAAACAGTTGGTAACACTGATATTGCCAACAATTTCGGTGGATACGCACCTTTACGCTTCCATGACTAGACTGCGATTTCAATCTTATTTGGCATGGAATTACTTAGATTATTGAAAAAGGACCAAGGCCACTCTAGCCGATAGTACATCATTACCACTACTCACTACATGGTATAAAACAAAGTCGCTTTCGCTGTCTGTCCGTCCCTATGCATGCTTAAATCTTTAAAACTACGCAACGGATTTTGAAGCGATTTTTAATAGATAGAATAATTCAAGAGGAAGGTTCAAATGTATAATATATGCATAATATTGTAGAGAAACACTGATAAATTTAGGGGTTTCTAATGTGGTATCGTAAATAAACACATTTTTTTGCGCTTACATTGCAAACGCTGGCTGCACCCTACGGGATAGACCTAAATAATGTACAACAGCATTGTACACTTTAAATGTCTACAAAAAAGTCCGCGATGGCACATGTCTATCCATAATATCCATCCCACAACAACCATTTTTTATTCCTTTCTTTTTACGAGAAATAACGTGGGAGAGCTATGCTTCGGCATGAATGTGTCGGCTCGACCGGAGTGATACCACGGCCTCACAGAAACCGGTGTGAAATAACGTTTGCACGCTGTGTTTCACCGAGTAAGTGAGGATACCGGAGACCCATACCCCAACCCCTCCCACCATCCCCTTTCCCATCCCCCAAAGGTCGGCAACGCACTTGTGACGCCTTTGGTGTTGCGGGTGTCCATGGGTGGCGGTAATCGCTTACCATCAGGTGATACGTCTGCTTGTTTGCCCACTATTAAATAAAAAAAAAAAAAAAAAGATTATATACGAAGTGATTTTAAGCAATACAGCATTAATCCTTATCCAATTAAGCATTGGGCATTTAATGTAAATCAATATGGCTCCTTACAGTATCTAATTTAAATGTCGAAGATATTACAGATTTAAAATGTACGTGTTGTGTCGTCGCTGGGTGCATCTGAAATCCACCCGTGCGTAGCCGGGGCGGGTCGCTAGTACAATATAAAAGTCAATTCGAACGTTAACGTTTTAAAAAGTATTCAGTAATATTGATTACTTGTATCCATACCCGTATGGTAACATAATAATATACACTACAAGATGGTCTTAGCCGATAACATTCGTGGAATGTACGGGCACTGAGCACTAGCGTGTACATTTCACAATATGACGTGAATTGTACACAAAGTCAAGTATATTTGAACAAGTGCTATGAATGAGCAACTTCGTTGACTAATGAACTTATTCTTAATTGTTTACTAACTGTAAACGTTCATCAAGATATCTTTTGTCAATGGTATTACCATTTTCCGTGGGAGAGCTATGCTTCGGCATGAATGGGTCGGCTCGACCGGAGTGATACCACGGCCTCACAGAAAACCGGTGTGAAATAGCGTTTGCGCTGTGTTTCACCGAGTGAGTGAGGATACCGGTGGCCCATACCCCAACCCCTCCCCCCATCCCCTTTCCCATCCCCCAAAGGTCGGCAACGCACTTGTGACGCCTTTGGTGTTGCGAGTGTCCATGGGCGGCGGTAATCGCTTACCATCAGGTGATACGTCTGCTCGTTTGCCAACTATTCAATAAAAAAAAAAAAAATCCTGAGGTTGCCTGTAAACGCCCTCGTTTACAGGCAACCACAGGCCATATCCCTATATGGCCCAATATTTGTTTTTTTTATGTATAACACTGCCAAAATGACTCTACTCTGTCTGATGGAAAGATAAGCAGAATCCAAGAGTGGTGGTCACCATACTCATTGGCCTAGTGACACTTCTGTATCACTGGGCCTCCGGTCTCGCACTCACCAACGAAACACGACAGCACGAACGCTGTCATTTTACGTTGGTTTTTTTTGCGAGGGTAGTACCGTGTATAGCGTGACTGTACTACCTTGAAAACTGTTATAATTGTTGCGGAGTTTGGGGTCTTTTCTATGTATCAAATAGGAATGTATTTGTAAAAAGAAGTTGTCTAGTAGTTAACACTCTACTTCTTTAAGGCAAGATAGCGTTGTATTTCAAATGTTCAATAATAATTAAATAGAAATACTAACATGTTTTTTGTACTTGTACATCGTATTATACTCGGTATACCTACAATAACGAGATTTTTAATATGATTTACTACCGACCCGACGCGGCTTCGCGCGGAAATTTTTGAAATTCTCGAATTTCCTTTAATATGTATGTATGTATGTATTATATATACAAGGCTTCCTTTTGAATCACGCTTTCTATTGCTGACAACTGCAATAAAATCCGTTAAATAAAAGTAAAATTAACATAAGTCGTTTGTCTTTTGGTGGTAAGTGTATATAATATAATAGTATAATAGTAGTGTATCGCCTGAGGTAAGCTATTACCGCCGCCCATAGACACCAGCAACACCAGAGACGTCACAAGTGCGTTGCCGGCCCATGGTTGGATGGGGGGAGGGTTAGGGGTACAGGCCTCTGGTATCCTCACTCAGTCTGTGAAACACAGCGCAAGCACTACTTCACACCGGTTGACTGTGAAGCCGTGGTATCACACCGGTCGAGCCGGCCCATTCATGCTAAAGCGTGGCTCTCACACGGTAATATAATACAAGAAGCTCCTATCTGTTGCGAATGTCCTAGTCGTTACAATATGTGTATAAAGATATCTCTGTAACGTAGCCTAAAACTATTTATCTCTTCCTTAGAGACGTGTCATCGCGACGAATACGATCTAAATATGGATACGCTTTTTTGGACGTTGTACACACTTCCGTAGTCGGTCCCATTTGTATTTAAATAGGAATAGTTCCGCCTTTTAACTACATATCTAATTTTAGATTGCATGACTGTTTATATATACGTGAAAATTGTCAGGTACGTGTGTTTATAAGTAAAGTATTGCGATTTCTTTAAAAAAAGGGCAGTTTCACCAGTTCCTCATAAAGTTTTAGATAGTTATCTGCACTAACACTGTTTAACAGATAAAGGGTACTATATTATGATGTATATGTTTATCTGAAAATCTGACATAATAGGAGCATCCCAGACTTGCAAATGTCAATGGGACCAGCCGAAAATCAGTTCTGTGCTTCAGTACAGCGTGAACTGAGCTTGTCGCATTTGCTGCACAATGCAATGATTGTCATTAGATTTTTTGGTTTGTATCTTGTATGCGTTATTTTGTAGCAAAAAAACAAGTGGTTTTAAATGGTTTAAGTTCAGAATGTTCATGTCTATAACGAACTTTATCAGCTAGTGGTGACACTGGCTTTAAATCTGCAGCATCGGAGGCGCAGTGGCAGTGTATGCAACTACCGTGCTCTGAGGTCTCGGGTTGGACCAAATGTTTGTACGATCTGCAAATATTTGTTTTGGTATTTTCTATGTATAATTAGTATATATTAACAACAAAAAAAGATATATGTATTTATATCTGTTGTCTAGTACCCATAATAAAAGCTCGGCTTAGTTTGGGACTAGATGGCGTTGTGTGTTACTTGTCCGAAATATTTATTTATCTGGTTTAAATACTCACTTCCAGTCCAGGATTATAATACCCGCTTAGGTATTTATCGCTTATGCTGACGAGGCACCAGAAGGCTTGAACAGAGGGCATGTGCATAAGAAGGAAGGCAGCTACAGGCGCTTGTGCCTGGAAGTAACCAACTTTCGGGTTCAGCACCGAATAGGCTTTCAGGACTGAGAATAGTTCTTGTTGTCTGAAAATAAAATATGCTTCTTAGAACCTGAGTATGAAGATAAATATAAACGTAATATATTAGTAGTGATTTAAGAGTAAACAAGTAAGCAAGATTTACGATATAAAAAAGCATGACTTAATACCTAGGTACTCCAGGCGATGAGCAATATGTGATTCTTTATGGAAACTGAAGAAAACATTGGAGCAGATATAAAAGTTTGTTCAAATATCAGTATTGTGAATTAGTTTATGCTGATACCGTATTTTTACGAATATCTAATAGTTTCACATTTTATTAAAAATGTTACGTGGCGGACCATATTAATTAATCGTAATCCTACTAATATTATAAACGCGAAAGTTTGTATGTATGGATGGATGGATGTTTGGTACTAAATGGATTTTGATGAAACTTTACAATAATATAGCTTATACATCAGAATAACACATAGTCTACAATTTATAAAGATATAGCTTCGCCTCGCGGCGTTGCCTACGGTTATTGTCGTAAGGCGGGTAGCACCGCGGGGTTCAGCTTGTATTATTATAAATGCGAAAGTTTGAGTGGATGTTTGTTACTCTTGCAAAAAAATACTGAACAGATATAGATAAAACTTTACAGTAATATAGCTTATAGATCAGAATAAAACATAGGCTAATTATTTACCACGATAACCGACATATATAAGACCACAGACACGGGGCAAAAGCTAGATGTTTTATACTCGTATATTTATTATAATATAAAACAATTGTTAACAATTCCGACATTGCCTATTATCAACAACAGCGAGGGAAAAAACATAATTTATACCCTCGTCACTACATATATTTACAGTGATAACTATTAGTACTCGTCATCAAACATTTGTGTAGAATCCCTCCCAACCACAATTACGCATTTGCCCACCGCCGCGCCGCATCAATTACAGACATATTTGTTAGCTATTTCATTAATGAATGAGTGAATGTGCTGCTCATTCGAGGTCTGCAGTCGAATATTTTAAATTTAAAGCCGATTATGGTAGGTATATGTAAACATGAAATTTGAATAGATTTTTACAACGAATTTTACTTACACTGAATTTTACAAGGTATGTGCAAACTATTGACACAACTCAAATTAAAATACGACAAGCCGTTTAGGCTCTAGGGCGTGCCAAAGAAATATACATACACACATACACTCGAAAAACATAACCCTCCTATTTTCGCAGTCGGATAAAAAAAAGCACGCGTGAATTTTTTCTTACCGTACTTACTGCTCTTTATCTAACAAGAAAATGTCCTTATTTACGTACACGTATGAAACCTAGATAGGAAGGAAGTTCATTTTACGTACAATCGAAATAAGCAATTAAAAATTTTGTTTTAGGGTAAATAAGTTATGACAAAGTTGATCTAGTCCCCTTCAGTAAACATCACAAATTCTCAAGAATGTTATGAGAACTCATATGGAGACAATTGTACATAAGACTACGGTTACCGTGGTAACTATACCATCAGGGAGGGATCCTTTTGTATTTGTTTATATAATTGTTAGTGTCCGACCGAAAGTTCGGTTTCGGTTTCGGTTTCGGCCGAGTTTCGGCCAAAAATCAAGTTTCGGCGGCAGTTTCGGTTTCGGCCAAAATTGGCCGAAACTTTTGCCGAAACCGAAACTGATTTCGAAAGTATTAATTAGTAAGATTTCTAAATATCAATACTTAGTATTTAATGAAACAGTAACAATTAGTGATATGATTATTGATAACTGATGAACATTTTGCTATGACAACTTAATTATAAAATTATTAAAAATATTATTAACATTTTTTTATGTTATGTTAAATAAATAATTACAACAAGCTTAATATACTGTGTTTCCATTTCATGTGCTAATTAATGCAGCAGAATAATGGGTAAAATGCACCAAATTTCAGTATTTTAAGGAATTTTATACTTGACCACGTGAGTTTCGGTTTCGGTTTCGGTTTCGGCCGAAACTGAAGCCACGGCCGAATATTCGGTTTCGGTTTCGGTTTCGGCCGGAAAACCTGTTTCGGTCGGACTCTAATAATTGTAGTTACTCTTATTAGCATCGACATGCCTCAGGAAATTTCTAGATTTTCGTAGTTAATGGAAGTTTCTGGAACCTTCAATTCGTTTTACGTAATTTAGTGGGGATACCACAATTAATTAAGTACTATAGAATTATAAAATCTATATAAATAAAAATGAATCACCGATATGTATGTATGCGCATAACTTCCGATTGACTGCACCAAATGGGATATTACTTTTTTCTGAGTGTTCCTTATTGTTAGGACAAGGTTTGTATAGAAGAAAATTATAAGATAACTTAAAATGATTTTTTTTCTACTATCTGTACGAAACTGAAACGGGCATATTTACTAAAATAAGTTTTTCAGAAATTTAGAAAATATTTACTAAAGATTTCAGTCAGGTCAGCTAGTAGATTTATAAAATATAAAAATATTCTACTGCCAGATCAGATCATGATATGAAACGAATTGACCATATTTTTACTCACCCAAGCCCTTCTTCCCTGATGAACATCTCATGGTACGGGAACTGTCTATGCAAATCCTTTCTGATATCATCCATACATTTCGGATCACCAGGCGCCTGAAGAAGTTCTTCATATTCGTTCGGATGCTTTTCGAGGAGCAACTGACCGCCACACAAATATAGCCATGCTTTTGGACGAACTGATGCAGGTATGCCTAGAAATAAAAACATTATTTTAAATCCTGTTCATAAATTCTAACGTCCCCATTACTCTCCGTCATCTTTTAAACTGTATAAGTAAATCTTAATTGGGAGTTCCGAGTTGATGGGCACAGTTCCAACGTAAGCAAAAACGGAAATGGTTTTGTTTGGCATTCGCACAGAAAATCAATTAGTCGATAGAACAAATATATATGAGGGCTAAGGATTATAAATGTACTAATACCATTTTGTCATAAATAATATTCATTGATAGCCTATGTCTATATACATTAATAAGAATAACAAAGAACTATCTAATCAACACCAGTGCTTAGTTTGTATTTAACACAATTATATACAACTACTCGTAGCTTCAGGCACGGCTCCGTCTGCGAGTTTGTCGGTTATCGCAGCAAAGAGTATAACTATGTCCTTTCTCAAGAATCAAAGTATATCCTTGCCAAATTGCATTAAAATCGATGCAGCGGTTTGACCGTGAAAACAGAACAGACAGATAGAGAAAAGTTACTTTCGCATTTATAATATAATTATACGTAAGCAGTGATCAATTGAATCAGTGTTGGAATGAATTTTAAAAAGTCTTGTAATTACATATTATATTACGTACATACCGAAATACTAACGTAAATCGACATCGAAATATAACCATTCCAGTTCACTAACTGGATTAACGATTACTGGTTTAAAACTTAAACAGAGAACACGCATAATTGTTTTTGGGAACACGCAACTGGAAGATCATTTTTGTTTCCAGATCAATTTACTTACCACTTTATTAGAAGAACTGGCCCAGAGGCCTGTTGCGCTGGGCCGACCAAGTTTGCTCTACACTCGACACTAAGATCCATGCTTTTTTACACAGTGCTTAAGATAGGATCAGGTGGCAAGCTTGCTCTCGCAAAATGACTCCAAATAGGGGTCATGAGTCTCAGAATTGAGAACTTACTAGTGACGAATCCTTTATATGTATTATATACTTTTTGTATCAGCACTTAACACTATCAATAAAGCAGTTTCGAGGATTGGACATTTAAGTTGCTAAGTTAAAGGTCAAATAAGCAAGCTAATGAACAAACCTTTTCGACACCTCTCTCGAACCTTCTTGTAATTTTTGCTCATGAACGCCTCCCAATTGTTGAGCATGCGCAACCACTTCTGCTCCCGTTTGAGTATTGTGCTCGGCGATACAGTCCTCTTGCTATAACAAACAAACATTTACAATCAATAACATTACTAGTATCAAATTTACTAAACTGTTTGCCTTAAAATCAATACTAGGTGCTGGCGTAATTCATTAAATATTCGAAATCCAAGGTTATACCAGTATTTATTTCAATAGACGATCCGATTAAAAAAACGTGAGATGGGATAAGTTTGTCATGTTATATGATACGAATAAAGTGTTAATACGTATCCACCTCTGGATACATTAGGGACGTGTGTTTATACACACTAGTAGTCGCCCAGTAGTGTAAATTCGCCCATATATCATTGATTATTTTCTACACTTTTTGCTTGTCGTATTAATATAAAGAGTACTACAACTAAAAACGTCTGTCACGGGACTTTAATAGCATAATGTTAAATTCGTGCGCGTCAAATTTGGAACGTTATTTTGAATCGATATTTCAATTAAGAATCTAAGTTAAGCTGAGAGTTGAGAAACTCATAAAACCAGTAAGACATCTTTTAAAAACTACACATTCCAATGCGAGCTCCCAGGAATTTGATCTAACTATAAAGGAATTAAAAAAGAACATGATGACTATCGGCTCGCGCCGTGGAATTAGTTCCGGTGCTGCCGGATAAACATTTTTCCTGCCAGTCTGCCAGCCACGGCAGTATAAAGATTGAAGCTCAACTACCTATATACCCATTTATATTGTGCATTTTTTAAGGTTGTGACTATTTTTGTAGGTTCCTACGAAACTAAATCCTAATGCAAAATTTTGTGGCGATGTACGGATATTTGTTACTATTTCACGCAAAAACTACTGAACGAATTTTTATGAAGATTCACAGTAACATGGCTTACATCGTAATACCACATTACCACTATTCTACCACGATAAACGATACAGACACACACTTAAGCAAAAGCTAATCTAGAACAATCCAGAACTTTATTACGTTTTATTGATGCTCGTTGTTTAAATCGACGTCCTTTTTTAATAGAATACAAGACAAACGACACAATGAGGTACCTTATGTAAGTGTCCAGCTACAACTCAAGAGACATGAAACGTTGTCGCCCTTTAAGCAAGATCTAGAGCGTAGGGGTAGGTTCTCCAGTAACTCCCAAACTCTTTAAAAAGTACCAAAGAATCAATGCCAACCCATGTTTTAGTGACGCAGGTTTTGTATAAGATCTTCTATTATTACATATCAGTGTATGTAGCGATGAGCTTTGGCGAGATCAATAAATGTTATGACTAATTGTATCTTTATCTACAGGTAATGAGGTTGTACTGTTATCAACAGTCTAATTGATTATCGTCTGATTTCGATCTGAATTAGGCACTGTTTGGAGAAGAATGCATTATTCACTCACGCAGTGGGTATCTTTCAAACTTATGCCAAGAACAATTTATGTCTCATTTACGTAATAGGGGCTAATTACATTGTATAATACTTTAAAAAAATTTATAGTAACGCATTTGCAAATTAGACCTAGTAGTAAAATTATACAACTTCATGCAACGGTAACGAACGCAAAAGCGTACGTGCGTACATAACGTGATACGCACACAATGTCAGCTTGCGTGGTATAAAATTGCACACGCAGACACAGAGCTTGCTACTAATGGATGGGGTTGATTTATTGTTCTGTGTCTGCGTCATATACAGTAGACATTTATTTCATATTTTTAGTAGGTTTTTGGAACCATCTTTAAAGATCGCACAACTTTCGAAAGACCCTTCTTTTACATCACACAATTGTATCATTGCAAATTAGTTACTAATGATTTATTTATAACTAGTTACACCCCGCGGTGTTACCAGCGGTTATTATGCCTTTAGAATAATAACTGCAGGTAACATCGGGTGCAGAAAAGTAGCATAAGTTGTATCATTTGTCATCTACTAGTGAAAGTCCTGTCAATATCGATCCAGCCTTTCCAAAGATTAGTCAGAACATACAGACAGACAAACAGTCGAAAAATAAAAATATTCGTCTATACCATTTAAACCCCTACGTTATGCGCAGCATTTAATGTCACTGCTCGGCTCCTGAAGGGCACACTAAGGAGTTTCCATTCTTTAAGTTTTATCAATGAATACTCCATCCAAAATTCAAAAAAACATTATCCAAAATCCGACGTACAGTTCTTAAGAACGCGTGAGAACAACGCGAAAACAAACAATTAAACAAAATACCTTTCACGTTCATTATATAAATTTATGCGACAAGCAATGAGGTGCACTGCATTCCCAGCTGATGAGTGTTGCAATACGAGTCCTTACTTGTCTTCGAAATTCCTTAATTTCGTCTTTCTCAAGAATGCTACGAGTACAATGGGTTCGGATGTATTTTCATTATGTTGTGAACTCACCTTATTACAACACGATATATTTCTGGTTGTGATACGAATGAGTTAAGGGCACGTTGTGCTTACTGGGAGAGGATTTTGATTGCATACCTATAGTTTCACAAATGAGTTATATTAACTTTATTAACAACTGTAAATTCTTCAAAACAAAAATATATCCCTAGTGTTACTGCACTCAACGTTTAACTCTTATAAACAATGATGGCAAACTGCACGTTTAGCCTAGTGGTTAAGCGGTCGCCGCGCCGTTCCCTACCTCGCTAAAGTGTTGTGGGTTGAAATCCCACATGGAATAACACTTGCGTGTGATCCACAAATTGTTTTTCTAAGTCAGGGTGTTCTTTGTGTCCGTTTCGTGTATGTTTGTAAAGTCCCGAAACAGGAATTATTCCTAGTACGAGAGTTGTCTTTAGAAAAAATATATTGTAACTCTGTCTTAATGTGCTTCTATCGGAAGAACGGGATTCTGTCATTTTAAAGACGGCTAGGTTTTACAATAAACATGAACCTTTAAATTAGGATAGGTGAATCTAAGTACTTTTCGCTGTTGAATCGGCATAATAATACTTAGTTCGTTTGCGATTTCTCGAGTTGTGGATTAATTTTCTTTGCAAATATTAGATAGGAAGATATCATTTCGTTAGTACTTCTTTTTTTATTATATAGGGGACAAACAAGCAGACGTATCGCCTGATGAATTAAATAATTAATTTAATTTCTCCGGGATACTCGTCACACTGTTTTTTATAGATCCCCAGGCACTCATTCAGGTAACTGGTTGCTATCCATCAGCCATTCCCTACCATACATTAATAAACAAAGAAGCTAATATATCGGTTTTATTATTTAAATAATCAAAGTTAAATTATATATATATACACAGGCACTGTGTATATATAATTTAACTTATGTGTGTGTATATATATAAAATCACATGTGAGCTAAGAATGCAGGTTATTACTATGCATACTATACGGGGCCAGCCTTTCACTATTGTTATAATGTTCTAAATGTAGACTGTTGTAACTGTTAAAAGGTACACACACAGAGATCAATTTATTAATGACTTTTCAATGCATAAAGAAATTATTATTGTAGGCTATGAACATTATATTTGTACTAGCTGACCCACGCAACCTCGTATGCATCTTCTATTGCCCGTAGCGTGAAAATTTTCCCCCGTTTTTAAAACATTCTTCAATGGTGCTCCGCTCCTATTAGTATTAGCGTGATGATATATAGCCTATAGCCTTCCTCGATAAATGGACTATCCAACACTGAAGTAATTTTTCAAATCGGACCAGTAGTTCCTTAGATTAGCGCGTTCAAACAAACAAACAAACAAACTCTTCAGCTTTATATATTAGTATAGATATCTCATTATTTTATTTATTTATATATATATTAGCTCATTATTTTAATTCATATTTTAGTATAATATGTACGTACAAAAAATCTAGAAGTACAATACATTCTTTAGTTTTTTCCTTGAACATGTGTGTTCCTTGAACATTGATGTGCAACATAATTATCATGAGATGAACAGCCTCTAATAGTCCGCTAATAGACAGGCCTCTCATAATAAAAGAGGATTTTTGATCACTACTACTGCACTACTTTGATTAGATAACAGTGTATGTTTGTTTCGCAAAGAGTTCAGATTATTACGGGTGACCACGTTCCTGAGGCCAATCCTCCCTGGGGATTTAATCGCTTTTAGATTTTCTAACGTTTATTACATTAGTGTTTTATTTCTATTCACTTAATAAGTATGTATGATACAATTTCTATATATTACCTTTGCAGAACAAAAATTATTAACGTCGTGTTACTATACGTGTATACTATGTGTGTTACAGGCTGATAACTGATAGCGAAACTAGGTCTCTTTCTATAAAAGTAAACCGCACACGGTTTATTTACAACAGGTTAAATATTATACTATCCTACCAATATCATAAACGCGAAAGTTTGTGAATATTAACTTAGTATCTTTGTTGCTCTTTCACGCAAAAATAATAGTAATAATACTCCGTGTTTGTATGTTTTCCCTTTTTGACAGTAACTGTCTTAGATTTCGGCAAACGGAAGAAAAAAAAACTGGAACTATGTACTTAATTTAAAAAAGATAGTATTAAAAAAAACTAGGCGACACTGTTTAAGTAATCCCACTAATATTATAAACGCGAAAGTTTGGGAGTATGTAAGTGAGTATGTTTGTTGATATTTCACGTAAAAACTACTGAATGGATTTTGATGAGACTTTACAATAATATAGCTTATACATAAGAATAACATATAGGCTATAATTTATAAAGATATTAACTTCGCCTTGCGACGTTTCCCGCGGTTATTGTCGTACCGCGGGCAGCACTGCGGGGTTCAGCTAGTATATAATAAAAACAGTTTAGTAAACAGGGTTACAATGATCAGAAAATAGAAAACTATGAAGCATTTGTAACGTTAGTAACAATAGAAACATACCTAGGAGGCAAGTGCTAAGAACAACAAGGAAGTAAGAGACAAATAGATATCTCTCTATCTCAATCTAAAAATCTTATCTTCCTTGTGTCGTATTATTGTTTGTTAAAGTTCCCGCTCATTTTCATGAGTCCCATAATGTTAAGTTCCCTCAAGTTACACTACAAATCCAATGAAACTGATGGTTGCATCTATTTATAAAATAAAATAAAAACACCATAGGTAAAGATACAGGCAGTCAAAAGATTGTAACAATCTTTTAAAAAACCTCAGATTGTTAAATACAGAAGAACAAAAACGGCCTACACAACTCATTATAAGTATTATTAACGTATGATGACCTCAACGTGTGAGATGCTCTAATTGATCGCAAGAAACCTTGTTGGAAGTGGTCAGTCAAATGACTAATTACCTCTTGTTGGGTTAAGCGAAACAAGAATTCTCTACCATAAAATAATGTAATATTTAGGTACGATTGGAGTGATTCCAACCGATGAACACAGATGGTCGACATGAAAGATCGAAAGGAAGTCCCGATTTCCAGCAACGAGGAAACAGTTAGGAGAGAGTGAGAGAAATACATGACTCAAATTTACCAGACTGAAAATCAATACCATTCCTATTAGTGATGACAAATAATAATAATAATTTTTAAGAAAATAAACAGACTTCAAGAACTGAACCTAGAATTGAAATTAAATTTTAAAATTAAATTTTAAATTAAAAAAAATCATCATAATCGATTAACCCAGTCGAAAGTTATGAGGTGACAAACATAAAAAAAAATACAGTCGAATTGATAACCGCTTCCTTCTTTTAAATCGGTTATAAAATAAGACTCTTTCTTGACGAACTTAAACGAAAGACATTAATTTTAATTTCCTTTATGAGATCTACCTAAGGTGTGGTTTTAGTTTGTTTAAGTCCGACTTCCACCTTAAAATTAGGCTACCTACAAAAAGAAAGATTCCATATTATCATCCAATAAAGAAATACTATAGTCCAGGGTCAAGATACGTGACAGAAATACATAAATTAATTATATAATCGTAAAATAAGGCTTATTTTGGATTGTTAGAAAAGTAATTTTTAAGGTATTCAGTTATTGTAATGGATAAAGGAAAGTAAGTACTTACTTAGCACATTTAACAAACTGTAATGGTTTTAACAATCAGTCAATTGATTTGTAAATTCTTTTCATTGTTTTTGTTGTCTTATCAGTAAATAATGTACACGATGATAGCATAAACGAATCGTGGTGAACACTCTAAAATGACACAAAGGATTCTATAGAAACAAAGTAACACAAAATAAAATTTTAAAGTTCTATATTATATCAATTTTTTTTTCAAAAATACGATGAAATTAGAATTTTATATCAATTTTACCTAAACAGTTAAGAATGTCGATGTTTGACGTAGATGATATTTGAGAAATCTAATCAATCGGCATTTCCTGCCAACGCATTATTTTCTCGTACTCGTGAATCAAACAAACAGTCTGGACTTACTATTTATTGGATGGTTTCGGATCACATCTAGATCATTATTACATATCAGTAGAAGAAAGTACATCCATCCATTTGTCTATTGTCAAAACAGACCGTAACTTTCTGAGTACATCTTGAATTAGTATTAAATTTTACAAGCCTTGTGATGCCCAGAATGGCAATACATAGCCAAAAAAATCTCTAAAGAACTGCATACAAGCCTATATAAAAATCCAAGTTATAATTTAAAAAAAATGCAAAGACATTATTTGAAGAAAATATGTTACGTCTTTCAATAGGGAAATTACGAAGAATATGTTTGTAGTTAAAGAAGAAAGGGCAATCAATGGGAAATTTGACCACGATTAATTAAGTTGGACTCACTGAATGTGAGAGGTTAATAAAACATTTTAGTTTAAAAAACTATTAGCTTGAGTGAGATTACTAACCTTTAGGTTGGAAGTCTGACACTAAGGAACAAGAACCAGTTCCTGATAGAGCTTCAGATAGTTATATGAAGCTCTATCAGGAACAGGTGGTGGAACATAATAATCTTTGAGAGACATAGGTTGCTGATATGTGAAACCGAAATCTGTAGTTATATGTTAGATAAGTTCAAAATACTTTATCAGGGATTTAATCAGTAGGTGACTAAACTACCCCTTAACATTGTACACATACACGCTCTTTTATTTGAAATGTATAGAGTTAGGTCAAAATCTAGAGCATACATCATTCCGATTAATATTTGTAATCAACTAACTATAAGGAACCAAAAATAGTGGTATGAATCAGTTATGCGAAATAATCGAAGGTCGTTACAGTTACACACGCTACATTTCTAGCTCAATAAGCTGACTGTAAAAATATATACACAGTAGAGACACGATTATTAAAATTGTTTAAATTCCATAATCGGATTGTGGGTCACATATCACGTACAAACTTCAAATACTTCTAAACTAAGTCTGCATGCAGGTCTGTGCGTGATTATAAGAAATACTGTCTTGACAAAACAAATATATTGTGCGGTATGTCCTCAATCGATCAAGTCGTTTAGAAGTAAAACAATCACGAATAGAGGTATATAAAAATAATTAAATTGCAACACTGTTATTGTTGATACGATTTAGTAACGCACGATTAATTGCTAAATTACGACAATTTGTTGACAAGTTTGTCCACTCCTTATTCAGAACTGTGCACTGAAGATCACATTTAGATGCAGTTCCTTCTCAAAAACTGAGGTAAGCTACACTTAGAAACTTTTTTAATCTACTAATAAGTACATAAGTTCAATAATTCCAATGTGAGAAGGAATAAAAGCGGTGCTATTATGACAGTTTTTCATACTACTTTGCCGTACTTTATTGTGTTAAACAAATAGATTAAAAAGTAAATTGTTTATCCACTGAATAACTGCCTCTGTTATGAAATATAACAATAACACATTGCAGAACAGAAATACTTTAGTTGCGCATATTAAATTTCCAAATGACGTACAAAATGCACGAACACTATTAAAACATGCCATTATATTTAGATGTGGCAACACACTTTCGTAGGCCTAGAACAGTAGCATACAAATAGGTAGTTTTTTTTGTACAGAATAAATGATAGCATGTTCCGGATTGTAAGTTATTAGTGATACTGTTAGTCAGAAATAAATTAGATTAGACTGCCTTAATCAGAAATTTCTTCTGACTATGGCTCTTGATACGAGCGTATAGTCGTCTCAATTTATTGAATGAATAAGAGATATACAGACTCTTTTTTCTACCAAAACGAAGGTAAACATCACCTGTGTTCATTGCAATCATATAAAAATTTTACCGCAATACCTTACACAAAGTATATGTAACAAAAAGTATAAATGCTGCAAGAAATACTTATGTTCGAGGTAGTGCATATACAACAACGAAGTCTATACAAAGCTGGAACAGAATATATCTAATCAGTGGTACCAATAAAATTATACTTAAATTTCGAGTTACGTAGTAGGTATGTAAGAAGTGATAATAAAAAGACAAGCCCTCCACAGAGAACGTATCTGTTGTTTACTCTCATAAGTCAAATTTTATTATGATATAGAATATGAGGATCATGTAGACTCAGAATACCTATTTGCGTCAAGTTTTTTTTCTCAAACTAGGTTGGTTTGGCTTTAAGTCTTCTCCGAAACGGGTGAACTTCAATTTTGTCTACGGAGCGACTGAATTCAGACGTTCATATCAGACGGTATCGAAGTTCTGTAGGAATGACTGATGTCGGAGTTTTGAAACCTCCAACCATCCGTATTGATTGCCAAAGTTAGTCGTAATCCAACCGGGATGGATGGCTTAACATGATCTCAGAGGGCACGGATGGGCCTCATTGTATTCCTCGGTCACCTATTTATAGAGTGACCTGGTCAGCCCCCCAAGCCAAGTTGCAAGCGTTTTTCTTTTTCCAATTGTTACCGCCTAAATTCTCGTGTGTCATTGGCTAATACTTTGTCTAAGATTACGTACACACGTAGCCCGAGCTACCCTTAAAATATATTTCCAAATAGAATATTGTAACTTGTAATTGATGACATGAATAGTTGTTCTGGGCACCAAACATCATTGTCAATGGACTCCGTGGTAATTGTGACACGTGATATTTGTATTTGACCACTACTTACCTCAAATCCATATCAATATATTGTCAACTAATTAGTTTTTGGAACTACTGGAAATCGACAGAAAATAACTATTCTAGTTATATGCCATTAGTCCATGTCAGTCCTACCGTGATACACCTACACAATCTGTGTAACGGGTTCCTTACACCTGCTGTATGGCAACGGGTTCTAAACGCGGATGATTTTTGATTGCCTACATCCGCTGATATATTATATAATTTATACTTTATAAGTTATTACGTTATATTTGGGTGTCATTTGAATGATGATTGTTATATTTATGGTAAAATATTTATAAAAAAGAACTCATACGAGCGAAATAGCGGTTATTAGGAGCCAACCTTAATACTCGTAACTAATAATATTTTCAGGGAAACTAACCATTTTGCACAGCGCAATGGAAGCTCTAAAAAGGACTAATTTTCTTAGCAATATTTCTCATTGATGCTCCACTTCGTTTAGTCGTAGCGTGTTGATATATAACCTTCCTTAATATCTCGGCTATCTAAAACAACAATTATTATTCAAATCGGACGAGTATTTTATGAATTTAACGTGTTCAACCAAAGAAACTGTATCTAATATTCGTATAGTTAAACGACTATTTTTATACAACCTCGCATGGCATGGCATAGTATTCCATAAAATGCACCGTTTCAGTAATAGTCTCAATTGTGCATTAACGATTAGGTACGCGGTCCAACTGATCATAAATAAAACCCGTTAATAAAAGCAGCTTGGTTTTAACAGCTTCTTTGAGTGCCTAGTGATTAGACCATCTTCACTTGTGGATAAGAATCTGTGGTAATACACCAGCAAATAAAGCCACTTACAGCTCAAGTCAAATTACAAAGCAAGATAAGGTACACAAAACGTTAAATACAGCAAATATTTGGTAAAGTTAAAATTAATTCACAACTCGACTCGTCAAATACGCGATTGTACAGTTATGTAGGCTAATTGTATTCAGTATAAGGTCAGTCCACATTTTCTCATAACATCATTACCGCACACGTTAACTTAAAGATGTTGAATGTGTACATCGTTAGCTATGAAATCAAGTGTGACATTGCATTGTTGTTTATTGAAATTATAAACAAACAACTGGTGAATTTTTCATATCACAACAATCACAATAGCAGATAATGACTTTTTCAGTCGTCCTGATCGTTATTACTTCTCGGCACTTAAACAAAGGTCATTTCTGAGGATTTTTTTAAAGCAGAAACAAAAGAGCAAGCGGGTCAGCTCTTATGACTACCTCCTCCCATGGACATCTATAATCATAGCGACATAAGTATGTAGCAGACCGTAGAAGAGGGATGTAGATACTTTGATTCTGAGGAAGGACATAGGCCATTCTTTATCGTGATCGACATACACGGCGGAGACGCAGTCAAAAGTTATAGATAACATAAATTCCACAAACATAGTAAAATTCGGGTAGTGGTCCCTAATCAACGCATACTTTCCTTGTCTAAATTAAGCTCTGAATAAGATTACCACAAGGCTCCAAACAATACAACGGTCTGAATATGTAGAATGATTATTTGTACTTTCATTGTGGTTGGTTAAACATTAATTTATTTTCATTTAGTAAGTTATACATCGCTTAGTCTTCAAGGTAACATAAGTCTCACACAAATGCATATCTTAATTAAAATATTAGCTGTTCATTTATAGATATTTTTTGTAACATGCCATTCGCCTGTTTTTTATTGCAAAACGTAGTAGACATTATTATCGCAATTAATTTAATAATAGCACTATTTAGTTAGTCTGTGTCAGACAACATTAGGTACCTAGTTCACACGATCTTGTAAAACTTATCTCATGACCTCAAGTCTGCGACATGTTTATTTGATATTGTGTTAAAAAATTTTACTCTTTTATTAAAAAACAGTTAATATTATTTTTATTTTTATTAACGGGCTCGAAGATTCTCTTGGATGACCTTGACTTTTTTGGAGAAGGAGTGGTTAAAAAGCATCTAGCCAGCTAAAAACCACTGTGGTATCCTTTTGCTTGGTACTAGTCCGAGGAATAAGAATCGCAATTGCATTCTCCCGCCAAACCATGCCTTTTGTTTCGGAAATGTTTAATTTACGTCACAACTATAAAATATTAATGTTTTTAAAGAATGATAAATACTTCATTTGTATATAATTTGTCTCTAAATTTGAGGACTACTATATTAATAGGTATAAAACCTGACCTCATCTGATATAGATTGATAGTTATTAGTCGATTGTTATAATCGAATATTTGAGCCAGAGAGCGTAACGAAACACGCATCAGATGATAGCTCTAACTAAATACCATCAAACGCAATGTTTCTGAATAACAAGGCTTGAACTACTGACCACGATCCGAAGTTATACGACGTGACAGTCTTACGTCACCGTTGTACATTGGGTAATGACCGTACTACAATATAAACGGCCGCAAAGTCAAACATTGCTAATATAACATTATTATTTTGCACATTCATGACGTAACATACTTTATACCAGCCTAGCTTCACTTCACTTCAATAGCATCTGTAGTTTTTCTACCAAACGGAAGGTAATGCATGGCCTTCACGATTCACACGTCTACAGCTATTGGTAGTGATTGCAGTAATGATTCTCACTTCCGTTATCGTAGTGACTGAAATTAGACTTCCATAGACTTACAAAACCGAGACCTTAAAAAAATGTGTCATAATTTTTAGCGTTAAAATATCCTCATTAAGACCATTAACTTTAACGTTACTGTATATCATTAACAGCATTTTATGATCTACTGCTTGAAAGGTCCATTCTGTCCTTAGAAAAGAGGTTCTGACCAACTATACAACGCTGATCAGACGGATTGGTATCGGGTTTGTTTCAAACTCTTCGTCTCTTTGCTGTTAACCTGGAGAGTTTGCTTTCTCAGTCGGCTTTTACGACATCCAAGGTATGAATAGGGCTGTGACACTCCACATTCACAAACAGACAGACGTCACTGTAATATGGATACTTTAAGTGTTCAACAAGTTATTTGGTTGCGATAGTATATTTATATATTTTTTATTATATAGGGGGCAAACGAGCAGACGTATCGCCTGATGGTAAGCGATTACCGCCGCCCATGGACACCCACCCGCAACACCAGAGACGTCACAAATGCGTTGCCGGCCTTTTAGGAAGGAGTACGCTCTTTTCTTGAAGGATTGAAGGTCGTATTGGTCTGGGAACACCGCAGGCGACAGCTCATTCCACAGTTTTGCTGTGCGTGGCAGAAAATTTCGGGAAAATCGCACAGTTGTGGACTGCCAACCGACAGACAATGACATCCCACACCACAAATGAGATACATTTATTTTTCTAACTTGTATAAACAAAATATCTTCTTAACTTCTGAACTTATAAGACAAAGATTCAGCAGCCATTGATTAATCAAAAAACCACGCTAGTCGCAACCAAAACCTAGTTAATTATAATTTCTGTCATAACAGGGTAATATGCTGTAAAAAAACTTCACACACGCAGTAGATGCTATAATAAGATAAGGTGGAAACATCGTAATACCGTAGTTCACATAATGTCGCAAAAATGATCGATTACTTAGGTAACCGCGCGAACTCGATGTAATCATTTAAGTGAATCGATCACGTAATACTGGCATGTTAAGCAAAATTAAATAGAAAATTAAAATAAACTATGTAGGTACTTGAATGAAAAAAGACGGATACGTAACGAATTTTAAATTTGGGACATGGATATTGAGCAATATTGTAGCGATTTCGGATAAGTACGGTTGCGGATATCTATTATTACAGAATATCCGACAGTATTGGCAAGTTTAACTAATGGATATTAATTTTTAAGGTAGCTGTAAGTAATAGATAAATATTGTTCTATTACTATGTCACAAAAATAAAAATAATCAAGTATTTTATGTATGTTATGTATTACACCCTTAACACCCTAGATTTTATTTTCGGATATATCCGATAGTTTCGTTTATAGTTCTAGAGCTACATAACATCTCAGGAACCAAACTAGGTCAATGAAGGACGTGAAATAATGCCAATCTTACGAGGGAGGAAATTTATGGGCTACTAACACATACCTGTGCGTGCAATATTGCTTGGTAGACTCCAACTAAGCGTTTATTTGAGTTTCGATGTAAGTTAGGGAAGGTGTAACTGGACTCCGTCATAATTATGAAAAACAACGCAATAACGAACAAAATTTATTCCTTTTGGAGATGAATTTTGGCTGGTTAGCTAGTATATGTATGTTTAATATTACTTTACATAAAATATAGTTATACTAAAAACTCTTACATTAATGAGTATCAAATAAACTTGTTTTAATTACTATAAAATTTGTTTGTATGTTTTGCTCACGAATATCACGTTGTCAACATTGGGTTGTTTATGAATTTCACCACAAATTAATAAACATATATTCAAGATAATTTGACAACGGAAACAGCTTTAATTCCACACGCCACAGCGCAGTGTGATGTTGGTTTTTCGCCGTGTTTTTACAGGTGGCATTATTTTCAATTGTTTCAAGGTGAATATCCTCCAAAGTGTAAACCTACTTAACAATATTATTCGAAAATGAATCTCATTTTACCTTATTTTTCACCATTATTACAGAGAATGAGTTACATGTTGTCTTGCCTCGCGGGAAGAACGAGAAATGACGTAAGCAATGCGATCTATATCTTTTTTTCATCTTGTATCTTAACTAGTATATGGTTCTCTGTCGAACTGATGCCCAAAACCTATTGTATTACAAAACTTGTGAATGGAGAATACTTATAAATATTATTATGAGTAGTGTTCTATTTATTTATCAAGAATATTACTTAAACTCTAGGTGTGTTGAGAAGTACATACTAATCTCTTACTAGAATTAAATTAGGTGTTTAAAAATTATTAAAATGAAGACCACATATATCGATTTCAATATTTTCTCTCTCTCTCGTAGCAAACACGGAACTGTTTCGAATCGATGACACGAACATAGTAACTTTATGATTCATACTCGCAAGGTAAGAGTCAATTAGCTCCTTATTGAAGCTAGCACACCTTAGAACGAGAATGCGATCAAGGAATCAAGATATAGGTACGTATACATACTTCGATAAGCATTTGTCATGCCTGGGTTTAATGCTATCATTACAATCTTACACTTTTTTCTAGTACAGTTTTTTTTTTTAATTCGGTCAAGACATACATTAATCGCTGCCTGCACGGTTGGCCGAGTGGTTTCAGCGGTCGCCATGCCGCTTTGTGTCCGTTTCATGTATGTTTGTTAAGTCCCCCACGACACAGGATGTTTATTCCTAATGTGGGAGTTGCCTTTTAAAAAAAAGAAAGAATCGCTGCATGCATGGTCGCCGGTTCCCTTATGAGCAGTTTCCAAGAGTAGTGGTCTCCATACCCATTGCGGACGCAGATAATCCAACAGTGTAGTATTGTGACCCACACTATGACGACCCATTGAGATGTTTCTGCGTAATTGGACCCCCGGTCTCGCACTCACCAACGAAACATGACAGCACGAATGCTGCCACATTATGTTGGTCTTCTGTGAAAGGCTAGTACCGCCCCGTTCGTGCTGAAATCAGCGTGGCTCTACTACCTTGAGCTTTGGACCCCCGGTCTGGCACTCACCTACGAAATACGACAGCACGAATGCTGCCACTTTGTTTTGTTTTTTGGCATGCAGCGAAGTATGTCAGGACCGTAGTAAGTGGGGATTAGTTTTCGCTCCTACCCTTCTCGGGAATAGTCGTGAAGTTATGTATGTACTCGTATGTATGTATGTATCACACTGTTATACTAGATTATTGTCACTGCCTATGAAATTACAGGTATACCTATTTTATATTATCATGATTTATTGTTTACGCTTTAAACATTTTCGATTAAATCAAAAATATCTAAATTAATTAACACTTAGTTCCTTTAATCAAACTCCATTATTTTTTGTTTGTCTTAATTAATATAATTAAGTAAGTAGGGTTATCGCTACTAAATTCTAGTAACATTCCGCAAAAATTGCCTCATCCCACCGACTTTGAGATATTTTTTACTTTCTCGGTAGATCTCAATGGAATTGTACACTTCTCTTTTGAACCAAAACCAAATAGAAGGCTATTCTAAAAGGCCGTCACATTATTTTTTTAATTTAGTTTTTTTTTTATTTTACTATGTGTCAATTTAAACTTAAACACTATTAACACATCCAAAAACTATCTTTGCTCCAATAACTACTTAATTCCGAACTTTGAACATACAATTATAAGTCTAAAGGTTTAAATGTTTAGTTTTTTGACACTTTATATTTGTTTTAATATACAGATCTATACTTCAACGGTTACTGCTTTAGAATTCATTCACTACTTTCGAACTCCAGATCAACTAGGTTATTACTATTTAGCAATTTACGATGTACCCAAGACCAACCAAAATATATAAGGTATAGATACAAAATAGGTATACTAAATAAGTAATTCAATATACTTGTTGTGATAACCTCTACGATATGTTATGTGCCGTTCGATAAAATAATGTCAAACCAGGGAATCCGTAGAGAGGCTCATGGTTGAATTAATTTACTTTTTTTATAAATAGAGAACACTAATTTTGCTATATGATTCTCCTGTTATTGCCACAATGAGTGTTAACTGGACTTTCGCTCAACGAAAGTTTTTGATCATGTGGGGGAACGGGTGTAATGTCCCTCCGACACAAAGGGAGGATCCTCCGACCAGGCGAGGTGATCATGCCTGGCGGGCTACTGCCCAACAGTTGATGTTGGGATGTTGTAGGTATATATGATAATCGGCGCGAGAACTTTAGTTGCGCGATTCAGGATTGGTAGTTTCTTCGTATTGTAGGTTACTCCGTAGTTCAGTGTAACTTCGGTAGATGGCGCTGTAGTATGTTATGTTGTATGTGGAAGTCGCCACAATCATTCAAAAAATTACTACTATTTAAATAAGTCATAGTCAAAACAATGTTGGGCATGGAGACCAAACATATTGTTTTTAAAAAAAGTAATTTGTACCCTGTCAAATTTTATTAAAATATGTTAACGAGAGAAGATTTTAACAATCAAATTATTTTTACCAGAATAGTCATTTAATTATACGAGAAATATCGTTTTATCAAAGTGTCAGAATTAATATTATTCTTGTTAATGAAATAAGCCTATTCATAATCATGCAACGACCTGTTATTCAGCCAGGTTGGTGGATGATCACGTGTAGGCTGCATACCGCTTCCTGTTTGTGGAGAAGTCATAAGCAACTCATTACCATTGAATATAACACGTTTCTCAAATAGGTAGAAAATAGATTAAAATAAAAATTATTTTTTGTTATATATTACAACAACATTTAAGTTCATATTTATTCATTCGATGAAAATTATTTCAAATAATTTATGCGTAATGATAATAAAAACTTTATTGTCCGAAATGTTAGGTATGTTACTATGTATATGGTATGTACGGTACGTCCCGAGACAATCTCGAACAAACAACTATGTAAGATTAACAAACAACACAAAAAAATGGCATTTACATTATTTTATCGAAACATACAGTTACCATATTGTATCCATTACCATCCATCCATCCAAATCCATTACCATCCATTACCCAAAGCTTTACTAACAGTCTTTAACAAACCACTGCTGGACGTCAACCTCCGCTTAGAAAGCAAAGCTTACATACATTTAAAAAAGTTTATTATCTGATGGCAGCTCTACGGTTCTGAGAAACTTAAATATTAATGCGATCTTATATAGTATTATCATTTTATATACAGCATTTATCATTTGGTTACTGCGAGAGATGGTAAGTCAACTGATTTTGTACATATTACAATAAAAAAGTTGTTTTTGTCAAACCTGAATCGACCATATTTTCATTTTATCTTTTACAATTCGCCAAGTAGTCAATCAGCGATGACATAATACTTACGTTGCTGATTTCATTTTACAAATGAATTAAAAAGGTTAAAAGTAAAGTTTGCCAAAAAATATGAAACTTGTTTAATAAATTACTTAATCCATTTTTACTGTTTTTTACATAGCAGTTGATTTATCAATGTTACTTAGAATTCAAGTGAGGAATTCCACTAGAATGTTTCATCTATAATTAAGATTTTTTTATTAGCTTCACCTGTATGTTTCTTTGTTTGTAACCGACTATTGTAAGCGTGTTTATTTAGTTTTTTCAAACTATATTTTCTATTTATAACTTTAAATTGGACCTGTTAGTGTTGTTTTCTCCAAATTAGCACTATTCATATTTATCAATAAAGGTCTTTAAAGTGATTTGATTAAAATTGTATGACGTAAAAGTTTATATATCGTCATAAAAAAAATGCAAACACGGAGTATTATCACAATTAAATTAAGAAAAAAATATTTAAATTTAAGAACAGATTCTAACTCCAATTCCTATGTCGTCATGAGCGATGTAGGATTTATTTTTTATTTAGGTACTAAATAATACATTTATAACATTGACATCAATGTTTGTATTCCATATTTATGCGTTGCTGTATTATTTACTGTCTTCTACTTACCATAAACCCATAAAACATCCAAAATAATTTTATGTCAACAGAGGCTGCGGCACCGATAATACCTATGCTAGTATTTTTTCTTTTAATACGAGTTTTTTTAAATAATGTAAAATGGCTGTCACCTGGGACCTTATTATTTATCTTATTTATTAACTTTAAGCCTTAAGTGTGTACACACTTAAGGCATAAAGTTAAATGAAGAGAGCATAGAGAGAGAATGCCCTTGGCACTCAACCTTCCAGTCAACCTTCGGGTGGTGTATATATTGGGTACTTAGCGGAACATACAAACTTATATAGAGTGCTAAAACTATTACCCTTCCTTTTGGCTTCGCCGTAGTCGGGTAAAAAAGGTACCAAGACTCCTATATATTATTATCTATTAACACATAAGCTCTTTCATAGTTTTTAAAGCGTTTATTTGTAAACAAAATTATAAATATGCTATTTATATTGTTACAGTTCACTTTACAAATGCCACGTCCAGGTACCAGGATGATTTTCATTCTTATATTATCCAGCCTCCTTACGATCCAAGCCGGTGTGCTTGTAGACGAAGCTAACTGCAGCGGGATTAAAATAAACGATCATTACTACAATGAAGAAATTCTCATGCAAGACCTCGATAGGCCATATTCATTAGCCGTAGACTACAGTCCCAATATCTTGTACTTCAGTTATAATATTAAAGGAAGCAGCGACGACGAATTCAGATCAGCAAGACTCAACTTGATCACGAAAGAATTCAGCAATATTGAAGGTATCAATAATGGGTTTGCCCAAACTGTTGATCAGAAAACACACGAAGTGTATATCGGTGGTAGCGATGGTATTTACAAATACAACTACGCTACTAACAAAGCAGAACTGTATGCACAAAAAGGTAGCAACATATGGCATTTGTACTTTAATCAACATCTTTATTTTTCGATCTTTCCTTCGCAAGTTTTATATGTGTTAAGAGATGGCAACCCATCAAGATTTGAATATTTGGAAGATACTAAAGTAGACCATTTTGTAATTGATAATGAGAATGATATTTTCTTTACAAATGCTACTGGTCTATACTCTGTGAAAGCTGAATCGAAAAATGCTACTTTGTACGTAGAAAATCCTGTAGTAAGAAGTTTGACCACGGATAAAAATGGTAATGTGTACGTATGCCTCCAAGATGGAATTTATGCGGTGAGAAAAGCGACTCTATCTTTAGAAAGGATTTATTCAATAACTGACGGATTTGGATTGGCTTTTGATAACGAAAATAATATAGTTTATGCTGATGCTATTAAACTTGTTAGGCTTAAGTTAGATTTAAAAAATAAATGTAATTCATAAATGATAAAATAAGTTATTTACAATAAAGAGATTTTTTATGTTTTTTTTGGAATTTAATAATATCCTTGACGGTGTAAAAACGTCTCTACCATGATATTAATTCTTCTTGAAACTATAATGGAAGTCATCGGTAATTATTTATGTTATTATCGATTTTATGATCGGTTTAGAATTTAAAAAACACTAGCTTTCGCATCTAATTATGTACATTATAAGCTAGTATAATGTTTATGTTTACTAATTTCTTCTTGATACATCTCATTAGAAATAAACTGAGTGCAATAACATTCTTAGGAGTCTTACCGATTAGCGTAATTTACTAAAAAAAATCAGGCTCATTTTGTAAGGCATAACGGGTCTGCCAAAAAGTGTGAGGTTTTAAAGGATTCTTTAATATGAAAGTATGAAAAGTATACAATGAGATACGTGCCTATTAGATTTTTGATTTCTCTATAGAAATTACTCTAATCAATCCCGTTATCTCAAAACATTTTGTGTAAAACATAATTGTATGCCTTAATTCAAATATTCTGTTCATGCGATAAGAAGTTACATTTCCCATAGTTATCTCATATCTACCATTGCATTGTATGCAAGTCGTGGGAAAACTATTTAATCACTGACTCGTACTTAAATCAGGAAAGAGTTTTTGATCACAAAGTTTTCTCTAGTTCTTGTCGTAGATTGAGATTACCATCCAACATTTAATTTTTATATTAGATTTTTATTTTCTGTTTTAAAAAGAACTCCCGCACTAGGAATGATTCGTGTGTCGTGGGGGACTTTACAAACATACATGAAACGGAAACAAAGAACACCTAGACTCAGAAGAACAATTTGTAGATCACACAAAGTGTTGTTCCATGTGGGATTTAAACTCGCAACACTTGTCGAAGTGCAGTAATTATTATAAGTGATGACGCTTTCCATAATATATAGTCAGACTTTAATTGGAAGCGATTGGCCTTTGGTTTCAAAATTTCTTCCCAGTACTTTTGAATAAAATTAAAATTGAAGAATTTATACTCTCGCGTTGGAACGAGTTGGTAAATATAATAATAAATTCCGTAGGGAGATATATTATACAGGTTAATTGTGACAAATTGACAGGCTTTTTTCTCTGGCCCTAATTGATACTTCCTGATGAGCTAGAAACTTAATTTTTATATAGCACAGATATTTAATACAAGAAACACGACCAAAGTGATTTATAACTTCAAATCATCTATAGTTAGCGCGTATAACATCATTAGTATTTACTAGTTTTTCATAAAGTAGTCTAAATACCTACAGTGATCAAAGCCATTCAGGAATCGAAGACCATACAACCAAGACAACTATCCGACAGAACGACGATTATTTTAATAACATTCCCTATTTTTTGTTTCTTTTTTATTTCCTCCGTGCGGAAATCACCTCGGATACCACCTACTAGTGGCATGTCGGACTCGAACCGACTAAAACCGCACGCCATCTTGGATACTAGGAGCCGGGGAACCAGGTGCACCCTAGTAAGGAACACCCTGGAACCCCGACGTACCTCGGGCCACCTACCAGGTTGTAGGTGGCCCCCGACTGTGTGGGAACCCCGATGTTCCCTTCACTGTCCCTTAGGGCGCAAACCTTAGGGTGACAGATGGCCTCATATGTCCCTTTGCCCAATAACATTGATCCCGAGAACTAATATTCCATTCACATTGATATATTGATATCGCTTAAAGATTTAAGTGAAAGTTGAGATGGAAAAACTGTACAAGAATGTTAAAAGCCTTTCGTTCATGCAAAATCTTACTGCAGGTCATGAATAAAACAGTTTTGTCACAACGTTACTCCAGGGGCGTTGCACATACGAGTAGGTATCACGATTTGCGAGTGCCTTGAATATATTTTCCACCTTGGGTCACATCACACGTTACAAGACTGAATAAATACCGCTTTAACACCTGAAGTACTTTTATACAACATTACCAAAGTAATATCTAACTTTTAAGAGTTATCAATTTGTCTAATATGGAAAATGGTGGAAATGTTCATTTGCTGTGCTATATTTTTATACTAGGTTTTGCCAGCGATTTCTCCTCCATGTACGTCGGTTATCACATTAAAAACCGCCTATGTCCTTCCTCAAAAATAAAATTATCTCCATGACAAATTTCATTGAAATCGATGCAGCGGTATTAGCCGTGAAAACGTAACAGACAGATAGATGGGCAGGTAGAGTTACTTTCTAATTTCTAATATTTGTATGGAAGTATGGATATGTAACATTAAGTTTTTTTTACAACTAGATATTGTTCAGGAATTCTACAATTTATCTATATTACAAATAAATAAAATTGAAGTGTCTGTTTTTAATGTTTACACGGCACATATAGCAATTTTTTTTTTGAAATTTTTGTCTGTCTGTTTGTTTGTTCCGGCTAATCTATGTAACGGCTGGACTGATTTTGACGGGACTTTCACTGATAGGTAGCTAGGATGATATAAGGAGTTACTTAGGCTACTTTTTTTAGATTAGCTTCGCCCCGCGGCGTTGCGCGCGTTTATTGTCGTACCGCGGGTCTTACATAAAAATTATTACTTTTCTAAATTTTGAGCGTAGTCACAAAAACCAGGTTTAATTTTTTTGTTATACTTTGAACTATTCAAGACTTACAACGATCAGCTAGAATTTGCTTCATCACACTCTGTGGTTTCTCCACATTTTTTATACCTTTTACAACAGTCATTAGGTACGGTTCGCCTGTATTAAACATCACTCGGAATTTGTCGGAACATATTAGATGATCACAAGTTTCATCGTAAATATTTCAAAAGGATTGGAAACGTTTATATTGTGCATCGAATCGTTTGATCATATACTATCAGAAATACATCTATTTAAAATTCGTCGCTCGCTTTGTTCGAATTCCACGTAGTTAGAGATAGATAGAGAGTGAAATTGATAATACAGCAACACAGATCACCCCCAGGGAGGGAAGGATCAGGGAGTGATCTGTGTACAGCAAGAAGCTTAACGATATCTGTATAAAAATGTATCTTTGAACAGAGAACTTAATATAGGGATCAATTACCAGACTAAAAAGTACCAGATTACCAGAATTAAAAGTAAAAGGTTATCAGCATTAATTAAGAGATAATAATTTATACAAATCAACTTTGAAACAAGAGTTGACAAGAGACAACTACTAAAGGCTGTTGATAAGTTGGTATTTCAGTATTTACCGTTTTCATTCCGTGTGATAGTTACAATGGAACAATTTTTTAACTCTTAATTGTATACAAACAAGTTTGTTATGTGTGCCGGCATACATTATCTGGGAAGTTAAGACATATTGTCGGCTTCCTTTCCCCTGCAATATTTTGTAATAGTTGTAATAATAATAGTTACATGCGACAAACATGTTACAAGTTTATTCGTAAAAAGGATCATCAGGTAAAAAAATGAACAAAGACAGCAATACAAAGGGTCTCCCCGCGTGAAAAGGACATTGTTACTAGGCACACTGCATGATGCACCGTCCCTTTCACACTCACGATGTGTGAAAAGGTTAGCATGCGTTTAGCTAGGGCGCACTCCTGATACATCTCTCAGTGTGATTTTGACCATCGCATGTGCTCTCGTTTTCATTACTGTCGTCAATTTGTTACTGCTTTCTAATATCGGACTTAGATTTTCTTTGTGATTTGGACTTGTTAACCTGGTGATATTGACAACTCAGCTCTCATTTATGGGCATCGTGTTGTGCTATCGATTGCACGTGTTATTTTGGAAAATTTTGTATATCATGCCTCAACAATACACGCCGGCCGAATACGTATACAGTGAAACAATAAGTTCTGTAGAAGAGTTGCGTGCGCGCATTCAAGTAGCAGCGAGAAAAATTGAAGAAGCCGGTTATGTGCGCCGGATTAAGCGATCGTTTATTAGGCGATGTAGAGCGTGCATAGCTGCCGGCGGAGGACACTTCGAACATTTAGTTTAAGTTGTTGAATAAATATTTTTACGTACTAAAACAACCTAGTTTTCTTTGAATATCCTTAATAGTGGCCCCATAGTGTTTGTGTAAAGAATCTTGGCAGAAATAAATCATTATGACGAAGTTTTATAACCATTTACAACATTACATGAAAAAAATATTTTCTCACCTTGATATTGATCTCGCTCATGTAGCTTAATATTACTTGTGAAGTATGCATTGTTATACCTTTTTAGAATCTACACATACTAGATAATTTATTAAGATCATGGGCAGCTATAGCGCCGTACTTTTTTTTTACACAGTAAATGATCAAAAGTTGACCCTAAGTTAAACAAAAACATAAAAAATCTTAAAATGACAATTTTGAAAATGACCAACGTTAAAAACGCCTAAAACAGTACTAAAACTAAATAATACACATCTTCAAGACTATAATACAAAAAAAATGACACAGAAATACCTAAATTTAACGAAATGGCAACGGAATGAATGCAAAGAGTAGCGAAATTTTAAAAAAACATAAAAGTCTACGCCATTTCCATACGGTTAGAAACCCTGGCAAAAAGATACGATTTTCTAATAGTCTCATAGCCGGACCAACTCCAGTTTACGACTTATCCATTATTTACGACAGACCCTGTATATGCTAATCGGCGCGAGAACTTTATTTGCGCGATTCAGGATTGGTAGTTACTCCGTGTAGTGTAGTTTGTAGGTACAGTGCGTTACTTCGTAGTTCAGTGTATCTTCGGTAGATGGCGCTGTATGTGGAGGTCGCCACATCACTCCCCTCCAAGACTGGAGGTCGATATATGTTGAGTCAGCTGTCTGTGCTCTGATGCGGAGCTTGCCAGTGCCAGGAGTGAGTAGTTCCAGTGAATCGGAACTGAATGCCGCAAGTTCCAGTGAGTCGGAACTGAATGCCGCTAGTCCCAGTGAGTCGGGGCTGAAGTCCGCTGATCCCAGTGAGTCGGGATCGCATGCGGTGCGCGGTGCTGCGGTGAGGTCCCCAGTGAGTCGGGGCGGTTACTGCGTAGTGGCTGGCTGCTGCGTAGACGGGAGAGATGTGCTCTGCTTACATGGACCGTAGGTGCAGTGTGCTGTGCCTAGACGCTGTAGAGGCCGTAGGGGTTACCAGGCTGGAGCGGTCGCGTCCTGCGTGTGGTATATCCCAGTTGAGGCCGAAGTTGCTAGCTGGCTTGAGACTTGCTGTGGGAGTGAACATGATGGTGGCGCGGCTTGAAGGCTGCTTCCAATCACGTCGGGGTCACCACTGTGGGGGAACGGGTGTAATGTTCCACCCAACACAAAGGGAGGATCCTCCGACCAGGCGAGGTGATCATGCCTGGTGGGCTACTGCCCAACAGTTGATGTTGGGATGTTGTATATATGATAATCGGCGCGGGAACTTTATTTTGCGCGATTCAGGATTGGTAGTTACTCCGTGTAGTGTAGTTTGTAGGTACAGTGCGTTACTTCGTAGTTCAGTGTATCTTCGGTAGATGGCGCTGTATGTGGAGGTCGCCACAGTTATTATAGCAAGTGTCATTTAAAATGCATCAAATAAATATTTGCATACTGAAGCCTGAAGCCTTGTCATAACTTAAAGAAAACAGTACTTAGACCTGTGGTCTTTTGCCTGCCTACCACTGCCTCGGTGGCACAAGTGGTTGCGTAAGCAACTGCCGTGCTTGAAGTCTCGGGTTCGATTGCCATGTCGGACCAAATATTCGTATAATCTGCAAATATTTGTTTCGAAGTTTGGGTGGTTTCTATGTATAATATGTAAGTATTTACGAAAATAAAAGTATTTATGTATTTATACCAATTGTCTAGTACCTATAACACAAGCTCTGCTTAGCTTGGGAATAGATGGCGTTGTGTTACATGGTCCGAAATATTTTTGTTAGAAGAAAAAAATTTACAACTTTAATGCACCACAATTTGTCTAATTGAACGATCTTTGTCAAAGAAAACAAACGCCGCGCGATGTATTGTATTAAACTGTACATTATACCAAAGGCCGGCCTCTAAAAATATGTATAATGTAATGCATTTTCTAGAGAAAACATTTGAATTTAATTAACTTGTTGGCAATCGTTATTACACCAAGTATAGTAATAAAAGCAAAAATAATTAGCTATGTTAATGAGTAAAGACTCTATCCTTATGTTAGCTAGCTAGCTGAAATCCGCGGTTATTGTCGTACCGCGGGTAACACGTCACGTTTTTTAGCCTAAATTACTCCTTATATCGTCACCTATCTAACTGTGTCTGTCCCCTCAAAATCAGTCAAGCCGTGCCAGAGATTAGCCGGAACTAACAGACAGACAAAAATTTAAAACAATGTTATTTTAGTATATGTAGTGTATATACACATACATACATTAATATAACCGCTTTTTACCTTTAGTAAAAAGCGGTTATATTAATATTACAAACAAAAATTCCAGTTTATTTCTTCAGATTATAAAGATTTTTTTGTATCATATGCCTAACAAACCTGGGTAGCTGAAAAATGCAATGACAATTCTCGCACCTTCCTTTACATCCGCTTCGGCCCACCCAAGGGCGGATAACTTTTTTTTTACTATTATATAAGGTGCAAACGAGCAGACGTATCGCCTGATGGTAAGCGATTACCGCCGTCCATGGACACCCGCAACACCAGAAGCTTTGCAAGTGCGTTGCCAGCCTTTTAGGAAGGAGTACGCTCTTTTCTTGAGGTTTGAAGGTCGTATTGGTCCGGGAACACCGCAGGCAATAGCTCATTCCACAGTTTTTTTGTGCGCGGCGCTACTTCAATTCCCCCATCCCAATCTTAAGAACAAAGAACATTGTAGTAAACTCAAATATGCTTTATATTGGCTAGGTGCTCATAGGTAGGTATTTTATTACGTGCATTGCGAATTTTACTTTATAAGGCTAAGTAGAAGAATCGATTATGTCGAAAGTTTATCGCTTGAGTTTCATAGTACAGCCGCCTTTATCATTGCATAGTACAATTAAGCGATTAGCTGTTATGCTTCACAGCATATCAAATCGAATGTTGAAAATCTATTTCGGAAATAGATAATTTGATACATCAGAAGAAATCCTAGGTAATATAAACAATTCGTATTTTTTATCATTCTAAAAGTATGTATATGCAATAAGCTTTATTTCCGTGGGAGAGCCACGATTCGACATGATTGGGCCGGCTCGACCGGAGTGATACCACGGCCTCACAGAAAACCAGTTTGAAATAGCGCTTGCGCTGTGTTTCACCGAGTGAGTGAGAATACCGGAGGCCCACACCCCAACCCCTCCCTCTATCCCCCTCCCCATCCCCAAAGGCCGGCAATGCACTTGTGACGCCGCCGGTGATGCGGGTGCGTTTGCCTCCTTAGTCCATAAAAAAAGCGGAAATCGAACCTCAACTTATTGTATTGCATTCAACTTTGAAACCGCCATACGAATTGTTTTTAAACATATTAAGTATGTATTTATAAAAGGTACTTAAAAACGATTGGTTAATATGCACTTAAGATGATTTAACCATAGAGTAACAATAGATGTTTTTTTTTTCTTTTCAGGAAGATATTACCTACTACAGATCATATAAATAGGTAATCTGATAAAGGTTTTCTCTCTAAACAACGAAAATCAGAAGTCCAAAAGAAATAGAAATTAGGGACCTATAAAAGCACAGGAAGATAAGATCAATTAACAACATAAATTGACAAAAAAAAAGAGGATAAATATACCTAGCTAGTAATGTGAAAACAACATTGTAATAATTACAATGACTTTGAGTACTCTTCTCTAGATTAATTTGGATTCATTACATGAACCATTAGAATGAGTCTGAATTTATCGTCAGAAAGATTTCATGTATATCTGAAAGTCCCTTGGGTGCTGGTGTCATCTTAAGACAAAAAGTTTAAGTAGACAAATAGTATTGAGGTAAGTACCTACTTGAAACTTGTTAGACTCTCTCTGCCATTTATAGAATATCATAGACACAGAACAAGCACATAATTTGTGAGAATAGTTAGCACACAAAGACTTACAACAAACTTTATAATGATTCAACTGGATATACACCGCGGTTGAACGTTAGGTGCGATTGCTGTTGTAAAGGTAAAACAGTTGGCAACACCATGAAGCGCACCTAGTGGTGCATATATAAACCTTCCTCTTGAATCATTTTATCTATTGCTGAAAACTGATATGAAATCCATTTTGTAGTTTGGAAGATCTAAGCAAACAGACTAGGGATGTTGCGGATGCCAATTTTTTCACATCCGCGGATGCGGATGCGTATGCGGATTTTTAAAGGCTCACATCCGCGGATGCGGATGTTTAAAATACTATAAAAATACAGTTTATGAATATCGAATTAAAACAATTACTTTATAAAGTAATTGTTAACATTTTATTAGGGAGCGTTCAAGTATTACGTAACGCAACTTTTGAAGATTTTTGAACCCCCCCTCCCCCCTGTAACGCATCGTAACGTTTTACGAAACCCCTCCCTCCCCCCCGAAATTGCGTTACGTAATACTCGAACGCTCCCTTATATGTTCTATAAACGTTTTTTTATTTTTTAGTTTTTCTTTAGCCGTTTTCCAAATTTCATTGACATTTTTTTGTCACAATTGCGCTGGCAAGTTAGTATGAGAGCCTTTATAGGCCGAGAACAGCTGATGATACAAATCTCCCTCTTTTAAGGACATTACAGTATGAACACTATGAACTCACTTTAATAACACCAACTGACTACAGCAATTTGCTTCTGCATAAACACTAACGAATACTAACAACGAAAACAATATATAACGTACAATACAATCTAGGGATTCCCCGTGAAATATAAACGAAAAAGTTTGCCAACTTGTGAGAACAAATTACTAATGAGTTTTAATTCCCTAATTTTTTATTTAAAAAAAGAAACAGTGTTACGTAACGTGTTATAAGAAAGATTCCTTCCCGCCCCTGTAACGCATCGTAACGTTTTACGAGAACCCCCCTCCCCCCAAATTGCGTTACGTACTTGAACGCTCCCTTATTGAAAATTAAAATTAACTATAATGCTCTTATTTTTTTAAAATATGTAACAACAAATGTTCGTATTAGTAAATGAAGTTAAAAATAGGAGCTTGTATTACATTCTCATCCGCATGAACATCCGCACTGATTATTGCGGATGCAGATGCGGATGCAGATGTCCAAATCCATGCGGAAGCTCCGCATTTGCGGATGCGGATGCGAATATTCGCAACATCCCTAAAACAGACGGAGGATGGGACTTTATTTTATACTACGTAAAGATATTGTTATAGTCATCTATAGTAATAATAAAGCTGAAGAGTTTGATTTTTTGTTTGAATGAGCTAAGCTCAGGAACCGCTGGTCCGATTTGAAAAATTCTGTCGGTGTTGGATAGTTCATTTATCAAGGAAGTCTATAGGCTATATATCATCACGCTACTACAAATAGGAACGGAGCACTAATGAAGAATGTTTCAAAAACAGGGGGAAATTTTCACTCTACGGGCAATATAAGACGTAAACGAGGTTGCATGGATCAGCTAGTAATTATATATAGTGTAGAACAAGTGTTTTACTAACAAAAGCATGTGCTACCTACATTCTTTTATTTGCACTACAAATCATACATAATAATATGAACCAGTTTTAAATTTTAGACTTCCAATACAGTTTGACGGTATTGATGACCAGTAATCACAGTTCAATCTTATGTAGACTAATATGTGTTATGCTTGTTATTAAATCACATCAATAGCACTGATAGAAGATTAAGATAAAATTTTATAGCAAAATGATGTTAGATTCAATTAAATTTGTGAAAAACACCTACTTATAAATGTAATGTAATGCGTTTATAATATTAGTGGGATGTTTAAATGACAGAATTTCCAATCTTAAAGTAAGATACGCAACAAAAACTATCGTATTTAAGACTTAACTGTGCTGACCTATGAAGCCCTAGAATACTAATATGAGTCATTTTAACTCATATTACAAACATTTCTGCTTTATTTCTCTAACAAACACAAAGTCATGACAACATACAAACGTAAAGACTCTTTCTGAGCTCAGTCACTGGTTAGACATTTACGGAGCTACAACATTCTTTCAGAATTGATGTTAAATTTGTGTATTTATGTTTTATAACAGTTGATTAGTGTAATATTCAATTCACATACATCACATTTTAAGTACTCCTTACTATTACCGAGTTTAGTTGATAATGTATATTGTGATGTTACACAATTACTTTCCTCGTTTGTTTAACTAGGATTATTGACTATAGAACAAACTGAATAGGATTTAGCAAGATAGTAACATCCTAACAGAAGAGCTTTATGATATTAATAATATGGATTATTGACATATTACATGAGTCACCTTAATGTTTAGTCATTTGTAATCAATAGTGGGGCGTGATCAATAGCGAGTTTGAGAGATTTGAATTGATGAAATTTGATTTAGAGAAACTATTTTTAACAGTATTTACATTTATGAATTTACAACTGTACTATAAGCTTATTTCAACGAATTTAATTATAAAGATATTAATGGAACCTCATTAATATCCACTTAGTAGCCATTATGTGTTATTAGAAAATAACATAACATCTAACTGATATGGCTTTTACTACATTTTATTCATTTAGGAAATGGCAACTAAAAATAATATTATTAAAAATACATTGTGGACCAAAAATCAATAATTTACTAAATATATACAGTTGTAATAAAACTAAATCAATTTTATTTACTATGATAGTTAAACAAGCCAATAATATTATAAAAGTAAACAACATCAATATTAAACACAATACAAAAGAATTTGGGGTCATTAGAATATTTTCATAATTACTTACGGCTCTGGACTGTATTGAGCACCTCCAAAGAAGCCGTGCCTGTCTGGTTGCGTCGTCACCGAGGAACATATCGATGTTGTATCACCTAGGTCACTCCTATCACCAACTCCACTTTTCACACTCTTTTGCAGCGACATTTTAACAAAAATTCACACTTATTTTACCTACGGCCTATTACCATCACTCGCACAGAGCAACCACCTGAACCATCCACCGAGTGGGCGTACAAATTAATTACAAAACATGTAACTGTCCCGCAAGCTCACGCCCGTCTACAATCACACAACTTCACAAAACAACTGGCGCCGAGAAGAGGCCATAGAGAACATACTGTGACGACCGCAACATATCCGAGGATAGTAATTATAATAACAATAGGTGCACGGAAGAAATTCAAACTTATATTTTTCTTATCAGAACTCAACGTGTGGGTGGGCTGCTAATAGTGAATACAAGTACAATCAGTAGTCAGTACAATGCACGTCATTTTTTATTATTGTCAAAGACTAGTGTTGTAGTTTGTCAACTTTTGGTGATTAGTTAACAAATGATAATTTAATAAAACATTCGCAATTAATTTTTAATTAATACTTAGTATTTAAATATTATTTAGATATAACAAATAAAATAAAAATAGGATATAGATTGAAAAATAACTGTAATGATGATAAACTGTTTAAAATATAAAAATTTTTTCGTTGGTGATAACCCATCAATTTCAAAAGTTAATCAAAGTTGAGTGTTATCAACTTTGATTAACTTTTGAATATGGACTCCATACTTTTGAAATTGATGGGTCACCGCACTTTATAGGAACGGTCAGTTAATCCCATTCAATCGGGAACTATTTTTCTGTGCTAGTATTCTTTAATATATATTGTACTCTGTGGCCAGGATTCTTTTTGACATGATGGCTTACAGCAGTGACAGTGACAGGCGACAGCAATAGAGACGAGACGAGTTTAGACCAGGACTTTGAGGACGAGAGAATTTTAGGTTAATAAACAAAAAAAAACATGAATTATTTACGAAGATTGTTTGCAACTCAAATAATTTCCCGGTATAATTCCACTGCTTCCACCGCATTTGTGAACAGAAACCCACGGAATTTAGAGCGAATGCGGATAGCACGTAAACCTGATGGATATCATCTTGACAAACCTGGACGGAAATTCTGGCACAAGTTCGTATTTAATATTTACTATCCTTTCTAGTAAGAAAGGATAGTAAAATTAATATTTTAATACATGTTAAACTAACTTTTACAATAACATTAGAAAATTCGTAGTTTTATGCCCTCGCTTAGGTAACTCGTAAATATATTACTACAATATAAATAAACGAAAAAGGTCCTTTCTAGTAAGAAAGGATAGTAAAATTAATATTTCAATACATGTTAAACTAACTTTTACAATAACTATTAGATAATTCGTAGTTTCATGCCCTCGCATAGGTAACTCGTAAATATATTACTACAATATAAATAAACGAAAAAGGTACTACAACCCGGAAAGATCTTAAAATATGTAGTATAGAATTAACTGCTTTGAAAAAAAAATGTTTTGTGATTTTGACTGTTGGCTTTATATCCTAAGAAGTGACATCCATGTTGCAGGTACATTGTCAAAGCCGTGATATTAAAATGAAACGGTAGATAACACGGCTTTGACAATACACCTGCAACGACATCTTCGACTAACATGCAAAATTCGAAAGGAACTCTATCTGTCTGTTTGTTACGCTTATATGGGTAATCCGCTACACCCATTTGAATAAAATTTTGCATGTGCTACTTTGATTCTTGAGGAAGGAACTTTTCTCTATATTCTTTACTGCGAGAACCAATACACATGCAAGCAAAATCTACTCTAATCTTAAAATGTATTTCCTGGTGATATAAAAATATCATGTCACACATCACATCACAACGTTTAATAGTCTACTTCTGTATAGTTGTCTTCTCAGAAATGATGTTGTTCAAACATCAAGTGTAATAAATTTCCCTTTTTTATTTTTAACCTTAGACTTATAAATTTGATATTTATCATTGCAGATTATCACTGATTTCAAGTAATCGCACAGTCACTGCCCAAGTGGTCCATTACATTAATGGACCAGTTATTGAAGCAAAAACCTCGGAATGGGCTCTTCGCAAACAATTATATAGCATCAAAGATACCTCTGCATACATTAATTTAGGAAGGGTTTTTGCTCAGAGGTGTTTAGAAAGTGGTATTTCAGAGATATATTGTGATATAAAACCTGTCAGAGGTGGCAAGGTTCACAGATTTCTTAAAGAAGTTGTTAATGGTGGAATTAAACTCAAAGAACCAGAGACATATAAGAAACCTTCTCCTTGGGATAGACATAGACCTGAAAAGCCATGGCAAGTTGCTGAAGAATAAATTTTGGATTTAGTGTAAAAAGTAGGTAGTGTAATAAAAAAGCTTCTGAAACTATCAAATTTGTGTTTTATTATTTTGATAATACACTCATTTGCAAAAAAAACGGGCAGTTTTGATTTTCTTCCTGGCTGAAAAAAAAAAAATACCAAAAAGGTTTTAATCATTTGAACATGTTACTGGCCAGTTATAAAAGTGCCATAATGTTTATAAGAGTACATTCCAAATTCAAATTTTTGACTGAGCCTGGTTTTCAAAGAAAACAACTTTTAACTACATTTTGTGGAGCGAATTCCCTATAGTTAATATCGACTCTAATTAACTTTTTGTCAATTTTTATTAAATTATCTGATGTCCTTGACATTTAAAAGTATTGTTATTGCTGTTTAGCAATCTCGAAAATGGTAGATAAAGTGATAAAAGCGAGCAAAATTATTGCGCTGCTTGAAGAAGGTTGCAGCCAACGCCTCGTGGCTCAGAGGCTAAATGTGAATCGGTCGACAGTTCAAAGGACCTGGCAGCGCTATCAAGAGACCGGTTCCGTCAAGAGAAGGCCTGGTTCTGGCAGAAAGACATGTACCGAACCACGGGATGATCGTTTTCTAGTTAGTCAAGCATTGAGAAATCGCAAATCTTCTTATGTGGACCTCAAGAACAGCCTCGAAGAAGTAAGAAATGTGCAAATTAGTCTATGGACGGTCAGGAGGAGGCTTCTCGCTGCTAATATACACAGTCATCGCCCGGCACGCGGCCCTAAATTACTCCGTGGACATCGAGTTGCCAGGCTTAGCTTCGCTCGAAATTGTGTGTCATGGACTCATGAAGACTGGGATAGGATATTGTTCTCCGATGAAGCCGAGATATCTCTGCATGGTGAAGACCGACGTCGGCGAGTGCTACGTAGACGAGGAGAACGCTTTGCAGAGGCATGTTTTGAAGAAATCACACCTTATGGAGGGGCCTCTGTTATGTTTTGGGCAGGAACAAATTCCATGGATCGTACGGAGTTAGTCTTCATCGAAAACGGTACTCTGACTGGACACTGATACATAATGGAAGTTCTAATTCCTTATGCACAACCCGCTTTAACCGCTCTTGGCGAAAACTCATTTTTTATAGACGACAACGCTCGCGCCCACCGGTCTGGCGATGTGGAAGCGTATATGCTAGAAGTCGGAATTCGTCGTTTGGATTGGCCAGCTAGAAGTCCGGACCTCAATCCCATAGAGCATGTCTGGGACGTTCTGAAGCGACGAGTGAGATCAGTGCAGCCGGCTCCGCAGACCATCAGAGAGCTAAAGAATGTGATTACCGCGGAGTGGGAACGTATTCCCCAAGAAACCATAAAAGATATACTCGCTAGCATGCCCAGACGAATGGAAGCCGTGATTTCAGCAAGAGGGGGTCACACTCAATATTAAACTTTTATCTGCTTTTAATGTATTCAAGAAAAACTAAGAAATTAACGCGTTTCATTTTTATTTAGCGAGCAGGTACAATAATAGTGTTTTGAGCTTAAACATTATTTCTCGATAATTTAATCAAAATGTTATGATAAAACTGATGATACCTATTCCTTCCTAATTAATTTATGAAATTCTGAGGATAACAATACCTAAAATTGTCAAACAAACTAATAGTAACTATAAAATAGTTCTTTGCTTAAGTGCCCGTTTTTTTTGCAAAAGAGTGTATAATTTTAGTAAATTTCTATACATAAAAACAATATAGGTATGCTGTTTATGAATACTTATACAATAATATTATGAAGTTTGTTTGGTTGAACACACTAATCTCAGGATCTAGCGATACAATTTGAAAATTATTTCAGTGTTAGATAACTCATTCATTGAGGAAGATAAATCAATGAAAATGTTGCAGAAAAAGGTGCTGCATAAAAGGTTAAAAGTTTCAGAAAAATGTATGTAAAGTATGTGAGAATTCTTCCTCAACAATTCTGAAACAGCATTGGAGCCTTGCTGGTGTTGGATGATAAAAATTTGATAAGTTGACATGATTGAGTGATAATAAATTGTGAATGGACTCTCTCAAGAATAAATAAATAAATAATCCATACATATTTAAACAATCTATCTTACTGATATTATATACTCGAAAGTTTGTAAGTATCTTTGTTGCTCTTTCATGCAATAACTACTAAATGGGTTTTGATGAAACTATAATAATATAGCATATACATCAGAATAACACATAGGCTACAATTTATAAAGATAAATAGCTTCACCTCGCGGCGTTGCCCGCGGTTATTGTCGTACCATGGGGTTCAGCTAGTACTCTATACAAATAAATAAAATTGGAGTGTCTGTCCATAATATCAAAATAACCGCTTTTTACTATATGCATATATTATGTACGTATGTACACTGTACATCTACCATAATTTCATTTTTTACCATTTTTGTCTGTTCGATCAGGCTAATCTTTGGAGCGGCTGGACCGATTTGGACGGAACTTTTACTGATAAGGCTATATATATAGCTGATGATATAAGGAGTAATTTAGGCTACTTTTTAGACTAGCTTTGCCCCGCAACTATACTCGCGGTTGTTGTTGTACCTAATGCAAGGCAAAGCTAGTCATAAATATTTTCGGACGAATAACACTCAACGCCATCTTAGTTCCAAACTAGGCAGAGCTAGTATAAAGGGTCCTAGACAACTGATATAAGTACATACTTTGTAAATACATACATGTTATACATAGAAAACACCCAAACTCCGAAACAAATATTTGCAAATCGTGGGAATTCAACCCGAGACCTCAAGCTCAGTAGTCGCGTAGGGTACCACTGCGCCAACGAGGCAGTCAAAATCAAGAATCTTAATAGGTACATAAACTAATCAAATGGCTGACCAATTAGCTGCTTTTCCCATGCATATAGCAATATGATGGAAGGTAAAGGAACAATTATTGGAAAAAGGGACATCTGGAACTCAAAAGTAGCAAATGTTGCCGCTATTTGAGTCTCCCTCTCCTTAAAATTAAGAGAGGTTAATTTTAGCAGGCTAATTCTAATGCGCTAATTCGACAATCAGACATCAGCCCATTAATACCGAAGCCGTGGGAGAGGATCATCTCCCTCCCGCGGCTTACAGAGTAAATACACCGTTGGTAAAAAGTTAGTTTTTACAATGTAAAAAGAAGGTAAAAGGTAGGTGTGGATGCTTGAGCCGTTTCCCCTTTTAATCAGGGGGATTTGGAGTCAGGATAAATACAGTAGCCCACTGTTACTTACACGTTTAGACTCTAATGTACATAATTCAGGAGGACCAGGCATACACCGCTGCTAAAATCTTAACAAAAAAAAAAAATTTATAATGCATTCTTTTTATTTTCAATGGAAACGAATTCTCATATGTTTTTGCAGTTCTACGTAAGTTTTTACTATTGAAAATTAATGGAGGTCAATATCCTCAGATGTTCCTTAATCTTAATAAAATTCTTATAAGCCAGATACAATTATTGAAAAAAATAATACCATCTTAAAAATGCGTTTTAGAACGTAGAATCTTCTTTCATAGATATAAAAATTGACAATCAACCTTTGAATTTTTCATTTCAACGAAAATTTATATCCTTAAAGGTTTTATTTAAAAAAATATCATAATTTTTAACTTCCAACCCTTTCATTTATTCTGTAAATTTTACGTAATTAAGAAATCAAATTTAAAAAGAAAGTCTGTTGTCGTTCTCAGAAAAATGGCGGAAAGAATGATGGCGTCTATTTCTGTTGACAGCGTATTTACAAATATATAGTTTTCTCTTTCTAGCTCACGCATTTTCTCATATAAGTCTGGGCACGCGTAGTGATCAATATGTCCACGTGATCTGTCGTCAGTAAAGACTGCCGTAATTGCAAATGCAAAATGTACAGGCTAGAAAAGTTTGTGTTACAATGAAATCATAAATATTTTGTTAATTAAGTTGTAGTGTTGTAGTTTTAAAATGCCTGCGTCTATTGGTGTTAATTTACGCGTTACTGGCCACTGTAGCCAAGGCGGGAGAAAGTACATGGAAGATTTGTTTTCCGTTGCTTATCAACAAACTGAAGACGAAAGGGATCTGGAATACGCTTTTTTCGGGATATATGATGGCCATGGAGGTAGCGAAGCTGCTGCATTTGCCAAGGAACATTTGATGGACTCTATAGTGAAACAGAGGCAGTTCTGGTCAGACAACGATGAGGACGTGCTAAAAGCAATCAGAAATGGTTACATGTTGACCCACTTGAACATGTGGAAAGAGTTAGGTAAACATCGAGTGTTACGTTTTATTACAGTCTTATTCATAAGGTTTAACTACTTTATTGTTACTAAGTCCACTAACCAGAAGAGTTTTTAGTGACTGTACAAAATGTTTTGCTTGACCTTGCTGAACTTATTCACATTTTTTCTTGAGTGGTTTGACATTGAGTTTATAGGAGTTTTTCAAATGGTCATTGTCATTATTTATAGACTATGTTGTTGCTTTGTTAGATAATAGCTAATATAACAATTTACCACTGGGCCTTTTGGGGAATACCTTCACTTAGTCAAGTGAAAGCAGTCTTACCAGTTTCGGTTTTATAATACTCAGGCTACCACAAATGTCAATAAAAAAAGTTCAAGATTATTTTGCACCTCCAATAAGAAACTTATTACGATCGTGATTCTAATTGATTAAAAACTTAAAAATTATGAAAATCTGGTTAGATTTTATTTTGATACTCAATGAATGTGTCTAAGTTACTCTAGTTCCACTTATCAAGTATTACAATAAAACTCATAGAATAATAATATATAATTTAAAAAGTATATTTAGTATTTAAAGCATTGTTGATATAAATATTTTTACACAATAGTGAGAGTTTTCTATTTTGGTCTTGTTAGTAAACAAAGCTTTTATAGTATTTTCAGAGTTTTCTGTGATTTGTCATTTAATAATTATTAACATAATAGTAATCAGTGTGGAAAGTGCTAGACACCACTATAAACTATAAATACTAAAAGATTGTTTTTTAATGTAATGCGTACATTCGGGAACATTCACTACATTACTCACTGACGTTTAATTATTGGCTAGGTATTTTATTCAAAACTATGATGAAATCGGGAATTAAAATTAGTTGAGTCCTATGATAATATTAAACTTTTATCACTGAAATTATAAAACGACAATTGGTTAAATAAATATGTAATGAATAAAAAATAAACCCTCCTGAGACAAGAGCAAAAAAAATAATATGTTTAGATTATTATGAAGTTATGTTAATAAAATATATTACTCTAAAAATTAAGTTTACATTATAAAAAGTTATACAAACAATAAAGTAAATTGATACACTTTGACTATTTAGTATATCATAAGTGCTGTTTATTTCAGAGAAATGGCCAAAAACTGTAACAGGGTTACCAAGCACGGCGGGTACAACTGCAAGCGTAGCTTTCATACGCCGTGGAAAAATATATATTGGACATGTTGGTGATTCAGCTATTGTCCTCGGTTACCAAAAAGACGGTAAGATGCATACCGATCTTAAACTACTACTGCCCTGATCTGGAAAATAAAACTTGGACATCTTACACACAACACCATCTATTCCCAAGCTAAGCAGAGCTTGTGTTATGGGTACTAGACAACTGATATAAATATGTTTATTTTGTTAATACACTAAATACATACATAATATATGTAGAAAACAACCAAGCTTTGAAACAAACCATTGCAGATGATACAAATATTTGGTCTGACCAGGAATCGAACTCGAGACCTCAAGCATAGCAGTCGTATACGCTACCACTGCGTCACAGAGGCTGAAAACATATAGTATATACATAGATTTTAAGAAATTATTAAAATAGTAGAATGCTTATTCTTGAATAAAAGTTTTGTCAAAATTTAGTTTCTATCAACTCTCACCGCTGTTTGAAAGGTGTTTTTATAAATAATTAAATATTTCGGACATCTCACACACAATTTAGTTCCAGGCTAAGCAGAGCTTGTGTTATGGGGTTATGGGACATATACAATTTTTTTTGTAAATATCAAACTCCAAAACAAATATTTGTAGATCACACAAACATTTGGTCCGATCCAGGATTTGAAATCGAAACGGCTTCCTTCCTAAAGTTAAGTAATAAACATACAACATTAATTATTGTAATGTGATTGTCATATTGTGACAGAAAATTGAATTGATAATTCGCTGGTCTTGGTAAAAGTTTAATTACCTTTTATGATTGAAACTGAATATTGGCCAAACCTGACTGATATTTTAAACCTAATCATGACACTAATTGACCACTAAAGTAAATGTTAAAAATAAAATAATTGAACAGACAAGATTGAATTCTTTCACAACTGAAAAACACACACCTTGAGTTTTTAGAAACTCACCAGGGTTTTGCAAGTATCTTGAAGAATATTCAGCTTGAATTAGTATTATACAAAACCATAAACAACACAGACAAACAATCTACACAGAGCATCATCACTTGTAATAGTAATAGAAGGAAAACCTAAAACCAACTTTTTTTATTATTTTACCTCTGGAAACCTCCTCGGGCCGTCACCCCACCGGGGGTTTGCGGCGGGACGGTGTGTCGGAATCGAACCAACTAAATCCACACGGTGTGCCACTCTGCCTGAGAAGGGAGGGGTCCGGCAACTGCTATTAACACGACCGGACCCCTAACTTAAAACCAACCCTTCTGACCTGTGTGGTATAGTGGGCCAAAATCTCCGCTCCAAAGATAGGCTTATGTCTAGCAGTGGACTGTGTAAAGCTGTTGATGATGATAAACAAACAGACTTATAAAATTAATATCATTACAGGCTGTGAGGAGTGGGCTGCTAAACCATTGACATCGGATCACAAACCAGAATCCACAAATGAAATTGAACGCATCCAAAGATGCGGAGGAAAAGTTGTCTCAAAAGCGGGTGTGCCCCGTGTCGTATGGAACAGACCACGGTTGGGACACAAGGGACCAATAAAGAAAAACACACCAATGGATGAAATACCATTTTTAGCAGTAGCGAGATCGTTAGGTGATCTGTGGAGTTATAATCCCCAAAATGACGAATTTATAGTCAGTCCTGATCCAGATGTCGGGGTGTTGACTATAGATCCAAATAAATTTCGGTAAGTATCGAAAAACCTAGGTGATCCATTATTTGCGTTTTTCATTTTCACAATTTTGTAATTTTACTATTACAGGTGTCTGATTTTCGGAACCGACGGACTGTGGAATATGATATCGTCAGAGGGCGCGGTCAGTCTAGTTCAAGCGACAGAGCGGCACAACGAGGCCGCGCTGGTCGGCGGTAACGGCAGTCAGCCGAGAGACTGGCTGAATCCTTCGAAGAGCTTAGTAGACCACGCTCTAGAGAGGTAGGTCGGTCGAAAGTCGAAACTGTTACGATAAGGGAAACCAAAGTTAGTCGACTCCGTTCGTTAAACGTAAAGTTAAACTTTTTTCAGGTGGTCAAATACAAGAATGCGAGCCGACAATACGTCTGTCGTGACCTTGATGCTTGACCCGCCCGGGCCGCCGCGCGCCACGGTGCTGCGCTCGCGCAACAGCGCCGTGCGCGTGCCCGCCGCCCCGCCCGCGCCGCCCCCGCAGGAAGCGCCCGTCGAGCCGGAGGCGCGCCCCGTGCCGCAGAACGGCCTCACCATTATGACGCGCTACTCAGACGCCGAGCGCGCCCCACCGGCTCCCGCGCCTCTAGCGCCCGTAGCGCCCTTGCCGCCCTGCGCCACGCTAGACGCGCGCCTTCCCGCGCCGCCCGCACCGACCGTAACGCCCGCTCCGCCCGTAGCACCCGACGACGCCGAACGGGACCCCCTCGATACGGACTCCGACGATGCGATCGTCAATTACGGGAACCCGGCCGAATCCTATTTTATGGCGCGCTTGCTCAACCGCACTCGCGTGATCAACACTCTGTCGGCCGTGCACGACGAGATAGCCGGGGAATCTTCCTCTCGCGCGTCGTCCGAACCTCGCGATCGACCGGCCGCACCGATCACCGTCATAGCGGACGCCGAGGGCGAAGGAGACTCCGCCGCCGGCGACCGACCGCCACTACCGCCTCGCGCGTCCGTCGCGGAGGCGGCGTCCCCGGCGGTCGACCAGGCCCGCACCGACGCCGACGACGGTGGAATACAAATCAACGAAGTGTCCTCCAGCTCCCCGACCGAGGGCCCGCCGCGACCGCGAGGCCGTCGCCCGCGCACTGATCCACGGCGGGAACCTGCCCCCGCCGTCCCGGACCGAGTGCTCCGCTCTCACCACGAGCCGGAGCCGGCCCAACGCCCTCAAACGCGTCAGGCTGCCACTCGCACCCGACCGCCGGCTCAGGCGCCGCCCGTCGATCGCGTAGTCATACTCACCCGAAGGACAACTCCCGCACCCGCGGCGGCCCCGCCGCCGCCGCCTCCCCCGCCCCGAACCGACCGTACGACGATCGGACCAGAGTCTCGCCCGGCGACTCGGCGCGTCACACCGGCGCCGACCGAATCGACTCCCGTCGAGGAGGACCCGAAACGGAGCGGGTCTCGGGCCACTCGCTCTCAGGGCGCGGCGGGGGTGACCCCGCTCGCTCAGAAGATCACGCGCAGCATAGGAATGTACGCGCGCGAGTTGCGCGGCGCCGCTGCCGCCGCCGCCGCCGCGGCCGGAGCGCGGGCGGGAAACTCGGCGCGCGCCCCGGGCCCGGTGCGGCGGGCCCCGGCGGCGCGCCGCCCTCCCGCGGACCGCTCGAAGGAGAACCTCGGCGCCGCGAGGGGCCGCGCCCGCGCCCGCGCCGCGCCCGCCGCCTCGCCCTCGGCGCTGCCGCCTCGCCCGCACACGCGCCGCGCGGATAGCGCGCGCGACGAGCCCGAGGTGCACTCCACGACGGGCGAGCCGCCCGCGCCTCCGTCGCCCGACGCCTGCTCCGGCGCGCCCGCGCCCGCTACGAGGCCGCGCGCCCTCCGCTCGCGCAACGACGTAGGGGAGCCGGTGCGGGCGGTGCGCGAGACGGGCGCCTGCAAGCGGGCTCGCTGCGGCGACGACGGGGCCGGCGGCGGCGCCAGCAAGGCGGCGCGCCTGGCGCCGGAGCGCTGCGCCCGCGCGCTTGGCAAGCGCGCGACGGGCCCGTGGGCTCCAGCGCTGGCTCTGCGCAATCGCTTGAGACGGCGGTTGGGCAAGTAGCGCGGTGGGGCTCCGCCGGTCGCGGTGTGGAAGTCGCGGTTCGCCGTCGAGGCGGGATCCGAAGAAGAGTTGTATACGGTTGAGTTTTTGTTGTCGTTCTTGATAGTGGCCGGCGCGGCCGGTCGGTAGACAGTTTTCCGTTTAGTTCTGTGAAGTCTAGTTCCGTGGAGCGCTCGAGCGGTGGCGGCGAACGTTCGAGGCGTCCCGCGGCCGCCTTCGACGTTAACGTATAGTACAAAGAATATTCTATATTTAACGTGTAAGTTTACCACGTGGACCAGGAGGTTTTATTAGTCCTAGTAGATATTTATTTTCTTTATATTTATAGTCGCTATCGTAATGCATTTAACCCTAGACAAATTATGAATCTGAGTTTGATTATCGAAGTCGAGTCAGAGGCTACGTAGTAACTTCCGTATATATTTATTAATATCCGATATTCTGCCTTATAAAGCGAAGTACGATATGTAATGTGATTTTTATACACATAGGACACTTTTAAAAATATACTTTTACGAATGACGCCTTCTCCATCCACGGCTCCGTCGATGTAAAATTGGGAGCTACAATATCATGCTATGTATTTTGACTGTTTACGTTCTGTCTAGGCATGCGACACTTTAGATTTAAAAGAGTGTTGAGATGATCCATATTTCACATTTTAGAGACATGTTTTAATATCTTGTTAATATACTGATAGTTATTCCGTACGATACGTTATCTACATTGAAATAGATACATTCTTTATTATTATTATTATACATTTACCTTTAATAAAACTACCGAGAGTGCTTTGTCTAAAATTATTACTGTTAAGAGTGCTAGTACCATATTGATAATGTACAGTTACATTTTATATATATAGTTAACACCAAAATATATGTTTAAATTGTGCTAATATGTATTTTACCTTAAAATTTTAGAAGAAGTTATTCTTTTGGGAAAAGAATTGTGTTTTGTACTTCCTAATTAAGCTTTATTGGTTGTCGGACTACGTAGAAGGTTGTTTAACATTGCCGGCTTAATTGATTAATTGCAGGCTCTAGAGAGCAGAGGTGTATCGGTTTTATATTGTTAACATATCTTTAGTATAAAATAGTTTACAAGACAAGAATGAAACTCAGTATGTTATTTTTCAGTTATTGTTAAGTTCTTGGTGCATGAACCGTTGTTAGTTTAATTTTTTTAATAGATCTCTCATAGTTATCCATGTTTTATAAATAATGACTTACGCTATCAACCTCCACTGTAAATTTAACTATTGAAATAATGTGATTATGAGACCATTGATTTATTTTATAACCAAAAAAGTTTTGCGTGAACGCAATAATGTTGACCACTGTCAAAGAAGATACATATTTTTTTTAACAGAAACAAGACGATTTGAATAGATGTACCTAAGAATGGACTGAAGAAGTAATATTAAGTTAAAAGAGTCCAAGTTATGTACATATTAATAGTATAAATATGAAAAAGTATGTAATAATAATGTGCCTCATTTGTTACCGACAACAAATACATAGGTAAAAGTGTTCTTTGATATATTGAGATATGTATTTTTATTGAAAATAAAATTTATGCATTGTAATTTAGCTGTAAAAGAGAATTTAATATAATTTGTTAAGCTAATTGTGTAAAGATTTAAAAGATTGACAGTCTGTTGCTTATATTGTGAAATCAAGAAACTGTATAGTTTAGTTATTGTTTGTTCGAATACCTGTAAGGGACAGAATGTCAAGTTAAAGAAAGAATTGGTATTGTAACTACGAGGGTAACATTGCCTTGGAGTGGCTCGTAACTAACAGTTATGGTAGTAAGTTGGTAACGATATAGATTGAGATGCTAAAAACAAAATTTATTCTATATATGAAAAGTGGAAGGATTATTGTAGATTTTATTTTTTGATTTAAATAAAGTTTGTATGAAATAAATAAATGTCTTTTTTCTTTGAGCTTTTCTTATCAACAGCTATATCTAATTGCATCGAGTTAAGCCCATTTGCATGAAGAAAATATAAAGAGAAGGAAAAATATCGTTTCGTATGAAAGCTAAGTCAAGGAACGACGTGTCATTATTTTCTCGACAAGAATGAATCGTACTATGTACTAAAAGAACAAATTTATTAGCGAATCAAGATATATTCTACGTACGGGATCGAGTTAAAATCAAATACAGTATTATGTCGATAGAATTTATTTATATATTGATAATTACTGCCCCTTGAACCAGTTGCGTGACTATCCTCAATAGATGTAAAGTTTCCACTTCCATAATAATAAAGTGCAATCTAACCAGTTTTCTTTAACTTCATTTTATTGAAACTATCAAAATTTGGATAAGTGTTTAATTTAAAACATTTTATCCAAATTTTGATCAAATATATGCAAATATTTAATTTGAACACTTGAAATGCAATAGGAAGTTTTATTTTTTTAGGGATGGGCCGAAAATAGTTTTAACCGAATACGAACTTCGATCGAACATTCGGTAAAATTTAAAATTCGGCCGAAGTAAGGCTCCCTAAAAAATTGTTAGAGAGAGTAAGATCTTCTAAAAGAAACTCCTTACTCCAGCAGTTTGAAGAAATCTCGAAAAAGTTCAGCTCTGAGTACTGTCCGAGTACTTGTTCAAGTATTTTGCTTTAATGTGAACACTATCGTATACTATGGGTTAGATAGATGGTTTTCTTGGCATTGAAGATAAATTTTACAGCCTAACAACATTGTTAAATCCGCGCTACAAAATGATTCTTTTTTGGATCCAGTGTACCAATGCTAAGACGTAGACACATTGTTCCTACCAATCCAACAATAAAACAATTCACAGAACGTTATAGACCTGCTACTGTACTGAGGAACTGACAGTACATTTATATAATTATGATTTCGTCACTATTTTCTTTTACCGAATATTCGGCATTTGAACCGAATGCCGAAATTCGGTCAAACCGAATGTAAAACGAATTTCGGCCCATCCCTACTTTTTTCCTAATTAGTTACCAAAATCAAATATTTATTCTGTGTAATATAATATTGACCTAATCATAAATATTTGTCCTCCGTGGGAATCGAACCTACGAGAATGTAAACGATAAAAGCATCTTTATTTTGACGACGATCTTTGGTACGGTCATGATCTTCTATCAACATTGAAATGAGCGCGTAAATAGTTAGGTACTGTACCCAGATAAAGAAGATAAATATCCTAATTCCTAAGGCAATTGTAATGATAAAGTGGATAAATAAGTACATATACCTAAACTAAAGAATCAATTATTTTGTTGAACATCTTTGTTTTGTACTAAAATTTAACCAGTAAGCTATTACAATAAAATTTATTGCTCCCTTTGTGCCTTGTTCTTTGTGCAGCAATAACATTTCATAAAGATAGGTTTCATTTTGGGAATAATAAGTTCCACGTTAAGGAAACAGTGTTTGTCATCACGGTATGCGGTATCCGATTCCCAGATAGAAAAGAACGGGCCACAAAGTAAACGCACTCAAAGTAGATAGTAAGAATTTGTTCAGTACTTAACGTAACTGAACGGCATTTCGTTAAAACATAGTCACATTTTTATTTAGGATGCTAGTTATTATACTTTACTAAGCCAGTCGAATGAATTATATCAAACAACGTTTATACGTACAGACATATACTTAACTTCTATAAGGACTTACAGTTTTCTAAGATCTTTCAATGTTATTGTATTCCGTAAATAACAGTCCCTGCTGGTTCAAAATAACTGTTTCATATCCCAGGTAGTATTTAAGCGGCGGCCAATGAATGCGGAAGCTATCGGTCCAGATGTATCGTCCCCTAGCATGAATGGTTACCAACCCGCCCTATTTTTATTCGAGCTGCTATCTTACCACGCGCACTCGCTCACCCTACTATTTCAAATCGGCTAGGTTATAGTTTGGGCGCGCGCTCTAGCGTCCTGCCGTGCTCCCTACTAGCCGGTAGTCGTCAGTTACGCGATGAACGTAATAAGTGTCGCATCTGTTTGTTTACTCGATTAAAATGTGACTGTTTCGTTAGAAATGGTGAAAATAATAATAGTATAATCTCATTTAAATGTGACTTTAATTTTAAATTTGGTGTTTGGTTTGTAGTGAGTAAATTTGCAGTATTTACATGAAAAACGCGGGAATCCGTAACCTATCAGCAGTGCAGTGCGTTTAGCTTATCGATCGTGTTATTTTTGCTACTGCATTGGTGCATTCAAAATAAATGTAGTTGTTTACTTCTCTCTCTCAGCTTTCTCGTGTTATACTCTGTAAATACGCAGAATCGGTGCTATTATTAGCGGCGGGGTTAATAGCTATCGATCGCAGATGACAATAAACAACTAGAATCAGGGTTGACGAGTTGACAAAATACGCATGTCGCCGGTTTTCGTAATTTTGATCACGTTCTCAACCGGATCCGAATATATAAACACTGTTATTAGTGTAAAAAAAACTCGCATTCCTTATGTGACCTAACAAGCTCTACTAGTTTTTTCGATACTCTAGCAATAACTTTGGCAATATAATTTGGCATTGCCGCTAGTAGGCTTTGGTGAAATGACTCTTTTGTAAAATGTATTATTACCTATAATTTAATGTAGAATTTGTTACGTTATGTTATGTTCTGACTTTATTGTTAAATTTTACTTTAGCTTAAAGTCGTATTCCTTGACTATTCCACATTTTTAGGAATATATAGGTACCTACCATATCTACTCATGAAAAATCTGGATTATTCTCGGAAATGGAGATTCTATTTGCAGTCACCCAGATTATGTAGTCACCGACAAGACAATGCACTCGACACTCTAGTTCACGGTCTAAATAACATAGTTGACGTAAATGAAATACTACACAGGTTTGTTATTGTAGACAAAAGATCTGCAACGTAGGGCTTCAGACAAAGCCAGTAGTATATAGGTATTATTTCCTGAAAAAATAATATAGGGCTGAATACTCTTGAAACTCGCTGGTTGGGTTTCCGCAAATCGACGTCTTCAGTGCGCCTATTTTACGTGATAGGGCTGAATAATATTCTAATATGTACCTAACTGTATACCTAGAATATAATAATTGTACGAGAAGCAACGATACCCTTTGTACAAAAATTAAATAAGTAACTTAAAGAGGTATGCTACCGTGTAATAACATGAAATATTATTCGTTTTAAAATAAATTGAAATGAAATATCAAGATTAGCTTGTTATATATGATGTTGCGTAGATTAATTAACTTCCAAAGGTCTTGATCCAATAGTTAGATCATAGTAAGCACTAATTATTCTTACATGTTTAATCACTAAAACGATTCGTGTTCAATTGCAAACAACAATACCTACAAATGTTTATGTTTCCATTCCATATAAATATGTAGGCACTTTACTTAATTAACGTTATTTATAGTTGAGTGTTTAAAATGAAATAGTATAAATGAAATATAATAATATATTTATTTACGTACCAACACAAATATATTTAGAGCGAAATTATCACTAAGACTAATTTAATGCAAGTAGCCATGTACCTACTCAATGTACCTGTTAAGGTCCATGTTACATTGTCGGTAAAGATCTTTGACTATAATTCGTAATCAAAGCAATAATATAAAACCATTCTAGCTGTGATTCTAGCTAGAGTCGAAACTAGAGGCGACGGCTGTACCTAGACCCTGAACCGAAGAATTAACCAAACCAAATATTTTCGATGGGGTGCTAGTTAGCTAAACAGCTAATACAACATTACTAATTCCAGCTTAATTTTTCGAAGTTTACGTTTAAAGCAAGTACATTACTTATATGGTTACCTCGGAAATATATGTATATGGAACTGTAACGTACTTACTAATCAGTCACGACAAGATCATTTTGCGTTTACCAATAACATCGTTACCGACATTGTAAGTCAAGCACTGTATAGAGAAGCTAGTAATAAACAAGAATCAACTATCAATTTTCCAAACAAAACTGTAATTTGTAAGCATATAACTTTTAAACAAGAATGCTTGTCTTATTGCACAAAACAATAAAATTATGACTGATTGACGAATCAACGCCCAGCCTAAACCGCTGATCATTGAGGCGTGAAACTTAGAGGGTGTATTATTTGTATAAAGTAGACATCCGATAAGAAGGATTTGCCGAAATTCTACCCTTGGGCGGTTAAAAAGATTTCGTCAGGCTGGCGAGGGACGGCCACGGAATTTGGTTGAGAGATTTGTATCAATCGAATGTACTCCTTGATACAAACATACTACCAACAGTACCAACTTACTTCGTTTTCAACGTACCTCTTTTAGTAAAATAGTTAGATGCACTTATTAGGGACAGGGCAAGCTTGTCGTTTTTAGCCTGGCCGCATGAGAAATCAAAAATTACAAAACATACGAAAATTGTGTTGCTACAGGTGGAATGTACCTCCTTCATAATAATTTAAGAATTCATCATCATCAGTCATTAAATCGGTCATCTTATTAGTCATGTTAAGTGTTCCTCAGAAATCTTCTAATATTAGTTGTTTTTAACCGACTTCAAAAAGGAGAAGTTTCTCAATTCGACTGGTTTTTTATGTTTGTTACTTCAGAACTTTCGACTGGGTGAAACGATCATCGACTCAATTTGGTCCAGTTCTTGAAGTCGGTTTGTTTAGTTAAAACAATTTATATTATTTAAATAGTCGCTCTTCATTGTTTTTCCTTTGAATACACAATGTTTTAGGTCATTTGTAGGTTGTTTAGGATTATAACTATTGCGATAGTACATCGATAGAAAGAACAAATAATTTCCGTATCTGAAACCTAACAAAACCGTGGCTGAAGTACCTTCCGGTTTTTACAGTTCATTGAGCTGGTATTGTGACATTGTTAATTTCGGTAAAAAATAAGTATGTACTATTGCTTCTATTATTAACTTTACTGCCATGCGCGGCATTTAGCTGTGCCGGTTCTTCTAAAAATTACGAATGGACAGCTATGTGAGGCGTTTTAAAATAAGCTTAGGCTTAGTTTAGCTAAAGTTGACCCAGTTTTTTATTATGGTATTTTTGAGATTTAAGACTTATTTTCAATCCAAAAAGGATTTTCTTTTCTGCAAAAGCTTATACCAACTACTCATACTTTTTAAGAAGCAACTCTCTCGGAGTGCAGCGGAACAGAAATGTTTAATCTATATTATAAAGCTGAAGAGTTTGTTTGTTTGTTTGAACGCGATAATCTCAGGAACCGCTGGTCCGATTTGAAAAATTATTTCAGTGTTGGATAGACCATTCATCGAGGAAGGCTATAATAGGGCTATATATCATCACGCTAAGACCAATAGGAGCGGAGCTCCAATGAAGAATTTTTATAAAACGGGGGAAAATTATTACGCTACGGGCAATAGTAGACGTAAACGAGGTTGCGAGGGTCAGCTATAGTTATATATAATTGAAATTGACTTTACAGCTTACGAATTTATCTTAACTTAGTAAACCAATGTGCATAATTATAAATTTCCAACAATGAATGGTGCAATGACCATTGAGTACGAAACCTTTTTTCGGAACTAAATAAGTTGCGAAAAAAGTTTACGAAAATCAACCTCTTAAAAGTACTTTTTGTTTTTGCTTGATCGAAGTCGAGTTTACTCGATTTCTTTCGGAACGCTCATTATAATGCAACCATAGTTTTACTTGAAAGTGGAATTTCAGATATTACGGAGAACACTTTCTGTGCCATGCTGATGTGTGAGTTTGTGGGGTGACTATATTGTTTACTCTTTGAGTCTGTTTACACCTGCACTTAAAGCTTGTATATCTTTAATAATGAGACGCAATTACTTCCCCTTTATATTCTTCGACTTTTCGAACAAAATTTGGAAGACTGACACCTTCATTTATTACATAACTATTCAGTTTAAAACCTTTTAAACTTTAGTGGATGACTTATTACAATATATGTGTAATAAGTCATCAAAACAAAAACACAGTAAAACACAATAATTTTAGATATACAAATTTGAGTAAAAGTCATTTAAAATTTATACTGTATACACAAAGGCTGAGAGTGAGAACTGCGAAAGAAATACTCTTGATAACGTAACATAACAATAATAGATTATTGGTAGACACACAAAATAATGTTCTTTAATACCAAATTTCCCAACTTATAGTTATCATAGTATTTTTTCCGTATTACAGAATTATACAACGTCCTTTATTTATAACGGCGCATGGTGACCCTGCAAATAGAAAACATGGCATTGCAGTTTACCAGCGGCTGTGTTTAGTGCAGGCAGTGTGATACAAAGACATACTAAGTTGAACATTTTCCTTCATAACCCATGTAAAAAATTGCCGTTCACAAACGTATTATAATTATTAAAAGAAAGTACAAGAAAGAAGCAGCATATTTCTCGACACAGTTGTTTTATAAGTGGTCGACATTTCACTTCTAATTTCAAATAAATAAAACTGCAGAATCGACTAAATTAAAATATAATACGGTGAATTTAAATCGAATAATTTTATGTTTATTAGTATTTTTTTGCAGGAATTGTGATTTTGAATTGACTTTATCTTGAGTTTGTGATAAAGATAGACTTTCCAAAGATTTTTCTGTGATAAGAAGTGATGATAGTGTATTGTGTGCGAGTCTAAAAGTGTACTACTCTAGCGGAACTGGAAATCAATAAACATGGGTAAGTAACCTTAGAGAAACGGAATAATTTAGTTAAAGTCTCCATGAATCTTCCAGGAATATGAGATTTTGCTTTTATTACTTATGAATGAAGTAAAGTAAATCATAAAACGAGTCGTCAGCAATAAAAAAGAAGTGAAGACAAGTGAAAGCATTATTATGTAAGAAAAGTAGCGAGAAATTCAACAGTCAGTCATAATATAAGTATGTAGATATATATTTAATGAGTAATAAAATGCTTTACATTCGTGAAATAATAATAGGCATAACGTAACATCTAAGAAAATCGTATTTTATTTCTCATTCTTCTTCCAAAAAATGAACATTAGTTAATATTAATGTGAATTCTTTCCTTTAAGCATGATGTACCTACATACATCGTATCGTTTTTCCTGTCTGTTCCTTGATATCATGTATTTGACTTAGGGTTGTCAACTTTTAATTTAAAACTTAATATTTTTTAAAGTAACGTTAACGTAATGTCCGATAAGCGAGTACTATTAAGGCTTATGGGTAAGCAAAAATGTTTGTATGATCTACAAATATTTGTTTCGGAGTTTGGGCGTTTTATATAAGTACAATATGTATTGACAAAAAAAATGAATATGTATTTATATAAGTTGTCTATTTATATGTACTAACATAGTAGTTGGCGTTGTGTGTTAGTGGTCTTAAATATTTATTCATTATTATTTTATAATGATTATAATTTATTTAGTGTAGAATCCACACTTCCATACCATTGTGTCTGTCTTTTACGCTTTCACAGCTTAACCAATTTCAACCGATTAAGATGAATTTCGGTAGAAAAATAGATAAGACTTTCCTTGGAGTAGGACATAGAATAATTTTTGTCGCGAAAAAAGACATTTAAGTAGCTTTGTAAGCTTTTGGGTACCGCTGATAACCCTATGCATTGACGCCAAGTAATGATTTACTAATAATAATAAATATCTATATTTTAATGCCCTCGCTATCGCTCACAATTCAAATTTTTGATTCACTGGCTGAGCTCGTAATTCAATTTTAGAATCCTTCGTTTGCTCGGTCATCAAAATTGTGCACGCCTTTAAAAAGAAACGTTGCACTCTTGTATAACAAATAACTATTATTTGAGCTAAATATGTTGTCATGTTAGTGCAATAGTCCTTCTATACATATTACACTGTCCTTTGATCTCTACATTTTCTCGAATGGTTTAATCACATCACTTAATCTATACTAATATTATAAAGCTGAAGAATTTGTTTGTTTGAACGCGTTAATCTCAGGAACCGCTGGTCCGATTTGAAAAATTAATTCAGCGTTTCCTGAATTAATTTTTGGATAGCCCATTTATCGAAGTAGGCTATAGGCTATATATCATCACGCTAAGACCAATAGGAGCGGAGCACCAATGAAAAATGATGTAAAAACGGGGGAAAATTATTACGCTACGTAAACGAAATTTATGTCTCCTATTGCCCGGTCAGCCTATTAAAAACGATGGGGTCATAAAGTTCTTGAGTGGCGATCGTGTACTGGAAGACGCAGCGTCGGTAGGACTCCCACAAGGTGGTCCGACGACCTTGTGAATGTCGCGGGAAGCCGTTGGATGCGGGCGGCACAGGACCGTTGACCGTTGTTGTGGAGAGACTTGAGGGAGGCCTTTGACCAGCAATGAACGTCTTTTGGCTTAGATTATGATGATTTTGTACCTAATCCAAGACTTTTAAACACCAAAAAAAACTATCTATTGGTACTCAAGAAGTTTAATTAGTAAATATTTTCATAAGTTAAGCCAATAATTATACGGTTTCCGATTCACGGTCTACATACTCTAGAACCCATTTGCTCTAACGGCCGCATTTACTACTAATTTCGTTAAGAAAACTTCAAACTTGTCTTGTTTTAGCTAATGGCTAGCTATACCGCTCGTTTCCACGTTTTGGCATCGTAGGTTATAACGAGCAGGACATTACAACACTGATCGGATTGAAACACTTCCAATTAAGATAGCTAGGCTCAACATCCTGAATACGCATGTTGCAATATATATACGACTATGCGTACTTATTTCTCAATCACATTGATTTTGTACGTGAGATGTTTTATCTATAGGTACTGGGATAAAAGTAACCTAGGTTTTTGTTGCGACGCTTGTGGGGGATAGGGTGTCATGTCCCACCAACACAAAGGTAGGATCCTCCGACCAGGCGAGGTGATCATGCCTGGCGGGCCACTGCCCCAACTGTTGGGATGGGCGCGAGAACTTCTATTGCGCGATTCAGAATTGGCAGTTTCTTCGTATAGTACGTTACTCCGTAGTTCAGTGTAACTTCGGTAGATAGCGCTGTAGTATGTTGTGTTGTATGTGGAGGTCGCCACACGCATAATTAAGAAAAAGGCAAGACTTAATCGTCTAAAATTGGAATAGGAAAGTTTCTATGTCTGTAAATTATGTTCGTTTTAAGTATTTTTACACATTATACATCTTCCAACCTTAATCACTCTATCTAATAAAGAAAGTAGCAGTTTTAAAGATCTAAGTATTTATAGGGACAGACAGACAGCGGAACCGACTTTATTTTATACTATGTAGTGATATCACCTGCACCATTATTACAAATCTATTGACATCTCATTAATTAAAAGTGGTTCAATATTTTAGATTTTACGGTGGAACATACAAACAAATCCTTCCTTTTGATTGGTTCCATTGGTGCCCCGCTCCTATTTGTCTTAGCGTGATGATATATAGCCTATAGCTTTTCTCGATAAATAGGCTATCTAACACTGAAACAATTTTTCAAATCGGACCAGTGGTTTCTGAGATTAGAACCCGCTAATCTCAGGAACCACTGGTCCTATTATATTCGCTTCTCATGCAAACAAACAAACGCTTCAGCTTTATATATTAAGCATGGATAATAAGGAATGAATGTTGTGTTGAGATTCAATAAGGAGATTAAATACATTATGATATTATTTGCATATAGTTTTAGAACAAACTACTCAATATTTGGCCTAATGTAATATGCTTAGCCGTAAAAGTGTGAAACTCAATGTTACTAGTATTAATATCGTGCTATAATGCTAATTTAACAAGACGTATTCATTTAAGAGCCCATAAATAAACTTAGTTACAATGTTTGCCGAACAATATTCTAGAAATCTAGCCCCAGTATATTACTATCTGTGAAAAAACAGTATTTGTTATAAAATAACTTTGTTATATCATTAAGTGTAAGAAAGGGCAGGCATATTGTAGCTGTCGGTGAATGGCACGGTCCCGTATAAGTTCGCTTTGAGATAATAATATGAAAACTGAAAATAAAATATACACAGTTCTAAAACAAACATTATATTTTTAATTCTTTTGGCGATTGTAAGGCTTAATTTATTAGAGCCTACAATCAGAAAAGTGCTGTAAAATATCGGCGTCTGTAGACGAGGGAAAATGGTTTCACTTTGTCCCCGTAATACCTCACGTGACTGTTGGTATACGCGAAGTTGAACCTTATCCGTGTACAAATAAGAGTACATTGCAGACATTTTAAACGCTATTGCCTATTGTCCCTAGTCTGCGCTGGAGCCCATACTCCTCTACAATCTGCTTCTTAGGCCTCTGTGACACTTGAGTTCCAGGTGTAGAAGAGCGAGTTAGTCATTAATAAATTAATGTGACCTGTCTGCTCGCTTGCCCCCTATACTATAAAAATACACTACTATTATTACTTTGTTATTCTCTTTATTAAATTTAAATATACATATAAAAATAAATACATTTCAAAATATAAAAAAATAGTAGACCACCGACCTCGGGTACAGGGACCAAGAAGCCGGTGGTTAGGGCTCCAAAGACCTTTTTTTTATTTATTATATTAGGGCTACCTCCTCTCTATACGTGCAGTGTCAAGAAGGACTGCCTTCTGTATCAGACCCTTGATCCAGCCTTCTAACGTAAGCCTCTTAAGGTGTTCGTCGAGGCTCTTGGCTATCAATCCGTGAGCAGATACGACTATCGGAACAATGATCACCGAATCCACATTCCACATATCGACAATCTCGTGAGATAAATCTAATTATATAATAAATTAATAATTACTTTTATACGTTTCTCTTCTAATTCCTAAGTACACATGACTGAGCCTTTACTATGCTATCCTCAATTCACTCAGGGTTCGCAGGAAGGCCATTCAATTTTGGATAAAGCACGCTTTTGTACATGTCACTTCCTTGTATCTGTTATATTTATGTGTTGAGTGTGTACAATAAAGAGTAAACACGAAAGCTATTTTCGCTACATTCTTTGATATTTGACAATTGAATGCGTACAGTAATAGGTGTTCTGTTATTCATGGGGCTAAGCGGAGCCCTCATGACCTACAAAATCATAATAACTGAATTGGAACGTATGACTAGGGTTATTTAGAACCGTTTTATAGCTTTTTTGTGTATGAATGTACCTAATAGAATCTTCAGTTTTAATGTTTAATTGCTTTAAATGCCTAGTATATATTTGAAGGTTGTATAAGCCTCGCCAAAAGTATTTTTGACTATTATTATATTAAGACTTCATATGAGTTATGGTCGTATAAAACTTTACGAATACGCTTTGAAACCAATTAACCACGTTATTATGATTTCCGGTGTGAAACTGTTCCTGTTAATCTTATTTGAGTATCGAAGTCGACAGTTAAATGTGAATGATTTAACATAATAGCTAATGCCCTATGGCCCAAGGACGTCGACTGATTCATGTGGATTGTCAGCAATCACAATTCATGGGCTGGTTGTGCTATATGTCAAATGAGGTATTATTGTGTAGTATCGGAACGATGGAGATGCGATACTGGCTTGTAGAGAACATAACACACGGGCTGTCTTCTGTTCAATTTAATTTTTATAGTAGAAATGTCAGTAGGAAAAAATGTAATGTCATGTTTTATTGGTTATGAAAAAAGAACATCGTTTTCTAGTTAAGGATAAAGATAAACGAAACGTTAAAGATAAAATAGTTATTGCTACTTACTGTTATATGAGAAAGAAAAACTATTTAGTTAAGTTAAGATAAGAAAGACATAAAGATAACAAGAAACACATAATTAAAGTAAGAAGAATGTGGTAGTAACTAACCGTAAACTGAAATGGGAATAAATAGTTTTTTTTTAATTTTATCTCAAACTTATCATAAGATTTCGAAACTTGCCGTGAATTATAAAGAATGCTAGCTATTCTAGTGTTTTATACCTTCTGAATTCTGTATTTAATTTGAAACCAGCATCGAACCATGATTCTCAGAATACGCCTGTCGATCGGTATGAAGCGAAACCCACGTGCTGACCCGAATGTAACGCCGACGTACAGGCTCACACCTTTCTGACATTCCCTACCGTCACTTTGAACCTTGTTGGTTTGCAAAAACTAACAATAATTCCTATTGAATCTACATTCACATCTGTCACACAGATAACAAATTTGATATATTATGTTTTTTTAGCACAATCTGCACAATTTTAGTGGTTTATCAGTTTCTCGATACGAGATTTTGACAGTCTAGTGAGTTTAGTTTGAATTGACTGAGAAACGATATTCCTATTAGAATAATCTTTACATTATATTAATATAAAATTGAGTCGTTTCCGCTGTCTTTTCGCTTAGGTCTTTTAAACTACTCGACGGATTTCAATACAGTTTTCAGCAACAGATAGAGTTCGATGGATTTATTATAATAATAATTAAATCTTTATTAAATCAAAAGAAAGCAAGTACATTGGCATTTGTTACAATTACAATACATCGAATATTGACACAGTATTTGTACATTATCGACATAAATATGCACTGATTCCCAAACTGAGTCTGGATTTGAGAAATAAACCTTCATACGTGTAACAATATTTTATTGAAGACCCTCATAAAATCACAATATCACTCTGAATAACAGTCCTTAATTGTCATGTCGAGGTCGCTAAGTTAATCACTGATATCAATTTTTCTCGCACTGTAGCTGAAAACTAAACTCCATTGCTCTCGACGAAGTGCCTCGGATCGGATCCGTTTTTTCACAGTATTTTTACCCGACGAAGAAAGAAAGAGGGCTATGTTTTTTTAGTGTATGGTAGAGCCTACACGGCTTATCGTATCGTGTGAGTGACACCGTGTACATCAAAATTAAAAAAAAATAAAAACAAAATAAAACTTTTCAGTTGTTTCTGTCTTTTCAGTTCTTCAATGAATTTATTAAAATAAAATTTATTGGTCCAATGAATTGATAAATTATGAGATTTCGTTTCGTTTCTGTCATCGAATACTGGATGAAGGAACATTCATATTAACGCATCCGTAATTTTATCAGATAGAGTAACTTAACTTTACTTGCGAATTTGCTCTGTGTGAACATCGCATCCAAAATACTTGAACATAATACGGTGCCTATGAGGAAACAGATTAAAAAAAAAAGGAATGTAAATATTGAGAGCATGTGTGAACGATCTGTTTATTTGAATGCAACGTCATTGTGTCAGTGGGCTTGTTACGTCCTTTTTTCACTTTACATTATTGTCAATGGATTTTTTTACAGTCACCCACGCTTGTTTAGGTACATTAACATAGTGGAAAGCTTTTGTAAATAGTATGTGGTTGGTGGATAAAATAACTAAGCGGTCTTGTACACTCTAAACGAAACAAAAACAAAAGGTACATCAACTTACAACTGTCAACTTTAGAATGACCTTTTTGTTGAGATTGTAGAGTAACGGGTGTTAGGTCCCTCCAACACAAAGGGAGAATTCTCCGACCAGGCTACAGTTAATGTTGGGATGTTGTATACATATGTATATGATAATCGGCGCGAGAACTATTTATTGCGCGATTCAGTATTTGTAGTTACTCCGTGTAGTGTGTTACTTCGTAGTTCAGTGTATCTTCGGTAGATGGCGCTGTAGTGTGTCGTTGTTGCGCTGTATGTGGAAGTCGCCACAAGATGTACTTTAGACTGACTGCTCTTCAAAGGTTCGCTTATGTTTTAAGCCATTTGAGCTCCATGATCGCAAAACTGAAGCCTTACATGCTTATGCTCGAATGATGCTCAAGCATACCTTCTCTAGATGGTTTTGGCCATCAATATCATGTGACTATTAATCAATCAATGTGTCAAATCTGATAGGTTTTCACTAAGTCATAAAGTTTATAGAAGCTCGACCATTTCATCATGGTCTTCATGTACGAAATGTACCTATTAGGATACGAATAATTAAAACGAAAACCGTGAAATCGTAAATACTTATAAATATGCTAAAAATGACTTTATACGTGGAATATTAGCCTACATAATTATACACACTACACATATGTTTTAACCGAGTTGATAATAACTTCTTTTTAACGTGTGGAAAGCCCCACTGGCCGTCACCCCATCGGGGTTTGCGGCGAGGTGGTGTGTTGTAATCGGACCTACTAAAACTACACAGTGTGCCAGTTTGCGCCTGAGAAGATAGGAACACATCCGGACCCCTCTACCAGTAAACTCTCAATTTAGGCGACGTACGGCACACGTGAAATGTCCGCCCCTCGCGGGTGGCCACTAAAGCGGATGGAGGGGAAAACTCGTCCCATCCATCCGCGGCCACACTCAGCGCGGTATGGGGTGCTAGTACGTGCGCCTCCGCTGCCCGGCTCAGCGACGGTAAATTAGTTCCGAGTGGATGTCTTCCTCCCGAAGTGCTCGTCGAAGAGCCACCTACTATCGAGGATCAGGCCCAGATAGATTATCTGGGCCTGAACCGGTACACGGTCCGAGATGACCATGATGGAAGCGACGGTGGGCGGACCATGACAGGGCCCATGGAACAACAGGGCCTCCATCTTGTCCAGGGCCACCCGTAAGCCCAGCGCCTCAATGCAAACCAACAAAGAGACAACCCTGGTGGCCAGGCGCCGCCGCCTCTTGAAAGTTCGCCCCCCGGGCTGTGACCAAAGTGTCATCGGCGTAACAAATTACACCCAGCCCCGGGGAGACGATTTCGTCGTATCCCCCCGGGCTGGGCGTAATTTGTTATGTTCCACAGGAGTGGTCCAAGGACAGACCCCTGCAGAACACCGCACGACATGGGTCGCCAACCTTAATGGAAATAATTTTAAAAGTTGATAAAATTCTAAACCACTTATTTTTTTATTACAACATCCACACGAAGAAAAATGCCTATAGACCCGTAGACCACACATTTTTTTTTGTTATGCTGCCCATACGACCATAGCAAAGGCATTAAATGAGAGTACGTCATCCCATATTATCATAAACGTAAGGATATAACGTAGGTGGATTGTTTATTTTTAAATCGATGAATGAATAGCCTATATTTGTCTGAGACTAAGTTAATAATTGGGTTGCTGCACCCAATTGTAGAGGCGCGATATCTTTATATCTTAAATTATTATTTTAAATATATTTGTAATACTACTTCAGAACGTGTAAATGTGTGTCTTTTCGGGCATTGTACTATTTGCTTAAAAGTTAATTGGATGTTATATTGGTTAAGACGTTAGGCATGGAAGCATAACAAATACTAATAGTAAATAAAAGCGAACTCAGGTTTTTAAAACATATTACTACACACACACACACACACACACACACACACACACACACACACACTAATATTTTATTTAAAAAGAAAGCCCTAAGCTGGTGCTATACAGAGTACCACGGAGACTCAGTAGATAAGTACCTATATTTCGTATTCATCTTACATTGTTTCGATGTCCAAAAGCAATTAAGATTTCCAATTAAAAAGCAAATAACATTACTGTAACAAAAACTCTTGCATAAAAAGTGTCACTAATGTCCTCACAATTAATCATTGTAGCAGTAGGTTCATTTGCAACTTTTTGTATACTAATTATCCGATCACCAATCCCGCATTAGAATCTAGCTAGCCTTGAACTTGTTTCCGAACGATATTGTTGCTGTCACTGCTGTAGGGGCACCATTAAAAATGTTGTTGTAGGATCTGCGACGTATTCGACTTTGGTGTCATGATGTCATGTCATTTTCAGTCTGTATTTAATCGTCGTATACAATGAAATTGTCTATAACAAAAATAGTCAGCTTTACAGTAGTCGTAAATGATGTTTAACATCTGATATTCAACCTTTTATCTGACAATCTGTCATCTATAATATAAAAATGAATCGCTCAATGTGTTGGTAAGCGCATAACTCAACAACGCCTGGACCAATTTGGCCAATTCTTTTTTTTAAATGTTTGTTGAAGTTTAAGGATAGTTTTTACGGCGAGAATAAATCGAATAATGGCCGGAAAAGCCCTAAAAAGAGCCCTTTTCTTTTTCCCTTACAAACTTTTTCTAACTATAACGTAAAGTCAATTTGAGCTTTATTGCTATTGCATAAAGTTCATACATTACAAGCACTTACTGTTGTCTAAGCAATGTAGGTGTGTTCCTAACGTCAATGAGTCAATTTGCACTTTATTACAGCTACACAAAGTTCAAATTCAATCATATCTATCAAAACAGTGTGCGTATGTGCGTTGGAGTAGATAATCGTTGGATAGTCCATTTATCGAGAAAGGCTATAGGCTATATGTCATCACGCTAATACTAATAGGAGCGGAGCACCAATGAAGAATGTTTCAAAAACGGGGGAAATTTAATAGAAGACGCAAACGAGGTTGCGTGGGTCAGCTAGTACCCAATAATAACATGACACACATCTTTCGACCCAAAAATAAATAAATTATTCTACTAACTAGTCGTTTCAAAACAATTTTTTTCGGGTTCTTAACTGTAGCTTTGTTTAAGTGTGCAGCATAACTGCATTGCGAGCAAAAATTTTCCTGTTATATCAATCTAGTAATTTAATAACTATACAGTAAAATTTAATACACATGTACAAAACAATGAACTTATATATTTCATTATAATAGCATGTCTGGTGTTTAGAGTAAATGTGCCGAATGTAGGTACCTTGTAGATAGAGTTTTTGTACTTTTTAAAAAGATCGTAAAACGGTTCTTTATTTTGTTATACGTTTTCGTCCTTTTTTACAGTTTTTCAAGGTACAGACTGTCCATATTATACCAAATAAGTAATGGTAAACGCCACATTTATCTTCCCACACGGTATAGATTACATTTAGCGTCATTATTCTGCTAATGTTATGATTAATTGATTCGTTCAATCATTACAATGTTTACTCACGTCAAGCACTCATAACTGAAACTACATTCAATTTTTTCTCATTCAAAGTTCAATTTTGATTGGCAGAGGTAAAGTCAGGTGTAACTAAATGCCGTAACTCACGAGCCGTTTTCCTGCACGCTTTAATTTTTGCAATTTAACTGTATCTTTGAATTGTAGTCGTAGTGAGTATGATGACTTGATGACCAACAAATTGCATTCTTGTTACAGTTAAATAATATGGTCCGGTGTAACGGAGCTTTACAGTTTCACTGGCAACACACCAGATATACTTGTTTTCCTTGCCTAGATAATATAATGCATGTTATAAATTTGAAATTAATGAAACCTTGGTTAATTTAAACAAAACTGTTGTGATGACTATTGAGTGTAAACAGCAAATAGTGTTATTACGACCGCTCTGATACTGAGTTTACATAGAGTGTAGCGAGTCGAGTTAGTTAAGAAGATATCGCTGCTAGTTTTGAATTGATGAACAAGGTAACTGCAACACGATACGTAAGATAAATAAACTTCCTTTATAAATTAAACGCAAAATAAATAAATAACAATTTGACAACAAAATTTGCCAATGGTTAGCTAGTGTACATCAGCACCTAAATAATTTATTTATCAATGACTTTGACCGAATTTAAGAACGTTAAATTGGTATATTTTTTAAACCATTGTTCACATGTACTTTTGTCTGTCTCTGCTAATTGTTATTCAAATTCCATTCTATGTATAGCATATTTTACAAAAATTCGTAGATATTGTCTTAAATTGTAACGTGTAAGATTTAATTATACCTTTTGGACTCGAGTGATGTAATCAGAATTAGTCACGTGTGTCACACAAATCTTGTATTTAATCTGGTTAATAGTTATAAATTTGATGACGGCTGTAAATCATTCAATTTGAGAATTAAATCTCTTACGACCTTGTTCGAGAATTTAGCGTATAATTGGATTGTGATTCCATTGTTAGATAATGAACTAGACAGTTGACCATTCTTAACAACTATTCTTGAATCCATAGGTGTGTTACTGCCTCGGTAGCGTACTGGTAGCGTATGCGACTGCTAAGCTTGAGGTATCGGGTTCGATTCCCGGGTCGGACCAAATGTTTGTATGATCTGTAAATATTTGTTTCGGAGTTTGGGTGTTTTCTATGTATAATATTTATGTATTTACAAAAAAAAAGTTTATAAGTATTAAATCAGTTGTCTAGTACCCATAACACAAGCTCTGCTTAGCTTGGGATTAGATGACGTTGTGTGTTATAGTTATGATAGCTTTTACTTAGTCACTAACCGTACATGATAAAGTTTTCTTTATTTCGTGATATAGAGGGCATATCCCCATTTATGGACACCTACAATGCTACAACCCAAGACTCGCTAGTGCGTTATCGGCTTAAAAATCCTCCACACTCCTAAAATAAAATCAAAAGGTATAACTTAAATACAAATAGACGAAACTCCGGTACCTTAGAAAAGAAATAACTGCATTGAAAGGTTGTATCCGTGCCATAGCATTTTTCTATGGTTTCTACTAAAGTACCAACGAAATCTTTGTCATTTCCCATATATTTGTAACTTTTACTTACAATTGTAATAGGACGAGCATAATATTTAAAATAACTTAAACAGATATAACAGTAAAATTTAGTATGATTTCAATTGTTGCAAACATTAAAATCGTGATAATCATCACTATTGCAACAATTTTATATTAACTTATGCTTCATACCTGTGACCTCATGCAGTCATCGTGGTTACAAAATAAAATAGTAATTTATTTTGAAATGTCATAAATTAGCCCCGGGATATACATACCACAGAATTTTGGACTAGTTAAACAAAACTAATTAATCAATAAATCTGTTAATATACATTTGTACTGAATTTATAAATCCAATAGTAAATAATTACTAATTTGGTCTATGAGGTTCAGTATAGCAACACTTATAAAAATAAATAAAATGTTCTGCTCTATGGTTTTTGTAAGGTGTATAGGTCCAAAATGTGAAAGGGCTGTTTTGAGTCGGGTTTACCTTGCTGATGGCCACGTCAAAGCCAATATACTCGTATCATAGTGTGTACTAGTGGGCGAATATTACGACACACACACATTGTTATCCAGACTTCGGTACTCGGTTACATTATTTACTCGATGAATCGGTGCCGTCGGTGCATTGCGTAAATACTGTATTGATGAATATATGTGGGTGGGTTTTTCGTGCATGTACATTATAGGCCATGGTGTTGGATTAAAAAATAATTTCGCGTTCTTGCATAATTGCAGCCTGAGTCGATATTAAGATGTGTCTTTATTTTATACTAGCTGAGCCCTAAGGTGTTACACACAGTCGGTGTCGCAGGGAAAAGCTAGTCCTAAAAAAAGTAGCCCAAGTTTATCCTTATATCGTCAGCTATCTTCCAGTGAAAATCCTGTGAAAATCGGTCCAGCAGTTCCAGAGATTATCTGGAAGAAACAGACAGACAGATACAAAATTAAAAAAATAGAATATACAGGGTCTGTCGTAAATAATGGATAAGTCGTAAACTGGAGTTGGTCCGGCTATGAGACTATTAGAAAATCGTATCTTTTTGCCAGGGTTTCTAACCGTATGGAAATGGCGTAGACTTTTATGTTTTTTTAAAATTTCGCTACTCTTTGCATTCATTCCGTTGCCATTTCGTTAAATTTAGGTATTTCTGTGTCATTTTTTTTGTATTATAGTCTTGAAGATGTGTATTATTTAGTTTTAGTACTGTTTTAGGCGTTTTTAACGTTGGTCATTTTCAAAATTGTCATTTTAAGATTTTTTATGTTTTTGTTTTACTTAGGGTCAACTTTTGATCATTTACTGTGTAAAAAAAAAGTACGGCGCTATAGCTGCCCATGATCTTAATAAATTATCTAGTATGTGTAGATTCTAAAAAGGTATAACAATGCATACTTCACAAGTAATATTAAGCTACATGAGCGAGATCAATATCAAGGTGAGAAAATATTTTTTTCATGTAATGTTGTAAATGGTTATAAAACTTCGTCATAATGATTTATTTCTGCCAAGATTCTTTACACAAACACTATGGGGTCACTATTAAGGATATTCAAAAGAAAACTAGGTTGTTTTAGTACGTAAAAATATTTATTCAACAACTTAAACTAAATGTTCGAAGTGTCCTCCGCCGGCAGCTATGCACGCTCTACATCGCCTAATAAACGATCGCTTAATCCGGCGCACATAACCGGCTTCTTCAATTTTTCTCGCTGCTACTTGAATGCGCGCACGCAACTCTTCTACAGAACTTATTGTTTCACTGTATACTTTTTCTTTTATACAGCCCCAGTAAAAGAAGTCCAAGGGGTTCAGGTCTGGCGAACGTGGAGGCCATAAAATTGGCCCCAATCGCCCTATCCATCTATCTGGATAAGTATTATTTAAATGTTCCCTGACACGAACAGCGTAATGTGCTGGACACCCATCATTTTGTAGCCACATCTCATTTCTTATCTCTTGTGGGACGTCTTGCAGTAAACTAGGTAAAGTATTTGCTAAAAAATTCAAATACATATCCGCATTTAATATTGCCGGCAATTCGAATGGACCAATGATTTTGCCATTAATAATGCCAGTCCATAAACGCTGTTCGTGTCAGGGAGCATTTAAATAATACTTATCCAGATAGATGGATAGGGCGATTGGGGCCAATTTTATGGCCTCCACGTTCGCCAGACCTGAACCCCTTGGACTTCTTTTACTGGGGCTGTATAAAAGAAAAAGTATACAGTGAAACAATAAGTTCTGTAGAAGAGTTGCGTGCGCGCATTCAAGTAGCAGCGAGAAAAATTGAAGAAGCCGGTTATGTGCGCCGGATTAAGCGATCGTTTATTAGGCGATGTAGAGCGTGCATAGCTGCCGGCGGAGGACACTTCGAACATTTAGTTTAAGTTGTTGAATAAATATTTTTACGTACTAAAACAACCTAGTTTTCTTTTGAATATCCTTAATAGTGACCCCATAGTGTTTGTGTAAAGAATCTTGGCAGAAATAAATCATTATGACGAAGTTTTATAACCATTTACAACATTACATGAAAAAAATATTTTCTCACCTTGATATTGATCTCGCTCATGTAGCTTAATATTACTTGTGAAGTATGCATTGTTATACCTTTTTAGAATCTACACATACTAGATAATTTATTAAGATCATGGGCAGCTATAGCGCCGTACTTTTTTTTTACACAGTAAATGATCAAAAGTTGACCCTAAGTAAAACAAAAACATAAAAAATCTTAAAATGACAATTTTGAAAATGACCAACGTTAAAAACGCCTAAAACAGTACTAAAACTAAATAATACACATCTTCAAGACTATAATACAAAAAAAATGACACAGAAATACCTAAATTTAACGAAATGGCAACGGAATGAATGCAAAGAGTAGCGAAATTTTAAAAAAACATAAAAGTCTACGCCATTTCCATACGGTTAGAAACCCTGGCAAAAAGATACGATTTTCTAATAGTCTCATAGCCGGACCAACTCCAGTTTACGACTTATCCATTATTTACGACAGACACTGTATATATAGAATATGACATAATAGATATATTTTTTTATGTAAGTACCGTATATTTACTTTCTTATTTAATTAGTGAAAAGCTATTAATTTGAAATTACAAACAGACTTTAATTTTATTTATTTGTACAGATAAAACTAAGTTTGACTGTACCTTACAAAGCCTTAGGCATTAAATATTATAAAAAAAATAATAACAATGTTGGGACATTGTTCTATTTGGAAACAAGCTGTTTATGTCAAAACCATAAAAAAATTTATCAAACCGGCAAAGTGTGAATCTTTTTACCGCGAACATTTTGGTTTACACAACGCCGTTTGCAGTAGGTATTATTTTAGTCATAATGGATTTCAACTCTCAGAATATAAAATTAATTGCTTGTTTAAGAATTAGGTAAAGGTGTTTTATCTCTATCTATTTTAGTAAAGTGCTTAGCATTGTCGGTTTAAATAACTGAAAAGAAAAATAAAAGCCTCGTATCTTTATCGCAAACCTTCGGATCTCTGTTCATTTGTTTTGGTAATAACTTTTATCTATTACAAATCCAATGATGTTTTAATATAGTTGGTACTGAGTCTGAGTCCATTAATGTCCTATTTTTGTTCTAAAGTAACAATGTATAAGAGTTAGGAGTCCCGTTGAATAATACACATCCGCGAGAACTAAAGTACAACTGAACTAGTCTAAAACATTATAACAAATACGACCTTCAAATCTTCAAGAAAAGAGCGTACTCCTTCCTAAAAGGTCGGCAACGCACTTGTAACGCCTCTGGTGTTACGGGTGTCTATGGGCGGCGGTAATCGCTTACCATCAGGCGATACGTCTGCTCGTTTGCCCCTGTATAATAAAATAAAAATAATGTTTTGCTTACGGCTTCGGTGTACATCTGTTACCGCATTACAGTGACCAATGTACTTCCTCATGAATCGAAGTATCTCCATGCCAAATTTCATTGAAATCGGTGCTGTGGTTTAACCGTGAAAGCGTAACAGACTGACAGAGTTACTTTCGAATTTCAATATTATCTAATATAGATGTAACAAATCGGTTACCGTAGTCTTTTTGTACGAACAGAGAAAGAATGCTTCGGAGTCAGCTGTGTCTGATCTGCACGGAGCCAACGTCTGAACCCATCTATCGAAACACAAAAGAACGGTCTGGACGTGTTAGTAAAGCTGCTATATTTTATATCCAGCAAAGTTTACGCACTATGTGGTTATAGTCGGCTCGATTTCGATACACCGCAAGCCCGTAATAACGGCTCAAGAGGGTTTCACACGTAAAAATAATATAGTAAAGATATCTCAACTGCCAAGATAGTTAAATTGTATGGATGCTAGAATCATGGGGGGAGGAATGGCGCCTATGGTGTAACCTAACCATGGAACGGTTGCCTAGGGCGCTCTTGGTACTTATATGTGTATCTGACCTATATGTGAATATATTTGACATATATGTTCCTATCTAAGACCGGAATCAGCAGTTATGGCCCTTAGTGTTATTTGTCATTTTTGTGAATGACTCTTGCCCTAGACTACAAACGAAAACCTCTAAACTAGGACAAATCCTGGAAAAGCCGTACGAATGGCAGCCCTATTTTCATTAAATATATATATATATATAGAAGCAAATTACGGTACTGGAGATCGCTTTTTGTTTTTTCGAAAGACGGTCCCCATTTCATGTCATCCACATTTTATATATTTTTAATCATTAATTTCATCACGACGACGACTTGAGGACTCGAAGACTTGGTAATTGAAGACGATAAATACTTTACTTTGGCAGAAATAGCTGATCCGAGTAATCCGGCTTGTTACCATTTCATCAAAAAAGAAAAAGAAAGAAGAAATTACGGTACTGACATCAAAAATCTATTCTTAAAATTTTTACCTGTCTGTTCCGGCCAATCTCTAGAACAACTGAACCGATTTTGGCAGTGGCAGATAGTAGATGGTATAAGGAGTAGGTAACAATATTCAAAAGCAACAAAAACCGAAGGTAATACCGGGGGGGCGTAGCTAGTGAGTATTTAAATACAACATAAATACACCGCAAATAAATAACAAATACAACAAAAATACCGCGAATTTGGTCTTATCACGACACCCACTACCTTGACGCAATCCTCGATTCCGTCGCTCGCATTTAGTAACTCGCACTACACTAGACCGAGCGCGCGAATCCCATTCGATTAGAAAAATACACGTGACGAACAGAGCAATTTGTTTAAGGCGGTTTAAAAAAAAAGGTGCGTCTTATCACTGTATTTTAAATTCATTTTTAGTCTGTGTGCATCGCGAATATTAAACGCACGCTTTGCTCCTAACGGATTTGTGTATTCGATAACGGTTTTCAGTTCGATGTAATTGATTGAATATCTGTTAAATCGTTTATTGAGCCTGTGTTGTGATTTGTGTTGTACCTATTGTATGGATTGAGTGCCATAAAGGCACTAACAGGTTAGTAATTTTATTTTATTCGCTACGTGCTACAATTACAGCTACATCAACAAGTCTATTTATTTAATAATCTTTCTCGTTTCTAATGGTTGATTGTTTATTAATGATAACGTTTGGAGGTTAGATATTAGGCACTTTTTTACATTATTTCAATTCTTAGATTTCAAGACGACTGTCTAGTTTATATACATATTATATATAATAGACCCTGTGTCAGAAGATAATCCAATGTTTTGTTATTAATAAGTATCATAATCACTTTTAAAATTCAGCTTATCATTTAGAGCGTCCGAGACCTTACAATGAAAGAAACAGTTGAAGCCTGTTATAAAAAAATATCATTTAAAAGAAATCACCACAAAGCAGGTCTCATATCTTTCCCGCCAAAACCGGGGTGTCCGGTTATCTGGTACAATGGTTAGGTAAAGTAGCTTAGACATAAAACGAATTAAAATGAGGTAGGTATCTGGATTACTACAAATCTGTAGGTTGTGATTTAGTATGCAATTTAACAAAACATTTTACCATTTTAAAGCATTTCGTGATTTACTAAATTAGCACGTTCGTTTTTTATGTGAAGATTTATGAGTTTTAGAAATAAAATAGCGAAAATATACCTATTTAAAACCTACATGTGTGAATATGTGCGATGATGATACATCGCACATATTCACACATGTAGGACCTCTTAATTATGAAGTTATTATACCTAACATTTAGCGGTAGAGATAATTGCGAATATGAGTGTGGGACACATTAAGCCATGTTGAAATACCTTTATAAACGTTAAATTAATTCAATTGTATCTCTTCATCCGTATTTACTTAACGAGTCATACGGTCTATCATTGTACAGTAGGTAGGTACCTAGAAGCTTTTGTACACATGATGTATCTACTTACACTGAACTAATCTAATAATGCCTACTTACGAAGTAAAGTAATTTTATGGTGAAACGAAATATTTTTTTTACAGATTGTTAGTCATTTCATACATGAAAAAACTTATTAATTTACGTAACAGAGTTAGATTTATTTACCAACGCGATAGCTGCGATAATAGTTACTATCGCGGGATGCTGTCTGGAGCTGTTTGTCCTGGACGACGAATAAATCCATACATATATATATTTTAATTATTTGTACCTACTTATCAAACCCCTTTTGAAGCAAATTAGTTATAAGATTAGTCGTAGAGATATTAGTTAACAATACATTATTTGCAAAACATGAACGTTTTAATTTATTAACCTATCTAGTAATAGTGCAAAAAACTACAAAGTACGATTATTTTGTTGATTAGAAAAGGTACAGTTTCCAGAGTGTCCAGTCTTACCTGTGGACATCGATGGAAAAGAAAATAATTCTGAGATTACGGTTAATGAACATGAAATTAGGTACCTTAGGAAACTTAATACCTAATTAATAAACAACAGAAACATGTGTAACATGCTTATTATTGCTTACAAAAATCCTTGTAGCTTGAACAAGATGTTGGAAATCCGGCCTATACCCCAAGTTATTTACTGCACCTATTTGCGCTCTTTTCACCGTTTTATTCGCCGATCGTCCACCGCCAACCAAACTAAGTTAGTTTAGCTTAGTTCGCATAGATAAGCCAGTTTTACATACATGTGCGTCTACCGCATACTCTTCTAGCTAAGCTACGGAAAATAGCCTAGCTATGTTAAACTAACTTATTTGTGTAGGCCGATCCGTTACTACCTGAGCTAAATTAAGAGCCTCTTACTCCCATGCCTTACCTATCTGGCGCCTGTAGCTGGTGTTGTGTTGTTCGAACGTGTTTCTGTTTGTGATTGAATGTGTTTACTTATCCAGTATCTGTGTCTGCATTTTTTATCTAATCTAATCAAATCTTCTTTTCCTGTGATGATTGTAATCCTCCTCTGAATCTGTCTCTTCTTCCATCACGTCCGCAAACCTCAATGCTCTAACACAAACTGACCAACACTGACGTAGTGTTAGCTTGTTTATCGGTGACATATTACCTATTTCCCAGTGTAACTTGGCTTAATTTTCACTTAGTTTAGCTGGCGGTGGACGGCCGTCTTTTTCATTCACTTGGTTTTTTTTTTCTCAAGAGGCATGTATATTAGCCCTGACACGAAAAAGCATTTTAGGCTCTGAAAAAGAAAATTAGCAAATTTACTCCATAATATAGTGTAATGCTGTACATTTTTACTAACGAACTAATAAACTATTACTCAGAAAAAAAATACGCCTACAACATAACCTCTTTGGGATGTTAGGAGTTTATTTTTTATAATATACTTATCGAGGTATTAAGCCTCTTTGAACAAAGTTTAGTGACATTATTACACACAAGTAGTTAGGTAAATATATGAGTGTACCGCTATATCATTCGAGGTGTACAGATAACGATTGATAACGCTATTATAATGTACTGTGGAAGACTGAATGTTTTGTTACTTGTATATCAACGTTTACTTTGATATTTAACGATATAATCATGTGAGAAAAAATATTTCAGATATGTCATACATATTTTAAAAGCTTAGAGATTAGACCAATGATATTATTTATCGAAATATTTCGTAGATAATCATTTTAATTTGTTTTTTTATTCACCGTTATAGTAGCAACGTTTTGCTTCAAATGAGGCAAACTCTGAAACGTTAAAAATCTCACATTATAAACAACAAAGTCACGTCTATTGCCAGAGATAGGCAGAGACAATTGATCACCATTTACAACGGTCCTCATACACCTCTTTTGCTTTTTCCTCATTCATCAATCGCTGCATGCATGCTTGTCGTTTCCTGGTGCTTTTCACCTTGCCTTCTGTCAGACAGAAACATCACTAATTTTTAAACATTAAAATGTTGCAATTATGTTGCATGTTGCAAAATGCTATTTACTCGTAGATAAATTATTTATCAATTGTATCAATGAGAACAATTAATTAGTAATTGCTTCAACACCAATCAAGTAAGCGTACCTACTACATTATCAAAACTTTCTTTGATTTCGCAGACAATATTAATCAAAGAAGGGAAAGAACCGATGATACGTCATTTCACTAAAAGAGATGGTGGGGAATTACAATACAGTATACGGAAACTAGTTATTTGCGCTTTAAGTAAAGAATTGATTATCATGTACAAGTTAAATTATTAGAATGGACGTGGGACCTTTATATCCAGAATTTTTTTTTTTCGAAAAGTATTAGATGTATCTGAGTATTCTTCCCGCAATTAACAGTAACAGCAAAGACGTACTCAGATGCCAGTAAATTATAACAATCCGAAGACCCAACGACTGATGAATCAACAAATTATTTCATTAGTTTCTCTAAATTCTTCATGACCGCCATGGTCAAACCATTGCAAATATTCTAGAAGAAGAGAATTATTATTATTTTTTTAAAAGAAGTAAGGCTCTTTTCTTGAAGGTTTGAAGGTCGTATTGGTCCGGGAATACCTCAGGCGACGGTTCAGTCCACAGTTTTGTTGTGCAAAGTAGAGTTTCGGGAAAAGTGCACAGTTATGGATTGCCAACGATCTCGATGACGGGGACGAAACTTTTGTCGCGTAGGACAATGGTGAAAAGAAGCGGCAGGGATCAGTCCGAACAATTCCTCGAAGCACTCCCCATAGTAAATGCGACAGAAGATGCACAGCGAAGCCACATCGCCATAACTATCGCTGCTCTTCTGAACCACCTCATTTGATATTTTCTTATACCTATTATACCCACAAGAGAGGTTCATAGACATGCTGTGAAGAGTTTTACGACTACAATTTTGTTCTATTTTCCACAATAAGCTAACGTTAGAGCCAGCCATAATCTTGTAACTCTCTTGTCTGTTCAAAGGATTTTAATAGACGATTTGGTTCACTTTCACTATAAATAGATTGAACTGAAATTAATTTTAAAACTAACTTCCTAATCCCATGTCGTTTCAAACTTTACATGTGAGTAGTCGTATTTTAACCATGAAGTTTTAAAACATTTGGTATTCATCAAATTAACTTATAAAATCGAAGTTTCTAGTGAATAAGTATTCTGGTGATACATTAAAAACCACATCATCTCTGTTGTGACAAAATTGCGGTATAAACTGAATGTCAAAAGCGGATATGACGCAATTAAAGGTTATTTTATTCAAAGAACATTATAAGGACATAGTGTCCTTAATGATTTAGACTGTTAAATGGCAAATGCCACTACATTTGACAATTTAGGTACTTATCATTGAATGATAGTTGGTTATCATCTAATACATAACAGCCATGTCTGCAGACACATATATGTGTGACATTTTGTAGATGAATAGATGTGCGATTACGAGTTATGGATTAGATATAAAAATGATAAATAGCAGAAATCTCAGATATTGCAGAAATGATAAACATAATAATAATATGTCAAGACTTGTTGTTGTCAAACAGTTTTGGTTTATTTACTAAAGTTAATTTTAAAAACGAGTCAAATACACATCCCATTGAAATGTATTAAACTACTAGCTGAGTCCCGCGGTGTTACCCGACTTACAACCACAACCGCCGGTAACGCCGTGGGTCAAAGCTAGTCTAAAAAGAGTAGCCTTAGTTACTCCTTACACCATCTTTCCTTTCAGTTCTTCAATGAATTTAATAAAGTTGGCAGACTGTTCTCAACCACCGGTTCAAATTGTAGCAGTAATAGATGCACAAATAAAACAACAATATATATAACGTAATGTATTACGAACACCAAAACAACGTGGCTTTTTTGTTAGAATAAAAATGACACAGCTGTTCAGTTGGAACACTAGCATTCGACACATGCCCAATGCCTTTAAAGCATCGTACAGCTAGCAATCGCTATCCTCGTCTGACTAGTGATATTACGCGCTAGCTTTCTTTCACTCTATCCTTAATATTTACCATTTTTAACAGTCAGCAACCCTTATTTGCGGCCAGATTAAATTAAGCAACCGTATGTCATAATAAACAGAAAACAAATAGCTTTAATTTGATATATAAATAACAAATGTACGTTATGAACGTATAAATGTATCAAAATCATACCTGTTTACACCTGGCTTCGAAGAGGTGCGGCAAAGTGCGCAACGGGAACCATGATTTTTCAAAGTGTTTATGTATATTGCCGTGAAGTCGACGATATTTTATTTAAAAAACAAATGAATGAAATTTTTCCCCAAAAATCAATTAGCAATAATTTAATTAAAAGTATTAGCGGCGACATTTTGATAGACAACTTGGTAGATATACATTCTTCTAATCATAAATATGCGTAAAAATTTGGTTTTTAGCAAACACTCGATGAATGTACTGATTCTACTGCCGTATCTCGTACTATATGTAATATAAACAACAGTCTTTCTAACGAAGTTATTACGGTATACATTTCTCTTATATACAACTAATGATGTAATGTCGATGAGTATAAAGAATGAAAGTATGCGTAATATACTTTCATGAGCATCTAAAATAAAATAAAAAATATGATGATGCATTATTATCAGGGCAAACTTTTTTGTAATCTGTCCATACACGCGTTGAAAAGCTAACTATATTGTAAATTTTATAATGTGATGCTTAACATTTGAAATATATTTAGCTAGTTGTCACAATATTCCTCCGTTTGTCGTTTTAACTTATCTGTTAAGTTGTTATCCACAAAATACAATCATATGAACCGATCCATATATACACGCACGAATCGGTAGGTACTGAACTATTTTCAAACACTTTCGGTGTTTTTTTGTTCATGGTTGGCTAGGTTTTTGGGGTGGAGCTAAATATTGGCATAAAAAAATAGAAAAAAAATTGCACCTAAAACAAACCGCGTGCAAGACGATAAGGGGTAGCAACCAGGGCTTTTCATTGAAGGAATGCCACAGGTGACTAATCGCAAATTGGGACATTTGTATCAGAGAATGCGCAGAAAGCTAACTATGCAAAAATGATTCTAAGACTGTCCATACTTCACTAAAACGATACAGTGAATGCCTCAGTAAAGTACGAATGCTGGTCAATTCCAAAAGACTTCATCAGAGACAACTTCTAGCTACTCCAAGATTCATCAAAAAATACTATTATTGGGTTGTTGATGAAGATTGTACCATTTAAGTCTTACGGGTAGATTTCACACGTTGTTTTTCATAATAATTAAAATTAAGTAGTCTCACTAAAGTAAACCATTCTTTACAAAATTACTTAATTGCATTATAGAAATAGCAATGAAACATAAAAATGTAACTTAGGTTCTTAACGAAATTCGCGAGTTGCGTAGGCGCACTTCTGTTGCAACGACCGCCGCTCTAGATATCGAACACCCATCTCGATGCGACATTCAGCGTGACTTCATGTCGCATGAGTTATTGCTGCTATCGGTGTGTATTGCCGGTCAGGTGGGCGCTAAAGTAATGACAAGACTGGTTGTGTCACGGTATATAATTTGCAAATATGCAAGGTCTTTGTGCTAATATGAAAAGTATTATTATTGAGATGCATCGACTAACAGTATATCTTACTAATAAACCCACATAAGACACACCTTCGATTTTGTGTTTGAATAGTGTAATATGGTCTCCTAGCCAAGTAATGTATTGGCATCATGTTCCTGATCACGATATTTAACGATATTTCTTTAGCACTTTTGAATTTCTTGTACTTCAGGACTCGGCAATAGGCGTCTAAGACTTCTGAGAGTGGTAATTTAAACTCACTGTCATGACAACTCCTGAACTGTAACAGCTTGAAAACTGTTTCTGAATATCTAGGACGACTAAAATTATTTACTTTTTATGTCTCTATGTTTACCTTGCAGTAGTCCTCATATACATTAAGTCCCATCTATATTAACCTATAAACTATGTTTTTCGAAATGTGACTATAAATATTAGCTTTTTTTCTATATTCTTCTCAAATCATTTTTGGAACGAAGTTCCTTATCGCACGATATGAACGAAAAAACGAAGGGGGCTAGACGGAAATTGTCGCGACATAATTTGTTGTCACGACACTTTTTGTTGTCACGACACTTTTTGTTATTTTAAATTTTATTTGTTATTAGTTTATTTTTCATTGCTTGAAGCAACCCAGATACTATATATATATATATATATATATATATATATATATATATATATAATATATATATATATATAATAGATAGATAAGATTTCGAACTTTTATATATACCTACATATCATCATTATCATCACTATTATCATAATCATCATTTCATAATTTTCATCAATTCATCATTTTCATCACTTTCATCATTTTCATCATCTTCATCGTTTTCATCATTTTCATCACTTTCATCATCTTCATCATTTTCATCATTTTCATCATCTTCATCATTTTCATCAATTCATCATCTTCATCACTTTCATCATTTTCATCATCTTCATCATTTTCATCATTTTCATCACTTTCATCATTTTCACCATTTTCATCATCTTCATCATTTTCATCATTTTCATCATCTTCATCATTTTCATCATTTTCATCATTTTCATCAATTCATCATCTTCATCACTTTCATCATTTTCATCATTTTCATCATTATCATTATTATTATTATTAATATTATTGTGTACACATATATCATAAAACTAGAAATTACGTAAAATATTGAAGTAAATATAATATTTGTATCGTCTTTCTATTTCGAACTTCGTTCCATCCGGGTGTCCCTTGACACCTCTCAAGTTTTTGTGTTACTCTACTGCAACGGAGATAATTTTATAATTAAGCTATTTTAAATATAAAAGTAAAGTTACCTTCAGAATACTATCTACTTCCTCTAACTAGGTACTCTTTCGCATAAATTTAATTTTATTGACATAATGGTTGGCATTGGATTGTCATTCACAAGTTTTCATTCATGCTGCGATAACTGTTTTACGATAAATTTCAATGCACACTGGGGACACGGCAGTGCCCCTGACAAGTGTCGCAAAAAGGCCATTCTCTTACTTTCCCAATGCCAATTATATTAGAAGAATTAAAGACAAGAAAATAATGGAAGAATTCTTATCATAAGTAAATACGGTTTTGAAAACTATTAATTCCAAGACATGTCCTGATACAATACGTTATTTTAATTTATATTTTACACTAGCTGACCGACGCAACCTCGTTTGCGTCTTTTATAGCCCGTAGCGAAAAATGTTCCCCCGTATAGTGTGTCGCGGACTTTTTTGTAGATATTTATAAGGTCTACGATTAATTAGAACATTTTATGGTTCTATATTTTATAGTTTACGCAGCGTACGCAAAATAAGTAACTTTTCTGGTTGATTTTTTAGACCTTGTGTCCGAAAAACCCCAATATCTTACGGAACCCTATTTTTTTCCAAAATAAAATATAGCCTATGTTATTCGTGGATAATGTAGCCTTCAAATGATGAAAGAATTTTTAAAATCGGTCCAGTAGTTTTTGAGCCTATTCATTACAAACAAACATACAAACAAAGTTTTCCTCTTTATAATATTAGTATAGACTAGCGGCCTGAATTCGTTATAATATGCATATGTTACACATATAGACCTTCCACTCGAATCACTTCATCTGTTGTTTCGTTGTGTAGTCGACGTGAGCGACTTCATTTTAAACTATGTAAAGATGAAACTAGGCTAGTCTTTTTTTATATTCTTATCGCTATAGAAAGTAATTTAACTTAATATATTACGTAAGTAAATATTATTATTAAAGTATACATACGATTAGCTTGTTGAGATAAACTAATTACATTGCGTGCTGAATTATTTACGTTACATAACACTTGCGAATTACTTAGAGAGAGTCATTATAATATTCAGTATATTGCGTGTCGCCTGTGGATATTATATACCTTTTTTTGACATAAATTAAAAACCCAGAGCGTTAAAATCATATTTTACTTTTTATTTCTATAAGACTTCAATAAAATTTATAACTATTCTGTAGCGTTTCCTTATATGAACGTTTACGTCATATGTTCCAACTTTGTGGCATAAATGCATCTGGAGCCGAAGTTTTATTGCTTAATGGATGTAAGATGTGGATAACTATCTCGTTGCCTATTCTGTAATAGATACACACATTTCTGTGTGGTCATATTAAGTCGATTGGTATATAAGTTTCATTAGACGGGAACAAACTTACACTAAACCAATTACTATAAGGTATTGTAAGCCGGGATGACCAACACGGAGCATGCAACTTATAGGATCATTGTCAGCTTTTGGTGCCATGTACGTTCTTCATTTTGATGAATTAATGTTTTTTTAAGACACTTTTATTAGCTTTACTTCAGTTTAGTTTTTTTTTAACTACATTTATTATCTGTAATTACGTAATATTGTTTAAGTCGAACATTCATTCACAGAGAAACTGTAGTCATTTAGTAACTTCAGACACGGCAAGTCGCGATAATCTAACCTAATTACGAGGCTGCACTAATCAGATACCCAACATATTGGTATGTAGAGCTCAGTAATCTAATTAGGTAGCATTCTAGTGACTCAATGAATGTAAGTACGTAAAGTGATGAAAGTAAAACAATTTTTAGTGCATATGACATGGTTTATGCACATTATGTTTATTTATTTTATTTACACAAAATAAAACAGTATAACAAAATGATTATGTATGTTTATGTTTGGTGTTATCTAGAAACCGATGATTCTAACCATAATATTTGCTAGAGTGGGGGAGAAAAATCTAACGAATACGGTCAAGTATTCTGTGTGTGTCGGGCCCACACCCCTAGGAGCTCGACCTCGCTAAGCACAGGTTGGACGGGTTGGCGGGTTAATTACGCCTGAACCTGGACTAACACCCTTAACTACCAAAAGGCCCACCAGGGCCCAACCCAGTGACCCGCCTGTAGTCGCAGGCGGCGCGGAGCACTACTTAAACAGGCCATGGCCTGGAAAAGTTTCCCCGAGACCCTAGCTGGGGTCTACGAGAAGAACCACGCAGAAGTATTATGTTGTGGTATGGGATATTGTGGGATGGGATATTACGTAGTGGTCACACTGACAACCGTTGGAAAAAAGATTGAAATTTTTAAACAAAAAAAGCTTTTGAAAGATACGAACTACTACATCAAGGAAGATTACCCACAACATATTTTGGAGAAAAGGAGAATGCTACAAGAACAACTAAACATTGAACGGGAGAAAGGTAACAAAGCTATATTAAAATACGACAAAATAATTATAATTGGAAAACAAGAGGCAAATAACACATCGGGAAACAATAAAAGATCCCTCCCAACATCGCCTCATGAAACCTATAACCGCAACAAAGCAACGCCTGGTACTCAACCAACCAAGAAAAATAAACGTACATCAAGCATCTCCCAAAACCTAACCGAATATTCAGAAGATATAGTCAAACCAGGGATACTCAACTACCTTGTGAATAAAAATCAAACCAACCAAGTTTTGTCTAAAAATAATCAAAACAAATAGCAATCGGCACCCCCTCTCAAAAACAAAACAAATAAAAAAGGCAACAAAGAAAACTATCTTCCAAGGCGGCTGGTCACCGTGGAAGAGAATGACCACCACCCTCCAAAGAAACAATTAAAAATAAACCCAAAACCCTGTAATTTCTCCTCAAACAAGTTATACATAGCAACATACAACGTTAAGACACTCTCTTCACATGGAAAACTGTTAGAACTTGAAGAAGCTCTAAAAGATATAAAATATGACATAATAGGTTTGTCAGAAGTCAGAAGATTGGGTAGCCAAATTGAAGAATATGAGAACACGATATTATGCTATGTAGGCTCCACGCCGGGACTCTACGGAGTTGGGTTCCTAATAAAGAAGTCCTTAAAACATAATATTGAACGATTTATAGGTTTCACGGAAAGAGTCGCTCTGTTAAACCTCAATATTCAAGGCTGTAATATAAGCATTATACAAGCCTATGCCCCCACGTCTCTATCAAGTGAGGAGGAGATAACAGACTTCTATCAAAAATTGGACATAGCAATACAGACATCTTCTTCTAAAAACCTTATAATAATGGGAGATTTTAATGCAAAGATAGGACAACCACTGAAAGATGAATATATAATTACAGGAAAATATGGATATGGAAATAGAAACAATAGAGGTCAAAGATTGACGGATTTTGCTTTTGAAAATAGACTCTCAGTTATTAATACTTATTTCAAAAAAAGAATAGGTCGCAGGTGGACCTGGCGTTCACCCAGCGGAGCATTCAAAAATGAAATTGATTATATACTATCGAATCAACCTAAGCTATTCCAGAACATAGAAACACTAAACTTAAACTTCTCTACGGACCATAGAATGGTAAGAGGCACGATAACTTTAAAAGTAGCAAGTAAAAGTCGAATCAAATTCACCAACAACCAAAATAGTACTTTAAAAATGAAAGAAGAAATTGAAGCGTACAAGCAAAATCTAATGCACCATACATTAAACTTGGTTGATTGTGCAGTGAATACGACAGTACAGGAATATTATGACAAAATACTACATTCTATCAACGTCAGTCTACAACAAGCACGACAAGTTAAGAACACGTCTGTAGGACACAAAATTTTCTCAGAGCGGACAATTACATTGCTTAATAGAAGACAGATATTACAAAAAACGCCTAACAAGACTCGCTCGGAAAAAAACGAACTTAGCGCCCTATACAAATTAATAAGCAAATGCATAAAACATGATTACGAAAAGTACAGGCAGGAAAAAATACAGACTCATCTTACTCAAGGCAAAAGTTTCAAAAAAGCGATAAAAGAACTCCGAACAAATAAGACTTGGATCGAGGGACTGAATCAATCAGGACGAATGACACACAACCGTAGAGAAGTACTTAATATCGCAACTGAATTCTATGAAAACCTTTACAATACGACTGCACAAAAGACAATTGACAACAAACAAGAAGCACACAACAGCCACGGCAACCTAAAAAGTAATATTAACTCTATCCATGAAATGGAAATTATACAAGCAGCTAATAAGTTAAAATTGGAAAAGAGCCCAGGCCCGGACTTCATTACTAATGAAGCAATTAAACATGGGTGTGAAATAATAGCATCACCTATGGCATCATTGTTTAATTTAATACTCAAAACTGCAAACACACCTGTACAATGGTCAGAATCCAATATAATATTGCTCTATAAAAAAGGAAACCCTAATGACATCGGAAATTACAGACCAATAAGCCTTCTACCGACTGTGTACAAGCTCTTCTCTTCCATAATCAACTCCAACTTCCACAATAACAAAGTCAACCCACAGAGCAAGCTGGTTTTCGCAAAGGATTTTCAACTATTGATCACATACACACTCTGGAACTTATTATCGCAAAATACCAAGAAAACCAAAGACCGCTCTACATAGCCTACATAGACTACCAGAAGGCTTTTGACACAATTTCACACACAAGTATATGGGAAGCATTGAATAAACAAGGAGTAGAAAATGAATACATACAAGTAATAAAAAACATATACAATAACTGCGTAAGTAGAGTCAAGCTGGAATCCACTGGCCCTGATTTTAACATCAATAGAGGAGTAAGACAGGGTGACCCATTATCTCCAAAGCTGTTTATAGCGGTTTTAGAATTAGTCATAAATAAATTAGACTGGAAAAAGTATGGCTTGTATATCAGAGGAAAATTTATAAATCACTTACGATTCGCGGACGACCTGATATTGTTATCTGAAACAAGTGGCATCCTAGAGCGCATGATACAATCCCTACACGAAGCTAGCCGACAAGTCGGACTGGAAATAAACTTAACAAAGACAAACATCATGACAAACAGTTATAAAAGAGCCATCTTACTGGAACACGAACCGATACGGTACGTGGAACAATATATATATTTGGGGAAACAGATAACATTGAACAGTAATAGCAACGAATTAGAGGTAGAGCGTAGATCAAGAATTGCGTGGAATAAGTTCTGGAGTTACAGAGAAGTGATGAAAAGTAACATGTCAATAAAAGTGAAAAAGAAAATGATGGACACTTGTATTTTACCATGTCTTACATATGGTTGCCAGACATGGAAATTCACCAATAACATCAAGAGTAAAATAACAACGTGTCAGAGAGGAATGGAACGCAGCATGCTAAATATAAGAAAAACACACAGAATCCGTCATACAAAAATAAGAAAAATGACTAAAACAGTAGATGCTCTCAAATATGCTCAAAGATTGAAATTCAAGTGGGCTGGTCACGTAGCACGATTAAAAGATAAAAGATGGACATCTGAAGTAACTTCATGGGACGGCCCTGGGGGCAAGCGGCGTGTTGGTAGACCACACACGCGCTGGGAGGACGACCTCAAAAAAGTCGCAGGACCACATTGGATTAAACTGGCCAGAGACAGAGACAAGTGGAAATCTTTGGGCCTTCACCTGAGAGGGGTCCATTCATAAAAATTATAATAATTACATAGTTATAATAGATATATTGGAAACATAAATTGATAATAATGAAATTAATAATTGATAATAATAGAGAGAATAATTTAATAATAATGAAATAATAATTGATTTATGCATGACTGAATTGAATTGAATTGTAATAATCTAAATAAGAATCAAAATCTAAAATAATTTTAATCTATTATTAAATAGCATACCATTTGTAAAACCAATATGTTATGTAAAAATTACTTGATAAATGCATGGAATAAAAGGCTTTTTTATTTTTTTATTTTTATTTTTTATTTTATTTTATTTATGGGATATTGACTGGACTGTACCCTTTATTGTGCAGCGGAGCGAAGGAGTTTGTATTCTCAGCTAAAAGTCTCTATTCAGAAATAAAATCTTATACTAATTAGTAGAATTATTAAGTTTTTGGAGAGTTGATTAAGATCTATATGCGTATTTCTATTATTTACAGACCATCATTAGTTATAAATCTATTTATAGAAGTAATGCCAGAATGGTCATGCCAGAATATCTATCATAATTATTAATTATTTTTAATAGTCCACGCTGGTCATAAGCCTCTCCGTCCAAAGGAGGTTTTGGCCTGCTATACCATATTGGCCAAACCGATTGATATAGGGTTGGTTTTTTTGCAGTACCTACCTTGTAAAATAAGCTCTATAAGCTTAGTAAATTAACAAAATATTTTTTCTCGGGGAATGCTTTTCGCACCATACCCTACGTCGGGGAGACGAGGGGCGTGTGTGGGATAAAAACCAGTCTACCCACTAAATCCCGGGACGGCATACCTCGGCAGTCCGGAGAAACTCCAGGAACGCATCAGCAGCTTTTGGAGTTCTTCCTGAATCATCTCTCAAATTGAGGGACATCCCGGGATGACTACGGTCACCCCGGTTGCAGGACATTCAACTCTGGCGCTAAACTTCGTAAACAATTTATGTGCGCTAAGTTGTATATCAGTTTTGGAAATTTGGATATGGTCAGCTACTTTTGTGGCTGACTGTACCTACCCTCAGCAGAGAGCTCTTTGTATTTCTTTCATTGTGTAAACAAGTCATAAAATGACGAAAAACTATAAATATGGTTACCTAATAACTATTTGCACAATACTATTGTACTTAAGTGACAATTTCAACTTTGTGTGAATAGTGCTAATCTTATATCTGTACGAGTATTTATTTACCTACATTTGTTGCACCATCTGTAATAGCAATTATTTTTATCTCGTGTAAAATAGAGGGGTTCTTAAATCACGCCACAACATACATTTTTTATTATGCTCTAGCTTTTGCCCGCGTATCCGTTTGCGTGTATGTTGGCTATCGCGGTAAAGTGTAGCCTATGTATTTTCTTAAGAATTAAAGTTTCATGCCAAATTGAATGGATCATCACCGATTTTAGTGCAGTGGTTTAGTCGTGAAAGCGTAACAAATAGATAGATACACAGACTGCTAATTTCGAATATATAATATTAGTATGTAAGTATGGATGCATGACCATACAAACTGCAACTTTGCAGTTAGTGTTGTTTTTCAACCCATTACTTGGATAATTGGCTGTACTTTTCAAGAAACTTGTGTCTCATAACCAATCTGTGGGACAAATTGTAGTCTGTCGTATTTCCGGACCGATACGACCTTCAAATCTCAAAAGCCATCAACACGTTTGTGATTATCGAATTACAGGCGTTAATGAATGGCGTTAGTAACTTTCCATGATGACCTGGCTGCTCATTTGTTCACGACTGTTATCGTATGATTACAACCGGGACGGGATATATATAATATCTGGGCAGTCCAGGCAATGTCTGAAATATTATTGTTCATTACATCGTCGGGTTCGACAAATATACTGACAAGTAGTTCAACCTTCGAATTCAGTTCACCCTCAGGGTTGCGGAGGTCCGATGCCAGTCGCTCAGTCCTAGGGCTTGCATAGAATACCTACTGACCAACAGGCGATGTGTAAAATAAATAGGTTTTGGTCTGTATTTATTAATTTTATGTTACTTAGAAAGGTGTTCTGTTTAAATTAACTTTATTCAGAATTATATAGGTTTAGGTTAGGTTAGAACAGTGATCATAGTAGATGCACTCTGTTGTTGTTAAATCGTTTGGATTAGTTGAGTTTTCTCTTTAAAAAGACAACTCCCGCATTAGAAATATACAATAAACCATTAGGCCAACCGTGCAGTGCAGTTCAAGTGGATTGTTTTTTACCTGTTCTCATAGATACCACATTACCGGCTGCGTATTAGTATTTTATACATTGACTATGTATTGTATTAGAATACCGGATTTTACAGATTGCCGGTAACATTTATATGTTGATATGGCGCTACAAATAGGTGATATACCTACATATGTATAGTTTTATATATAAACATATATATCTATATTTATGTACGTGTCTAAAATGTAAACGAAAAGGAAACTATTGTATTTATGAGCCTTGTAGGTACTTATTTTGTCTTTAATGCCCAGTTCCTATATTTGAAAAACGATCCGTTCTAGGTACGAATAGTAGTATATTATACGGGGCGTAAGCTAAAAACGTTCCTATAAAAAATAAATTGAGGAACGGTATTTACGACTCGTAGTCGGTTGTAGAAAATTTTTACACGATGACGATTCGTTAAATATAGGAACCGGGCATAAATAAAAGACAGTAGGTATAAATAACTTACGAAGAATGAAATCATAAATGTGTTTCCTTGTGTATTATTTTAATCAAATTCTCATAATTCCTTAGGTCGATGGATGTGGAGCGATAATTTTTTTTTACCACTTTTACTGAATCATATGTGAACACATCGGTCATGGACAGTCATGGTAATAACAAAATAACTGAATTAATACCTATCTCGTCAATACTAGACTGTTAAATGATTGCCTGTAGTGTTTTAAGACACAATCTAACTGCGACAAAATTTTACATGTAGATATAAACATAAGTGCTATGCGGAATCTATTTGAATCTACGTAAACTTATGTCATCACAGATACAGATAAGATAAATTTTCAGAGCAAGGTTATTCTTGATAAATTAAGTACTTCTTTATATGTATGTGGCGACCTCCACATACAACATAACATACTACACCGCCATCTACCGAAGTTACACTGAACTACGTAGTAACTTACCATACGAAGAAACTGCCAATCCTGAATCGCGTAATAGAAATTCTCGCGCCGATTGTCATAAGCACAACATCCCAACATCAACCGTTGGGCAGTGACATGACACCCGTTCCCCCATATGTACATGAAACGCAATTGATTAATTAAGAAACCCTTTATAGAAAATTAGCTTTAGACTGTTCCCTACGACTATTGTCAGCAAAATATATAAACGAATTATGTAATAGGTTTACGACAAATGTGTTGACGTTTCATAAATAGTAAAAATTCTAAAAACGTAAAGCTAACTACAATATGTTTATATCACGATGAATAAACTGTTTTAATCATCCCTTGATTTCACCCTTACGAGTGGAAATTTTATTCTTTAAATTACAATATGACCAAATGTAACATAAACCCCTTTCATTTAAAAAATATTTAGGGAAGAATTTCTGAGACAACAAACAAAAAAAAAACCGCCAAATTGAGAACCTTCTCCTTTATTTAAATCGCTTGAAAAACACTAACTTATTTATTGCAAATATTATGGACTGTAAGTAGGTGTAGTAGTAATTATTATTTCGCAAGGGTCGTCGACTGCACAATTTTGTACACGGCCGAAAGGGTAAGTGTGGGTGGTAAATGTGTGGTATAAGTTGTATATTAAAACCTCGAATATTTTCTTACTCGCCGCATTTAATGGATGTGAGTACCAATTTGGTAATTCGATCAAACGGATATAAAAATACAGAATCACTAGTTAATTTGAAATAAAGATGCTAACGGTAATTCACCTGATAGACAGTGGCACGTCATTACTATCTATTTACACTTTTTTGATTATTCAAATTTACCTTTCGTCGTCTACTGCTGAACAAAGGCTCCCCTAAGGGCTTACTATTAAGCCAAATAAACTATCTGCATCGTCTTTATTGGTAGATAGGAAACACGTTTTCTACCTTCAAGACTAGGATTAACTTCTTTACTTCTTGTTTTTTTTTAAAAAAAAGACAACTCCCACATTAGGAATAAACATCCTGTGTCGTGGGGGACTTTACAGACATACTGAAACGGACACAAAGGACATCCAGACTCGGGACAACAATTCGTGGATCACACAAAGTGTTGTACCGCGTGGGATTTGAACCCAAGACACTTGGCGCAGTAGCAAGCGGCATGGCGACTGCTGAAACCACTCGGCCAACCGTGCAGACAAACAACACCTACTAAAATGTATAACTTCCATTAAAAAATTAAGTCCTTTACCATTTTGATATGTAGTAACTGGAGTGCCACACGGCTCAATGAATATGGGAATTAGTTTGATAGCACTGCCATACGGCCTGTAAGAATGGATCGCAAACACTCGTAAAACGCAGTCAGCACTGACCGTCGCAGCCCAAACGGAAAATCTAGATGTCGACCACTACTGAGCGACGCGGCTTAAACGGAAAGACGCATTTTTTCTCTTGGCGTTCAATGTGTTAATCACTAAAATTTGTTCTGGAAGTTATACCTACCCTAATGAAATCGAAATATTATTCAAAATATAGTACGTTACGTACGGAAGCGTGACAGCTGTAAAACATCGAAATTATTGTTAATATCATAAAAGGGATACTATCTATTAAATAGCCACATGCTGTTTGCGGTCATAGCATACAGTTATATTTTTCGTAGGTACCTATTTCTTTCAATATTTTTTTCTTAACCATTTGATATAGAAGTTAAAGAATACCTTTTTTAATCACATATTCAAAAAATCATTTGAAAAACATCCCTATAATATCTCTATGTCTTAGATGTATATATGTATTTTTGATTATGAGTTTCCTATTCTAAAATATCTCTTAATTTTAGGTGTCCAGCTCGAAACTCTGTGCTGCTGTTACGCAACAGAACACTCAATAACGAGTACTTAATTGAAAGTCGAAATAATTGAACCTACTCGTATTATCTCTCGATTTCTTGCAATCATAAATAAGCATAAAATTCTACGGTGAGACCAACGAATCAGATCATGTACCTACAAAGTTAAAATAAAGTGATAACCTTCTACTTGATTAGAATTAAATTACACCACAAACAAAATTACAAATTCGCACACACCTCGAATTGCAATGTCATTTCATTTTGAAGTAGGTGTATTACGCCGGGCAAATTATTTATTTATTGAATCAATACATGGGTGGTAGTTGCAATGAGGTTAATGTTAACGAAATATTTATACTTATTAAAGCAATCGTAATAATTATAAAATGACCGACTAATCTAAGAGATTTAAGAGAAAATAATCCAAACTGTTTTACCGTGGGAGAGCCACGCTTCGGCATGAATGGGCCGACTCGACCGTAGTGATACCACGGCGTCACAGAAAACCGATGTGAAAAAGCGCTTACACTGTGTTACACAGAGTGAGTGAGGATACCGGAAGCCCATACCACAACTCTTCTCCCCATGCCCCAAAGCAACGCACTCGTGACGCCTCTGGTGTTGGTTTGTCCATGGGCGGCGGTAATCGCTTACTATCAGGCGATACATATGGTCGTTTAGCCTGCTATTCCATTAAAAAAATAAAAAGCCTTTTGAAGCTAATTGTTGCCTAGTGGAAGCAATTCGACCATAATTCCGTTACTTATTATTTTTGCTTTTTCGACACCTTCGTATAAAATTTCATACTCCTCCAAAGGGATAGGTACAACACTTTAGTTTTTAATTAGCAATTTATTTATATTTATTTAGGTATTTGTTCTTTGAGAGACTTGCAGGCATAATATAACAATAATATATATTTTACAATATATTCACGTATTAATATATACCTAATATATATTCATAAGATATTCTAAAAGGCAGTTTAGCCAGCATAAGAAACTATGTTCAATATGACCTTCAAGAAAAGAGCGTACTCCTTCTTAAAAGAAAAGAAGTCGACAACGCACTTGTGACGCCTCTGTGGTTGAGGGTGTCCATGGGCGGCGGTAATCGCTTTCCATCAGGCGATACGTCAATACGTCAATAAAAAAAATGGAAAGGAGGCATCAATCTCAATTGGATTTTCGGTATTAAATAATGATGACCAAAATTGTCCATACAAATACATAAACGTTACAAATGTTTAGTAGCAATAAAACATAATACAAAAAGTAAGGTATAAGTTATTCCTAACAATAGATTTCGTCACATTATAAAACTACATCCACCAAAGGTTAGAACCTTTATGGTGGATGTATCATAAACAAGTTTATTAGAAAGGTAAAATAGTTTCCTTAGAGACTGTCAAAATAATGAAAAAGCAATAAATAACATCAGTACCAACTCAAATATAAACAGAGGATGGACAGAATGTACTCGAAAGTAGAAAAGATGAGACACTATGAGATAATTATGGTAAAACCAATATATCAAGCATCTGATAATGATAATAATTTTAAGCGATAAGAGGTTACTGAATTAGTTGCAAATTATTCCAAGCTTAATGAACACGTTTTTGTTTTGAGTTTTAATACCTACTTAACTAATATAATGTGATAAAATGAATGCAAGTGTTTCATCTTGTTAAGTTCTATAAGAGATACCTGTGCAGTTTTAATGTTACTTCACTAAATTGTCAGTAAATTATTTGAGATCATCGAAAACAAAGTAATCTGAATTTCAAATCAAATTTGTTTCAGATCGAGGAGGTTATGCAGCAGAAGGCGCCAGGGGTGCCTAGCAATTTGAAACTCCAGTGAGTAGTAATTTTATTATCCCTTGGTAGTCTCTAAATTTATCTAATATTTATATCCCAGAGTAATTTATTCTTACCATACTGCTCACAGTCAAACCTCGTAGCGCCATCTTTAAAGTGTACCATGAACTGTTTAGTATCGTAGACATTAAGTTCTATAGAGGGCGTTGTACCGAACATACTAAACGTTGTTTTCAACTTAGCAAGTATCGGGGATATAGCTCAGTGGTAGAGCATTCGACTGCAGATCGAGAGGTCCCCGGTTCAAACCCGGGTGTCCCCTGTGAATTTACTTTTTTTTTTGTATCTTTGTGTTTATTTTACAGGCAACCACACAACTCTGCTTCACAAGAATCACGGAGTAGAAATTTTACAGCGAATTTTTTCAAAACTACTTTTAGCTATCGAAGCAAGGCTGTAACGCCCACCTCTTCATACACCGTTGATAAATCTATCAAAATAGGCAGCGCGGAGACTAAACCTATAACTAGAAATAGGCCTAGGACAGGTATGATATGACAACAATTAGTAATCTTGATGTTATCTTTTATAATATGTACTTGGTTAAATCGAAAGTCAAAGTCGTATTATATAGTACTTAAAAATTTTGTAAATGCATATTATTTGTTTGTTTGTTTGTAACCAATTTCAATAAGAAGGTTTTATGTTTTTAACGATATTTCTTTATTACTATTTCTATGTTGTATTTGTCGGTTTTCCTTCAAATAACTATATAATTAATGACTTTTGTAGCTCCAGCAACAGATGCGCCTACCAAAGTTAAGACGAGACGTGAAATTGATCGCAGACCTAACGTGAGGCCTAATGATAAGCCCTCTACCGAACCTGTACGACCTCTAAGAATTAAGAATACTACTACGTCAGATTCTGGAGGATCAAATAAAGAAAGTGGAAAAAAGGACGTGAAAAACACAAATGTTATCTTGCAAATTGTAAAGAAATCTGTTAAAACACCAGCACCAAAAACGCCGGATAGTATCTTACCACCCACTTTGAAATCGAAAAGCGATAGAAATTTAAAAGTAACGAAAACAATAAATAATAACGACGTTTGGACCAATTCTGATGACATAAAAATCACTCAAAGGAAAATATCTCCAGTACTAAAGTAAGTTTCTTCATCATTTATTAAAATTATGAATGATCGTATAGGCTAAAGGTAACTTTCATTTTAAAATACCCGCCAAACGAAAACATCAATAATAACTACCGTTCAATTCTCGGTTTTATTTAAAGTACGCAAAGATAAAATTTCAATGGAACTCCATGACTTGTCGGGAAGTCTCGTGCACGTGACGCAATGTATTTTTTGTTTAGTCTATCTATCCTGTTCCTTCATCTTTGCACTCTTTCATATTACATTCGTTAAAAAGAGTAGGATATAATACGTCGCTTACCTCGCACGTTTTAAAATGTATTCCTTACCGAATCACGTGTTATATGATCGGTGTTGGGTGATAGTTCGATGTTGAAAAGTTCAAGATGTAGCGTGTATTTTAAATTAGTTGGGGTTATAGAAAGAAATAGTGAACAACGGCCGACGACACACGGCCGGTTGTTTGAGTTGAGCAAGTAACTCAAAAGGCAAGTTTGTTTGGTGCAGCGGGCAACGGCTGTTGTCCCGTTGGTCGGAGTGCTTTTCGAACTTTTTGTGTTCTGGTGTCAAACAAAACAAACTTTTTCATTAGTTTTATAATGGTGGTTATTATTGTGCTTTTGTGATGTGTTAAAATTGTGTTCGGAGTTAGTTCTGTGCATTGGTGTTTTTTACACTGTTCTATGTGAACATTGCTAACGAAGATCTGTACTTATTGAAGCGAGTGTCTTGTTCCTCCCGCTTTCTCGTGATGGACAATCGGCTACTGTGCCATTCGTTACGTTATTGTCATAGATATTTTAGGGCTTTATGAGTTTGAAGTAACTGGATTTATAAAAAGTAATAGCGTGAATAGTTTCCTAGGATTTGCCTACCTTGCTTTGGGTACAAGTAAATTTATTATTAGTTATATTTGAAAGAGTTAAAAGAATGTTTAATATCGTCGAACTTAGTTATGAAAATAGTAGAATCAGATTAAGTGAGGGGGTAATTGTGCTATTTTTACGATAACTATACGTAGTTTTATACACAACTACCTATATCAGAAACTATCCTATAATTTTAATAAATCGTACGGGTTTATCTTGACTGCACGGTTGGCCGAGTGGTGTCAGCGGTCGCCATGCCGCTTGCTACTGCGCCAAGTGTCGTGGGTTCAAATCCCACGCGGTACCTACAACACTTTGTGTGATCCACGAATTGTTGTCCCGAGTCTGGATGTTCTTTGTGTCCGTTTCATGTATGTTTGTAAAGTCCCCCACGACACAGGATGTTTATTCCTAATGTGGGAGTTGTCTTTTTAGAAATAAAAAAAAAAAAAAAAAAAGAATCTAATTATGTAAACAAAGAAGCTATTTTGCATAAAAGATTACCTAACACCATTATCTAATAAAATTACACGTACCTACCTACCTATAAATATTTTTTCTTTTCATTTTATCAAAACATGACGTCTAAATAATGGAGGCTTTCAAGGTTATACATACATTTAGTTTAAAAAACTTCTACTTTTATAAAAAAAGATCGTCTCTGTGGGTTTTTATACATTAAACAATTTCTTCACTTGGGTAAAATTTCTTTAGCGAACTGCATTATTTATTGCTTCTTGATAAAACGGTATTAGACAGTACAAATATATCTTAATAATTAATTCAAAGGCGTTATAATACCTAAATAAAACCAGTGCCATTAAGCCAAAACCAAAAAAAAATTGTTTAAAAAAAAAAGAAATATTTGCCTGTATTCACAGAAACTTGAACACGACATAAACGTGATACCTATTGTTTATGCCACTATGTTTGAACAACGTCATCTACCTACTATTTGAACACCTATGTTTAAACAACTGTTACATAAATACATAACAAAATCTAAAGCAAAAGATCACCCATTAAAAGCGCTTAAAACTTTAGTCTACACAATCCCCGAAAACACGGAACTCATAAAAATCTATCGGTGATGAATGTAAATTGACTTCCTTGGCCATTTCCGGCACTTTCAATGCACTGAGAAACAGCCACTAAAAGACATCGAATCAAATATCTTCATTAAATTACATATATTATGAAAAAATTTAGAACACGAAACGATCAATGTCGTTAAAATGATCATAATCTTAGTTCGGTGTATTGTTTAAAGAACACTAACACAACGAGAGTATGTCAATTAAAGCAGAAGTAAATCTTTGTTTGATTTGAAAGTTGATTGACAGCATTAAAGAGTTAGTTGATTTATTTAGAGTAGGAGCAGTTATCTTCCTCGCAGTCGGGCATCTATATTAAATAGATATGTGCTCTAGAGCCAAAGTAGATACCACATCTGGCTAGATTATTTACCTGGGGTGATCCAACGGACAAAATGCCTTCCCCGGTATGGGTAACGTCACCATTATATCCCATTTTCAACAAAATGTCTACCAACAAAAGCGTCAACAGACAATTGTCCAATAATTAATTATTAAAAGAGAAATACCGTTTTTAGAAAAATGAACATGGTCTAAGAGTATGGGTCTCGTTTGTACGATTTTATAACGTAAAAATAGTCGGGTCCTGAATTAAAATACTGACTTCACTTCTGGTTTTCAATCTTATCGAATGAGGTCAATAATTGATTATTTCTTATTTAGCATCTCTTGAACACCACACAACGTTCTAGTTTGAAATAAGGAAAGAGAACTCGTTAGGTAGGTACCAACAATCAAATTGAATTTCGGAGTAGGTTTTTACCTTCCTCTTTCTACCTTTTTAGAAAAGAAAATTCGAACACTTCAAGTATTTTGTATTCACGACGATTAATATAAATTACGCATTCGACATTTGCGTTGTTGAAAGTTTAAATAACCATGTATTTATATTCAGACACGCACTCAGACTCGGAACAAACTGTTATACATATGTATATTTACTTAACCATACAATGTTTACATAACTGACGCCAATAAAAACTTGTATAACCGCATTCTAGAGCTATTTAAATTGAATTATGTTTTGATCCTTTTCTCCAAAGGTGTCTCTCAGATCCGGCGGCGGCGACACCCTGTTAAAGAACCATATTTTTGCGCTCATATGCTCAAAGTACTGTTATGGAAGTAACTAATCTAATCTAATCAATAACATGGAAACTATTGGTCTTTCCTTGAGATTGTAATTGTAATAGAATAATACCCGGTTCCTATATTTAACGAATCGTCATCGTGTAAAAAAATTCTATAACCAGACTACGAGTCGTAAAAACCGTTCCTCAATTTATTTTTTATAGGAACGATTTTAGCTTACGCCCCGTATAATATACTACTATTCGTACCTAGAACGGATCGTTTTTCAAATATAGGAACTGGGCATAAGTCATTAACATTTTGTGCCATATGGTTCGATGTAATGTTGACTAACACCTAAATACGGCTGCAATCATCGATTACCCTCATATTTTACGAGGGATTTGTAAGTAGAAAATATGCGTGAACACATGGATCTTACATTATGTCATATGCATGATATGTATTAAAGGCATAAATAATACATTGTTTTAACAAAACCGCTCCTTGTTTTGCGGGGTGACGTGACTGTCGACGTCATATCGTGAGTCCTGACCAATAAGGTGTACACGATAACTATTTGCACAAGTGTTGCACAAGGATTCGACTTGTACATGTTTTTGTCTAAGTATTAACTACTTATGAGATATTTTATGAAATATATACACTATACATATGCCATATTTTTGTCTTAAGGAAAAGGAAATGCAGGGGATACTTGATGATGTAATTAAACGCTAATAGTTACATACTGTATAATGTTTTCAATAAATATCAACAAGTGAATGCAGTAAATAGCATTACATTCGAAAACTCCCGTCCCATATTGCTTAGTTACTTAATCAAATTTCGCAATGTTTACATATTGCGTATGAGCATAATATAGGTATTGTACTCTACACAGCTCAGTTCGAATAATTGACATAATGAATATGTCGGCGTGGCGTCTTGCAGGCGACGCACCTACAACACAAAATAACCTACAGTCACTATTAATGTGCCCTTCCCACCGCGTTCATTATGCCAGCAATTAGACTCGTCTAGCGACACTAAATGCAATTATCGCCATTGCTTTCAAAGTCCGTTATTTATTGTACACGGTTTATATTGGGTTCTGAAAAGATGTTTATCTCGGCATGGTTACAGTTCAATGAACCAGCAAAATTTCAAGGTCTCTAAAGTAGGTTATATCCAATTATTTATATATATTCGTCCAGTACGAGTAAAAGTGCAGGAATATAAGGTGTCCCTACCTAAAGAGAAGGAAATCAATTGGAAAACGTCATATAGTAAATCCAAACTTCCATTTCTAAGGAGACAAAATCATCATCATCATCATCACATCTTCAAAAGTGAATCATTAAAGCTGTTGATGATCTTGGTTTAAAAGTTAAAATTATCTAATATAAATCCGATCGTATAGATAATGTGTGTATACACATGCATGGGTTGAACTGCGGAGAACCCAAGTTCATTCCATAACAGCCGGCTCCACTACTTGCTGTTCAGTTATTACTTCTTGCAAACTGGTTCCCGATCCGAGTTTACGAAGAGAAAGTATCTCAGATACTACGCTATTTCCTTCACATTAGCAAGTAATTCAGACAACAGACCTTTGGGACAGTGAACAATTTCTGTTATTGTTCAATTAGTGTTTCAGAAGCCTGCACTTACAATTTGAGACAAAGACCCTTTTCACAGAATTAAATTTTTGTACGATTCCGACGACACGTACTTACAACCCAATTTTTAGCTCTTATCTTCTATTTTTATTATGTTTCGTACGACTTACTGTGATAAATGGAAGGCTGTAGTCCAATACATGTATCCCCGATTTTGTAAACTGATCATGACCAATCAGTATTTCTCCAAAGATTCTCCATTCTTCAAGGCTGGACATTCTTCTGACATTTTGTAACTTGTTACATAAAACACATTTTTACATTGTATGCATTCGAGAGCATGTTGCAAGTTTAATATCTATTAAAACTTATGAATCTATTCAATCCGGCATGCAGTAAGAAAGCGACCTTTTTGGGTCGTGGTTCACTTACCGGTCGTCAATGTTTCGCCATATTGCTATGAATTGCTTTTACCAAACTTGTTTTATGACTACTTACTATAGTATAGTTTAGTAACTGCCTCGTTGGTCTTGCGGTTGAGGTATGCGACTGCCGATTAAGAGGTCTCGGGTTCGAATCCGGGGTCGGGTTTAGACCCGACCCCGGATTCGAACCGTTCGAACCGAAGTGTTGAGTTTTTCTGATTATGGAAATACTTAATACTCGTAACAGCTCGCGAGTTTGGAAGTTGGGGTCTTAAACCCAGTGTCTCGGAGAGCACGTAAAGTTAAAGGACCGATAGGTCCTGCACCTGATCTTCCCCCGATCGTGTCGGTTAACCGTCCCATCGAATTATGAGAGAGAGGGAACAGAGAGTGCATCTGTGTTTGTGCACACACTTTTGCACTATAATATCTTCTGCGTAGTTGGCTGGTCTCGGTTAATACTGGCCGCCGTGGCTGTTATCGGCTAGGAGAACATTATTATAGTTTAGTTGTAAATGTATATTTAAAATTTATTTATTCACACCACCAGCCTGTGACAGTCGATTGCTTGACACATTTCTGCTTAAAAAGAGGTTTTGGCCAACAGTATCATGCTGAAAAGATGAGTTGGTATACGGTCAGATTTAAATTTCCCTCCTCTTTGCTGATATCTTGCAGACTTTGCTCAAGGGAGCGATTCGGCTCTTAAGTTACCCACAGAATGAATACGGGTGCTGTTACTCCTTATTATTAATCCGTCACCACACGACAATGACTCTTTATCTGTATTCTTGAAATTATTGACTCAGTATTCTCACACTAAAGTTTGTATTGTTCGCGATACTGCTTTTTTATGATAATTATATACTCATAATGCATTTAGAGACTATGGATGTCTGTTGTTTCTCACGGAGCGTTGTTGATAACCTTCTATCATTATAGCATTACCTACGAAATCATTTATCCCGAGGAACTTTTGACTTATAATTTGATCGTTGAATCGTTAATAGCTATGCTAATGTTGTGTACAAAAATAATTAGATATAAAGTAGATATTATTCAACATAGAAACGCAGTAACATAAATACTTTTTGCCCCTGATTTTTGTGTTATTAAAATCTGATAATCATTTTTTTACGATTCTTCGAACAGACCAAAATACTAAATTAATGTCAATGTGATACTAGTCGTTCCTAGAAGCTTCAACTTCGCTAATAATTACTGTTCCGCTTCTAAGAATCGTAACTTGATTTTAAATATCCTATTAAATGATATACCTTCATTAAGAATTAATTTAATTAATCATATACCTTCATTAAGAATTAAATTAATAAAAACACAAAATATTTTTTCAAATCAGAACTTAAAAACGCATTATTTATGATTAGTATTACATAAAATCAATTATCCATAAATATGTATTTTGCACACTCGTCAAACTCAGACTTTAAAATAGTACAAGACTCAAGAATGTGAACGATTTTTAAATTACGGCATTAGCAGCTTCCATATCGGCTGTAGCGACCTCCCGAGGCCGCAGCCGCCACAGCTGGTCATTCACCCATCCTAGCATAAGGAATGCTGTTCCATTGAGTATCAACACTATACAAAACTTGCACGTTCTAGGTTATGAGGTCTGTGATAAAGAAAAGTTACACTAAAATAATGTTGTATATTTTTATAAGTAAAGACGGTTATCTGTTTTAGACTGTCAGTGGATGAAATCGGCGACATAAAAACTGTTTTTTTTATCTTAATCCAGTTTAATTGCGGGCCTACTTTTTGTAGTATGTATATGTGTTTAAAATAAAGGGTCACACTATCAACTTTTTCTTGTGTTGTAACGAATAGGAATATCCCAAATTTTTCACCTTTCAACAATAGTAATATTTATTAATAAGAATAATTTCAAATTTATTAAGCACATGATTCTAATTCTGTTGCATTTGACAAGTTATGAAGTCGCGTGGCATCCTACTTCTTTTTTATATTTCACTTAGTAAAACAATGAACTTGGAGGTTTACCGATGGTAAATAAATCCATTATTTTTTACCAAATAAGTTCTACCAACATTCTAGCCACTAGGCCACAGAATTTCACATTAAACCGGTGACTAATTAATAATCGACTTCATTTATTTATTCGATGCAAGAACAGGACGATGTCATATTACTCATCTGTTAATCGCGGTTTCGTGTACAGGTCTTAATAAAAGGAATTCCAGTTGCGATTTCTGAGAACAATTTCCCAATATAGACGTTGTATAAACGATTCCAAAAATTAACCTTGCGCCCTTTTATGCTACTAGTTTATTGAATGACTAAAAATAACTTTTTAGTTTTTCTGTTTGAGGTTATCATAGATAAAATAGTCATATCGTGAGATAAACTTACGTTCTTGTACTATTTATTTTTCCGTATAAAGAAATTGTGTAAAGAGATTTTCGGCTGCACATTTTCTTTCAAAGGAAGTTGCCAACACGAAAGTCCATCTGCAGATTTGAATTCATCATGCAATTTCAATTCATTCATCAATATCGGTCTACTTTTTGTAAATCAAGTTCCTGGATTTTAAAATATTCTATAGTTCTCACAGTGGAATCTAGAAGATGTTACGTCTACGACAGTAACACCTTTTTGGTCAGATTTATAATTTTCAAGTCTTTACATACTCTAAATAAAACACAAAATCTTCTAACTAGGCGGTCTGTCTTACATCAGGGCAAACGAATTATTAGTTGATAGGCTCTGTGGAAAACTAGCACACAATAAATTAAAAAATAACAAGCTCTTGTCCTGAACTGGACAATATCATGTTGTAAGATGTAACTTTTTATCTTGAGGAACCCATGCTAAGCCCACTCAGTACATCGCCAGAATGACCAGCTTCTGGATGTTGATCATCAATGATGTAAATACTTCTCACGAACTTAAGTAACATGATGATATGGAATGGGAATTGGGAGACAAAAAAATCTTGTTTCAAATCCCATGTGATGCATAACAATAGTAAAAACAATGATGAAAAGTAACTACATACGTATATTTTCTATGATTATTAGCCTTTGGTTAAAAAAAAAAGTTATATACGTAAGTAATGTTCCATTCCAATACTCCGAACTTTCTTCAGTCTATTATGCTTATATCAAATTTCCATTGTACACAGCAATGTACTACACACTTAATAATCAGACCATGTCTAGTAACCATCGCCTAATAAGGCATTTACCACACTTGTCAGATAGATTTATGGTGTTTTACATATTATATCGATGTGTGGTGAAATTATTTTCGACTTTTAAATGATACACGTACTCGATAACCATTTTTAAAAGTACTTTACGTTTCCAAAACTGGTTAGTGGGCAAGCTTCTTTTGTCAAAAAAGTAATTTGAATTCAGTGTTAAATCCAGCTGTAATATTCGGCGTGCGATATTTTCACAATTAATACAAAAGTAATCGTCATTGATCATTTAATAAAACCTAGCGCATGTCACAATGTAAATTGTTAATAATCCCGGTCATTTATGTTTGTTAACATAATGATAACTCGACCTAATTTCTTGTATTTTAGTCTTAAACATTAAGAAACGCTTAGGTAGATGATTTGTCAATCAGTCACTTGTTCCCAAAAGATATACCATTCAAAAATCTTTACGTAGTATAAAATGAAGTTACTTCCACCACCTATTTGCTCTTTTGAATTACTCAACGGCTTTTAATGCAGTTTTCAGCAATAGATAGAATGATTCAAGAGGTAGGTTTATATATGTAACTAGCTGTTGCCCGCGTTTATGTCGGTTTTTTCGTGTTTTTTTGCGGTCGCGGATATGTGACTGATGCAAAAATTAGATAAAAACAATCCTTGATGCGGATTATATATCATTCTAAAATTTCAGCTCGATCGGTGCAGAACTTTTTGAGTTTTTGAAGCGTATCATGGTTACATAACATTTTATATAAATAGATATAGATAATACATGTTATAGTGGAGGAAATCCGAGAATTTTAAAGACTTCGGTTGGAAGCTTGGCCGGGCTCGCTAGTTTTCAATAAAAGTAAAAAACGAATCATATTGGGAGTATTCAACCTAATAAATGCGGGCGAAATGGGCCTAAATGGTTTACGCAAGGGTAATTTAACCTCCTAAAATGTACTCGTATATGCACTCGTGCGCAGCTTAGGCACGGTAATCGGAAATAACTCCGGTTCTATTAGATAGAATAAGAAAATAATGTTATGTAAAATAGTTTAGGAGATAAATATATACTTACCGTATAAGGAAACCACTTACTATAAAATTATACAAGATACTTTCTATTAATGGTTCACATTAATCATTCATAAATGTCAGCTTTGTTGACAAGTTGACCGTTGCATAACGTAATCGTTGTTAGACGGTCAAACATGAGCTTGTTATCTCTAGTAGAGAAATCCGATCCCTAAGAGCGACGAACTCAAATGTTCTACAGTTATAGAGATATACGAGTATGTATACCAATGGAATATTAACCATTTACTAGCAGACATGTTACTTGGACGATCATTATCGCATCTATATTGTCTGACTAAAAAATTCTCATGAATCTTTGGTACAACAAATGCTTAGACTTTTAAAATCCACACTGCTTATTGTATTTACCTTTTCTCGTTAAATAAATCTGACTAAGAGACTTTGACTAGACCTCTGCTATATCACTTGCAGGAAATATTGTGTGTTTCTTGTCCAGAAATGAAAAAAAAAAAACGAAATCTCATCAATATTACAAAGGCAAAAGTTTGTGTGAATATATGTATGTTTGATTATTATGTACGCAAAAATGGCTTAAAGATTCAAGAAACGATTTGCATCCCGAATAAGTGTAGTGTCTCCTTTAGGATGAGGATGGTACTACAACAATCGCAGCTAAAATGATAAAAAAATATAGTGTACCGGCTAATTGCCAAGAAAGTGTGTATTTAACCCAGGACCTCTTTGCATTTATTCAAACTATTCAAAGTAGTGACTGTCTAGTGACCCGGCACTAGTGAAAGAAAAAGTACATACCTTCAAAGAAATGCGTGATAAAACTTTCACCTTTGTCACAATTATGTTAAATATTCGTGTGATATTTCTATTGATGTTTGTATATAATGTATAACAATAGATACTCAGTTTTTTAACAAGGGATTTCATTTCGTCAGATGCTTTTTATGAATTTTTAGTATCTCATCTTCTTTTTACTTTTTAATGTTACAATGAAAAGTCTATATAAAAACAAATGCATAGGTTCCTGAGGAATTATTATTTAAAACTTGATTTCTTAGCTCTGATAACATTTTATTAAACAGCGTAAAACTGATACCAACAACAGCAGATGCACGGATGTCGAAATGGTTTAAGCGGTCGCCAATTTATTTTCTACTGCACTGAGTGTTGCGGGTTCTTACCCCGCATGGGATAGCACTTTGTGTGATCCACAAATTGTTGTTCTGAGTTTGGGTGTTGTTTTATTTGTGACTAGCTGACCCACGCAACCTCGTTTGCGTCTTCAATTGCCCGTAGCGTGAAAATTTTCCCCGTTTTTGAAACATTCTTCATTGGTGCTCCGCTCCTATTAGTATTACCGTGATGATATATAGCCTATAGCCTTCCTCGATAAATGGACTATCCAACACTGAAAGAATTTTTAAAATCGGTTTAGTAGATCCCGAGATTACCCCCTACAATTTAACAAACACACAAACTTTACTTCTTTATAATATTAGTATAGATTATAAAATCTCTCTCGACACAGCATCTGTTCTTAATGCAGTAGTTGTCTTTAAAAACAAAATAGAATATCCATCGAATCTACAATTTTCGACGCCGCTTAGTGGCAAGACTGGCAAGACTACTTTACGTTATCTATTAGTCTTTATGTAGATTTTGTTGATTGTTATTTCAATATCACACGCTGATGTATAAGTACATCATACATCATACATCATTTGTGTCGATCTTGCGATGCCAACTTAAAACATGAAAGTAATCAAGAATTCAATGTGGTAACATGTTAAGTAACAAATACACCATATTGAAAACTAAAACTATATAAACTCGACTTACTACTTAAAACAACTACTAATGATTACAAAGCCGATTTTCAAAGATCTATTCTATAATCCCATCATTGAGGCCTTGAGCCGGATTAAGTGTCTAATGATTTAATAACCCCCACGTTATTAACTCGCTCAATGAAGTAACAAGATTGCGAAAAATGCCTTTTAATCTTTATTAAAAGTCAGTTGGTCGTCTTAAACTTGGTGAAATAGGACTCAATAGTTGGAGAGACTTTCATTTAAGCCCGAATTTACAATGATTAATTTGGAAATTAACTTTTTTTTTTTTATTATTTAATCGTGGGCAAACGAGCAGACGTATCACCTGATGATAAGCGATTACCGCCGCCCATGGACACCCGCAACACCAAAGGCGTTACAAGTGCGTTGCCGACCTTTGGGGGGATGGGAAAGGGGATGGGGGAGGGGTTGGGGTATGGGCCTCCGGTATCCTCACTCACTCGTTGAAACACAGCGCAAGCGCTATTTCACATCGGTTTTCTGTGAGGCCGTGGTATCACTCCGGTCGAGCCGACCCATTCACGCCGAAGCATAGCTCTCCCACGATATAAACTATATATATATAAATTAATTATTTTGCTGTCTGAATGTTATCTACATCGAACTTATAAGAATTCATGCAATTTGAAAAATAATACGATAACCGTCACAACAATTGGAGAGGCCTATGTCCAGCAGTGGACTGCAATAGGCCGATGATGATGAAGAACCGTAAAACCAATTTTGTCGTGCTGACACAGTCTAGCATCTGCTTGACGTAGTCGTGACGTTTGTTTTTGGAATATAATGCCTGGCAGAATACGTGCATGTGTGTAAATGTCCAACACGATACGCTACCAACAGTTAAAGGCATCGATTGGCACTGTCTGCGTATTATAATCAACGCTTATGATTCCTAAATCGGGAGCCGCGTCCGTTGTCGTACACCGTCCACATACAAATTGGCATACACTTACGCACACACATATTAACCACGCACACATTTCGGTTAGTCATACATTTACATACATGCCATAGCATGCTTTATATGAATTAAGTGGAGCAAATTGACACAGAATAGCCCAAAGTTCGTGTTTCGAGCATAGGCGTAGACGATCTTAAATATTATGTACTGCTTTAACTTAGAATCCCATATAGAAAATAAGATATTTTACAAAAAAAAAATATTTATAGTTCTCTGATCATTGAGGTCCATTGGCGTTATATTTCTTTTTATAGTTATAAAAGAATAAGGATATCATTTTTGTATATTAGGTATTAGAATTACTCGTAATAAACGAAGAAGTATAGGACAAATCCTACGAACACAGGAAAAAACATTATATTACACTTTAAGGAAGTTATTGACGAAATAAACATTTGTTATTTTTCTTTGGACTTTAGACATATTATTCTGTAATACACCGCAATATAATCAATTAAAAATTAATTTATTTGACGCTCTTGGTTTATATTATTCTTGTAAAATTCTCTATACAGTAACCTTATCTACGATTAATATCTTGATATAATAATGTTACAAAGAGCCAATTCTTATCGTAAAACTATTGTGTTTAATTAAACTTTTTGTGTTTTGCCCTTTTTGATATTGGAAGCTTATATAATTGGATCGGTGACTTAAGATTTAGAGTAAATTGTTTTATAATTAATTGAGACATTCGTTCGTTAACCCAACGAACTGTCGACCAAAAAGCCATCCCGTCTGGCTAGCGTGTTATAGTCCAAGAACTCCTTGCTAAAAAGACCCTTATTTTCAGTTATGGACATTTATAGATTGTCGATGATGATGTATGTGGTCTTGTTTAGTATTCAACACGGGTAGACTGAAGTTAAAGGTATTTATTATATGCGTTTGAGTTAATATTTGTATCTATTAACGCCAATATAGCTAACAGATTTACACAAAATTTATTTCACCGAGAGAGAGAAAACACAATATTTTGAAATCATATTGATAAATTTACGATATATACTATACTTTGCTAATCTTACATATTAAGAGCTCTGGATATTATTGAAAACGTTAAATAAATAGAACAATATAAAATCATTGGGATAGCTGCTATTGAATGTGCAATAAAACAAAGAGGTGTGCCAGCCCACCCTATCTATTTGCATGCAGAGAAACATGGTATGAAGGGGGAAATGCAGGGTAGCGGGGGAGACAGGACATGCCCTGCCCCCGATCACTGGGATTATCGGATAAGTGGTGTTCGTGGGGGGTAATTGTGTTTAAATGTAACTATATCGTGTTGGGGAATTTCGTTTGCGACTAGCAGAAGTATTTTTATTTTTGGTTTGGAATCTTGAATGGACATGTTAGTGACTGTATTTATAAAACATTCTATTTAAGAAGAAGCCCACAAAAGCTTTAGGATGTTGTATTGAATTATTAACTATTTAAATATAAGATTAACATTATCAAGGGCGATATGTCCTCCCCTCTCACAAGTGCCGGTTGTGCCCCTATCGTAAGTAATTATTGACATATATTCGATTAAATTAAAATAAATTTACTGTTGAACTAAGACAGGACGTGGTTACAGCTCACTATAATAGCAGACCACTTTTTGCTTCCGTATCCAATGCCTGCCTGTAGTAGTTCTGCATTTGTACCCAGACTAGTTAAAATTTAAAAGGAAAATGAATTCAAAACCCTTTTGCCAGAATTAGTCACCATTATCCGTGCTAAATATAGTAATTTACTCAGAATTCTTCATATTTATTCTGTTAAATATTCATTTATCTAAATGGCTTAAGGAAGGGTAAACTGTCTTATTTTATTTATGAAACAAAATTTCAATAACGCAGACATCTATTTAAAATAAGTTGAAATAGTTTTTTTACTATCTTCATTTTATATTCAAAATTTAGAACTTTAATGATAGAACTTTCTTACCGAGCTATGTGTCACGGATTCATATGAAATGGTTTTCCCAAGATACTTCACGGGGATAGCATAAAACAGCAACAGGTTGTCCAAATAAACAAATAAATAAAAGGTTTTTCATATAGTCATTCAAGATTTGTAATGCTCTAAAACTCTAAACAATATACGAGTATTACTATAAATATCCATATTCAATAAGCTAGTTGAGTAAATTAACTTATATGTATTACCACATCTAGATCCAATAAATGGATAAAACCGTACTTATATCCCCAAATGAAATCACCACGAAACGACTAAATGATTAGTCTGCATAACATCGCTATCGCACATGCATGGAATATACATACTCGTGTTTCATACGTTTTTTAATGTACGCGATAATCCGTTCAACGTGCAGTGTCATTAAGATTAGTTGAGTCAGAAACTAACTATATTACTCCTTACATATAAAGCCCTGTTCACACTAAACTAACGAAAGTTATACAAGCACCTAGTATTTGGTTGGTAGTACTATTAGACCCAAGTTTACGAATGTTATTTGACTCTGGATTGAAAAAAAGTTGTTTAATTTGCAATGCTCTTCACGCAAGTTCTGTTTAGTAGTAAAAATTACCACATTTTTTTAATTATCTGATTTAACACGTACTTGTATCTACTTATTGTACTTACTGTACGTACTACTTATCGATATGTTTAGGATAATATTATTGTTGATATATTTGCTAAATTAGTATTGGTTTTAGAGATAAGATTCCAAATCTCAATAATTACCAATGTCAGACAGTACTGATTGAATGAATTACACGTGAAGCATAACATTGCTTATGTAGCAACACCGCTATCTTCATTACCTTTGATTAATTGCCATATTTTATCAGTTACACGTATGTAGATAAGGTCTGTTCAAGTTGTAAATTAGAACACTTTCTTATCGAGTTTGATTAGCGATAGTTCCCTTGCCAGATGCCAGCATCTGTGTCGAGTTTATTAAGAGAAGCGCGGGAGCGTCACATTTTTTGCTGTCTAAAAAAGTGTCAAGTGATTTCCGCTATCAAATTGAAACGCAAACGGTACAATAAAAAATTAAAGGCCAAGATTTTTAATGACTTTGCCAAGACACTCGCTTTAAAACTCCGGTCATGTACCTATCAATGCACTAATTTATTCCGATCACGCTTAGAAATAGGTACAAAGCGAAATAACGAAATGAAACCGAACTTTTTCGATCACTGAAACGAAAACGAAAAATGCTATAAAATTCAAGATGATGAAGTTTAAATCATTGTTCCGTAGAGGACCAAGCCAAGGGAAACAGGAGTCCACCCTAAAGGGTGCTCCTTCGGTCTCCAGCCTCGACTCAAAGCACCACAAGGTCGCACCAGCTCGAGATAAGACTCTTAAAATCTTTGGGTCGAAGGAGAAATTACATAAAGCTCATAAAAAGAAGGATTTGGGGAATAACAATGCCGTTTTAGAAGACCCAGAGTTAAGGGAGGTTTTAGGGGAGTATGAAGATGGACAGGTTAGAGGTCATGATTATGGCAGTGCTGAGGAACTGGGTGGGTCCGTAGACGGGTGCGGGTCGCAGGAGTGTGTCAGTTTGCCCGTCACTTTGAATGCTGAACACATGCCAGGCTTCCAGGAAGTGGACCTCAGGCTTCGAGTACCATCTGAGGTGAGTATTGTTTTATTATAACTGTTTCTGTTTGGCATTTAAACGTAAAGTGAATGTTAAATGATCAACTGTACTCGTATATTGCTATAGGAATATGAATTTGGAATTTATTTATAGAGAGATGCTATATTGTCGTGAGTCAAATAATAAGACGAGACTTGTAGCATGAATAAATGAACTAATTTATTTACTAATATTCTAGGCTAAAGATTTATAAACAAATGTATGCACATTTATCTAGTGGGGGAAGTGTTTATTTAGCATTACAATATTTACATTATTAATAGGAAGTGTGTTTCGGCACGTTTGCTGTCACGTTTTTGCCATAGATATTAACTATGGCTTTTGCCATAGAATACTAACTTTACGTATGAAAGAAATGCATACAGTAATAAATTGAAATTTTATTTTACTAATCCAAAAATTTCAAATTCGATTATTTTTAAAAGGGATTATTTACGTGTAGTTTTTGAAACGAGTTGAACCATTTCAAAGTAAAAACCACGAGACGTAAATTCGAGCCAGTCATTTTGTTTTGTGTGTTCAACCTATTTTTAAATATCATGTTTAGCTATTGTTATATTTTACTTTATATTGGCATTTGTAAATCGACATTCTTCTATTTTGAAAACAATACATACTTAACTGGAATTAGTTTATTTTGATAAAATAATAGGATTACAAATGTATATTGTTATTCTTGTAATACGCACAGGGAAATTTCTTCATTCATTACAGAAACGTCTTCAATACTTTAGTATATTGTTTTTAAGAATGTCAACAACAACATATTTCTTGTAAAATTATAGAATTTTACATTACTAATGAAGACAAAACCATCATAAATTGCAAATTCATGCAGATTAATGTTAAAATTTGAAATAAATTGTCTTTATTTTTATATTATTAAGAAGTAAACTTCTTGAGAACAATCTAAAAGTACTGCGTAGTTTTTTTATTATCCCCAAGTTACATACTATTTACAACTTCCTTAGATTTAATCTCTATATATTCACAGATAAAAAAAACATTCAAAAATAACAATTTCACTTAAGTAAAATATATTTTTTTATAAAAAATACATAGGTACATATTACTATTTCTTTGTGTTGGCTTAGAAAAAATCCTAATAATCAGATTACAATATATTTAGGACTTAATAGTTGTTCGTGGTATCCACAACGGTTACAGAAATGGTTAAAGTTCTTTGTGAAATGTTCAGGCATCTTTGGCATCTGGAGTACGAGAGATCGAATCGTTGCGGCGAGAACTGGAAGTGAGTACAATGGAACGGGCACAACTGCAGACGCGGGTTGAAGAATTGTTGGAGAAGGCATCTGAAGCTGAACGGCTCAGGGCCGATCTTGAAAGGCTCAAGGTAAGCTCGCCATTTTTGTCATTCTGGTGCCAAATGAAACCTATGTATTTCATATATTACATCATTGGTTGCTCTATTTTATTGACAAAAAAAACCCAAAGATCAAGAATTTCTGTGTAAAACCTAAAAAGGCACCTAATATATTATAGTTAAAGTATAATTGTCATTGCCCAGATTATTATAAAACGTAGTTATTTTGTGAAGAATAATATTACTTAGTGAGTAACCTGGGCTTTTACAGAAACAGAAAAAAAAGCCTGGACTTTACTGGACTGAAGAGTAAGGGCCAGCTTCACCAGTTCCTAATAAATTTTCAGAATCATTCAGATTTGGGGAAGCATGTGTGAGCCGTGTGGCTTCGCACTTGACGGAAAATATAATATGGTCCGAGAAGGAGTACGGCTTCATTTTTTCGTCTTCAACAAATATTTTATATTTTAGCCAATATACTTGAAAGTTTTACAAATTATATACCAAAATCTTTGTCAAGAAACGTCCTCCTCCATCTATCCTCTATCTATTGGTAAAAATCACACCAAAATATGTTTTTTTTTTTTTATTATATAGGGGGCAAACGAGCAGACGTATCGCCTGATGGTAAGCGATTACCGCCGCCCATGGACACCCGCAACACCAGAGGCGTCACAAGTGCGTCGCCGGCCTTTTAGGAAGGAGTACGCTCTTTTGAGTTGTAGCTTTTGAGTTCATCGCGAACAGACAGATAGCCGCGTCAGAGGACTTTGTTGTATAATATGTAGTGATAATTCGTGTCACGTTGTTGCTTACGATAATCTCCGAAAGTATATAACCGATTTTCACTTTTTTGTTTTAATTTTGTCTTGCTGACTGCCTAAGATAGTTAACATCGTACTAAGACCAATATAAGTCAAGCATTATTAACAAAAAACGTAGACAAAGTTTGATGGATCAGCTAATATGATATAATTTGGCAGAACGTGGAAGTGGATCGCGAAGCCGCGTTGGAGCGTCTCGCGGACGAGAACGGTGCGTTGCGCGCGCGGCTCCGCGGCGTCGCGCACTCCCCGCTCTCCGACAGCGAGAAGCGGCAACTGTTGCTCGCGCCCGCGCCGCGCCGCATGCACTCCTCCGCGCCCGCCTCCATCGCACTCGCGCACAATGTATGTACGAACACCATTATTTCCCATAAACATATCTAAACGTAACCGTTAATGGATGTTAGATCATCATTTTCTGATAAATCACATTTTACCGATATTTTTTTAAGTATGTCTGTGCCGAAATGACTTTACTTTGCGTGATAGAAAGTATAAGCAGAATCCAAGAGTGGTGGTCACCATACTTATTGCGAATGCACACAATATGCAACAACTCAGCATGGTGATCCACAGCATGGCGGCCTAGTGATGCTTCTGCATCATTTATGAAGGACTCTGGTTCACTGCCATACGTAGACTTCTCCAAAGGCTCTTAACAACTGGTCCAGTGCTGCTCGCATCACGCACGTCACGCCGTATTGATGGTAACGAGCACCCGACCAATTAGCTATATATATAGCAGAGCTCCAGCTTGCACGTTATTTTTGAGTGCCCCGTATACGGGACACTACAGTATGAAGCTGAACGTCTTGGAGTACAGCTGAGCTGAGAAAGACTTTTGTCATGCAAGAGAATGACAACTTTATGTATATTTAATAATAGAAAAAACTACAAAGTGGTGAACCGACGACCTGGTAAATAAAAACAGTTGAATGCGGGCAGCACAAAACCATCCATCATAGTGACTCATAATTCCTGTTGTAGTTATCTATGTATACTTATCCAATCTACCAGCATACGATGTACATAATAAAATACTATAATACTCTGGAGTAAATATAAGTGATTCTCTTTGACAGTAATTTCTATTGCTTTTTAAAGGGCGAAGGCGACAGCGGCGAAGCCAGCACCCCAGAATGGGACAAGCACTCGTCGTCATCACTCAGCGAGGTGTCCGTCGCGTGCCTGCAGGACCGCATACTGCAGATGGAGGAGCACCATTATAGGTATATAACACTTTCGAATATCAACAAAAAAAAATTAAAAAGAAGGAAAACCTAAAAACTTCTAAGGAGAGGTTCTATATCCAACAGTGAAGCTGTGTTAATATGAAAAAGAAAATAAAATTGTAATCAAAGAACCATGATATTAATTAAAAAATTCTATACGTCTTAGATAATGCTTTTCTAGCAGTATATAAATATATATATAAATGTATATCTAAGTAATAAATCTATATCTATAAATTTTGCTGCCTCAAGAATTGTATTTATTATCATTTTTTATAAAGACATGATTAGTTTTTACTGTATAACCAGCAACCAGTAAATAGGGTATTTAATTTCTTTCATCATTATCTCGGCGGAAAGATGTCCACAGCTGGACATAAACTTATATAAAATAAAATATAAAATATTTTATATCACTATATAAACGTACTTTTTTAATTGGACAGTACAAGCGAAGAGTTGCAGGCGACGTTAGCGGAGCTTGCGGACCTTCAATCACAGCTGGCAGACGCTCACGCGGACAACGAGCGTCTGGCTGACGAGAAGCAAGTACTGCTCGAGTCTCTCTGCCGCCAGACAGAGAAGCTGGAGGATAGTCGCACCAAGGTACAATATGCACTTCACTATGGTAGGTTGACTACCGTGGGAGAGCCACAATTCGGCATGAATGGGCCGGCTCGACCGGAGTGATACAACGGCCTCACAGAAAACCGGTGTAAAACAGCTCATATACCCAACCCCTTCCCTATCCCCCTCCCCATCCCCCAAAGGCCGACAACGCACTTGTGACGCCTCTGGTGTTGCGGGTGTCCATGGGCGGCGGTAATCGCTTACCATCGGGCGATAAGTACGCTCGTTTGGCCACTATTCCAAAAAAAATAAAAAATTAAAGGCCCAAAAGATATAAAAGTATATGAGTGATATCTATTTTGCAAACCAACCAACCCATCGCTCATGCGTCATTTCTAAGGAGAGGCCTATCTATGTCCAACTGGGGCATATTAAAGACTGATGGAATATGACTCGTATCTTTCTTGATTACAAATAAGGTGTGATCCATAAATTAAGTCACACGAATTTCATGATTTTTTATTCCAATGCCAGTCCTTGTCACAGTTATCAAAAGAAACTTACGACCCCTCGCCCTTCCCAAACCCCTCTCATGTAATGTAATACAACTTAACAATATTTACATATTATTTTCACATCTTTTAGACTGCAATATTTCTTAACAAAATTTATTTTATTACCTTTTACAAAAAGTACATTTAACAATGTATGAACCATTCGTTTATTAGCTATAGTTATTTCATAGTATATTTTTCTACTATATTGTTATTTTTAGGTCGATACACTTCAAGAACTGCTTCTTCGGGAAGGAGTTGAGCCCGAGATACTGGTGTCGGGGGACCCTGACCAACAATTGCTAGCAGTACTCAAGGTAAGGTATATACGCATACGCACTTGACGATCCGACTGATCTATGTAGATAGATACATAGTAGATGACCATCAAGTCAAAATTAGCTTCTTAAATGTCAAGTTGGCGATTAAAATGCAAATTGGCATTTAAAATGTCAAATGTAATTAATATACAGGGTGTCTCAAAAGGTTACGTAGCTAGGAAGAGGGGTGATATAGGGTCACCAGAAAAATAAAAAAAAAATCCCCTCTGGGAATTAAAAGAATAACAGGCATTTTTTAAAAAACTAAAAATTTTACACCTTTTGGGGCGACTTTGCTCCCGATGATCTGCAGGGGTATTGTTTCCGAAAATTATTTTTACATATCCTAGTAAGAATTTTTCAAGTAAGTGTTATACCATTTTGGAATTGTAATAAAATTACCTATCTTTTTAAGTTACTCGCCGGAGTTGCATAGTACTTTTTTTTTTCAGTACACTTGGAGGAAGTTGAGTGAAATCGTAATTACTAAGTCCTTGACTGGACAAGAACTTAATTTTCTTTAAAATATTGCTTAGATATGTATTGTTTTTTTTGTTTCAATTTGAAAAAGGGTTATTGACGATAACATAACAGCATTTTTTTTTAATTATACCAATATTTGTAGATCATCGGGAGCAAAGTCGCCCCAAAAGGTGTAAAATTTTTAGTTTTAAAAAAAATGCCTTTTATTCTTTTAATTCCCAGAGGGGATTTTTTTTTTATTTTTCTGGTGACCCTTGTGACCACCCCTATCACCCCTCTTCCTAGCTACATAACCTTTTGGGACACCCTGTATATGCACCTACCTATTATTAAATAACTAACCCCCCTAGACAAGTTGACATTCCACAAACGTAAACGATAACAGAAAACTAATAAATGTAGTCTTGGTCAACAATCGTTTATGGTCAAAATATTAGCCAATAATACAAAAGAAATGAGGCGTTATCGGTTGTAGATAGAGTACCTACCGACGCGAAACACTTGCAATTTGGTTAAGGAGGCTTCTCGTTCTAATGGTAGAGGGTTATGTAAATACAGTTGTACAATATATAGCTAGTACTATAAGATAATATTACTATTTAATATACATATATGTGTGTCTGTTTCAGGTGTCCCAAGAAGAGCGAAGACATCTATTATCGAAACAAGAACAGTTGGAAACTGAACTGAGCCAGACTAAGACAGCGCTAGAAGAAAAAACCAAAGAAAATGAAATGCTTGCTGAGAGAATACGGTAATAATATTTATACATACACTAGCGGCGCTAATAGACTACTGCGCCTAAGGTCGCGGGTTTAATACCTCAGGTTCCTATGTATAATATGTATTTACTAGCTTTTGCCTGCGGTACTGCCCGCGTGTATGTCGATAATCGCGGTAAAAAATTGCCTATGTTCTTCTTCAAGACTCGAAGTATCTCCACGCCAAATACATACTCACATACTCGATTTACAAAAGATATATATGTGTATTATATTTTACTACTACGAAATTCGAACATAATTAAAATGCTTTATTTTCTAACCTTCTGAATTTTAGCTGTGCCAAATTTCACACACTTGCATAGTTTTCGTAAAAAGGGGTACAAAGTTTTTGGCACACGTATTAATAAATAATTTCTAGTATTCAAGTGTGAGACTTTAGAAGAATATTATTGCTTTTTCAGTAAAGTAAAGTTCACTTGACCTATTCGTACAGGACACTAGAAGCTAACTTAGAACGCGAAGAGAGCTCGCGAGTCCGTTGCGAGCACGAGGCGGAGTCAGCTCGCGAGCAGGCCGCCACCAGGCAGCACCAGATCGCCACGCTCAGCGACCTGCTCGACGCTGCTAAGGCCAAGGTAACGTTAGTAAGTTGACTACTACACTCATATTCATCTGTCTATCGCCGTCCAATGCACCGCTTCGTTAAACAACTCTATCGTTGATATTTATCTAGTGAGTGACGTTATCGCAGCCCAAAACTTGAGTGGTCATTTGCTCTTTTCCATACAAATAAATAAAATAATTAACAGCTTTTCCCTAATTGCGTAAGAAAGTATGTACGGTACTTACTTCAAATTAAAATTATGCGCATACCGTAAAAAAGACCACCAAATATCGGTCTTGATCACTTATATTACAATAATGTTGAATATTGATTTTATGATTTTTTTTAAGTAGTCTTCCGAAGGCAAGGAGCCAAATAAACATTCTCTATTTATGTTTGTAAACAAACTGTTTTTTTTTTACCATAAATAGTTTATAGTGAGCTAATCTTAAAAGATAGACACATACACATTGTTTTCGTGAAACGTTTACCATTTATAAGCTCTCAAAAGAAATTTGGTTTTTCATTTTGCACTGCGTGATTCAACGTATCTATCTATCGTAGTCTGGTAGGGTACGGTGTATGTTATGTATGAGTGGGTGGTCCAGTTGGAGGAGCGAGCGGGAGCGGCGGCGGGCGCGGCGGAGGCGGAGGCGGCCGCGGCGGCGGCGCGGCGGGACGCGGACGCGGCGGCGGCGCGCGCGCTTGCGCTGGCCGAGCGACTTGCGCACGCGCAGCGACAGCTCGACAAGGCGCACTTCGACGCACGGAAACTGCACGACGACGCTCTGGTACGAACACGACACACCACCGGGACGAATGCAGCGGAGACCGTATTTTTTGGACACTTCAAAATAAACTCATAAAGTGTATGGCTATAAAGTCTAAAATACGCTCTTCAATACCATCGAGAAAAATCCTTTACGGTACTCTGAGGTTGACTCGGAATATTTGAATAACATAGAACTAATTTAAAATTGAAACAGCAAAATATATCCGTTTATAAATCTTCTACGCCGGTATTGTCTGTTTGCACAGATTTTTCCACATTATAATTTTATAACCATTCGATAATATATAATCGCCAAAATTTTACACTTCACTAAAAAAACTGTGTAATAACCAGAATAACACAAAGAAGCAAATAGTGACGTTATCAAACTCTATTATTTTCGTAATTAATATAAAGTATATCTTTCGAAATTACAGGTATCGAGAAACAATGCGAAATCTGCGATATCGGAGTTGGAATTCCAGATCGAACAACTTCGACAAGAGAAGACTGCCATGCAAGGCGAGATGAAGACTTTACAGGATAATGTAGAGGAGCTACAGATACAAGTAAATAAATAAACCTAATAATTATCAGAAAATTAAATACAAATATGAATTTTAGGTACTCGTATTAGGCAATTCAATATCTATCGTCCTATCTATCTAAAGTAAAAAAATAAAAAAAAACATTAGTTGGAACATGCGTCACTATTTTCTTAACGGTGACAAACAAAACCCCAAAAAAATAACGCGACTGAACTCCTAAGAAATACATAATGTATAATTATTTTTTTTGCTTTTCGGGTATTTTAAGAAAATCTAAATGTTTCAGGTACAAGTAGCTTCAGACGAGAAGCTGGCACTGATGTCTCGAGCGGGCGAAGCCCTGGCGAGGGTGGCCGAGCTGGAGAGGCAACTGCAGGATGCTCGCGCCCGACACGCACAGCTCACCAGGGACAGAGAACGGGACGTGAGTGTGATATTTAACTACTTCATAAATATAATACACTGTATAAAGATATGCTTATGTAACATTAAATTTACTTTATATTATGATAGCCTACAGACATAGATGGACTACAGTTTGACTGATTGATATTCTCCGAAGCTCCATAAGAATCTCTTTAAAAACAGGTGTCAACACATAAATGGGTTTCTTTATAATGAATAAAAAAATAATAAATCCAGGTATATGTACGTACGTACATTACAATAACCCACCAACAAGCTTAAGATGTAATATGGCAGACTATTCAATGATGAATATGTATTAACTCTATTTTATCTGCATTTGACTGCCTCGGTGGCGTAGTGGTAGCGTATGCAACTGCTAAGCTTGAGGTCTCGGGTTCAATTCCCGGGTCGGACCAAATGTTTGTATGATCTGCAAATATTTGTTTCGGAGTTTAGGTGTTTTCTATGTATAATATGTACGTATTACCAAAAAAAAGTTTATAAGTATTTATATCAGTTGTCTTGTACCCATAACACCAGCTCTGCTTAGCTTGGGACTAGATGGCGTTGTTTGTTATATGTCCGAAATATTTATACATTTATTTACCATGCAAAAAGTTAAACAAGTAGTAAATAATTAAACAGAAATACCTTAATCTCTAGGAAACCGAGTGGAAACAATTCCAAAGTGATCTTTTGATGACGGTACGCGTCGCCAACGATTTCAAAACTGAGGCGCAGAGGGAATTAGAACGACTCGTCTCCGAGAATAAAGTGGCAAGAGACCGCATACGATTGTTGGAAGACCAGATGCACTCGCTCAAGGGTAAGTGTGAGAGAGCTAAGAGAGATTGACATGTAGGGAAACTTGCGAGTTTTTGTGTGAAAATAGTTATGGCGTAGTTAGTATATGTAGGTATTACTTATTAGGAATTAACATGCTAAGTATTTGAAAATAAATATGAAGCTTGTCTAGTTCTAACTTAATGCATATATTTATTAAATTTGAAATTGATTTTTTTTAAGAAAATGTTGATAAAGTAATCGTAGTAGTAATGTGTTCTAGTAATTCGTTTTAATATTTATTTTTTTCATTTATATCATTACGTAAGTGTTTAAAAAAAATGCTTGATGAAGTCAATGATGAACACCGGATGATGACCGACATAGAGTAGTGTACTTATGTATGTTATGTAACTGTGTTATTCAAAATGTAAAAGAAAACATATATTTTCGCTACAAACCTCGCAAGAAAGACCATTGCATGTTTATAAAAGATAGTTTTGATAGTAGTTTTGGAATTATGTTAACATTTTATATATTCTGCTTTGTATTTTGCAAAATAAAGCACGAAAGGGTTTCTTTTTTAATTGAATTTAAGCTTTATTTGAGAGAAATTTGAAATTATAATAATGAAGATTTATTGTCAAGTTATCTGTAAATTGATCTCAAAATGCATTGCATGTTACCAAAATAGAAAATAAAATAATTAAAAACGATTTTGGTCCTTTCAGTCTGCAGAATTAACAAGCATTCTCATGCACTAATTCTGTGTAAAAAGCTTTCAGTATTAGATGTACCATACGTACTAACATAAATAGCGAAATACCATCAATGTCTAATCTCAATTTGATGTGCAACACAGGTATTGACAGGTCGGAATCTGTGGATAGCGTTTATTCGGATGATAACAAAGAATTCAAGCAATCAGATTCTTTCGACTCGCAAATTGATGATATAAACTCTGTTAATGTATTCAAAAGTATAAGAACTAGATATTTGTCTAGAGTACATAGTGTCACAGATAACTCGGGGAGAAATAGTATAATCAATCAAGCTTTCTACAAGTCAAACAGTGTTCCCGAGTTGGGAACCACCTGTGATAAGCCTATGCTATTTAAGATCGAGAATGTTACAACAGAAGAAACGAATGATGATGAAACTAAAGCCACCCTAAGTCCGAAGTCATCAGAAAATCATTCTAGGAGAGTTTTAGCTGAAACTATCGTACCTCCTTATGAAGGCAAGGAGTTGAAACGACAAGATGCAATTGACTTGGATGAAACTGTAGATCCTCCTGTAGATTATCCTGATAAAGTAGATGATCTGAATCCGAGCATAAGATTAGTTAAATCAGAATCCGTCTATCCATCGGAGCTGAGCGATCATATATTAAATCCCAAACTGTCAGGAATGTATAAAGGCAAACCAAAAGCTGTTAGCATGGATAATTTGAATACCAATGAAGAATATAAAGATGCGTTAAACGAGGCTACCAGCATAGAGTTCCTAAATGTTATTAAAGAGAGTGAAGTGTCTCTTTTTTCTGGATCATCAGATAGTGTTTTCATGTCATCTGATGAGAAAAATAATAATAAACCTGATCAGATAATCGAAGCAAATAATAATGAGGTCAAGTACGATATCCCTGTCGTTAAAGCAGAAAAAATACTTCCTTTTCCCTACCCTGATGACATAAGGACTCCTATTAATTTAATTCAACCAGTTCAAACAGGTAATATAGATGATAACGTTGAGAAACAGTTTAAACAAGTGAATGAAGAATTAAAGTTGACTTTTAAAGCGGCAATTGAAAGAATCATCGGGAACAATAGAGCTAAGAAAACAACTCCTCCAAAAGTATTACAGAGAAACGATATTGATGATGATTTAAGCCCATCATCTACAGATAATTCTGAAAACAACATTGTACCATCTAGTCTTAAAAAATTACCAAAACTTGAACCTAAAGAAGAAGTAGTTGTAAGCACCACAGAAAATATAAATAATACTTTAAATACTGAAGATGATAGTGGAAGTTCTTCTCCACGAATAATTAATGAGAATGCACCTCCTAAACCAGACGAGACAGTAGATGGTGGTGTAAGCTACCATTTAAAAATAAACACCCCTGACGTAGGTGATGATAGACCAAAGATAGTTGCAACTCAAACTAATCCAAATTTTAGCGAGAATAAAGCTGTAAATACCTTAAAGACTTTTGTAACCCCCATTAGAGTAGGTAACATCAACGTTGCACAGGGATCCCCAATAATAATAAGCCCGGTTCTAATACAACCCGTGTTATTAAAACCTATAATCAATCAACAACATTCTACAATAGAACCAAAACAGGAAATTAAAAAAGCAACAGTTTATTACAATGATATAGATCAAGTAGCGACTGAAGCCAAAACAGAAAACACCAAAGAAAAAAGAGTGACAGAAGTAGAAAAATATGACGATGGTCATTTGAAGAAAGGGATATATCAAAAGAATATAAAAGCTAAATCGCTTCCTTTCTTATCGTGGAAAAGTCTTGGACCCAACGATAATATAACTGAGAACAAAAGCCCATCGCCCAGCAAAGTTGTAACCAAGCTTTTAGAAATTCCTAAACCTGAAGTGCAACAATTAAAACCACCATCTAAATTTCTTGACAGCCCTAAAATTGCAACAATACCTGAAGATCCTCCAAAAACTGTAGTGAAACTGTCAAGGTCACCTCAATTTCTGATAGAAAACAAATATTATCAGCCACTAGAAAATGTACCTTTTATTATAAATACAACTCAAGCTCCAAATATTACACTTCAACCGATCCAAAAAAAAGAGGAAAAACCATTAGTAACAGCGGAACCTTTTACTGCTAGTTTGTCAGTTCCATTTAGGCGAAATTCAGAACAGGAGAACGTGTACGAAGAAATAGGACCTGTGATATCTGAAGTGATATTAAAAAATGAAAATATCGCAGATGACGAAAAAATATCCAATAAAAGTCAGAACTCGACTGAAGACTTTTCCTCGGTGGCTCGTGAAGAACTTTTAAAAGTTCCCAGACGGGCCAAAAAACCGAAAAACGATAATCGAATACTAAAATCGAAATCTGTAGACCTTGAATCAAAATCTGGTGATTTGATTGAGAGTACTGCAGTAATGAAAGAAATGGCGAGCATTACTAAATCTGTGATAAGCTTGTCAAGGGCTCCTAGTGCTAAAGACATACCAAAGAAATCTACGGGTACTATAGGGGAAATAGTACAAAATCTGGACAAGATGTCTTCTGAGGGATCAGAAGTTACTTTAAGAAAATTTTCTTTACAAAGCCAGCGTTCTCCTAGTATGGACACAAATACGGGGTCATTACCAAGACAGAGGCCATACTGGAAGACTCAGGAGCACAAGCGATTGTCGCATCCCCTCAGGTCTTTAAACGACCCGCCACCGCGTCGACCGCTACGTAAGTGACGCTTTTGTGAAAGAAAGCTAATCGTCCGCGTGTGAATATGTAAATAACTGTATAAATGTATGGAAACATTATCATGTCGTGTGATGTGAGACTCATTCGGTGGCGGCAGCACGGTGGTGGCTACTTGTTGTTTTTATGTAAACTTTTGGACGACTCTTATTTCTAATAACCTCTAAATTGAGTACATAAAATATATATATAACTACACTACGTGTAGGAGGCGTTCAAAAGTTTATCTTGTGATTGTATTTCACTTTCAAGGTCTGGTTGTACATACATACATTTGCAATTACACTTTAAAAAAAAATCACAATACAGAAAATTCATAATTATGGTCTATAACTGCGGTAAAGGTCTCTTTTCTTGGATAAAACTTTCTCAGCATGTTTCTCTTTGACAGCATTTTCGTGGTTTTGCATTGGTGTAGGGTAGATATAAGAAATCTAAGTTCTTTTGAAACTGTCAAACAAAACATACGTATATGAAGTTTCTGACTAAAAGTTGATGTTGCGAACTTATTGACATGCCAGTCCGTTGCCATGAGACACTAATTTATGACATAAGTAACGTTTAGTGTTTTTGACAGCAATACCACCGCGGACAGAGGAAACGCCTCCACCCCCGCCATTGCTCACCAGTGCATCTCTACAGGACATTATGGCGACTGCAGCATCACATAGGAGAACTAAAGGTCAGAATTTATTCAATCTTCAAAGGTACTTAATCATTATTTAACTTTAAATAAGTACGGAATAATCAATCATTTTTATTTATTATGTCTATCCCCTTCTACACGAAGTCTCATTGAACTCTGAACCCTGTAAGAAAACCGATTGTAGACTACATTGGTCTCACCAAATTCTTAATATTCTGTACTTACTGCGGATTTCGAATTTCGAAAATTTCGAAATATGCGAAATCGACTTAGTACATACTGCACTTAGTCGATTAAATTAATTTGCGATTCTTGCAGGTGGGTTGCTTCGCATACTTTTCGTGTATGCACTGTTTTAATTTTATTGCAGAATCATTTTTATTAGTGGACTACTGTAGATGAGGCATCATTCTGTTGTGTTTTTCAGGAGTAAGTCGTCAAGATTCCCGTTTATCAGTGAAGTCGCTAATAGAGAGTATAGAGAATGCCGCTAAAGCAGCCAAACAATCGCCGGCGTCTACTCCTGTTGAAGAATGGCCTCAGGTAAATATACTGCTAAAACTGTGGCTCATGAATTCCTATGTGAATCCATTGCTATAAAGATACGTTATTAAACTTAGATTTACATTTAATTGGTCACTAAAACTATTCAATGTACTTCATCCCGAAATTAGAATGTCCACAAATTGCCTTACCTTTAAGAAAAAAGTGCGCGAACAACTTCAATACGAATTAGCAGTACAATCACAACGATAGTACCCGTGTGTGTATAAATCTTTATGTATAGTATGTATGTACTATCATATACAGTGCTAAATTTATGTATATTGGCATTATCTGATGTGGATTCATATCTTATATTTACATATTTTTTATGAACTTTATAGGCATCCTTGTTTCTTTTTCTTTGCCCCTACCGCGTCATATTTCTACAACACCTGAAGGTTAACTGGCAGAGAATGCCTCGTGGCATTAAGTCCGCCTTTGTACAACTTGTGCAATAAGTTTAAAAATAGAATAAATAAAAGTCAGCGGCTTATGCCAGATTGGTTATTGGTAAATGTCGTTAGTTGTATGGATATTTGCAGTTATTTACTTGAAAATAAATTCTTTTTAAAAAAGAATCTGAAATTACTACTAAACGAGTTTATATATAGTGATTAATATTTTATCCGTGGTGCTTCCCGGTTCGAATAAGGCGTCTGCCTATTTATTATTATTATATATTATTAAGGAGGAGAGTGCGCTTATTATATTTCCAAACTCTTATTCTTCTGATTAATTTCGTTGCGGGTGAAAGACAATTTTAATTTTCCTTCCCAACTCGATGCTTTCGTTGTGTGTGGTGCAGAGGAGTCACATAAAAATAAACGAGTATATATATTTGTGTTCAGCAAACCACCGTGGGAGTAACGACCACGACTACAGCAAACAATATAAAGAACGGATTATCGGAAACTACGGCTCCTACAAACGGCATTGCGGCCACCAGCTATTCCAAGCCCCCTCCAGCTAGAGGCACCAGACCTTCACCCATCACTACAGGTTAGTTATACACTAAACAAATTTGTTTAATAATGAAATTGTGACGTCATCGATACTAATAACTGGCCGCTGAGACTTTTCTCTTATTGGTCAAGTGGTACTGAATTATTACGTCACTATTTTCTTTAAACATATGCACTGTTCGTTGCTTATATACAGATGAATATGTATGTATTTGTATTAATGTTATCGTTATAATAAGTATAAATAATATTCTCTTATATTGATGAACACGATTTTAATTATTATCATTATTATCTACAAAATAATATTTATTTAAAATACTAATTTTCCTTTAAATATTACTTCTAGAGGTATCGTAGTATACATTAAGTAGAGACAATTTAGTATAGGCATGTTGGGAATAGTTAAATATTTTTAGATTTTGTTTTGCAGCTTTTGTTATTGTTAATTAATGAATTATATGGTTCAGGTTAACATCACTCGCCTAACCATTTAGTTCTAAAACAATTCCTATAAAAAAAAACATTATAAGTAGGGCTAGATATTCTAACAGTAATTGGGTAAGAGTTTTGAACTAAGAAAAATACAAAACATTAACTGTCACCTGGCTTAATTCGATTTTCGGGGAACAAAGTGAAGTGCTAGTTTCAAAGTTAATATATATTTTACGTCAACACAGGTTATAATATTGAATACAACACAGGTTATAATTTGTGTTTTGGTTGCCTTAACTTGCACATAGAAGTACTGTTGTCAAAAACAAACAAACTTAGTATGAATTATTTGAAAAGCTGGTGCACATGAGTTTCTCACCAGCTCTTCTCATTATTGCAATACCCATCGGAGGTGGTACTTGGATTGAGTTCAATTTAAACCTTTGAGTTGAATCGAAATCAATCTAAGCTCCGGTAATTCAAATCATCTCAGTGCATTTAGTATTAGTACCTTTTATCACTGAATTGATTACTTGAGTTTTGTTTTATATTTTGATGTTTGTATTTTTGACGTGTTCAAGTGCTTTTTGGGGCCTATAGAAATAAATGATTTGACTTTGAATAATGTATTTTCAAGATTGAATCTTGAATATTTAAGTTAGCATCTAGACTTTCTGATTATTTTTACTACTGATACACCTACACATAACAAAAATGAACTCAGTTTCAACAACTATTAGTACAAGTTAATACAATTTCAACTATATTACATAGGAATAAGAGTTGCAATTTGACTGTTTAAATAAGAGAACTGTCTGTATCTGCTTAATTTTTTTTTTGGTGTAAATTAGGGCAGTTTCTTATGATACCGGCTACATAATCGCATGAGTCGTCGCTTGTTGTTTACAGCATGGCCGCATGAACGAGGCGCGTAGCCGACTCGACCCCTTGCCATAACTAATAACGCTATATATTTATGTTTTTGTGTGCGTCCATCTTAATTTATTATCTAAACCTATTACATGCATGCATGCCAACTATAGTTTTATTTACCCTTTTGTTTTTACTTTTATTTTTATGTTTTTGTTTATTAATTTTAAGTTTTATATTTCTGTTTTCTTCTCTAAAAGGTGATTAAATGAAATGTGTCGTTCAGTGCTTAAAAGTTTGACATCATTAACACAAGTTGTTTTTTTTTGTACTTAATACACATTTATTTGTTTATTATGTAACTATCTGTACACTAATATATGTCAATGCTTTTTGATGATGACAGTACATGAACTGAATGATTTAAAAAAATATGTCCTGTGACATTATTTCACCTTTAAGAGAAGGAAAAGCTTTTGGTCACTTCGAGCAGTTACTTCTATCACGAAAGTTTCAGCTTACAAATATTATCGCATTGATTTATTTCGACTGTAATTTTTAAAACTAGTGCAGTGTACTAACCAATACATAATAGTTATTTATGCAACTGTTGTGCCTCGTGTGATAATAGTATCACATGAGTGTTTTAATACCTAATTATGTACAGTTGCATACAAGACTTTATCTACACCCGTGAAATAATTCCTCTTAAAAATATATTAAAAAATCTCTATGGCGGGATACGACGTGAATTCGAATGTTATTCGTTGTTCTTTTTTTAAATACTACTGTGGTAGTGAAAAGCGCTTGCCTGATAATGTTCTTATTTTGAAAAAAGAATTGAATTATGAAATTTAGTACAACATAAAAAAACTCGTTTGTACGATATTAACTTGTTACTATAACACAGGATGTTTTAATAATAAGCTAGCTGTTTCAGAAACTTTTATAGAGGATTTATAATGTGGGTGTAGATAAAGTAACTTAATAAAGACCTCCTGCTTATTTATACCCTTAGAGATATTACAATTTAATCTGAATGCACTAATATATTTAAAAATAGATTATCATTCAAAGCAACGAACGAATGAATGAACGAATAATTATGTCTAAAGGTGTTGGTACCCTACTATTACCTATATTATACAGACGAGTGTTTCTTTATATTTTGAAGAATATTTTTTACCTGTGTGGTAAAGGTTCTACAGTGTGTAACATGTTCACACTTTATACTTGGGAATTGGTTACACTTTGCATTGTTTGTGTTTACTATTAAATATTTCCATATTATTGTGCTGGATTTGGAAATATTTCCCTCATGTACGCAACACACACGGACTTATGGTAATTTATTATGATTATTATTCGAAAAATTTTTTTTTTAAATTTTGGATGATATATTTAAAAGAGCTACAGTCTTTTATATCATAGCTTCCGGTTAAAGAGATCTTTTATCTTATGGGAAGGTGAATCTTTCCTTTTTTGTTAATTTGAAAATTAACACGATACTTGGGAAAAACGATATTCTTTCCTTTTTTAATACTATGAAAATTAACAGTATGCAATGGAAAAACGATAGAGTTCATAATAAATTAAACATATTTACTAGTCGACAAAAAATACTATTTTAATTTACCAAATTATTATTATTATTTTCACTCTGTCTACAAATGCTAAGTTCATATCACACTGCCGATATTGTTATTGTTGTCGATTCCTGAATGGTTTTTTATTATTTTAATTTAAATATAACATTGTTCTTCATAACTCTCCATCCAAAATTTAAAATTTATTCAGTTTACTAAGCATTGCTGATTTAATAGTATTATAATATCAGAATATATTAATTTTGCTATATCAAATATCAGTATTTTTAAATAATAAATATGTGAAGTCCGTGTTGTGTGTGCGTATCGCTTGCGTTGACTGTGTCTAACGTACGTTGGGTGGGGTGTCAGAGCCGGCGGCGGGCAACATCCCCGACGAGCAGCGCGCCCTGCAGTCGCTGCAGCAGAAGGCCATGGAGTCCTTCGTCAGGAGGAACAGCTACGGGGACATATGTGAGTACCGAACCCCGGCAGTGATGAACATTCTAGAAACTTCTCGAGTTCTACGCTCTCGAATCTTAATGTTTGCTTTTTAAAACCCGTGCTTTTACCTCCTAAGTTATTAATTACCAGTAAACTCTGTTAACATGTACGAATATAATACAACAAATGTTTAGTAAACATTTTTATATTTCATTTAACATTTTAAATCTTCTGTATTTTTTTTTTTACATTTTAAGTTACGATTTTAATCTCCTTTAGGAGATAGTTTAATATATGACGATACAGGTATATAACTTAAGTATTTGTATGTTAGGATTTTAAAAATATGTTAGTGATAAGTAAAAGCTGTTTAATTTCTCGACTTTTATGCCGTTCAATAACCGCGGGTAGTTAATAAAACAAAGGGTAACTATTGGATTTTAATGTAACTTTTTTCTATCATAGGTGAGAGGAAAGATCCACTGAATGCTTTACAAGTGAAGAATGGAGGCTCGAAGCGAAATGCGCTGCTGAAGTGGTGTCAACAGAAGACCTTGGGTTACAACAATATAGATATTACTAATTTTAGGTAAGTTGCCAGTCAAAACAAATCTTCGCCTATTAATCTTTCGAATGCGGGAACGGGTACTTCCGGTTCCATGCACCGTGCGGCGAAAGTGCAAAATTTTGCAACACGGTGCATGGTGTACGAAAATGATCAAATATTTTCAAAAACAATGCTCGGTGGTTATAAAAGTGATTATTTTTCAAAAGATGGATAACAAGCGTACATGGTTATGCCATATTTTATTACTAAACTAATGTTATCGCTTTATTATTTACTCACAATTGAGCCAAGTATTAATTTACGCACCTATTGTGTTAATAAACATGATTTTAATATTTTATGTGGTTTATTATTCATTTTACTTATTATCCTCATAAAGTTCGATAACTAAGCTATCTACTGATATAAAAAACACTATAACTGCAGTAAAAATTCATTGAGAAACATATTTGTAAAAATCACATTTCGCTGTCGAGATATTCGCCATTTTGTCACTTTACAATCAAACTATTATTTGCGCCAAAAAACAAATTACGTAGTATTTATATGAAGAAATAGTGTTTTTTAGTTAAATAATTTATTTTTTTAGTTAACTAGTGCAAAAGACAGGAACAATACATAAAAAAAACAACCTATTTATCAAGTTATTTAAAAAAAGGACTCGTTTGCTAGACCAGTTTTCATTTATTATTTTTAAGTTCTGAGAATTCTCTAAACTCTATGAAAATGACTGAATGCTAAAGAGAACAAACTGATCGTTCCATTATGTGACACACAAAGTCTATGGTCAATACAAAATAATTTAGTAAAACATAAACAAAGATCAGTTTACGTCTTGTTCATTGTCCGTCACTACTGTGTATGTGTGGGTGTTAATAGTTCCGGGACTTCCCGCTAGGCTGCGTGCAAACACGAATCAACGGCGATATACAATTTTAAGTGGCGTGCTATTGGAGAGGCCTATGTCCAGCAGTGGACTGCGATAGGCTGATGATGATGTAGAACAGTAATAGCTGGGGAGCCCTGTGTATGTGTGCGTCTAATTTCGCTAGTCAGGCAAAAAATTAGTGTTTATTTAAATATTTAGCTTTTCTAACACATTTTTGTTGCTATTCTATATTCTATATAAGATTCTCATCGCAATTATATCATTTTATCAATAAAAACATAAGAATAAATGCGTAAAAACCTTCAAATGAGTAAGCCCTTTTCAATAGGTAATAGACTCGGTAACTTTTTGAGTAACACTATTCAAAATTACGCATGATTTATGCCTCAATTCGTATTGATAGTGGTTCCTAAAATAAGTATAATAAGTAAAATATAATAACAAACTACCTTCAAAACCACCTTATCGGCAAAAAAACAGTTTTAAGAGGCACTTGACAGATCGCGTTGCGTCATCGTCAACTTTGAAATTGGAACTCGTTTTTTTTACGGCTCTTGAAGCGCACTTGACAAACGAATGTTTTAAAATGTTGTTCGTATAAAGCAAATGCATAACAAACCTTTCTAGACTTCATTATAATAACTTTAATACCCAAAATTAATTAAAATGCAAGTTAACTGCGGTTATCGCGGATCCGCGATGCCGCACCGACGGGACAATCGTGGATCCGCGATGCCGCACCCCAGAGGTTAAAAAAAAAGAATCAAAGATTATAAAATATTACCTGTCATCATAATAAAAATGTAGATATTGTATTTGTGTATGTATTTAATTATTTATATTGTAACATATCTTTTGTTATTGATTTTTATCTAATTTACTTAAATTCTAACTGTTAACTTAAATGTAAAAATAAATATTTACGTCTTATAGACCGTATTAGGCGTCAACGCCAATGGAATTTATCTATGATGTGTATTATTTTTTATAACGAGCAGACGGGATATGTATGCATTTAGAAATATAAAACCACTAGCTTTTGCCTTCGACTCCGCCCGCCGTCACGTTAGCCTATTGCCGTCCACTGCTGAAAGAAGGCCTCCCCCAAAGAGCGCCAACCATCCCGGTCCTAGGCAGTCCGCATCCACCAGCCGCCAGCCACTTTCCTCAAGACGACCGTGTAGTATCACAATATAATACGGAAGGGTTGTCTCCCCCAGTTCATCGTGGAACGACGGCCTGGCCCTGTGCGCCCTGCTGCACTCGTACCTGGGCGACGGGCGCGTGGCCTACTCCTCGCTGTCACCGCACGACAAGCGCACCAACTTCTCTGTGGCCTTCGCGGCCGCCGAGTCCGTCGGGATACCCACCACTCTGGTTAGTGCGCTGTCATCTCCCATTATAGTGTTTATCATAAGCTGGACATAAACATCTTCCTTCGAAAAGAGGTTTTGTTCTACAATAACAAGCTGGTTAGACCGATTGGTATAGTACGGTACATATCATCATCAACAACTCATAATGTCCCACTGCTGGGCTCGGGTCTCCTCTCGGGGGATGCTACCGGAACTGCAATCTTAATAGATATAAGAATACGAAGATATATACAAGTACCACCTTTTTACCGTATGGAAATCCCTGCGGATGCGTCTTATGTCAGACTTAAACTGGCAAAACTGGGTAAAAACCACATGCCATTGGGGAACTAGGTGTACTCTATAACAAATATCCTTTTAATACCAACTGCATTTCCACTCTGTATAAAACCTAACCCTATAACGTCTGCTGTAAAAATATGTAGGAAAAATGCACGTCCTATCCTTAATTAATATTAGCTCACCCTGAGATTACTTGAAACTCTCATTCAATAAAACGACGCATGTATTACCTTTTCTTATTCTCCTTTATACAGGGTCTGTCGTAAATAATGGATAAGTCGTAAACTGGAGTTGGTCCGGCTATGAGACTATTAGAAAATCGTATCTTTTTGCCAGGGTTTCTAACCGTATGGAAATGGCGTAGACTTTTATGTTTTTTTATAAATTTCGCTACTCTTTGCATTCATTCCGTTGCCATTTCGTTAAATTTAGGTATTTCTGTGTCATTTTTTTTGTATTATAGTCTTGAAGATGTGTATTATTTAGTTTTAGTACTGTTTTAGGCGTTTTTAACGTTGGTCATTTTCAAAATTGTCATTTTAAGATTTTTTATGTTTTTGTTTTACTTAGGGTCAACTTTTGATCATTTACTGTGTAAAAAAAAAGTACGGCGCTATAGCTGCCCATGATCTTAATAAATTATCTAGTATGTGTAGATTCTAAAAAGGTATAACAATGCATACTTCACAAGTAATATTAAGCTACATGAGCGAGATCAATATCAAGGTGAGAAAATATTTTTTTCATGTAATGTTGTAAATGGTTATAAAACTTCGTCAGAATGATTTATTTCTGCCAAGATTCTTTACACAAACACTATGGGGTCACTATTAAGGATATTCAAAAGAAAACTAGGTTGTTTTAGTACGTAAAAATATTTATTCAACAACTTAAACTAAATGTTCGAAGTGTCCTCCGCCGGCAGCTATGCACGCTCTACATCGCCTAATAAACGATCGCTTAATCCGGCGCACATAACCGGCTTCTTCAATTTTTCTCGCTGCTACTTGAATGCGCGCACGCAACTCTTCTACAGAACTTATTGTTTCACTGTATACTTTTTCTTTTATACAGCCCCAGTAAAAGAAGTCCAAGGGGTTCAGGTCTGGCGAACGTGGAGGCCATAAAATTGGCCCCAATCGCCCTATCCATCTATCTGGATAAGTATTATTTAAATGTTCCCTGACACGAACAGCGTAATGTGCTGGACACCCATCATTTTGTAGCCACATCTCATTTCTTATCTCTTGTGGGACGTCTTGCAGTAAACTAGGTAAAGTATTTGCTAAAAAATTCAAATACATATCCGCATTTAATATTGCCGGCAATTCGAATGGACCAATGATTTTGCCATTAATAATGCCAGTCCATAAATTAATTTTAAATTGATATTGCGATCGGTCTTCTCGGATAAGTCTTGGGTTTTCGAGTTGCCAGCTGTGTATGTTGTGAAGATTCAAAAAACCATCTTTTCGACACGTTGACTCGTCACTCCATAAAATTTTATTAAAAAAACTTTGGTCTTCCCTATTGCTGTCTTTGTTCATTTTTTTACCTGATGATCCTTTTTACGAATAAACTTGTAACATGTTTGTCGCATGTAACTATTAGAGCACATCAATTTTAAAATTAAACACCTTTATGAAATGAGGAGGCATGAAATTTTTTTGACAAAAAACTACCTAGTTTTCTTTGAATATCCTTAATAGTGGCCCCATAGTGTTTGTGTAAAGAATCTTGGCAGAAATAAATCATTCTGACGAAGTTTTATAACCATTTACAACATTACATGAAAAAAATATTTTCTCACCTTGATATTGATCTCGCTCATGTAGCTTAATATTACTTGTGAAGTATGCATTGTTATACCTTTTTAGAATCTACACATACTAGATAATTTATTAAGATCATGGGCAGCTATAGCGCCGTACTTTTTTTTTACACAGTAAATGATCAAAAGTTGACCCTAAGTAAAACAAAAACATAAAAAATCTTAAAATGACAATTTTGAAAATGACCAACGTTAAAAACGCCTAAAACAGTACTAAAACTAAATAATACACATCTTCAAGACTATAATACAAAAAAAATGACACAGAAATACCTAAATTTAACGAAATGGCAACGGAATGAATGCAAAGAGTAGCGAAATTTATAAAAAAACATAAAAGTCTACGCCATTTCCATACGGTTAGAAACCCTGGCAAAAAGATACGATTTTCTAATAGTCTCATAGCCGGACCAACTCCAGTTTACGACTTATCCATTATTTACGACAGACCCTGTATACTTATTTTTAAGAAAGACTACTTCGTCAGTACTTTGTGAAAATGGTAACGTATGTACAATTATAATTTCCTTTCCTCTTTGTCGTAGAATATTCAAGACATGATCCACCAGGAACGGCCGGACTGGCAGCAAGTCATGGCGTACGTAACCAGCATTTACAAACATTTCGAAACCTAGTGCTCAAATACCGACTGTATGACCAAGTAATAAGATAACTATGGCCTATAAACACTAAATTATGTAATAATACACTAAAAGCTACTTCTGTAGGATTGTCATCGCTAAAAAAAAATCATTTTTTAATGAAAATAGGAGTTAAAAAACTATATTTTTTATGGAATGATATTTAAATGTTGCTTTTAATAAATCTTGTATGTATGTACTAGTAAATTTGAGAAAGGTGGGTTCCTAACCTTTTGTTAGAGACTGTTTCATCAACTCGCCTGGCCGATAAAGCAAAAACGAATCATATTTTGAGTCTCTTAATATATTTCAAGTAAAAAAAATTGTTTAAATCGTCGACATAATTATGAATAATTGTATAATGTGTAGGCAAAAGCAGTTGCTAAACCTTTAAGAAATTAAATAATAAGTAACATATCGAACCTGAAAAGGAAAAGTCCTAAGCGACAGTTGTGGAGATATTGAATTCGCCCGTTTTACTTTTCAGCATCAATATGAGTATACATTCAACTTGGCAAGTATCTTATTAAATATATGAATATTGAACAATGCAATAACTTTTACACTCATGCATACTGCATTGTATACACAGGCATAGCCTTTATTATTACGTGCATCAAATAGGTTGTAACTACATTCCTAAAATGGCTTAATATTTGTGAGCTGGCAAACTTTTATGGTAGTTTCGGGTACAATGATGTGTTTTAAAACGTTTGAATTATGGAATACATCGATTTCTTGGTGCCTGAATTATTTTTTCAACGTGGTAGCTATCCGTGGTATATATCATTTCAATGTTTGAAATATTTAATGAGAATTAATGTGAAAATAACATGTTATTCAATTTAAAATGCTTTTGACAACAATATTATAAATGATCAGGCACCAGAGATGAGTGATAAAAATGCCTTGTGTTAGCCTTATGAGAACGAGCCGTCTTTCCAAAAACAAAGACTGATTGATATGTTAGGTTGGTATGAGAACAGCTTGGTAGATTATGAGTAAGATCATAGTAGAAAATGTAGCTCGACCAGAAATATTAAATCACTTTTGTAGAAATTGTGTCTTTTATGTGGCAACTTTTCGTATGTCTCTTACGCAGGTGACATTTAAGCGGGAATAGTTTAAAAAAGTTTAAATAGTTTAAATAGATTGTTTTATTTGTAATCTCAATTTATAATACGAGTACAATGTTTTTTCAAAGCTTAAACTTTATGAAAACAATATGAACCTATGGGAGCGTTCAAGTATTACGTAACGCAATTTGGGGGGGAGGGGGGGTCTCATAAAACGTTACGATGCGTTACAGAGGCGGTTATTTTAAGAGTTTATTAGCAAAAACTAAGGAGAAAAACAATTGTGTGTATTGTAAGCCAACAATTTATAAAATATAAACATGACACTTGAGTGTTACGTAGCGTTTAGATGGGGGGGGTCGAACAGAACAACGTTTCGATGCGTTACAGGGGGTGAAGGGGGTTTCAAAAATCTTCAAAAGTTGCGTTACGTAATACTTGAACGCTCCCTATATAAAATTGCCAATATCAAAACATTACTTTACTAAGCACTAGTTCACGAGCTATAAACAAAACGTATAGTACTAGTACTATTTTCACCAATATGTGATAACAATATTCGTAGTTCTCTCATTTTTAAATATACTTATGACAATCAATTAAAAGTATCATAGAATTAAATTATAATAATGTTTACTCTACATTAATTATTCTAAAACAGCTCACGCCTTTTAACTTGATCAAATAATAACACAGCTAGCATGCCTTCGACCAATATAATTATGTATAAGGTCCGCCTGCGTAGAGTAATAGTGCATTTATAAAAGGAATTGAAACACTTTATAATTGTAGTAATAGGAATATATCATGTTTATGTACTACTTATGAGTGAACGTTGTATAATAAATATGTAATACCAAAAATATAAATATGAGACTTATCGCAGTTAAATCATATACCAATTTAAATTATATATACCAACAGATATTTTTGTTTTAAAATTGTGCTAATTTTGTCGTTCGAAAAGACTTTGCACTAAACTACGAGTAACAATGAGTTCTGTCCTGTCGAACAAATATTTAAATTGACTAAAATTAAGTGTAAAAATAGACGTTATTTAAATACATATATACATACAAAAATAGCATTTTAGAAACTGCTTCACTACAGATAATTATATAGAAATTGTAGTTTAATGACACAACAACAAAATTAGCACCAGTAATTAAACACCTATTTTTTTGACTACGAAATCTGCTAAACTAGCTTGGGATAACAATATTGAGAACAAGCCAGGGATGAAATGGTGATTTAATAAATAAATGGTTATTTTATGTATTTACATAGCATATACAGTGAAAATTTCAACATTTTTACTAGGCTTTCGTGCAACAGTGGACGAATATAGGCACCTACCTGTTACCTGTCGGAAATATCTGAGAACCTGGCTAGAAGTTTACTAAATAGGTAGTTTATTAATATTTTACTGAACAGAGAAACACTAAACCAGGATGAGATTATGAAAGCAAGAATAATACACGTGTGTCGGCGCTTGCGTTTGGCAACAGTACTAGGGCGATGCGTGAGGAAGCGAGGGGTAAAGCGCATTCCAGCCGCGTGCGCAGATATTTCCGACGGGTTGTATTTCTAAACCTGGCGTGTAATTTTTTACCTTTAAAAACCTTTTTTTTATATTTGTGAAGCGTAAATTTCAATTCTTAAATTGGGACATAAAGAGATTTTCAGTATGAAATTTCCACACAGATAGACGATATGTTCTATCATAAAGAAAAATTATATTATTTTCTCAGTATATTTAAAAATTGTTTGTGATATGATTTGTATTTGTGAATTCTAATGTGTTGTAATTAGTTTTAGTTCGTTGTGTTTAGACTATGGTATGTAATGTATGATGTATTTTAGATACAATTTAATCAGCACATGGATTGTGTTATATTTCCAACTTGGTTGTTGATGTTTAGTAGTCTAATTATTATTACATATTTTGAGATAATTGTATTTTTGTAAATATAGCTTTTAAATAAAGTTCCTGATTTATTATAGTTCTGGTTTTTATTCTTTACGAAGGTAATACCTGACTAGTCTTGGACCCAGTATTCGATGTATGGAAGTTGTTGACTCTGTTTATTGATTAGCTGAAAGATCAATACTGAACACTATTTGGACTGAACACGAAGTCACAATTATCATAATTAAAGAATAAGAAAATCTTCAGGTATGTATCATCATCAGCCTATAGCAGTCCACTGCTGAACATAGGCCTCTCCAATTGCACGCCACTTAGTTCGATCTTCGGCTTCTCGCATCCAGCCCCTGCCAGCCGTCTTGCGCAAATCATCACTCCTACTGACCTGTGGGCGTCCTACACTACGTTTGCCGAGACGCGGTCTCCACTCAAGAACTTATTAGATATGTATACCTTCAAACCTTCAAGAAAAGACCGTACTCCTTCCTAAAAGGCCAGCAACGCACTTGTAATGCCTCTGGTGTTGCGGGTCTCCCCGCAGCGGTAATCGGTTACCATCAGGCGATAAGTCTGCTCGTTTGCCCGACATATAAAAAAAAAGTGTATTTTGACAGTAGGACAAAATGGTCTTGAACTGCGCATATGTACAATGCAAAACATTCCAGACGCTGTAAATCTGTCTAACAGCTGTTTTCAATAACATATCTCTTGATAGTCTATATATTTTTTCCCATTTATTTCAATATATTTGATTCAATACGCTCTTTTTTTACAAGTTTTTAGTTGTAAAAAAAGAGCTCTTTTTAAGGTAAATTCAGATCGTTTTAAATAACCTATCTCTAGTTGCTAACTGCAGCTAGGTTTCAAAACGGCCGTAAGCCAATCATGATTAACATCTTGGAATAATATGCACCTTGCAACTTTACCAGATTTTATTTTATCTGTAGTTTCCTGTTCTTGTTAATATTATTTTAGCTCTTGACGCCTTGAGTGAAAATGAAGATGAATTATGCCGTATCTACTCAAATTTTTGAAATGTTCAAAAAAGTTCACGAGGTCTGGAGAGGGCTTGAATTCCACCTCAAACAACATCCTTTGCCTAATTACATAGGCTATTTTGGATAATAGTAGTTCGGTATATTCCCATAAATTACAACAAATAAAAGAAAAACAATAAAACTGTAACAACTTTTAATATTCACGTATTTAAATATAATTAGCCTTACATTTTGACACACATAGTAGGCACTTATCCAAAACTATAATTAACAGTAGGTACATTTAAAACTATGTTTTAATAAGTATCCTTAAAATCCTATATCCCTAAAAGGTCACTGAAAGTGATCACTCTTGGGTTTATATGAAATACCTTACATTAGCATATTGATTTCAAAAAATATATTCGTCTATATCTACATACCCATAAGCTACTCATAGGTACGTACTTACAGACGAATAACATACCTAATTATGTAACTGCAAACCTACCTACGTACCTACGTGCGTACGTACGTAGGTACGTACGTACGCACGTAGGTAGGTTTAGTACGTACGTAGTACGTATGTATAACTTTTAGATACAAAACTTCAGTAGTTCTAATTGTAGAATTATATAATTAGAAACTAAGTAAGATTTATAAAGTGAAAACAGACCTTAATTGATTTTAAATTCGAAAACATATTAAAGTGATAAGAAAATTTAAAACCATAATATAAAACAATAAGCTCTTAAAAATCACAAAATTTGATGAAACGCCACTGACCTCTATTATAGAGTGGTATACTAAAGGTCAGGAAGGCCATCTAGAACACTTTTTCACTCGCAATGAATTTCTTCCCTACCACTCGAGCTCTCCGGGGATGTATTTGTCTATGAGTTTCTCATAGTAAGGCCATAGAGTTTCGATGTCGGGGATGCCAGCACTTTTCGTATACAGATCGTATTTGCTGTGTAAAAAAATATCAAATTAGTTTACCTATTGCGATTTTTGTTACAAGATTTTCTTTACATAACACACCAAGAAGAAAGACATTAATGCAGTGACTTAATATAACAAAGCATCAGGGAATTCGTTCTTTTCTATTTTAGAATTCCTAACCAAAGTGTATTTCAGACTGGTAGAGAAGTCCGACTTTGTACATTTTGTCCATAAAGTTCTTAAATAAATATTTAAAAAAATATAGTTAATGTATGTAACGTAACTAAACATATTTCAGAACTACTTACTTGAATTCCAGGACATGTTTGAGGATTTCTTCGTCTCCTTCCTTCAGAAGGTGTTTGTAGTCACCACCAGCATGCCACGGGTAGAACGAGTGATATCTGTGAAATACGTGTAGATTTATTAACTTAATTTAAGAAAGAAGACGTGATTAATTAAAATTAATGTAACTTATTGGTTCATTGTTAATTATATTTTACTGTTTCCTTGTTGTGTATCTGTTTTTGACAATAAAAAATATTATTATCAGTGGACAATATACACAGTTCTTATAAGCAATAACATATGTTACTGTTTTAGTTTCCAATTTCTTCGTAGAGCTGCGCAAAATATCTTTCAAATAAATCAGGCAACAAAGTTTTGTATTTCTGGCAAAAAAAACAAATAGCGCCATTTATAACTAATCTTTAAATAACTTCTATGGACAGTACACCGTCAAAAATAGAAGTATACAATTATAGATACTTTTCTTCAATGTCTTTAAATATCTCAGAATTATACCTACATTATAAAAATAGCAAACGAGTATCCTTTACGCTTTCAAACAATTATAATATAATTATAATATTAATTCGGTAAGATCTACGTTCAATATTCAATTTATTTCTTACCTGATCATGTAGAGGCCTTCTTTGGGGAATTTGGACTTGTTGTGCTGAAGCACCCTGTACATGTACTCATCGTGGCCCCAAGACATCATTAGATTTTCAATTCCACAGTTGGGTTTGTACATGCCGTATTCCGTGCTAAAAATTATTTGGTTTATTTTTAGACTCACTGATGGGTGGTTCTTAACAGTAAAATTTGAAATAGTTTAAGATTTTATTGAGAAGTTTTATATAATTTTATTAATGCTGCATATTCTAGACTATAGAAAAAGTTTTTATAAAGTTTCACGTGACCAAACTAATGTGTTTATTTTCATGGTACAAAACTCTATATAATGGTAAATCAACTTTGAAGTCCAAGTCCACTAGGAGTCCAAAGTACCTTAGACAAGAAATATAAAAATTACACTAAAGGAAACCTAGTAATTAGTATCTAAATAATTTGGTACTATTCTTTACTAAAGGAGGAGGAGGTATACTAAGGTTCATGCAATCTTAATAGGTATTTCTCTCTGTCATAACATGGCAACACCCAAAAGCATTGACATTTACGGCGCATAAAGTAGCGATGTTTTGTTTTTTCAATCAATCACATATTTTGCAATCACATTATGCCGTAATATATGACTATCGAGACGACCTCGACCCCAAAAAGTCTCAACAACAAACACTTTTTCTCTGATACCAACTGATAATTTTTTAATTAATGAAAAATAATGTTATCGTCCAAATTAACTATGTTCATGTTATCAAATATAATTAATTAAGTGAATAGTACTTTTTATACGTGGACTAGCAATGGAATTTACTCAATTAATTAGCAGTCCGATAGTCACAATGAAATACAAAACTTCAAATAAAAATGTGAGGTAGTTAAAAAGCTATTGACATCAAAGATTTCATAACGTCTGATAGATGAAAGTGTTACTACACTAGAAAAACTTTAGAATCGTTATGCAGATTTTTCCTACGCATCACAGTGACACTTACAGGACGATTACGGGAAAAAAATACAGAAGAAATAGGTACAAACAAAAAAATCTCCGTTTAAAAAACAAAAAGTTCAAAATATAAATAAACTTACTTATACTTAGGGTTGTAAGTTTCCGGGTTGTCCTTAAAACTGTCATCACCGTATACAATGCTTTTGCCCCACTTGCAGCCCACAGGGAAGGTGTCTCCGACCACACACCACTGCGGCTCACCGTAGAACGCCATTACCTGAGCACAAAATAAGAGAATTAGTGTAAGTGGCTTAATTCTACCGCAAACTATATTACTTTAAAGTTAACTATTGGAGTAAATTCGGTTTCAAGAGCTTCAAAATGAATTATTTAAATTGTAACGACTATGTATTTGTACTCTCTATCTTGCATGTTTCTGGTTCATCTACCGTATGTAGACACGTAATTTTTACATGTTTTGTGCAAGTAAGTAGGAGGTACTTAAATTATTATTAGCATTGAGTTCAATGGTAGTATTTTTATTGCTAAAAGTTGATACATTTTTTTAACTAAAGGTTCGTTAAACGGCTATTAAATCACCTTTCAGAAGTCTTTGTTTTCGCTCGCGGTTTTTTAATAATTATTCGTGTTTTGCGGCATTGAATGCTATTGCCTCAGCAGGCCTTTCTTTTACTGTCACTTATCAAGTAGCGTTTCTGCTAGAAAGCCACGAAATTCCACGTCTAAATCTTACCTTTCCAAGATCATGAATAAGCCCAATTAGTTGGAACCAGTCTTCATCGGGATGCTCTTCCCTGATCCTCTCGGCGGTTTGGAAGGCGTGCACGATGTTGGGCAGATCGGTATCAGGGTCGGACTCGTCTACCAAGTCGTTAAGCTTGATTAAAGCATCCTTCACGTTCATTTTGAAGTGATTGAACTTTAACCAATCGTCCATACGTCCTGAAATTTTATATTTCTTAAACACTCCTTTTTTGAAGTGACAAACTATAACTTTCTCAAATACAATTTGTTGTGTAAAATATTACGAAAAAAATACTATAAAATAATAATACATTCCTCCTTCCTCGTTAATCACACTATCTATTGCTAAAAACTGCATTAAAATCCGTTCACTAATTTAAAATTTCTAAACTGAATCGAATTCATTTTACGTAATTACTATATTAAGAAGAAGATTAACGTTTAAACAGTCACCTCATTTTTGTTATCAAAAAACATGAAAATACTACCTTTAACAAAATCCACGTTCATCTTGCTGTGCATCTCGTAGTAAGTCCTCCGTACTCTTTCCTTGATGGCGTCGTTCTCATTGAAGCTGTAATCTCGGAACGCCTCCACTGGTTTCCCATCATATACTTTCTCCGGACGCAGCAGGAGAGAGGGATCCAACATGGACACTGGCGAATCCTGAAGAAGTTTCATGGTGTAAACAGAGCAGTGTTTACTTCTAGCTACTTTATCGAAGAGTATATTCTTTGCGACACGTGTATTCTATTCTGGGCTGCTAAATTGGTCTGAGCGGTCGAGATATGTAACGATTAATTTCCGCACGATTCTTATTTACACTTGTAAGTTGTTTACACACTGTTGTTTTATTTTACTTAATTCTTTACGAGGTTTCTCGTGCACTATCGCTGAACTACTATCACACTCTACTCGTTTGCAATTACTGTTTATTTAAAATTCATTTAATTACTGCAATACAATTTATATGTATTGGGACAGCTTCAGAAGTGATTACTGACTACTTAGTATGTACATTAATTAGTTAATGATACTTACTTGATGATGAATACTTACCTAATGGTAATTGTAGCAGAACATGATTAGGTTTAGTAACTCATCATTGTATTTTATTAAAATAAACATATTTTAATTTTAAAATGTATGTTTTACTAATACATTTGTTTTGTACGTCGTACTCTCAAAACACCTAAAGAATTACCGCTACCGCCGGTAGAGTTCATTTAATATTTTCTATTTACAGCTTGCACTGGTTTCTCTTGCAAAATGTTTTTTCTACTTTATATTTTTTCGATAGTGTGTACATCTCAGAATAAGATTGACATACTTATGCTTATTTGATCAACTCATAAATGATCAACTGATAGACCGTGACACTAGTTGCCTCTGTTATCTAAACAATTGTGTATATTGTTATACGACTTTGTGACGTCATCACTATTATTGACTAATTTACAAGTAATTTCTACTTTTTTATTTTGAAAATGTTAAGTATGATAAAGCTAAAGTATTATAAACTAACTAAAAATAAAACTACAAAACATTTGTGTAAAATCAATGACTGAAAACGTGAAACTTCTGAACATATTTCGATAAATAAGTTACTTAGAATCTTCTACCTAATATAAAATTTTAATTATAAGAAAAATATTACAACTATCCTTTTACTTTAGAACTACGATGCACGTAAATTGTAGTCTCTTTTTTACGTCAACCTTCAAACTTCTGACTTTGTTTCAGTATTTAACTCTACTTCAATAGTTATTTAAAAATGAAATGCTTAAAATAAATGCATAATTCGCCCTAATTTTCACTTCTTTCTATAACGCTTGCGATAAAGATATGTTACCAATATTTTTTTCGCGGTATTTTTAGTTATTAGTTTAATTTTTTACGAAGCTATTTATATTGTTGACTAGATCTAATACCACCTGACTTGTATTACAAGGTACTGTAATATTTAAACAGTGTTTGAAAACGGCGCCTGCATTGTTTATAGCCTAAACACTAAAGAGGAGTCTGAGAAAAGTTCAGGGATAGTAAGAAATATTGTTCATATCGTTAATTGCATCTTCTTAAAACACTGCTTTTTTTTAAAGTGTATTGTCACTTATCAAAATCAATAGACTTATCGCTATAATTAAAATCTAATTATGATATTTTGGTACTCACTGGTTTCGTTTTCATGTTGAGATGGTATTGTGATGACTGCGAGTGTTGATCAAGCTGAAGTGCGTTCAGCAAACTTCGCGTTGATTTTAAATGCTAATTGATAACGATACGGTCAAGGGTCAGGCTATCGGTTTAACGTAATAACCATAAAAATAATAGGCATAGGTTATATACACAATGATAAATTCATTGTTTTATAAATATGTTTTGTTTAAAACCGACTTACAAAAATGTAATAGGGCTTACAAAAATGTTTTAATTGGATTTACTTTGTGCATTGTATTATATTGTGTTTATTACGAGAAAATAAGTAAAAAAATGTTCTCTGAATTAATGGTGGACCATTAACGAGCTAATTGGGACAAGCCCTTTTTTATATAAGACGGTATATTTTCTATAAAGTAGTTGTAAAAATTCATCAATTTATTCACCTAGAATTTCTGTTAGAGATATCTTTTCAAAGTTGGTTACTATATGGGAGAATTAAATTATAAAACTGTTTGCCGCAGCGCCAGCTTCGTTTGTTATCACTCCTCTGCTCTTAAGGATCACAGTGTAATGCTAAATAATATTCCTCGAAAATTGGGCTACGAAAAGGATTTTCTTTGCAAATTCACTATTAATCCTGACTGTATGGGTGGCATATTGGTCGCCACGGCACTTTCTACTGCGCTGCATGTTATGAGTTCAAACCCCAGATGGGAGAACACTCGTGGAATCAACCTATTGTTGTTCTTAAACTGGGTGTTCTTTGTGTCCGTTTAATGTATGTTTGTAAAGACATCTTTCAAATGCGATCAACGTTTCTTTACTGATTATTTATAAAACACTACCTTTCGACATATTGAAGATAATTATTTTATTTTAAATCCATACTAAGAATCCCTTACTTTTTGTTGTACAACGGGACATATTCGCGATATAATTATTTGACAGGTTACGATACCTTTTATATCCCTAAGTCTATCCTACTACCCATATGATTATTATTATATATTGACTGATTATATTGATATATTGACTGCCTCGGTGGCTTAGTGGTAACGTATGCGACTGCTAAGCTTGAGGTCTCGGGTTCGATTCCCGGGTCGGACCAAATGTTTGTATGATCTGCAAATATTTGTTTCGGAGTTTGGGTGTTTTCTATGTATAATATGAATGTATTTACAAAAAAAAAAGTATATAAGTATTTATATCAGTTGTTTAGTACCCATAACACAAGCTTTGCTAAGCTTGGGACTAGATGGCGGTGTGTGTTAGATGTCCGGAATATTTATTTATTATTTATTTATATCCATACTAATGTTATAAATTCGCTTTCTACAAGGAGTAGAGCCACGCTCAGGGCGGTACTACCCTCGCACAGATAATCAACGTAAAATGACAGCGTTCGTGCTGTCGTGTTTCGTTGGTGAGTAAAAGGCCGGAGGACCAATAATGCAGAACCACCAATAGGCCGCCACAAGGTGGGTCACGAAGCTGGCCATACATAAAAAAAATCGAAAGTAACTCTTGTCTGTTCGTTACGCTTTCACGGCTAAATGTTAATCTAATATATATATTAGACTAATATATATATATATATATATATATATATATATACAGGGTGTAAAAAGACTACTACCGAAAACTTGGGGTTTGCAATCAGACCATGATACTGAATAGGTTTAGCAAAACAAAAACGCAAAAAAAATATAATTTATCTAAGTCCTTTTATGTTTTTTTCTGCTTACATACACATAGTACAACATAATAGGACCCAAACTACCTAATTATCTCATTTAGAAAACCAAAAAACAAATAAAATCAATAAAACAGCAATGTATTTTGATAAACAAAACAGCTGGCCGGGTGAGTGCAATGACCGCGACCGGGCGCATAGGTATTCAAGTAGCTACGCGGTACGCGCAATAATACATTGCTGGCTTCTGAAATTAATAAAAATCTTGACACATTGGTTTTTCCGGCTACAATTTTTTTTAAGGAAAACAGTTTGTTTTTTTTTATAAGTTTTGGGGTGCTGGATCAGCCCCTTTCGTTTTCGGTAGTCGTCTTTTTACACCCTGTATATATATATATATATTCTGCACGTTTGGCCTAGTGGTTAAGCGGTCGCCACGCCGTCCCCTACTTCGCCAAGTGTTGTGGGTTCAAATCCCACATAGAATAACACTTTGTGTGATCCACAAATTGTTGTTCTAAGTTTGGGTGTTCTTTGTGTCCGTTTCATGTATGTTTGTAAAGTCCCCCGCGACACAGGAATTATTCCTAGTGCGGGAGTTCTTTTTAAGAAAAAAAAATATATACGTAGGTATATATACTAGCTGACCCACGCAACCTCGTTTGCGTCTTATATTACCCGCAGCGTGAAAATTTTCACCCATTTTTGAAACATGCTTTATTGGTGCTCCGCCTATAGCCTTCCTCAATAAATGGACTATCCAACACTGAAATAATATTTCAAATCGGACTAGCGGTTCCTGAGATTAGGGCGTTCAAACAAACAAACAAACTCTTCAGCTTTAATATTAGTAGGTATAGATATATAATATTTAGCATGGAGACACATAATTTGATTCTTGAGGAAGGATATAGGCTACTCTTTACTACGATAAGCGATAACTGACATACACGGGAGCGGAGTCGCGGACAAAAGCTAGTAGAAATTAACTAAATATTTGCACAATTTTGCGATAATAACGACCGATAAATATTCTAAAAAGTCACGAGTTATGCTAGTATTTTTATAATTAAACATACACAGTGATTTTGTTGGCTGTAGATCAGAATTTTTAATGAAACAACAAATTATAATGCCATATAATTATATTTAACAATAAAGCAAATAAATTGATATATAAATATATCGTAGATGTAGATTTTAAACACGTAATCAAAATTCGCAGACTCCAGGGATGTATTTCTCGATGAGTTTCTCGTAATAGGGCCACAGAGCTTCGATGTCGGGTACCGTCGTGCTTTTAGTGTATAAGTCATATTTGCTGCAAGGAAAATTAATGATTTAAAGTTAAATGAAAGCTCAATATTATAAAAATAATAACTTGTAACGTCTCACACAGGGTCGCGTGGAGACAAAGATTTAGCTTAGTGTAATTTTCCTAATGTTAACCTGAATGCCAATAAAGATAAATTTTACAAATATTGGCCCTGGTTCGGAATTAAACACGATGGCTTAATATTTAGCATCAGTAACCATTAGACTAACAAAGGACTCGATTAATTTTGACATAACAATTATTTTCAAAAATAGATTAGTCTTAGAATTAGGAGCGAGAGGGCGTGGAACTCCGCCGTTTCTTTCTGCGAGCAAGTTATGCTTGCCAAGGAGACGGCGGAGCGGAACCGGGAGAGGTTTAGAACTCTCCCGGCGCGCCGAGCCCGGGAACGGGCCAGGCACCGCAGGCGACTCAGCCGCCGGAAAACCGTCCTCCATAAGCGCAAGCCAGAGGGTGACACATGAGGCCATGTGTCACCCTAGCAGAAGCAGGCCGGGTGATGGCGCGGATGCTGCGCCCTGGGGGTTATTAAAGGGAACATTGGGGTTCTCACACAGTAGGGGGCCATCTACAAAGCGCAGGTGGCCCGAGGTACGTAGGGGTTCCAGGGTTTTCCTTTCTAGGGTGCACCTGGTTCCCCGGCATCTAGTACCCGAGACGGCGTGCGGTTTTGGTCGGTTCGAGTCCGACATGCCACCAGGTGGTATCCGCGGGGATTTCCGCACAATAAAAAAAAAAAAAAAAGGTGTCCATCATTCATAATGATCAAAGAATGAGATTGGTCAATACTTACTTAAACTCAAGCACCCACTTCAGAATCTCCTCGTCTTTCTCGTTGGTGAGATGACGGTAGTCACCGCCTGCGTGCCACGGGTACAGCGAATGGTATCTATTCACAAGAAACAACTACATCAAATATGAAATAATGCGGTGATCTTGTATTCTTGTTTTTATTAGGTTTAGAAGAAATCAATTAAAATTTTCATATCCCGAAATGTGTTACAGAAAAATAGCATATAGGTAATCGTGCTCAGTCACACTTCATCAATTCATATAAGTTACTTCTACGGGGCATTCAAGTTAGAATAAACATCGGGAAATCTCAACTGACATCTAACGATGTCGAACAATGAAGTAATTTTTATTCAAAGAAAAAGCAATAACAATATCTATTAAAATTATAGTTTCTGGTAAACAGGGCAAAGTCCTCATTGCAGGCAACAATTTCTTTATTTTTTAGGAGAACGTTATGTACTCTTGTCCTAGTATGATAAATGTCCAATGTCTCTAGTCCCTTACATAGGATGGCGATAGACCCATAACGACTGCAATTTGCAGCAACGCTGAATTGTTAAAAGTTTTAATAAAAGACTAACTTAGAAGGGCTATCTATGCAAATAAGTAAAATTGTCTGACTGTAATTGCAAATTAATAGTTTTGTACTAAATGCATATGAAAGTAAGCATATTTAAAAAAGTAGAAAGTAAGCTTTGTTTTAGACTCGTAACGCGGCGTTACTCACAGGTTGTGTGTACATACTGTAAAGGAACAACAACAATCCCGGGTTACACCGCGAGACTCAGCTAGTTTGTAATACATTTAATGGCATACCTTATCATGTATAGTCCTTTCTCGGGGATCGTGCATTTGTTGTGCTTAAGAAACTGATACATGTACTCGTCGTGGCTCCACGATATCAGTAGATTGTCCAATCCGCAGTGAGGTTCATACATGCCGTACTTGGAGCTGCAAAAAAAATTAAAAAAAAAATGTCTTTGGTACCTTACAAAACTCTTGTAATAAAATAAAATTTTCTGAATAAATATGCGTGGGAAGCATCAGCTAAGATGTCGGCATCATAATCTGAATTGCGTGTGCTGACGTCATCAGATAATTAGTTATATAACTTTTAGGTTTTTTCCATTTAGGTACCAAAAGAGTTTGTTTGTGTGTTAGTCTTTTAATAATTAAGTTTAGAATCGTACTTGTATTTAGGATTGTAAGTGTCAGGGTTGTCTTTGAAGCTCTCGGGTCCGTACACAATGGAGTCAGCCCACTTGCACCCAACGGGGAATGTGTCTCCTACCACGCACCATTGTGGTTCATCGTAAAAAGCCATAATCTGGTGATAGAAGAATATACACTTTTAACAGGACTTGAGACAGATAAATAGCTCTTGAGAGGTTAGAACTGTATTTAATAATGTTTTGTTACAACTAGTAAATAGTTCTATACCTACTTACATAAGTATAAACGTATTTTTTTAAGTAAAAAAGTTCTTTAAACCATTGTGCCGCTTGTACGCAGTGTACACATTTGAGGGTAGGTGGATCAATAATATAAAAAGTTTTTTCGATACGATCCGTTTTACCATTTTCGTATTTTTTTTACTGATGTTAGCACCACACGAAATAAAGATTCATAAGGATTGAATAATCAAAAGATTATCTTCATGAATCAGTAGAAAATAAATGCACCGTTCGAAGTTTGCCTGCAAGATATTTGTTCTGCCCAAGAAGGGGGATTCTGTAAATCTGACTTTTATGTCTGTCTGTGGCATCGTCGTGCCGGTTGGTGACCGGACGGTGGGACCAGGCAACCACTTCCGGTAGGGTACGGGGGCCCTTCCGTCCGACGGTTCGGTCGCCGTCATGCCTCACTGTTGTATGAGGACACAGCACTACGAGTCTCAGTTTGCACAGCTACGGTACCTGTCGCACCTTTTACGCTCCCCTTCCCCTACCCCCTTTTTTTTCATGGCAGCACAGAGAAAGCAAAAAAGTTCTACAGCGGCACTCCATCCTCCCACCAACGGACTCCATGCAAACCTCAACGACGTCCACCAGCATCTTGAGACGGCACGGCCGGCCATGCTTTTTCTAACGGAGACACAAATACGCCGCCCTGCCGACACGACATATATTCACTATCCTGGCTATGTTCTTGAGGAGTGCTTCCTTGCGAAGGCTGAAGTATGTCTTTTCGTTAGGGCGGATGTTTGTTGTCGCCGTTTCCGCTGCCTTGAGAACCCATCCTTCTCCATCCTGTGGTTTCACGTGGACATTGGCTCCGTGAGCCAATTCTACGTGTGCCTATATCGATCCCACTCTGGAGACTCTGAGACAACTCGACTATTTGAATATCTCAGTCAGGCGGTGGACAAAGCGCAGAAGCAGTTTCCAGCCACCGAACTGGTGTTTCTGGGAGACTTTAACGCCCACCATGAGTCCTGGTTGGGATCTTCCAGAACTGACCACGCGGGTCGGACTGTCCACGCATTCGCTCTCACGCATGACCTCACCCAGCTGGTACTCCAGTCCACCAGGATACCAGACATACAGAGTCAAGCGCCTTCCTTGCTGGATCTTCTGCTGACGAGTCACCCAGCGCATTACAATGTATCGGTGCTCTCCCCTCTGGGATCCTCTGATCACTGCCTGGTGTCTACCACGGTGTCTTTAGTTGCCGCCCCACGACCAGTGGCAGCGAAAAGAAGAAACTACCACTACTATGGCACTACTCGTCAGCGGACTGGGATGGAATGCGGAATTATTTTGCATCCATCCCGTGGGCTCAACGCTGCTTTAAAGACATAGATGTGTCGCAAACTGCGGCCGCCGTGGCTGGCGAGATCACTGTCGGAATGGAATACTATATTCCCTACAGTGAGGTCGCCAGCGCAACGACCCGTCCCTGGTTTAATCGCGAGTGCGCCCATGCTGTTGCGCAAAAGCGATCGGCTTACCGCGCATGGACCAGGGCTCATGCTCGCGGCTACCCTGACGTTAGTCAACTAAAAGCAGCGTTTAACAAAGCCACAAGGGAATGCAAGAAGGCCTTCATTAGAGCGGATGCCCAGCGCATTGCGCGGCTTCGGCAGTCTCCAGGCCACGGAGTCCCTTGAGCCTCTGCAGTTGCGTAGAGATATCGCCTCTATGGCAGCCCTATGCCGGTGCCAACACGTGCCGGTCTTGGAAGACACCGCTTCAGAGTGGTAGGCATACGGTCTCGTACTCACCGCTTCGGTTCTTCCTTCCTGTGCCGAGCGGTCAAAACCTGGAACTCACTACCTGCGTACGTGTTGTCCTCCCACTATGAACCCGGGTCCTTTAAGCGGAGCGTGAAAAAGCATCTCACTAGGCCGCCATAGTGCTGCATGCCACCATGCTGCATTATGCGTCCCTATTAGCATTGAGGGTAGTGACCACCACTCCTGGATTCTGTTCGTGCTTTCCATCAGGCAGAGCAGAGTCATTTTAGCAGCCAAGAAATAAAAAAAATAAAAAAAAACGATAAGTGGCATCGAGCCGATAATAAAAAAATGATCACGTGCCGTGCAATTCAGTATCAATTATATAAGAAGTATATATATATATAAACAAATAACAGCCTTATCATTATCTCTAAACAATAGTCAACTTTACTGATAACCCGACTCTGAACTTATAATTGATGACCCAGTCATCTAACCCTTACTACAATTGTTATTTTTTAATCCAATATTTCATAATATTTTACTTTTGAAACTCACAATCACACGTGATGTATGCTAAAACAATACGTAATATATTTAGTGTCAATTTGGTTAGAGACGCAGAAACACAATAAATTTTCGTGATGAATTTCTCGGCTCGGCTTTTCATTTCAATTTCGCAGCTTTTTGAGCAAAATTACCAAAGTAGAAAATACCTTGAACTGACTTTTGACTGAATATTTTATTAGTATCTTGAATTTCTAATTACCTTGCCTAGGTCGTGGAGAAGTCCAGTCAGATGGAACCAGTCATCATCGGGATGATCTTCCCTAATCCTTTCGGCGGTCTGGAAGGCGTGCACGATGTTGGGCAGATCGGTGTCAGGGTCGGACTCGTCCACCAACTCATTTAACTTAATTAAAGCTTCCTTGATAGTCATTTTGCAGGTGTTGAACTTCAGCCATCTTTCGCGCTTTTCTGTAAATAAAGAATAAAGTAGGCACGGGGGTTGAGACACCAACTTTCAAACTCCGAGCTGTTACTAAGTATTTCCATACTATCAAGTTACAGTGTATATTATTATTTAAACAGTAATTTCTCATACCAATTTAGTACTCGTAAGCAGGGGCAAATCGAAAACTTTACTACTGAATAAACGATAATGTCAAAAGTAACTTAAGTAACCGAGCACGCTTGATGCATGCACTCATGGCTTGTAAGTTTGTAAGATTTTAGTTTTAATTTAAACTTTGAGCTTGAAATCAAATACAGATATATAAAGAAAGATATGGTTTGAAATAGTTTTGTTTCGAACACTTTACAATCAATATTATAATGTAAGCAAGCTTATAATGTTAAAGACCTTTTTAATTTTATAAATTTTGGGCTGTCGAAAATATATATAGTACCATTTATTCGAAACGTTTTGGGAACCCTAAAACATAGGTACTTTATAATAGGTATAAGTACTATTTCATTACAATTATGTCATTTTGTAGTACGATACAATCACATGGATCACGTTAGATAAGATTATTTTTAGTGGCTGTCGTTAAAATCATTGTTAAGGATTAATGTGAACAGTAGGTAAATGTTTTTTGTTTATCTCAGCTCAGCAAATGTCGGTTTGTCAAAACAAATATTACTTAGTATACAAGAGAATATTGTTATAAGGTAAATACCTACAGGACTTTTTACTAATTAAATTAACGGAGGCATTCTCGCTTAAAAAGGAACGTTTTTTTTTATATATAAGCCTTCTAAAGTGACTTCACTGCCTGACGGAAAGCATGAGCTGAATCCAAGAGTGGTGGTCACCATACTCATTGCGAATGCAGACAATACAACAATGCAGCATGATGTTTATTTTAAAATTGTATATAATACTAGCTGACCCACGCAACCTCGTTTGCGCCTCAATTGCCTGTAGCGTGAAAAATTTCCTTCGTTTTTGAAACATTCTTCATTAATGCTCCGCTCCTATTAGTAGTAGCGTGATGATATATAGCCTATAGCCTTCCTCGATAAATGGAACTATCAAAAACTGAACGAATTTTTCAAATCGGTCTAGCGGTTCCTGAGATTAGCGCGTTCAAACAAACTCTTCAGCTTTATTATTATTAGTATAGATTACTACTCGTCAAAGTACGAAGTACGAGCAGTAATATTATATACAATCTTGCAACTGGCTGCAGCAGCAGGCATTACGCCTGGTTGGAGTCGACTTCAGATCGTACATACATCACACACATGTATTGTATGCGAGGACACTGTACACACGAGTACCCTAAACACAAGTTAAATCTTATTCTCGGTACCAAAGTTCATGTACACATTTTTGATTTGTGCCATTTGTTTTGACATTGTTTGTGTATTTCTATGTATTGAGAAATAACATACATTGTAATTGTTTGCTACAGAGTAAGGACCTCACTGACGTTATGTTTTAAAGTTGATCTGAAGAAGAAATTAGTGAAATTCTAAATTAATTTAAGTTAAACAGTACAGATAAAACTAAATCACCATAGTTAAATAAATAATAAAACAATAAATATTCCGAACATCTAACACACAACGCCATCTAGTCCCAAGCTAAGCAGAGCTTGTGTTATGGGTACTAGGCAACTTGCAGTTCCCGGACCCCTCCCTTCTCAGGCGCAGAGTTGGCACACCGTGTGGTTTTAGTCGGTTCGATTCCGACACACCGCCCCGCCGCAAACCCCGGCGGGGTGACGGCACGAGGGGGTGTCCACACGTTAAAAAAAAAAAAAAAATGGGTACTAGGCAACTGATATAAAAACTTATATACTTTTTTTTTTGTAAATACATGCATATATAGAAAACACCCAAACTCCGAAACAAATATTTGCAGATCATACAAACATTTGATCCGTGAATCGAACCCGAGACCTCAAGCTTAGCAGTTGCATACGCTACCACTACGCCACCGAGGCAGTCTTAGTTAGTCTTACAGTAAACATAAGTCTTTGGTTTTCTAAAAGCTACTAACTAGAAATAATTTGCAAGGAAACATGAACGATACAGTTATAGATTGCGCAGAAGCATCTCAAAAATCTACCATACTCTGCCTGTATTACCCACTACTCTTAGATTCTGTTCATGCTCTTCGTATCAGGCATGGTAGAGTCACTTTAGTAGGCCCATATATAAAAAATATGAGTGTGTGTAAAAGTTATACTTCTTTGGCGTATGGAAAAAAAATAACTAAAATGCAGTAGTGATTAACGATAAATATTAAAATTAATCAAAAAGATTATATTTAAATAAATAATATTTATTTATTCACACTGTTTAATTGTACTGTTATGAAACACGTTTTCTATTTATAAAAATACTACAATATACAACTTGAACATAGTTATCGATTTTCATGCCACCTAGAACTAACATCACGATGTAGAATTCAGGTGTCGGTGTGCGCGCGTATCGTAAAAATTCACTCTCATCATTTTTCTCCATCGCGCCAAAAGAAAAGTATAACTTCAAAAACAATGCTCAAAAACTACTTACGCTTAACCAGGTCTACGGTGACATTGGTGTGCATGTCATAATAAGTTCTGCGTACTCTCTCCTTGATGGGATCGGAGTCATCGACGGTGTAGTCACGGAACGCATCTATTGGCTTATCGTTGAACGTCGGCTCCGGACGCAGCAATTGCGACGGATCAATCAACACTACACCTCCTTGCTGATGATATTAAGAATAAAAATGGGTTGTGGGTGAAAAGAAGATAGCTTAGGTATATTCTTATACTTCTATTATTTATTATGCACCTTCTTACACTTAAATTAAAAAGTAGTTCTAGAGTACAGAATGTCGCGACTATACAAAGAACGTTTTAAGTTCTAATAGGTCTATTTTTTATTTATTACCTCGAAATTCGAAACGAATGTGTCGTTTATAAATTGACTTGAAAAATTATAGTTTTATTTGATCTCGTTTCAATTTTTAAAAACAGTTTAGAAATAACCGCATGGTGATAACAGAATACAATTATTTATCATGAATTAATTGCGATGAACATTATTTTTGACTTTTTTTAAAGTTTGTTAATAAGCTTATCATATAAGAAAAGGTAGGCTTCTTTGGTATTTAAATTAAATACTCCGTGGCGCGTTCTGTAGCACAAAACACAACATCTAAAATTTTACTTATGTCTGTTTTCTGTATAATAGAAAATCGAGAAAATATGTTAATTTTCTCGATTTTCATATTTGAAACTACAGAGAATAAAAGGGTGTTATCTAACACTAGCCTCGTGTCTTCTTCGCGGACCTCACAAAAATACAGGCACTCAAACATTTTGAGTTCCCGTTACCAGCTGAATGGCCTGATGCTGTGTTCTGAATCAGGTCTACTCACTATCTAAAGAGTCCATTTGCAACTTGTTTCTTTTAAAGTTAATTTCTCAGGCAATCAGGTTAAAATGTGGGGGTTGTGAATAATTCATAGAAACTTAAATCCTCTTAAACACAGCAAAAGGTCAAAAATAAAAATGTTAGGATTTAAGAAATTGCTGTTCCTGGTGTCCAGAATTAAATGTAAAAGAGAATGAACTCAGTAATTTGGATAGACATGCGTTTCGAGTGCCTAAAGTAAAGTTGTAAAATTTAAGTATTGCTATATCATTGTTCTACCTATCACTTGGCCTATGATAGCAATGTTATAGGCCAACCGATATAGCCATACTTTTAAAATGATTATAGTTTAAGTACAAAATAGCTCTTAAACCTACCTGTGCCATTTTTCTGCAGGTTCCGTTTCACACCTATACTGTAACTTGCGGTGTAAAAGATGATAATGTTGATTAAACATTTTATAGTAATTCTGCACATCTCAAGCCGACGCTATCTGATAGACTAGGCTTAACTTTAAGATAATGCTAATACTTATAAATACTGTTATGGATAACTCTGTTGTTTGTTTGATCTTGTACCGAGAGAGTGTTGCAAAAATAAATGCTTGTAATTATGTAGCGTAAGACTTATGCCGTAAGTGATTATCAGTGCTGAGGTGGTCGTTCTATGGGCCAGGTGACCATATACGTAATAGAGCGGTAAAGCACTTAAGACTATTTAGTTACATGCGTCCATGACGATTGTCGATTGCCATCAGTTGACGAGTCTAGTAATAAAATACATAGTTTTTGTTCCTGCTAGTAGTGTAGACGCGCTAAGATTTAGCCGCCTTAGCCCAAGAAGCAAGAGTTTCACGTCGATTCTCTTTCTACAATCACTAACGAATCTATTCTCTTGAATTTTGGCTAATATTTTGTTTTAATCACGTGACTTGGCGTTGAGATCATTCCCAGACACCTACTTGTTAGTTTTCTAATTATGTATTACATTTCAATACGAAAAAAACTTACTTCAAATCTCAGATGATGAATATTAAATTAAAATTCGCCCTTTCTCACTTTCTCTCAATCGCTCTGTCCCTCTTCTTTGACAAAAACGCTGCATATCTTCGTGACGCTAATATTATTATTATTGCGTTTCATCCGTAAAAAAATTACCCTAATGCGCCTAAAGAAGTTTCACTTCAAAAATAAAATATTTATTTTCATTTTACTAGCGTGACTTTTGCAAAAAAATCATGATTCGTTTTGGTAACTTATATTTTCCTAACAAATTTAGGTGAAGGAAAAATATCGCTCAACCACCACATATTTAAGACTGATGGCGTACTGGTATAAACGGCTTTCTATTGCGCTGAGTGTTGTGGGTTATAACCCGACATGGAACTACACTTTGTGTGGTCCTCAACGTTTTAGAGCTATCAAGTACCATAATTAGAAGACTGTGTTAATTTTTTAAAAGAACAAGAAATTTTGTAGCCATAAATAGACCCACGCGAGATAGAGGCAAACCATCGACAAATAACCCTTCTTTCTAGGATGTAGATATGACGATCCACTGCTATCTACACAAAATATGAGTATAACACGTATACCGATTTTTTGACATACAAAAATATCATAGAAAATTATAATTTGGCTGCCTCGGTGGCATAGTAGTAGCGTAAGCGACTGCTGTGCTGTCTCAGGTTCGATTCACGTGTCGGATCAAATGTTTGTATGAACTGTAAAACTGTTTCGAGTTTCGGTGTTTTCTATGTATAATATGTATGTAATTACAAATTATTATTTGTGACATTGAGGAATAATATAGTACGTAGTAATATTAGTTCAATAGTTTGTAACGCTATTACGACTCAACAGTTATACTAGTTGTCAACGCTAGGAAACAAAATCGACAACCAAGAATAAAAAAATAAATACCGAAAAAAAAATTTGGAGTAAGAACTAAATAACTGTATTTGTTGAGAATTGTTTGTCAATCAATTCAATGTAATGAGAAATGGTTCGGTATCTCAGAAGCTTGTATGATGTGATTATTGTTTTTGTTGAATGAATGTTGAACAAAAACTTTTATTTATTACGAATAACTAAAATATTATTAGGTAAATTTATTATGTGGAAATGAGATCATTAGATCAGTGTTCAGTTCGTTCTCCAGCGACTTATGACAACCTGTAATTGTAGCCAATCGCAGATGGTTTTTACACGTTGGTACTTTTAAATAGGTATATTTACACATACATGCATGCATGTGTAAATATACATGCATTTTAACTCTTTTTTTTATCTTTATTTCTTAAGGGACTTTTACCCTATTATGGTATGCCAGTCCTTTCAGTTAACTTTAGCAAATATCAATTTACATATTACCTATGTATATGCTAAGTTGTACAATTTAATAGCTTTTTTTGATGCCGGTATAGCCAAAACACTTTGTATTATACCGACAACCAAACAATTCAGGTTTAACTGTATCATTACTACATCTCTTGTAGATTGATTCTTGACATATTCAATCAACAAATGTTGAACATCGTCCACGGTGAATCTCACGATTTGGCGAGTTGGATCTACTCATTAGATATTTAAATTTATTTTGATGGAATATTTCCAGAACGCAATCTATGAGCTATTGTAACACACGATCTACTATTCTAATACTTAGGTACACTTACTACGATCCCAACACACCGTAGTGTGTGTAGTACGATCGAGAACTTTTCGAGCCACTTTAATTGGCAATAAAAGAATGCAGAGCACTATTCTCCTTATTTCCCGCTTTCAGTCTCCGTTCTATATCGTCTTCATGTAGGTACTCCATTACTTGTGAACATAGAACCTAAATGTGCAAACTTACTCAATCGTAATATTTTCTATATTAGAATGTTAAAATTTAAGATTTATTTAATTATATAATAAGTAGACATACGTTTCAGTTGTAAATATTAGAATTACATGTTATTAATGTGTAAATGTTTTTATCAAGTTACACGTGTGCCTACAGTACGTGTGTTTAAGCAAAAGTTAGAAATGACCTCTGTCGTTCATCACGCTATTACGGACTAAATGAGACTCCTGTCTATAAAACTAGTTTATTCCAGATAATGTAGGTACTGTTCAGATATAGCTAATAATTTATTAATATTATCCGCTTGTCACTTTATTTCAAGAACAAACGACCACTGTTTTCGGCATATTTCTTATCATAACTACGTCTTTATTCGTGAGTGTTCTATTGGATTACTTGTGATTGACGTTGAATTGTTTATAAAGATCTTATGTGGGTATTAGAAAGGTATTTCCGTCAATAGTTGTCGGACCCTTTCATCTTGATAACTGAATCTAACAACGTGAATGTACCTAACTACGAATATTGACAAATAGGTAAACAGAACTTGGTCGATTAGGAAGTCGTGTGATAATGAAGCATTTTGAGGAATTTCTTTATTCAGATTGTTGGAGCTAAAGAACTATAAGACACCATGTAAGAATCACCTTGTGATGTCATTGAGTACTTACCTATTTATAAAGTCTTGAGTTCGTCAATGACGTAAAACCGTATATGTGTATCTAACACTCTCTTTTATGGGACTAATCCCGGCCACGGGCCCGTCACTGTAACTCCTGTAGGTAGACCAGGATCAATAAAGTGACACTCAGGAAGTCCCAGTCAAAATTGAATTATGTTGGAACCCATAACAAAATTAATCAAAAGAAAACTGGAGGAGTTAGAAATACAATATGTCCACTTCCCTTTAGCAAAGCGGAAACAAAATGAAATCAAAATACGCAGGCATCTATTTCAAACCGGGCAACACCCAACCGGGGAATACCCTGGAACCCCGACGTACCTCGGGCCTCGCACTGTTTGTAGGTGGCCCCCTCCTGTTTAGGAAAGAAAGGTTAGGGACCTTCCTATTCCAAAAAGCGCGCGAGCACTTTATAGAGCTCGCGCCCCGGCCTGCTTCTGTTTTCTGCGCTTCTGAAGGACGGATATCGTGGCGCCGCTATTGTATGCCTAGTCTTCCACTTTGACTGCCTCAGTGGCGTAGTGGTAGCGTATGCGACTGCTAAGCTTGAGGTCTCGGGTTCAAATCCTGGGTCAGACCAAATGTTTGTGGAATCTACAAATATTTGTTTCGGAGTTTGGGTGTTTTCTATGTATAGTATGTACGTATTTACAAAAAAAAAAGTATATATGTATTCATATCAGTTATCTAGTACCCATAACACAAGCTCTGCTTAGCTTGGGACTAGATGGCGTTGTGTGTTAGATGTTCGAAATATTTATAAATAAAGCGAGTAAAAAACGGACGTGTTTTACTCCGCTAGCGACGCTACCTCAAGTACTTACATATTTACTACTATCGAACAAAAATAAAAAAGCCGCCACCATGCCTCGGATAAGAAACAAATTGCAGTCACGTCGGTTGTCTTGCTTCTTGAAAAAACATACGAAATTATTTTTTAATTAGGTACTATCTTCTGCCCTTTCTTCCAACAAAATGTGCACATCAACATCATGGTTTTTACATACATTCGTTGGTCTGACTGAATATTAATTAGCGCTTTGGTTGCACTTATAAATGAAACAGCATGTTGATATAAAACTATATTTAACACAACACCAATGCGTTTATTTATATGTTTACATAGAGGTATTTACACAGAAAGTTAATTAAGATTAAAATCTGGATACATGAACTTGATTTAATACACGATTTAAAATAAGGGCTAAACATTTGTAAGCTTCACATCACATATATTTTTTTTAAGAAGTCATCGTCATGCTTTTTAAGAATATCATATCAGTTTATAACCTGGCCAATTTCTCATATCTAACTAAAAATAATACATGAAATTGTAAGCAGTATGTTACAGTTCACAATCTCTCGACAGTTTACAATCTCGCGAGATAGATTACAATCTGACGGTTTTGACAATCTCACAGTAACTTATACAAATCATTTATTTAAAATTGTCTAATTCGTATTAAACAGGTAATAATAATAAAATACACACATAACATACATGCATACTATTATTTTCTAATTTTATTACAATAATTAAAATAAAGAAAGTTGTATATTTTATTTGTTTAACAATAAAACGTTAATATCCTTCATTATTGCTATATTTATCTATTTAATATTTATGTTACATACTACGAGTGCTTTAAATTGGTGTTTATTGTTAAAGGTAGTATCTGTTATACATTTATTACGATGGTTAAAATATTAAAATAACAAATTGTTGTAAAGTTACTAAATGTAAAATATATATTAAAGATTCTTATAATTAGGTTATGCTGATATTATCGGGACTATCAATATTTTCGTAATTAAATATCCTAAATAGTTTAAAAGACAGTAATCATTATTGCTTTGTTAGTTTTTATATTTAAATAATATGCTCTCACACATCTAAAACATGGCCGTTCAGATCCCAAGTCAGTCAGTGTTATAGTGACCAGACTGGTGATAAACATACTTGTTTTTTATGGAATAGGGGGGTAAGCCCGTAGAGCAGACGTATCGCCTGATGGTAAGCGATTACCGTCGCCCATGGACAGCCGTAACACTAGAGGCGTCACAAGTGCGTTGCCGGCCTTTGGGGTTGGGGTATGGGCCTCCGGTATCCTCACTCACTCGGTGAAACACAGCGAAAGCGCTATTTTACACCGGTTGTCAGTGAGGCAGTGGTATTGGTCCGATCGAACCGGCCCACTCATGCCGAAGCGTGGGAGCCACGCTTCGGCATGAATGGGCAGAACTTAACGAAACGTATATATTTTTTAATACATGTATATTATATGATCGTGCTCCTAATTTGGCTTTTGTCATAATTATTTGTCCCAGGTGTATCTAATTATAAATATCAGAGAATTCTTTAACTTTTTGTATGTCAATCTATCTACATATATAAAAATGAATTGCTATTCGTTAGTCTCGCTAAAACTCGAGAACGCCTCGGCCAATTTAGCTGATTTTGGTTTTAAAATATTTGTCGTAGTCCAGGTAAGGTTTAAAAGGTAAATAAGCGAGCGGAGCATCAGTGAAGAACGATACAAAAACGGAGGAAGTTATTACGCTACGGGCAATAGCAACGTAAACGAGGTTGCGTGGGTCAGCTAGTTACATATATATCTCGTATCAAGTTTTTTTTTTTTTTTTTTTTTCTTTAAAAGACAACTCCCACATTAGGAATAAACATCCTGTGTCGTGGGGAACTTTACAAACATACATGAAACGGACACAAAGAACATCCAGACTCGGGACAACAATTCGTGGATCACACAAAGTGTTGTACCGGGTGAGATTTGAACCCAAGACACTTGGCGCAGTAGCAAGCGGCATGGCGACCGCTGAAACCACTCGGCCAACCGTGCAGTCAACGGTGGAGTTGTAGCTCATCTCATGAAAAACACAAACTTTCTAACCGATTTCAATATGTGTTTTGCTGGCGTGTCTAAATTGGGTTAGTAAACGTCACGCTTAAACTAATAGGAGCCAAGCCAATCCATACTTATATTATAAACAAGCTAACCTAGCGAACTTCGTACCGCCATATTGTACGGTATAAATTTTTATAAATAGTGTATTTTGTAAATGTCACACAAATATTGCCGAATCAATCTGTTTGTATCTTCTATATTACGCTAAGTGTGTAAAAAATAATTAATGGTCTGCAAAAAATTTATATATGGATTATTAATTTGCAATTGACAACAAAATGTTGAACAAATATCTAGGACTTGAAAGTAACTCCACAGTATGTAACTGCTACCTAGCATTATAGGCCGACCGTTTATCTGCGTCCTCGCCTGCGCGGTAACAGGGGCGCGGGGGTATGACGACAAAGGGGACCGAGACAGGTGCGGGCGGCGGGCGAATTTTTGTAATCGCTTATTTCGATCGCAACGCGGACAGCGATCCCGCGCCCGCACCTGTCTCAGTCCCCTTTACCGCGCAGGCGAGGACTCAGATAAACGGTCGGCCTATAAAATTGGACTTAAAATAAAATAAAATTCTACATGCATGTTTCCTTTTAAAAAATATGTAATTACTAAAATTTAGAGATCCTTACTTAAATCCATGGGTCCATTTACAACTAAATACCACCTAAAAATACATAATGTATATTAATCTAACCATCTTTGCTAACTGAAGACTTAGAATCTCCTTCACTATCACTCGACCACTCCCCTTCACTGTATTCTCTATCTGTCTTTCTCTTAACTCTTACCAACTCCTCTTCTGAGGACTCCTGTCTTATCAAGCTCTGTGGTGTGTTTTCAACGTCATGTAACCCCAATTCTTTAGTCGGAGATGAGGTTCTCAACTCCTTTAATGTATTTGTGAGATCAATGTTCACAACTGGGGGTTCTTCTTCTTCTGTTTCGTTCTCTCGCTTTCTCTTCTTGTTCTTAGAGCTGTGTTTTTTGTCCTTCTTGCGTTTCTTTTTTTTTGAGCTAAAAATAATTTCTATATTTAGAATCGTTGGATATTAAATTTATATATACATATATATTTCATTGCCGTGTTATGACGGATTACTCATCCGTCATCGAGTCTCACTCCTTTCCATCCGATCGGTGTCGTACAGGCTAGGACTGAGCAAACAAGTAGGATAACCACGAAGCGTGCTATACAGGTCAAAACCTCCTACCTAAGAAGAGGTTGTTAATAATTATTATCAAATATATTTATTATATTTGAGATGACGACAGAAGACATCTAGTCTTTGGTTTGGCTATTAAAAAAATGTAACGTCTGCATCTGCTTGTTTGTCTACCCTTTTTATATTTTTTGTGCGGAAATGCCCTCGGACACCACCAGCTGATGGTTATCTCGGACTAGAACCGACTAAAAACCTCACACCGTCTCGGGTACTAGAAGCCGGGGAACCAGGTGCACCCTTGGCAGGAAATCCCTGGAACCCCGGCCTGGCGGACAGGGAGAGTTCTTTGTTTGTGTCCCCTTACCATAACAAAAAGTATGAAATAATAATATTATTTACCCGTCGTAATCCGAGTCCTCGATTTCATCAGTTGACCTGTAAAACCAGTAGATATTAAGTGTCGTTGGCAATACTCGGTAGGTGTAAGCCGTGTTATGTTATAAAAAACAAGATCTGCTTAATTTGAGATCAGATAGAATTGTGTGAATGTGGTAGAGTATTATTATTAATGTTTGTATGTATATATCAGAAAGTAAATTAGTTTCCGAGGGTCTAGTGTGATCGTCACGATGACCACGTCCGATATTGCGGCCGAACTGAAATATTCACCAATTATTAAAATGACCTCGTCGTTGATAACGAGTTGATAAGAAAAAAACTCACACTAGGCCTCTGATTACAGTTCGATAATATTAACTAAAATTTGTCTATAATTATCTTCGATCCTTTAATTTAGTGAAATGATTTCCAAAATGCTATTTTCGTATGTTTGTAATTAGATAACATATATTTTTAGTGTTACATGTCTAATTTCAGCCAATGATTGACATTTAGACCATCGATTACCGGACAAAATTAGCGTTTAGTGATTTCTAGTTAAGTTTAGGGTTTAATACCAATAATTAAATGCAGTAACTAATAAATAAATATACCAGAGAAAGCCAAGTAACTTACTTATACTTTCTGCGTTTACTTTTCCTATGAGATCTCTCACTGTCATCTCCATAATCTGAAAACATAAACACATTTGTAAAAACACATTTGATACAAAAATTTTTAGTTAAATTCATAAAAGCTGACAGTAAACGGTTACTGGTAACAAGAGTATTTCATAATGCAAGTACATCTATTGAAAGTTTGTATGTACAACCCGTCGGGAATATCTGCGAACCTGGCCTAATGACGTCATGCAAACTAAAGAGTTATTATTTCACTGAACACACCATGCTGCATTGATGCATTGTCTGCATTCGCAATGTGTATGGTGACCACCACTCTTGGATTCATACTAATATAATAAATGCGAAACTCGTAACGCGTAACTCTGTCTTTTTTTTTTATTGTATAGGGGGCAAACGAGCAGACGTATCGCCTGATGGTAAGCGATTACCCAAGCCGCCAATGGACACCCGCAACACCAGAGGCATCACAAGTGCGTTGCCGGCCTTTAGGGGATGAGGAGGGAAGGGGAGTTGTTCGGGGAGAGGAGGGGGGAGGGGATGGGGTATAGGCCTCCGGTATCCTCACTCACTCGGTGAAACACAGCGCAAGCGCTTTTTCACACCGGTTTTCTGTGAGGCCGTGGTATCACTCCGGTCGAGCCGGCCCATTCATGCCGTAGCGTGGCTCTCCCACGAAAGTCTATCTTCCATGTCTAAACAACTGCACCGATTTCAATGAAATTTACAATTTACAATACAAGTACTTGAATAATATAATCAGAATCGAACCTCGTCTGTCGCGGTGACGTCTCTTGTCGCGTCTACGTTTCTTCTCTTCTTCTTCTGCTTTTTTCTTACGTATTGTCTCCAGTGTGTCAACCTTCAAAAATAAAAACTTATGAATAAATTGACGGCAAGACGATCGAGTCAAATTGTATAATAAGCCAAGACTGTAAAGGATATTCATATGATGTTTTAATTATACTAGACATAAATAGCTTGTATGTATATCTGTATATATCTCCACGTATTTAGATATTTTATGTAAGCGACTGCAAATCAAGAGGTCTCGGGTTCAATTCCCGGGTCGGACTGCTGTTGGGTTTTTCTTACAAGAAATTTTAATAGCAGCCCGGAGTATGGAAGATAGCGGTGTTTTTCGCCCGTGCATTGGAGAGCACGTTAAGCCATCGGTACCGGTTGTCATGAACATCTATGGCAATCGTTATTGGGAAGTCAGTGCCCTCAAATATACTGACAGAATTCGAATTCAGTTCACCCTAAGGGTTGCGGAGGTCCGATGCCAGTCGCTCCGTGGAAAAACTGATATTCAGGTAAAACCGGTTGAACTCGTAGCCGACCCCAAATACTCTTCTTGGGAATAATAAAGGCTAGGAAGATGAAATATTTATATTTGAGATTTATTTTATTACGATACTGTGTTAGGAATAAATGAATAGAGTGAAGTACGCCGATTGTGGTCTGTACCTAACTTCACGTTGTGTGTCGTCATTCGAATGAACGTGTGGAGGAACGAGTTACATGTCCCTCCAAAACAAAGGGAGGAGGTGATCACGCCTGGCGGGCCACTGCCCAACAGTTGATGTTGGGATACTGTGTACATGATAATCGACGCGAGAACGTCCATTGCGCGATTCAAAATTGGTAGTTTCTTCATGTTGTACATTGCTCCGTAGTTCACTGTGTCTGCGGTAGATGGCGCTATAGTATATCGCTGTTGCGCTATATGTGGCAGTAGCCACAAACGAATATCGTGTAGTATCGAGTACCGTGAAGCTCGGGTGCATCTTTGAAATCGTTTCTAGGATTACCTAGCCTTTATATTTTGATTATGTATAGAGTTTAATAACCGCATTGTTTCGTGTTCTGTGTAAGATTAATTTGTTTTTTTAATCAAATAAATTGGTTTTTGATTACAATACATATCCTAAGAAACTATTTTATTTGAATGTCACTAAAGGTCATACCATAGCGCTAGCCAGTGAGGAGGTGGGCAGTTGTGCAGCTGAAGGGTCGACGCCAACTTTCTTGAGGAATTCAGCGGCGCGACGACGACGCTCCTGTTGTTTAGCGCGTTCAGCTTCAGTTTCTTCAACTGCAGGTGTTAAAATAGGTATATTTTCTGTTACTTTATAATTAAGTTGAACTTGCGAGGAGATTAATGTGTTCATTAGGTTTTAAAATAAAACTTATTATGTAGTACTTATATAAAATTACTTGCTAGCTACAAATTAAAATTTTGGCAATTGATACTTTTTGTATTTTAAGCACCTGTTAAGAAGTAATGATCATTAATATGAAAGTTAGTAATTTTATAAAATAGATATACACAATAAGAACCCATTAACGATTTGAATAGCAAGAATAGCTATACAAATATGTATATAAATAAAAATAAAACACAGAAATGTATGTACGCTCATAACTTCCGATCGACCGAACCAAATTGAATAACATTTTAAAAATATATTTGTTTTTGACAGGAAAAAGTTTGTACGAGTATATGTATAAAATTTCTTTTAGTCCGCGATTGTGGGTAGACATGGGCAAATTTAAAACAAGTTTTTCGGAAATATTTACGAAAAATGAAAAATAAAAATTATTTCAAAAGTATCTGTTAACCAATGAGTTTCTTTAAAGTAAATAATCTTTTGAACATTTTATCTATAAATGAATGTTTTAAATATATACTGAAACTCACCTTTTGAATCAGACTGATCACCCGTCAAATCAATAAGATCATCAGAATTATCCTCCAACGAAATAATTTCATTCTCCAACTCATCCTTGCTATATTTACTTTTCCTATTTTTTCTTTCTGCATCCTTTTCTCTCCTTCTCTCTCTTTCTAGACTTCTGCGCTCGTGCCGTCTCACCTCCCTACTTTCTGACTTAGATCTGTGTTCTTTTTTCTTGTCTCTATGCTTCTTTTTTTCTCTTTTATAAGGACTTCCTCTATCTTTTTCAGGATTGACTTCTTTCGGTTCTTGTATAATTGCTTTTACTTCTTCAACTTCTTGCATGGGAGGTTTTTCTACTTCTTCTGGCGTTTTTTCCTTTTCCGTTCGTTCCGTTTCCTTCTGGCGTTCTTTATTATTGTGGTGAGTTTTAGGTATTTCTTTTTGTACTTCTGGTACAGTAGTTATTGGTTTAACAGAGGGTTTTATTACTGTAGGTTTAGGGGCTTCAATAGTCAGGACTGTAGGGAGATCGTTATTTAGTTGTCCATCTATCTTATAGACCACTACTGGTGGCATCAGGTTCATAGGTACTGGCTGCACAGCTTTAGGGATTTCTTTGATTTCTTCCTGTTTTTCGGGTTGTTTGTCATTCTGTTTTTCGGAATCTTCATCAGAGCTCGACTCGTAAGGTAAGGCTGGCTTCGGTAGAATGGGATCAGGTTCTTTGAGCTTTTTGATGGAGAACGACACCGGAGCTGTTAGGTAAACAATAATTTATAATGAATATAATTAAAATAGTCTAAATTAGAATATTACATTATCCCCCAATGTTAACTAGATTTATAGTAGCTTTACAAAATCTGTTCCTTAAATATATTAAAATCGGTTCAGTTGTTTAGGCTACGGTGGAACATACAAACATACATAGACTGCCTTAACTATTACCCATCCTTTTGTTTTTTTTTTTAATTTATCGTTTCTATTATGTAAAATATCGTGTATTAGAAACATACTGATAATAATTCTTACTCAATTGAATTTTTTTAAAGCACTTATTTTAATAAGTTTAATGTACAAACCTGTAGATTTCTTTTTCTTCTCTTTCCCATTAACTGCTCCACCCCTTTTTTGTTGCATAAGTTTCTTATAATACGCATGGTACATATTGTCAGGTTCCAAAAACGTGAAGCGAGGATCGTTTTTATTGCGAACGATATCTTCAAACTCGTCGCCATTTCGTGCAACGTATGACGCCATCTTGTCGATAACTATTTGAACGTCATCTGGTGGTGTAGCAATCGCAGGTTCCTTGCTGTCAGTGGAAGAACTGTCGTCGAATTCTGTTTATAAAAGAAACGTAATATTATGTAAATAAAAAAAATAAAATCTATTTATTTATAGATGTCCGGAATATTTATGTAAATATTAAGCGGTAACTAACATTCATTTTGTTGGTTTCTTCTAGATCAAGAATCACTAACATCATTATAGCTTTAAAACATCTACACTACCCTTTTATTTCGTTCATTTCTTTCTCCTGTCAATATATCCATTCAAAGGTTGTCTAGAAGAGATTGCTTTTAGCCGTCCATTGTACACATCTTCTTGAAATATTAAAGTGTAATAATTTGTGATCGATGTACAAAAAAGTGTATTCTATTTTAAATGAAAAAAGACATTTTAACATTTAAAAATAATAATTTCAAACATTAGTCACACAACATGTTCATAATTTTTTTTTGTTAAAGCAAAGCTGTAGGCGAAAATTTGTTAATTTAAACATACCAGATGAATCAGAATCAGAGTCCGTGTTGTAATGCTTCATGAGGCTCAGTCCTGTAGACTTCAGTGGACCTTTGTTCGGTTGCTTCTGTTGTACCTGTTCCTGGACCGAATATTGGTTGTTGTAGCTTGAATATTGTTGTATATAGTTTGGTCTAGTAGCTGGTTGGACGGTTGGATCAACTGCAAGGATGAATTAAATGCTCATTTATTCTGATCACACTGACAAAAGATAAGATAGTCTTTGTGGCGTAGTAGCAACGTATTCCTAGGTTTGTATGATCTGCAAATGTTTATTTCGGTGTTTGACCGTTCTCTGTCTATAACAATAAGGTATATTTATATAGCTTTAATAGTACAAGTTCTACTTAGTTAGAAACTAGATGGCGTTGTGTGCCAGATGTCCGAGAAAAATATTAAGATTATAAATTTTAATTTTGTATATATTTAGTTAAAACGGAATAAGTTGGTGAATGTATTTGCTTGAGTATTCATAACCGCCAGATAAATTGTTGGTTAAATTTGTTATATACCGTGATTTCCATCAGCTCCCCTCGTGTACATGACTGGAGCTCTGTATATTTCCCCTGTATGGCGCGGAGGCTCCGTCCCAGGAGGAGGAACATCTCCTCGGGCTTCGCCCTCTCCTTCACCGTCCCCTTCGCCACGCATTTTGCTAATTAACATAGTGTAGTCGCAGTCGGCTGATGGTTTGTAGTGTATACTTGGGATGGCTGGTGCCTGAAAACGACAGGTAATCTGTTTAAAAGTTCAAACACTACTAAATTCACATTAACAGGTTAGCGACAAATATTTTATTTAGAAAATTATGACTCTCGCAGTATCCCTTGTCGCAACTGACTTTCACAAAGAACCCGGAATAAAAATTTGTGGACTGTGAAAAAAGTTTTCATGTGAAGCTCGAAATCGTAACACTCAGTTCAGAAGAGAGTAGCGTGGTTACCGTTTAAACCTTTCTTTTTTTATTGAATAGGGGGCAAAAGGGTATAAGTATCACCTGATGGTAAGCGATTCCCACCGCCCATGGACACCTGCAACACCGGAGGTGTCACCAGGCGCGTTGCCGGCCTTTGAGGGATGGGGGGAAAGGTTGAGGTATGAGTCTCCAGTATCCTCACTCACTCGGTAAAACACAGCGCAGGCGCCGTTTCACACCGGTTTTCTATGAGGCCGTGGTATCACTCCGGTCGAGCCGGCCCATTCATACCGAAGTGTGACCCTCACACGGTGTGGCTTTCGCTATACATGCAGTCTCAGTGTAAAGTTGTGTTTATTTATTGAAGACTTTTACCACAACACTATATTCGTTTTAAGTACTGCATAAATCTGCTTAAAAATTTAGTACGGCAAAATATTTTACTTCAATCAAAAAAATATAGCATTTCAGTGGGTTATTAAGGGCAGTGACTGCGGGGGAATAGATGCTATGTTCCTCCAACACAAAGGGAGAAACCTCTGATCAGATCATACGACGGTTGATGTTGGGAGCGGGAGAATTTGTATATCGTGATGCAGGATTGGTACTCCGTCGTTTGGTATATATCCGGTAGATTAGATGGTACTGTAATGTGTTTTCTTATTGCGCTGTACGTGAGAGTCGCCATAGTGAGAAAATAAAATTTATGCATTGTAAACAATTTGTCTTACATTTTTAAAATTTAAAACTTGACTCTGGTTGTTTATGGGTTAAAATACTTACAGATTCGATGATGGTAGACGCCAGACTTGGATGTAAGTAATCTTCAGGTTCTTGTTCCTTATCTGTAATAAAATTTATGTTTTAAATTATGACATTTTAAAATTATTTTTCCAATTGTACTGTGGGTTCTAATTGTTTATTGACACCAAAATTTTACTAGTTTGCCTTTAACAGTTCACTGCTGGGCATAGGCCACTCCTTAGAAAGGCAGTTTTAGCCACACTGGCCAAACAGGTCTAATAACAAGTTTGTGTTTACTTTTCTTTTACTTTGCAATGTTAGTATCTTGTGTAGTTGACTCCCTTAGTCAGCTCCACAGCACAACACCATCTAGTCCCAAGCTAAGCAAAGCTTGTGTTACGGGTACTAGAAAACCGATCTAAATACATATCTACACTATCTACACTAATATTATAAAGAGGAAAGATTTGTATTTTTGTATGTGTTGACACAAGGTGTAAAAAATCAACCAGAAAAGTTACTTATTTTGCGTACGCTGCCTATACTATAAAAGATAGAACCATAAAATGTTCTAATCAATCGTAGATCTTATAAATATCTACAAAAAAGTCCGCGACACATTATACGGGGGAAAATTTTTCGCTACGGGCAATAAAAGACGCAAACGAGGTTGCGTCGGTCAGCTAGTATATTATACATAGAAAACACCCCAACTCCGACCCAGGATTTGAACCCGAGACCTCAAGCAATGCAGTCGCATTCACTACGACTGCGCTATCGAGGCAGCCATTGACATGAATGAACATGGGTGGTGTAACTCCTTACCTTTAATTCATCACCACATGGAAACAATATAAAATATATAAAATACTAGCTCCACCCCGTGATACGACAATAACCGCAGGCAATGCCGCGAGACGAAGCTAATACCTTTATAAATTATAGCCTATGTGTTATTCTGATGTATAAGCTATATTATTGTAAAGTTTCATCAAAATCCATTGAGTAGTTTTTGTGTGAAAGAGTAACAAACATACTCACTTACATTCTCACAAACTTTCGCGTTTATAATATTAGTAGGACTAGATGACCCAAGCAACTTCTTCAGCATCTCTTTTCAATGATACTCGACTCCTATTGTTCTAAGCGTGATGTTAACTATCCTATCTTAGGCATGCCAGCAAATAAATATAATAAATAAATAAATATTTCGGATATCTAACACATAACAGCATCTAGTCCCAAGCTAAGTAGAGCTTGTGTTATGGGTACTAGACAACTGATATAAATACTTATATACTTTTAAGCTATTGCATAGCTTTTATCGCGGGCTTTGAGCGCGGCGACCGAATCAAGAAATTCCGTAACGAAAATAAAACCTAACACCCCCTACTCCACCTACCATGTAGCTCGGCCGAGCGTTCGCTTAACATGTATGTATATGGTACGACTGTACGAAGCACGGATCGAGACGAGCTGTTCCGAAATCAGACGAATACGTAAGCTCTTTCAGTGTTGGATAGTCCATTTATAGAGTAAGGCTATAGGATATATCATCACGCTAATACTAATAGGAGTGGAGCACCAATGAAGAATGTTTCAAAAACAGGGGAAAATTTTCACGCTACGGGCAATAGAAGACACAGGCGAGGTTGCGTGGGTCAACTAGTATATAATATGAATACTTTACCTTCAACCACCTCCTCTTCTTTTTCAGGCCACTTGCCACTTTTCACCAGCGCGGTTAGAGCAGAATAATAAGGGTGAAGGTTCGATTCCTTGGCAAGGAATTGGAACTGTGGATTGTCACGCTGCTTCGCTTTTATGAGGATTTCCATTTGAGCGCCCTGGGTCGCTATGAAGTTTGCTGTTTTTTCTATTATTGCATTTAGTTTTAAGGTTTCAGGCTGTAGATAAAATAATTCCCACATGTAGAAAATGTTGAATAACTATTACATTAATATAAGTAGTTTTATAATGAACTGTTAGAGTTCAATGGAAAGGGTAAATAATAAATAATATAATAATAAATAAACAAATATTCTGGACATCTAACACACAACGCCATCTAGTACCAAGCTAAGCAGAGCTTGTGTTATGGGTACTAGACAACTAATATAAATACTTATATACTTTTTTTTGTAATTCCATACATATTATACATAGAAAACACCCAAACTCCGAAACAAATATTTACAGATCATACAAACATTTGGTCCGACCCGGGAATCGAACCCGAGACCTAAAGCTTAGCAGTCGCATATGCTACCACTACGCTACTGAGGCAGGTAAAAATCCTAATGGTTTTTGGACAATCCTTAGTCAACCTTTAGTCTAATTAAGACATGAGGAAATTTGTCCACTTTGTTATCTTCCATTAAAGTATGTCAGACCATCATTAATGGCAATATCCTTCTCATATATCTACTGTGGGTCTCTTAACACTCTAGAACAGGTGTAGTATATGGACAATGGTAAATATGAAGTAACATTTAAGGTGATTATCACCGCCCATGGACACCCGCAATACTAGAGGCCTCACAAGTGCGTTGCCGTCCTTTGAGGGATGGGGAAGGGGTTGGGGTACTGCCCTCCGGTATCCTCACTTACTAAGTGAAACACAGCACAGGTGCTGTTTCACACCGGTTTTGTCAGGGTGTATTACTCGGGTCGAGCCAGCCCATTCATGCCAAAGTGTGGCTCTCCCACGGTGTTTCATCTAGTTTAATAAAAGATAAGATATCATAACAAGTTATAAAAACACAACTTACAAACACAATGTCTGAAGGGAGAAGTGCTTTAAAAGCCGGCGTTGGTTCAAATGGCTCGTCTACTTCCGTTGGCTGTGATGTCGGCGATGGCTCAGCTGGTGTTTCGTAGTTAAATCCAACTTGGCCATAGCCAGCTGCATGAAGACGTTTCAGCTCTTCTTCTGCAGATTATTAAAAAAATATTAATCAAACATTGAGAGAACATTATCATTGGTTTAAATAAAGGATAGTCACCTTCTTAACAACACTCCAGTTTCATAATATAACAAATCTCAATATACAATCTAGACATAATAAATAATATGGTAGACACGTGATAATCGGCTCCATCTAATTAGTCAACCCTTGTAATCTGTAGGTATTGTTTTGAATCTGATTGCTTAGTTTGAATTTAACTACATGACGTGATAGTAGTGACGCCTAGCCTGCCCTCAATATTTAATGTTTATTCAATGTGAATTGCATATAAATATCTATCTTTTAGTTAATTTGACATACATATGTTATGAAGTATGATTTGTATTTCAGAGAATGTATATATAACATAATATCTTAGCATTGGATCTGTAATTTGTCAATGTCAAAATTACAAGGTACTTATTGTAAAAAAAATACGAACTATTGCCGGGTTGGGGGGGTATTTGGATTTGCTCACAAATAAAAAAGTTACATTAGTTTAACTGACATTATATGCTGCGCAGATGGTAAAAATTGGTAGGAAGTATAATTAAAACTCTTTCAAAGCATTTTTAAAGGAGATTCAATATGTGTGAATGGACCTACTAAATGTTATTGAATTTAAACTTGCAAATGGAATAACAGAATTCAAATTTGGTAAGACAGTGTGAAGTATTCTATTAATACGAGTAATTACAAAACATAATATTACCTTTATACATCTCTTCCTCATCTTCATCAGTGTGCAGAGCACGGTATCTCTCCTCATCACATAGCTGTTCCACATCCTGTTGTTCCTTAGTAAGCTCAACACGCCAGTCGTAGCCGCCCGGTGGAGCCTCAAGCCTCGACAGGTCGTGAAGAGCTCCCCTTGCATCATACCTAGCCAAATATTACTGCATATTAATTGATGACTTCACAACAAACATACAGTCAGTGTGTTATCACACTGATGACACATGAAAATTGCCGCAGCAGTCAGAAAAAACTTTTAAAAAAACTGTTTATTTTTTTATTTGGCAATTTTTTTTGCAATGTAATAATAATATTTAAGATTATGATCTAGTACATAAAAATATGACTTATACACATGATTTATTTTTGCTGGGATGTTAGTAAAATATTAGGTAATTTTCAATAAAGCATGGATTTAACATAATGACACAATATTTACATATGCCTAGCTAAACTTATAGACTAAAATAAGACAACATAGTGTTTGTAAAGAGGAAGAAATAAGTTTTGGACATATTGGTGAACGCTCGTGTAACTTGATTGATATTTCATTTTTAAATTATGAATTCCTTTCTCTTAAGATTTATAAGTATACATACTCAATTGAACCGTTGCAGGTTATACATACCACCGGCGGTTGTCACCATAACATTACACGACGCCGAGAGAGCTCGAAGCGCACGACGCTCATGCTGTCCCTTCACCTTTACTTCATAAAACATTCTCTGCGAAATACTTAAAAGTCTTCCGAAAAGTTAATTTTTTCCTGTTACACAACTATCTTTTGTAGGTTTATAGCGCCACAGATAGCAGTCTTAGAGTAAAAAACTGATCGAACCTGTCGATTTTCAATGTTTCATCCCCCATCCACGGAATGAGGTGTTTGCCTTGATCAATGTGAAGGGCTTTTTCATCGTCCCTGAACAATTTGCACGAGTAGCCAAACACGAAAAGATCTTCTTTCTTCTCCTTATATTCACTCTTTCTTAATATACCAGACTCACTTTGACTTCCAGTCCACTTTAGAGACATTTTTATTTATAAAGTTGGAAAATAAAAGCACATGAAACTACGCAAAATGATAAGAAACGAAACGTTCAGAAATAACAAAGAAAATGACATGGTTTTTCTTGAAACTTCAAACAGTTTAGTCATAGAGTAACACAACATAAGCTATCGGGACGTCCGTGTTGCTCCATGTACAATGTTTGACAAATTGAATTTTCTAATGAATGAATGTTGTTTTATAATAATTTTAAAAAAAGAATTTTAAAGAGCTACATACTAATTAATATACATTTAACTTTTGTATAATTTTTGTCGATCTTTTTGGGGCATTTTATTTTCTTTTATTTTTTTAGAAAGACAACTCCCACATTAGGAATAAACATCCTGTGTCGTGGGGGACTTTACAAACATACATGAAACGGACACAAAGAACATCCAGACTCGGGACAACCATTCGTGGATCACACAAAGTGTTGTACCGCGTGGGATTTGAACCCAAGACACTTGGCGCAGTAGCAAGCGGCATGGCGACCGCTGAAACCACTCGGCCAACCGTGCAGTTTCTATCCCAACACTTTGAGCAAAGTATTGGAAGAAAAATAATAGAAAAGAAGACACCTTTGATTTATGATCTTACCGGATGAACCCTAGCAATGGTGCAATAATGTGGGTTCAGTCATGTGGATTGCTTTTTAATCTAGCTAAATTGCAATAATAGCTAGCTAAAGTGTCTAGAAGGTCATCATTTGCACAGTGACCAGCAGAACAGCTTTCGTAAAAAAATATTAGCTGGTGATCTTTTAGTATACCTGATACATCGCTGGACACAGGCTATTGAGAATTTGACCAAGGGGAAGCCACGGCAGTTAGTTTGAACATTGCGATGGCCTTCGATCGGGTCTGGCACAAAGCGCTTCTTTCTAAGCTCCTTTCCTATGGGCTTCCCGAAAATTATGCGATTTGGTCACTAGATTTTTAGTAGATAGAAGCATGAAGGTCATAGTCGGTGGTGAATGCTGGTGTCCCGCAAGGTTGCGTGGTATCGCCTACTTTGATCCTGCTCCATGTCAATGACATGCTACAAATTAACGGCATTTATTGTTCTGCGTATTGTACGGGTGATGCTCTGTACACTGACCATGCTAATATTTCTCGGGAAAACGTCATTGAGAGTCAAAACAAACTAGTGTCTTTGTGTTTATGTGATTGGGGTAGACTTAATTTAATTCAATTTAACCCGACAAAGACACAAATTTGCGCGTTTACCGCTAAAAACTGTCGTGGGTCGTATATCCTCGTTTTGAAGACACTCCCCTATCTGCCTCAGCCAATGTTGGAATACTTGGTGTCGACATACAGGTGATGACGTACATAGTAGTCTACAAATCTGTTTGTTACTTCTTCTCAGCATTAAGTTATATATTTTTTTTTATTATATAGGGGGCAAACGAGCAGACGTATCGCCTGGTGGTAAACGATTACCGCCGCCCATGGACACCCGCAATACCGGAGGCGCTACAAGTGCGTTGCCTGCCTTTTAGGAAGGAGTACGCTCTTTTCTTGAAGGTTTCAAGGTCATATTGGTCCGGGAACACCGCAGGCGACAGCTAATTCATACTTGTAATTAATCTGGTGTACAAAAAAGAGATATGTTAACAATATTTTCACTATAAAGTCAGTTTAATAACAAAAAAAATCTATAAACAAACTGTCAATAATATTATTTTATAATAGGCCAAATGTAATAAAAAAAAATAACTGAAGCTTTGATGAAAAATATTATATATTTGTATTTTTGGGTATTTCTCAAATGAGTTGGACTAAGAGGTTTTTGTAAATAAAGACAAGCTAATAACCAAACCATAAAGATCGCCATATTTCTAAAAAAAAATAAAGAATGGCAACTGTACAGGCGAAACAACTAGCTATAATACCGACAATTTCAAGATGTCGAAGAAGTTAATCGAAAAACATGCAGCCGACTGCGATATTTTAGTTGGTTGAACTACATACGTTTCAAAAGGCATATGGCGGACGTTTTATATATTTTTGCATCGAAAACTGATAAAATCTTTTAGTTATGAGTTTCTTGTGACCGCTAGAGCGTATTTGTTAAAAATTAGATGATAAAAGTTAGTTTTAGTGTGTATATAAGTCTATTATACCTAGAGTCTTATAAATATTGATAGTATTTTCGTGCGTGGACGTTTTGATCCGTATTGTTGAAAAACGAAAAGTCTGTGATATAAACAATATACATAGGTGATAGATTAATTTCCTGAACAATTTTGTATATATTGTAAAGTTGTTATAGAATTTTAGCGAAGGTAATATATTGCGAGAAGACTGAATAACTGAGTGGAGGACTTACGAGCTATGTCAGCTGTGAACCTATTGTCTTCTTTGAGGGAGAAACCGACCGATGAAAACCCAAATGATGGCTCGAACCCTGAAGGTAAATACTATAACTCTTTAATTCATTTATGGTATCCTAACTAAGTTTTTCGTTATACCTGCAATCAATTATTTGATTTGCTGTTCCAACAATTTTCAAAACATTGACCCTAATTTGTGTAAATTTGCGCAGTTTTATTTGTGTTTTGAATTGATATAAAGCTGCTGTGACTAGATTTTATAACTTTCTTTGATATTTCTAAGAAAGTAGGAGGCAGAAAGTATAAAAAAAGGTTATTACCTTTTCTCTATTGCCAGTTACAATTGAATTTTGTTTCTTTTATGTAGGTCGCAAATTCTTATTCAGTAGGTACTGTTATTCTCATATCACGAAACTTGTACCTAATGTCACAGAGTGGCCTAAAAAGTGGCATGACATGACATTTCAGTTAGCCAAATGTAATCACACTAATTGTGTACATACTCATTTTACAGTTCATAGACTTAAGCAATTGCATGCAATTACAATTAGCAAGCACTATTTGTTTTTTTAAACTTCTATGACTGAGTCCTATAAACAAATGAATATTAAAAGATTAAATTAATTTAAATGACTGTTTGGTAATACAATATTTAGTAAAAACTAGTTAGACTATTTTTATTTTCAAATGTGTAAACAATAAATAAATAAATAAATATTCCAGACATCTAACACACAACGCTATTTAGTCCCAAGCTAAGCAAAGCTTGTGTTATGGGTACTAGACAACTGAAATAAATACTTATATATATTTTTTTTGTAAATACATACATATTATACATAGAAAACAACTCGGAAACAAATATTTGCAGATCATACAAACATTTGGTCTAACTCGGGAATCGAACCCGAGACCTCAAGCTTAGCAGTCGCATACGCTACCACTATGCCACTGAGGCAGTCACAATAAATTTAATATTAGAATATTTTCCATAATTTCTGGGTTAGCATCATGATTTATGTTGCCAAACAACACCTTCTTTGATGATTATGTAGATATTGAAATCATTGGAAACTAACTCATAATAAATTGCTAGTAAATATTTACATTAATAAAGTCAAAGTAATGTATAAACTATTGGCTTTTATTATATAAACTAACTTTTCGGGTTAATATACAGCTTAGGACACTCACAAATAATGTGTTCCAGAGGTCACTTCCTAAAATCTCACAAACTCTGACTGTTGTTGAATATGGTCAGTTTGATCTACAATTAACAGATATTAACACATTGGAACTTAGTTTCAAAGGACTATATACCTATTACTTTTCCTATAAGATTTTTACGGTTTATTGAAATCTAGCCGAACCTCACGGTGTTACCTGCAGTTATTAGTTTACATATTGTTATTTTATTTTTTTATTTTTTCTTACAATTAAAATAGCCTAGGTATATTAATCAGTGATAATGTAGCATTCAAATGGTGAAAGAATTTTTAAAATCCGTCCAGTACTTTTTGAGCCAATTCGTTACAAACATACTTACATACAAACCATTCCTCTTATAATATTAGTATAGATGTAACATTAAGTGTAATTCTTAATACCAGTGTTTACTTCAAATAACAAAACTTTCTTTGCTTACATCATTGGTTATTTTGAGTGGAAACCTACTAATTATATCTTTCTCAAAAGGTCACATAGTTTTTAGTTTTTTGAGTCAGTTTTTAGGTCTTTTGGCAAATAACAGAGAGCAAATATTGCTAAAACAGTTCATAGAGCCACACCACTAAAATTTAAAATGTACCTTCCATGTTTATCGGTTACGCGTTTACAACGCCGCGAGGCGAAGCTAGTATCTTTATAAATTGTAGCCTATGTGTGTAAGGGTTCATCAAAATCCATTCAGAAATGAAAGAAATGCATGAAAGAGCAAGAAACATCCTCACATTTATAATATTAGTAGGATGCTATATCCTCAAGCTAAGAAGACTCATAATTATTTTTACCTGGATGGTGGATAGTGTATTGTAGTAGTGTATTTTTTTATTAGGCAATATATTGATATATTATGGACTTGTATTGGTATTCGAATTAATCAGATCTACCATTTTTGGTGCAAAATGCATGAAAATTTTGATCTTGTTGCTTTCGGGACTAAAATCAGTATAGGCAGTTGAACCATTTAAAAGATACTTTGTAAGGTAGCTGTCAACAACCATAAATAGGTCAATGATTTTCTTTTTCCTTTCAAAAACTATGTAAAAAGTATACATATCTAATCCTTAACTAATTTCGAAAAGTCGGAAGTTTAAAAAAATATATGGTTAATAATCATTGCGTGTCCGTCTTTTGACTACAGTTCCTCTACAAATTTCATGGCAATGCAAAAAATTCAATAAAATTTAAATTTTAAAAGTTAACACTGCCGAGTCTGTGCAGGTATCATACACACTCACACAAGTGAGTAAAACAACTTGTTATTAAATAGCCTACATGGCTAAATATATAAAATGTTTAAGAACCTAAAAGCCCATTCATGATTTTTATTACTTGGTTATCCCTCTCCTAAAATGTAAAACTGGCAGAACCTGTTCATCTCATTCTAGGCAGTCATGTCCTAAGTTGCTATAGGTCTACTTTGTCTGTCTCCTTACTTTACTGACATACATAAAAGCGCTATTAAACAAACAGTAATGATTAACAGAAAATATAGTTGTAGTTTTGCAATGCCGGAAGAGACCTCGGGAAGAAGGGTTTATTATTGACCAGAGGGTCTAGTGTGAATTACTCACTCAGCACAATAACTGAAAACTCCACTAATTACAACTCCTTATGCACTCGAGTAGATGTGCAAAGACTCACACTAGGTCCTTAGGTTCGGTAAGTCCTACGTATTTACCTAAATATTGTTTTAATTGTTCCATCAGACTTGTGCGTGCACAAGAAATCAGCTCTACCGAACATGTCTATGCCCTATTTTTACTTTTTAATTTGTAGAATGCTCATACACAATTATTTCAATAACTGAATGTGTTACAAATACATGCTGGGCAATTTTTTAATCTGTGTGAATGAATTCTATTTATAGACGTGTGGGCCCCTTTATTGTGAAAATTGACTGTCTGATAGGGTGGAAACCAGTTCTTGCCAGGATACATTGTAGGTACTTTATAATCCGTTAGGTCTTAACTTTTACAAAGCAAGACGAAAAAAATGTATAGTACTGGTTTTACAGCAAAAAGAAGAAAGTAGCCAGTATATTATATTCATGTTGTGTCAATGGATGGGCGAAATTATAACAATAAGAACCTTTATTGCAGAACAAGCTTCAACAGAGATTTTCGTAGGCATTGTTCACTTGAAAAAGTATTGTTATGCACAGTATTTTTGACTGTGTAACTATATCCTCCTTTTAAATATAGGGGAATCCCACCAGTTTACTACCGCCGCCAGGATGCTGTTAAAAATAACTGATTAAAAAAAGTTTTTATAAATTATTTTTCAACCGTCTATACATACTCATTTGAAATATTTCTGCAAAAAAATGTCTATAGTACGAAATGCTTTTCAATAACTTATAGTGTTCTCTTCAAGCCACGAGTTTCTGGTAGAGCCAATCATTTTTAGTTGAAAATAATATTGATTTATATGCGCTACAAATTACAAGCAATGCCTTTGAATGAATTCTATAGGTATTTAGAAAACTATTATGTGCGTGATTCAGCAAAAGTAACCGTCCTCGAACTGTTCAATAGTGGTAGGTATTAAAAACATAGTGACAATGTATACTAATATATAAAAAATAGCTGACCCGTGCAAATTCGCCTAGTTTTACAAAAAAAATAATTTTGCCGGTTTTTACAACATTTTTTAGTAATGCTCGGCGCTTATTGGCCGTAGCGTGAGGCTGTAAATCCCACAGCCTTCTTCGATAAATAAGCTATGCAACACAACAATAACTGTTCAAATCAACCCATTAGTTCCTGAGATTAGGATGTTCAACCAAAGGAATCAATCTCATAGTAGTTAGTAGAATTCCTCTAATCTTGTAAATCAGAATAAATTCATATGTAAAGTGTAGGTACTAGTAGTATCCGAGAAAAAAATCATTTTACATTTTACCGATTGTAAAAATCGTCATTTTACGGTTGATCCTGAACGAAGTGATTGCGTAATCCGACCCTTTGCCCCAATAATTTTGCATGCTTAGGGGAGAACCCGCGGGGAGTATCAAGGTCAATCGGAGACGGCACAAGTCCTCTAACTGCCAGTGCTACTATGCCACTTATAAAACATGTTAACGTAGATTAAATAACTGAGTTTTATTTATGTAGCCCTTCTTCATCTAAGAACTAATTTAAATAGGTATATTATTTTAATATGTCCGTTCCAAGCTTAAAAAAATTGTTTTACCTCTAAAGTCTATTGAAATGTTAATTTTTTTGAGCTTAGCTTGCATTTCTCATAAGACGCAGTTCGATACTTTTTTATTGTGTCAGACCTATGGCAGATAAACCATAACCATAACAAGGGTTGCAACCCTTGCAAACCTTAATAAATTTGAATTTAACTTTACAATTCCTTCATATCTAAAAAAGAAAATTGCGTCTTCTGAGAAATGTATTTGAATAACCCCAAATGTAACTTTTCAATGGACTACTGAAGTTTGACAATTAAGGTGTGAAAAGTACAATAATTATTAAATTTTATTATACTTTTTTAAAATTAATTATTAACTGTATCCGAATATAAGTTACCTTGAAAGTGTGATATTTAAAAAAATAATTGCAAAGACGTTGCATTCTATTTACTTAAGAAACGTTGTTTGCTAGTTGTAATGTGTCGGTCATTTACGTTTCTAGAACACGCGATTCTTGTTAAATCTCAGAAAAAATGCCTACTAATCTGCCTATTTACCTACGCACCCATTTTTATTATCCGACCATCGACAAATTAGGTAAGTTTCTATTCATTCACTTGCCAATCTCGTAGATATTAAATTGTAGTTTTATAACTAGTTTACTTTTTTTTATTGTTTTTGTTAGATGTAGGTACCTGTCAATTCCACTATAGGCGGGAAATAGGATAGGACACAGCATGTTTTTGATTCGCTTGAAAACTGACAACGAATATCCACATTGTAGACAACAGCTGTTACTTATTATATTTATTACTATTATTATTCGTTTAATTATAGAATAACGTTTGTAGCTATTTCGTGTAGTACAATATTTTACTTTATGCCAGACTGCTGGTTATGCAGATTTAGTTGTATACAATAAACCTTATCGAATAACGTGTCATTCATTTAAACAGTACCTGTGCTTGAAAAGTTAGCTTGCCTTAGTGTAATATATGGTTGGATGCACTCTTAATAACTATACAATTTGATGATGCAAAGTTGTTTGCAAATCGAACTGACAGACTCTGAGATTAGCACGTACAAACAAACAAAGGAAGTCTTTACGTGAAAAGGTATTTAAAATTTTCCAATTCAATGCAGGTCATAGAAAAAATTGTATACAAATATATAGACACCAAAAGTTTATACAAATACACTATAAAGTACCTAATTTATCAAATGCACCCAAGGATATAAATATATTTGTAGCGGTTCACTTATCAAAAACAAAGAGTATTTATATTTGACATGAACTTTGGGATTTGTAAGACAACGAAACTAACATTATGTCTACAGTACAAAGGTTTCTAAAACATGTGTTCAGTTAAACTCAGATGGACTACATATACATGGTGCAACATATACATATTGAAAAAAATACAGTCGAATCGAGATCCGCCTCCTTCTTTTAAAGTCGGTTAATTAAATCATAACATAATCATATTTGAAAATGAGGCAAGGCGTAACTGATCGAATAGTATAGGTAACTTAATATGCAAACTCGATAGCGCGGGTTCGAATACAAGTGCATTTTTTAAAATAAATGTATTTTGTGTAAAATTATTTAAAATAAATGTCCATTCCTCGAGAAAAATATTATTATCGGAATAAAAGGTACCATAAATTCTGGGTGTAGTAGTCGTATGTATGTTCCACCATAGCGTCTAAACTACAAAACCGATTTTAATGAATGAGATTCAATAGATTCGTAATAATACGTACTCCTTAAAAGGTCGGCAACGCACTTTTGACACCTCTGGTGTTACGAGTGTCCATGGGCGGTGGTAATCACTTACCATCAGGCGATACGTCTGCTCCTTTGACCCCTATTCAACAAAAGTAATAATAATGACCCGTGTAGCGGGTCATAGGCTATATAAATTTTATCCAAGGTTTTTACTCGTATCACTCGGATTATATTTTAAGTCCTATATTATGCGTAAGTTTGTCAAATCGTGTCAATGTGTACTGTACATTAAATAGCATAGCATTGCTTCCTAAAACTAAAGAGAAATCGTATCCATAAAACAATGAAATTGGTTTAATTTGATCCGGAAACCTGTTAATTCGTAAAAAAATATTATGTACAACATATTTTATTATGTACATAAGTAAAATCATACGGTTTATAACTAAAGTTTATTCGTAGGCATCGTTTTCATTACAATTATAACGCACGTTGTCCTGAGATAAATGGAAAGCTAAAATTATGTTTCCGTGACCGAACCGGGGTAGATGCAAACCGCATTGCAGTTTCTCTACAGGATGGTTTTACGCTTGCAATGGTGTGACCCAATTCACAGCTCTTATACGTTCATTGTTATTAATGACACGTAAGTTTCATTTAATAATTAGTTTCACTTATTTTAATGTTTGTAAAAACAGTTATGGCTGGCGAGCCTGTTTAATAGAGTTTTATACCTATTACTTATAGTCACTCTAAATAAACATACATATATGTACAGAGAATAACGTAAATAAATACATAAAGACATCCTATGATGTCTATTTATTTTCAACGTATTGTAAGTAGTCCTATCTGGTCTATGATCATTTGGATGATGAAGTAAAAGTAGATTTCTAAGGTAAGATAAATAAAATTCTAGAACACTCAAATATAAATATTTAGAAGGGTAACTTTACAATACTTTTACATTCAGAACTGTGGCTCAGTTTTACGAAAATCTTGAGGGTACTTTCGACTACAAACGCCTATCGTTCTTGAGATCGAATCAGTCTTTGAGATGAGTTCATACGCTTGTGTGTAGTCCAGCGGTAATTAACGAGAATTTTAGCTTCCCAGTATCTTTTGCTTTTTGTTTCGTCCTAGGCCTTTGAGCACAGTACCACAATACATCGTGAAGTCTACCACGTCGCGTGTTTCGTAACCATCTCTTTGACAAACCTCTAATTTATGTATATTGTAGTGTAGTGTTCATTTTTTGTGTTTTATGTTTTATATGATATATATACAATCGTTATTTACATTTATTTTATCACTTAGTTTAAATTAATTAAGATTAGTTAGGTAAAAATAGTTTAAGTCGCCATTTTGTTGACGCGTCACTCGTGCTGTCGATATGGTCAACAAGGAAACCATGCCGCCGGCCGGAGACGTTGTTAAGAAAAGCCGTCGTAGAAGACGTAGGGCTGGTAGCCGGGCCGCTAAGAGACGTGCCCGTAAAAACTCTGCGGCCGCCGTTGTATCGGCAAGCCTTACCACCGACAAGTTTACCTCGCCCGTCAAGTGTGCGGTGCACACGTTTTTGCTTAAGTATCAGAGTGCCTTGAGGAAAATACCAAGCCAACTGCCGCCGAAAATTCATGCTGGTCCACCTACGAAGAGAGTCAAACGTGTGTCTTGGCGTAAGTAATATTCACGTTTACGTTTTTTTTCTTACCATTTCTTGCTAAGACAATAGTTGTAGACAATTTAAAAAATGGTTGTCAAATTCGCACATATGGTCCGTTTCACGTTCTAATGTCAGCCACACGTCAACTTTGTGAGAGAGTGTTACTCGTGGAGCCTACGTGGCATGTTGAGGGGATTTGGTTGATAATGTAATAGTTACATAAGCATTTATATACAATACCTACATTTTAACTAGTTACTGTAACTATAAAATAGAAGGATGACTCAATGCTCGGAGAAAAATGAATCTGACGGTCCAATGATTTCTGGATCACCTTACTTATGTATTTGCTGTGTATTTACTTGGATATTTCCTGATATTGTTACTAATAATGTTCATGCTAATAACATGCATGTTTTTAAAGAAAATGTATTAATTAACCAGAGAATATTGCATTATACCTTCAAATATATATAATCACAATGGTAAAATGTTCAATGGGCGGTACTTTGATACTTTTATTGTCTTTGTCTCCGTACTTTTATATCTCCATTTTCAACACAATAATAGATTTTACAGAAATTACGTTAAAACAAACAAGACCATACAAAATCTTTACATATTTTATTGGACACTAGCTAACTCGCGCAACTCCGCCTACGTTTTTTTAAAGGCATAATATTCTTCTCCATTTTTGAAAATCTTTCTCGACGAATTTACTATCTTACTCTAAAATAAGTTTCAATTCTAGCCAGTAGTTCCTGAGATTAACGCGCTCAACTAAACAAAGTATTTAGCTTCAGAAGACTAATATACCTAAATAACAGCTTTTCGTACTTTATTTAGTACCAATTAAGGAAACAAGAACAGAAATCGCTTATAAACACTTTATAACTTAAATGGTGACAGCTATTTAAATATTACTTTACAACTTTTAAGATTCCCTGTTTTCTGAAGATTGTACTGTTGTAATTGAAATATTAATTGATACATATAAAATTCAGTCACTTTTTAGAAATAATGTGTGTGTGTTCGGTGTCATACATATAAGAACTATAAAAGTCGACACATAAGTTAATCATTTCAATAACCAACCGTATTGCCTACGTCATTAACGAATTAAACAAACCAAGCTGAAAGATGTCACTACGCAGAACCTAGGCACTGTTATAGTTTATCGGGTTGTAACGCAAAAAGAATCGATAAGAATTGATTAAAATTTTACCACCTTTTTTTTAATAGTTATTGTTAAATTTAGGTTTAGTTGACTTTAAATTTAATATTTTTAGATACTATTATCTCAATGATACATAACACATCATTAAAAAAAAACGATTCGGCTTTCTGCTTGAGTTAAAACTGAATGGTTTAGTATGGCATTTGGTATTATTTACGCGATAATTTATCTGCTAGTGTCAGCGCACTGAAGTGTTTGACAGACTCCCCTCTTCTTGCATTCATTAGATAACTGCACTAGAAAACATGTAGTGAAGTCTGTCGGTGTAAAGACACATGTGGTAAATATAGATTGTAGTCTATTTAGGTAGTGGTTGAGCTCCTGTCGCCTACCAGGTAAACACGGACGGGCTGGCACTATACCAAACCTTCTGCATTACACTCATTGTGTTCCGAGTTCAATATTTTTTCTCTTTTTACCGTATTTTTTAAACATTCGTCTCTAATTACACGTTTTGAGTCAGTGGATTAGTTTTCGATTGTGACTATTGACAAAACAATATGTTGACATATGTATACGTAATAATCCATTTATTTTTATAAAACGTGACTTTTTATAAAAATGTGGGTACTTTAATTTTTTTTATATTAGTTAAGAGTAGCTATCATCGGCTTCGCTTTTTTTTTACGGAGAATATAATATAGCCTATGTTGCTCCGGGATGTGCGGCTTAAATTTCGCCGACGTCTTCAACAAATATCGTTACATTTTAGCCAATGTAAAATTTTACAAATTATATACGAAAACCTTCCTTAACAATCACTATGTATTGTTAAAAACAATAAAAAATCCGTGCAGTAGCTTTTGAGTTTATCGCGAACAGACAGACAGACGCGGCGAAGAATTCTGTTTTATAATATTTAGTGATATCATTGATTCTAATGTCAATTTATTCGTTTCGTTCCCTGTGATTATGACTACTTTTATTTTCTTAACATTGTACAGTAGGATCCACGCTAATCGATCTTTTTAGACATAATTGGGGCTACCTGGGTTATGATTTCAACGTCTTGCAATTTACTTCTCCTTATGTCCGTTGTATGCTCATACCGGGCCTATTAATTTATTTGTTTTTCTTTTACATACCTACTTTTCGTTTCTTATCAATTTATCCTCGGCTCACTCGGCTCGTTCGCTCGTAAGGAACGATCTACTTATTTAAAAAACAAGTGGTCAATAGAATACCATAAACAAATTGCCATCGTTGCTAGATACAAGCTGTCGAAATATCTGATTGATTACTATTACGCTTTCTTATTGATAAAACTGTTGTTGTGATTACATTACGCTAATAGTCAATGAGTGCCCTTACCTCTGGATGTATGAGTCGCTTACTGTAACGTTGGTACAAGCTTTACCTACCATTACGTTTGGCCAGCGTGATATTGTAGGCCAAAACCTTTCTAAGGTGAGGCGTACACCCAGCAGTGGACTAGAAAACGCCGTTGATTATGGATTCCAACTATACAAATAAATAAATTTGAGTGTCTGTTTGTAATATTAAAAATTTTATTAAATAAATATGTATGTATACATGGTACAACTTTTGTCGATCTGTCCATCAGTATGTGCCGACTAATCTTTGGAACGGCTCGACCGATTTTGATGGAAATTTCACTGGCTGGTAGCTGGTAAAAAAAACCTAAGTTACTCCTTATACCATTATAAGGAGTAACTTAGGTTTTTTTTTACTAGTTTTGCCTAGTGGCTTTGCTAGTGGTTGCGGCACATCAAGAAAAGCGGGTAACACCGCGCGGTTCAGATAGTATTAAATAAAATTAATGTTTTTTAGGTGATGACAACGGCGTGTCGAGCGGTGGCGGAGGCGGAGACCCAGCAGTGTTGGCCGTGGGACCTGCGCGCAAACCGCTCACGTACACGCGAGATGAGCTGATGCGTCTGCGCAACTCGCCGCTGGTCAAACGGAATCTTGAAAACGCGTTTGCTGGTTGTGAGGCGCTTGCGCTGTAAGTGTGAATTGTTGGTTGTGATTACAGTTTTTTTCGAGGCTTAAATAATTTTATTTTAAATTCTCGGAAGGAAAATAACGTTTCATCATGTATTATTTTCAATAGTAAGTTTGTTATCTCAGAACCATGTTAAAGTCGAGGAATAGTTTTGTACCTTATGTTGAAAATTTAGAAATAAAATATATTATTTATTTGAATGAATCTGAATGTAGTTATAATGACATAGGTTACATTTTTTATAAGTTAATTATTTTTTACAACTTATCATTCCAGGGTGCTTAAAAGACGTTCCGATTCGCCCAACGAAGACGATCGAGGTGCGAGAGGAGATGCATCCACCGAAAACCACAAGGTAATCTGAATGTATATTTAAACCGTCGTAAAGTTTTATCTTTCCACTTATTAATTACTAGCAACACAGTCCGTCAGATAATAATCTTGGAAATGGTTTTTTTTATTAAAATATTCATGTTATATAAACTTTCCTTTTGAATTACTTTTTCTATGGGTGAAAACCCTTTTGTGAAAATTCGTTGGGTAATTTTGAAGATCTAGCCGTACAAGAAGAAAAATAATTATAGATAGATAGATAAAAAACTCTTCATTTGTACATCGTTTTACATATATAGAAGAGAGTACATAGATGAACAATATATAATGTAACGTACAAAGGCAATCTGCAAATCGGCAATGAATTCGTCATGGACTATAAGTAATGTGCACACGCAGGGTGTGTACGGTCGCGAGCGTCGCTCGGCCGATCCCCGCGAGCGCGTGCGCAAGGAGAGCGAGCCGAGCGGCGGCATCGTGTTGTCGCCCCAGCGCCGGTCCTTCACGTCCGGCTGTATGGCGCCCGGGGCCGCGCCGCAGCCCGCCGCGCCGCCCCACCTCGCGCGCACTCGCCCCGAGTCGCCGCTGGCGCCGCCCGCGCCCGCCGCCGCGCCGCCGCTCGCCGCCCTCCCCGCACACCCCGTACACCCCGCACACCCCGCACACCCGGCACACCCCGCACATCCGCCTAAACCCGAACAAGGTAACCTGATTATACTACTACTGCCAACTAATTAACTTCACTTTGGACGTTCTGCCAGTTATCCCCAAAAAGCAGGATATTAAAATTTTTATTCAAAAAGCGGGACGTCTGGCAACGCTGGTAACCACTTCACTCCATTGTTGCATATTTTGCATTCATAATAAATATGGTGACTACTACTATTGTTGAATTCTGCCCTTTTTTTTCATTATGTACTCGTAGAGTAGTCACTTTATTATTTTTTCATTATATAGAGGGCAAACGAGCAGACGTATCGCCTGATGGTAAGCGGTTACCGCCGCCCATGGACACCCGCAACACCAGAGGCGTTACAAGTGCGTTGCCGGCCTTTTACTTTGACAAACTCGTATAAAAAAATGCGTCTTGAGAATTACGAATGGTTATCGAGCCCCGTAATTATTGATCGCAAATCTTACGCTACCATAGTATAAGGGCATATTCTGTTTGGTGAACATTATGGCCATTCTCAAGCTATTCTTAATTTCTTCAAAGGATATTATTTGTAGTATGTTTTTTAATATACTTCAAATAATTTATTGGCCTATAACATATTGGCAGACACAGGTGATGCACGCTTTTAGTATTGGCGTTTATTGTATGCTGTTGCCTACATTTTTCTTTACTACAAAAACCCTTCAAAATATGTTTTAAAATAAACTTATAAATGTTTTATGGAGAAAATATAATGTTTTACGTTCCAGGGGGTCGTCGTATCGGTTCAGGTCGTATCATGGTGCGCGACACTCCGAATAACACGTGGGAAGAGGGCGAGTACCGAGGCTCGGAGCCCTACCGACCGCCCCGCGAGCGAGAGCGTGAGCATACGAACGAACGACGTACTAACAACAACGAGAGGTAACTAAAACTTTAGTAATAAGAAAATAATCTGTAAAGAAAAACTGTCTTTTGAAGGTTGAAAATACCTATGTAAAATATATGAATGTCTCGTGTTCAAAACAGCTTTCAATGTTTTTTTTTGTAAAATTGGTGGGTATTAAAATCTAAAAAGATCGTGAACTATTTTTATCCTCGACATCTACCCTCAATTTTAAACCGACTAAACGAAACTGAAAGGAAGGGTTATACTTGGACTATCTATATATGTATGTTCCATCGCAGCGCACTAAACTACTGATACTGATTTAAAGAATTATATACCATTAGAATCGCAATAATGACCTAAGTGACATAGGCCTTTTAAATTTTATCAAAAGTTTTTATTTAGTCTAAATAGATTTTTGTCTGCATTTTTTTTTATAACATTTTTCTTACTTGCAGGTTCGACCGGCGCTCATTCAACCGAGACTCCTACTCCTCTGATATCAAGAGGGAGCGGGATGACCGATTCATCCACGAGAAGATGCGAGACAGGTAATATATTTAACACTTATGTTTACATATTTTTTGTATGTTTGGTCCTACTAAAATGAGTCTATTCTGCCTGATGGAAAGCATAAGCAGAATATAAAAATGGTGGTCACTGTACTGTACTGTACTTATTACGATTGATCCACACCATGGTGGCCTAGTGACACTTCTGTATCATTGGGCCTTCGGTCTCGCACTCACCAAAGAAACACGACAGCACGAACGCTGTCATTTTACGTTGGTTTTCAGTGCGGGGGTAGTAACGCCCCGGTCGAGCTCGCCCAACTGGGCTGAAATCAGCGTCTGATACCATGAAAATACTACTGTGATGTCAATACACACCATATTTAACTACTTCATATTCTGTAGACTTACGACTTACTTAGATTGCACCGTTGGCCGAGTGGTTTCAGCGGTCGCCATGCCGCTTGCTACTGCGCCAAGTGTCTTGAGTTCAAATCCCACGCGGTACAACACTTTGTGTGATCCACGAATTGTTGTCTCGAGTCTGGATGTTCTTTGTGTCCGTTTCATGTATGTTTGTAAAGTCCCCCACGACACAGGATGTTTATTCCTAATGTGGGAGTTGTCTTTTAAAAAAAAAAACGGAAAAAACAAATATTCATATATTGTATTGTATTTGAGAATTTATATTGTGGTTTTATTTCAGAGAGGACAACCGTAGATCTGGTGGTCGCTTCTCTCAACGACGCCTTGAGAAAGAAGATGAACCCGAATGGTAAGATGTAAAATTGTTTACTTACATATGTTGACTGCACAGGTAGTGTAGTGATTTAAATGATCACTTCACTACAGTGCGTTTTATGGTCCGAAAATGTCGTTTGAGTATGTTTGTGTAAGTATATTGTGGAGGAACGAGTGTCATGTCCCACCAACACAAAAGGAGGATCCTCCGACCAGGCGAGGTGATCATACCTGGCGGGCCACTGTCCAACATGTATATGATAATCGGCGCGAGAACTTCTACTGCGCGATTCAGGATGGTAGTTTATTCGTGTTGTACGTTGCTCCTTAGTTCAGTGTATCTTCGGTAGATGGCGCTGTATGTGGGTGTCGCCCAATATAATAACTTCACACATGCCGTTTGATCCCAAAGTATGTAGAATCCGTGCAATGCTTATATTTCAAAGATAATTAATATCCACATACAGATCGTATGATTGTGCTCATTACCCAATAGGACTGCACGGTTGGCCTAGTGGCATAAGCGATCACCACGCCGCTTTTTACTGCACCAAATGTTGTGGGTTCAAATCCAATATGGGACATACACACAAATTTTTTGTTTTTAGTCTGGGTGTTCTTTGAGTCCGTGTTATGATTTTAAAGTCCCCCGCGATACAGGATGTATATTCCTAAAGTGGAAGTTGTATATTTAAAAAAAAAAGTCTTGAGTGAGAATTGAAACCACAACTATTTGATTCCCAGTCAGGATCACTTACTACTAGACCGACAGGCTCAACAAATGAACCTATCACTGTCCACTGCTGACCCAGGTGCGCTAATAGGCTCGTCATTATTTAAAATAAATAAAGTAATAGTAAATATCTCAGACATCTACCACACTAAGCCATCTAGTCCCAAGCTAAGCAGAGCTTGTATTATGGGTACTAGACAACTGATATAAATGCATATATACTTTTTTTTGTAAATACATACATATTATACATAAAAAACACCCAAACACCGAAACAAATATTTGCAGATCATACAAACATTTGGTCCGACACGGGATTGAATCCGAGAGATCAAACACAGCAGTCGCATAAGCTATCACTACGTCAGTTAACACAAGGGTATATTAAAACATTGAAAATTTTGTAATAGTTTTTTTACTTTAAATTTGACCGTTACAGGTTTAGTGGAGGGCCGACATCTCAGTTGGAGACGATCGAGCTGCGCGGTTTTGACGATCCTCCCAAGAAGAATGGCAACGCGAACAATAAAGAGACTGAAGTACGTATCCCTTATAATCTTAAGGATGCCATTGTCGTATCTTTAGCAGTCCTGTCTAGAGAGATATCTGGTATTTATACATTAGTTTTGAGTCTATGGGACTAATCTCATCCACATCCCCCACCACTGTGACTCTTGTGCACCAGGATTAACAACACCGAGTTGAACACTTGAAAAATCTCCGGATAAAAATTAAACTATCTTGGAACCCGCAACGAAATTAATCGGAAGAAAACTAGAGGAGTTGGCAACATAATACGTTCTTTTTTTTTTTTAATAAATAGTGAGCAAACGAGTAGACGTATCACCTGATGGTAAGCGATTACCGCCGCCCATGGACACCCGCAACACCAAAGGCGTCACAAATGCGTTGCCGACCTTTGGGGGATGGGAAAGGGGATGGGGGAGGGGTTGGGGTTTGCTCCTCCGGTATCCTCACTCACAGGAAACGGGAGACCAACTGATATGTATAAAAAATAGGCAGACACCTCTTTTTAAAATAGGGAAGCACCATGGCCATAACGATGATTGCTTTCCTGTTGGTCCTAAGTGTGCTATATATGATTTCTATATTATGTATTTATTGTGATTCCCAAGTAAGTAAAATTGCCTGGAACTTTACCAATCTAAGGTTGCCCGAAATGGATTGCATTTGAATAAAAGGCTACCCTTTGTTTATCATATAACTAATATTATAAAGCTGAAGAGTTTGTTCGTTTGAACGCGCTAATCTCAGGAACCGTTGGACCGATTTGAAAAAATCTTTCAGTATTGGATAGTTCATTTATCGAGGAAGGCTGTAGGGTATATATCATCACGCTAAGACCAATAGGAGCGGAGCCTCAATGAAGTATGTTTATAAAACGGGGGGGAAATTATTACGCTATGGGCAATAGTAGACGTAAACGAGGTTGTGAGGGTCAACTAGTCTGTAATATAAGAGTACAAATAAACAGTTTTCTATCTATCTTACGTAGATAATTGTAACTTAATGTTTGTTGTATGTTTCTGTGTAAACAGAAATGGAACAATGGTGGATCGCGGTCGCCGGCGGGTGAAAGGTGGCGGGAAACATCTTCGCCCATCACACAGAACAACAACGACTCCAATTCTAGCAATGTGAGTTTCACTAATCATGATCATCTTCCTAGCCTTTATTATTCCCAATATTTGGGGTCGGCTACCAGTTCAACCGGTTTTACCTGAATATCAGTTTTTACACAGAGCGACTGGCCTCTGACCTCCGCAACCCTGAGGGCGAACTGAATTCGAATTCTGTCAGTATATTTGAGGGCACTGACTTCCCAATAACGATCGCCATAGCTGTTCATGACAACCGGGACCGACGGCTTAACGTGCTCTCCGAAGCACGGGCAGGAAACACCGCCATCTTCCGTACTCCGGGCTGCTATTAGGAATTTCTTGTAGGAAAAACCCAACAGCAGTCCGACTCGGGAACTAGTTGAACCGGTTTTACCTGAACCGGTTTTACCTGTGCAGTGGTTAAAGTCGGTAAACCAAACCACTAAGAAATGTAGTGTGCGTGAGATGGTATTAAATAAGGCAGCGGAATGACTTATGTATACGTGTAATATATACCAACAATAAGGAAGCCAAGACGAATGAATGTAAACAAAACAACACAGGTATTTAGGTATACAAAAATATTTGCACCAGACACTAATATTACAGAGAGAGAGTTGGGTAGCACTCGTGAATATCCGTCCTGTTGCGCAGGCGCCGGTACAGTACATGGGGCGGTAACCATAAGGCTCGGTATTGACACCGCCTATGATGTACATCGGATGTTTCTGTGCCTCGTATCGCTTGATTTGACATGCCGACTATGCGCCTAGATCAAATGATTGTGCTCAACTATAAATCAATAAACACACAATCATTCGACCCGAACGGGAATCGAACCCGTGATAATATCACACGTCACAGAGGGATTTGTATCGGTCCTCGCAAACTTGACGGCGAACTGAATTCGATGGTTCAACTAGTCTTCAGTAAATTTCAGGGCACTGCCTTTCCAATAATGATTGCCGCAGAAATTCAGGACGACCAGGAGGGACGGCTTAGCATGCTCCTCTGAGGCACTCTAGTGAAACATTGCTAAAACTGCCATACTCGGAACTGTAACATTTCTTATGAGAAAAACCGAAAAACACAATTTAACCCTACCCGGGTAACGAACCTAGTCATCTTTTAACTTCTAGAACGAGTCTGTTAAAGAGTCGATGAACCTGTGACCAACGATTTATTGGGTTCGATTCCCGGATCGGACCAAATTTTAGTATGATCTGCAAATATTTGTTTCGGAATTTGGGTGTTTTCTATATATATGTATGTATTTACAAAAAAAAGTATGTAAGTATTTATATCAGTTGTCTAGTACCCTTAACACAAGCTCTGCTTAGCTTGGTACTAGATGGCGTTGTGTATTAGACGTCCGGAATATTTATTTATTTATTTTATTTATTATTGTAAAATAGAATAGAAATAACAAATAGAATAGAGTATCAGGAATCCCATCTGAAAGTGAGAAAGGTTGTATGTAAGAAAGACATAGGATGAAGAATGAAACTATCAGAATTAGCAAATGATAGTACTGGAATGAAAGAAATAGAATAGAAATAGGCTCCAAATCAACATCGGAGGTGCTAGAAAATGATTTATTGTAGATGTCCATGTGAGACTGTCCTGTACCCCCGGGGTCTTACCATAAAATAATGTAATGTTTTTTCAGGATAAGGATTCCGGCGTGGAGTCAAAGGGCGAAGAGTTGACGCAGAACAACGAACAGCCAGAGTTTAATTTGGACGAGTTTCTCAAGTTTGATTCCATACCCGACGTTCTTACTGTACGTACTATTCGCACAATATTTAAATACATGTCTATCTTTGCTTTGTTTTAATCATAAAAGAGCATGTTACCTCTAATCATAATGCACCTCAATACAACTGTTTTTACAATCCAAGTAGATATAAAAGAACTAAAGAATTTTTTTAGGTTTTTCTCTTTCGAGGGTAGAATGATTTGCAATTTTTGTTGGACATAAATTGTTCATAGTGAAAAATATAATATTACTAGCTGTTGCCCGCGGCTCCGCCCGCGTTTATGTCGGTTTTTTCTTTTCGCGGTCGCAGAAATGTTACTGATGCAAAAATTAGATAAAAACAATCCTTGATGCGGATTATATATCATTCTAAAATTTCAGTTCGATCGGAGCAGAACTTTTTGAGTTTTTGAAGCGTACACAAACCAACATAACATTTATATATATATAGATGAATGTATTATTCTTGTTATGTGTTGTGTGTGACTGTTTCTCACATTACACAACCATTGGATCTTTTTGAAAACCGAGATCAACTCAACTGATGAAAAATAAAACTTACACTCCTTTTTTTCCTTTCTCGGGTTCGATTCCCGGATCGGACCAAATGTTTGTATGATCTGCAAATATTTGTTTCGGAATTTGGGTGTTTTCTATGTATATGTATGTATTTACAAAAAAAAGTATATAAGTATTTATATCAGTTGTCTAGTACCCATAACACAAGCTCTGCTTAGCTTGGGACTAGATGGCGTTGTGTGTTAGATGTCCGGAATATTTATTTATTTATTTTTACTGTGCTTACATTCGCAATTAAATAACCTACCTCTTTAAAGAAATATCTTTAAAGTCAATCTCATACTTTTGTGATCCCATTAGGAAAACATCTCCCAATTAAGGATGTATCGTAAATGTTGTCCATGTGGTGACAGATTAAGAATAGTGTCAGCACCTCTATTCATCCCTTTATTGTCTTAAGAACTCCAAAGGAGTGAACTACGCAGGAAAATATCACTGCAAAGAGAAGGAAAACTTGAAACATATCACTTTGTGGTTATAGTGACTGCCTCGGTGGCACAGTGGTAGTGAATGCGACTGCTGTGCTTGAGGTCTCGGGTTCAAATCCTGGGTCGGACCAAATGTTTGTGTAATCTACAAATATTTGTTTCGGAGTTTGGGTGTTTTCTATGTATCATATGTATGTATTTACAAAAAATAGTGTTATATGTATTCATATCAGTTGTCTAGTACCCATAACATAAGCTCTGCTTAGCTTGGGACTAGATGGCATTGTGTCTTAGATGTCTGAAATATTTATTTATTATTTATTTATTTATAGTTAGCCAAACCTTGCTTTATAAAGACAGGGATTTGTGGCAGTGTTAAGACTGATGATGGCAAACGTGTTTTTATATGTTAATAGAACGGCGGGGGTGAATCGGAAGGGGGAAGCAGGTTCAGCCGCTGGTTTCGACGAGAGAGTCCCACTAACGACGCCAAACATTACGAGCGACTGCTGCACAACATGGTTGATGGTAAGCGCTGATCATACATATACTATTACTGTCTAAAAAGATCATGAGAGTAGTCTCAATAATCGAAAAGGCCAATGGTAAAGACAAGCAAATGTGCGTCGATGATGTAGTATTCAATTCCCACATGGAACAATATTTTCTGTGTTCCATAAATTGTTGTTTTCGCCATGGATTATGTGATACGTAAATACTGGTAAATTCTATTGTATAGCAACACAAGATATATTCCTATCGGTTAGTTATTTTTTTTAAAGATATAAAAGCAGAATGCGTGGGTATTTGTCGGTTATCACAGCAAAAAAGTATCTCTATGCCAAATATCATTGAAATCGGTGCAGCGGTTTTGCCGTGAAAATAGGACAAACAGACAGACAGACGAGACAGAGTTACTTTCACATTTATAAGTCTAGGTAATTATACATACAAACTCACTGAAGACAGAATAGCACTTCTACGAGTTAAAGAAAGGTTTTTGTGTAGGGTGCCCAATGCATATATATATCTTTAGTATGTTGTAAACTTGATTTCCTTTCGAATTTAAACCGCTTACAACCAATATACTAAGAAGACAGTATTGATTTGTCTTTTTCTATAGAAATATTGTGGGTTAATAGCAATTTTCAAATGACTGACCAGTCGTCAACAACATAAAAAACAAAATTAAACTCCTGTTTTGTACTTTTTTTTGCCACTTGTCCACAGATTTGGACAACAGTCGTTCGGAAGCTAGTCCAGGCGTGGGAGTGGGGGTGGGAGTAGGTGTGGGTGTGGGCGGGGGCGAAGCCCACGTGTTCGCGCCGATATCGCCAGCGGCACGGCCTCCGTTCACTCCGCATCCTAGCTCACTGTTCGACTTGTTACTGAGAGCTAATGCCAATAGTCACGATAATAGACCAGGTAAATACACTCGCACGTATTTGTCCTTAAAAATAAATCAATGAACGTAGTTAAGAGCTAAATGTAACTAATCCATAAAAATAGAAATTGAATTCGGTACATATTATTTTTAATAAACATCGTTACTTAAATTTGCTATACACATTTGAGCTTTAAAGATTGATGATTATAATTGATAATTTGCGATTCTTGTAATTAATGACCATATAGAATATCTAGTCAATCTTTACTTAAGTATCTCGTAAGAAACAAGGACGGATAAGATTTGTATAAACAGGACCATAATACAATGATTTGCTTTCCAGAAGTGAACCACGTGGGTGGTGGAAAGGTCCACAGCCTGGAGGAGCTGGAAGCGCGGCTCCGACCTCAACACTCGCACGCGGCCCCTCATCACAACGTACCTGATCATGATCTCACCGCCTTTAAACGTCTTGTATGTATTCCAGACTAATTATTCTATTTATATTCTTCATTCTATTATATAAATATTATAATTAAAAATATTATCTCTTATCCATGTAAATAATAATATATTTAATTAAAACCTAAGGAATAAATAAAATGAAGTATCTGTTTGTGATTGATGATGAACAGCTATTCTTTAAATACAGTATATCTGTATCTGATAGATAGACTGCCTCGGTGGCGTAGTGGTAGCGTATGCGACTGCTAAGCTTGAGGTCTCGGGTTCGGTTCTCGGGTCGGACCAAATGTTTGTATGATCTACCAATATTTGTTTCGGAGTTTGGGTGTTTTCTATATATGCATGTATTTACAAAAATAAAGTATATAAGTATTTATATCGGTTGGCTTAGTACCCATAACACAAACTCTGCTTAGCTTGGGACTAGATGGCTTTGTGTATTAGATGTCCGGAATATTTATTTATTATCTATCTGTTTGTTATGATGAGCTGATGATAAAAGGAATATCTTAACTTTTTTAGATTAGCTTTACCTCGTGCGGTTACCCGCGGTCGTTGTTGTAGTGGGCTCGGCTAGTGTTATAATATGTGTGTGTGTGTGTGTGTGTGTGCAGTTGGCGCAAGTGTCGGGCGGCCACGCGGTGGCGGCGGCCCCCGAGCCCGGCCCGCGCCACGTCCCGCCGCACGCCCCGCCCGTGCCGCAGCCCATGAGCCTGTTGCAGGTATGTAGCCTCCTCCCGCTCCCCATGTCTTAGTTACAGCAGCTCCCCCCCCCCCCCTCCCCCACACGTCCAGTGACACGTCCGACACACTCCGGTGTGGTGACAACAAGGGGGTTCCCACACATTAAAAAATATGTACGCTCCATGAGCGTAGCTAGGGATGGGGGTTTGGTTTGTTCAACCCCCCCCCCCCCGAAATCTTTCTACACTATTGATATTTTGTACCTCGCATTTTTATTCTTAATTATATATATGTTAGTAAAGGGTCATAGTCAGTTTAGTATCTTGAAACCCCCTCCGAAACTAAACCCTGGATACGCCCGCTCCGAACCATTTTTTCTCAATTTAGATTGGCATAGACTTTCAGTCTTCTAATAAATTCTAAGATTTTTTACGCCCTTCACACCTGAGCGAACTAGTTAAGGCAATATAAAAATTCCGTAGAAAGACTGTCAAACCTTTTAGGATTCCAACTATTAGTATGGGAACCGTTACCATCGGCTTAAAGTTCTATCCAGAGCACTACGCGGTTACTATTGAGCCACAAGTTCATAATTTAGCCTGCTACAGGTCATCGTCATTAACAGTCTTTAATAGTTCGCTGATGAACATACTTGCTTTCTTGGCAAAGAGATTTTAGCGTGCTATACCACGATGGCCCGACGTATTAATATTGGATTTGTTTCAAGTTATCTTTCTCTTCACAGTGATGTTGTACTGCATAGTTTGTACCTAAGTTACCTCTTTACAACACTCATAGGATGAGTTGGGGTAGTCACCTTCGGTATTCTTATAATCATAAAATCTTGTTCGTTAAAAAAAATTTAAGCACAAGATATTCCGAGACGTTTGAGTAAGCTTCCCATTACTATTGTAGTGATTTTTATATAAATAGCTAACCCACGCAACCTCGTTTGCGTCTTCAATTGCCCGAAGCGTGAACATTTTCCCCCGTTTTTGAAACATTCTTCATTGGTGCTCTGCTCCTATTAGTATTATCGTGATGATATAGCCTCTAGCCTTCCTCGATAAATGGACTATCGAACACTAAAATAATTTTTCAAATCGGACCAGCGGTTCCTGAGATTAGCGCGTTCAAACAAACAAACTCTTTAGCTTTATTATAAGTATAGATATATTGAAGTACATATTTATGAACATAACACCATGTTGTGCTGGATTCAGAGTATGGAGTGACACCACTCACGCACGGTGTATGTGTTGTATGTGTACAGTTTGTCTTGTGGATGTTCTATAACCCACCAAAGGAACAAATTACGCAGAACTAACAGGACAGCATATTATAAAGAATACCAATTATTTTTCAAAAAAAGTTATGTTGTACATTTATTTACAATGATAATTATTTTCAGATGTTGAATAAAAGTGTAGAGCAGCAACAGAAAGCCCAACAACAGCAGCAGCAGCAGCAACAACAGCAACATCAGCAACAACATCAGCAGCCGCACATACCCCAGGAGCTCCTATACAAGCTCCTGCAAGTGCAGGTAACTGTTAATATTAAAAAATATCTTTTATTCAGGTAATTTAGACCTGTATAAGTACATAGAGGATACAAAAAATGTTTAATTAAATATTTCATTAAGTACAATCTGTCCCTTGTGAATAAATGGAGCATACACTTGTATTAGTTGTCATTAAGCAAAGTAAATCATTATTAAAATTATATTTATTTCCTAAAAAGTTGTACTTCGTAAATCACATAACCTGTAAAACTAGACCCTTGATACATAAATTTTGTAGATCTCTAATCTACAATTTCCATGTGCTGTAACAAACTATCAATATCATGTGTCTCCACCTAATCATCCAGTGGGTGTCGTAAGAGCCAACTAAGAGTGTAAACTACACAGGACGACAGCGTTGAAAAGAGAAGGAAAACTTAATACAAACTATGTGTCAACCCGTATAGTAGACCACAAATTCCTAGGAGAAGCTAACGTCTAGCAGTGTGTTGTACCTGTTTGCACACTCACTTGTGCACTATAATTTCTGCGTCGTCTCCTTTGAGACTAGCCTACATGTCTGAAATCGGCTAGAACATCATTATACTAGATTATCGATGTGATGTATCAACAAATTGTATATAATTACCTATTTGCAATTCATAAAGAATTTAAGCGCTCGCCAAATGATGTCAGTATTGTTATGGTATATGTCTGTCGCAGCAGCAGCAGCAACAGCAGCAGGTTCAAGGCGAGGTTAGCGGCATGGCAGCGGCCGAGCGAGACCTGCTGCAGCGGCCCGAGGCCCAGGCCATCGTGCGAGGTGAGACACACCACACGCTGTTTTATTGCTCTTAACACAAACTACCTTGTTCATTGCTGAACACAAACTTCCCGTTCAAAATGATAAAATGTCATACTAGCTTTAGACTGCCTCGGTGGTGCAATGGTAGTGAATGTGATCTACAAGCTTTTGTTTCGGAGTTTGGGTGTTTTCTATATATAATATGTATGTATTTACAAAAAAAAAGTACAAATGTATTTTAATCAGTTGTCTAGTACTCATAACACAAGGTCTGTTTAGCTTGTGACTAGATGGCGTTGTGTGTTAGATGCTGGAAATAGTATATGTCAAAATCTATTGCAGTATGACGAGGTTTTACTTTGAAATTTGTTCAAAACAAATTCCTTAAAATATTTAAAAAAATTAAAGTATTTTTAGGATCGAAAGTAAAATGAAAACAAAAATAATAATTATAGTCCAGGGTCGATAATTTTTAAAACCAAAAAAAATCATAATAGGATGAAACCCATTAGAAAAGGAGGGAAATATGATAAAAATGAAAGGAAAAATAATTTACGGGCGATCTGAGGTTGGGAAGGGGATGGGGGTGAGTTTTTAAGGGTAAAAAACGGTTTTTCTCTATTTCCGGCAAAAATAAAAGTCCTATCGAAAAAAGTCAAATGGAAAAGTTGTAGATAATAAAAAGATCTAAAACTTTTGTATTTACACTTTTTTCACATAACCTCAAAATTTATGTGAAAATTTCAAAAAACCAAGTTTTTGGTTTTTTATTTGTATCTTTTACAAAAATTTTTTTTTTTTAACGAAATTTTGTGAAAACTTACCTTTTTATGTCCCAAATACGCTGTAATTTATTTGATTAAAAATATTTATTTTTTCACCTTATTTTGAATTAATATCGAAAAAACACCCTAATTTTCAATCGAAAATTCACCCGTCAAAATATCAGCTTTTTTCAAAAAGTTGGTATGGTTTCTGTTCGTTGAAGTCTCTACTTTCCGATGGTGAAAAAAAAAAAAATGTTACTATGGTAAATCTTCTCAGAAAACGCAAAAATTAAAAAAAATCTTGAATTCGAAAAATTTTTTTTAATTATTATAAATAATTAATATAATAAATAAAAAATAATTATTAAAATTTAGACTTTAATTACTCGAAAAACGTTAGATTACATGTGACGTTGTTGTTGATTTATTTAATTCTAATTACATTTATGTCATAGAAAATCTCATTATAGATAAATGTAAATGTAAATCGTACTATTAAATGTAGATGCTTTATTCTCATTACGTTATTCATTACAATATTTTTAAACACATTAATCTCATCATTCATAAATACCTTATCTTCAATTCTAATCACTTATCCATAGGTTTTGTCTTTTTGATGGCATTTCTTCATCGTTAGATTCGTCAAACATCTCCGATTCTAGTAGATCTTCGAAATCTTCATGATTATCACCTTCTTCCTCTCCAACATTATTTCCAGACTGCGTTGGTTCTTCATCCACAATATCTTCTGAATCATTAACTTCCTCATAGGTTTCTTTTTCAATATTGGAGCAATTTTCAGAACCATGACAGTTTGAACACAAATTTGTGCATTTTAAACCATGTTTTCGGCAACCACATTTTAAACTGTTACATCCAGTTTCACAGCTGCAGCAAATTGTTTTGAGCAATATTTCCGGAATTAATTCTTTTTGTGTAAATTTGGGCATAATTCCACGTTGAAATTGCTTCCAGCCCCAATCTGTTGCTGTTAGTTCGTTACCCAACCAAGTTTGAAGCTGATAATATGCCCTGTAACAATGTTGTTCTGCTGCTCCTTCTGTGGGTGGGAGGTTTGCCAAAACGAAAGATGATTTAATTTTTGCCAATTGATATTTTTTAAACCTTAATTGATTCAGTGTAATTTTTTCATTTTTACATTTATAAATAGATTTGATTAGTTGTAACCCATTTTTTTTTATTTCTTCGTTACTTGCATCTTTCTTATAAAAAACATTGGCCAAATTTGACAAATTTTTAGCGTCTTATAATGAATTGACGATACTTTTCTTTCCTTTTCCGGCAAATCCAGATGTTTTATCGCAACCAGAAAAACAATGCAGAAATGCAACAATGTTTCTTAAGGATTCATGTTTGAAACTATTAGACGTGAAAAATAGGTCTTTTACATTTCCAGAACCTGGTTTGAGAAAATAAATGTCATGATCATATGAATTTAACTGATTTAAAAGGACCAAAAGATCAATATCTTGGCCCACAACAATTACAGTTTTATTAGTACTTATTGCAACTTTTATCGCGGTTTCAATTATGTCAGCATCAGCATCTTCTTCTACTTGGTTACAGGAAAATCCTCGTGACTGTAATCTTTTCATCAAAGTTTTTATTATTTTATCCTTATTTTTCTCGTTAGATTAAAAATTTTCTTGCAAAAAAGGTATTTTTGTATGATTTTGATACTCGAACTCTGGAATATTGTCTGAGGTTTTTCTACGACTACGTTCTCCTTTTTTAGTTGATGTAGCTGCTGGTACTGTTGTGACACTAACTGATTTTTTAATTTCGGGATACCCATCAAAGACAATATAGCTGCTTACTGCGTAATGTTTTTCAACATAGCGCAAATATTTATTCATTATCTCTTCTACCGTATCATTTTTTTGCCAAATTTTTTTGTTATCAACGTCACATGTAATCTAACGTTTTTCGAGTAATTAAAGTCTAAATTTTAATAAATACCTCAAAATTATTTATAATAATTAAAAAAAATTTTTCGAATTCAAGATTTTTTTAAATTTTTGCGTTTTCTGAGAAGATTTACCATAGTAACATATTTTTTTTTTTTCGCCATCGGAAAGTAGAGATTTCAACGAACAGAAACCATACCAATTTTTTGAAAAAAGCTGATATTTTGACGGGTGAATTTTCGATTGAAAATTAGGGTGTTTTTCCGATATTAATTCAAAATAAGGTGAAAAAATAAATATTTTTAATCAAATAAATTACAGCGTATTTGGGACATAAAAAGGTAAGTTTTAACAAAATTACGTTAAAAAAAAAAATTTTTGTAAAAGATTCAAATAAAAAACCAAAAACTTGGTTTTTTGAATTTTTCACATAAATTTTGAGGTTATGTGAAAAAAGTGTGAATACAAAAGTTTTAGATCTTTTTATTATCTACAACTTTTCCATTTGACTTTTTTCGATAGGACTTTTATTTTTGCCGGAAATAGAGAAAAACCGTTTTTTACCCTTAAAAACTCACCCCCATCCCCTTCCCAACCTCAGATCGCCCGTAAATTATTTTTCCTTTCATTTTTATCATATTTCCCTCCTTTTCTAATGGGTTTCATTCTATTATAATTTTATTTCACTTTTCATTATTTTTAAAGGCTTCTACACTGGTCTATTACACAAGTAACTACCTTTTATTTATATAGAAGCAATTACATTCGATCTCCAACTTTCAATGAAAGTAAATAACTTACATGACACGCAGTTCTTACTTTACAATTTGATAATAGCAATTATATTAATAACAAAGATCACAACATCGTTCCTTCAGAGTTGTTACCACACCGAGCGCCGAACGAGAAATGTCCCATGAATAGGTGCGCGCTGCCTTTTATAGTTTTAGATTGTAAGATATCTAACAGTATATTGAACCTTTCCAGGGCTAAAAACTGGGGAAATCACAGTGCAGCATTTAATGCAGCAGCTAAATAATCCAGGTCTTCAGAGTCGCCACCGTGAAGTTCTTCTGACTATCCTACGATTACATCAACACAAGAGACAGGTATAACAGATTTTTTATATTTAGTATAACGAAAATGTTTGTCTGTTATAACTGTATCTAAGGGACAGTATCAGAAACTAGGTGATAAGGCAGAGAACGAGGGTCATCGATGTAGCCCACAGGATTAGCAAGCTGAAGTGGTAGTGGGCTAGCCATATTTGCCTTAGAACCGATAACCGTTGGGGTAAACGGGTTCTTGAGTGGAGACCGCGTCTCAGTAAACGTAGTGTAGGACGTCCACATGCCAGGAGGAGTGATGATTTGCTTAAGACGGCTGACAGGAGCTGGATGCAAGAAGCTGAGGATCGAACTAAGTGGCGTGCAATTGGAGAGGCCTCTATCCAGCAGTGGACTGCGATAGGCTGATGATGATGATAACTGTATCAAATTACTTTGGACTTACTGGCCTAAGTTACGGTGTAAGTGTGGTCCCACTTGTGACCCTGGACTGTATACATGTATAGTCGTTCCAATACTTTATTTAACTTTTGACAGATCACGCACATAAAGTTTTGTAATAATTTTTGATACAATGTACTACAGATAATACTGTACTTTATGGGCGGGCTCCGCCTACTTAGGGATGTGTCATTCGTAATTAATGACCACAGACTATAAAAACGGTTTTGAAATAAATCGATTGTCGATTATATTAATAAAACATAAAATAAAATTATTGTGATTATATTTTATATCAAATCACGTAAAAAGCTTTATTATTTTGCATTAAAATGCCCTAAATGTCTCTGTTTCAATGCATAAATAATTTGCGTAATGAAAACAGTTCCATCGTACTCGTACCTAGTAATGGGATCGAATGTATTCGCCGCAAATTAATGAATCTAAAATAATTGTTTAGACTTACTATAGTTCAAATATGGTTCAAATAAAAACTACCTGCGGTACCTACTTGTAATGAACAGGTACAAAATGTTGAAATTCGTAGTAATTTACGGATTAAAAATAAAACAACCAAAAGAGGTACTGTAATACTAATTTTAATTATAAAGAATCGTCTTCTTCGTATGACCAGGAATCATCATCACTTGAGTTCTCAGTAATATTGATTATCATTTCTTGGATAGATAAATTGTCGAATGCAACATCCCGATCCCAATCCGACATTATCACCTTCTTTGTTTTTTCTACAACATTCGCCCAGTTTTCTGGAGTTACTTTTTCACACGCATTTTTCAGTAAATTCAGCATTTTTCTTGCGGTGAAAGGAGGAGTTGTGTTGTTCCTCGCAACATATCCTTTAACTTGTGCCCAGATCATTTCAATTGCATTATATTGGCAGTGATATGGGGGAATTCTGAGGACGGTATGCCCATGCTCTGCTGCCATTTCATCTATGACGTATCGTTTTGGCAGCTCCTTTGTTTTTAATATCTTTACTAACTCTACTTTTAGTAGGGACTCATTCACCTCTTCGCCATTGTCACGGAGCCAGTTTATAATTTCATGTTTTTTGTTGGCCTGTGTTGGTATTTTATTAATTTGACGAGAGTGATAAGGTGCATTATCAATAAATATTATTGATGGCTCTTCGAGTGATGTAAGCATTTCTCTGAACCACTTTTCATACACGTTCGAATTCATCTCCTCATGATAATCTCCTGTTTTCTGGGATTTAAAAGCTAATAGAGCGCCTGGCACAAATCCTTTTACTGTTCCTGCATGACAAATAATCAGTCGTTCGCCTTTTCCCATTGGTACTGTAGAAGTGGAGCCAACGGTGTTGTCAGTCCAAGTTTTTGACAGCGTATGATTCGCATTGAGCCAAGTTTCATCTGTGAAAACAACATTCGACCAATCTTCTATTTTTTTTGCTTGTCTTAAAAAATCGCATCTATACAAAGCAATATCATTGCGTTCCATTAAAATTTTTCGTTTGTCACATTTTTGGAATAACATTCCAATGTCTTTCAATACCTTTGTCAGAGAAGATTTTTGACCACGGAACAAACCACTATTTCGAAGAGATTGTGTTAGTTTTTTTAATGTTGGAATCTCTTTTCTTTGGTAATAGTCGTATATATGACGACGAATAGCATCAGCGTCAAAATTGTCAACGGCTGTAACTTTACTAGGCGGACGTTTTTTCTTAGGTGTAGATAGCTTATTCTGTTCCATGCCACTGCTGCCGTAGCCTTCTGTTGTTATTTTTGCCACTGTTGGAGCACTAATACCTAATGCTGCTGCAACACGGTCTCTAACTTGAGTCACTGGTATAAGAGGCCCACCATTACGGCTTTCCTTTTCAAAGTATTCACGAAGTCGCAAGACAAACTCTCTTGTTTGTCCTTTGAGTACTTTCTTTTTTGGCATTTTGACAGTAACGAAGGCAGGAACGATACGCTCAACTCAACCAAACGTGAGAATTCACAAATAAATCAATACGGAGGAATATAAATACTTAACTATATTGAAGGTTACTCATTGAAATACTGTAGATTATTTTAAAATAGACAGAGAGATTTAATAAAGATCATCAATAGTTTAACAAATACAATATTAACCACTGAATTACAACACAATACAATAATACATTTTGAAAATTCAGTTCCTTTTATATATTTTTTCATGACATAGAACCGTCATATTTGAACAACATTCTTTTAATCCATTTCTTCTTTATTTTGACAAAGGAGGTCGCACATTGAAACACATAGAAATATGAAGTACGAAATTATCTATAAAATAATGAGTTTGTTAAATCGATTAAAACTTCTTAATGCATAAAATCGATCGATGAAAGAAATCGAATAGGTAACGGGTCAGGGTATCACTATTTGATTAAGTATTAGAGCTGTCAAAAGTTAAATAAACTATTGGAACGACTATAGTATATAATCTGACCTTTGAAGATCAGTAATTTAGTTTTCCTTTCAATTAAATCAATTGTAAGTAAAAAAAATTAACATTAGAATAGATGATAAACTGATGGCATTTTAGAAAAAGTTTTACTGGTTGATGAGTTTAAGGAAAACACCCTTAATATACATAACAATCAAAAGATAGCAATTGTTTCACACTTTACAATTAACCTAGCTCTTGCTCGCGGCTCCAAATTTTATTAAAATTGGCAACCAGTTTGTTTGGCTTTGAAAGCGTAACAGACAGACAAGAGTTACTTTTGATGTTATATAAAATAATTTAATTAAATATTCATTTCCAGATGGGTGAGTCCCCACTACCTGGTGGTATAGGAGTGGGGGGAGTACCAGGCGTGGGTGGTCACCTGGTTGTGCCGCCGCATCACCAGCCGATACGATTGTCTCCGCTGCCACACCAAGGTAATGGGTGACTTAAGTTTTTACTTGTTAACTTACCACTAATGTTCCTGATCCGTTTGTTTTCTATTTGCCTCTGAGAAAGAAATATTTCTCAGAAGTTCTCAGGAAACAGAAAATAAATATTCCTTTTCCAAAAACTGACTTATGTTTACATAATATGAAATGCGAGTCCCTTTCCTTTCTTGTTCGCTTAGATCTTTCAAACTATACAACAAATTGTAATGTGGTTTCTATCAATAGATGAGTGATTAAAGAGAAAGTTCTAGGAGTATATACATGCATATTATAATAGAGAACATGTACATTGCACCAGTGGGAATTAAGAGTTTTGTTGTAAATCTGATTCCATTAAAAAAGTAATTGTCTTTTTGAATTTGATGTTTCAAGTATTGTGATCTCTCTCGCTCTCCTGCAACTTGGTTGTCCATGATATTCACTAAATTATACCGCTTGTGATTCAAGTCATGCGGTGTTTTTCTTCCCTAAACCTTTCAGTGAGAATCTGAGACGGGCTGCTTAATTCAATAAACTACTCATGATTCTGAAAGTTGGTTTAGAGTTATGAATTACTCATTAGAAAACCAATCACCAGTATTGATCTGCAAATCTACAAAATGGACAGACATAGTTATTTTTTAAATAGTCTCCAAGTTTGGTAATAACATATATATTCATATAAAAAAACCATTCTCATATTAAAAGCTTAAAATTGTATATTTGTTTGTACGGACGCAGCATTTTGTGTATCACCCATAATGGCTACAAGTCCCAACTCACTCGCAGCTCATCAGTCAGGTAGGTTCATTTAATTACAAAATTACAACAGTTTAGACATTCACTGTAATCGAAAGCATCTTGAACACACAATAAAAAGAATATTTCATATATGGATTCTCTTATCTCATGTCAGAGAAGATTAATGCTTCTATTGGTACTCTGGTCATTACTCATCATCATATGTCTACTCTTATTCTTTACTAGCTGACCCACGCAACCTCGTTTGCGTCTTATATTGCCCGTAGCGTGAAAATTTTCCCCCGTTTTTGAAACATTCTTCATTGGTGCTCCGCTCCTATTAGTAGTAGCGTGATGATATATAGCCTATAGCCTTTTTCGTTAAATGGACTATCCAACACTGAAAGAATTTTTCAAATCGGACCAGCGGTTACTGAGATTATCGCGTTCAAACAAAAACAAACAACCTCTTCAGCTTTATTATTAGTATAGATATGGGATCCGCACAGCATATTTTGTTCTACTTGTATTATTTTTCATTTCACTGTTTTCTTCATGGCCAAATCTTCTCATAAAGATCATCTATCTTTAGCTTGGTCTTCCTCTTCTCTTGTACCCTTCACATCCCTACTTAATACATTTCTCGCCACATCCCTCTCATCCCACTACATGACCTGACCAAGACTACCCCGGTCAAGTCTAACAATAATTACATAATCAATGTATATCATAATGAATTGTAAGAAACTGTAGTTTGATTCTACATTCTGTCTCTTCAAATAAAAAATAAAAAGCCGTTCATAAATAAAGATCTAAGATAACATGAATAACATGAATGAAATCCACATGTCATCATTTTTTGTCTGAAAAACCAACACATTTTAGCACTACAAAGCATCTATACAACACAATGGTTTATAACGTGTACAATGTCTTCTATGTTCATTAATCGGCCTAACGTTGCAGGTGTGTCCCGCGCCCCATCCCCGCGTGAACTAGCCGCGCACACGCAGTCTCTCATGCAGAACGCTATCATTAAGAAGAAGCTGGAAGAACAGCGGGAGAACTTCCGTCGTCGGCAGGAGATGCAGCCGCCCAAACAATCTACACCTATTTCTTTTACACCCACTTCTGTGAGTCACATTTTAACAACTTTAAAAAAAATCCCTGTACTTATCTCATCATTGTTTTGTTATCCTCAATTCTGAGGTTAGTGACCTTTATTTGGAGCCATTCTGCAAGTGATAGCTCACTACTTGTTTCTATCATGAGCATTGTGTAGCGCAGCATGAATCGAAGTAGTCGAGATGAGAGCAAACTTGGTATGCCTAGCGCAACGGCTACGGCTTCTGTGTCACTGTAAAAGCCTGAACTAAGTAAATCACAAGATTTACAAAACATTATCGTTTATTTTCAAATTTTACTATCGTTCGTCAATCAATTTATTAGTAAACTTTTCAAAATTTATTAGGGTTTATAATGCAGTAGGCTCTACTTATCAAGTCTGTAATCTACAGGTTAGGGACAAAAAGTGAACCAGTAAGGTATAAAATTTTAACACTTACCAGGTGTAAAGCTAACAGCGATGTACGTGTTGTTTGCAGGTATTACGTAAGATGACGGCGGAGAAGGAATCGGACGCGCCAAGTCCAAAGCAACAATGGTCGCAGCCGCTCAAGGTGCCGCAGGGCCGACCTATCGTTAAGGTACTACAATTTTGACAGTGCTTTTAATTTTAGCTGTTTTCTAATAACACTGGTTAAGTTTTAGTTGCTTTATGTAGTTAGTTCAAATAGATAATACTTTAATCTGTGACTTTTGTCATTGTTTTTAATTATTTATATCTATAAAAGAAGACAGTCGACTGATTCACTGTCTGAGCAAAGAACGACAGTACCTGCTAAAAGCATGAAATTTTCTAATAATGATCCTTGGGTGAGGTGGGTATTAAAACTGTGCATAGAGATAAGGACAAATTTAGGAATTTAGTTAATTATGTAGATAAGTCATTTAGTATAGTGTGCTGTTGTGTGTGTGATTTCATGTATACGGGACACATCAGTTTAAGACATGTTTGTTCTTATAATATCAATTACTTTTTTACTTATGTAGGGAAACCAAAGTGGAACCGCTCCAACGATGGGATACGCTACCCCTGCAGAGTATCAACAGCATTATATCAATCAGCAGCAGGTAATATCCAGCACCAGATATGGTGAATGTGGTCCCATAAAAATGCCCAATTGCTCTCATGGTCTCTCAATTAGAGGTTCAAGTTACAAACTATAGAGGTAATGTATCGACATTTAACAAGTTGTAGCAAAAATTAGATTACACATTTATGTGTCAGTAATCTTTACAGAGTTTCATTAGACATTGTTAAACATTATTTTACTTGTCTAGATTCTTAGCATAAACGTAATTATAGTTTAGTTATGTAAACATAGGTTAGAACTTTGCTTTAGTTTAGTATTAATATAGTTTATAGGTACATAGTATTAATATAGTTTAGCTGAATATAGTTTAATAGTATTACTACATATAGCAATATATATATATATATATATATGTAGAGCGCAATCAAAATAAAGGGTAATCATTTTGAAAGTATATAGATGTTTGTTTGTGGGTGCCACTATAGTGCCTAAAACTTATTTAATGATTCTGAGTCTAATGAATGAGGTGTTAAATAGTTTCGGTCTGGGTGACATGGCTTCTTAATATTAAAAAAAAAAACGGATAGAGGTAGTATTTTAAACTTTTTCTTGTTCCATTAACACTTTCAGATGTTTCCAACTTATTTTCATCAAATTAATCTTTTCTATTTTTAATAAAACTAAGAATATTTATTTACAGCAAATGCTCGGAGGAGTTCGTCCCTTTCCACACCCACAACAGAGACAACAAGTTCCCAATTCGGTAAGTTAATGTTTAATACTGATTACAAAACTGATTAAATAAATTAGACAAAATCCCACAAGTTTCTTTAAAATGGTAACAAACAGTTTACATAACCCGGTATTTTTAGAACAATTTGACTCGGTGCAAGCATTTTAACCTCTAAATTATTTCAAATGCATTAATTTTTAATTGCAGTGTCACTTGCATTTGTATATTACGGCTAAAATTCAGATAAATTGTGTCACATTCGCGTCTTGAATAACAAAACGAGTTATAAAAAGCTAATTTTATGAATTGACATTGTATTCACTACTTCTATGTTATACACAAACAATGTTACCACGTATTTTGAAACTGAAAACACATTTTTCTTGTATATATTTCCTTTTTTTGTAATTGTTTGTTTATGAATCATAATAATAGTAAAATAGTTAATATTTTTTGAATATATCAGTATAGGACTGGATAAAATGCAATCATAACAGTTCTATAGACTTATCTGTCAATAATGACAGCTTGTCTTTGTGCCACAGACAAAGGATACTGAAAATAGTATTTCTTTATCTTTGGTCACTCGAATTTCCCGTAATTTTCACATTTTCATGTCTAATGCATAATTGTTTAGGAATTTTTATCTATATTGTAATAAACTCTCCAACTTTAACCTGGTATATCGTTAATTCTGGACTCCTATTAATAATGATGGTTACGAAAAAATTGTTTGGGAATTGAATCATTTTTTTAATATAAAATATGCCAACAAATTTTGTTCGGGAGTTCATCATTATTCTTTTTACTTTCTGCACTAAGTGCATAAGCAAATGAAATGCTCGTTCCAAATGAGTTTAATTTCAATAACATATAACCAATCAAAGTTATTTTATTTGCATTTTTGTCCAAAAAACTTAGTCTGTATTTTCTTCTGTATCTTTATTGTATACAGAGTTGGAAGCGTAATAATTGGCGGTCTTATCGCTCACGGCAATTGTTTTTTTAGTAAAACAACAGATATCATCTTAACCTAAAAGTTGATTTTGTACAGACAATCTCCACTACATTGTTTAATGTCTGTATTATCTTTTTTTTTATTATTTTCAGTACAATAACATGAATAACATGGCTCGTGGAATGGCTGGAAGCACATCCCTCCACAAATTACTCATCCAGTCGCACCAAAGGACTCTTAATGGTAAGCAAAAGCAGACTTTTTTCAAGATGTTAGTGTATTTTGTTAATTTATTTATTTGCATTGATTTGAAATCAACGCGATCATATATATATATATATATATTTTAGTTGACATTAAAGTTAGCCATACATGGTAGGGTGTACCTGACAGATTTGTATCCGTCAGGTAAGCTCAAGCTGAGCAAAGGACATATCTGCACAATTGTTTGCAACATACACGCTCCAGTTTACCTGTAAAGTTTAACCGTACAGGCAAACATGTCAGGTATACTTTCACGTGTATGGCTACCTTTAAGCATGGTGATTGTGTTAAATCAGAAATGGGCGGAGCAGGCGGTGGGTCGGGTGGCGGAGACAACCAGCTGGCGCGCTGGTTCTCGCCCGAGCTGCTGGCGCGAGCCTCGGCCGGCAAGCTGCCCTCCGTGCACGTGCCCAATGCGCTCTCGCTCGAGGACCTGGAGCGGCACCACCACTCCTCCGCGCCCGTCCACAACTGAACCCCCCCACCACCACCGCCACCCGCCACCACCCACCACACGCGGTCCACTCTACTATTAGTGCAATGTGTTTAGTGAGACGTCCCGATCTGGACTATGCTACGTTGATGACGGAGAGTTCTCCCGAGTACCGCGAACGATGACGATTATTTATAAATAGTGGACTTTAGATTGACTAGAATGACGCAGTTTCTGTGCACTGTAATAAATTTTAGAAGTCGTGTTTGGCGGTGTTCGCGTTTTGACCCCTCCGCTCGTAGTTTTTGAATGAGACTTAAAATTGTCAGTGATGACGCCACGGTTTAAAAGTTTACAGAATACACTGACCTTTTAACGTGTAATGTGGTACCCGAGATTCCTGTTATAGCAATAAATTAAAATTGTCGACTACAGTTAAGGTAACGTAGTATTAATCTAAACTTTGTATAGAACTGAAACGTAAAAAGTAATAATGTAACGTTCCGTTGTGATGCGAACATTATTGTTTATATAACGATGCGTTTCTGCAATATTAGATACCGATGTTTTGTTTTTAAAATTGTAGATTTTAAAGTCGTTTCCCTAATATTAAATCATCTAATGTCTTTTACTTTAAATACAACAAAGTCGAATATGTACGTACCTTTCGAATCCATATTTAGGATAGAAACGTTAGTCATACAAAACAGATTTAATATTAGACATCGAAATACTTAAATAATCTGCGACGTCGTATAAAATTCTAAGACATTTTTTTTATCCTCAGTCCAGGTTTTGCCTGAAGCGTTTACTACCAGTAAACATGAAAAACATTCTCTAAGGCAAAAAGATTTGTGTCCAAACAATGTAAATGTACAAAAAATATGACCATAATGTGGACAGGAATTATGCAAATGTAAAAGAGGTTGCAGCTGATAGAGGGTAAAGGTTTTGATGCATTCATTTTTGTAGTTTGACGAGTAGCCATTATTTGATCTCCCTGTCAGCTCCCTTGTGACGTACCTTGGACCTTCCAGAGGAGTGACCTCCAGGCATGGTGACAAACATGGACTAGTGCACTGTACGCTTAAATCGAGAAATATTGCGACCAAATTAAAGTATCCCACTTGGTCGTCTATTCGGTATTTCTCCATTTCCGCGTTAAGTTGGTTGAAATTGTACGCTTGTTTGTCTGGATGAGATAATGTGTGAATGCGTGTGTGATTGTTTGTATCTACGGTTGTGTATGTAAGCATTTTTGTTACTACGTCGTTTACGTGAGGAGAAGGATTTTCGTTGATAAATAATAGAAATATGTCTAATATCTTATTGTCTGTTCACAGAGGCAGTAGGAATATACTAGGCCACCGTTTTAGTTTCGAATCGCGGTTTCATTTTGTAATACGGTTTTGGAATTTGGCACAAGTGTTGTGACTATGTTAGGCATTTGTGTTGGAAATTCTTAAATATATTTTTTTATGGATTTTACGATACGCGCGTGATTTTAGCGATTCTTTTTTCATCATTGAGACCTGAGCTAGTTGCATGTCAATTATAATTTTGGATAGAGGAGTAGGAACGTACCCACACAGCTTGATATGATATTCGAAACATGATCTGATTAAGCTGTGTACTTGCGACAAATGTAGAGTATTACCGTCCAGAAAACGTGTCAATGTCTTTGTTCGAAACTCAAGCAAATTATACCACATACTCGTATATGACGCCTATGCCTTTAATCCCTTATGAAAACTTAGATATTGAAGCCCAGCCTAATATGCTCAGAAAGGACAAAATGACAAAGTTTACACATATGTTAGAGGATAGATTAGAAGTTTTATTTATCTATATTCACCCTGTTATCTATGAAATATTCTAGTTCAAGCTAGTTCGTCCAACTGAACTTATCACACTGGTCAAATAGCGCAGGTTTCAAGCATTTTGATGACATTTTGAGACGGATTTGAAAGTCTAATACTCTAATCATGAATTGGTTTTTATTTGTGAGATATCGGCCCTCGAGCTGTGTATGAGATGCGACGCTCGAGGTGTCCAACGTACCAAGTTGTGGTTTAGTGGCGAAATTTCAGTTAAATGGATTGTGAGCCGTTCTGTGTAGCGGCAACGCTTACTTGTAACAACACGAAGAATGTCTGTAAGCTTTAAATTATTGATTAAAGAAAAAAATTTAAAGTTTTGTCATTGTTTTATTTTATGGCTTACCTTGAAGGGTAGCTACCTGCCTACCTGCTGATTTCTATAAACTTCCTTGTGTTAGGTAAAGTTTATTCAACAGACAGAACAGATATTTCATTGCCTACCCTATAACTGGTAAGTGATATATAATTGCTCTGTTTAATATTGTAACACCGTGTTAACTTAGGGTCATGGCACACTGCAAGCACGGCAACGTCACCGCTCCAACATGGCGATTAACTTGTCATTTGAATTTGACCCTTAAATCATATGTCGTATAATTTAAAAACCTAACGGCGAGCTGTCCGCACTGTCACTGCTATCTAACAATACGTAGTGGCGGTAAGTTTGCGGTCCGTGCTTACTGCATGCTTATAGCGCGATGCCCGCCTCTTGACTATATATAGGTATTCTCTCAACATATTATGCACCCAATATTTCTTTCATCTTTTTTTATTGTCCTTTTCTTCGTCTAACTCTTAGAGCAATAGCCATTATTACTAGAAGAACTACATGAATAATGGTACATTTCTTATTTAAATTGTTCAATTCCTTTGAATTAACATGTGTAACATTTTGGGTTTATATAGCCTTTAATAGAACACTGATGAACATAGGCCTGTCCTTAGAAAGTAGGTTTTGGCCCACTATACCATAGCCGGACAGGTTGGACCTTTTTGCAACGCTGTATTTAGTAAGTAAAACTAAAAAGTTTTGAAGCATTATTTATTATACATTTTACAGATACTGGTATAACCTTAATTGTTACCATCCGTAATTTCTTACCTTAAATCGTTTGCAAAAAAAAAGATGTGACCTTCAGACGGGTATATGCTATTTGAAATAATTTTAATTTCGTTCAAGCCTTGGGTATAAGTCATACATAGGTATTCGGGCAGGCTTCATATCACAGCAACAGCCTTTAACAAATCACTCCTGGACTTGACGGGTTGATCTGGTGTTTGCTTTTCATATTGAGTAACCGGAGGACCAAACGAAAACTCAACGCTGAAAGCTGAAAAGGAAGACCCAAAAGGCGGCACACTCTCGAATTTCAGGTGTTTTCACAGGCGGCAGGAGACACTTACCATTTAATGGCCTGTATAAATGTGAGAGAAAGTTTGTGTTGTAATAACAATACAAAATATATATATATTTTTTACTTATTTAAAAAGACCTCCCACATTAGGAATAAACATCCTGTGTCGTGGGGGACTTTACAAACATACATGAAACGGACACAAAGAACATCCAGACTCGGGACAACAATTCGTGGATCACACAAAGTGTTGTACCGCGTGGGATTTGAACCCAAGACACTTGGCGCAGTAGCAAGCGGCATGGCGACCGCTGAAACCACTCGGCCAACCGTGCAGTCTACAGTACACATATATACTGAAGCGGTGTATACATATAAACGACTAGCATTCGCCTGCAATGCTTGTTGCTCTAACCGCTTGTATGTCGGTTATCGCAGTAAAAAGTAGCCTCTCTCCTTCATCAAGAATAAAAATATTTCCATGTCCATTAAAATCCGTGCGACAGTTATGCAGTGAAAGCGCAAGAGACAGTTATTTTCAAATTTATTATATTAAATATATAGGTCAATATATTCTATTGACAAAGTGTCGTGAGTTCAAATCCCATATGGGACAACACTGTAGCACGAAATCAGACAGGTACTAAAGACCATCTGGACGATCTCGGTAGTTATACCACCAACCGTGGAAGAGCTATGCTTCGGCATGAATGGGTCGGCTCGACCGGAGTGATACCACGGCCTCACAGAAAACCGGTGTGAAATAGCGTTTGCGCTGTGTTTCACCAAGTGAGTGAGGATACCAGAGACCCATACCCCAACCCCTCCCCCCATCCCCTTTCCCATCCCCCAAAGGTCGGCAACGCACTTGTGACGCCTTTGATGTTGCGGGTGTCCATGGGCGGCGGTAATCGCTTACCATCAGGTGATACGTATGCTCGTTGCCCACTAATCAATAAAAAAAAAAAAAAAACCACGCATTGTCCTGAGTCTAAGTGTTATTTGTGTCCGTTACATGTATAATCACGTGGCATTTAAAAAAATATATAATTTGATAATTTCGAAAAAGTTATATAACCAAGAACTACTTAGTTTAATTTATTTTTGTTTGTCATACACAAATGAAATTCAACTAATAGTAAAGTAGATAAAATTAAGAATGTAATTAAGTATAATCAGGGTGGGCTATTATTAAACACAAAAAACAATTTTATCTGTACACCACACCGTTGTACAAACAATTAAAAACACATTTAATCACTTAACAACTTGAGTACCACTAAATGATATAATTTGTCATTGCTGTTCTCTGCATTGTTATCGTACACTTTACATTCTAATTAAATAGGTCACTAAATCTACAAGTTCTTCAACCAGTAACGGTATGTAGCGAACGCACCGAGCCTTGGAGCGACACTGCGCTTCTTCACCAACTGCACTAAATACAGACTGCTGTAGATGCCTCCCACGTCACGCAAATAAATAGTTTCGTAAAGCGAGGCGAACGGAGAATGCGTTGCGTGGCACAATATTCAACACTGCGCAAGTCATGGCACAGTCCATAAAATCAATACAGAAATAGCCCGGAGTGAAACGGGGCGATAACATCAAATTAACTTATCAGTATATGTCTTTAAAAGTTTTAATAGAAGTAAATGTTTGTTTTCTGTGAACTTATCGGAGTACTTAACTAATTTCGCCTTGACCGTTGACATAAATTAAGTACAAATAGGTACTTATTAAAATCATGATCCATTGGGCGTACTTGTTAAATTGAATTATGTAGGTGTGTATAATAGCTACTGTTAAAAGATTCGCATGTGTGAAATGTGAAAGGCAGTTTCACGGAACCTTATCTTTCTTTTCTAAAATGAAAGAATCTTAAATTATTCCTTATGACATCAGCTATATGCTAGTAAAAGTTCCGTCAAAATCGGTTGAGTCGATCCAGAGATTAGCCGGAACAAACAGATCAAAAAAAAATGTTTTATTTTTTGATGTATAAATATATTTTATAATCTTTATATACCATATGAATTTATTATTATTTTATTATTTATTATTGTTGTATTCACCTGACACGGACATAAATGCAGCACCCTGTTGAATGCTTGTGGTATTTTTTTAAGAACAAAAGGCTGTAAAAGGCCTAATTGAAAATGTATGTTGTACTTTTGATACATTGAACTAATATTATCACGCAGGTTTCACTAATAAGTTTGCTACTTGTTTACACTATAAAAATAAAGATTAGGTATATTTTATTGAGAAAATCTTTAATCTTTAAAATTTCATTTGAGAATCATGACCTAATTTATAGGTATGTAACGCAGTAAGAACACTGTCTCATTACTTACTGATGAACTAATTGAATTATTAAACATAATGTAGAAAACTAAAGTGTAGGTAAACTAAAGGCTAAAGCTATCGTTAGTTAAGAAAATTTAGGCTGAAATGTATTCTGTAGTTAGGTGTTGTAATTAGGTAGGTACTTAACAAAAATATGAAATAAATATACATAACTCCTTTTATTTAACTCACGCCTGTCTCCTTTATAACTTGACATATTTGTATTTTACCTACCTAAATATTCATCACAATAAACACATGTAAAAAAAATTGTAGGTATATTACCTTGAGAGCTTGTTAAAAATTATTTGTGTAGAAGAAAAAGTCGCATTTATGTCGTTGAAATATGCAACAGAATCATTGAAAGTGAATGATTCTGTTCACTGAAGGCATGTATGTGTACACTAATACAAAATGTAGATAGTTTGATGGGCCGTATTTTTGTTAGCCACTTCACAATTGCAACATTTGGTAAGATTATTGAAGTACCTGCCTTTAGTTCTTAAAGAATTTATTTCCAACCACAAGTTTTGTTCTTACTTACCGTTCATTTACATTTAGACAAAAATAAAGAAATACGCAATTGGTATTAACTAAGGAGCGATGATTAGCCGCTTTCAAGAATTCTTTTTTGCAGCTATCTTGTTTTCTTATCTTTTTATAGATACCGTACTTCCAAGTAATGAACAAAGCATTTTCAACAATACCTAATAGTGCAGTAGTGTTTAGTAGCTATCCTTCCTGACGATTCGCACATTTTGTTACATTAGCACCATGTAAATGGTAAAGACAAACACCTAACACGATTACATTTATTAGGCGTAATAATATTTGCTTGTAATTGTAAAATTTATTTATCATTTTCACTGAACCAAAATTGAATTCTTGCGTCAATTTGACAGGCCAGTTCTAGATTTCATGAAACGTAATTACTTAACTGCGCAGTTTTGATAGAAATTGAGCTGGAAACTAGCACAATTCTTTCTGGCCGGCCACAAAACAAAAGATTATCGAAAAACACACAAATATTTCCGTCTTCAGCTATCTAACCTACTGTCAGTGCGTAAAGATGGAACTTAGTAAAATGTAGCGCTTGTAAGAGATGACAAAAATAATGGATAAACTGGGAGCGCTCAAGCTACACTTCGTACGTTCACAACGGCTCTTCGCCGCCGACTGATTTCGAAGTATTGAATATTGTTGGTGGAGCCCTAGTCGGCGCGGTGGGGTGTGGGTCGCCGTCTTTGTATCGCTACTACTAACGCGCTAACAGTCGCCGTCCGTGCCCGACAGAGACGAACAAAGAAAACAGGATTCCAGATCTAGTCAAGTTAATGCATTTTGCATTTCTACTAAAATGCACATTGCCTGAAGGAGTGCACGTTTAAGAAGTTTAGAATTATTGATATTTTTGTTAATTTTAAAAGGTTAGTGATTTTAAATATCTACCTAATATAATAGCCAGACATGCGCTGTGATATTTACACATGCATGATGGCGTCGTGAACGAACATTTCGTGTTAATAAAAATGAGGAGTAATCTAGGACAGTGTCTGGTTAGTTTTCCGTGGAGTGAAATAATATTAAAATGACTCATAAAACTGGTGGTAAAAGGAGCAGTAGGTAGGTTAATACAATATAACAAATGGTTCTCTAATGTTAGATAGGTATCAAACTTATATAACATATTGATTGGCTCTTCCATGCGTTTTATAATACAATGGTAGGCACTCTGTTAAAATTAACCTGTAGTGATTAGTGTTTGATACGTTAGATGTCCATTTATTTGACTTTTTGATATTATTAGCTGCTCAAGCGGATCAAGATTGGACATCGACCGTAAATTAAAATGACTTGGATAAAGAGGTATGTGCCCGGTTCAAGTGTATTATAGATGTATAGCACTAGTTTCAAATTATTTTAATTAACATTTTTTTTATATTACGTGATTTATTTTGGCTTAAAACACTAGTTACACATATCTAAACTAACCTACGCCCACGGCCTCGCCCATCGGACGAATGTGAGTGATCACATCACAGTAACACAAGTGATTAGTGAACATAGCATTATCTTATAAATTGCATATGATATGTAGAGAATGCTCGATCTATTGATTCTTGATGATTTATTGAATGTTAATAAACTACGTTACGTACGTAATTATTAAAATACAAATTATGCTTTATTATTACCACTAAATTAAAAATATATTGTCAAATGAATAAAAAGTATTTAAATCTATTGAATCTCTACAAGTCAAGGCGCAACGGGCGCCATTTTGATTCGTTCATTTCTTGCGACGACACGATGCGAACGGCACGTTGTATTGTTACGTTTCTGAAACATGGACGGTTGTAATTATTGAGAGAATAATGATAGGGAACAGTGTGAAAGTGAAATTGAATTATTAGAAGTTAAAGTTATTGAAACTAGTTTTTTTGTGCTGATATTTTTAATCTTGCGTGCATTGTATTGAAGGTAGGTCGAAAACCCTTTTTATTGTATCTGATATTGTGTGAATTCTTCATTTGTTTTAAAGTTCTAGACTATTCTGGCCACTGTTATTTTTTCTTACCTTTGTTCATCTCACGAATTTCAAATATTTTAAGGCATCCTGAAAATAGGTTTTATTTCTTTTTAGTTTCATTACAAGTCTCAAGAATTGATGATGAACACCTTTCCTACAAATCCCTTATTTTTTTCAAGGTTAGAATAACAAGGAAGAACCATGTCACGTCATCATGTGGTTAAAAGAAGTAATTTAAAAATTGTTTCATGCGAAATGAGACAGAGTAATGGCTTTTTCTGTCATGAAAGTCATAGTCATAGACAATACAAATCTTTGGTATCTTTGTTTATGACTTTTGTCACAGATTACAAATCGCAGTGGTGATGAAAAATAATCTTCATATCAATGATTATTCAGAAGTAGCAATAATTTTCATCGTTAGTTTGTTTATTGAGACTGTGTTTTTATATTGTTACCAGCAATTTATGTTGTATGAGGTATGTTTCATAGGTGTTTTTCGAGCAAATGACGAAGAATAATTTAATTAAGTAATTTAAAAACCTGATTCTAAATAATCTTAGGAATAGAGTAAGGTTAGGAAGGTAATATTATCTCTTTACTAAGAAAATCCAAACTAATGTTGCAAGTGTCTTCATAGTTTCTTACTTGGGTTGTATTTGAACAATTTTTTTCTATAATTGTTATACATGAATTAAACTCTAGTGAAAACAAACCAAATTTCGTTAAACTTCTATAATTATTATTAAAATAAATATTTCGATGTAATTTAAATAAAACAGTGTTATATACGTGAAATATATATATTTTTAGAATTTATGAGTTCAACAATTTATCAAGAAATAGACAAATCTAAATAAATATGGTTTTACTGGTTTTTGTAATTCTTCGTAATTGTAATGATTCGTATTTGTAAATTACTCTCCGATATTGCATTGTTACAAGAGTTATGATCATGAATGAAAAAAGTTAATGAAAATAAACACAATTATTAATTTACTCAGGTTTTTGTGTGTAGTGTAGTATTCTAAACGTGATAAGTGCGGTGTGGCTGTTCCTATCATGAGCCGTATTAAGTGGTCTGTGAAAACTTTTTAAAATGTCCGCTTCTGAATATGATTGCTTCCGTATTTGACAACTTCTTGTTATGACCGTTTATGTTTTTGACCATCATTAGAGTCGTCAATAAACTGTAATTAGGGTGTATACAAGAAGTTTCACAACTAAATGGCGTTTTTCACGTTAGACTTATTGTTGTGGGTTTTGGTTAATCCACATGCATGTCACCAAGAACGCTCTCTCATCTTAAGAAGAATAAGCTGTTAGAATACGAAGGTGCTTCGTTATCTAACAGTTATTTAATGAATACGGAGGTTTTGGTTTTCACCAAATTGTAAAAATTCTATCCTTTGCCGTTCAAGTATACGGATCTGAAGAATAAATGTCTTCTAATCTATTAATCTTTTTCTTTCAAAGCCTCCTTTCGCCACACTTCAGCAGAATTCTGAAAATTTCGAGGAGTTGCTGTTCTGGGTCTTTCATCAGCAGGGTCTAGTTGTGTAAATGGTACAAGTAAATGACACCCGTTAACCCGGTTGTATTTCTGATAGAGGGACGTATTGTAAAATAGTAACATTCACGAATGTGAAACATTTACCGACTTACGCATGGAAAAGAAAATATATGTGTGAGCTGTCTGTTTGGCTCTAGATGCGTAAAGTGTACCTTACGTGCCCAGCCCAATGGTTGGAACAAATGCAAGTGTCAAAAACATATTATTCTCCTCCAAATAAAATCGAAACATGTTCTGAACAACAACCAGGTTTGGATAAAAATAAGTAAAACATTATATTTTCATCAAATTATAGAATGCTTTTTTGGCGTTTTGTTATTTAGTAATAAAATGTTGTATATTAAATTATTGCGTAAAACAACTAGGTAAATGAATGAAGTCCTAAACACAAAAACTTGGCCGGCTTGGGACGGGTTGCATAAAATTAGCAAACACCGAACAACAGATATACGATTCAATGAGATTATAATAAGTTAAGTTTAGAGTAGTATAATAAGTAAGTAAAGAGAAAACTGGTATGAAATCTTGAGGGATGTAATGTCAAGAGGCAATAGTGATGTTGTTAATGTAAAAAATAGGTCGGGTACCGAAGCATGAACACATCATCGAAATTTATTATGTATGTATTTACAAAACAAAACATATGTATTTATATCAGTTGTCTAGTACCCATAACACTAGATGGCGTTGTGTCTAAGATATCGGAAATATTAAAAACAAAACATCTGTGGCATTGATCACTGTAATTTGTAAAATAATGTTATGTGATATGAGATTTCATTAAATCTTTTGTTTGTTTAGACATTCTTTATGTTTAAGTGTAGTTAATAAAAATCTCTGTAATAATAATAATTAATCGAGTTTCTTGTTAGACCACACAATGCTAAGGCTGCAGCAATGCTGCGTTTATGGGTTAGGGAAATAACTTATTATTAGTTGGTGGCCTTTTAAACGGGTACTATAGCTGGGATGGGCTGGGATTTACAGTGGAATCATGTTCAACATAATTATAGTTTTTATTACTAGACAGTGTTTGGATTCATGTTTAGCTACGTTTACAATTCTTTTCAACCGACTTTAGAAAAGGACGAGGTTCTCAATTCGACTGTATTTTTTTCATGTTGCCTCAGAAATTTCGACTGGGTGAACTGATTTTTAGGATTCTTTTTTTTTTAAAAGCTGGTGCTTTCCATATGGTCTCATTTCGATTTGGCCCACTACTTGAAGTGAAGGTATTTTTTGCTTAAATTTTGAATATTTTCCACAAGTTCGATATTATGTGAAAGCTTTGTTTTTTTATTGTGCAAAGTTGTTGTGTTGTCAGGATGCTTTTCAGAACACACTTACCAACTATGTTAAATAGATGTCAAACAGTGTGCCGAACCGACCGGTATGTAAATAATTTTTAAAGTTATCCAACCCTAAAATCATTTTGTCTCGTTAGATGAACCTTTTAATATTCTTAACCTAACAGTGGCAAGTCTCCGTTATCTTTGTTTTTCACAGCGAGTAGAATTCTAACGAAACTCGAACAAAAATACAACTATGTTTTTAGCACACTTGCTCTAACTTGCTCTTGCTTTTAAATCACAAGTTTGTTAGGTTTCTATTGTTATACTGATTAGTATTTAAATTGTATTATCTTTTATTTTGGATTTAATAATATCTCTTCTTTTTCATGGGGAATGCAGTGATCGTTTTCTGCTTTAAAATACTGATAATAGTGCTGCTGAATATTACTCATATCGATTATAGGTACAATCTGTGATTCAAATTACGTTGTCAGTGATTTTGCTGTTTTTTAAGTGATTCTGTATTTCGTAGAATTTTTTTCCTACGGTCTCACACTTTTGACACGACTGCCCTCCTTTGTTTCTTTGATATGAAATAAAATAATTTATTCTGCAATTAGGTTTAAGGTTCAAGTTTCAACCTATAAAGTAGTATGGAATGCCGCGGTTTAGAACACGTAATTATTTTAAAAAAAGATGACTGCAATGACGAAAAAAGAAATGTTACATGAGATACAATAACATCGGGAACGGAAATACCATTCACATGAGTACCCATTTCGATGATTAAAGCATAGTACTGAACTCCTGAGCAGTGAACTGTAAAGCAAGAATGCACTAGCAAGCACTAGGAACTTCCGCCTAAAAAAATCAAGTTTATATTAAATCTTTTTAAAATAAGTGTTCGCGCTTATTCTATGTAATTGTAAAATTTTGGGAGAGCCACGCTTCGGCATGAATGGGCCGGCTCGACCGGAGTGATACCACGGCCTCACAGAAAACCAGTGTGAAATAGCGCTTGCGCTGTTTTTTCACCGAGTGAGTGAGGATATCGGAGGCCCATACCCCAACCCCTCCCCCCATTCCCTCTCCCCGTCCCCCAAAGGTCGGCAACGCACTTGTGACGCTTTTGGTGTTGCGGGTTTCCATGGGCGCCGGTAATCGCTTACCATCAGGTGATGCATCTGCTCGCTTGCCCCTTAATTTCAATTAAAAAAAAAAAAAAATGTAATTATTCTCATCTCTTGGTAACGCTATATTCAACAAGGCTCACGAAAAACAAATTACCAGCCATATCAAACATTTTAAACAAGTCATGATGTGCATTTTAGGTTACGTTTCGTTGGGTTGAAAGAACCCCGTTTTGTAGTTGCTTGAAAATATCATCGGTTTATTACAACTGTTCTATCTATGTAGAAATTTTACACTTGGTGGGGCTTCTTTCGTACGCGACACTGTGATTGTAAACATAACTAGTCGAATCAGTATCTATTTATTAAACGAAATAGCTATTTATCAATACGATTGATGTGGTACATTTTTGCATGCAATTCTATGGAGTAATGCGATACCTAGCTGATGTTAATCTATATATATAAAAATGTTATGTTGGTTTGTGTACGCTTCAAAAACTCAAAAATTTCTGCACCGATCGAGCTGAAATTTTATAATGATATATAATCCGGATCAAGGATTGTTTTTATCAAATTTTTGCATCAGTCACATATCCGCGACCGCGAAAAAACACGAACGATCCGACATAAACGCGGGCGGAGCCGCGGGCAACATCTAGTTCATTTATATATTTATTGATGTTGATTTGGGCATATACAAACACTAAATCAACAAATCTAGTTGATTACCCTAATGCGAGTGTAAACAGAAGGAGTTAACACAATTTAATGATTAACCAAATCGTTATTACTACTATTAAATTGATGCCACTATACGCATCTGTATAAGTCGAACGATGACTATCGAGTCAAATCAGTATCTATTTATTTAACGAAATATCTATTGATCTGAACGATCGATGTGGTACATTTTTGCATGCAATTCTATGGAGTGACGCGATACCTAGCTGATGTTAATTCATTTATATATTTATTGATGTTGATTTGGGCATATACAAACACTAAAACAACAAATCTAGTTATATACCCTAATGCGAGGGTAAACAGAAGAATCTTACGTGTTAATGGTTAACACAATTTAATGATTAACACAAATCGTTATTACTACTATTAAATTAATACCATCATACGCATCTGTGTAAGTCGAACGATGACTATCGAGTCCACGTTTAGTAGTACTAGACGAAGAAAAATAAAAAAAAGTTATTTCGATCCAGGATACGGAATGTATTATCTTCGTAGCCTAATTATTCACAAGATTATTTAGGGTCGGCAACTAGTTAAACCGGTTGTACTTGAATATCAGTTTTTTAACGGAGCGACTGGCATTGAATCTCCGCCATCGTGAGGGTGAACAGAATTTGAAGGTTGAACTGGTTCGGAATTCAAGGCACAGAATATCTAGTAACGATTGACATAGAAGTTCATAACTACAGGGACCGACGGCTTAGTGCTCTCCAAGACACTATTGTGAAACACTGCCAACTCCTATACGTTTAATAAAAAAATCTTGTAAGAAAAACCCAGTGACACTTATAGCACGACCCGGGAATCACCCGAGATTTCTTGATCGGCAGTCGGATATGTTATCCGTTAAACTACCGAGGCAGAACAGGCTTGTGTTAAGGCACGTATGGGTGGTGCAACATTATTTCTTTGCTTTTTGATTTAAACAAGGCATTACTATTTTTGCTGTTTTATGGTGTCACTATGACTTTGTGTCTTGTTTTAGATACATGTTTAATTTTAATTGTCAGCAATTAGTAGACCTGATTTACATATCTTGTTTTTAGGCTTATTTATTCTAAACTTAGAATTGCTTCTATGCACTGTCTGTGCTAATTGCTGGTTCTTATTTACGTTGCTATCCACGTACCTCCCTATCTGTATATATAATTCCTATTTAATTATACTGAATGTAGCTGTAAGTCTAGATATTAAACAATATACTTCATAACTTTTTAAATTCAGCTAACCAACATCGAAAAAAATATTTTGTGTTTAAAATATCTTATTAAAATAGTTGAAAACAATTTGCAACATTTTAATAATGTTCATAAAAGTAGTTAATTTTGTCATATGATTTATATTTAATTATAGAATAATTTATTCATAAAACGTATGTAATGATTCCGAACTGCATTAATTGCCATCTAAATATCAATTAAATGTAATACCTGACCAAACTATTAAATATTTAACATGGGTAAGTAATCCTTATTATCAAATGGCTTTTACAAAATCTGCACGGGTGACTGCAATACCACTAGGGACCAATAATGTTTATATTCATTTGCTACGAATTAATAATGATTTAAAATAAAGTAATAATTTAAACTGTAGTACCGCATATTTTGTGTACAGTGAATAAAATCATGTGTAAATACCTCTTAATTTTTAGTAAAGTGGTCGGAGTAGTCTCATGGCTTTAATTAGTTGAGAATCACTAATTTAACTTATTGTTACGTATCAAGGTGCCAAACAATTAAAAAATAGGGCTTCAAAAATAACGAATAAAATAAAGTTTAGTGTATTATACAATATTTGATCTTATGTTTATCGCAGTAAGATTCATTTTCATATGTCGCAGCGAATTATTATATGAACTTATCTAGAATTTGTACCCTGAACTGTCTTTCGCTGAATTTTTTTTCGAGTATTCTGGTTTATTTGTTTTATAACATTGTCTTTTTTATTTTTGTTATATTGCACGAAATATACATGTTAAATACATCTAACATAAGTACATACGTTAAGTATTAAAAAAAAGATTGAAACACTTAAGTGTGTCTTTATGCGTGTTGTTAATTTAACTGCTGAGCATAATTTGATGGGACATGTCGTAGTGTTTTTGTGACTTTCAAAATACAAATGTAACCCTATTTTTAGATTTCGAAATGGATGCAAAATACGACTCCAAGTTCGAAGAGATGAAGAAGTACATTCCATTTCTCGAGAACATGATCACAAGATTGGAGTCCACAAATTCATCATCATCGAATCCACGACAGGCCCAGCTCGATAAGATTCGTTCTTTGAGAGATTTGCTTTCCAATAAGAAGAAAAGGCAAGCATCTAAATATGTTATTACATGTGTTTATAATTTTATTTAAATAACAATTTAATAGTGCATTTTGCTACTGAAATATTTCAAGATTAAAACTTGATCTTACCAAAAGAAATTACTGTTGTGTTGGTTCTAATATTTAAGTATCATATGTCATATGTTATGTATGATTGTTTTTGTTATAACTCTTAATGTTTTTTATAGAATGAAAATGGAAAACTTGTTGAAGTGTGAACAGGTTTTGGTCAACTTATATGCAAAAGTGGAACAGGTCAGTGAATTAAATATAATATGTATTTTTTTCTTTTAATTCAGTCAATAGGAAATGTATTTTTTTTTGTTAACAGCGGGATACATTATCAAGTTCCAAAAAAGAGACTGATTCTGGCTTTTCAATAGATGCGCCTACTCCAAAAGAAAAATCGGATTTAGAGGCTGTTAGAAATAAACTTAAAACTGTCGTCAAACGTCAAGAAAATATGCAAGATACTTTACCAGAGATCTTACCGCGGAGTGAAATTAACGATGTTCAAACTTCAGGTACCAAAGAACCAGCCTTATTCCAGAGAAGACCAAATCAAACCAACTACCAAGATATAGAATATCAAGATACAGAATACCAAGATACAGAACAATCGCCGGGTTCTGCTTCTAAACGAAACTACACACGAGTACTGTTATCTCCTGAACCAAGCTCACGACGTTGGTCATCCTCTGAGGCGCCTGCAGAAAAACCTTTATTTAGCAGACGATCTCCTCGTAAATCGCCTAGACGGCTTTCTCCATCCCATTATAAAAAAGAAAGGAAAAAATCTAAAGATAAACAATCACGAAAACAAAGAGATCTAAATATTACTTTGAACGTACCCGAGGAAAGCCTAAACTCCTTAAATACTAAAGATATCTTATCAAGAATTATTACCTGTAGTGATGGTGACGTTGATATTGAAACGTTGCGAAAGCTAAGAAAACAAATACTCGGAGAGCTACAAAAAACAGGAGCTAAAGATGATATCTCTGATTTAATTCTTAAATCCTATAATAAGAATATAATCCAAAGTAATAAAAGTAAATCTACGAAGAAAGAAGAAACAGAAGAAGGTGAATTGTCCGACAGTGAAAGTGAAGCTATTGAAAGTATTTACGGTAGCTTAGTGGTTAAAGAACCAGGTTTGGCTAAAATATCTTCAGAAAATGAATCTCAGCCTCGTAAAATTCAAATATGCCTCGTCATTAATTCTGATAATAAATCTGAGGTAAAAATGAATGAATTACCGAAACAAGATAGCACTGATTTGGCAGAGTTAGAAATGTACGAGGACAAAGGAGATAATGATTTATCAAGAAAGAATGATTCCAAAAAACCTACTAAAGTAACAAAAAATGATGATACAATCATTGCCATGCTTCCTAGGGATAAAACTGATGATAAAACCACTGTCGCGCTTTTCAAGGATAAAACTGATGATAAGACCACTACCGCGCTTTCCGATTCCAAGGATAAAACTGATAAAACCACTGCCGCGCTTTCGGAGGTCAAAACTGATGATAAAACTACTGCCGCGCCTGCCAAGGTTAGAACGAATGATAAAACCACTGTCTCACTTTCCGTGGATAAAACTGATATTGAAAATTCTCAAAAAGTTGCAGAAGATGATACTGCTTTTGATATTGAAATTGACTCGGCGAAAGAAGGAGCACTTACCAGTGAGAATGAAGTTACTCAATTCAAAGCAAATTTCTACAAACCATTAACAGATCCAAGTAATTCAGAAGATGTAGACTCTAAGAAAGAAGAAAACGTTTGTGCCCAATTAGGAACTGACAGTTTTCCTAATAGTTCTTCATCTGACAATATATTTCAATTTGAGAGTTCACTAAAAAAGAAAGAAATATCCTCAGAAATACCCTTATTACATGACCGCACTATTGGAAAACAACCAGCAGATAATACATTGTCAGAAATTGATATTCTCCAAGCATTGAAAAATGAAATATTAAGTGAAATATCTGTGCCTGGTACCGAAAGCACTACGCCCCTTCTACATCAGCCTAAAGTCATTAAAGTTGCTAATGCTCAGGCTAATCAAATATTACCTAAGAAAAGAATATCTATTGAGAAGTATAAAGAAAAAAGTGTGACATCTTCACAGTCAAATTTGAATAAAACTTCATACAAAGAAGAACAAATAAAAAAATCGAGTTTAAAATTGACAGACAAAGAGTGTGAAAGATTTTTTAATGTTCCGAAAATTTCTTTTGATGATGAAGATGAAAGCTTAGAAGAGGATGGTGATGCAGGTATTGAGGCTATTGACGTGTACGGAGATCTCGCTCCTAAATCGCCTGACAATGAACATACCATTGAGTCTAAACCTCCAGTAATAATACCTGTAGATCCGATCAAAAGTGTGCCTACAAACTATAAAGCTGATATAGATATGAGAGCATTACCACTGTTGTCGCCAAATACTACTAACACAAAAATATTATATAACAGTAAGAGTACGAGTAATGATTTAGTTGTTGATAAAACTAAAGCTGATATCAAAACAGATCAAAACCATAGCCAAAATATACTGGTGCTCACAGATCCCCGTGTCAGACGAGATCTAAATCCAAAAGTCAGCACTTATAGTCCTAATCCACATGCTAATAACCCAGAGAGGACGCCAAGACAAATATACACTGTTGTCTCGTCCAGTTCTACATGTAATGCGAAAATGACGCCTAATTCTAGGACATATGAAATGACACCTACACATCAGTCATTTGAAATAGAACAATCTAATCGTAAACACGTCTACGCTTCTATGTCTTGGGAGACTACAGATTCTACTGGAGATCGAAGATCACGTATCGATGAAGGAAGAGAATCTCGTTGGCAACCCACAACAGATGATGCGACTCAAAATAAAAAGTTTAGTGACTCATTTAATAATGATGCATATAATAATGGTCCCGCAAATAACAGGTACGTGGATCTACGAGAAGATTTTTACAGACCAGACGGTTCCATAACACCATCATTCTTAAAGTCTGATGTAACAAGAAATCAATCCCCTTCATTTGGGCGATCTGACTGTCCCCCTACGCCTCTACCTGCATTTGGGCGATCTGACTGTCCCCCCACACCTCTTCCTGCATTTGGGCGATCTGACTGTCCCCCCACACCTCTTCCTGCATTTGGGCGATCTGACTGTCCCCCTACGCCTCTTCCTTCATTTGGGCGATCTGAATGTCCCCCAACACCAAATCATCCCTTCGGAAGACTGGAATGTCCTATGACTCCAACTCATTCTTTTGGAAGATTAGAGTGTCCTCAGACACCGAGCCATCCTTTTGGGAGGATGGATTGCCCTCCTACACCCTCTCATTCTTTTGGGAGGTTAGATTGCCCTCCTACACCATCCCATTCTTTTGGAAGAATGGACTGCCCAACAACCCCAAGTCATCCTTTCGGACGATTAGAATGTCCCCCTACGCCCACCCATACTTTCGGAAAATCTGATGCTGCTCCACCTCCTATGGCCGGTATTTCAGAATGCCCTAATACGTCTAACAATCCATTCATTGGAGCTGATGGCTCAACGACACCCACACCGTTATTTGTAAGAAATGAAATTGGAACAAGTAATGGCCAAACGTATTCTAAACCTGTGTCTCAAACTAGACATTCGTATGGACGTACAGATTCATTAAAAAATCAGTTTAGTAGATCTGATTACAACGCTTCCACTTTTATAAAGGATCCTAGGCTTAACAGAAAATCTGATTCAGAGTCAAAGTTACAATATGATGAAAGGGATCAAACCTATTATAAGGAGAAAGATCGTTATCGTGGTGCCTCTTATTCATCACAAAAATCCTATAGTGGATCTGGAAGCTATCGACATCGCGAACGAGAGATAAGTACTGGGAGAAATAGTAGTACTGGGAGAAATAGTAGGTATAATTACTTTGCTCCGGAACTAAGTGGAAGACATTTTAATAAAGATCTGGATAGACGTGATCGCGTTGGCCGTTCACAAAGTAAGGATAACGAAAGTTCTATAGCTTACGGTAGGGAACGTTGTTATAATAGTGACCATAGATCTCATGACGAAGTTGGTTCACGACGTGAATACATTCAAAAGAATACTGGACGTGGCTCAGGATATGAAGAAACAAGTTCTTCCGAGAAAGCACTTACTGATAATAACTCAAAAGACAATAATAAAATGTCTGTGAAATCGAATACTGGACGATCGTTTATTATTGACACCAATAAAAATATTGACAGCGCTAACGAAATTCAAGGTGTCGTTAGCAGTTTCGATATGAGAAGACAAAGAGCTGGTAGCGTAGGACGTTGGCTAACCCGTGAGCCTAGTTTGGGACGTGTAGCGACACAGGCTAGAAAAGACTGTAAAAATGATAATGATGATAAGAGACGAGCTTTCCAACGAGCATCCAGTGTAGGAAGGGAAGTATTGCATTCTAAAAAAGACAAAAGAAGCTTTCAAGAAATAAAAGCCGACTTCAAATCATGTAGGTTCTTTGGGGACAAATTTTTTGATGATATAAACAGGGAAACTTATAATAACAAATCCAAGCTAACCATAGATAGCGGTCATAGTAAAAAAGATACGTATGACAAAAAGAAAACTGAGTCAGAGCATACTAAGTCTTTGTATTCGCCTGGAAGGAATTATAGAGATCCGAGAATGCGTAAATTAGCCACCGATAGAACTGATAAACACGGTTCAGATAATTATGGGCACAAAAGTGGTATAGTATATTCAAATGATAAAATTGTAACTGGATCAGTTTTGACATCTGGTTATGGCGTTAAAAACTATAAAATACCGAAAATAAAACGAACTACTACGGAGGAGAAACAAGAAATCTTGATTAAAACTGATTCCCTAGTTAAAAATAATGACAAAGACAAAAAATGTATAAAAGAGACGGACAATAAGGATAAAGGTAATATATGTAAAGAAAAACTACATCCTAAGGACCAAAGAGAAGATATAAAACAAGATGAGATTACCGTGGAAAAGAATAAGGTAACACCTAAAGAGATCGGTAAGAAACACTGTGAAGAAATAGTCATAAGTGATTCTGCAGAAAGGAGGCTTACAAGATCTAGCAAAAAGATTATGGAAGAAGCTAACTTAAGCACGGCTGGGAAAGCAAGAAAATTCAAAAAGTTAATTTATGATTCCGAACCGGATGATGGCATAGAAATACAGAGTAAAGATATTAAAAGAAAAGAAAAAGAAATAACCATCAATGCACAAAATACAGATACAAAGAGTGATGACTTAAATAAAATAGAAATAGATGCAGAGGAAGTTATAGTGAAAAATCAAGATGACGATAACAGAAATGACCCTAAAACGATAGCTCAAATCAAAAACATTATTTCTGAATATGAGGAATTAGATACAGAATCAAAAAGTAAAGATGGTAAATTAAAAATACTGGATACAAGTATAAAAACTTTTGATGTACCTGTTATAGAAAAAAATATTCCTGGTACAAAATTATCACATATTGACCATGATTCAAATTTTGGCATAGATGAACTAGAAATCTTTGCCGAAAACGTCGTTAGTGATCCCGTAATTGAGAATATCACTGCTCTGATTGCTGATCTTGATAATGATCTTAGTACCGCGAAGAGTGATTCCGATCACCAGTTCACTAATGAAATCACTTTAGAAAATATGATGGAAAATATCTCTACTCCATTGAAGGACCGTTTACCGGAAGTCGAGAAAGAAGATTCAATTACAATGCTTGAACATACAGAACACAAACTTTTAGATACTAAAATTGGAGAAAGTAGCTTTAAAGAAGTTTCTGGTGAAAGTCAGATTAAAAGTGATGTTATTGAAAAGAACCATTTAGAACCTCCAAATGTAGAAGACTTAACTGACAATACACCTACTCATAGTGACGCATTAAATAACAGAGAACACAAAAATAATGTCGATTCTACTACTGAAACTGAGGAAACAGGCAAACCTCAAGAAGATCAGTTAAAATCAGATGAAAATGAAGATGGATGTTCTACTCCAGACAGTACGATCAATACAGGCGATGTACTCAAATTAAGTAACGACGAAAGTCTACAAGGTAGTACTAATGAAGTTACATCAACTGAGTCCATCGAAGTTAAACCTGTTTCTGGGAAAGAAACAAGTCCTGGATTCGATTCCATTGGCAGTTTATTGTCCATATTACAAAATAAATCGAAAATAAAAGAATTACTGAGCATGTTAGGTGATCAGTCAAGTGAAAACGAAAAAATCAAGAAAAAACTTGAAAAATTGAGTGTAATAGTATCAGACGACGAAGAAAGTTGTGATGTACCAACAACTAAAATAGACCCAATGAATGATAAAGTGGAGTCATCTGAGATTAGAGATACAAATACAACAGAAACAATAGATTGTAAAGAGATGGAAGATACAGATATTGATCAAATGAGTAGAGACAGTAGTACAAACAATGAAAATAGTTCGAAATTAGAAGACGATGACTCTAAAACTTCAGAAATTGAGACAGAATTCCAATGTAAAAGCATAGATACATCAAACGATGAAGTTAAATCTAAAAAGAAACCCGCCAAGAAAACCAAATATATTAAAAAAGGAAGGGGGAAGGCTAAAAAAGACGCTCCAACAGTAAAGCGAATCACTCGAGCAGCTGCTGCTGAAACTAAACCAAAAGTAAAAAAAATACCCCGTGAACTAATGCAATTACAAGAAGATATAAAAGAAATGTTCATAAGAGATGAAGTGTTGAGTGCTACCGGCATAAGAATGTGTCGTTTAGCTAAATTAGTAGATGAAAAGGTATCGCCATCGAAAGATGAGCAAATTGTCTCTGAGGGTGGACCAATAGTGGTTTTAGAAAAGTTTAAAGATGCGATAAATAAAAATAATGATTCCGAAAAAATCAAAAAGAAAAAAATTGTGACAAAAGTAAAAATTAAAGCTTTAAACGATAGTATCCATAACACAATTAAAGAGGATATGGTGCCTACAACTTTTAAGCATAAACCAGGCCCCAAATCAAAGACAAAAATTAAAAAGAATTCTGACCCTTACGCATTTGAATTGGATTCCGTTTGTGATACTACACTAGAAAAAGCTAGCGAAGATGGTTCAAGTAGTAACACTGACTCTGAAAGCGAGTCGCTGTCATCTTCTAAAAGTTCTGGTAGTACAGAATTGTTATCGGAATTAAAAAGAAAGCCTAAACGCAAACGGCGTGGATGGCAAGCTGGTGTAATTAAAACTAAAACTAAAAAGAAAAAAGAGCTGCCGAAAAAACCGGAGCCCGCACTAGATAAGGGTTTTGAAAATATTCACCCTGAGGTTTCGGAGACGGATTTAAACTGTTATACTGACCAAAATTATTGTTTCCAGAAAAACCAGTTTTCTTATTCATGCCGACTCTGTCCTTTCACCGGTACTGACATAGTACTTCATTATAGAAATCAACATCCACATACTGAGATTCCGTTATCTCGAATGAATCCCGAAGTTGCAAAAGAAGCCATTGAGCAATGCGTAGAAATAAACTTTAAAGCGGTCAGTAAAGTAACTTCAGATAAATATGTGTGCACATTTTGTTTCAAAGAATTCACTAATAGTAAGTCCGTTTTGGAAACTTTCTTTTGGCACATAGTAAGTATGCACACCGGCGAATATAAGCAGAACTGCTCTGAATGCATCAATGTAAACGAGTGCCCATTTAATTTAGACATTCCACCACCTCCAAAGGAGACTAAAGGCCAACTTATTGGCTTTATTTGCAAAAAATGTAACTTTACTCAAATTTCTTTAGAAAATCTAAAAACACATGTAATTGTGCGACATAACGATGAACAGACTGCTGTCTATACAATTAATATGTCAGTAATGACAAAAAAAAGTTTAATTTCGTTAATACGACGCAGCGAACATGATGAAATGCAAGTAAGAAATCGTACATCGGACCAAGCTTTTATCGATATAAATGAAAAAAGTAAAGACAGTGCAGAAAGCGATGAAAATGAAAGAGTTAAAATGCGTACAACGGCAAGAAAGGCAAATGCATCAATGACGCCACCTATACAATCTAAGATTACTTTTGAAGGAGACGATAACATCAGCGAAGCATCTGATTTGGTTAGTGAACCTGGCGAAATGAATATTAAACTGGAAAAAATAGATTCAGGAGGCGCTGATGTGATATTTAACAAGGAAAAGATCCTTGCTACAGATGTTGGCAATAAGACTTCAATTGTAGAAGATCAGTTAACCAGTCAACCATTAAAATGTTCTGAACTCCAGCCTTCTAGCGATATTATTAATTGTTCACATTTCAAAATAAATGTAACCGAGTCTGGTACCAAGGAATATTTGTGTTGCATCAATGATAACTATCACTTTAAGACAACTCTTTTGATTTCTATGAAAAAACATGTTCAAAGCAAACATTCCGAAAACTGGGACGGTTATTGCTACGTGTGTAAAGTTATTGTAACACCACAAGGTGCGCACCATTTTAGTGATTGCTGGCAACATTATTTAGATAAACATATGGACAATTTCCCGACTCTGGAAAAAGAAATTACAAAGCCTGTTTCTGAAAATGTATCGGTTAAAAAGACATTTATTAATGTGCGACCTCTTTCTGAATTGACTACAAAATCGGAAGATGACATTAAAATTCCAGAAAGCGAATCTTTACCAAAAATCCAAAGTGTTAGGAGTCTTGGTTCCGCAAACGTCGAAACTCCTCAGATGAAATCTACATTCCCAGCGGTTATGCGGGAAGAAGAAATTAAAAATTTTAAATACGAAGAACACCAGACCGAAGTTGCATCAAAGAAATATTATTTAGTTATAGAAGCTATGATGACTACAAATAATTTGGTTAAAGTTTTCAAGTGTTCCGGCAGATACTGTTTATACGCTACGGACTCTACAGAAGAAGCTTTAGCCCATGCGACCACACATCAAAGACTTGGTGGTATTGAAGCGTTAAACTGTTGTTATTGTGATTTTGACTCTGCCGGAAATGCTGTGGATCTAGTGATGCATGTATTCAAGACTCACGGCAATTGCCAATATTGCTGTCAGCAGTGTTTCTACAGGGCTGCGTCTAGTCAGGCTGTCGGGGCGCACATCTCGAGAATTCATGGAGTGATGCCAGTTTCCGGTAGCGTATTGCGAACGACAACGGTCTCAACCATACAAGCGAATTTTAAAATGCTGACCCGAGAAGAAGCGGTATCTTATTACATTTGTGGCCACAGTAAGTACATTTATACTTGAAACTTACGCTCGTAAGTAGTAACAAATGATTAATTAACAAATTATATTTTCAAATTTCAGAAGATAATGGTGATTTCTGCAAGTTTCGCGCGTACACACCAGAGAAGTTTTGTGACCATTTACAGCAACGACACGCCGCTGCATCTACGCATCCTTGTCATGTATGTTAGATTAAAAAAATAGCTTCAGCTTTTGTATAAATAAATTAAATGTGTTCCCTAATTCTAGTCGCGTCGTGTCTGCAGTTTAAAAACCATCACTGTTACTTACTATATTATGAGTTCTCTGCTTTGGCTTCTGTATCTGACCCATGTGAAAAACATTAACTAAACGATGTGTTAATGACTGGTTAATTTCTTTCAGTTCTGTGACGAGAATATTGCTACACCTGCTGATTTATGTCAACACATGAAGAGTCATGGATTAAAGTTATACCAGTGTACTTGGTGCGTGCATGGTGCAGACAATGAGAGTGAGATGTTGAATCACGTGTCAATTGCACATCCAAATAAGCTACCACAAGCTTATATACGAATAATTACTAATAAGGTGCGTAATTTTGTGAATGTTGTTTTATATTATGTACTAGCGACCCTTCCCTACTTCGTACGGTAGTAATGTAGATAATAATGCAGTGTGAATGTAATATGTATGTGTTGTAAACCGCATTTAAATACGTTGCATGGTTAAAAAGATCTATAGATCTAGAATAAAAAGGACTACATTTTATACTATGTAAAGATCAATCGACTACTACTAACATCGTTTCAAATTTTCGGTAGTTTATGAATCGCAACAATTAAATAATATTTTTACTGGATACACATTTAGTGTACCGATGTAATGTAAAACCGGTTGGTCTAATAGCCGACCCCAAATAATCTTAGAAAAATAAGGACTGGGAAGATTGACATTGAGTGTACCGACTAAATAACTTCAATTGTATTTCAGGATGGCTCCAACGCACTAAGAGTTCTTCCATTAGCCTTCCTAACTAAACAAAAAGTTGAAGCAAAGGATGTGACTCCGACTGCTACCAAGGAACATCCTGTTCGTGAAGCAGAGCGTTCTGTTGAAATGGAAGCCCTTATTGGACCGTTTATGACTGAACCCATACAGCAAGAGCAACCTGTCTTTCAAACCACCGAAACTCCCTTAGACACGTCTGAGGCATTCATACAAACCTCCGATATACCTGAAGAATTACTTGATTCTTCCCAAGACATTAAACCTGAACTGAATGTCGATGTTCCTAAACAGATAGAAGAGACATCTCAAGTTATTCAATTATCGAGTTCAACATCGATCGTCACCAATTCTGTACCGACTGATACAATTACTCTATCATCGTCTTCCACTGTTCCACTGTTACCTTCTATCACTGTGCCTACAACATCGCCTGTCGTTGATACAATCCCTTCAGTCGCTCCTCCACCAATCAGTTCATCTTTAACGGTTAGTCATAATATTAGTACCGTTACGACTGCTTCATTAATTCCTTCGGATACGCAATTGATTTTATTAAAATCAGAACCTAGTGACACAGAGAAAGTAGTTACGAAGGATGTGGTTGTCCTAGATAGTGATGAAGAGGATACATCTGCAGCTAATCAAAATGCTGTCATTGATCTTTCTGACGATGAAGCATCCACAAGTTCAAAACAGTCAACATCTAAAATTATTATGACTCCCAACTTATATACATGTCCACAGTGTAAACAAATTTGCAGGAACATAGGTGGCTTTAAAAAGCATGTATATAGTTGTATAACAGATTTTAGACGTAGTTTAAAATGCCCTCATTGCCCGCATAATGCTGAGACTCTAGACAAGATTATCTTGCACTACGTTGGAGATCACACACAGAATGGTACTTTTGAGTGTGGTTTGTGCGGGATCCTATTACTCACAAAAAATTTCGTGAAAAAACATATGAGATCAGTTCACAAGGAGAGTAACATTACGTTTTCGCGGAGCGATACAAACCGCTGTAAAGTAACTGTAAATGAATCACAAAAAGATAAAGTATTACCAAAAAGAAAACTAAGTGGTCCAAAAAATGACCCGATACCAGCGAAACGTAGATTCGAACCACAGGAAATCGACCAGCTTCCTATAACTCCTATTTTAGATGAACTGGTTTACTGTTCAAGGTGCGAGTTTAGCACCAAGGTTCGTTTAAATATGGTCAGACACTTACAACTCCACGCTGAGCAACAACCGGTGCCACAGACGGCACCAGTTAATCCTGTGCCACACTTAGGAAGCAACGAGAAACACTTTGATAAGATGTTAAATCTAGCTTCAAGTTCGATTATTAATAGGACACCGGAAAAATCTCGTGCGGAACACACACCATCAGTGACTTTACTCATACCTCCAGAAGCAGCGTCACGATATCCTAAGTATGTGTCGGAGCGACAGAGGCATACATGCGGCGCTAAGGGCTGTTCGTACATTTCAGTTGACGAAGCCATGCTGCGTCGTCACTGGGACGCGTTGCACTCGGGAACGAGAGACTTCCACTGTGTTCACTGTCCTCCTCATCAGCATCTTGATACTTCTAAACCTTTGACAGCCACTCGAATCGTATCACACTTAAAAATGCACGATTCTACACTTTATGCATGCTCCGCATGCTCTTATTATCATTTCAAGCGTGAGGCTTTAGAGAAGCATTTGTCCGAAATTCATAAATCTGGGCGATTGATGATTGTAAGGGAGGAGAATAGTGCACCTATCGCGCCGGCGCCTGTCCAGAATAATGCTGCGCCGACTATGGACTTAAAGCCGTGGCAATGTGGCTTGTGCAAGTTTAAAAGTATGCTGCGGCCAGAAGTGGTGGATCATTGTTCGAAGTTCCATCAGTCGAAAATGCAGTTTAAATGTGCTTACTGTCCGTTCAGGACATCCACTATTGAGAATGTTACTAAACATCAAAGTAATTCACATGCTGGAAAATCTCAAGATATTTTTTACTATTATTACCGCGAAGGTTCCATACCTGATGAGAGTGACGGGACCCCGCGATGGATGAAACAACGGCAAAAAGCGGATCCTTCAGAGCCTTCAGTGAAGGTTGAGTCTTCGGTGTCTCCACCGCCCAATGCTATAACAGCCACAGAGACTACCCCTCTCACTATCGATCTTAACTTAGTAAAGAAAGAGACTAATGAAGCAGTTGGTGCTGAGCTCATTGAAATTCCCGATTTGTGTAAAAAATTCGGCCAATTCTGCGACCCTAATGGAATTAAATATAAGTGTCCACTATGTTCAGTTGTCATGGAAGATACTAGAGAATTGATGCAATCACATTTATTTGAAGAGTTGAATTATAGAAAGTAAGTATTAATCATGCGTTTGTATTACGATGATTTTGTTCTTAGTGAAACAAACATTTACATTTCATATCTCTACATGGTTACAACACTCGTGTGTGATCCACAAATTATTGTTTCGAGTCAACCGTTTCATGAATATTTGTAAAGTGCCCCGCGACACAATATATTCCTAAGGCATGCAATGTTCAGGTAGCTCATGTATAAAAAAAAAGACGTGCACCATTTTATGAACAACTAAAACTACGGTCATGTAATCTAAGTTTCATAGAAATTACTGTATTACAGTCTCGTTGTAACAACTGAAGATCTGGAAAGATACCCAAGAATTCTCGTTTAAAAATAAAATATTTGACATATGTTTAAGACCCAGGTAAGTTCATATTTTTGAAACTGCGCTGATGACGCACTGGTTTCAGCGGGTATCTGAATGCTTCCTATTCTGCCGAGTGGTGTGTACAGCTCTATGTATTGTACAAATTGTTGTTCTCTTGTTTATATACATTATAAAAGAAAACCTAGGTGTTATTGTATGCGATATAGAATGCATACCTAGTATAAGAATTTAAAAACAAGTCGACTCATTTGCTTCAAATTTAAAATTATTTAATACTTTTCAGGTGGAGTTGTGGTCTTTGTTCATACAAGGGATTTCACAAAGCTGGGCTCACAGAACACATGTCGTCGGAGCACCGGAGACAATATGACCACATTGAACTGCCTACTGACATTAATATAGAAAGATGGGTAGCTGGTGTGCTGGACCACCAGGCCTCCATCATAAAGAAATACAAAGATGACCTGGCAAAACAATCAATTGTCGTTGAAAATATTAAACCGGGTCCTTCTTTCGAAGCTGTGGTTCCCAAGGAAAGTGTTGGAAAGTACTCTGATAAGGACTTAGAGTCAACTTTTGGGTCATTTGGCTCGCCTAGCGGCATAATGTATTGTTGTCCAAAGTGCAGGCTCTTGTTGAAAGACGAAGTAACAATGAGAGATCATTTGGAGATGGAATTAAATAAAATAAGGTAAGTGAGATATGCTTTGACTGAAAACAAAAATGAAACAAAAGATTTACTAACCGTTCCCTGCGGTTTGACTAGTATTCATGGTGATTGCTTCTCTACTCTCCACACTCTTAAATACTAAAGTTTAAACCGTTTAAAGAACAATATAAGCCTATAGCTTTATTATAATTAACGTTGACAATATTTTAGTTCTAAAAATATAAGCCATTAACTTTTACCCACGGCTCCGCCCGCGTGTATGTCAGTTATCACAGTATAGAGCAGCCTATGCCCTTCTTCAAGAATTAAAGTATCTCCATGCCAAATTTCAATAAAGTCGGTACAGCAGTTTAGCTACTAAAGCGTAACAGCCAGAAAGACAAAGTTACTTTCGACTAGTTCCAAATTAAGCTTGGATTACGAAGAACTGATATAAATATATATATACATACATACTTTTTTTTTTGTGTATACATACGTATGATACATAGAAAACACTCAAACGTCGTAATTGCTTTGAATTTTAATTTTTAGGTAAGAACTTTGTAAATTTTTAACTTTAACAATTTTTAGGTGGTGTTGCACCGGCTGCACCGCGAATTTCCAGACTTACCACGAAGCTCAGTTCCACTGCAAGAGCCATGAGACCCTGTCTCGGCCCGTAGAAGCGTTAAGAGATCCAGCCATGCGTGCTACATGGGTCTCATCAACTATACAGAAACAGAAACAAGTTATTCAAGAAATCCCTACAACCTCGGTGTCTTCCTCACCTGAAAACAATGTGCCGGATAGTGATAACTCCCTCCTCGTCGTTCGCTATGAGGAAAAAGTGGTCGCACCTGTACAACTAAAACGAAAACGATCAATTCAAGACAGCGATGACGAAAAACTTGTGATCGACGAAGTGCCAATTAAAAAGGGAGTTCTAAAACACTGTCCATATTGTGACTATAAAAGTATATACAACAATAATCTTAAAATTCATAGGTTGACACACTTCGGATTGAAACCTTACAGTTGTGAATATTGTCCCTTTACCAGCTCTACAAAAAAATCTGTATCAAAACATATAGAACAAAAACACCGAAACAGACCTGTCAAAGTCAAGCTGACGGACTTACCTCCTGAGGCAAAAACGTCATCGAGCAAAATTTTTATATGTTTGGTATGTGAAAAAGCCGTTCAAGAGTCTGATACTCATACACATTTACATAATAACGTGAAACCGGAATTTGCGAGTTCAGAAAGTCAAGTCTACAAATGCAACATATGCGCCAAACTGTGTCTGGACCCTACGTCTTTAATGGAGCACAACAACACAGCACATCCTGGGGAACCTATCAACTATGTTAAACATAAAGTAGACGTTGCAACGGGGAAATCTTACAAATGTGCATATTGCGATAGTAAATTTAAATTCATAAAAGAGTACAGGACGCATTACACGACTGCTCATCCTACATTGACGTTTAAAATGAATTTGTGGTCATCTGTGGGAACGACAGAGGTTAAAGAGAGTGATGTGGTGCCTTCTGTACCAAAGCGATGCGCAAGAAAGTCTACAACAAAGCTTCCTAATTCCGTCGCCAAGAAATCCACTACAAAATTGCCAAACACACTGCAGAACGATTATAACGACGAGTATTCATATTACGGTACAAGACCCCCACCGCTGCAACAATATGCCAACGTAACAACTCTTATGTCGTTTTGTAATATGATGGTACCATTCTCTTTGAAACAGTTAAGTGAACATATCAATATTGAGCCGCAAGTTATGGTGACTGACATTAAACACTCCAGTGATTTTAATAATTTAATGTAAATATCGTACAAAGTTCTATGAACGATCAACTTCTGTAATTTAAGCTGTTTAGTATTATGTGGTATCTATTGTGTTGTGCTTAAAAATCATTACACAATTCCAAGTTTTTTTTACTTTAAAAAGTAATATTACTGGTCACTAGTTACGCAGCATGTATATCTTATTTTTGACAGTGTGCAATGAAGAAGAAAAAGAGTTAACAGTTAGTGTGTAAGTAAATATTTGATTATTTAAACTGCTTTTTTAAGTAAAGCCCTGAAAACACTAACGCGGGCCTCGCAGTTTATGCTTAAGACTTAACATACATTTGTTAGTGTAAAATCTGTGATTTATGATACATTCTTATAAAGTATAATAGTTAGTATTAGTAATTTGGCTTGATTTTATATGTCAGTATATTTTGAGCATTTATATCTAGTAAGTTGTCATGTACCTTTATTTTGTTGCTCATGGCTGTGGACTGAACTAAATTGTAGGAGATCTCCAATTTTAAATTTCTCTTACACGGATGGACAAATATCAAGATGGTAGCTTAATATTAATTTTGTATTGTAATGATTCTCTTGTTCTGTTAGTTTGTGTCCACTGCCAAAGAACATGATTTTTAGACGATATAGTTCTGGTAAACTATTTAGATTGTGCCGTAATGGCTGAAAATTAATAATTCATATGTGTGATTGTAAATTGTTCGATATTTTTTCTACTAAAGTTCATTTGATCCTGTGGAATCTATACTCAAATCATCCTTAATCTATGAATAGATATGAAGGATTGTTTATTTGCCAAATACTTACTCATTAAAACAAAATAAATATTTGTATTCAGCATTACATTATTTTATTCTTTACCTACACCACAATACACTACACCACAATGTGTACTTTACATTGTGTGGTGAATGTATTTTTTTAATAGGAATATTATATTCCCGGTGCGATTTTTGTATGGCGTTACGGTATAATGGATCAGAAGAGGTATTGGAATTGTTTTTTTTTTTTTTTTTTATTTTTTTTTTATTGTATAGTGGGCAAACGAGCAGACGTTTCACCTGATGGTAAGCGATTACCGCCGCCCATGGACACCCGCAACACCAAAAGCGTCACAAGTGCGTTGCCGACCTTTGGGGGATGGGGGGAGGGGTTGGGGTACGGGCCTCCGGTATCCTCACTCACTCGCTGAAACACAGCGCAAGCGCTATTTCACACCGGTTTTCTGTGAGGCCGTGGTATCACACCGGTCGAGCCGACCCATTCATGCCGAAGCATAGCTCTCCCACGGTTTTGTTGTATGGAACAGATGCTGTATTTGCCGTTGTTATTGAATACCACCAAAGCATATATTAGTCTCCACTGCTACTGGATGCTAGAGTGCCTGACGCGACTAGTGGCAGACTAATCAGAGGATCGTACCGTCAGGTACGAGGATCAAGATGAATTGAATATCTGAGGCGTTCGTCGATCTATATCGTGCAGTGTGCGCAGGAGACTTTCCAACGGGGCTGGACGAAATTTGTTATGCCATTTACAGATTTACAGTTTGGTTACAGCCCGAGGGGCGATCTTTAAAGAGGCGGCTGGTGTGGGCTGTGAATACTGGTGGCCCTGTAAAAAATTTGCTCCACCTTATTGGCGCCTCAATCGTGTTCAATTTGGTCTTCATACCGGATCAAACCCAAGCAATGTATCTACGCAAGTTACTTAACGGTAGGTAGCTCTTTGATGAGCACTTCTGTTAGCTTGCTCAAAAGCTGGGGGCTAATCTGCCCTTTGAGGACTTTTGCCCAATCTTAGTGACGATAAGGCTGTACGCAGAATTCTCTTTACGGTAGTTACCCCAGCGTGGACGGTAGCTCTGACCGCCCAGAGTAGGGCGCGCCTCTGACACCCATAGAGAGTATTATTGGTTAGAGCCATACGCGGTTATCACATCGCGTCTACGGATGCGGCGTGCGCTTTGTCCCAAATTTCCATGTGGTAATTGCCTGGAATTGAGCTGCGTTCGAAAGTTTATGATTATTTGTTATTTTGATGTGACGATAATTTATAATTTGAAACAAATTCATATTGAATTTTATAGCTGTAGTTAACATTTTTTTTATTAAAATTTTTACCAATTTGTAATAGTTTTGACTCGAATAATAAGTATCGCTTTTTTATTTTGTGATGGAATGTCTTTTGAATTTTGAAGCAATTGTCTGGACTTTAAAAAAGACTATGATTCCTGAGTTTGTTTTGTCCTTTCTTCGGGCTAGTCCAGTTGGGAAAGGCCGAACACATCTGCTTACTCAAAAAGGTTATCTTTCAAAAGTGTACTTATGATCTTATTGCAGAATAAATGATTTCATTTCAAGACTGATTCAAGCGCTCGCCTCGCTGCTTTCTGCGCTTAGTGTACCTAGTGATCACACAAAGTGGAGCCCACTTGGGGCAATACTTTATGCCACAAATTATAGTTTTGATTCTACGTGTGCTTAGTCTCCGTTACATGTATGTTCATACTTTCCCACGATACAGTAATATTTCTATAGCGATTAATAAAAAAACATAGTGTTTCGACCATTTAATAGAACAGTGATTTATTATTATTTTACTAAACTTATTTCCTTTTTAATCCTATATGAACAGTATCTGTACAAGTCTTGATTGATGAATGTTTTATGTGATTACAGGACGGCGATAGGTACTCGCACGCACATCAAATTGTTCTTATGTTCGTCGACCACGTAGAATTCAATAATAACGGACATCTAAAAACAAATAAATAAACGAGATTTTAGTTGTTGCAAAAAAAAATATTAAAGTTATAGTTTTTTTAGTTCGTATACTCGTTGCGAGCTTTTGGTGATAATCATTTTGGACACAATTATGTAGTAATAATTTAAATAGTGTTGCTTAATTAATGTACGGTATAGTACCTTATCAGGAATTTCTACAATATTTTAAAATCACATATTCTAATAAATTGAAGCCTATAAAGTCAAATTGACTTTCCAAAAAAGGAACTAAGTACATAATTCATTAGCGTCCGACTGTTTGTGAATTATGATGGCTTAGGTAAAATGTATTTTATAACTATTGAACTAATAACATAATATTCATAACCAATGGTCTTAGCTACCTTTTCAAATATGTATTGTATAAAGAAATATTACTTACATCATTAATAATAGCAGGTATTGGCATTGTTAGTGCGTACGTAAGGACTTCGCCGGGGAGAATGGGACAGTAGCTATTGGTGAGAAAGTTGCAGGTTGCTGCAAAATGTTCGAGGGGAAATTGTAATTCTCCCATATGTGGTATTTCCACCGTAACTAGGGTCTCCATAGTTGTGACGAGGCGAGCTGTGGATGTAAATTAAATAATATTTTAATCTATTGAAGTAATAAAAATAAAAAAGATAAAAAATTTTTGGACTTCTGACACAACGCCAACACTATCTAGTACCAAACTAAGCAGAGCTTGTGCTATGGGTACGAAACATTTGATATAAATACATATATATATTATACTGTTACCATGGAAATGATAATTGTAGGAGGAGGGTAGTTGAGACGCAGTGGTGGGGAGCGATTCTAATAGGTCTTTACCTATGAAATTGCGTTTCTTCAGTACTGGTCATTTCAAATAAAAAAAAGTTTGTAATGGCTCTGTATTCTAAATTCAAATTAATTTTGTTTTAAAACCATGACATTCTATTTACAAACTCAGACTTTTGTTTTTTTATTAGCGTTGTATTTTCATTATCTACATTTGAACATTTTTCGTCATAATGGATACTTTAAAAATTCGTGAAATTATGGAACATGAGTTCCATCGTGGCACCAACGCGACACAAACGGTACGTAACATCAAAAACGTTTACGGAGAGAACTGTACAAACGAACGCACAACCCTTTATTGGTTTTCCCGGTTCCGTTCTGGAAATTTTGACTTGAAAAATGAAGCTCGTGGTCGTCCGGAGACTTTGGTCAACAATAATGAATTAAAGGCGATTGTGGAAGCTGACGAAACTCAATCTACAGCTGAGCTAGCAGCAGCTTTTAATGTAAGCATCAAAACAATATTGATCCATTTGCGACAAATTGGCAAGGTAAAAAAGCTTGATAGATGGGAGCCCCACGACCTTAACGATCGCCAGCGCAACGTACGCGTCGAGACCTGCCTTTCGCTGCTCAACAGGCAAAGAAATGAAGGAATTTTGAAACGAATAGTTACGTGCGACGAAAAATGGATTCTGTTCGACAATCGAAAGCGCTCAGCAAGTTGGTTAGACCCTGGTTCAGCACCAAAGCAATGCCTTAAACCAAAAATGACCCCTAAAAGGTGATGGTCACTGTTTGGTGGTCTAGTGCGGGTGTGATTCACCACAGCTTTTTACAAAACGGCATGAGCATTAATGCAGATGTGTACTGTGAAGAACTGGAGAGAATGATAGAGAAGCTTGCACATCTGCAACCAGCTTTGGTCAATCGGTCGTCCCCACTGCTCCTTCACGACAACGCGCGACCCCATACTGCGCAACAGACAGTCTCCAAGCTGCAAGAGCTGGGGTTGGAAGCTCTCCCTCATCTGCCATACTCACCAGACCTTGCACCTACCGACTATTACTTTTTCCAAAATTTAGACAACTTTTTAGTGGGTAAAAAATTCAATTCCCGAGAGGCAGTACAAAATGCCTTTGAAGAGTTTGTTGCCTCCCGTCCAGCTGATTTTTACAAGAAGGGCATCAATAAACTGCCAATGCGTTGGCAAAGATGCGTCGATTGCATGGGTGATTACTTCGAATAACAGAAATAAAAAAGTTTGAAAAAATAAGTACTTTCACTTATTGCATACAAAACGGCAATTTCATAGGTAAAGACCTAATATATAAGAGGCGGCACGCTCATTCGTGATCATCGCGCGCTATAGTCAACTTTCAACAAGGAAGCTCTGTCTGTTCGTGAAGCGAATCTGCCTATCTTATTATTGTTACAATTTGGTTACTTAATTGATCATATTTGTATTTTTGATTTGGGTTTTTATAATTTGTTTTGTAAGTACAGAGTGCTGTTTAAAGGTTGTAAATCTTTATTTTTATTATTTCCACCTTTGTTCTCTTAAGAATACATAGATAATACCCAAACTCCGAAACAAATGACTGTCTCGGTGGCGCAGTGGTAGTGAATGCGACTGCTGTGCTTGAGGTCTCGGGTTCAAATCCTGGGTCGGACAAAGTGTTTGTGTGATCTACAAATATTTGTTTCGGAGTTTGGGTGTTTTCTATGTATAATATGTATGTATTTACAAAAAAAAAGTATATATGTATTCATATCAGTTGTCTAGTACCCATAACACAAGCCCTGCTTAGCTTGGGACTAGATGGCGTTGTGTGTTATATGTCCGAAATATTTATTATTTATTATTATTAAATATTTGCAGATCAAATATAAACATTTGATCCGACTCGGACATGGAACCCGAGACCTTAAGAACAGCAATTGCATACGTAGCGAAATGTAATTACTGCGCCATCGAGACAGTCTAGTAGGTACGAATACAATAGTAGTGCTCCATCATATATATTTATATTTATTAAATCCCATTATCACGCTTTTGCCATCACTATTTAAAACAAAACTTTACTTTATAAACAAATGTAAGGAGTTAATTTCTGCCAAGTAAAATTATTGTTACACAACTTTTTCAGTAGGAATTTTTGTGTTACGTTGTGTCAGACATTTTGTATTTAAAAAAAGTAAGTACTTGTTATTTCAATAAATATTTTAAATACAAATGATACTATATTGCCTATTCCTGTGGATATAATTACCTTATTTTGCTATTGTCTTTATCAAAACTAACAAATTATAACTGTTAGAGACAAAAATGTGACTCACATCAAACTTTAGAACATAATCTTTTATGTAACAGTACGTATGGAGCATTCTAATGCGCTAAAGAACATAACTTATATTTGAAACCAAAATACTGACGGGCTTTGAAGATCAGGTTAACAACTGCATTACCGCCGGGTTCTACGGTGCACGGAGGATTTATACATCCTAGAACTTGCGCATTTATTGGCAAGGGTCCTGGATTAATCGTACCTGGAAAAATGAAATAAAATTGAGTCTTCAACAATTTAGTAATCAATCACTATTTTGGATCCAATCCATTTTATAGTTAAGTTACTTTCTAATGTAGTTTAAAGAGTAATATGTAATTATAGTAGTCTTCATAATAACTCTACTAAGAAAGGCAGTTTTGGTCTACCAAGCTGGCCAGATAAACAAATAAATAAATATTCCGGACATCTAAAACACAACGCCATCTAGTCCCGAGCTAAGCCGAGCTTGTGTTATGGGTACTAGACAACTGACATAAATACTTTTATACTTTTTTTTTGTAAATACATACATATTATACATAGAAAACACCCAAACTCGAAACAAATATTTGCAGATCATACAAACATTTGGTCCGACCCGGGAATCGAACCCGAGACCTCAAGGTTAGCAGTCGCATACGCTACCACTACGCCACCGAGGCAGTCAAGATAGATTGGTAAAGGGTTTGTTTCAAGCTGTCTTCTCTGCAATGTTGGTTTCTTTCAGAATTTGCTTCTTTAGTTAGCTTTTACGACATCCATGAGACGAAAGTCCAAGCAGTCCGTGTAGTGAATGATTAAGAAAGTAAAATATGTACCTGTATTTTAATTACTTCTAACTTAACTTGAAGTTGCGATATGTCCATTCTAATAAATACATATCCGTATATGGATTATTAATGTCTAGATACGCGAATATGGATAAGCAGCTACGAGTAAAACCTTGCCACGGTAGGCAGATATGCGTCACTTTGATAAATAACGTTTTTCGACCCGCACTGATGAATACACTGTCTGAATACACATATCACAAATTCTATATCTACTAGAAATACTGAAGCAAAACCAAAAGAAAAACATACTTTTAAAATATATATAAATGTTAAATATATCTAAGTACGCTTTAAAAACTCAAAGGCGACAATATATAATGACAATTCAAAGATTATTTTATCCACCTTTCGAGTCAGTTTTACGTCTAATAAATGGTGGCATTTTTACTTGGAAATATCTGCCGATATAAATACGGGTATCAGTCACTAGGTCGTATCACTAACTAGGGCTCGTATGCCGTCTGTGACTGGTCTACTCAAAGATATAAGGGGTAAGGCTCTTCTGCTCCCTCTCCGCTCTCTTTTCTTTAAGCACTATTTCACACCGGTTTTCTGTGAGGCCGGGGTATCACTCCGGGCGTATTACCTGATGGTAAGCGATTATCGCCGCCCATGGACACCCGCAATACCGGGGGCGTCACATGTGCATTGTCGGCCTTTACGGGATGGGGAGTGGGATGGTTGGAGGTATGTCCAGCAGTAGAGTATTAAATGCTGTTTATGATAATGATGAGTAGTTCAGTGTAATAAATAAAATCAGTAAACTCTACTCACATTGATGAACATTTGTGGTTTGTGCCTTGACAAGGGAAAACAGGGCTACCACAAACACTAAAGACAACATTTTTTCAGATTGACAAATCGATACTGTTGCTAGCAAATTGGTCGTTAATACCATAGTCATTAATTGTTATCAAAAGATAAAGAAATTTCGTAAACATTATCAGAGCTACACATTAAGGGTTCCTTCCATACATGTTATTTGTATGTCTTATTCACTTTTTTCTTAATAACAATTTATATTTTGTATAATAGATACTCAATGTTCAGGGCATTCATTGCCAGCCAACCTTAGTATATATATATATATATATATATTTGTTGTGCATTGAAGCTCAAAATGTGTTTTAAATCAAGTCATGGCAGAGTTGTTGAAGTCAGCAATACGAGTAACATACTTTACATCTATATCTATACTAATATTATAAAGCTGAAGAGTTTGTTTGTTTGTTTGAACGCACTAATCTCAGGAACCGCTGGTCCGATTTGAAAAATTAATTCGGTGTTGGATAGTCCATTTATCGAGTAAGGCTATAGGCTATATATAATCATGCTAAGACCAATAGGAGCGGAGCACCAATGAAGAATGTTTCAAAAACAGGGGAATATTATTACGCTACGGGCAAAAGGAGACGCAAACGCGATTGCGTGGGTCAGTTACTAAATAAATAAAATGCAAGTGTTTGTTTGTAATTTCAAATTAACAGCTTTTCACTAAATGCATATTAATGTAGTATTTGTGGTACTTACATTAAACAGTAACCGGCCTCTTCGTGCCGAAATGAGCGTGGCTGAACCATCTTTTTTGTAAGATACTTCTTTACAACTTTAAATATGAAATTTATCCTATACAACAGTGAAATTCATATGAAATATACAATCCCGCATTAAAACCACGAATATTCTTAACCCTAAAGCAATATCATTTGTGTTATCTATCCCGACACACGTGTGGTGATTAGAAGCAGCTGTACATTATCAACGGTAACCTACGGTGATAGCGTGCACCTGTGCTGTGATGACACAGATAGCACACCAAAAGGGTTACTAAAAACGCACTTAAATGCATTTTTCACCGAAGAGGTTACCGAAGTCCTAACCTCCTCTGACATGGATTCTGTCTTGGTTTTACGCGTATTGGCCACTCTTGAATTGCAAATGTCTACAAGCGGCATTTTCTATCTGCTGGTGCTGAGGTAGTTGGCAGTGATGTAGCAGAGTCAATATACAACATCCGATAAACCAGGGTCGCTGTTTTAAAAAGACCTATTCTAGTGAACACTGAAAATGCCCTCAAAGAAACGACGGACCAGTAAACAGTTTTTATAAATAATATTAATAATGAATAAGCTCACGAGGTGCCTGATACGTAATGACCACCAAATACCAGATATTTTTGTACCTGTTATTGTTAGACTTACTGTCTAATACCAAGTGTCAGAAAATATTATGGATCTGGACGTTGAGAAAATGCTCTTTTCTTTTTAAGTTTGAAAGAATCATTAGTCCAGAAAAACTTTAGACAGTAATTTGCTTCAAAAATGCATATGCGAAATATTTTTTTAAGGATAAAGCATAAGATATCATTTAAATTATCCAAATGAAATGAAAGTTTTACTGCATAGATCCGTTAGATACATAGTTGTGGCTGGGATAAATCCGAGCTCATCTTCAGAGCACTACCGCCGTTTCCAATCACTCTCCAGGGAGACAAGTTTGTACTGGTTGGTAGCTTCTTCCCGGGGATAAGTAAAGTATTAAATTTAAGGCCTTACGCCTTGCAAACTAAGTAGAAGGCGAGTCCAAGTGAAATACCGTTTAGATCTATTTGACACAACAAGTTTTTTCGAAATTGGGTAAGGTGGCCTTCACTAAACATAAACGGTGGGTAAAATGGTTTAATTGACAAAATTAAAATAAGTATCGCATAAATACCTACATTCAGTCTTTTGATAAACTGGAAACTAATTTCAGAGAACAAAAAGGCGTGGATAGCATATCCGTATAATCAGCTAAAGACTCACGTACATAAACACGCAAACACACAAGCAACCCCACAACATACACAAACCAACACACACAAATAGCACCGTACCGGGTATACAAACACAATCTTTAATGTAGATCTGATGAATGTTATATATTTTATAGAAAATTTATATGTAACACAAGGGGAGATGGTGCTGATACCCGAAATACAGACTCTACCTGGTTGAGTTCAGAAGCTAATTCATTAAAATTTAAGAAATATGCAATAAATAACTATTAAAATATATAACCTGAAAGTTTGATGAAGTACAAAAAATAAAAATAATGAATTCACACGCTTAAGCGCATAGAGACAGTAAGCTCAAACAACGACACTCGTCGGTATAGATGTTACTTCTATATGCCACCGGCAGATGGCAGTGTACTTTGGTAAAATCTCAAAAAGGCGTTTTGTTTGATGGTCATCACACTGGACAAGCTTAGCGTTACTAGCAAGTCGGTCACCCCGACAGTCCATAGAGGCTGATGCTGCAGTCCACAGATATGGCAGTCAGTAAAAAACTACGGATAAATAGCGTACAGGTTCAAGCGCTCTCCTTGCCGCTTGTAATATTTCTAGAGTGATTAAAAAAACCATACTATATTTTGATCATTCAATATGTCAGTGTTTTATTATTATTAACGGACTACAGAAAAAAGGAGGTTCTCAATTCGACTGGTTTTTATGTTTGTTACCTCAGAACTTTGTGAACTGCTTTTGATGATTTGAAAGCTGGTGCTTCCCGTGTAATCCCATTTCAATTTGGTCCAGTTATTAGTATAATCCTATATGAACGGTAACTGTGCAAGTCTTGATTGATGAATATTTTGTGTGATTACAGGACGGCGATAGGTACTCGAACGCACATCAAATTGTTCTTATGTTCGTCGACCACGTAGAATTCAATAATAACGAACATCTAAAAACAAATAAATAAACGAGATTTTAGATGTTGCATAAAAAAATATTAAAGTTATTTCGTATACTCTTTGAGAGTTCTTGGTGATAACCATTTTGAACACAATTGTGTCGTAATCATTTAAGTAGTGTTGCTTAATGTACGGTATAGCACCTTATCAGGAATTTCTACAATATTTTAATATCACAGATTAAATATTCAAATAATTAAAGCCTATAAACTCAAATCCACTTCCTAAAATAGTAACTATATAATTCGTTATCGTCCGACTGTTCGTGAAAAATGATGGCCTAGGTACATATATTTTATAGCCATTAAACTAATAACCCAATATTCATAACCAATGATTTTAGCTACCTATTTACATATGTATTTTTTAATAAATATTACTTACATTATTAATAAAACCTGGTATATTCATTGTTAGAGAGTACGTAAGGACTTCGCCGGGGAGAATGGGACAGTAGCTATTAGTGAGAAAGTTGCAGGTTGCTGCAAATTCTTCGAGGGGAAATTGTAATGTATCTAGTTCTGGGATTTCCACCGTAACTAGGGTCTCCATACTTGTGACCAGCTGAGCTGTGGATGTAAATAAAGTACTCGTATTATTTTAATCTATTGAAGTAAAAACAGTAGGTACCAATACAAAAAATACTAAAAATGAATTGAACATTAAACTGAATTGACAGAAAACGACGGTTGACACACAACGCTATCTAGTACCAAACTAAGCAGAGCTTGTGCTACAGGTAAATATATACATACTTTGTTTTGTAAATATGTACGAATATACTATACATAGATACTATCCAAACTCCGAAACTAATATTTGTAGATCATGCAAACATTTAGTCCGACTCGGATATCGAGCCCGAGACCTCGAGCCAGCAATTGCATACGCTACCACTGCGAGGCAGTCTAATAAAAAAAAAACGGTCGTGCTCTATGCCGTAATATATACCTATTTATTTAGGGATAGTAAATAAATAAACTGTCTTCCCAAATTATTAAAATTACGCACTCTAGTTGATGTTAAACCACAAAATATATCTTTGTAAATGTTAAGTTTTATGTCAAGAAAGTATTTCCAAACTTTTAACACACTTTTAACAAAACTGCTTATCTACTAAACAAATAAAGGAGACAATTTATTAATTGTTAAAAATTTATTAATTTATTTCAACACGTGCAACTGTTGCGATAACATTTTTTAAATAACTTTTAGTTTATAAAGGATAGTGACTCATTTGTGTTACGTTGTGTTACACATTTTTGTATTTACAACAAACACTTGTCATTTTAATAAACGTTTTATCTATAAGTAATACAATACTGCCTTCTCCTGTGAATTAATAATTACTTACTGATCAATTTTATAGAATTTATGGCCGGTTAGATCATTAATTCACCATAACTATAAAAAAATCTATCTGTGGAGACTCGTTAATGATGTTTTGTTGTTATTTTTAACTGACTTTAAAAAAGGAAGAGGTTCTCAATTCAACTGTATTTTTTTTTATGTTTGTTACCTCATAACTTTCGACTGGATGAACCGATTTTGATGATTCTTTTTTATTTGAAAGCTGGTTCCTCCCATGTGGTCCCATTACAATTTGGTCCAGTTCTTGATGTCTGTTTTTTTATTAAATTATAATACCCCTTGTATAATCTATGTTAATTGTATTGCTGCAAGTTTCCCTAAGGTTAATAAATAAAATAACAAATAATTACTTTTATAGACTACAAAAACGTAACCCACATCAAACTAAGAGCTTATTTAATTATTTATACAAAGTACTAACACGATAAAGAACATAACTAATATTTGATGGCAAGAGTAGGTACTAACGGACTTTGAAGATCAGGTGAAGAACTGCATCACCGCCACGTTCTACGAAGCATGGAGGACTTAAACATCCTTCAACATGCGCATTTATTGGCAAGGGTCCTGGATTAATCACACCTGGTGGAGACAAATAATATTTGGTCTTTTAATCAATCAGTATTCTGGATTCAATCTATATTACAGTCAAATCTACTACTCTCTAGTAGTTTTAAATAAAAGTACACAATTGTATAGTCCATTCGCTTAAATATGGTCAGTTTGATACCGCCTCACGTGCGGCTTTTTGTCAAAGGGAAGCCGTCATGAAATCAAAGTAGACCTACAAGTAAGTATGATTTGTCAGTTTACGCCAAAGCAGTGAACTGAAAATGTTTTCATAAAGGCTAGAAAAATGACAAGTTTTTATTTTAATGGAATTTTTATTTAGTAACTAGGCAAGCCCCTAACTGGTATGAATAATAATTTTAATTATTAAATATTATCATATTTAACAACAATAACCACAATTGCGTGCGAGTGTAGCGACCCTATATAAACGAATTGGCTTTACACATTAATTTTACAAGAGACAGCTAGCAGACATACCTTCATAATTATTATATTCTGTATCTATACTGTATGAATATTTATTTGTACAGAATTTTGAAATTCATCGTTTTCTTATAATTATTAATTTATTTCTCATAGCTCTCTTCAGGATATGCGTTCATTTGAGGTTCACGCGCTTATTTGAAGTGGCTTCCAATTCGTCAACGTAGACATACACGCGCATTAACTACCCTTTATTCTTTACTCTTCTCTTCAAGCTCTCCTTCCTACCTAATTACTCAATTTCAGTATCCAGCTTCAAACCACACTAAGAACCGTAGGTCTCCCAACAATCGGCTTCAACAATGTCCCACTCACTGCTCGGATTTTCTGCACTCAACCTTCTTCATACAATCTACTCCTTCTCCTACAATGGAACGAGCTCCCTCTCGAGGTACGGATGGCTAAAACTAGGCAAAGGTTTAAACACGTTATTTTATGTTTGTGTGTGTGTGTATATGTATATACACAATTAGTACGTATGTATTTAATATGTGCTTGTTATGTGTATCTATATAAATTATTACAAATGGTTAAATCATTTCTGATTGAGAAATAAACTTATATTTTTGGTTTTGTGCATCTACATTGTTTTAGCTCTGCATCGCCCTAAAGTTGACTGGTGGAAAATGCTTACGGCATTAAGTCAACCTTTGTCACTTTACATATACCTAGTGCGAGGGTTGTCTTTAAAGAAAAATCTTTGATATTAAGTCAAGCCATAATTAAGTCCATACCGTAAGACATTCATGCATTGGCACTCGTATTTTTCCTGTGGTTAGAGCTTTCTAACTAATTCTCTACAGACACAGTTTAGAGTCAAAGTCTAGTTCCAACTTGATAGAAAATACTTGTAGATATGAGCGATGTATAAAAAAAACAAAAGAATTTCCATTTAAAACTAACCAAAAATATTTCCAGTAAAACGCAAAGCCCAAAGTGCAAAACAGACTTACGTTTCGACAGGCTTTTTAAAAGCTAAAAAATAAAATAAAAGTGGATTTTAACGAAGCGGTCGGCCGGGTTAGATAAATATCTTTTTGTGACGCAAATATGTAGAGAGCTTTAATTTACACTGGCAACCAAACCACGGGAGGGTCTCTAACTTCATAATTGGTTTACAAATGTTGCCAACATGTCCGCTGCTCTGATTGTGCGCTGATGAATTGAGTTAGGATCAAAAAGAAGTTCGACATATGTAATTATAACACTTTTTTTTTCTGTAAATTAAGTATATTCTGTTGTTAACGCAGTTTTTAAAAAGGCTCAGAAATAATTTGTCCAAAACTGACTTTTCTAGCCACGTGGATACGTCACTTTAAAAAAACTTTATTTAATGAATAAACTATTTATTAAACAAAAATATGGGGGATCGTTTTTTATTTTTTCGATATATTGTCCCCATTTTATCTCATCCACATTTTTATATTTTTTATCATTAATTTCATCACGATGGAGACTTGAAGTGTTGACATTGACAGAAATAGCTGATTCGGCTGGTAGCCATCATAACAGAAGAAGAAGAAAACTATTAAAGTAGTCAATTGAGTAAAGTTGTATATTAGTTTACAAGAGGGTACGGTGTGGTGTGGCGTATGTTGGTTGTACTATGTAACTAATTGGAATTCAATAATATGTTTGTGGTCGATGAGAAATATTATAGCGTACTCTTACGAGTTTTGAATCTGGGTTTTTATATACATATGTATAACATATTATATATATATATACTAGCTGACCGACGCAACCTCGTTTGCGTCTTTTATTGCCCGTAGCGAAAAATTTTCCCCCGTATAGGGTGTATTTTTTACACCTTGTGTCCGAAAAACCCCAATATCTTACGGAACCCTATTTTTTTCCAAAATAAAATATAGCCTATAGATTTACCATAGCAGCGCCATCTATTGATTACTTACTCAACCCAGTCGAAAGGTATCGACATCTGTTAGAATCATTTGGAGTTAACAGATAATTGTGACTGTCAAATAATAACAGACAAATAATTATCAATAAATTAAAATTGCGACTATAATTTGAGATTTAAACTATCCTATCTCTCAAGTTGGATCGAACTGCACATGGTGTGGAGTCCATTGATGACAAACATTGTGACACGAGATTTATATATATTAAGATATGTATAAAAGTACGGGATACCGTAATGTCACATATTTAATAATAAGGTATTAAGGTTAAGCCTGATCTTTATGATATATAAAAAAACAAAGAGTACCTAGCCTATGTCCCTTTAAAAAGCAGTATATCTCCATGGCATTTTTTCATAGTAAATTCAATAGAAAAATCTATTCAGAATAAATCATATTTGGCATAATACCACAATATCCAGATTAATAACGAGAACGTAGAAAAAGCTAAACTATTTTTTTTTTAAAAACCCTAGGCTAAATTTTTGCCCAGATACCGACAATAAATTATGTGAAATTTAATAAAAACAACTTTTATTATCTTTCCTTATATTAAAATTAATACTTTTTCTTCGCTCCAGTTTTCTCATTAAAAAAGACACGAACCTTCATTTCATTTAGTGTAGTTTGATGGCCCTGTTGATGAAAGCGTTCTAATCTGGTACATAAATCATAATTTACTATGATAAATCACAGCGAGCGGTCCAATACCGATAACAGAGGATAGAGGTGCAAATCTTCCAGCAAACTGGTTCGGTTGAGACTTAATTCTTGGTTTTAGGAAAGAAATAGTTTTAAATTAAAACACCAATGACGTAACCAAGAACCCTATGAAATGAAAAATCAATCTAGTACCGTAATTTGACGCCTGGCCATCATTTTAGAACTTCTAATATTGCTTTTTAACATTTAGTGAAACTTATTATTGAAATGTCGATGGATATACAGGGGTTTCTTTACATCCTCTGGAATTTCTGTTCCCCAAACGGACTCCTCAGTAAATAGTTTTATAATCCAGTACGATAACGTACAAAACGAGGCAAGTGACTAAATGCAACATGAGAAGAAACTAACTGGGAGAGCCACGCTTCGGCATGCATGGGCCGGCTCGACCGGAGATACCACGGCCTCACAGAAAACCGGTGTGAAACAGCACCTGCGCTGTGTTTCACCGAGTGAGTGAGAATACTTGAGGCCCATAACCCAACCCGTCCCTTCATCCACCAAAGGTCGGCAACGTACTTGTGACGTCTCTGGTGTTACGGGTGTTTTTTTTAATGTAATATCGGGCAAACGAGCAGACGTATCGCATGATGGTAAGCGATTACCGCCGCCCACGGACACCCGCAATACCAGAGGCATCACAAGTGCGTTACTGGCCTTTGGAGGATGGGAAGGGAGATGGGGGAAGGGGTTAGGGTTTTGTTCCCTATTCCATAAAAAAAATGAAAAACTGAAATGTAATATGTATCGTAATACATTTCCTTATTTTTAAGTTATAATTCCAACTAGCTTTTGCCTGCGACTTCGCCCGCATTTAAGTTGGTTATCACGGTAAAGAGTAGTCTATGTCCTTCCTCAGGAATCAAAGTATCTTCGTATTAAATCATTGAAATCGGTTCAGCCGTGAAAGCGCAACAGATAGAAAACAGACAGAGTTATTTTCCAATTTATAAAATTAGTATAGATACACTGATGGATAATTGATAATGGACGTTAATTGCAGTGAAATATAGGTTTAAGGAGATAAGGATATGTAATCAATAACTGACCCATGCCCAACAGTGGACTGTTGATGATGATAAATAATAAATAAATAAATATTCCGGACATCTAACACACAACGCCATCTAGTCCCAAGCTAAGCAGAGCTTGTGTTATGAGTACTACAACTGATATAAATACTTATATACTTCTTTTTTTTAAATACATACATATTATACATAGAAAACAACCAAACTCTGAAACAAATATTTGCAAATCATACAAACATTTGGTCCGACCCGGGAATCGAAACCGAGACATCAAGCTTAGCAGTCGCATACGCTACCACTACGCCACCGAGGCAGTCAATGATGTTGATGGTGATGAATCAATAACATTATAGAGACTTCGAAATATTACAGGTCAGGTTAAGCAAGATTTATAGTCCAATATTTGTCACGTATTAAATACTGGATCACAGACTGCTCATTTACATAGAAAAGTAATAAAAGCAAACGCTTTTATTTAAAAAAAATATGACAATAAACAGACTTAACATACTTACTCATTCGTTTTCCCATTATTTTCACTTTTATTGTAGTCTCTTACAACATTCTCTTTAGCTGATTCCCAATAAAACTGCCAATTTCACGGTACTTGGACAGATTTGGGATAAGAAAAAAACACCGTTTACGTTGAAATATTGTTGGATTATGGTCTCAGTAACTACTAAATGGGATTGTCAGAAGCAAAACCATGTCAAGACATTCTGTGATATGAGGTTAAAAAGTTTATTACAAGCTTTTATTTAGTTTCACCTACGCGATGTTTGTCTGTAATCAAATCTTGCAAGTTAAATTTGATCCACTTCCCGAGCCAAAATTTGAAATATACCTTTAGTTCTGATGGCACTGCAATTATATATAATCGGTTTAAAAAACAAAAAACAAAATGGCCGTTGTAACAAAATGGCGGCGTACCAATTTCAGAACAACTGACCCAATATGGGTATCAAATGAAAGGGCTTAAAGTATTTTTTTTTAATAAAAGCTTGTTTTAAAAAAAACATTTTAAATTCAAATTTTTTTAAGGCTATGAAAAATTAAATATGTCATGTTGTGTTGTGATCTTAGAGCATGTATTATAATAAATAATGATATTTTGATACGTTATAATAACAACACGTTTTTAAGGCTTGGAAAAATTAAGTGAGATTTACTTACTTTTTGGGCGAAAGAAAATTATCCTTTTCTTTTTATATTACTACATAATATACATAATAGTAGAGATCTATATACAGTTAAAGACGGTTGATTTCTATTCTATACTTTTTTATTCCTTTTTTTATCTCAATATACTTACGAGTAGGTATATAATGTGTAGTTAGCACAAGAAGTCTAAAATATAGATATATAAACATGTATTGAAAATCCGAAAACATTTTTTACTTTAGTGTTGCTATTATAAGTTTGATTTAATAACATTTGTTTTTTTATTCCTTACATTTCATTTTATCCGTAGAATTTTTATTCCTTAAATTTAATTTTGCCAGTGATAAAATGAAGTAATACACGGTATATAGTACTAAGACGGCGGGCAAATAAACGAAGTCATGATGAAGCGGAATGGGTTCATTGTTAGGACTGCGGAACCCTAATAATCAGCTAAGCCAAATATATACAAACACTCACGTAACCTTGTGCTCCCAGCAGTCCTGTAAACTGAATTCCATTTACTTGTTTTAAAAAAGTCTATGGAAGCTAATACCTTGTGCGGGTGACATGTATTTTCCATTTGACGCCTTTAAACCTAAGCTGGTGGTCCCATCTATTTTGGTAACGGGTTCATTCATCACGCTCAAGCCGTTAGACCGCATGCGACGCCATTTTGGAATGGGATCAAATTCAATTCGTTCTTACGTAATGGTTTGACTGATAATCCTAACCAGTAGCCGTTTGTTACAGAGTTAATGATACCATTTTTTACTTAATCATAGCACATCTTTGATTAACTATTAATCAAAGTTATTTCTTTGAAATATTTTTGGAAATCGAAGAATTTGCGAATTACAGCTGCTGGTTTTAGTTGACTTTGTTATTTTTGAGACTGAGTTCATTTCATTACAACTTGTCAGTCGCTATGTTGATGAAGAGGAACAAAATAATTGCTTAATAGGTGGTAACGGGTACCTAAGGGTTAACTAACTCCAAATTTTGGATTGGGAACTTAAGTACCTTTCGAGTTGGTAGCAATTGTACATGGGCATCATTAGCCATTAGTTGACTCGTCGACTGGTTTGACTTTATGTTAAAAAAATAGGATCTACAAAAATGTGTAACTGACATATCGTCATATTGCACATCGGCGAATGACATCCGCTTGCGGTCACAGATGGATGCGTTCGTAAATTTGTACGCGGAAGACACATCCTGCCTCATGCATGCGTCACTGAAATGACTGGGGTCACAAACGAATGAATTTTTTTTACGGGTTTCAAGATAGTTTAATTTTACCTGGGACTTTCTGAGTGATAACTTGGTATGTTCATGGAGGATATACAGGAGTGGGGGACGAGTGTCGCTTTTTTAAACCGATTTCTAAAAAGGAGGAGGTTCTCAATTCGACTGTTTTTTTTTTATGTTTGTTACCTCATAACTTTCGATTGGGTGAACCGATTTTGATTATTCTTTTTTTATTTGAAAGCTAGTTATTCCCGTGTGGTCCCAATGTAATTTGGTGTAGTTCTTGAAGTACTTACTTTTTTTTGTTGTTAAAATTTGTGATTATTTAAGTCCCATTTAAAAAATCCTATTGGCCAAAATGCAAGTGTTTCGCCTCTATTCTCTTGTATTATTGGCTAATATTTGTTTTGACCACATGCCTTGGCACTCAGATGATATCATTGTTAAACATTTGTTAGTTTTCTATTATTTATTATTATTTGAATGCCATCTTAGCAAGGGGGCAGGATAATACAGACTCTGCATATTTTAGGATCAAACAGCGTGATAGATGTTTAAAAAACATTTGATAAATGGATGTGATGGTGCATTACACCTTGGGAGTAATATATATTCTTCTTCCTCTTCTTCAATATATATCTCTCTCTTTCTATTAGAGGTAAACGGATTTTAATGTTATGATGTATATTTATATATGTATCAATAACAAAGAGGTGGATAGGCGTTGGCAGATACCTAAACTTATAGTGACTATGTTGGTTTACGGCCTATTATCAGATAATTCTGGTTAACAATTGCAGGGCTACTCCGCACTGGAAATGAATCCTGTGTAGCGGGTAGACTACAAACATGCATCAAACGGACACAAAGAACACGGAAAATCGGGAGAGCAATTTGTAACAAATACAAAGTGTCATCCCATCTGGGGATCAGACCATAACTCTTCGGTGCAGTAGAAAACGACTGCTTAAACCACTACACCATTTATGTCATTTATATTTTGCAGTTACCAAGATACAAGGAATCCTGGACAAAACGGTATTTTCCTTCTACAGAGTATTCATTTTATTTTTTACAGACCTCTTGCCTTTCAATTGTTGTGAAAATATATCAATACATTGAAATTTTTAGTTTTACATATGTTCAATCGGCGGCCATATTGCCGCGTGTGGCAAGTGACAGCCGGTCGCCAACGAATGAATGCGTTCGCAAATTTCCAAATGGATGATAAATTTATATGCGATGGATATCCTGCGAATGATGCAGCAATAAAATCGGGACAGGGACGGGTTGAGGGCAGGTGTATTAAAGTTAAGTAAGAACAATGTTTCTATATCCCATAAAACCTGGGATATTAGACATCGCTATTTAAATTAATGCTGAAGTTGTCATTGTTACAGAGGATTTTATTAGTTATGTACACTAGTATATATATTTATGTTCTCTTGCTACCATTTATTATTATCTGAAATTAACTAATAAAATATTGCGGATTTCGGCCTCATAGACATTTATCGTAAACGCTGTAGGTCTTTCAATCAAAAATTAATTAGCGTCCTTAACTAAGTTCTAAAATAGATCGTCTATAGGAAACCTCATCTATAAGATAACAGACCCGTTCGTACATAAGTGAACACTCGATTAGTATAAACCAGACGCGCATCGCTCACAAAACTAATGTCCAACACACTCAGATTCGCTTCGAAATTCCACATTTAAAAATAAAATTTCACAAAACAGTTCGGTATTCGCATACATACTTTTTTCGTTGTTAAACTTTTGTGAATAAAAAAATAAACGCACTGAAAGTTTCTCATTCATGTTTCACCGTCAGGGCCAGACAAAAGTTCGCTCACGAAATATAATCTCTTTTAGGAGTGAATTGAAAAGTTAGCTGTTTTTCCGAGTTAGTACTCCTATTTGAGAAGTTTTAAGTATTCTAAGTATGTACATCAACATACAAAAATGTGGACCATTTCGTTGTCCTGTCGTAATCTTATTACCATCAATTAGTTGATTGTATATTCCAACCTCTGCAGTATTATATACAATAAATACCTTTAAGCGGGCAATTCTTGTATATCTTTTCTCTATCTATACAAATTTATAGGTACATCTATACAAATAAGTATAATTGGAGTGTCTGTTTGTAATATTAAAATAACCGCTTTTTACTAAAAGCATACAAGGTACAAATAGAAAAAAAAAAATTTTTTTTTCTTTATTTGTTTAATGAGGGCTTAGTCACGAAGTGATTATGTCGCCCTCATAAAAAAAAATAATTTCTACAATGTTTATACTCCAAAGCGCGTCTATCGCACTGCATTATTGTATGAAATACTATAACGTGAAGTGTCTACTATCAAATCATTTATATTTAATACTAGCTGAGCCTCTTAGTTTGTCGGTCTGCCTATTTGTTCTAGCTAATCTCTCGAACGGCTGGACCGATTATGACGGTACTAGCCCAAATTAGTCCTTATATCATTGTCAGATAGCGAGTAATTTAGACTTCTTTGTTTGTTGTTGTAGGCTAAAAAGATATAACAACAACCCCGGTTAAAACCGGATGGCATTCAATTATTCAGGTAAAATAACTTATTTTAAACCCAGAAATTTATCCTACGATTATAAGACTAACTCTATATGTATATGTTTACAAAAAAATATATAAGTACGCATAATACAAGCTCTCAAAAAAAATGGTAAGCGATTACCACCGCCCATGGACACCTACAACACCAAAAGAGGCGTCAAAAGTCTTTTGGTATCTTCACTCACTCGGTGAAAGACAGCGCAAGCACTTTTTCATACAGGTTTTCTGGGAGGTATCACTCCGGTAGAGCCGGCCCATTCATTCTTAATCTTTTCTAATATAATAATAATTTTTAATCATAATATAATATGGACTAGTATTTTTAAGGCTGTTGGGCCAAAATGTCGCACCGACCCTTTAGACTTCCAACAGTAATTTATTATCGCTGTAATTTGTTTTAAGGCTCTTTTAGCCACAATTTTAGTTTGTTTTATAACAATCGATGAGTTGGGGAAAATTGGGAGCTGTATAAATCTCGCAGAACTTTTCTGTCGAAGCCAAGTGCTGGTTTAAGAGCCTAAGTGAATAGTTTTGTTAGAATGTATTAAATTTCGCGTAGTTACAAATTTTTTATTGTTATTATAGATCGGACATCTGACATACAACGCCATGTAGTCTCGAACTAAGCAGAGCTTGTACTAAGGGTGCTAGACAACTGATATAAATATTTAGATACTTTTATTTGTAAACTAGCTGAACCTCGTGGTACCCGCAGTACGACAATAACCGCGGGCAACACCGCGAGGCGAAGGTAGTATCTTTATAAATTGTAACCTATGTGTTAGTCTGATGTATAAGCTACATTATTGTACAGTGTCATCAAAATCCATTCAGTAGTTTTTGCGTGAAAGAGAATTAATAATTACTTATAGATTTTGAAAGTCAATGAATTGTAATTGTAGGAAAATGAACACTTAATATTTTATTCGTTAAAACTTTTTAGAATGCCGACGACCGCAATACATTTACGTGTAATAATCTGTATAATATTGTTCAGTTATAAATACTTATGACGTTTTAGTGTTCAACTACTTTTGGTATCGTGTTGTTAAGCTAATTTTGAACTTTGTGGGTTAACTTTCGAGGTTGACTGTACATATGAACATTGCCACCACTTACTCGGTGACAATTAAAAATATTAACAAAAAAAACCGACTTCAAGAAATGGACCAAATTGAAATAGGACCACACGAGAAGCACCAGTTTTCAAATAACAAAGAATCATCAAAATCCGTGCAACCAGAAAGTTTTAAAGTAACATACAAAAAAAATACAGTCAAATTGAGAACCTCCTCCTTTTTTGAAGTCGGTTCAAGAGAAATAGCTTTAGCACCGGTTCTCTTTTTTTTTCTTTTCTTCTTTATTCTGCTACATGGCAATCTGTTTTTCTCACAATAAGCTAACCCTTTGTTTCAAACTTTTTTTTTTTCTCGGCACCGGTTCTCTGATGTTCAAAACGCCCGTTCCAATTAAAGGCCAGCTAGTATACTACTAAAGGTTGAATGATTATTGTAATAATGCTAAAAAAGAAATAACTTATACACAAGCGGTGCCGCGGGCGAACCTAATTACTAATTTGTTCGATTGATTCCAGCGCCTTCTATAATGTACCTCAGCAAATCCAAGTAATTCCCTCAAGAATAGCCGATACAATATTTTAGTTATTCAAAATATGCCAGTATTACGTATTCTCGTCAGACCTCGCACGTGATATGCCTATTGATTCGATACAATTTTGATTTATTATACGGATACCTTAGGCCTGGTTAATAATCTGTATTTACTGTAATAACAAGCCCATCGAAGTATTCGGGCAAAACAGTAGAAAATATATTGTAACGTAATTTAGTTCGTCTATCTGTAGACCTAACGAATACTACATATATAAAGGTATATTGCTTAGTTAAGTTGGTAACACTTTCATATCTTAACTATGGCAGCGATCAATTGGAAAATCCGATTTACTTTACTTTTCACATTATCCAAATGTTGCGCTGCTGGCCATAGTGTCACGATTCGTGTTGTTGATCCAGTTAACACGATGGCTAGGGCTTGTATACCGTGAGTTAACCAGCTGACGGTGGCCGCTTCAGTGCGGGCAGGTGCCGAAGGGGGGGGGTCCGGACGTGTTAATAACAGCAGTTCCCGGATCCAGCGGTTTCAACCGTGGGAGAGCTATGCTTCGGCATGAATGGGTCGGCTCGACCGGAGTGATACCACGGCCTCACAGAAAACCGGTGTGAAATAGCGTTTGCGCTGTGTTTCACCGTGTGAGTGAGGATACCAGAGGCCCATACCCCACCCCCTCCCCCCATCCCCTTTCCCATCCCCTAAAGGTCGGCAACGCACTTGTGACGCCTTTGGTGTTGCGGGTGTCCATGGGCGGCGGTAATCGCTTACTATCAGGTGATACGTCTGCTCGTTTGCCCACAATTCAATAAAAAAAAAAAAGTCCCTCCCTTCGCAGAGTGGCATACCGTGTGGTTTTAGTTGGTCCGATTCCGACACCACGTGGTGGTTTCTAAACGCGAAAAAAAAACCAGTAAAGCTTGTATGAAAAGGCTGATTTAAAAATATGGCCTTTTCTTGAAAAGGCCAACCTAGAACTTATACGAGTATTTCACTCGCATAGCTTTAATTCAATCAATGTTCACGGATTTAAAAAAGATTCCTCTATTGTTTGTTTCTGCATTCCTTTCCAGTCTAGTCTTGGAAATGATTGTGTATTCTAGCTGTAAAGTCCAAGTGTAAAAATATCTGTGAAAGATTTACTTACAAAAATAAACATCATATAGCATTTATCACCAAATAAGCTGTTTCTAGGGAGTACTAAAATCGATATACAAAATTGATATTAATGCGAGTGAAGCCGGGATAAAATGTTAGTCTGAGAATAGTAGGATATGTATAGTCCGGCCACTCAGAGAATGCGTTTCTGACACTTGTAAATTCGTCATGAGTAGTGATGTACCATGAATATCATTAATAATATTTGGTAACAGTATTTATAGCATTCATTATGCATAATTATTCAATTTAGATATGTTTTATATTTCAAACACAATATTACCAAATTGTTGATGGATGAATTGAATTTAATCGTAATTTCTGAATGAAACCAAGGGAAATAAAATAAAAATACTGTATTTATTGAAAAATATATATTATGAAATACATAGTTTTAAGATTTCAATAATGTCAAATCAAAATTTAATCCGACTCCGATTCGCTTGAAGACTCGCTGTCATCTTCACCAACATGTATTATCATGTTATTATCAATCATAGTGTCTATACGAATATCGCGGTCAAAGTCATCAAATATCATTTTTTTAGTTTTTTCAACCATCTTCATCCAGTCATCTCTTGTGACTTTTTCGCATGCTTCTTTTTAAAGCGTCTTCATCTTTTTTATGCCATATGGTGGAGAAGTATTATGGCGGGCTGCATAACCTTTAATTTGAGCCCAGATTAGCTCTATGGCATTGTACTGGCAGTGTTATGGAGGCATTCGGAGAACGCGATGACCGTACTCCAGAGCCAGCTCATCTATTTCGTATCGAATATTTGATAGCTTATGGTCGTTGACTAATTTCATCAGCTCAGCTTTTAGCATTGACATATTTGCGTCAATGCCACTTCTTTGCAGCCAAGCCACCAATTTCTCTTTTCTATTAGCTTGAGTAGGTGCTTTATTTATTTGCACCGAATGATAAGGGGCGTTATCGAAATCTATTATAACTGAAGGCCAGGCCTTCCAGAGCCTTCAGTTATAATAATGGATATGGATATGGAATGGATAAAATAATGGAAAAAAGAAAGAAAGCTCGTGATTGGTGTTCAGCCATGCCTCGTCAATGAAAACGACATTATCATTTTTTTTTGCTTCTCTTAGAAAAGTAATTCTTTTTACCAGAAATATAAAGGGATAAAAATAGTTTTTCATTTATTTTTAATTCAGCTGACTGATATTACGACAATTATTTTCATAACTTTGGTTTGGTCGTACCTATATCATATTATAAACTATATTAAATATGTATTAAGTACATTATACACACTCTCGAATAATTTCTCCGATGTCCCCAGGAACTTTAATGTTGTTCGTATAAATGCCCAAAGCATTTCGGCACATTTCCCTGAAATGGTGACAACATTCGATTGTACGACATCCTTACATACTTTGTGACTCATCTTGTTCTACTGTTTTTTGTGTATTCAATAAAGATCAATAAATAAAATTATATATTATAAAATTAGAATGTTTTATTTAACAATATATCGACCGACAGAATATATTACGATTCCAAAAATACTCAGTTACAATTCAGTATTATTTTGTCTCATCACTACAAAGTCAAACTATTGACATAACCTTGAAACAGCGCAGTTTGACGTCGTTAGACTTTTAAAAATTATTGTTCTTAAATTAATTAATTGATTAATTGTTAATAACTTTAGCCCAAAATAAAACGTTAATTGTACATTGGCATGATTATTCAATTTTTAATGTTATTACTCATTATTAAGGTTAATAAAAGATATTTAAAATTTTGCCATAAATTGTACGCCAGTTCAAAGTTACATCGCCCATTGGATCACGACCTGTCAGAAACGCATTCTCTCAGTGGCCAGACTATAGTTCAATTTTTTTTTAATAAATAAACTGACTGCCTCTGTGACGCAGTGGTAGCGTATGCGACTGCTGTGCTTGAGGACTCGGGTTCGAATCCCGGGTCGGACCAAATAATTGGTTCGGAGTTTGAGTTTTTCTATGTATAATATGTATGTATTTACAATAAAAAGTATTGATATGTATTTATATCAGATGTCTAGTACCCATAACAGAAGCTCTGCTTAGCTTGGGACTAGATGACATTGTGTGTAGATGTCTTATATATTTATTATTATTATCAAATCAGTTACAGCAATTTTAGGGATTCCTTTGTGTTCCTGCATTAATTGTGGATTAAAGAAATTGTTTCCTGTAGGAGTCGAGCAGTTTACAAATATGCGCGTAAAATTACACGATAAAGTCTGAAAACATGTATTATTTTAAACATTGCATAAATCCTTGTCTAGATAACGTAACGAGTGTTAAATTACCAACTGATATCCCTTAATGTTTCTTATCTTTACTATTTATTACTGGACAGGTGTACGAAAAGATAAAAAGATCTATTGGTATATTAATACGCGAAGTAAAATCTTTGTGCTTCTTTTTGTCAAAATTATTCAAAAGGAGGAAATGAATTTGATACAGTTGAATATTTTTTGAAAAAATGGTAAAAAAAATCAAAAATGAATTATGGTCGAATTTCGACCACTGGGCGACCACTAGTTTGTTGTTCCCGGACCAATACGACCTTCAAACCTTCAAAAAAAAAGAGCGTACTCCTTCCTAAAAGGCCGGCAACGCACTTGTAACGCCTCTGGTGTTGCGGGTGTCCATGGGCGGCGGTAATCGCTTACCACCAGGCGATACGTCTGCTCGTTTGTCCCCTATATAATAAAAAAAAAAAATATACCTGAGCCAGAAACTTGTATACATTTTTAAACTTCTTCAATCATTTTCTTAAAGGCCAATATTATTTAAAGACGACTAATATTTTTTTTTTTTCAAATGTAGTAATTGTTGTCAAAATGACTCTATACTATCTGATGAAAAGCATGAGTAAAATCCAAGAGTGGTGGTCACCATCCTCAATGCGAAAGTGGACAGCGCAGCATGATTTTTTTTTTTTTTAAAAGACAACTGCCGCATTAGGAATATATATTCGATGGTCCATCCGCATTACAGGCCAACCACGAGGGGGCGACGTACGCGTGTGCCGTGCGTCGCCTAAATTGAGATTTTTATTTGAAGAAGGTGCCCGCTTCAGTGCGGGCAGGCGCTGGGAGGGGCCCGGTTGTGTTAATAAACGCATTTCCCGGACCCCTCCCTTCTCAGGCGCAGAGTTGGCACACCGTGTGGTTTTAGTCGGTTCGATTCCGACACACCGCCCCGCCGCAAACCCCGGCGGGGTGACGGCCCGAAGGGGTTTCCACACGTAAAAAAAAAAAGGCTACTTTTTAGTGCGATAACCAAGATAAACGTGTGTGGAACCGCGAGCAAAAACTAGTATATTTATTAAAGCGCTCTACGAAATTATTATTAATGATATATATAAAAATGAATTGCTGTCCGTTAGACTCGCTAAAACTTAAGAACGGTTGGACCGATTTGGCTAATTTTGATTTTAAAATATATAAATATAAAAAAATGTTTTTCGTGCGAAGCATCATTGAAAAATGTTACAAAAACGGGGGAAAGTTATTACGCTATGGGCAACAGGAGACGTAAACGAGGTTGCGTGGGTCAGCTAGTTGTAAGATGTTATTTAGACAGTAAACAGAGTTAAAACATTTAAAACAAAGTCCTAACAAGTTTAAAATCCGCTTGCATACATTGTTTGGCAGTTCCTGTAATGTTTTTGTCCCACGCTATTGTCTAAAATGTTTTGTAAAATATGTTTGCAGGTTTATGTTGGCTCTGCCTCCGACTGTTAACTGTTAAACAATACAAGTAGCACGAATGAAACTTTAAAATGTTGTTTACATGACAGTAAATAGGTTTCTTGTCCGATTCTGGATAAATTGGGGCTACTGTTTCATTTTGTAAATAAGTAAGCGAACCTTTTTTAAGATTGGATAAATTGTGTATTAAAAATTTACCGTGTCCTTTACATATGTGTTTTGGAGATCCTCCAGTAGTTTCATACCGCCGCCCTGAAATAAATAACATAATATATTTTGGTTGCATCGTGAAACCCAAGCCTCCATAAATAACTAAATGATATAGCACTAGACCTTCGAGTGTTGACTGAAATGAAAAATATACCTGAGTCGTGACGCAATAAATTGAAATCGAATAATTTTAACAGCAAAGGCGACAACGTTATAAAACCAACAATATCAGTAAGACTCTATGCCTTTTGTTTAGCTATGGGAAGCCAAACAGGACAGGATAGTAACTACCAACGCCCTTGAAGCTTAGACACAAGTATTTTGTACTAACTGACTGACAATGCAGGTCCGTCTTGGTGGGTGTCGTAAGAACCAACTAATGGACAACAGAACGGCTCGGGAACAAAAACAACCCGTTTGAACAGTACATTGTTTTAATAATCTAGTCCCAAGCTAAGCAGAGCTTGTGTTATGGGTACTAGACAACTGATATAAATACTTTTATCCTTTTTTTTTGTAAATACTTACATATTATACATATAAAACACCTAAAATTCAAAACAAATATTTGCAGATCATAGAAACATTTGGTCCGACCCGGGAATCGAACCCAAGACCTCAAGCTTAGCAGTCGCATATGCTACCACTATGCCACCGATGCAGTCTATTATATTATATGTAAGGTATAGATGGCTACAACTTCCTTCCTATGAGAGGTCTGTTGCTAGTTAAATAAAAGCTTATAAATTCTATACGAAACAAAAGGGAAAATCGAGTGTGAAACATAAAAGGCATTTTTATCCACATTTCGAAGTAAAGTATTTACAAAAGACAACCCTTCGTCATAGTAAGAAATATTAAAACATGTCACAAAACGTTGGGTAACATTTACAAAAGTTGGCAACATTGTATGCGAACATTTCTAACTATATTGTACGTTCGGATGATGTAGTTTTATTTGTATTTCAACAACAATGCATTGTCAGCGAAGGCGTACCTTTCCGGGCCGCTGATTCTACACCAACATGTATCAAATGTACATTTCACTTCAATAAAAGTTCTACTGCACGGCACTAGCTCTGTCGTTTATAAAACGAATTTTTTTTTCGGTATTTCGTGTAAACCACAGTGATTGTAGGTATATTTAGTACACGTGTAAAATTTTACTAATAAATATTTTCGGACATTTAACACACGCCATCTATTCCCAAACTAAGCAGAGCTTGTACTATGGGTACTAGACAACTGATATTAATACATTTATACATTTTCTTTGTAAATACATACATATTATACATAGAAAACACCCAAACTTCGAAACAAATATTTGCAGATCATACAAATATTTGGTCCGACTCGGGAATCGAACCCGAGACCTCAAGCACAGCAGTCGCATACACTACCACTGCGCCAACGAGGCAGTCAATAAAAAGCAAGTTTTCTCAAAATCCCTTTTTTTTCTTTTTTTTTATTTAATAGTGGGCAAATGAGCAGACGTATCACCTGATGGTAAGCGATTACCGCCGCCCATAGACTCCCGCAACACCAGAGGCGTCACAAGTGCCATGCCGTCGTATGGGAAGGGGGATGGAGGGAGGGGTTGGGGGTATGGGCCTCCAGTATCCTCACTCACTCGGTGAAACACAGCGCAAGCGCTATTTCACACCGGTTTTCTGTGAGGCCCTTTCCACAGCTTCAACCTAATCCTGAAGGTAGACTCCAAGACCTGTCACAGAACATGTTTAACCTTACTCCGTGACTTTCTGTCTTAATTTGACAGAGCTTCATTCATCTGAAGTCTACACTTATAACATTACCTGATATATTTCGTAGACATTGTTGATTTTCATCCAAAATCATATCTTATTGATATGCAACAAGAGTTTGTATCCATCGACAGCCTTATTAAAGTTTACATTTTTATACATATTTAAAATTACTCAAGTTATTATGTTTCCATCGTAGATTTACACTGTTCATATATAAATATTTTTTTGTTACAAGTAAATTTTGGCAGTGATACACGTATGTAAATTATTCGGTGTGACAGAAATCCATGTCATATCCCAATAAATATTTCGTATCTTTATATAAAAAGGTGAATATTTTACAGAGTTGGACATTTACAAAGTGTGTGCATTTGAGTGAAACGATGCCAGCGTCTAGCAGTAACTGGACAAAGGAACCAATTTAGTTTGTATACAATGCTGTTACGAGCCCAGGTTTTGAATATAGTATTTAATAAACCAATCTATACAAATAAATAAAATGAAGTATCTGTTTGTATTTTCTTTTCTATTGAATAGGGGACAAACGAGCAGACGCATCGTCTGATGGTAAGGAATCACCTCGGCTCATTATTTCATTGTGTAATCTAAAAACTAAATTAACTTTTTAACACAATGTTGTAATAATCTAGGAATTTAAAAATGTTATTGTAGGTTATATAAGCAGCCAAATAAATACAAAAAAAAACCCTACCATGAGATACGCTAGGCGGTATAAAGGTCCTATACAAACCTGCCATTATTATTTACTAGAAATTTTATTAACTTTTACGTAAAATCTTTCAATCTGATAGACTGATCATCCTATAGAATTTTGTAACATGTTTGCAATGTTTTACATGCTATAAGAAATATCTTCAAAAAGTTTACATTAATTAGAATATATAAAGGTAGAAAATAGGTACCTTTCTATAGACAAGATAAATGGACGCCTCATTCTGTGTCTAATAAATTAGTGTAGTCTGAGATCGGTGCTAGAACTGTCACACTGTCTGTGATTACGAGTACATTGTTCTTTTTACGCCAGGGCTCTATGGCTGTTTAATAAAAGTTACAAATTGTAAGTTTGAATTTACAGTTCACAAATCGACATGTTTCTTAAATAACACAACTTATTTTCATGTTAAAAACTGTCAAAATAGTAGTTAAATATTTTTAATTCTAACACAACGCCATCTAGTTTCAAACTAAGCAGCACTATGAATGCTAAATTGGCTGAATAAATATTTTTCTTTTGAAATATACGCATATATAATATCCAGTGGAAGTACCCAAATATTTGCAAATCATACAATCTTTGGTCCGACCCGGAAAGCTAACCCGAAACCTCAGTACAGCAGTAGCATAAGCTACCCCTGCACCACCGCAGTTGTCAAATAAGTCGCTCCCTCCATTCCTCCACAAGGACCTGGTGGAGTTGGGATTTCTGATCATCGATTTCTTGAGACTCAGGACTTCTACCCACTCCCGCCGGAGCCGCAAGAGTTCTCGCCTCCAGGTCCCATGGTGGAGTTCCGGCCAGGAAACTCGCCACCTCAAAGGAGATCGTGCGGTACTCCCTTATTTTCCTGATGGCCAGCACTCGTTGCGGTCGTCGCAATAGCGCAATATTGCTGGCCTTCAGGATCTCCGCCCATACTGGGGCCCCATAAAGGGCCATGGACCGCACAACCCCCGCGTATAGTCTCCTGCAGGAGTCATCGGGCCCCCTCACTATACGGCCAACGTATCTTGGCGAGTCCGAACTTCGCACAGAAGGTGGCGCCATAACTTTTAACATTTATTTAATTTGTATTAATTGGTCACTGTATTAGGGAAATCTTATAAGTACATTGGTATATTATATGGAAAAAAAGACAATAACAGTTTTCTTCACGAGTGTACATGCGCTAAAGTTCGCAGAGCCTATGTTCTGACTCGCCAAGATACGTCGGCCGTGTAGTCCTTCAGTGATTGAGTGTAACGATATTAATTTATTAAAGTCTATTTGTATAAGTTTTTTGATTGAATATCTTCCCTAATTTACATGAAAGTTTTTTATACAGAACAAATTACGTAATTCAAAAGTTTACTCGTAAAAAATATACAACTTCCAATTAACCGCACAAAAAATAAGAAAATGAATAAATTCATTAAAAGTTATTTGAGTTCGCAAGTTTTTTCTTTACTTCTTTATGGTTTCAGTACGTAATGGATTGAACAATTGTATAAAATCAAGATATTTTTAACAAATTATTAATAAAATGAGATTCTCACGTTCTTTGTGTTATTATATACTATTTATATACGACATAAAATTTACATTTTTTTTAATGCATAGGTGATTTACTTATCCCCAAACTCCACAAAAGATATACAAATAGAAACAACTTAGAAATATCTATGCCTATTATATTATTACTTGGTCAAAACGTCATACCAATCAAAAACATGTAATTATTTTTCCTATACCTATCACCTCAAAAGACGACAATGCGCTGTACCTAAGTTGCTGACGTACCTGGGCGGTGGTACTCAAATTTAGTGTGTTTTACTATCAGTCAATCTAGCATTTGTTTTATATTTTAAAAAGACAACTACCGCATGGTGAATTTATTCTGTGGGACTTCAAAAACATAGGTACATGAAACGGACAAAGAAAGAAATATTTATTTGTTAGAATATAGTACAAAAGATGTTATCACGTTATAATACGTTCCTTATATTCTACCATTTCTGGTGTACAAATTTTAAATCTTATGAACTATTCCTAGGGCTAGACAATCGCATTATATATTTATTTTAGATCTAGTAACATTTTATGATATATCTTTATCGCTTAGAAATTCGTTAGTGGTACCTATAGTAACATTTGCTTAGAAGTAAATCGAGTAATTTACGTAGTGTTGTCTACAAATGATTTTACACCATATGGGGGGTTACATGTGGGGTTTGAACCCTCAATACTCAGTGCAGTGGAAAGCTGCATGGCTATGGCTTAGACACGCACTAGACCTACTATACAGACAAAGCTTTCACAGTTAAAGCTTTACTTAGTTCGACACTAAACGGCGGAGTTGCCACATAATTGTTCTAAGTTGAAGAAGTGATTTTGATCACCCAAAGTCCTACCGTATTTTTAGGTTTAGAAATATAAATATAAGTTTAATCCCTTAGAAATTATACAAAAATAGTAAGCGCCTACTAGAGTATTATAGAAATGTAAATAAAAATGCTAATTGCTATAAATTTTAGTGCAGGCGCTTTCAAATCTTAACTCTTCTTAGTTTGTAGAATGTAACGCCTACGCAGAGCTTTTTAATGTAATAGAAATGATGTCAAAAATGCTAGCAAAAGGAGAGCAATCCAAAAATGTCCCATACAAGAGAGCCATTTCATTTCTTATGTTTATAATACAAATATTTTATTTATGCAGAAAACAGAAAAAATAATCGCTATAGTTACAGCAATAAGTATTTAACCGCAAAAAGAAATATGAATGAGAACTTGTTTAATAAGAAGTTTGTAATATTTTAGCTCGCTATTGTAGGTGCACTAACTTTATTAAGATTGATTGAATTACCACCTAAGCACATAACTTGTCTGGACCTGTTCCAATCTAAATCCACTAAATGTAGTCACATCGCCACGTAACTCACCATCGAAATATATGTGAACATAGATATCTGCTACACATCTCAAGAAACTGGCCATTACTCGCAGGTAACTGGCGGAACAGTGCGGTTTCACTACTGAGTTACGCTACCACTCAGACACTAGCACCAAGCTTTATACTAACGAATGATATAAGATGCTTCTTGGAAGCTCTAAGAAATACACCTGAATATTTTAGTTGGTTTTACAATCTTCACTATTGCACGTTGATTAAAAATGCAAGGTTTTTAAATGTTAGATTTTAAGTAATGGCCACTTTTACAAACAGTTTTTAAGGCTTACGCTAACTCTTGAAGATTTGTTTTTAATTAATCTGGCAATTGTAACTATCGAAACTATCGATTTAGTAATTACTTAAAGTTCATAGAAATAATATTTATTGTTAATATTCATCTATACTAGAAAATAAAAGTACCTATGGAGTATGGATTAATATGGATATAGAATAATTCGTCTAAAACGGAAATTAATTAGTTAGGTAAGTATGAAATTTGAAATGATTATACGCTTAAACTACAATTTGTACCATCGAGGCAGTTATGAAAATACAATAGTTGCCGAAACATCAATTACATTAAATAAGAAAAAGGTCCGACTACGTTAAAAATATTTCTAACATTTATGTAGCCGATGTCACTCAGGCTATGATTACGAATCTTTCGACGCCATTTTTTTTCTTTTTTTAAATCGGTACAGTAGCTTATTACCTGTGATATTACCTTTCTATTTGGCTTAGGTGAAGACGACGGCGGAGTTTATACTAATAAATAAAGGTATTCAACGATAGTAAGAGTTATTTGTGAGGACAATTTTGTAACTACTTCTCGGCTATCAGTCAAGTTGTTACGGCTAAGGACTTGAACGTGCCGAAGTACTTTATTCTCGACCACAGAGTGTGATAAAAATATATTTCTACTACATATAAGAACAACTTTTAGTAAAATTATTTGAAGAAGGTGGGGCACATCATATTTTCGAATTTACGAGGTACATTTTAGGTGTATTTTTAGATTTTTACCCTACTGCGAAAGAAGGAGGGTTATGTTTTATGAGTGTATGAATGTATGTATATTTCTTAGGCACGCCATAGAGCCTAAACGGCTTGTCGTATTTTTATGTAAGTGGTAGTGGTAGTCTGTAAAGTCGGTTTACGGACTATAGTTTAACGTGACAACGTCATAACAAAATATTCATGAAATGATTGCATACTATTATGAATAAAATTTAACCATTTGCGCAAGCGTACAATGAGCGTAACCGGACAATGAGCGTAACGGGACAATGGGTCATCCTTTTTGACGTGCGTGCAGGCGGCGTTTAGTCGGTTTTTTTTTTAATTCAAATTTAATTTAAATTAAATAGTTTATAACTTGTTTTTGTAATGTATGCACTTCATTTGTGATTAGACTGACACTTTTTTTCTTCGTTGTATCTACAATGAGTGTATTCACTTTTAACAGATGTGCGGCACGATTCTCTGATACTGGGGCACGTAAAAAATAAAAATATGGATGATAAAAATAAAATCGCTGGTTCTTAGTTACTTCATCGGTTTTGTAGCTATTTGTTACAGAGATCAAGCTTAATCTTATAGGTTATAGAGCGTGCCAAAGATTTAGAGATTTACATTTATTTCTTGTTTGACAATCATGGTATGCCACAACTTCCGTTCTGAGGAGAAACCTTCGGCAACACTGGACCATTAAAGCCTGTTTAGGATGATAGTAACTATTGTGTAGTTAACCAAAAAACGTAATATATTCAATCCGCTTTCTAGTCTCTTGAAATGATGCCGAGAGATTCTTAAAATATCACGTCATCATCGTAATCACCAGCCTATCGTAGTCCACTGCTGGACATCGGTTTCTCCAATTACACTTCACTTGGTTCGAACTTTGGTTTCTCGTATCCAGTTCTTGCCAGCTGTCTTGCGTAGATCATCACTCCACCAGGACTGGACGCAAACTGATAACTTAATGTCCACGTATGAGGATTTAAAATATTCATTTTGAAAACTATGTTGATACTAGAAATGCTCAGTGAAATGAAACAAGACGTATTACAAATCTATACGTTTCATTTACAAAAGAGCGAATGTGGACTGTATCACTCTTGAAATAACAACTATAGGTGGAATGGGTAAATGTTATATTCCCTGGATGTGGTTTACTTATTTTGATTTAAACACTGAATTAGGAAACTGATATCGTTAATTTCTTTGAGATTTAAAACGGAACAGTGATCTTAGAAGTCATATTTTTTACCCTACTACGACGAAGTCAAAAGGAAGGGTAATATTTTTGTAATCAGTCTATGTATGTTTGTATGTTTACCGTAGCCCGGAAACTACTAGACAAATTTGTAGTAATAGGCTGGATGACATGGCTATTTAAAAATAAAGGATTTTGAGTAGTTGGGTCGCAGTTTTATATCTTTTTTTACAAAGGTCTTACGAACAGATAGTCATTATTATTATTAAAACTAGCTTAACCACGCGGTGCTACCCGCGATACGACAATAACCGAGGTGAAGCTATATCTTTATAAATACCCTATGTGTTATTCTGATGTATAAGCTATATTATTGTAAGTTTCATCAAAATCCATTCAGTAGTTTTTGCGTTACAGAGCAACAAACATACTCACTTACATACTTATAAACTTTCGCGTTTATAATATTAGTAGGATAATTTTATTCCAAATTGTTTGTTACTAGCTTAACTTTGATTTGGGAATGATTTGTAAACAAACTAACCGTGGGAGAGCTATGCTTCGGCATGAATGGGTCGGCTCGACCGGTGTGATACCACGGCCTCACAGAAAACCGGTGTGAAATAGCGCTTGCGCTGTGTTTCACCGAGTGAGTAAGGATACCGGAGGCCCATACCCCAACCCCTCCCCCCATCCCCTTTCCCATCCCCCAAAGGTCGGCAACGCACTTGTGACGCTTTGGTGGTGGTAATCGCTTACCGTCAGGTGAAACGTCTGCTCGTTTGACCACTATTCAATAAAAAAAAAAAAAACTAATTTCTCCTTCGAAGTTTTTCTTTTACTTGTAAACATTAAAGTAGAAACTATTTGATTTATGGCTAACACTTTAATTTGATCTCGTAGGTAGACTAACTCAGTTTCCAGAGCAATATGATCCTTGACGGAATCAGTAGAGATTTCTTTAGAGGAATCTCAAACCATACCTACACTTGAAACTGTTGAATGTAGTTGCATATAAATCATCATGCATCTTAACTTCGCAGATTTTAATATTATGTCCAATACATTAAGAAACTAAAATTCTCTTTTTTTTGTTAGAGTATATACTTTATTCTCATTTGCTTACAGTCCATTTTCGATATCTCAAATCTTAGTTTTAGGCAGTTTTATTTTACTGATGTCAACTGCAGAATAAGCACCAATGAATATTATTCAGAACTAAACTAAGCATTCCTTATGTTTTATGAGTTTTCGAACCATTGTATCTAATACATTATTTGTGTATACTGATACACTCAAATAACAGATTTATGTACTAAAAATAAATTAACTGATGTAGTATTATTCCGGTCAATTTAGTTGAAAATAATTGTTCTTGGTTCTTCGTTTTTTTTAAAGTTTCTGTAATAGGAATATTTTTGTGTCTCTTCCAGTAATATAACACATCTGCAATATGTCTTTGTGAGGGTGTCCATCAGTTTTCCTTTGTCTTTTTAGTTCGGCATCGAGTTCTAATTGCCTGGAGCTTTGGACGCCCGGACAGTGTTCCCGGTAACCAATGAATACAATTTCACCCAAATGAATAGTCCAGTAAATTGTCTTCATGTTTCGATCGACTCTCGTTTGGAATATCGGTTTAGTCCTAGTAGTCCCATACGTATAGCATTCCATATGGATTTTTTGCAACATTAAACTATATTAGAAACTAGCTGACTCACGCAACCTCGTTTGCGTTTTCTATTGCCCGTAGCGTGAAAATTTTCCCCCATTTTTGAAACATTCCTCATTGGTGCTCCGCTCCTATTAGTATTAGTGTAATGATATATAGCCTATAGCCTTCCTCGATAAATGGACTATCCAACACTGAAATAATTTTCCAAATCGGACCAGCGGTTCCTGAGATTAGCACGTTCAAACAAACAAACAAACTCTTCAGCTTTATTATTATTATTATTACTATAGATAAATATTTTCGGACATCTTTTTTCCTGTGGAAATCATCGATCTATCAGAGCAGTTTCAAAGTATATTTTATATAATTTACACATTGTTTATTAATGTTTCTCAAAACATTGAAACTATCTTTTTTTTTCTGTATTATTCAAATAAAAAAAAACAATTGTATGCCAGTAATAAACAGGAGTTTTACTATAAAATAATTATATTCAGAGTTTCATTCTAGACGTTACTTTTGATTTAATAAACCAATAAAGAACTAAACCGAAACGACATTTGCAGTAATTGGAGAAAAAAGCGATTGAAAAATTACAATTAATTTTGGAGATTGAAGAAATTCAAGGAGTTTTATCAATCAAAAACGAAAATTAATCTGTGCCGAACACTTAAAAAAATAATTCAAATTAAAATGTCACATTCTTAATTCAAATTCCTGACATCGCTGTTAATGGAGGACAATATAATTCTACTAGGTATTCTAGAACGATAATTGTCGTGAACCAAAATGTAAGCAAATGGCAAATTCTTGTCCAGACAGTCCAGTTCTGAACTTTCGGTGTCCACTGTAGTCCTCTGGTGATCCTGTTCTGGTCTGGATATAGTTGGAGAAGTCTGCACTCCTTGATCTCTCAAGGTTACTGATGAAGTCGGGTCCTGTCACACATATCATTACATAAAAAACCGGGTTAAAGACAGATCTTGTTGTTTTTTTTTTGGAGGATAAGATTTGTCTACTTGCAATAATTTTTCGATAGGCGGGTTCGTTTGCTTGTGCACGAAGTAAATGTTTGGAGACGTTTGTTATGTTATGAATAGTATATTTATTTAAACTTTTTTAAACTAATATTTCATGTTACAGTAATTATTATAGAAGTGAAAACTTAAGTTGTTAAACAAGTCACTGATACATTAATTTCTTTATTTAAAAATATCCAGTTCAGACTCAAAAAGTTCTAGAGATTGAGCTCAAATTTTGTCACGGTAAACAACCCGCTTCAAACAATGTTTTTATTTATTTTACTTATTAGTTTTGTTCCTTATTTCTCGTAAATGAATCCACAGTTTTGCAACAGAGATTTGTGGAAGAGTCTCGCTATATTATAAGTGTAAACGTACCTCTGCTTGATTAGAACTTCTGTGACTATCATTGGACAATGATGCAGGCCTCGTTTCATTATGAACACAAAGCTGAGAATTTGTTGAAATGCTGTCACCAGACGATCTACCCTTTGAGTAATCGTGGGTGGTATTATTTCTGGAGCTGGAATTACTTCTACATCTTTTTCTGGATGAAATTGAAGTTTCTGGAAAATTCAAAATATGAAAAGGTCCCTGCTAATATCACTCATTCAGAGACCAGGAGTAAAGGCATTTACGGGTTTATGTGCAGGGTGGTATAACTCTGGTCGAGTTGGTTCATTTGCACTGAAACATGATTTCCATGATTCATCTACTATAGTCAATGTACTTATAGGATGAGAGCGGGGATGACGAGGACGAGCTTGAAATGCGGCGGAATGAACGCTGTTGGTGCTGTTGTGCCGTTCTGCTTAATTCTGCCGCCACGTTGTGGGTCACCGCATTGTCTGTATTCGCAATGAGTATGGTGACCACCACTCTTGGATTCTGCTAATGCTTTCCATCAGGCAGAGTAGAGTAATTTTGGCTGGGCCAAACATAAAAAAATGCACTTTATTCGTGATGAAACTGACACGAATGTTTAAATTTTCGTAAATGTTTTTCGTAGTCGTGAGTTATAGAGATCAAGCTAGGTATTATTTTAATTACTATATAGACAGCAGCTCTGTGTGTATGGCTATTATTGTATATTTTTATTCTATTGTATGTGCTGTGATGACATTTATCACGAGGTGATATTTTGAGGTGTTTTTTTTTTATTTCTCTGACAACATCACATATGATGCTTACTTAGAGGTAAGTTTTTCAAGTATTTCTTTTACCAATATTTTTTTATAGTTCAAGCTTGGATTGGATAAGAAACCGTATGTACCGTGGGAGAGCTATGCTTCGGCATGAATGGGTCGGCTCGATCGGAGTGATATCACAGCCTCACAGAAAACCGGTGTGAAATAGCGTTTGCGCTGTGTTTCACCAAGTGAGTGAGGATACCGGAGGACCCCAACCACTCCCCCCATCCCCTTTCCCATCCCCCAAAGGTGGGCAACGCACTTGTGACGCCTTTGGTGTTGCGGGTGTCCATGGGCGGCGGTGATTGCTTACCATCAGGTGATACGTCTGCTCGTTTGCCCACCATTCAAAAAAAAAAAAAAGGAACGTGCTACCCGTTGCGTGTATGCCAGTTGTCACGGTAAATAATTATGTTCTTCCTCAAGAAATAAAATTCTGTTAAAATCGATTTAGCGGTTTAGCTACGAAAGTGTAGCAAACGGATAGATTTTTCTTTCGCATTTAGAATATTAGTGAGGATCAACAGTTTTCAGGTATGTTTCTTCTACAAAAAATATCATTTGTCGTAATAATTTATGGAATAAGATGATAAATAATACTTTACATCTCATTAAATGTAAAAGCAGCTGATATGGATACTGTTTTTTATTCACTTTAAGAATATTCTTATGTAGGTACATCATCATGATACAAAGAAAGGAGGAAAATGACAATTCTGCCTCATTAGATTTAACTACATTCGTGTTATCTAACTGTTTTGTCAGCCATTTTTTTTGCTACAGTTATTTTTATATAAATGTCTATCCAAAAACTTATTTGTGTTAAGCAATCTTTATTTTTGACTATATTATCCAACGGTTTTCTTGGTTTGATGCCTTTTCAGAACTGTAAATAAATATTTCGGATATCTAACACACAACGCCACCTAGTCCCACACTAAGCAGAGCTTGTGTTATGGGGACTAGACTACTGATATGAATACACATATAATATACTTTTTTTGTAAATGCATACATAATACACATAGAAAACACCGAAATATTTGCAGTTCGTACAAACATTTGCCGAGAATTGAATCCGAGACCTCAAGCACAGCAGTTTCATACGTTACCACTGCGTAACTAAAAGTGTAACTTCCATAAGAAAAGAAAAGAAAGAAAGAAAGAAAGAACAAGGTAAGAATAATGAAAGTAATAATGAATTACCGAAATCGTTCACTACTCCACTTCTTATCTGCTCAGGAGTCGCTGCATATTCCGAGGAATCATATGTACTTGACAAGGAAGAATCTAAAACAATTGAAGAATATAATATTTAGATATACACATACTTGAATAGGACTAACAACAATGCGCCTAGGCATGCGATTAGGAACGCCAATGACTTCTAATTTCTATTGAAAAAACATTATTAAACACATATATGAAAACCTTGAAAAATCGTTACGTTATAAACATTTATAGTCTATGTATATTGTTGAGAAGTATGAACGCCTACGCTAACTTATATAGCAATACACATGACGCGTATGTTTGCCTTAAATATAGCAGAGGCGTTAGTTCCAACAAACTTAAAACAAGTCTGGGAGAAATAATGGCCCGTTACACAAGTCTGGCTTCTTGGAAAATATTTATAATATTATACATAATCACATATATAAAATTTGGGCTTCCTAAATAGACGTAAGTTGGAATGGTTTCTTTCCACTTTTGATTCCTGGTAACTGTAAAACGGCCCCGCGTTTAGCTTTGCGAGTATCCATTCCTTTTTGGGTATATGTTAGATTATCGATCCTAAAATTTTCAGCTTCCTAAAATGACGTAAGCCTGGGCTGACTGGAATCTTGAACTATTAGTTATTAGGTATATTGAGTCGCATTGTACCTAGATAAAGTGTCAAAGTGGTACGGAAGATTTAGAGTTGTCTTTGTCGTAGAATGTGTAGTTAAGATAAGATTGAATCTAAAATGCTGCCAAGCACCACTTATCCAGACAGTTATATTATAATATCTCGCTCGTTTCGTAAAGTATAGCCTATGTTACCCGTATAACATGTGCGGTTTAATTTTTTCCGACTTCTTCAACAAATATTATTGACGCCCAAGCTGGGCAGATCGCCAGCGTGTTCTGGGCCGAGTCTTCACTGCAGTCGCAGTTGTGGCAGGCGGGACTCAATTCCCTCCTAGCGAACGAGTGCAGGTACTTCCCGAAGCAACCATGCCCGGAAAGCACCTGCGTTAGTCGGAAGGAAAGGGTCCCGTGCTGCCGCCAACCACTCGAGGATGACCGGCTGGAGCGCCTCCACGGTGGCAAAACCAGCGTGTGGAGCCTCCAGCCGGGTCGACAAACTAGCTATGGTGGCTCGACGAGCGGGTTCACGTTACTCGCGTACCTCTTTGGGCGGAGGACGATAACCGTTCTCCGCCCGGTATTCAGGCGCTCGTCGATAAACTTCGGCGAGCACTTCCGCCTCCAAATCCCACGGAGGTGTTGCGGCCAAGGCGCACGCGTCCCAATCCCCCCAAAGGCCGGCAACGCACTTGTGACGCATCTGTTTTAGTGTGCAGACAGACAGACAAAAGCGGTGAAGGACTTCGTTTTAAAATATGTAGTGATTCATAAGTAGAAGTGTTTGTCATGTAGTGAACTGTTATGCTGTGATGTAATGTGAATAAGTATAGGTATATAAACTAGTTGAACCCTGCGATGCTACGACAATAACCGCAGGCAACGCCGCGAGGCGAAGGCATCTTCATAAATTGTAGCCTATGTGTTATTCTGATGTTTCATCAAAATCCATTCAGTAATTTTTGCGTGAAAGACCAACACACATACTCACAAACCTTCGCGTTTATAATATTGGTAGGAGAATGAAGTTGTAAAAGACCAAACTTTAATACTAACCAATTTCCATACAGTTGATGTATCTCCTTTTCCGATGAGTAATGTTTTCTTCCAATGTTTTTACATCTGTAAAGAAAGTGCAATGAAATTATCATTAACACATGATATGATACGACATGTCACAATAAATTGTTCATACTAAGAAATTAATACATAATAAAATCGTAGCTGGTCGCTGTACGCAATAAAACGAAAAATATTGAATTTTAGAATTATTGTCTGTTTGTCTGCATGTCGGTTTGTACGTTTGTAAATGCTAATATCGGAAACGGCTTAACCGATTTGAATGCGATTTTCACTAATACGTTGCGGTTTGCTTCACTTAACATTTAGTGTTTTTTTAATTTCAATCGGTTCATAAATAAAGAGTTTGAATAACTATCGCGAGATAGTAGTATAAAATAATATGACGTGAAAGAATGATCAAAATAATTGAATTGTTGAGACCTGAAAGCGTAGAAAACCAACAAACAAATCTCATTTGTATATTTATTGCCAGCTTTTGCGCGCGGCTCCGCCTGTTTGTCGGTTATCGCAGTTAAGAGTACCCATGTCCTTCCTCAAGAGTCAAAGTATCTCTCATTGACATAAATATCGATTATCGCAGTGATTCTTTAAACTGATATATCTTGTCTTATTTGTTAGCCAAATGAAATTTCATCCCCATCATCTAGATGATTGGCAGTCCACAACTGTGCGATTTTCCTGAAATTTTCTGCCACGCACAGCAAAACTGTGGAATAAGCTGTCGCCTGCGGTGTTCCCGGACCAATACGACCTTCAAACCTTCAAGAAAAGAGCGTACTCCTTCCTAAAAAGCCGGCAACGCACTTGTGACGCCTCTGGTGTTGCGGTTGTCCATGGGCGGCGGTAATCGCTTACCATCAGGCAATACGTCTGCTCGTTTGCCCCCTCTACATAATAAAAAAAAAAAAAAAACGAACAAAATTTTATGTCAAGTTTCCCATGTTACTTACATCTTACCATACCATACATACGTAAGTAAAAAATACATTTAAAACGGTTCCACCACTTCTGGGATCAGTGCGCACACAGACAAACCGACAAAAAGTCTAAAAACTGTTGGGTTGTGTTCTGTTACTCAAATAATGATCCACTTTGTTAACTTTTCTAACACACAATTAACAATTTTTACAAGTATATTATACTTACATATAGAGTTTAAACCATGTTTTAAATTTGTCCACTAATTAATTATTTAAAATGTATTTCAGCTATAAAACGATTTACCGCAAAGCTTAACTCATAATTAATATTAATAAAATAATGGTTTTGTCCGCAACACGTTTATTCAAAAATATTGTTTGGTGCTTTCGTTTAAAAATAATATGAATAAGAAAAGTAATGGTACATTTACATTTTTTGCCTCTGGTGTTGCGGGTATCCATGGGCGGCGGTAATCGCTTACCATCAGGCGAAACGTCTGCTCGTTTGCCCCCTGTATAATAATAAAAAAAAACATAGAATTTAAAGTGAAACATTGTTACAAGCTTTTATTTAGTTTCACCTTTTCAGATGTTTATCTGTAATCAAATCTTGCAAGTCAAATTTGATCCCCTTCCCGATTTCCGATTGATATTCCGAAATTTGAAATATACCTTTAGTTCTGATGACTATGCAATTATATATAATGGGTACTATTATTCATCTAAAATGGCCGCCGTGACAAAATGGCGACGTAGGTATATATTTCTGAATAACCCACCCAATATGGGTATCAACTGAAAGGGTTTAAAGTTATTTTTTTTTATTAACAAGTAGCGATGTGCCGAATGTGGTTTCAACCGAATACGAACTTCGGCCGAACAATAAAAAATTGGGCCGAAGTTCGGTTCTTTTCACACCACCTTCACGAGTTTGACAAGTACTGACTTGTTATCCCTATTAACAAGTAATAAAAGCTTGTTTTTTTTAAACAAATCACTTGTTTGTTACAATAATAATCGTATTTCGTACATTCGTAATCTGTCAGAATAAGAATATGGAGTGTAGCCACCATTATTTATCACTAAGGTTTCAAATAACGCAAGAAAACAACACTGTAGGTAAAGAGAAGGATACCTTGAAATAAACTACAAAAAACCACGCCCGCCGCCCAGACGGGCCAGAACTCGTTTCGAGAGCCTTATCTTAGATGATATCTTAGATCTTATTATTAGATGATAAATATAAACATAAATAAAATCAGTCAAGTGCGAGACGGACTAACTCAGGAAGGGGTTCCGTACCATTTTACCATCTATAGATTTCAAGCGTTTGCCGTTATCAATATCAAACAAAACCGAGCAAAAAAACACGTTTGTTGTATGCCTTGTATGGGCTACCCCTTAAATATTTATTCAAGTCTGTTTTAAGACTATATAAGAAATAGTAAGGTATTTCTTGTTATACCGGCAACAGAAATACATTATCATCTCTGAAAGTTTCAACTGTCTAACTATCACGGTTCACGAGATGCAGTCTGGTGATAGACAAAATAGGGCCCCGTTTTACCTTTTGGGGTACGGTACCCTAAAATTTTTGATACAGGAACGAAATTACATAAATAGTAGGTACTCAATTGGTCATAGGTCTTACCTTCAAACAGCTTACAAATACTACTTTTGTACAACTTGGCAACTCCAGCGATAAGCGTTGCTGATGTCCTTAAAGACAGCCTTCTGTTTTCTTGAAAAGCTTCACTGAATATCCAAGTATCCAAACTCCGACTAACAAAAAAAGATAACACATAATCGTGATTTGTATCAAACGCTTTTTTTATTTATGGCCCTGCCATAATGCCCTACTCTGCCTGATGGAAAAGCTTAAGCTGAATTAGTGGGGGTCACCATACTCATTGCGAATGTAGACAATGCAACAATGGAGCATGGTGACCCACGCCATAGCGTGACACACAGTGATGCTTCGACGTCATTGGGCCTCCGGTCTCGCACTCACTAACGAAACACGACAGCACGAAAGTTGTTATTCTACGTTGGTCTTCTGTGCGAGGGAAGTACCGCCCCGGTCGAGCCATTCGTGCTGAAATCAGCATAGCTTTACTACCTTGAAAACGGACAAATTACGCCGATAGTGGTAAATGACAAACTAGATCGTACACTTTAGCGTTTTCGTTATTTAAGTAATTATTCTGCAAAATTTTAAAAGGTGTGTGCAAAAAATATGCTTTAATTAGGAATAATAACGAAAAATCACACCTTATTCGTCTATTTAAAACTTGAAATATCCCATTTTTCTCGTAACTTAAACAGAATTACAATAAGCCGAAATCGTGGCAATAGGCAGTCTATGTTGATTGTACTCGTATGTTCTACCATAGTGTCTATTACTAATGCATAGAACTGATTTAAATGTATGAGAAGTCAATAGACTGGTTATAATGACACGAGTGACATAGGTCTATATAAAATTCATCAAAGGTTTCTAAATTAAATTTAAGAATTGCTGATAAATTACAGAGTTAGAATTTTTAAGAATTTAGATATGACTACAAATAAAAGATACAATAGTTGGTAGCGCCATTTTCTAAAAGTTTAGAATTCTAATTCTGAAAATCTTTCTGTAACCATTACACTATAAACCAGGAGCTTGAATTTAGAATTTTCAAAAGAACACGTTTCTAGAATATTTACGTACCATATTTCTGGTAACTTATTTTCTTCGTCATCAACTTCGATGGTAATATCATGTACAGCTTTCCACACTGTTTCCAAAAGGCCACCACAAACAAGATTTTTAGGATGAAACATTATTAATTTTCAATTAAAGTGGATTTTTTAATTTTAATTAAATTATTTTCTAATTACAACGTCAAGTCAATAAAATTAAGTGGGTAGGTTACCCATGCGGACATTTTTTTTTTATAAATGGCGCAGCAGTAATTTGTACATACAGCCTTATTATTTTTAAATGTTCAGACATTCATTTCTATAGGGTACGTGTATAATTTCTGTTATTTTACTTTTAAATTCGTTGTACTCTTTTAAATAAATTAAAAAACGAATGGATAATTAAAAAAAATCAGCTATACTAATATTATTTAAAATGAAATTGAGACATTTAAATTTGGAATTTTTGAAACATTTTTTTTATATTGACAATTCCATATGCAGATGCCAAAATGCTGAATCTAAACTGTATCCATATTAATGTAAGGTATGAACAACATGTAATATTTATTGTATGGTATCAGGATTGTCTGGATTGTTATAATATTTGTGTTCTTAGTACACATTCTAAAATGTAGGAATGTATTTTATGTAAGATTACCGGTTCAAACTTAATTAGATTTTGCTATTGAAGTTCTGTTCAAAACTCATGAATATGTATGTAATATCGCATGTTTAATTTAGAATGAATAACTAAATTATGTTATCTTAAAATGTTTGGTGTTTGAAAAAGGCGCTAAATTATCACACCTTTTTCGCTAATAAATCAGACTAATGATAATATTTCGTATTTGAATCCAGTCTCTATATAAAATGCACATACATTTTCTGTATTATCTGTGCCAAATTGTAACCGTGCACTTTTATTGCTTCAGCTTCGTGCATTTATTACACCAGCAATGTGTGCACTTTCCGTTTGTTTTACACCGTGGGGATAGTGCGGTAACTTGCTTTGTTTAGATGCACTGATTATGTCAGCTTCATGACAATTCTCAAATAATCGTTTCTTTAAAACTAAAACGTCATTGGCATTCTATTATTTTTGGGTTAATATTCTATATATTACATTAGAATTATCTTTGGAACACATTTTTTTTTAATACAATTTAATTATTATTTTCAATTGTGATATAATTTCAATAAGTACAGTAGGGATTAAATAATAAACTACTGAAATAGAAATAGGACATTTAATTATATTCATACTATGGAGATATATACATATATAGACCCATATCACACTAATATTAAAATGTAGCTATAATAATTATTGTTACTTCTTCAGGTATAAATGGCTATAACAATTTTGATAAATCTTTGGTATGATGAAATATCTGATTGACTACTAGTAACACCGGAGTAAATATACACTTTAAATCGGGGGTGTAAAATAACGTTACATTACGGTGTGACTGCCAGCCCTAGCTTTCTCAGTTGGGGATAATTCACACGTGGTCTGCAGTATATTTTTACAGTAAGAGTAAAATAAAATTGTCTAGTAACACTCCAACACTTGCATTTCTCTTATTTATGTCTTTGGATGAATACGTGTGTAAAAATATCTTTTCCAACCACACACAATCGTAAATAGTTTAAAAATGTGAAAAATAATCTCGCATCATTCGTATATTTTTTTCTCTCATATTATTTATTCTTAACTAAAGATTTGCGTTAAAAGGAACGAAATTAATAATCATATTAGTTATTTGTCGTAAAAGTTATTTACATATCAAAAAAAACAAATGAATGTCAAAATAGGTACTTTATACATCGGCAATTTTATTAAATTCAAAGTTTTGTTACGCTCTTTGTGGAGTGAAGAAGACCACCAACAGATAAATTGCACTCGTCATCTATTAGAGACGGGTATTATTCGGAGCCACAGAACAATTATCTGTTCTGTATTTGGACCACCATGGCTCCGAGGGGATTTAGTACGGTGGCGCCAGCATTGTTCACTACGAAATAAAGGTATTTAGAATATTTGTTGACAAAGACGACGCAGAAAGTTGCCAAATACAATTTCAAAAACAGTAAAAGTACACTTATTCACATGTGTATAACGGAAACATTTAAGTGTTAGGAGGAATGTCAAATGTCATTATTGATTGTCTATGGTAGTTATAACTTAAATAGTTATACCATATCTGTACCGTTTACTTATGTGTTACTAGCTTTTGTACGCGTGTATATGGTTTTCGCAGTAAATAATATGTCCTGACTAAAGAATTAACGGCTCTTCAATTATTATGATTAAAATTTCATCAAAATTAGTTCAGCGGTTTAGCCATACAGACAAGTAGATTTAATTTCTTTACAATATTAGTACCGATGGGACAAAATTAAACAGTGTGAAACAATGCACTGTTTATAATGCGCGATACATTTAAAGTGCAGTAAAGGACGATGTGAAAAAACAATATAAAGATTAAGGACCATGACTACTCGTATTTAGAAAATAAAATGCGTTTTACGCATGTAGGGGACATATCGCAGTCATCATTTTGTATGTAGGAACAGTTAACGCCTTTGAGGTAGTTTGAAATTAGAATTATATTAATTTTTATATTGTTTATTTGAACTCGAATTGGAAAGAAAGAAAGAAAGAAAAACATTTACCTACTCTGAAACTCGCAAGCCAACACAGGTTAGGTGTAATATTAACTAAGCTAGAATAGATTGGTTGAGGGCCTGCAGCACTGGTATTACGATAAGATTTGTACTGGTGCATCAACGTGTCTATAATAGAAAACTGAAACCAAAACAATTAAAATGATATGTATTTAAATGAAAGTAATGTACGAGTTAGAATGGTGCAGGCTTGTTGAGAAAGAGGATTTTATTTGTCATGTCGTAAAATTACGTTATTAAAAAACATATGTTCATCATTCTACCCAATAGGTAAGAGGTTATTTAAACAACACGGTGAATTTGTTTTTTTTAATAGCATCTTTTGGACCTTTTCAAAACGTCTTGACATTCCAAACATGCCACATGCCACCAGTGGCTAAATAGACGGTCTCTAAAGTTCAAACTGTAACAACACCTGTAAATGTATTCTATTTATGTGAAATAAATCGTTTTATTGCATTTCATTTCAAATAAAGCCATATTAATCACTCGGTCCATAACATACACACCAAGACCGTCTTTAAACCAGCGACGTACTTATCCATTACGCATAGACAATAAGGAGAAGCTTTCATTGTGTAAAGAGGTCTTTTGTTGATCCACTTCTTGGAGGTAGACACGCAATTGTTTGATAAATGGTTCACAGGTATTCTTCAAAGTGTGACAATAGACAGAGTTTGTCTCGTACCCATTTGTTGGTTATCGTACAAATTAACTTAAGAAATTAACGTGTTTTAAGTTTAATTTATTCATTACTACACGATGAAGGTAATTGGGCCATTCAATTCATTACTAAAAGTAAATACGTTGATTTGATTTGAAAATATGTTCAGAAGTACTTTTGTAGTGTTTTAAATTTCTAATCTTTATGAGATTTTTAGTAATTTTTCAATATGGTTGGGAACAATCAGTTGCAAAATAGTATACCTACATAAAGTTTTATAACGTGACATAATATTACAATATGGCGTAAAATTACATTTCATTAAAAATATTGAATAGGTTGTAATGTTTACGCATACTTATTATGTATTTTTACTTATCAAAATGTAGTACAATCTATCTCGTAATTAATCGGTATGCTTCTTCGCAACATTTCGCTTTTGAAACCTTTTAAAATCTGCATTGAATGCTCATTGTTGTATATTGATAGTTCTTAGACACAATAAGACAACAAATCTAAATTTTTATTGACATTAACAGTTTCCGTTTTGCAGACTCTCGATAATTTCCACATGTCGCTATATTTTATAGTTCTGGTCAGGTTTCACCGGAATAAATAAATTCAATTTGCAGTTCGTGTAACTTGTTCAATTTGCCAATGTTTGAGAAATTCCGTGTCGTGTTGACAGAAGTGCTGACAATCACGGACATCCAATTCTTTGGTCCACCTGTGACTTGCCGCCTAAATATACTTACAAGAATTGTAAGGAAAGCAATAAAAGTATTTTTTTTTCAAAGAACACATATAGGTAAAATAATTTAGCCAGTTAAAGATAATGGTCACCCAGTGGTCAAATTCGATCAAAATTCTTTTTTTCCTGATTTAGATGATAGTTAAAAAAACTTTGAACATTTTTAATAGACTAAAATATTAATATAAATGTTATTTTAATAGTTATAAATCTTACGAACATTTAACACAAAATGCAATCTAGTCGCAACCTGAGAAGGGCTTGTATTATGGGTACTAGACAACCGATATAAATAGTTTTTTGTAAATACTAAGTTCTACACGGATATATGAGGTAGAATTTTGTACATTATACACAGCGATTTGTTTCTAAACTTCGTGATAGCCTTGTTAAAGTTTGTTTGTTTACGCCTTTAAGTTTCAAAAGTTTCTTTTTAAAGAAAACTCCTGCACTAGGAATAATTCCTGTGACGCGGGGGACTTTACAAACATACATGAAACGAACACAAAGGTCACCCTGACTTAGAACAACAATTTGTGGATCATACAAAGTGTTGTTCCATGTAGGATTTGAACCCACAACACTTGGAGAAGTAGGGAACGGCGTAGCGACTGCTTAACCACTAGGCCAAACGTGCAGTTAAAAGTTCTGCACCAATTAAGTTCAAATTTTGACACGAGAAACAACACGCTTCGGCCTCACAGAAAACCGGTGTGAAATAGCGCTTGCGCTGTGTTTCACCGAGTGAGTGAGGATACCGGAGGCCTATACCACATCCCCTTCCCCTCCTTTCCCCCATCTTAGATAATCTAGAATCTAAATATCTTAGGTCTTAGATAATAGAGTTTATTCGTTTCTACGGTTTAATAGTTTATTTAAATTCTCATGTATAAAGAAACAGGAAACAGTATTACGAATGTGAGTGTTTTACTATTAGTGTTCGGGTCTTTAATAACGTGCTTAGTGTAGGACGCCCTGCGGCACGATAGATTAACAATTTGAAGTAAGTGACGGGCAGCGGGTGGATGCGGACTGTCCAAAACCATCCCGGTCTTGTTGACACTCCTTTTTTTTAAGGATGGCCTGGTAAAACGACTCTACCCTGCCTAGTGGAAATAATAAGCAGAATCCAATAGTGCTGGTCACCATACTGCAACAATGACTCACACCATGGCAACATGCTTCTGCATCATTGGCCCTCCGGTCTCGCACTCACCAACGAAACACGACAGCACGACCGCTGTCGTTTTAAGTTGATCTTCTGTGCGAGGGTAGTACCGCCCCGGTCGAGTTGGCCTATTCGTGCTGAAATCGGCGTGGAGCGGCGGCATCTGTTATACCTACCTTGGGGAAGACCTTCATTCAGCTGTGGACGGCGGTTGATTGATATATATTCGAGAAAGTCTTTCACAAGTCCTATAATTTTTTGCATAAATTAATTACACAGAGCGCATCTAAATACGTTAAATAGAAATGTGTTTGTGACGGATCTTTTATTAGCTTCATATTAGTGTATTAGTATATTTGTTTATAACTGTGTTTTTTAATTCTTCATTTCAAGAATCAAAGTATCTCAATGCTAAATTTTTTTGCAGCCGAGGATCAAACCAAGTGGCGTGCAATTGGAGAGGCTTGTGTGAAGCAGTGGACTGCGGTAGGCTGATGATGATAGTGCAGTGGTTTAGCCGTGAAAGCGTAACAGACAGATGGACTAAAATTACTTCCGAAATACTCTTTAATGGTATACTCATGAATTAAAACCTCGTATACAACTCCATTAATGTCATATAATTTGCTTCGCCAGCCTGTATGTTCTAATAAACACAATGAGCTTGAAACATAATTATTTATTGTTAGGGAGTAAGTATAGTAATCAGCGTGATCAATCCTGCTGTCAAATGCTGCTCATCCGGCACCACAATCTTATCAAGAGTCGTTCACCCCGACAGCGACCACTCTTCGGTATTAGGGTGGCTACAGATTGATTATATTATTGTCGTGCGACTTTTGAGCGATAGTTTCGTTCAGGAATGTTTATGATGAAAACTTATATAAGGTACGTTTTCAAATGAGGCAACATACACAAAATATATAAAAGCGAATTGAGAATCTTCTACTTTTTTGACGTGGGTTAAAAATATAAAACTAGAAACAATATCGGCCAGTTCATTGCAATTTTGTTTAATAATTGTTAATACTTTTGTCGTTTATGTTTAAAAAAATAATAAAAAGTTAAAATTTTAACCCAACCACGTAAAATGTATATGGCCTAGTATTCTTAATCCATAGTAGGGACCTAGTATAACGCATATGTATTTATGTCAGCTAATATTTTATATTAATATTAGGTAACGACGTTACTACGTAGTTACCTAATCTATACAAATAAATAAAATTGGAGTGTCTCATTGTAATATTAAAATAACCGCTATCTACTACATGCATATGAATGTATATACGGTACACATATCAAAATATATATTTTTTAAATTTTTGTCTGTCTGTCTGTCTGTTTGTTCCGGCTAATCTCAGGAACCACTTGTCCGATTTGAAAAATTCTTTTGGTGTTGGATAGTCCATTTATCGAGGAAGGCTATAGGCTATATATCATCACGCTACTACTAATAGGAGCGGAGCACCAATAAAGAATGTTTCAAAAACGGGGAAAAATTTTCACGCCACGAGCAATATAAGACGCAAACGAGGTTGCGTGGGTCAGCTGGTATTAATATAAAATATTAGCCGACCCACGCAACTGCGTCTGCGTTTCTTTACAATCATACTCGTATTCTATTGATCTAAGGATGATATTAACTATTCTATCACAAGGCGAGACACGCCAGCAAAATACACGTTTAAAAAAATCGTGCAAATCGATTAGACAGTTTCGGAGTTTATACGAGTTTCGGACACAGGGTATACATAATAAATTAAAGTCGTTTATTGGATTTAACTGTAAGATCTGCGCATGCATAGTTTAATACTAAACTTTAAACATCTGATAACATATCTAATTAATGGTTTTAGGTTTTTATATTTTTATTATTTGTTGGTTCACTTTAGAAATTCAATAACTGTTTTATTATTTTAAAGCTATAAATCTAACTGAGTCCTGATATGAGACTTACATTCATGGCTTATATGATTTTCTAGATTGTTTAAACAATTATTTCATCGTTGTGATTGTCACCAAAACAAGTCACCAAATCATAAATAACAAAACTATTTTTGCCACATTTAGATAAACTTTTTAATCAACACATCTTTAAAACTTTAAAGGCGTTCAAAGATTATAAGGTTCTAGTATAATAGTCGCGCAATTCGACTTGCGGCAGTGTGAAACGGTACTTTTCCAAACGGAAATTCGGCAGAGAGCGAGTGCCGAGTATCTCATACCTCCCCCGTGTGCTTTGCCGGGAGGACGTGCCGCTTCGGCATTAACGCGCGCAATCGTGAGTGACCGTGATTTGTGAACGAAATGTAAGTTATTACTTATTTTATTGTGTGTTCTATTTTTTAAAGATTTTTTTTTAAGTTTCATGTGTTATGTGTGTGTTACAGACAAATTAGTTAGGAAGTTGTGTAGATTTATTTTAAAAAACTTATTTAAGTTTGGAATCAAAACTAATTACATTTTCGATTTTTTAAGCAAAATTACTATTTTTAAATTATATATTTTATAAAATAACTTGATCTTTATACTTCTTTTTTAACCGACTTTAAATAGGAGGAGGTTCTCAATTCGACTTAAGATATTTAGGAACATACTTAATTTAGATATAACAATGTTTTTGGTTTCATCCAAAATAAAATTAGTAATGCAATCTTATGTTATTTAAATAAATTTCGACTTAATGTAATGTCGTGTGTATATTTATTTTGTTAAATACTTTCTTCATAATGTGTACAGGGCACACTTAATGCAAAAAAATATCCACTGACAGTTTATTTAATGATGATATAGAAATAAGTGAGAGTAGGTGAAAAGAAGAGTATAGAATAGAAGTAGAGAGTAAAAGAGAGAGTATATATAGTTATTATTATTATCAAAGTAAATTTAGTTTTTTATCTATCTACATATATTAATAAAGCTGAAGAGTTTATTTGTTTGTTTGAACGCGCTACTCTCAGGAACCGCGGGTCTATTTGAAAAACTCTTTCAGTGTTGGATAGTCCATTTATCGACGAAGGCTATAGGCTATATATCATCACGCTACTACTAATAGGAGCGGAGCACCAATAAAGAATGTTTTAAAAAACGGGGGAAAATTTTCACGCTACGGGCAATATAAGACGCAAACGAGGTTGCGTGGGTCAGCTAGTCATTACATAAAATAAGATACGTAAATACCGAAATGCCTTTAACAGTAGAAAAGTGTATACAGTAAAGAAAAATGGTTTATTTTTACAATAGTGAAATAATTAACAGCAATGTCATTGTCTTTCACTTAATAATAACTTAGGATGACGTCACATGTGTTATATTTAAAATTCGATTCATTCCTTTGATGTTCAAAATAAACACAGTCATTTGATCTGTGAAAGTTGCTCATGCTTCACTGTGAGAAAGCAGTAAGATTCTGCATATTAAAAAAAAGTTACATAAAAATATATATAGCAACATAAAAAGAGCTATTGAATTGTACAGTCTAGCAAATAATATGTAAAGTAATACTTATTTTAGTTAAGGCCTTAAAATTTGTTTTAAATTCTGTATTCTAAACCTAATTTTAAACAATACACGATTTTGACGGATTTGCTTAGTGTGAGAATCGCGTTAAATATTTTCTAATAACTTTTGCCCGCAGCTCCACCCGCGTATATGTCAGTTATCGCCTATACTAGCCTATGTTCTTTCTCTAGAATCAAATGATCTCCATTGTAAATTTTACCCAAATCGGTTCCGCGGTTTAGCCATGAACACTTAAGAGACAGACAGACGCGTAGACGGAGCTATTTCCGAATTTATAATACACTCATTTGCAAAAAAAACGGGCGGTTTCGATTTTCTTCCTGGCTGAAAAAAATAAAATACCAAAAAGGTTTTAATCATTTGAACATGTTACTGGCCAGTTATAAAAGTGCCATAATGTTTATAAGAGTACATTCCAAATTGAAATTTTTGACTGAGCCTGGTTTTCAAAGAAAACAACTTTTAACTACATTTTGTGGCGCGAAGTCCCTATAGTTAATATGGACTCTAATTAACTTTTTGACAATTTTTAGTAAATTATCTGATGTCCTTGACATTTAAAAGTATTGTTATTGCTGTTTAGCAATCTCGAAAATGGTAGATAAAATGATAAAAGCGAGCAAAATTATTGCGCTGCTTGAAGAAGGTTGCAGCCAATGCTTCGTGGCTCAGAGGCTAAATGTGAGTCGGTCGACAGTTCAAAGGACCTGGCAGCGCTATCAAGAGACCGGTTCCGTCAAGAGGAGGCCTGGTTCTGGCAGAAAGACATGTACCGAACCACGGGATGATCGTTTTCTAGTTAGTCAAGCGTCGAGAAATCGCAAATCTTCTTATGTGGACCTCAAGAACAGCCTCGAAGAAGTAAGAAATGTGCAAATTAGTCTATGGACGGTCAGGAGGAGGCTTCTCGCTGCTAATATACACAGTCATCGCCCGGCACGCGGCCCTAAATTACTCCGTGGACATCGAGTTGCCAGGCTTAGCTTCGCTCGAAATTGTGTGTCATGGACTCATGAAGACTGGGATAGGATATTGTTCTCCGATGAAGCCAGGATATCTCTACATGGTGAAGACCGACGTCGGCGAGTGCTACGTAGACGAGGAGAACGCTTTGCAGAGGCATGTTTTGAAGAAATCACACCTTATGGAGGGGGCTCTATTATGTTTTGGGCAGGAATAAATTCCATGGATCGTACGGAGTTAGTCTTCATCGAAAACGGTACACTGACTGGACACCGATACATAACGGAAGTTCTAATTCCTTATGCACAACCCGCTTTAACCGCTCTTGGCGAAAACTCATTTTTTATGGACGACAACGCTCGCGCCCACCGGTCTGGCGATGTGGAAGCGTATATGCTAGAAGTCGGAATTCGTCGTTTGGACTGGCCAGCTAGAAGTCCGGACCTCAATCCCATAGAGCATGTCTGGAACGTTCTGAAGCGACGAGTGAGATCAGTGCAGCCGGCTCCGCAGACCATCAGAGAGCTAAAGAATGTGATTACCGCGGAGTGGGAACGTATTCCCCAAGAAACCATAAAAGATATACTCGCTAGCATGCCCAGACGAATGCAAGCTGTGATTTCAGCAAGAGGGGGTTACACTCAATAATAAACTTATATCTGCTTTTAATGTATTCAAGAAAAACAAAGAAATTAACGTGTTTCATTTTTATTTAGCGAGCAGGTACAATAATAGTGTTTTGAGCTTAAACATTATTTCTCAATAATTTAATCAAAATGTTATGATAAAACTGATGATACCTATTCTTTCCTAATTAATTTATAAAATTCTGAGGATAACAATACCTAAAATTGTCAAACAAACTAATGATAACTATAAAATAGTTCTTTGCTTAAGCGCCCGTTTTTTTTGCAAAAGAGTGTATAAACCAATAAGTATATTAGTACAGATATCTCAACAAAGTTGTCATTTCACATAATTTTCTATAGAATTTACGTTTTTGACGTTTAAAAAACTGAATTGATTTAACAGTGGCATACGGGAACGATCATTATCGAAAGTAATCATTAATAACGTTAATGATTTATCGTACGGATCAGCTTCCGTTTCCAGTAATGTTTATTATTAAATTGATAATCTTCTTATTATAAATGGGAAATCGAATTTTTTATTAAATTAGTTTTACCTAAGAGCTATGTCACGAGTGTATATACTAAGTTCTTAGGTTCAAGGGGTGTCGAGTTATGTTTGATAAACAACTGATTTTAATTTTAATAGATATCTGATCTGGTTATTTGGAATGGTTACATTGGCTAGAAATGGTCATACTACAGTCCCTAAAATACAGCTTAAGTGACTACTGTCACTAATACCAGTTGTCAACTGTGTCATTTTAGAACTTATGAGGTACATTTTAGGTAAGATATTTAATATTTAAATTATATTACACTTCATTTGTATTTTTTTTCTTTTTATTATATAGCGGGCAAACGAGCAGACGTATCGCCTGATGGTAAACGATTACCGCCGCCCATGTACACCCGTAACACCAGAGGCGTTACAAGTGCGTTTTAGGAAGGAGTACGCTCTTTTCTTGAAGGTTTCAAGGTCGTATTGGTCCTTATTAGCTCTTGGTAAACCTAATTTAAAATAAATAAAGAATTCGGTTTCCCATTTATAACAAGATGATTATCAATTTAATAATAAACATTACTGGAAGCGGAAGCTGATCCATACGATAAATCATTAACGATATTAATGATAACTTTTGATAATGATCGTTCCTGTACGCCACTGTTAAATCCATTCAGTTTTTTAAACGTGAAAGAAATAAAATTTACACATTAATAACAAACATTTAGGTCATCTATACATATAAATATAATTGAAATGCCTGTTTGTAATGCTAATTTATTTTTTACTAAATGAACGTTGCAATTTTAAAAATCCGTTTGTAAATTTTTGTCTGTCCCTCTGTTTGTTGCTGTTAATCTGTGAGCTGATGTTATGAGGAATATATATTTTAGAACAAATTCAAAATTTAAAACCAATTACAGTGTGTATAGTTAACAATATTCGATTCAAAAGCAACATAACGCGCCTGTGTCGGGTAGCCTTTATTTCTTTTAACTCAACATATAATTTTTCCAAATTTGATTTAGTTTTATAATAGAATACGTCAGAATAAACAATATCTCACGATTTACAAATCACCCATCACGATGTATAATGTATACATATTTACATAAGTATAGGTACATTAATTCAAATACGCTCAAGTAGTCTTTAACAGTAAATGAACCAAACGTGTATAATAAAATATAATAAATTTCAGAGCTACATCAAATTGTGTAGCTGATGAAATAAAAATTCGTTTCACGTCAATTGTTACGCTAATACAATTTATTTTGTAAAGAACTCATTGACATAATTTTACCTATTCAATTTACAATTTTACTTACGTCTAAAATGTAAAAATAAATTTTCCTTAATCATGTTGTAGCTTTCTTCTATATATAACATAATAAAACTAAAGAGTTAGTTTTGTTGAACATGATAAGAAACTAGCTATTCGAATTGGAAATTTCTATGGTTTTTTCAAATTTTATTTATTAGTTTTAGGCAGTGGTTCCATCCCCGTGAATGTCGGTTATCGCCGTAAACAATATCCTATGTCCTTCCTCAAGAATCAAGGTATCTCCATGACTTATTTCATTGTAATCGGTGCAGTTGTTTAGCCTTAAAAGTGTAACAGACAGAGTTATTTTCGAAAATAATAATATTAGAATGGAAGTATGGATTCAAAACATGTTATACATATTTCGACTGCTCGACTGCCTCGGTGGCGCAGTGGTAGTGAATGCGACTGCTGTGCTTGAGGTCTCGGGTTCAAATCCTGGGTCGGACCAAATGTTCGTGTAATCTACAAATATTTGTTTCGGAGTTTGGATGTTTTCTATGTATAATATGTATGTATTTACAAAACAAAAAGTAGATATATATGTATTTATATCAGTTGTCTAGTACCCATAACACAAGCTCTGCTTAGCTTGAGACTAAATGACGTTGTGTGTTAGATGTCCGAAATATTTATTTATTATTTATTTATTATTATTTTTTTATATACTTAAATTTGTTGTTAACTGTGTCGATTTTAATCAGCTACATAATTTTCAGTTTCTAAGCACCAACTTTATGACATTTCTTGTTGACTGTAAAAGAATGCCTTGGATATTAAGTCCCGATGTAGAAATTTAGTGCATAAAGATTTATAAATAAATATTTTACATACTGCAAATATTCAGCAGATGTTCGATAGCTTTCAAGGAAAGCTGTAGGCTATAATAACATCACGCTATGACGACTGGCAGCCGAGCTTGACTGGAAAATATAGCGAATACGTGAAAAATTTACTACTTTTAAGAGACACAGGCGAAATTACGTACCGAGCTGCTTGTATCTGGAAATACTAAGTGATTTTTGTATCATTTCTTTTTAGTATAATACTTTTCATATAGCTATATGAAAGTATATATATATATATATACTTTTTCAACTTAAAAAGTAATTCTTTTAATACATTTCCTTAATAATAGTTCAGAGTGGCCTAAACGGTCATAAGTTAACCAGCTTTAAAGGAGACTCACATATCGACTGATTTCATCGCAATCTGTGAACCGATTACAATAAATTTTTTTTAACGGAATTGGTTGGTCCCAACTCCCATTTCAATTTGAAGATATAGTTCCACCTCTAAGTTGTGGATGGGATAAATAATACAGTTTATTGAAATTTTGTTTTCTAACCCAAGACAAGTAATTTCACGTAGATCGTAATTTCTTCTGTGTCTGTGTGCAATTTATGATTTACATGCATGCATCGTCACAAAAAACCGGTGTGAAACAGCGCCCACGCTGTGTTTCACCGAGTGAGTGAGGATACCGGAGGCGTATACCCCAACCCCTTCCCCCATACCTCTCCTCATTCCCCAAAGGCCGGCAACGCACTTGTGACGCCTATGGTGTCCGTGGGCGGCGGTAATCGCTTACCAGGCGATACGTTCGCTCGTTTGCCTTCAATTACGTAAAAAAATTGCATTTAGAAATATTTAAGTATGTTTGTCAGATGACTGGTGTGAAAAATGCTTAATTTAGAATCAGACTATGATATAGATTGCATACAAGTGAGGTTATTATTATTAATATACTCACAGTAAGTATGAAGTTCAATACTGAGTCTAATAAATAACTACGATAAGAAACGAAATTGCTTGTACGTAAAATCAGTTCTATTATTATCGGTGAACCTATATATTTTACCCATCCTTTATTCGATGAAGGTAATAATTACTATAATTGAATGTGAGGGAAACTTGAAGACGTAACCCGGTCTTTTTACCCTTGTTTATGCAAATTAATGATTTATGTCTATGGGCTTACTCTAATTTGCATGTAACGCCCGATCCTTTATCTTCCGCTTCAAGTTTGTACCTACAAGCTACCTTCAACTAAGGTTATACACGGAAAAATATCTATTATTTTAATTCTTAATATAACAAATGAAGCGATAACAGTAAAATGTTGTTCTTACAAGAACCTTTTAACTAATAATAACAAAGTTGTTTCTATGTTAGTAATACAATTTCTTATAACCTGTGGAGTGGAACCTTCGGTCGATCAATTTAGAACAGCCAGTTTTAATAATGACTGCACGGTTGGCCTAGTGTCTTAAGTGTCACTACACCGCTTGCTACTGCGCCAAGTGCCGTGGGTCCCACGTGGAACATCACTTTGTGCGATCCACAAAATGTTGTCCTGAGTCTGGGTGTTCTTTGTCTCCGTTACATGTATGTTTGTTAAGTCGTCCCCCGCGACACAGAATGTATATTCCTAATGCGGAAGTTGTCTTTTGAAGAAAAAATAAATAAAGTACCCAATTATAAAAAATACACTTTATCGGAGTTCAAGATAAAGTGGTAGGAATGTTGAAAAATAACCGATTAGAACTATGCAACAAGTCAGTTGGAAGGATCTCGGATATAGCCTGGGAAGAAGGTCAACGAACACACAACGTCATCTAGTCCCAAGCTAAGCAGAGCTTGTGTAATGGGTACTAGACATCTAATATAAATACTTATATACTTTTTTTAGTAAATACATATATATTATATATAGAAAATACCGAAACTCCGAAACAAATATTTGCAGATCGTACAGACATTTGGTCCAACACCTCAAGCTAAAGAAAGATCGGAGCCTATACTTCATAAACACATCATCAGCCTTTTACAGTTCACTGCTAGACGTTGGTCTCTCATTACAAAGAAGGTAATTTTCTATTATGACGAGTTGATATACCTAGGGTTTGTTTCAAGTTTCCCTTTCTTTTTGTAGGCCAGTCTTAATTCTGAATAATTTAATAGCCGTCACCCATCCATAGTAGATCACCCAGATGTCACGCGTTGGTTTTCCACCTGGACAAATATAGTATGTTCATGCAAAAATTAACCGTGAGAGAGCCACGCTTCGGCATGCATGACCCGCTCATGATACCACGGCCTCACAGAAATCGGGTGTGAAACTGTTACATAAAAAAAATGTTAAAAGAAAGAAGTCTGAAATGCAAATTAGATACTTCTTATCTTTTGGACCATCGACAAAAGACCATTTCATGGCATTAAGTGGCCCTTTCATTTCACAAGCCTCCACTCAATGGCTTGCCAGATTTGATACTGCGTAGAGGTGTCGTTAAATTACAAAATTTGTTCCTTTAGGAAGCCAATTTAAAAATTCAAATCTGTGTCGGAAAATGAAATTTTCTTGTAAAACGTCATTACTTTGAACTAAGGGAACACAAACGTGATCAAATTTTCTTAAAAAAAGTATTAAGGTGAATTTATAATAACCTGTTTATTTAAAAGTCGGCCGTTTCGAGCGCCATCATATTTTTTTTTTTTGCTGTGATGTATCGATCAGAAAAGCGGCTAAAGACATATTTAGCCCCTTAAATATTTATTTTATTCTATTTTTAGTTTTTGTTGTTATAACGGCATCAGAAATACATCATATGTAATACATTCAAGTATCTAGCTATCACGGTTCATGAGATACAGCCTAGTGACAGACAGACGGACGGACGTTTTTACTCTTTTGGGTACGGAACCCTAAAAAATTATCCATACTAATATTATAAATTCGAAAGTAACACTATCTGTCTGTCTATCTGTCTTTGTATTGATCTTCCCCTCGGACCTCGGTAGCGAGCTAACGTGTGTACAATATTATTTGAAGTATTTAAATATCTTTTTAAATAATTAAGATTTGGTAAATATATTGATGAGGTACTAGGCGCTCATAACGTGCCAGCAGATCGCTCAGTCAGTGTGCAAAGAAGACAGCAACAAGCGAAACGGACATAACAGCTAAGTCTACCCTCATTTTATTTGACATTCCATCTGTCACCTGTGTTAACGTCGAAGCGTCAACGTCGTCTGTCACCGTCACCTGTCACCGAACATCCAACTTCCGGATAGTGCTGCCATAGCTGTAGTTAAAATCTCCACCGCCACAAGGCCGATAAAAAGGTAAATAATAAAATAAAAAAAAAAAAGAAAAAAAAAAAAAGGCCTCTATTGTCGCGCATCAGAATGCCCCTGAAAAGGACTCCGCCAACCACGTCAAAGGATGTCTTGCCAGATATGAATATGAGCTCGGCGCCATTTACGGATACGGACGATGATACTGCGAGTACTGCTGCGAGCAGAACACGTCCTCGCAAGCGCAAGCATGACGACGAATTACATGCCTATATGGCCGAGACGAAGAAAACTTTTTTCACAATAAAAAACCAACAAAATTCAATACAAAGTGCTATTAATAATATTCTTACCCAAAATAGCGATATAATGAAATCCATGGAATTTATATCGAAGCAATATGAAGAGGTGAAGGACAAATTAACCAAAATGGAAACAGAACGTCGCGAACATTTATCTTATATCCAAACGTTGGAAGTAAAGGTGGATAATTTAGAGCGATCCCAAAAGCAGACCAGTATTGAGATACGAAACGTTCCTGTCCCAAATATTGAAACAAGGGACGACTTACTTTGCTTGGTGAAGAAAATTGGGCACACGACCAATACCCCGATCGAAGAACACCACGTGAGAGACTTATTTCGTCTAAACGCTGACAGGGGCGGCAAAAGACCTATCATCGTGGATTTCTCTTCCGTTACATTGAAAGAAAAGGTGTTATCTGCCGTAAAAGTGTTCAATCGTATGAACAAGCAGAACAGACTCAGCACGTCACACCTTGAATTCGGAGGAGAGCCTAAACCTATATATGTGGCTGAATGCCTTACGCAGAAGGCAAAAAAGATGTTCCACATAGCCCGGGAGTTTAGTAAGAAGAACGATTATGAGTTCTGCTGGACTGCTCATGGAAGAATCTATCTTCGCAAGAGGACTGGTGCTCGATCCCATCGAATTGACAAAGAAAGCGATTTGGATCGTCTAGTTCTTCACCAAGAGTCATGACTGGATTATATAGTATGGCATTTTAATTATATAATTTGCATGTTCGTGTTAGTTAAGTTATATTTTTCTCAACAACTACATAATTATACTTCTATGTCATGTGACCATTACTATTTACCGCAATCACATATTTATCTGTTTTGTGTAGGCATGTCATTCCTAATTTCACATCGTAACCCTACTACATATACTCTAAAACGAATGTTACACTCTCCACACTCACAATTAAACACAGGTTTGAACACCGACTATACACTTGCATTCGCGGCTAGCATCTCTAATTCCTTCGGCTTGTTGGAGATGTATGCCGTGATTGCACGCGACAAGCATTCACTTGCTAAAATAAGAGGGTCCATTATCTCATCTCATAACAATTATGACTCAGTTTAATGATATGTTAAATGATATTGATTCTATTAAGACCTCCAACTCACTAATATGCTCGCCTGATAAACTTGTAGAACATATAGGTAGCCCTCAAACATCACTGACTATATTGCATACTAATATTCGCAGTATAAATTGTAATTTTGATAAATTAATTGTTTTACTGGAAAGAATAACTATCGAGTGCCATATTATCGTACTGACAGAATGCTGGCTAAGTAAAGCTGCAGTTACACCGCAAATTCATGGCTACATATCACATAGGTCAAACTTTTCTAATCAAAACGACGGCGTAATCGTATATGTTAAATCTGACATGGAACATACTGTGGTAGACCCTCTATTAACTGATGCAAACTGTCTAATCCTCAGATTTGGCGGCGAATACGCTTTAATAGCTGTCTATCGGTCACCCTCACAAAAAAACATTAATAGTTTTTGTGATAGTCTTGACCGATGCATTACATCTTTAAATTCAGTTAAGTCGGTAATACTGGTTGGTGATATTAATATAAATATTTCTCCAATGAACAATAGTGACACAAGTGCCATTAAATATCTGGACCTAATGGCGTTCTACGGTTTTCTACCCGCTCACCAAATTCCAACTCGAAATGTAAACTGTATTGATCATGTCATGCTAAAATCAGAAAGAAGTGCCGTAACTTGTGTACTTGACACTCTTATAACCGACCACGCACCAGTGGTGGTTAGTTTAGACCAAAAAATAACAAGAAATAATTCTTGTGCCACTCGTCTTAAGTTCGACTATCCCTCAATAATCGAAAAGTTGGCACATACTGATTTCACTTCGATTCACACAGCAACAGACGCTGATTATGCGGTGTCTACTCTATCTAACATCATTGTAAACATAATTACAACTCACTCTATTAGGGTGACAATCCCGAATCGCAAGCGAACTATCAAGCCATGGATAACCCCAGGGTTGTTAAGATGTATCAGGCACAGGGATAAACTGCATAAAAATTCCAAAAACCATCCGGAGAACGCAATACTCCACGTAACCTATACCAGATATCGTAACTATTGCAATAATCTACTTCAAAAGTTAAAAATAGAATTCGAAAGAAATGAATTTAAAAAAAATAAACGAAATCCTAAAGGCACGTGGAAAACGATAAAAGAAATCTCCAATTTAAAGAGATCAACCTCTGTGTGTGACCCTCTGCTGTGTTTGACTGGGGACCCACGGACATCAGTCAATGCTGTTAACGATTACTTTGCGGGTGTAGGTTCCGCCCTAGCGGGTGCTATCTTAGATGGTCCTGGAGCGCAGGAACAGTTGCAGATGCCCTCAAACCCGGATGAGTTTCAGTCGTCCGGTAGCTCTATGGGGCTATTAAGCACGGACCGCGGAGAGCTTGACTCAATTATTTCGAATCTGAAAAACGAAACTGCTACAGGCATTGACAATATACCTAGTCTAGTAATTAAAAGTTCCAAGATGAGCCTATTACCGCCACTAACATCCGCATTTAATTTATGCCTGGCAACAGGTACTTTCCCTGATATTTTGAAAACTGCTCTGGTACACCCTATACATAAAGGTGGCAATGGAGTTGGTGTCGAAAACTACCGACCAATATCTGTGTTAACAGTATTATCTAAAATTCTAGAGAAACTCCTAAATGCTAGACTTACTAAATATCTCCAGAAGAACAAAATAATTGCACCTAATCAATTTGGTTTTATCAAAGATAAGTCTACCGAAGATGCAACGTTACTATTAACGGAAACGGTTGCAAGACATCTAGACAACTCCTCTAAAGTCCTTGGTGTATTTCTGGATTTATCTAAGGCATTCGACACCATCTCTATTCCTCTTTTGCTACTTAAATTGGAACATATTGGAGTGCGAGGAGTTGTGTTGGATATGTTCCGCTCATATCTAACTAACCGTACCCAGTGTGTTAAAATAAGAAACCATGTTAGTGATCTCCGATCACTTAGTTTCGGTTTGCCACAAGGTAGTGTTTTATCACCTTCTCTTTTTCTGGTGTACGTTAATGGCTTGTGCACGAAGCAATTGCCAAACTGTACCATCATATCCTACGCCGACGACACAGCTCTAATCGTGCATGGCTGCTCCTGGGAAGAAACACATATATACGCGGAAAATGCACTCAGGGAGGTAATGGTCTGGCTAAAAAATAACCTATTAACGATCAACTTAAACAAGACAAAATATATTACATTCTGCCATCGGTTGAATGCCCAACCACCACCTGACTTTAACATAAAAACCCACACTTGTCTTGAACGAAGTACATGTGCTTGCCCCAATTTGTTACAAATAAATACTATAAAATATCTTGGTATCATCATCGATAGGCATTTAAGCTGGTCAGAACATGTACAGGCACTAACGGGAAGAGTGAGAAAGCTTATGCCGATATTTAGGAAACTGAGGCGCTCAGCAGACATGGATACTATGCTAATGGTGTACTACGCCCTAGCGCAGAGTATAATCCAGTACTGCATTGTGACTTAGGGTGGAGCCGCTAAAACAATTCTACTTCCTCTGGAGCGGGCTCAGAGAGGTGTACTCAAGATTATACTTGGAAAGCCAAGAAGATACAGTACCAACCAGCTTTATGATGACTGTCAGGCTCTCTCAGTGAGACAACTTTTTGTTAAGGCGCTATTACTACGTAGGCATAAATCCACCTCGTTCAAGCCTATCTTAAAGCGCAACAAAAATAAAATTTACCCGGTGCCTGCCCATAAAACATCTCTCGCACGGCGCCAGTTTTATGTCCTTGGCAATGTTCTTTATAACACTGTCAACGTCGATATTAACATTTACCCATTGGCGGCACACAAAGTCCAAGCAGTCATTATACGATGGCTCAAAGGTTTTAACTATGCGACTTTGGAGAATCAAGTGAATCGTCAATCATTATGTTAGCTGAACCTATACGTTATATCTCACGCACACGCATTTACACATATACACTAACATGCTTACACACTTTGACACTAACACTCACATGCACAAATTTACACGCATACACTCATACTTGTGGTAATTAGATGAATATAACCAGATAGTGAAATAGATTGAAAGAAAAAAAAATGTAACTAAGTGTTGTTTTAATTTTATTTTAATCATTTTTGTTTCTGTTTGAATTTTTGTTTGTACGATTTAAATTGACTATTTGTCTGAATTTAATTTTATCACTGTTAATTTATTACTGGACAATTAAAATAAGGTAATCAATTATCTAGGGTGGAAGGCGCTGACGACTGTAACACAATGAATATTAGTACGGTCGTCATCGATAACCTCTTATTAACGTGAATTGTCTGGTCTTTTTAAATATGTAAATTTAGAAATGGAAAATAAGAGAAAATTGTAAAACAAGAGATTAATAAAATGAATATTATTATATCTCACCGGCTGTTACACTTTCACGGCTAAACTGCTGAACCGATTTTTATGAAATTGACAATGGAGATACTTTGATTTTTGAGGAAGGACATACTATTACTATTTACCGTAATAACCGACATACACGCACGGCGTAGTCAGGAGCAAAACTAATCTTTCATTATAGGTCTGAAACTTTCATTTTAAGGTTATAAGTTTTTTTTTGTACTCGTCTACTGTTCCTTTATTTACTTTAATTTACTCCTTTATAGAACTAACATTTAGCGCCAATTCCACCGCTTGCTGATACTTTAACTCATAGACTAATGTCAAAATTTTTTTTTTGATAATAATATGGCAATTTGTGCCGGTGTCGACAATTTTGCCAATGACAAATGTATGATGGAGAGAATGTGCGTGTTAATAAAAACACAAAAAAAACTCTGAAGGTTATCGCTGCAATGAATGAAATCTTTTGTTAATTTTTAGAGAAAATAGCAAGAAGGAGGATATGTGAACTTAACTTAACTTACTAACATGTCATTATTATATATGTCAGTATTAAATAATTTAAGCTATGCATTATCTTAATTTTACATAGAGAAAGCAAAGATCAAGACGTGTCTAATTTATTGAATAAATTGTTTTTGTTTATTGAATAGTGGGCAAACGAGCAGATGTATCACCTGATGGTAAGCGATTACCGCCGCCCACGAACATCCGCAACACCAGAGGCGTCACAAGTGCGTTGCCAACCTTTGGGGGAGGGGAAGGGGGATGGGCGGTATCCTCACTCACTCGGTGAAACATAGCGCATGCGTTATTTAACACCGGTTTTCAGTGAGGCCGTGGTGGTGACTCTCCCACGAAAAGTCTTTGAAAAAAGAAAGTGTCACAGTAATTTGGTTTAAATATTCATGAATAGTGTTGCTGTAAATATTTAGTGTATTCTTGTGCCAGGTAACAAACAAATATCGTAGTACTGTTTCGTCAAAGGCTAATTACACAGAACGTTGTAGGTACTTTATCGACGAGTGCAAACGTTGAATCACTAGGGTTACCAATTCTTACTGTATTCATTCGGAATTTACTTTTTACATCTTTTTCTTTTAAAGAACTCAAATTATTATTTTGTATATCACTTGATGACATCTACACGACCAATAAATCGGCTAAGTACTAGACGAACGCGCGCACGCAGAGTTCAATATAATTATCCATACTTTTTAAGCGTCTACTTGTTTTATTCTGTTTTTAGTATTTGTTGTTATGGCGGCAACAGAAATACATCATCTGGGAAAATTTCAACTGTCTAGCGATCACGATTGATGAGATATAGCATGGAGACAGACAGATGAACGGCTTGAAAGACAGACATACAGCGGAGTCTTAATAATAGGGTCCCGTTTTTTTCAATGTGTATTTGAGTACGGAACCCTAAAAAAATATGTAATTGATAACTTCATATCCCCACACACGACGGTCTGATCACAAACTAGGCAACGCGGTGTTGACCAGACTGCTACTTAACATACTTATATAGTTCTAAACACATACATAATAATGTTAAAGATAAATTACATTCGGACACAAAAATTTGTTCTGGGTGGGAATCAAACAAACCCACGATCTCTGGCTTCGCGGGATTGCTAATCTCTAGAAATAGACCAATAAGCCTGACAGTTATAACTTGTACTATCTAAAACAGTTGCAAAGGTTCGAAGACAGTCGCTCCGTGGCAAAACTGATATTCAAGTAAAACCGGTTAAATTAATAGCCGACCCCAAACATTTCTAAGGCTTTAAAGGCTAGGAAGATGAGATGACGATGGACAACAGTTTAACAACGTACTTGTTAGATAATTCAATGAATTATTATTTCCAAGATTATTCGGGACAGGCTACCAATTCAACCAGTTTTAGCTGAATATCAGTTTTTCAACGGAGCGACTGGTATCGGACCTCCGCAAGCCTACGGTGAACTAAATTCGGACTTTTTATTTTGACTGCCTCGTTGGCGCAGTGGTAGTGTATGCGACTGCTGTGCTTGAAGTCTCGGGTTCGATTCCCGGGTCGGACCAAATGTTTTTGTATGATCTGCAAATATTTGTTTCGGAGTTTGGGTGTTTTCTATGTATAATATGTATGTATTTACAAAAAAATTAGGTTAGAATATCAAAAAAGTATTGACAGTTTTTTATTTGATTGAAAAATAGTACGATGTTATAACTAACAGTGTACGTGATAACCCTAGTAACAATTCACACTATTTGAAGTGAATAGCAGAATACTCAGATGGATGGATACTAACAAAGGATGAAGTAATAATAGGTATTTAGTTGCAGACTTTAGTAGTTTAGTATTTAGTCACAAAGTTTTATTTGACCCTGTTTCTTATGATGTACCTAAGGAGAGGACTGATTAGAATCATGCGTCTTAATTATTTCCCCAACTAATTCTGCAACTGGTTACTTACGTCTGTGTTTTCTTCGTCATTTTTATTTATTTGTAACTCATGCATTACTTTCTATACACCGTGGACTTAATGCCATAATATTAGGTGGTTTATCGTTTTGATAATAATAATAATAAATAATAAATATTCCGTACATCTAACACACAACGCCATCTAGTCCCAAGCTAAGCAGAGCTTGTGTTATGGGTACTAGACAACTGATATAAATACTTATATACTTTTTTTTGTAAATACATACTTATTATACATCGAAAACACCAAAACTCCGAAACAAATATTTGTCGATCATACAAACATTTGGTCCGACCCGGGAATCGAACCCGAGACCTCAAGCTTAGCAGTCGCATACGCTACCACTACTCCACCGAGGCAGTATGATGACTCTATCATATCATTGAGAATGAGGTTAGACAGTCATTAGATAACCATATCACGTTATGATTGGGAGAAAAAGAACTCAGGCAATTTTAAATTTCTAAGTATTTTCTGTACCCTTATGTATACAAACTTGACTATGAAATTCGCGTGTATGGATATAGGTTTAAAAAAAATTTTAATTAAGAAACACCAGAAGATCTTCTTCCGATTTCTCGAAAACCAAAGACCAGATTCACCGCTTGCTGATAAAGTTTTTATTTTGTATTTTAAATTTGAGAAGATTAGATTACTGTGAATGAGGACAATGCTGCTTGTAAGGCTAATATGAAGTGATTTGCAAGACAACTACAGTTTTCAGTTTTATAAGTCTTGTATTTGAGTTAAATTTATCTAATGATTTGTATTTAATTCAACTTAACGTTATTAATACCGAATTGTTCAGTTCCTGATTATATTAAACTAATCCTTCCGTTGACTGTTTTTAATAATAACCAAATATTTGAGCGATTTAATTTCTGTTACAGTACAATAACTAATTAAATTTTGTAACTGAAACTCTTTAATGATTTATTTATTAAATTATTAGAATATTATAATATTTAAATTCCTGTCTTCCGAATTTGTTTCTCCAAAATCGGAGAGCGAAGTTTTGTAAACAAATTCAGCGATGAAACATAAAGTAATATCTACGTTGATTGGTATACGTCTATCATAATTTAAAGAACAAATATATATAAAACCTCACAGCTTAGGATGACAGGGAGATGCAAATTTTCATTTTGAATGAAATGAAAATAAATGAGAGTGTAGAAACGATATGTTTAAGAAGTTACTTTTTTGTGTGTCTACATCTAGATTGATAAAATAAATATTCGTCAAGCTATTACATAGCTATAAAAATGCAATTTACGACTTGACTGAAATGTTGAAAACAAAAATAATACATCATACATAATATTATAAACGCGAAAGTTTGCGAGTACGTTAGTGAGTATGTCTGTTGCTTTTTCACGCAAAAACTACTGAATGGATTTTGATGAAACTTTACAATAATATAGCTTATACATCAGAATAACACATAGGCTACAACTTGTTGCCCGCGGTTATTGTCGTACCGTTATTGTTATTTATTTTTAATTAACATCACGTTTAGACCAACAGGAACCGAGCATGATTGAATAAAGAAGCAGCCGAAGTTACGTTGGTCAGCCAGTTTATAAATAAAAAACGATTTCAATAATCTAGGTTAAATAAACGAGAAGCAAAAGTTTAAATACGTTTAAATAATTCGGCCACATTTTTAGACTTTAACAGATCTGTTATTCTTGAGAAAACTTTTTGGAACAATATCGAGCAGTTACATGAATTATTTAACGTTTTAAGGAAGATTTGCTTACCTTCAAGCTCAGTTTCTCTATTCAACACGCTCAGTATAATTTTAGTCTGTAGCAAAGCTGCTTATTTCAATTGCTTAAATCAGTATTTGGTGCAGCAAGATGTAATAAACATTCATATTCATGTAAAATATGAAGGGTAATCAATTGAGCTTTTTGAAAGCAAATCCACACAACGCAACGTTAAAATTTGTATGTCTTTAAATAGAAATATATGTTCTAACAATAAATAAACTGAAGTTTAGAGTTAATGGACAATAGCTATGAAAAGCTATGAATGTGTGTGACAATGTGTACAATGTGTACACATTGTCATTCGTTTGAGCAAAGTATCAATAACTGTCAACTTTAGATATCATAGTGAAATTATATGTAACTTGAAGCAATGTACGAATATTTGTAATTCTCACTAGATAGGCGTGGCAGACGATTGCGGACTATAGCAATACAGCACTTTGAAAATTACCAAAATAACTTTTTATTAAAAAGTGCGTACAAAACTCGTTCTAAAGGAAACCAAGCATCTCGCTGAGAAGTTAAGTAACAGACTATGTCAGTCCGTCTTTTATTTGATTTAATTATTCAATTTCTGTTGAAAATACAACAAAGCTATTCAAAGTTTAACAAACAAAACCATGAATATAGCTAATTCAAGAACAACGACGGCGTTTAATATAACCGAACAATTATTTAGAAAAGACACGCGCAATAAGAAGTGCCTAGTCATCGCTGAGACAGGGATGAAAAAACCCTATATTTTGTGTCGTTGTCACCTTTGGTTCGTTCCTTCTTTGTTCTCAGACCATTGTGCTAGGGTTTTAAAAAAATGGAACCTCTTTTGACTTTTGTTTGTAGTTTAGCGTGGTAATTCATAAAGATTTTTGTGTGGTCGCATTTTTGTCAAGGGCTTTTTGTATTTCGAGTCGTTAGGACGAGTCTATAAGCTTGTAAAGCACTTAGTGCTAATGATAGGTATGAATATTAAATTTTAAAATTAATCGTTTGCTTTATTTATCCATACTATATTAACGATAAATAAAGTGACTCTAACTCTTTCGCTCTTTTTCCTGTGTATTTCTTCTATGTATAATATGTATGTATTTACAATAAAAAAGTTTAAAAGTATTTATATCAGTTGTCTAGTACCCATAACACAAGCTCTGCTTAGCTTGGGACTAGATGGCTTTGTGTGTTAGATGTCCGGAATATTTATATTATATTTATATATACGTGATTTTTTTTATTCATTAATACATTGACTTGTATTCTGAATAGAAATAAGCTAAAATGACCATTTATTTGATGAATGTTGAAGTTTCGCCATTTCGTTAGTTTTCTTAAAGCGTTTCCCCAAAGAAATGGTCATTTATTCATTAATTGCTTATTTTTCTAGTTTTTCCTACGCATATTCTTTTGTAGTTCATATTTTATCGAATAGGTACTTATTGTATAAGTTCATTGGCCGTTATCATACCATTTGTGTATTTGTTTATCATGTGCGTCGGAATTGGTACTCGTAACTACAGTAATCATTACGAAGAGAACGATATTTACTATTTTCAAATAGTAATCAGTCAATGAATGAGCAGAGGATATTGACTCACTCTTAAGTCATTTGATAAATACAATACACATCAAAACTAAATAAAAAAAACAAAAATCTAACTACACATCGTCATCTACCCTTAATAGTTCACTACTGGCACACAGGCCTACGAAAGAAAAACTTCAATCAAACCTTATACTTACAAGGTTTGATTAATTACCGTGGGAGAGCTACGCTTCAGCACGCATGAGCCGGCTCGACCGGGGTGATAAGACGGCCACACAGAAAACCAGTGTGAAACAGCGCATGCGCTGTGTTTCACCGTGTGGAAACCCCCTCGGGCCGTCACCCCACCGGGGTTTGCGGCGGGGTGGTGTGTCGGAATCGAACCGACTAAAACCACACGGTGTGCCAACTCTGCGCCTGAGAAGGGAGGGGTCCGGGAACTGCAGTTATTAACACGACCGGAACGGTAGCCCTATCCCAACCACTTCCCTCATTCTCTTCCTCATCCTCCAAAGGCCGGCAACGCATTTGTAACGCCCCTGGTGTTGCGGGTGTCCATATAACATAATAAAAAAATCTTTGCAGTGCAGTGATCTTGGGTAGTTTACACCCACAGTATAAAAAGAGGTGTCTTGACACACGTATTCTAAATCTGTCGTAACACAATTTACATGAAGAGTTTTATATCGCTTTAAAAGATAGAGCGTTCCTATATTTAGTGTGAAGCCCCCTTTTGTTACGAGAAGTAGTCTCTCATATTTTCAGACAGTTTTCTTTGAATTCTCTAGTACCTTCGTAACTTTTAGTGTGTGTGTTACCTAAACGTCGACTAGAGAGGACTACTCAATGTCCCTCAAAACATAGCCTTGAACGGCTTGTCAAGAAAATGAACACTCAAAATATTTAGATTTGGAATAGGCCTTTAGGAGCAAATTTGTCGACGCGTGCAAATTATTACTTTTCCTTTGCTGAAATGTTTGCAGACGCTGTCTTCTTTAACGTTTAGGATGACAGGGTATAGACTTTGTAATGAGTAGGCAAAGACTAGGGTTCACTCTCATTTCCTGTGTTTGAGCTTCAAAAGTTCGTATTATTGTACTAGCTATAGCTCAGAGCTTCTAACTTTAATAAATAAAATAACGTACTTACTTAGTACCGCTCATTTCTTATTGGTAAAATAGGGGTGATATTTCTTAAAATTATTTTTGATAGAAAAATATAAAATAATTTGATTTAGTCTTTCGTTTTACTTGTTCAAACTACACCTGCCACAAACAGCTTCGCAATATGCAAAGGTTTATCTGGAAGAAAATGCCTGTGGCATTAAGTCCGCTATGTGCAACATGTTTGCAGAAAGCTTTTATAAATAAAATCAAAATTTCAGCTTTGAAAAACTTGAATGGTTTAGGTTCTGCGTTGATAAATTAGTCAGTCAGGGCGAATAATTTAATTGTGTATAGATTTTGAAAAGAGGTTTTATTATATATAGAAATAATATACCTAGGTAGAAAAAAAATATGAAAAGGACAACATGCAAATTGGCTAGATTAATTTACCAAAGTGTTTAAAACTACTGCCACATAAAATTTAAAGCAATAACAAAATTCTTAAAATTTATTTACCTTTACAATCAATATTTGCAATTATTTTTATAACATCTTTTGATTATAACATGACAACGGGCAGAAATAGACCAATATTCAATATATTCTCGGTATTTGTGAATCTAAGTGGGCTATCACAGGGCAAGGGTTATTTAAAATAGGCCGTATTCCAACTACATAGATGTTGTAACGTATCAATTATTTAAACTATTGTTTAATTCATGTTTGTGCAATATATTACTGTTCATTGCGTACCAAAGCTTTCTTATACGAAACAATGTACACGGATATCTAAGCGACACAAGTAAAATTGATTATGTTCTTGCATCAACGAGATACCATTTGGAAGTTGCACGCGAGTGATATTATGGTTGACGAACGAATTTAAATAAGAAGAAATTAATTTTTTATGTTTGTTACATCATTAATCCATTACATTCTTTATTGCTCTGCCTCTGTGGTGCAGTGGTAGCGTATGCGACTGCTGTTTGTGATCTGCGAATATTTATTTCGGAGTTTAGGTGTTTTCTATGCATAATATGTATGTATTTACAAAAAAAAGTTAATATGTATTTATATAAGTTGTATAGTAACCATAATACAAGCTCTGCTTAGCTTAGGACTAGATGGCGTTACGTGTAAGATGTTCGAATTTTTTTTTCTTTATTTATTTAATGAGGGCTTAGTCACGAAGTGATTATGTCGCCCTCATAAAAATATAACTTATGAACTATTTAACCATTTACACACACACATTTTAGCCATATAATACAGTGTTCTCGCTTTCTCCGTGCAAGGAAGAGCGAGAATGCTATTACATTCACCCACATTAAAATTAGGTTTACAAAATAATTGCTTTCTTTCAGATTCGTTTCGGATGCATTCCATCAAAATAAAATATTTATTTATGAACCGATTTAAACAATTATTTTTATTTGAGAGAGTTTTTCAGTTGGTGTCAATCAATCGTTAATAAAATACTACCGTTGTCATGTAGTAGGTAATTATTAAGAGTAAATCATGTTTGTTCTAAATCTGTACAGAGCAATATCAAATATACCGTTAGAAATATTAAACTCATTCCAATACACGTAATATTTATTTTACCCAACGGAATGTACGCAGAATTGATACAATATTTGGACGACAGAATTGCTTCATTACTTTTTAACGAGTCTAAACACGGCTAATGAAAACCATATTTTTTTTTTTTTTTTGCTGTTCATCATATTCTTTTGTATTAAGGTCATAAAAAGGAATCAGTTGCCTGGATATCATAGTTTAATGAAATAAATAGGCATTGATGCGCTACAAAGTAAGTTTTTTGAAATAGGAACAGCGTGATAGATTAAAATCTACTTATTTTGCATTAAGGAGTAGAAATGGAATTGAGATTGAGACATAGCCTAAACTGCGCGTAAGTACATAACGCGCGTATATTTATACGAGTACCTATGCGTACCTATATAACGCGTAATATATCTAATTTATTCTCAGTAGAATCAATAGCAGTTCATTACAAATGTGCAACTTACATGATGGATCAAGACAAATTACCTCTGATTACAGGATTTCGGAAGCTTTAAATGATATACGAAATAAATTTAAGTGAAGTACATTAAGCGTACTCGAATAATTAATAATTCATGACCCTAATATTAATTTGTAACCCTCTACTGTCAGTCTTACCTATGACCCATATAAACAACGTTTATGACACATAAAGATTTAATGATACTCCATGGTAAGGAAGATTAGACAGCTTATATATTGAAGCGTATCGCTACCTCCAACCACATCATACAAACCATATAATATTCGGTTATTATCAAGCATTTCTATTTTAAAGGGACCTTAAAGACTCTTAACCGGGTGGGTGTAATTAATATCACTATCATATAAATTAATATTAGCATGGGAGCTACGGAGTACGCTTCGGCATGCATAGGCTAGCTCGACCGGAGTGATACCATGGCCGCATAGAAAACCAGTGTGAAACAGCGCCTGCGAAAAGCGCCCCCCAAAGGCCGGCAACGCACTTGTGATGCCTTTGGTGTTGTGGGTGTCCATTTGTGGCTGTAATCGCTTACCATCAGGCGATACTTTCGCTGGTTCGTTTACATAAAAAAAAATAAGCCTTAGATAAAATCTCTGATATACTAAAGTAATTTTTTCTGCCAGGTTTCAGTTATTTTTTTTTTATTGAATAGTGGGCAAACAATCAGACGTATTACCTGATGGTAAGCGATTACCGCCGCCCATGGACACCCGCAACACCAAAGGCGTCACAAGTGCGCCGCCAACCTTTGGGGGATGGGAAGAGGGAATGGAGGGAGGGTTTGGGAAATGGGCCTCCGGTATCCTCACTCACTCGGTGATATGTTACGGTTATGGTTATATGGGAACGTTCAAGTATTACGTAACGCAACTTTTTAAGATTTTTGAACCCCTCTCCCCCCCTGTAACGCATCGTAACGTTTTTCTGTTCGACCCCCCCTATCTAAACGCTACGTAACACTCAAGTGTCATGTTTATATTTTAAAAATTTTTGACTTACAATACACACAATTGTTTTCACCTTAGTTTTTGCTAATAAACTCTTAAAATAACCGCCCTTGTAACGCATCGTAACGTTTTACGAGACCCCCCCTCCCCCCAAATTGCGTTACGTAATACTTGAACGCCCCCTATGTCAGATATATGTACATACCTATAGAACAGTTTCCCCAGTTCCTGAGAAAGTTTCAGATATCTATCTGCATTAGATATCCGTCATATCATTAGGTACAAAATGTTTATGAACACACTAAATGATGTGATATTAGTATGGATTACTAAGCCCAGGTAATACGCAAGTATGTAGTATGTAGAGGTTCGTCGAGAATTGGTTAATTTTTAAACCTCTTAATACGCTGTGTTATAAAGCGTTCCCAAACATTTTGTACAACAATCTACTTTTACGGTTATAGCCATCAAACAAAAAGGAATAACTCAGTCTATAACAAAAAACTTTTACGTCCAATTTACGTTATGTTTACGTATGCTAGTAATAGGTTCAACTACTGAACCCTTCCAATCTCGGTTTGACCACTTTTTATATAGATACTTACTCGTAAGTCGGTTAAATGAGGTTCAGCTGTATTTGTGCACGGATTACAGGGAAAATATATAGCGACGGATTCCAGTGAGTGTGGCTTATACAGAAGCCTCACGTTTTTACTGGCCATGTAATATTGTAGTTGCTTTTCCCTTACAATAAAAGTAATCGAATGTCTCTGGGAGGTGTGCGAAGTGTTATATAGTGTTCATTGTCAGTTTTGTTATAAGTGGGACATTTCCTTTTGTGTATTGTGATACATGTTGACAATGTGTTAGAGAAATTAATTGAATCGTTGGAGAGCTATGCTTCGGCATGAATGGGTCGGCTCGACCGGAGTGATACCACGGCCTCACAGAAAACCAGTGTGAAATAGCGCTTGCGCTGTGTTTCACCGAGTGAGTGAGGATACCGGAGGCCCATACCCCAACCCCTCCCCCCATCCCCTTTCCCATCCCTCAAAGCTCGGCAACGCACTTGTGACGCCTTTGGTGTTGCGGGTGTCCATGGGCGGCGGTAATCGCTTACCATCAGGTGAAACGTCTGCTCGTTTGCCCACTATTCAAAAAAAAAAAAACTCTTTGTAAGAATGATGTGTATCTAAGATTGTGTGCGATCTTGAACAGTAGTTATTTACACGGTGTGAGAATGTGGAAAAGTAAATGCCTGTTTATTAAACATTCGGGTATTAATTAGTAATTAATAGTCCATATTAATATTATAAATTTGAAAGGAACTGTATATCTGTCTGCTATGCTTTCACGGCTAAGCCGCCAGTTAAATGAACTTCTGCATAGAGATAGATTACTACTTGGAAAAACACATTCACACGAGTGGAGCTTTGTACAGAAGCACGTAGCACATAATTTTAATACACAATTGCCAGTTACGAACAAAGACTGCAAACGCTTCGGTACCAAAAACACTCTCATCAAATTATATTTAAATTTGCAACTTGAAAGCAAGACAATAAGATGTGTCAATCAGAATTTAGTTCCAATAAAAGAAGGTACGAAACCTTTTTAGATCATATTACGATTGTAACAAATCGATTCTGAAATAGTGAGAAATGGAAAATAAAACTCGGTATTATAGTATTGACTGTAGATACTCTGTCTCGCTTCGCTGTAGTAAATTTTGGTTCAATTTATAAGAAATGAGGAACAAAGCTAACCCTAAACCTAGATGAAACACCGTATACTATGTCCGTCGCGTCAAAATTTGAGTTTAATTGTTGCCGAGTTTCACTCGGCGGTAATCACTTTCCATCAGATGATACGTTTGCTCGTTTGCTCTCCGTTTCTATAAAAAAAACTCTTGGATTCTGCTCAGGCTTTCCTTCAGACAGAGTAGTCACTTTAGCAGGCTCATCTATACAAATAAATGAAATTAAAGGTGTGTTTGTAAGTAATTCTAAATTAACCACTTTTCATTAAATGCATATGAAAATATATACACTACTTACGTCCTGAGTATAAGTTACTAAAGACTTATATTGGACATACATAGATAGACACAGGGATTGATCCCCGCCGCATCTTTCCGTCATCGTCCTACGCGACAGAAATGTCATCCCCATCATCTAGATTAATCTATATGGTTGGCAGTCCACAACTGTACGATTTTCCGGAAACTTTCTGCCGCGCACAGCAAAACTGTGGAATGAGCTGTCGCCTGCGGTGTTCCCGGACCAATACGACCTTCTTCAAAGTACTTCAAACCTTCAAGAAAAGAGCGTACTCCTTCCTAAAAGGCCGACAACGCACTTGTGACGCCTCTGGTGTTGCGGGTGTCCGTGGGCGGCGGTAATCGCTTAGCATCAGGCGATACGTCTGCTCGTTTGCCCGCTACATAATAAAAAAAGACAGATTAGGCAAGTACTAATTAAAGAGTAACATTTCAGTAATTAAAACTCACTGTATCTAGAGCTGGTAAAGGTTAACAAAACTGTCATTTGATATTGTTATCCTTTCTAAAGGTCATCTATTAAAACTTTCTCTTTAATCACTGGCTTTCGAAAGGATTTAGCGGATAAATTGATTTCAACCGTTCCGACCCATTTCTGATTAATCACATTTGGACTCATGGGAGTTTTTATTAGTGGATTTAACCGAATACTTTGATAAACGTATGTAAATCAGTCATGGCGGTAAAACTGTAAGTGGGCTTAGTCCCATTTGTTTTATTTAGAGTTTAATGGAGTATTTATATGTAGTTATGTATATATAGGTGTGTATCTGCGCCTCGATGTTTTTGTCGTTTTAGATCGAATATTCTTTACTGTTTCGTTGCTCCTAATTTTGCTGTCTTCAATTCTATTTATTTGCATAAATAAAATTGAAGTGTCTTTGTGTCTGACAGTACTGAAAATCTGTGCAAATAAAATATTGATCAGTTTTTTGACTGATTATATTAGTATTTAAATTAAAAAAAAGTGTTTCGAACTAACAGATTTATTTGAAAATTAATTTCTACACATTTTATAATTTTTTTAGGTTATTTAATATAGCACTTAGAAGTAAGGTCAATAAAGAAGTTGAACGCCTGAAACGGCTTGTAGGTAGGTAATTTTTTTTGTACATAGTTACTCCATATTCAGTCTCCTTGATCATCATCGTTAAAATCTATTCAAAATAAAGCAAAAAATATAATCAGACTACTTAAATAAATAGTTAAGGGAAAATTTTGCACTTAAAATCTATTGACTACTCATTCATTAAAAACGGCTCAGTAGTTTAGGCTCTATGGTGGGACATACAAACATAAACTGCCAAAACAATTGCCCTTCTTTTTAGCTTCGCCGTGGTCAGGTAAAAATACATTCATCAGTGAAATCCATTAATAAACCTACTAGATTTTAAACGTTAATTACATTTTTATTTCCAATAATAAGTAAACAAATATCAATTTCTAGAGCCAATGAATCTGTATTGAAATATATTTCACATACTGGCCATAATGAAAGTTCCGTTCCTATTTCGAATTCCATTTAAACGTCATTCGAAACGAAACAATAGTAGTTAATTCAATGCAAAAAACAATATGACATATGAATTTCGATCATTGAATATTCCACGTGTAATCTCGATAATCGGATGCAGTATCGATATAATCGTTTCGACTATGGGTAATGAAGCCTGGTTCATTTTCATTCGGTTACTATTGAGCTTATCCGGCTTGTCTGCGGTAGAGAATTTTATCGATATTGTTGTACCTTTTATCATTATATAAATAAATACTTTATAATATATTTGTCTATAAATAATCTACTTTGGTACCCATAATGAACTTATTTTGAAGTAATGTCTCCTTCGATTTCTAACCTTGCATTTAGTAAAGTATCATATTTTGAGAGGATGAGAAAATAGCTCATTTATTACTAGACTGCACAGGGAATTTGAGTACATGTATATTTCCTTGTCGCGCTAGTCAGTTATATGAAAGTTATGAAAAATTACGGCTTTTTGGCGCCAAATAATATACAGGGTGTAAAAAGACTACTACCGAAAACTTGGGGGTTGCAATCAGACCATGATACTGAATAGATTTAGCGAAAAAAAAACTCAAAAAAAATGTTAATTTATCTAAGTCGTTTTATGTATTTTTCTGCTTACATACACATATTAAAACATAGCAGGACCGAAACTACCTAATTATCTCATTTAGAAAACCAAAGAACAAAGAAAATCAATAAAACAGTAATGTATTTTAATATCAAAACAGCTGACCGGGTAAGTGCAATGACCGCGACAGAGCGCGCGGGCGCGTTAAGTTGTACATTGCTGGCTTCTGAAATTAATAAAAATCTTGACACATTGTTTTTTCAAGCTACAATTTTTTTTAAAGACAACTGTTTGTTTTTTTTAATAAGTTTTAGGGTGCTGGATCAGCCCCTTTCGTTTTCGGTAGTCGTCTTTTTACACCCTGTATATTCAAAATCTATCTAGTGAAGTACCAATATAATAAATGAAAAATTCTAAAAGAGATACATAATGTAATTGAGTTTGTGGACTGAGGGACTGGACACGAAGTCAGCGGAAGCGGGTCGGCGGATGCTCGGGCAGCTATGCATTCTAATGCATATGGTACTGGCAATCTGTATAATTCGGTATTCTATACAATACCTGGGCAATGTAAACAATACCTAAACGTGTAGGTAATGTGTGAAATATTATTTATCTTATACATTGCCTAGGTGTTCTTTACAATGCCTAATGCGCGGTCGGTAATATCGGTCAAAGGCAGTCCACTCACACTCGTATACTAATCCAAATGATTAAATAACAACATAGTGGACAATTGATGATCATTGTTCTAATAACCGTTACTAATACTAACCTAGAGTCAGACGGGACTTTTAACTCACCCAGATCCGTGCTTCAGCATTTATGGAATAAAATTTTGGAACTATTATATAAATAGATAAATAAAAAATTATATATGTACACTAAATGTAGTAAAAGCAAACAGATATAATCTAATATGATGTATAAACAAATAGAATGTAAATATATAAGATACAGTGGATGAGCAAATATATATGTACAGTAATTATGAATGCGCTGTACATATATATTTGAGCATTATACATATGCACAACAAATAAACATGTATGTAATTATGTATGTACAGCAAATGTAACAGTTGGTAAATAGATATATTATATATACATATATATTAAAATTATAACGACATCATCATAAATTGCATTATATATATAAACAAAGTTTTAAAAAGGTCCTGTCGTTATCTATGGACGGGGAAAAGCAGAATAAAAAAAAAAAAAACTAACCTAGATGATTCTGAATAAAATTTATTTTAAACAAACAGTACACGTTTCCTTTGCTCGTTATTTTGTACATACCTAGGTAGTAACATAACATTAATAAATACAGACCAAAATCTATTTATTTTACACATTGCCGGTGGATCAGTAGGTTTTACATACAATCTCTAGGGATTATATAAAACACCTAGGTAAAGTATGTGTGTATTATGTGTATAACTATATCTATATATATATATATAAATGTTATGTTGGTTTGTGTACGCTTCAAAAACTCAAAAATTTTGCACCGATCGAGCTGAAATTTTAGAATGATATATAATCCGCATCAAGGATTGTTTTTATCTAATTTTTGCATCAGTCACATATCAGCGACCGCGAAAAAACACGAAAAAACCGACGTAAACGCGGGTGAAGCCGCGGGCAACAACTAGTATTTTATATAAAGTCTTCTTCTTATCTATCTATACTAATATCATAAAGCTGAAGAGTTTGTTTGTTTGAACGCCCTAATCATTATATTTCATCACGCTAAGACCAATAGGAGCGGAGCCCCAATGAAAAATATTTAAAAAACGGGGGCAAGTTATTACACTACGGGCAATAGTAGAGGTAAACGAGGTTGCGTGGGTCAGCTAGTTATATAATATATAAAACCAATTGCTGTTCGTTTGTCTCGCAAAAACTCGAGAACAGCTGGCCGATTTAGCTGATTTTGGTTTTGAAATGTTTGTCAATATGTGATATGAATATAACTTGAAAATCCAAACGTCACGTGTACGGGCACACAGCTATATAGATATTGTATAAAATACCTGAATTATTCAGATTGCCGGTAACACATACATTTTAAAGGAACCTAACTACACCGTTCACCGCTTTCGTTAACTTCAAGATCGCGGCCTAAGCATATAATATCCAAGCCCGTCTTGTATTATGTCTAATACATAATTAATTTAACAAGTCACGATGTTCTTGTAAACTCTGGATCATACTGCTAAAGCCTCATTTCTTCGAATAGTTATTTATTTCATCTTACAAGATCGTACGAAGGCCTGATTGTTATTGATAAAAAAAACAATCATTTTTAGATAACATTTAAGCTTATTTTATTTATAAAGAGGCAAACTAAACAATGGTTTGGATTGCAGGAACTTGTGCCAATACCACACCACTGAAATAATAATAATGATTTTAATAAAACTTGTGTGAAATTATTGGCTCACACAATTTGTGAAAAATTAAACTTCTAAGCCAACGCAATCAAAAGATGCAGCCGTTTAAGTTGCAAATTTTCGACAGTTGCTAGGGAATCAAAAACTTAGATTCTTGAAATTTGATACGAAGCGAAGCAACAACAGCAAAGGAAAAATTGCGAAAAGCATAAATTTTTAGTTACATCATATAATATACCTACAGGTTTGTACGGAACCCTCGGTGCGCGAGGCCAACCAACCAACGGACAGAAATAATTCATCAAATAACAATACCTATTGCATTGTCATTTTAATGCGTTCCTTAAAAGTTTACCTTTGTTCCTAGAAGGCAAGTTTACAAATACTAGTATACCTACCTTAGTCATGAATCGTCAACAGCATTCATTAGTCCACTGGTTAGACATGAGCCTCTCCTTGCAAAGGAAATTCTGCTCTACTTGTTCGGTCTAATCTGGGTCTAATCAAAATAATCTGTCAGTGTAAAAAACAGTGATCTCATCATGCCTTATGGCGCTTGGTCTACCAACTAGAGTTGGATAGTTACAGAATGCAGGTTTGATTCCCACCCTAGACAAGTAGTATGTATATTTGTGTGATGCATCTTCTGTGTCTAGTTGCCAATAACATGTACGAATTAAGATATCCATGCTAATATTATAAATTCGAAGGTCAATTGTCTATTACGCTTTCATAGCTAAACTGCTGCACCGATTTCAATGAAATTTGCCATTGAGATACTTTGATTCTTGAAGAAGAAAATAAGTTACTCTTTACCTTGATAACAGACATAAAAGTAGGCAGAGCCGCTGACAAAAGCTAGTAGATTTTTAGACATATTTATCAGCAGTCTGGTTCACAGGCTCTTTTTTATGGAAAAGCGGGCAAACGAGCAGACGTATCGCCTGATGGTAAGCGATTACCGCCGCCCCTGGACACCCGCAACAACAGAGGAGTCACAAGTGCGTTGCCGGCCTTTAGGGGGTGGGGAGAGGGATGGAGGAAGTGGTATGACTCTCCGGTATCCTCACTCACTCGGTGAAACACAGCACAGGCGTTGTTTCATACCGGTTTTACAGTGAGGTTGTGGTACACTCCGGTCGAGCCGGCCCTTTCATGCCGAAGCGTGGTTCTCCCACCGATATATATTCAAAATCTGTTGACAAGCAGTTTAATAGTTTATTATTTACAATACCATTTAATGCTCCACTATTCGATAGACACTGAATAGCCCTCTTCTTAGAAATTCCGAGTGAGTGAGGGTACCAGAGGCCCACACTCTACCCTTCCCCCATCCCTCTTCCCATTCCCCCAAAGGCCGGCAACGCACTTGTGACGCCTCTGGTGTTGCGGGTGTCCAAGGGCGGTGGTAATCGCTTACCATCAGGCGATACGTCTGTACGTTTGCCTATTATTCCATAAAAAAATGCGGTTTGGATTTATTTGTACCACGCCTGGTCAGATTCTTTGCAATGCTTTTGTTCTGCGTAGTTTTAAGTAGCCGGTTTCATTACCAAAGGAGTCAGTCGTAGGCGAGGCGTGATAAATAAATAAACAATCTTATTAATTATTAGTTGAATCAGTTAATGGAACTAGGAACAAAAACAATGTATAAATTAATGTATTAGATTAGCTGGAGTTCGTGTCATTGTTCAACCTTTGTGATATCGTTTCAAAGACCAATGACTGTCTACACATAAATAGTTATCTCCAACGCCCCATATGGTTTTGTTTTCTTATTCTTTGTGCTATATCTCATTCGTACGATTTATTATTCCTGTCTCATGGTCGGAGAAAATATTGTTCTATTTTTGTCTTTACATGGTTTCAAATAGTCACGGTCTGCGTAGCTTTATCAACGCAAAAAGTATTGATGAGATTTTAACTAGTACCATATTTAGATATATTTTCAAGGAAGGTTTATATAGTTACTAGCTGACCCACGCAACCTCATTTGCGTCTTCCATTGCCCGTAGCGTGATTATTTTCCCCCGTTTTTGAAACATTCTTTATTGGTGCTCCGTTCCTATTAGTATTAGCGTGATGATATATAGCCTGTAGTCTTCCTCATGGGCGTACCCAGGTTCGGGGCCAGGGGGGGGCAAATCGGGTTTTTTTAAAAGCACCTCGTCAAATAAATAGATGAAAAAGGCATTGGCATGGAATCAGGTGCACCCTCGGAAGGAAATCCCTAGAACCCCGATGTACCTCGGGCCACCTATGGTTTGTAGATGGCCCCCTCCTGTGTAGGAACCCTGATGCTCCTTTTCTAATTTAAAAAGGGGCGCGAGCACTTTGTCGAGGTTGCGCCGGTAACCCGGCTTGCTTCTGCTAGGGTGATCCTCACCTTTGGCCGGAACACCCCGGATGTGGAGGCGGAAGTGCTCGCCGAAGTTTATCGACGAGCGGCTGAATTTCGAGCCACCATGGCTAGTTGGTCGTCCCGACTGGAGGCTCCACGCGCCATGGTTTTGCCACCGTGGAGGCGCTCCAGCCGGTCATCCTCGAGTGGGCAGGCGGGAGCACGGGACTCTTGCCACCTGACCTGCCACCACTGCAACTGCAGTGAGAACTCGGCCCAGCACACGCTAGCGATCTGCTCCGCTTGGGCGTCGCAGCGTCGGGCCCTCACTGCAGTCATAGGAGGAGATCTCTCGCTACCGGCCATCATACGATCCATGGCCGGTAGCGATTGCAGTTTTACCGCGGTCGCATCCTTCTGCGAAGACGTAATTTCGCAGAAGGAGGCGGCGGAGAAGGCCCGAGAGGACGACGTTCACTCGGACCCGATCCGCCGCCGGCGAACCGGGCGGCGGAGGCGCGCATACCAGCGCCTCATGCCGCCCTGAGTGTGGCCGCGGATGGACGGGACGGGTTTTCCCCTCCATCCGCAATACAGGCCAAAAGCGAGGAGGCGACGTACGCGTGTTCCGTGCGTCGCCTAAATTGAGATTTGAACAGCAGACGGTGCCCGCTTCAATGCGGGCAGGCGCTGGAAGGGATTCGGTCGTTTTAATAACTGCAGTTCCCGGACCAATCCCTTCTCAGGCGCAGAGTTGGCACACCGTGTGGTTTTAGTTGGTTCTATTCCGATACACTACCCCGCTGCAAACCCCGGTGGGGTGACGGCCCGAGGGGGTTTTCACACATTAAAATAAAAAAAGTGTGATCCTCACCTGTCACCCCCAAGCTTGCGCTTGTGGAGGACGCAGATCGTTTGGCGATCTCCGGCGCCCGAGTCGTCTGCGGTACCTGGCCCGTTCCCGGGCCTGGCGGACGGTAAGAGTTTTAACCTCGCACGGTCCTGCTCCGCCATCTCTTTCGCAAGCATTACTTGCTCGCTGAAAAAGACGGCAGAGTTCTACGCGCTCTCGCTACGCAACATAGTCGCAATAATGTTACCAAGCGAGAGAACCCCCACTCCGATGGCCGCCTCGACTCGCCCTACTCCGGACATTCTGCCAGTGTGTGGAATGCCGTGTCTACGGTCTGGTCAGTGGTCAGTGGTGGCACTCAGACGTTGGCTCCTTGCGGATCAGACACAGGTGCTCTCCGAAGCATCCTTTCCCAGTGATCACCTGTGTTAGCCGTGATGCCTCTCTAGCCAATCCTCCATAACGGGTCTTACCGCCTCAATAACGGCGTGCCCAGCACTCGGTTGCCCAAGTCGTTTCTTCCATTCCTCCACAAGAACCTGGTGGAATTGAAATTTTTAGTCTCCGATTTCTCGAGTCTTAGGTCTCCTAACTGAAGGTCAGCACTCGTTGCGGACGTCGCAATAACCCGATATTTCTGGCCTTCAGGACCTCAGTCCATACTGGGGACCGCACAACGCCCGCGTATAGTCTCCTGCAGGAGTTATCGGCCCCCATCATATTTGGCAGCAACCGTGCCAAGCACGCGCTGCGCCAGCTTGGGAATCAGACTTCGGAAATGGTGTCCCATCGGCCTTCGAGTGCGAGCCAATGTGGGCTTACATATAGACCGGTGGAAAAACCATATCAAAGCAAAATAAGGTGATGATATATTTAGGCGGCACAAAAACCTGTACTAGATGCTAGGACGAAACTACAAATTATTACTGGACAACAAATTTCTGATATATCAGACGATAATATTTAGCTTCCGAGAATTATTTGTAGTGACTAAAATACATTCCAAATGAATGGGCATGTCAGCTGTCCATAAAAACTACATAAACCGACTCGGAAGATTTGATATCTTAGGACTATGATGAGTAGTTCTCCTCGCTAAAGAGCACGCTCTCATCGTCCCTACGCTCGAACATCGCATAGCCCTAGGACTGATTCCGATTCCGATGCCGATTGCCGATCTTACAACAGCACAGAAAATAAATCTGTCTTTGTCCATAGTCGATCTTAGTCACGTTTTTACGCGTCTGAGTGTGCTTTATATATAATCGAGAGAAGAAAATAGTAGGAACGTCAACATCTAGGGGGGGGCAGCTGCCCTCCCCTGCCCTACCCTGGGTACGCCCATGGTCTTCCTCGATAAATGAACTATCCAACACTGAAAGAATTTTTCAAATCGGACCAGTGGATTCTGAGTTTAGCACGTTCATACAAACAAAATCTTTAGCTTTATCATATTAGTATAGATAACTAGCAGACCCTCGCGGAACACCAGCGGGTAAAGACGCGGAGTAAAGTCAGTCTAAAAAAAATTGTTTGTCAACAATCTTCTAACCAATTATTTAATAGTACTTACTATACTATACTATAAGATAGTAATGACCAGAGTGATGGCCTGATTGGTTAGAGAGATCTATACGTCACTATTTTCTTAAGGCGAATGCACTATACTCGTATAATATTTGAAATAGGACTACCATTTCAAGTACTATATAAGACCAGCTTGAATCAAGAAATCAAAGTAATAAAACATACGTATCTCATCAAAAATGGTCCTGACTTAAAATGTACTCCCTATCTAAATAATGTCGACGGTTTTATTAGGGACTGTCTCCATTAGTCGGGTACACTGTCGCCGCATTAAATACCACCTTTATGCCCTGTTCAGCTTAAATTATACTGCTTTATAGCCCCGTGTTAGCCACTTACCTACATTATTATCGTGTTCTAGTAATTAAAAGAGTGACCATCGTAAAAAAAGTCCCCATTTTTATTGAGTTACCAAATTTTGTATGATTGAATAATAAAAAGGAATGTAAAAATAAAAAATAATTCAATCTTTTAATAAACTGGCCAATTAAGAATTGTAATTATAATTCAGCAATAGACAGCAATAGCCACTGTAACTCTTTTGTCTCTGAGTGACTTGAGACTCTTATCAAGAAAATGAGAAGATTTCTAATATCACGGTCGAAGCTCAATTTTTATACGTACCTATGTTTTTTTTTTAATATATGATTAAAAAAGGATGAGGTATTTTATTTATTTCTTTGATTCAAATACTACATTTCATTGCAAAAGACACATAAATTATTAATTAATTGTGAAACTAATAACAAGTAAATACAACATGCATAACAATATCGTTTCTAAGATTACATAGTATTAAATAATTAAACAGTTCGGTTACAACGACAATAAACCAAACTATAATATATGCCATTCACAATCATCTAGTTTAATTACCTATATTTTATATGCAGGTGATGTGTAGTTAGTTATTTACATATATTTATATATATCTCTATTTATATTTTATCATTTCGTGAGATTCATCATCATCACCATCAACCTGGTGTGACAAATCAAAGTGGACTGAGACAGTCCACTGGTGGACATACACCTCTCCAAAATTTCAAAATCTTTATTTGTCTCAACTATTTTTTTCTAGATTCTTCATTATTTTTATAAAATAAACTATACTTAATATACTTCAAAGGATTTTTTTTATTTAGTGATTATTAAAACTCGGAAAATATTAATAAACAGTAAAAATTAAGGGAGGGAAATTCAAATTTATAAAACGCGTCACTATTGGTCGAAACGAAATGTGACATCGATGGTCACTTCATCGAAATTATCGGCTTCGAAATTTATACTAAGTAGTGTTTGTAGGAAAAATAAACTTGTTTCATGATTTTTATAGCAATTAAAACTGTAAATAAGTATAAAATAACTGAAATACTAAATAGAAATAGAATGAACACGAAGTGACAATGACGTTATTCGCTGTGTCAAAAGCGCGCGCGAAATGGCGGCGTTTGAATAGCTTAAATATAGTCAGTGTTTTGAATTTCACTTTAAAAACTTGTTAGACTATTTTCAAGCCTATTTAAAAAAAATCTATGTTATAGAGACATAAATGATCAGATTATGAAATAAAAAAACATGCATATTCCCGTTAAAATTTCTTATCACCGTATTTTTTTCATTTTTATTTACTTAAAATCACAGATCACTCCCTGGGGGTGATCTGTGCTTTAAATATAATAAGTATAAATATAGCCCTGTGATGTAAAGTTATTACTTTGAAATTACGCATTTAATAAAATAATTTCACACACAGGTCAAGTTGGGAATTGGTTTTATAATTTTTTTAGGTCAGATAAAGAAGGTTATCTACTTAGGAGCCCTGATTCTTTTTAAATGGTAACAAAAACAAACCTGTCTTCACTCTTTACTTCGTATTTACAAAAATGTATTAACATCAATTCAAGTCGTTTTTTATTACTCTAGTAATTATCCGTGAGTAGGATATAAATCGGATCCAAATCAGTCCGTCCGTTTAGAAGCTATAAAGCAGTCTAACTTTAACACTCCTCTTTTTGATGTTATGATTTTTAATGATATGGGATGATGGATTTTTTTACAACTGTTAGAAGTCACCCAAGATATGCCAGTTACAGTCCTTACTTTATTTGATTATATTCTTCTTCTTCTTTTGATGAAATGGCAACCAGCCGGTTCACTAGGATCAGCTATTTCTGCTAATGTCAAGTATTTAAAGTCTTCAAGTCTTCGTCGTGATGAAATTAATGACAAAAAATGAGGATGAGATGAAATGGGGACCGTCTCTCGAAAAAACAAAAAACGATCTCCAAAAGAACCCTCCCGTGAGGTTTGAACTCATGACCCCTGTTGATACATTATTTCTTCTTCTTCTTCTTAATAAATGGCAAACTGTGGCGATGGAAATACGTGGGTTTTATGCAAAAAATTAGTAGTAGCAGTAGGATACATTATTTGTTTTGGTCTGCTTTGATTGACATTTGAAATGTTACAAGCTTCAAAAAGAAAAAAAAGGCTATTTATTAAATTTTTTTTTCAAAAATCTGTGTTTGAAGAAATGTATTTTGGTTGTGTGTTGTGTTTTTCAAATAAAGTTTTTAATATTATTATTATTGACGTAATTTGATTCAAAAGCTAACTAACTTACGTATGGGAATATTTGAGAAGTATTCGAAATTTGTATGTATAAGTATGTGAAGTGATTCTTTTGTTACATTTCACCTCATCACTCAGGAGCAGACTTTATCGATCTTACGGGAGGCCATAATTTCCTCTTCTTGATATGTTTACAAAAGGCTGGCAACGCATTTGTGAATCTCATATTATATGCCACATATTTTTTTCTTTTTTAAAGACAACACCGCAATGTAAATAAATCCTGTGTCGCGGTGGAAAAAAAAAAGAAAGACTCAGAACAACAATTTGTTGTTTCATCTAGGATTTGAGTCCACAACACTTGGCAAAGTAGGAAGCGGCGTGGTGACCTCTTAAACCAGTGGGTCACATGTAAACTCAAAAAAGTGTATTAAATATATCACAATATTTTAGTGGGTGTGGACCACTCGTATGTCCAAAGTTTCCAATACACACAGTGAGTTATCAGAATACTTAACTGTTTGGACTAATTTCTTATTCCTTTCATCAATTTCAAACCTTATTATTACACCTACAAAGTTAGAAATACAAGTAGGTACTGAGATACGAGTAATTTGGGTACAATAGAGACATGTTTTGGAACGTAAGAACTAGTTTCACTGGGATAATACCCGACCTACCAAAAAAAGGTATTTCACAATTTTTTTTTTTTTTTGCACTAACTGATGTTTCTGTAGACCAAAAGCATTCTATTCGGAGGAAAGGATCATTTTAAGTAAAAGAAACATGTATATTCTTAAAGAAGGGCAGAAAGACAGACACGCGAGCGTTGTCGTTCGCAAAAGTTAGTTTTACATACAAACAGTAAAACATTATTTCGAACGCAATTCAAAGTAATCCTTTTTATCTACAACCCTACCACGTACTTAATTAAATCCTTTCCACTTTAATAAATTGCTAATTACGTACCTCCATCCACATTAACAGAACGAACAGATTTATATACAAATCATATGCACGCCCTTAAATTACTTTAAAAAGTTATAATTAATAAATTATCCCTCGGTGTCCGGAATATGAAAGGGATAATTTGTTTGTAACTTAAGTGGGGGTAAACAATTAATTATTTGACGTTTAAGTTAACTTTGAAAGTGTCGTGTGTAACAATATATTTACGATAAAATATACAACGCACTGACAAAAACAATGTTTGTTATAACATCTGTCCTTTACATTTTGGCTGGAACCTTCCTAATAAGACATGTATCGCAAAGGTTCGGCAGAAGGGTAATAGTTTCATACTTTCGTAGCTATTACGAGTATCTTATCCGTTTTGTTTCAGTCCTATATTTCTTATATATTTATGGATTAAGTGGCAAACGAGCTGACGTATCACCTGATGGTAAGCGATTAGCCAGAGGCGTCACAAGTGCGTTGCCGGCCTTTGGGGGATAGGAGGAGGATGGGGGAGGGGTTGGGGTATGGGCCTCCGGTATCCTCACTCACTCGGTAAAACACAGCGCAAGCGCTATTTCACACTGGTTTTCTGTGAGACCGGTTTTCTCTCCGGTCGAGCTCCGGCATTCATGCCGGAACGGGGCTGTATGGTTTTTAATTTCCCAATTAACAGTATTTTTATTATTATTATTTGTTTATTTAGTTTAATGCATACTTTAACTTTTCAAATTACCTGTTTTACTAAGTTACAAAATTATGTTAACCATTATAATATAATAATAATAAATCTCTTTATTGCACACCAGATAAGTAACAAAATTAACTTATTTACGAAAACTTAACTAGGGTAGTACAATTGGCGGCCTTATCGCCCGGAGGCAATCTCTTACAGGCAACCATGGGATGGAAAGAAAGAGCACGCATGAAGAGTATAGGGTAGTGCCTGGTGTATTGCAGAAAGGATAGGAAAAACAAAATTATAGTAGAATATATACATTAACACAACAATAGTAACACGTAGTGTGGAAGATTGAATAAATACATACTTAAATATCTATTTAAGTTAAACACACAGTTATTTCATGGATGGACGTTACTCAAGTAATAATCCCTTATATTACACTAGCTGATCCATGCAACCTCGTTTGCGTCTTCAATTGCCCGTAACGTGAAAATTTTCCCCCGTTTTTACACTACTGGCAATAAGAGACGTAAACGAGGTTGCACGGGTCAGCTAGTTGATAATAATCAGGTAAAAACCGAATTTTGAGCGAATTTTCATTTGACGACGGTTGACCTCGTAGTCTATAGGCACTGATAGCAACAGTAGCATCGTTAAAAGAAATACATATATGTACTATATATAGTGCATTTGACCTCAATCGGTCAAGTCGATCGGTCGGTCAACCACTAACATTATAAATATAGACTATCTCAGGGCAATGGGACACAAATGTTAATGTAATATAGTTCATGAATTGTTACATTAAGGGAGGAATATAGTCAGTAATGAATTTTTAATGCAGTTTAAATAAATCCTCAGCTCTCTATAAATTAGAAAATACAATCTATTGATATTTTAAGACCGTTTGATTTTGTTTCCATTTAAATGCGATATGATTGAGTTACTATTAAGTTTTTATTTGTTGCTGGCGTGGCTGTCGTAAGTAGCGACTAACAGACCACGGACAACAGCACTTTCCTTTTTTTTTTCTGTGCTGAATTCCCCTCTGATACCACTTGTGGTTATGTCGGACTGGAACCGACTAAAAACTGCACACCGTCTCGGGTACTAGAATCCGAGGAACCAGGTGCACCCTTGGAAATCCCTGGTACACGGACAACAGCACTGCAAATGCAAAGAGAAGAAAATCTTGAGACAAATCCTATAGGTAGCAACCCAACTGGCCAAGTGGATATTCATATCTATACTAATATGATAAAGTTGAAGAGTTTGTTTTGTTTGAACACGCTAATCTCAGGATCCGCTGGATCGATTTGAAAAAATAATTCAGTGTTGGATAGTCCATTTATCGAGGAAAGCTGTAGGCTATATATCAGCACGCTAATACTAATAGGAGCGGAGCACAAATGATAAATGTTTCAAGAACGGGGGAAAATTTTTACGCTACGAGCAATAGAAGACGCAAACGAGGTTGCGTGGGTCAGCTAGTAGTAGGATAAAACCTTTTTTTAATAAAAGACCTGGAAGGTACAGCAGTGGGCTATTAAGGGCTGATGATGTGAAGCTTAAAAATATAACAATATTTTATCTCAATTGATAATTTCGAATAATAAACACAAGAATAATATTGTTGGTCACTGCCAGACATTGGTCTTTGACTTCGGCTGTTTATTACTCGATATTCCTATTCGTCAAGATAACTTTATGACCACACAGTTGTCTATTTTATTTCCAAGCAACATTGGCACACGGAGACATAATATTTAAAAATACTTACTTCATATTGATAATTAGAACATCATCGTATTTATTTGTAGTTAGAACATCTGCTATGAGGTTTGAAATTACATTTTTACTCACGAGGCTATAAGCTTCAATTTGTTTTGCATCTATATATTTTGACTGGTCATAAAACCAAAATCTGTACCTAATTAAAATTAAAACTTCACACAAAGGTATTGGTATAACTTCGGATTTGGTAAAACAACTTTTTTTTTACCGCCAAGCGATCGTTGTAAAACCAAAAACAAAAGAGCTTCACATTGATTAAATTATTGTCGGTAGACAGGGTTTGTGACTAGGCCAGGTGGCCATTAAAATGTACCAGTTACCTTGAAATTCAAAACGTTTCCTTGGATAATGCTCTCTGTAGGTCATTAAAATGCTAATTAGCGTGATTATCCGTTCGTTTTAACGAATTCTAGTGTCTAATTTGACTATACGTGCAAAGAGGCACCGGTGATTTGATAATGAAACGTTTTAAAATGAATGAGAACCGTTTTGCGGTTTCAACACCGACGTAAGCCTTAGGGTTAGTTCCGCGTTTGATAACAACATTCACAAAGTAATTTTATGTTCAGATGAATTATTTAAGATAATTTGGTTAGAATACTACATTAAAAGAGGTTTTAGGATACGAATTAATTTGGCAGAGTTACGGTCAAAATTCATTAGGGGTTCCGTAAAGTTTAAGCTTCCTTTGGGAAAAGAATTTGGATCTTTACTTCTTGCATAACCCAGAGTATGATGTAGTGGTAATCCTAATACTCGGCATCACTTTAGTGTGTTTATAAAGTCGTATTGACGCACGTAAGTTACATTTATAATCTATCTATTCTTAAAATATACTCTCCGTTTAATATACGAGTATTGTAATAATTAAAGTGTTTGACTTTTAGAAATTGTACATATCAACCTTCCTTTATGAATATAGGCGTGATTCCTTGTATGCATGTATGTTAATAATAATTATAGTTCAGTGCAAAAAGAAATATATTATATGCATGTAACCACCATATGGCGAAAATAAAATATATTGACAAAAATATCCTAATTAATCTTCTATACATACAAATAAATAAAATTAGTGTCAGTTTGTAATATTAAAATAACCGCTTTTTACTAAACGGTACGTACGTACGGTACGTACATATATACGGTACGTATACCAAATTAACATTTTTAAAATTTTTATCTGTCTGTCCGTCTATTTGTTTGTGCCGGCTAATCTCTGGAGCCGTTGAACCGATTATCTAAGGCTAACTATGCCCCGCGGCGCGTCCCGGGTTTACTGTTGTACCGCGGGTAATGCCGCGGGGCTCAGCTAGTAGGACATATTTTCTTAAATACCATCCCTGTGTTCGAATTTGAAATATTCATCAATATATTACTTCCTAACATAACTGTGCACTCATTTATATTAAAACCCTAAATTAATAAGTGAGGTCATAATTGTTTGTGTCAGTGCAATGTAGGCCAGCCGTAAGATTTTATACACATGATGCTCCGCGTTCATCGCACGGGGTCTAAATAGGTCGCACTCAGTACAGCCCTGTATAGACCCTACTTCCTTTCCTGAATACGTAACACTGTCGTGGCATTCATAAAAGTCTACAGTAAGTAGGGTGAACGCCCAGGACTAGTACTTAGTATGTTTCTTGAGATACTATGGAAGGACATCTACAGATTTATTTCTTAGTTTTGTTCTATTCTACTTTAAAAATATTTGTTTTTGTAATCCGAATAAAACCTCTTTCAAATCCGGGTTTACTTAAAAATGACAGCTACTCAAACGTTTAAAAGGTATTTCATTAAATAGAGAATAGGTTTCCTAAATTACTACGTAAAATTTCAAGAGTTTTGAATGTCTGTTTCGTTCACTTATACACTCATAACTCGAAATATCATTGTAATGTTTTCCAATTAAATATAACATGAGCACATATTGATCTAAAAAAATCCTATTTGGCTTTCTTTTGTTTATAAGTATATAAAAAACGTTCTAATTTTGAATTTTGTTGATGCGAGATTATTTTAAAAATGTCAACAGCTATTCCCCTCACGTATTTAATACATACAAGTACATATATATATTGTACATTTAATTCAGTGGTGGGGAACATAATTGACTCACGTAGCACAATAGCATACCTACACACAATATTATTTTCTTGCTGCATACCAAAGGTATGGTTTATTTTAGTCATTAGATTTAAAAATATTCACAGGTTTAATAATTCCTTTTCTATTTTAATACTTTATAGCAATCTTTTACGCGAATTTTCAGAAGTAAAAAGTTCTATACTTGTATTACCAGCCACCGTAGTTGAAATTGGAACTTAATTAAGTTTTGAAATCTCTTAAACACCGCATTTAGCAATTTATAATAGAATATAATTTATTTTTTATATTCATTTTAGTTCCTAGCTTCAACTTTCCAAAACAGTTCGCTCTGAGGTTTGCGGAGATAATAATAATAATAATAGTTTATTAACAAAAGCCATACAACCTTTTCTCTATCTCAGTCATACATATAAGCACATCACTAAGAACATATGTTCTAATTTCATTGAAATAGAGTGAAGGTCAGTGTCTATGATAGTATTAACTGTGTTACAGACACTGGAAAGCGCTCCGTGGATATCTAATCTATACAAATAAATAAATTTGGAGTATGTTTGTAATATTAAAATAACCGATTTTTACTAATATATATGTGGCGACCTCCACATACAGCGCCATCTACCGAAGATACACTGAACTACGAAGTAACGCACTGTACCTACAAACTACACTACACGGAGTAACTACCAATCCTGAATCGCGCAAATAAAGTTCCCGCGCCGATTATCATATATACAACATCCCAACATCAACTGTTGGGCAGTAGCCCGCCAGGCATGATCACCTCGCCTGGTCGGAGGATCCTCCCTTTGTGTTGGGTGGAACATTATACCCGTTCCCCCACATATATGTATACACGGTACATATACCAAAATGATATTTTTTGAAATTTTTGTCTGTCTTTTTGCTCCGGCTAATCTCTGGAACGGCTGGACCGTTTTCACTGATATGTAGCTGATAATATAAGAATCAACTTAGGCTACTTTTTTAGCCTAGCTCGTTCAGCTAGTATTCACATAAATCCGGTTGAATTTTGGGCATAATAAAGGTGAGGAAGATGATATTACTTCCAAGCTGCTACCTAGCAAAAATTGTTTAACATATTTTTACAACGTTTTTTAATAACTACTTGCCTCCTATTATTTACAGCGTGCCTATAAGCTATATAACATCACGCAGCGGTTGGGCGGGCTATCTAAATTTGAAATAATTCTCCAATTAGAACCAGTATTTCTTTAGATTAACGCGTTCAAACAAACAAATATTTCAACTTTATGACTAGAGATATACACATACGGGCAGTTACAGAGTCTGGTGTATGAGATAAGGCTTTAATCCTTGCGCTCTGAAGACCGGAGCCCGAAATATAATCTTTATAACATTAAGTAGCTGAGGGAACCGCTTTGTATCATGACGCGTAACTAAGTTTATTATGAAACGAATGTGACTGAAGAAAACTATAAAAATTATGTTTAGTGTTTTTAGACTGTGGCGACTGTTACTTAAACACAATTTTTTTGTTGTACAATCGGACTTTTTCGCGATAAATTGTTTAAAAGGTTACGAGAGAGTGTATATATGTATGTATGTATTTGTGAATATATTTATTTGTGTATATGTTTGTTTATGTATGTGTATGTTAGGCTTATGTCAATTTTGCGTTATTCTTGACAATTATAACCTCGATGCACCTACCTTCCTATATCTCTACACCCCCTAAAGGTTGGCTGGTAGAGAATGCCTAAGGCATTAAGTCCGCCGATGTACATAAGTACATGAAGTTTTAAATAAATAAAATTCCCGATGTTTCGAACCGCTCGATAAATATATAATAGTAGTAGTAGGCGTATAATTGTATCTGTAGGCAAATTCTCGTCTGCGGCTCCTTTTGCTCGTAGCGTGATGTTATAAGATCGTGAACAAATTTATTTGCCTTAATAAAGGTTAGCTATAGAGTGAACCATGAGGGGCAGCTACATGTTGTCGTGGCCTTTTTTTGAACTTTAGGAACCGATGAGCCTTAAGCAATGAAAACTCCCAATTTATTCACAGTTTTTGCAACATTTTTCATTGATATTCCGCTTCTTTTAGACACAGAGTAATCATTATATTGCCTTCCTCGACAACTAGGCTATTTAACACTGAAATCATTTGCGAATCGAACCGGTACCTACTTCCTAAAACAAGCGCATTCCCACTTAAATATATTTGTATTTATTAACAGTCTGGCTCTGGCCTAGTTTGCTGTTATATAAATTATCATAAGTCATTTTCTGGTTTTTATTTCTATTAATCGGTTTGGAACAACATTTTAGTCAGAAATCCTTTGAAGTTCCGATATTACTATTAAAGGTTCATTGACGACGTTTGTACATATTTCAAACCAATAAATAAATACTAAAGAAGCAATTACGAACTAAATTAACATTACTTTACTAGTCCTATGCCTTTAGACCGCGCGATGTTCTTTGAAAAGGCTTCAATTAATTTTTAGTGTAAATTAGATGGCTGACTACACCGCATAACAAGCAAAAAACAACCGATTGTATTTGTATAGTAAAGTAAATAAATAAATATTCCGGACATCTAACACACAACGCCATCTAGTCCCAAACTAAGCAGAGCTTGTGTTATGGGTACTAGACCACTGATATAAATACTTTTTTTGTAAATACGTACATATTATACATAGAAGACACCCAAACTACGAAACGTAAAGTATTTCCATATCAAATTTAACTGCCATCGGGGTAGCTCTTTGGCCGTGAAAGTGAACAGAGAGAATTAATTTAGAATTTTTAACATTAGTATGGATAATATCCAGGTAACATTAAAAAAATAACGAGTGATTAATATCACTGTTCTAACAATTACAATTGTACCCATCGATTGTAAGTTTTTATTTGGAAAAATACTTACAGGATTAATTCTTACCGATTGTGCGCGATTACTGAACGATCGTAAAAATGTCAAAAAACTGAGAAGGGAAATGTAAAAATGACAGCCTTGTAAAAACTTTTCAATTAATTAATTTCCAGGCCCTGTCTACCTGTAGTTGTTCGCAAGTTAAATTTATATCGAACGATGTTGCCCTACATTCTTAAATACCTTAGTAAAATGCTCTTAAAATAATAGGCACAACATGCAAACTAATTGCATGCTTGAATGTATAAGACTGGTTGTGGAGAACCTTGGTAGAATCTTGTTTCACAGTGGACGTCTTTGAGATGATCATGATGGGGTATACTCGTGTTGGCTGTTTCAAAGTTTCATAAAATATACTGAAACATATTTATCTTAGCTTTTTTACAAGCTCAGCTTGATTTTCTATTTTTATATTATAACTGTTGTTTATTATCAACTTGAAAGTTTTGTCAGTGGCACACGAAATAAAACTTGTAATTTATAAACCAATTTCAAAAGTTGTCATTTGTCTTAAACACATTTGTATTTGAAAAGAAAAAAATAGTTATTCAGGTCAAATTATTTTAAAAACGTGAAATGAGAATCTCACTAGAAGTATTAAAATGTCAATGCTAATGTCATTTAATTCCATCAATCTGTTCTTACAACCGCAGAATGTTAAACAGCACTTTACGTTTTCCTGCAAATTAAAATTTAAGTAGGTCTCTCATTTGACTGTTAAATTTGTTCCAATTTGTCATGCTTGACGCGTGACTATGAATGTGTCAAATTCCCACCAATTCTAATTAGCGCTTCATAGAGTATAAGATGTGTAGTTAGTATAGTTAACGATTTATCGAATCGAATGAATTATTCGATTAATATAATGAATCTAGTAAAGGTTAGAGTGAACTGCTTCAAATTTGTGATCATTAATGAGGATTAGTGATGATTTTCTCACAAGTGTTTTTTTTTTTTATTGTATTGGGGGCAAACGAGCAGACGTATCGCCTAATGGTAAGCGATTACCGCCGCCCATGGACACCCGCAACACCAGAGGCATCACAAGTGCGTTGCCGGCCTTTTAGGAAGGAGTACGCTCTTTTCTTGAAGGTTTGAAGGTCGTATTGGTCCGGGAACACCGCAGGCGACAGCTCATTCCACAGTTTTGCTGAGCGTAGCAGAAAATTTCGGGAAAATCGCACAGTGTTGGACTGCCAGTTAATCTGCCACCAGAGGTCCTTATTATCTGACAGTCAGCGGCTACATCGACGACAGATATAGCAGCCGACATTCTCTTCGCTCGTTTTTGGGCCGTTCTCTATTTAGTTTAGCGGCATCCTTCTAAATTTGCATACGTAAATTTCTTTCGCAGTCGGGTGAAAAGTAAAATATTAAATACAGTTATAAAACCTTTTGGAAATGCTCAAACTATAATCTTGCTCTAAAATTCATGAAGGATTTTTATTCTTACGCCAATAGTTGTATAACATCAATTGACTTTCTTGCTTGGCCTTGGCTAATATCCCACCGAATTAGTATAGAAAGAAACAAAACAATACAATCTTTATTTCATTTGAAACTATCTAAAAGCCTACTATTTCACTAACGTGATATTAACCGGTTAAAATTTTGAAAACGACGAACTTCTGTACAACCCTTCATACCTTTTTTACTCGTGAAAGTTTCAACTTACAATGAAAATTCCAATAATCCTTGCTTAGCAAGTTAAGTACCCACTAAGAAAGGACTCAATATTAAAAGCATCAGTTACCAAAATTTCAAGTTTGTAGTCCCAACGGTTTAGGGTTTGAGATGATGATAGAGCAAATACTTTTATAGCTAAGTATAGATTAACAAATAAACTTGGGATCACAAAGTAAGTCGTTCACTTCGAACGAACACTAAGCAATAACTCCTAATTATTAAATTTAACAATTTATGTATCAAATGGAGTGTAAACACGTCGGAAGAGGTTCCAACTTTATTATTGTTTAATGAAGTGTTCACATGTTAAGTTCAGCTGTCGTCTTAACGCTAAGACTTTAGCATCCTCTACAAGTATGGCTTAAAAGCGTAACTGAAAGCGATTATTGAAGACATTTTACGATTTACTAATGTGTGTTATTTTGTTATTGAATTGAATGTTTACGTATTTACAAACACGTTGTTTCGCTGTTACAATTTTGACGCTTTAGAATGATGCCGCTAAACTAAATAGAGAACGGCCCAAAAACGAGCGAAGAGAATGTCGGCTGCTATATCTGTCGTCGATGGAGCCGCTGACTGTCAGATAATGAGGACCTCTGGTGGTAGATTAATTGCTGCGGTGTAGTATAGGATGATGATCACCTATCATAGGATAGCAGTCTGATCGCAATGATTTTAGGGGAAAGTTGGTAGTTATCTCCGAGATAGACCCTAGTCAGATGTGATGTCTATTTGAAGAAAATATGATGTAACGTACGGTGTTAGAGTACGGTGTTCGCGGTGGCTGGTACATGTATAGTAGTAGAAACCACAAGATGACCCATCTTCTCATTTTGAATAATAATACAATTGCTGTTTATAGTCGACTTAACAACATTTTAAAACATGTTTTTTATTAAGACGCTTTGTACCTACCTACTCTCTGCATAAAACATTTGTTGAGAGTCGAGCATTATCTTCAAATTAAATACTTCAAAGTCCTGACATTTCGCGAGCTTAACACTTGTACTACAGCATTTAACCGGAAACTCTTGTTTTGATTAATCATTCAGTCGGGACGCTAAACCTTGCGTATACCTATGTGCTGCCAACATAACGGAACAAACTTCTTCACGCCAACATATCTGTTATCGTTCAGAAACGGTACATGATGTGGTTTAAACTTAGTGGTTAAGAGTCTAAGTATTTTCATCATTAAGTTCTCTCTGTTCAAGCGTTTGAGTATTTAATTAAATTTCCGAGAGTTTTTCCAAAGTCTCGCCTCTTCGAGGCAGAGTTACTTACATAGATTTAGTGATGAATATTTTTAGTAAAGAGATTTATTAAATTGTTGAAAATTCTACTGGTTTTGAGATGTTATTTTCTATAGTGCTTTTTGTTACTTAATATTTTTACATTGATAATTTGGACAAAAGCGTACGCGGGAAGCGAATGCTGGCAGTCAATCTAATAAATACTTCCACACTTGCTCACAGACTAAAAAGAAAGATTCCTCAAGACCTCTGAGAGGTACAAGAATTAACGGAGCAGTCACTGGACGGCTTTCGTACAAGCCCTTTATTTAATAAAATACTATACATATTTTTGAATATCTGCAAGATATGGATAGATTAGATTAGACAATGCCATTAATTAAAAAAAAAAAGATAATTTATTATTCTATAAAGGCCGGACTAAAGTAAAGAAACCCTTGGTTAAATGAAATAACAATGTTTATTGACCGTTTTACTTTCTTTACTGTCCAATTTTCTGTTGTAACGGTTTTTCTAGATTATCATATTGTATTTAATAAGACGCTGTGTTTAAAAATGTCATAAAAGTATCACATGAAAAATAATTTTAATGAAATGACGTGGACACTCACTGTTGGACTGGTCCACAAATTTACAGTGGCTCAGTGTGCGATGGAGCGTGCGATGTTGGGTGTGGCTCTATTTGATAGAATTCGGAACGAGGTTATTCGACAGAGAACTAGAGTAACCGACATCGCGCGGAGTATCAGTACGCTGAAGACGCTGTAGACGCACCGATGGTCGGTGGAGCCGAAATGTGCTTGAGTGGAGACCGCGATTAGGCAAACGTAGTGTAGGGCGCCCTGCGGCACGATGGATTGACGACTTAAAGAGAGTGGCTGGCAGCGGATGGATGCGGACTGCCCAAGACCGGGATGGTTGACGCTCCTTGGGGGAAGACCTACGTTCAGCAGTGGACTGCAAATGGTTGAAATGAATATTTTCATAAAAGGCGCTGACGAAAATCCTTTTATACGTTATATAACACTAGAAAAATACCTATGTTTTATCTTCAATAAATATTTTATGGCAGTTGTCTAGTAGCCTTAAGTGCTATGGGTACTAGACAACTGTTAACTAACAGCTAGACTAAAGGACGTTGTATATCAGATGTCCGAAATATTATTATTATAAAGACACTATCAAAAAAGTAAGAGCTTTATACTATTATATTCCGTTTTAAATAGAACTCATCGCGTTGAACGCCGCTGGATGCTCTTTATTTGATTAACAAATTCTCCAACAGTTTCGATACCCAAGTCGATTGTTTGAACCACTCGTTATTCGAATACCATTGGAATCACTTTTTAAAACTTTTATATTATACTAGTGCACTTTAACTTTTTTGTTTTGGCAATTTAAAAAGTTGTCATATTGAGACTGTATTTTTTCTGTGGCAATAAAGCGATAGACTAACAATACAGCGATTATTAACCGACTTCAAAAAAGGAGGAGGTTATCAATTCGAACTTTCGACTGGGTGATCCGATTTTGATGATCCTTTTTAATTTGAAAGCTAGTGCTTGCCGTGTGGTTCCATTTCAATTTGGTTCAATACTTGAAGTCGGGATTTTGTTAAAGTTTGTGATTATACATATGGTTAGTTGAAGTGATTGGGAGGGTATGGCAATGGGCAAGGGACAAATCGAATGTTGGTGAATCATACTATGTGATGATCGTATTAATTTTATTATATAGCGGACAAAAGCTAGTATGACATAAATTAACCTTCTTGTATACAGGAATTCCATATTTAAACACCACATGGAGTTCTATACATCATTAAAAATCCTTTAGTAGTAACAAATAGATCTAGTTAATGAAACAAAACATCACTCGACAAAACACACTAACATAAATCTTTTTGAATCAACATTAAAGATTGTGAGACATTCCCTTAAGGTTATCTTATCGGTTAACACTCAGTTTAAAAACTAGTCGGTTAGCTGAAGGTCAACAACCGCGGTCCTGTGCGTCCAAGAAAAAAAAAGTCCTGTCATTTTGTTTTTCGTTTTGTTAAGTTGGCAGCGGTAGCTACAATCCTTTTTTAAACAAGCCGAGGAATTCTGTGAAGGATCGTATAATAAACAGTAAAGAATCAAACTAGACGCCTCATCATGTATAATCGTGTTTGAAATTTTACTGATGGCGGGTATTTTAAAAAAAGAAGATTGTTGCATTGTTTAAGTGATGAGTGAAAAATAGTTGTAAAAACAAAATAAAACGTCTTAAAGTATTGCAATTGTTTTTTTTTTCAAGGTTACTTGTGTCTAGCTTTGACATATCCTTGCGCTGATTAGACGATTAGTATCAAAGAGTTTTACTTGCGTATTTAGTAAATATACAGTGGGTACCTGATGCAGGTGAAATAATTTGAGATAGGTAGGTAGGATAGATACTTTACGCAGATGTTTTGTGATCTATTCAGCATGTAGCGTGATCAAAAAGTTGATACCTTTCGATCAATCGGTCGATAACTATTCATATAATTAAAAAAACCCGCCAAGTGCGAGTCGAACTCACGCACGAAGGCTTCCGTACATTATAAAACTGCAAAAAATCACGTGTGTTGTATGGGAACCTCCTTAAATATTTATTTTATTCCATTTTTTAGTATACGAGTATGCTAAAATAAAATTTCAACTGTCTAACTATCACGGTTCATGAGATACAGCCTAGTGACAGTCGGACGGACAGTCAGACAGACGGATAGCGAAGTCTTAGTAATAGGGTCCCGTTTTAATTTTTTGGTACGGAACCCTAAAAATGAATTTAAAAGAAGTTTGTACATCCGTGAAACAATGAATTGGATGAAAACATATACTTTTTGCCATAATATAAAAAAAAAATTACTAGACAGCCGCTTCGAGTTGACTCCAACAGTGATTAAATAAAATAAGTCTACATGTCATAATTTTATCAGTTTTATACCATAAAACATTTTTTATAAAGTTATACCATATACCAAATAATAAGAATCATATTTTTTATGCTTTTGACATTATTATCAGGATGAGAAAATATTATTAAAAAATAAATTTCTACAAGTATGACTATACACGTCTATGGTTAACTGTTTCTTTAATGTACACTACTACACTAATACCCATTATGCTTTTATAATTAAGTACTTATTATATTTGCAAATATTCGCTACGGAGTTTGGGTATTTTCTATATATAATATGTATGTATTTATAAAAAATTAGTATATTTGTATTTATATCAGTTGTCTGGTACCCAAGCTCTGCTTAGCTTAGGACTCGATGGCGTTGTGTTAAATGTCTGAAATACTTATTTATTTTATGTCTTCAACATCATCAGTGCAAAAATAGAGACCAAAAATTAGTTTCGTAAATATGGAACAAAAATTAGTTTTCGTCCCAATTTTTGTTTTTTTTTTGAATTCTGTTTTTATGTATTCTTTCTTATTCTTTTAAATTAATCTGAGTAGTTGAACCGTTATTTCGCAACAAATTACGCAAGCCTCTTTAGCTCAGTGGTAGAGCACTGGTCTCGTAAACCAGGGGTCGTGAGTTCAAACCTCACAGGAGGCATTCGGGTTCTTTTTGAAATCTATTTTAAATTTTATTGTAACTTATGTCTATTATGGTGTTAAATATTTTAATTTTACTATTAATTAGCAGAACCTAAGCAGAACGCTGGTATGCAGTTATCTAATTTTTATTACTCTACTTTTCTATAGCTATATTTTTAAATTCTACTTTTATAAAACTTATTGAGTAGGTACGTTAAACCAAAAGTATATTTTTTTATGTACATATTTTTATTAAGATATCGAATTCTGGTAATTAATTCATAAAAATAAGTGAGTACCAGTACCGACCAAAGTAACAAAAAATATTGTTATAATTAAAGTTTAACAAAAGGAAAAGTTCCATAAAATAAAAGAAGTTACGACCAGACGCAATTCTGACGGTTTTTTTTTGTTTCAGTGCTGGCCGTTCGCAGAAATTCAAATTTGGAATGATACATAATAACACGGTTCTACATTCAAAAAATTCAAATTAAATTCTAAAAAATACAAAACTGAAACTATCTATTTCAGAAACAAAACAGTGTTTAAGTATTTTAAAAAACGTATAATAACAGTTATTAAAATGCTTCGTTATTGGTTATGTTTCGCGAGTGCGGTGTGTCTGGCGGGACATTGTGGGGCTAATTACTGCAGAGATGCAAATCTGTGTTGCCCAGGTCGAGATAGTTCATGTGTGGTGCAAAAGGCCCACCAGAATGCCATAATTGAAGATTTAACTGACAAGCCGTGTTACTGTGATCATGCTTGCTTGAAGCTCGGCGATTGCTGTCCTGATTTCCGGGAAACTTGTGGAGGTGAGTTTTTAATGTTTACTAAAAGTATATATAATGAGATATACTGTATTGAAATGGAGTACAGTTTACTACTTTTGAACTAATTTCGGGTTAAAGGAATCGCGAAATGTCCTCAGAGTAAGGTTAACAATAGTGAGGTTTATTTTATTTTCAAGTGAATCAGTTTTCTATGACATGCCAAAAAAGAGTGGATAATAAATAAAAAGTTATTTATTAATTAGATTTATTTATGTAGAACGGGTAGGTTTTTATTTATGTAGAACGGGGACTGGTCACTAATTGCTGCCGTTGTAGTTGTGTTTCAAGATTAAGATTTACCAGATTCATAAGGTTTAATCTGGTATTAAAAATCCATACTTGGCTGAACAACTTCGCGTTTAGTTCTTCCAACACAAAACTACAAAGTCGGCAAACGCACTGGTGACTTTGGAGTTAACAAGTTAGTTAAGTTCGTGTTACAAACGTCTGTAGGCTCTAGGACAAGGGCGGATTTAAGAGGGGGTAGGAGGCATGGAGGCACGTACTCCCTCAGACGGTACTTTTGTGTATTGTGGAGATTGCATCGCAGTACATATTTAGAAGCAACCTAAATTATCAGAATTGTTTAAAATCGGAACGGTAACAAATTGGTCGAACATTCAGACTCAGTCAGTTGAAGAATGTTACCGGCTTTCAGTATATATTCCTTTTCTGAATCATAATATGTTAAGTGAAATTTCATCCAGGGTATAGCTTCCATGCATAGAATCGGACAGTTACAACAGTAGCTGTCCCATGACGAAGATGTATAGGATGTTTTGCAAGGCGCTGAAGTATTTTTTTTTATTGAATATTGGCAAACGAGCAGACGTATCACCTGATGGTAAGCGATCACCGCTGCCCATGGACACCCGCAACACCAGAGGCGTCACAGCGTACTCCTTCCTAAGAGGCCGGCAACGCACTTGTGACGACGTGAAAAAAATTGGACCAGCGATTCCTGAGATTAGCGCGTTCAAACAAACAAACTCTTCAGCTTTATAATATTATAAATAAAAAAAATAAATGGTTCTGACATCTAACACACAACGCCATCTAGTCCCAAGCCAAGCAGAGCTTGTGTTATGGGTACTAGACAACTGATATAAATACATATATACTTTTTTGTTTGTAAATACATACTTATTATAGATAGGAAACACCCAAACTCCGAAATAAATATTTGTAGATCATACAAACATTTGGTCCGACCCGGGAATCGAACCCGAGACCTCAAGAACAGCAATCGCATACGCTACTACTGCGCCACAGAGGCAGTCAGTCAGTCTATATTAGTATAGATTAGACGCAAAACTAATTATTAAGATATCTATAAAAGTTATTTACCTGTCAGGTTTAGTTTATCGAGTTCACTATTTTGTTTGACTGACTTTTGATCGTTGTTCTGATCGCACTGAACAAGTGCGTGCGGAAGTGTGTTGTGGCTGTCCATGGGCGGCGGTAATCGCTTACCATCAGGTGAAACATATGCTCGGTTTGCAAAAAAAAACTATATTATATTTTAAATTAGAAGTTTGAATCAAATTATAATATTTTTAGACATCGGACATAATGAATAAAAAAAATATTGCGTTATTTTATTAATGACTGTATACTAGCGACCCGCCCCGGCTTCGCACGGGTGCAATGCTGATACTAAATTAAATACACTACAGAAAAACTATGAACGTTGTATATAAAAACATAGCGGCCCGCTCCGACTTTGCACGGGCATAAAATAGAAACCTCTAAAATTAGCAATGTTGCCTTAATATATGATGCATGTATTATACATATAAACCTTCCTCTTGAATCACTCTATCTATTGGAAAAAACCGCATCAAAATCCGTTGCGTAGTTTTAAAGATTTAAGCGCACATAGGGATATAGGGACAGAAAAGGCGACTTTGTTTTATACTATGTAGTGATTGGACAGATATCAATTTATTTTAAAAAAAACTATACCAAGTTCTAATTTTCTTTTCTAATATGCGAATTGTAGGATCTACCAGTTACTAATTAAAAAAAAACAATTATTCCTCAATTCCAGCACATCCACACTGTCAATCTGAAAAAAAAAAGATAATTAGCAAGTGTCAGCCACTGAAATAAATTTAACATTAACCCCAGTGCGCCATATTGGAGCCACAGATTAAAAATTAATCGTTGGGGCATTTCGCGTAATTGGATCTGAATACGGGAATGAGGAGGTTTAAGGATTGGGATTTAAAACGGCTCTCGAGGGGCGTCAACTTATTTTTGTGTTTCAATTGTGGATGAAATTAAATATTTCCAAACAGAGTACATTCTTATTAAAGGTTTTAAGTTAAAGGCTAATTTTTAATGTAAAAAAATAGGTATTTCATACTATTTATACTAATATTATAAAGTCGAAAGTAACCCTGTATGTCTATATGTTATGCGTTTATGGCTAAACCACTGCACCGATTTCAATGTAGATGAGATACTTTGATTCTACATAGGCTAGTCTTTACCGCGACAGCCGACATAAACGCGGGCGGAGTCATGGGCAAAGGTTAGTAGTCTTTTTTATTATTTGAAAGAAGATAACACCCGCATTAGGAATACACATCCTGTGTCGCGAGGGACTTTACTAACTTATATGAAACAGACACAAAGAACACCCAGATTCAGTACAATAATTTGCGAATCACGGAAAGTGTTGTCCCATGTGGGATTTGAACTGACTACACTTGGCTCAGTAGATAGCGGCGTGGCGATCGCTTAAACCATTGGGCCAACTGTAAGATCAAAGTCTATAAAAATGAGGTTGTTATATTTTCGATTCTTCAAAAATCGGTTTAAACTGGCTGGCTCGACAGAGTTGACACCATAGCTTCAGGAAAAACTATTAAAGTACGAGTATGTTTATTAGCAATTAAATTTTTTTTTTCTTACATCTAACACACAAAGCCATCTAGTCCCAAGCTAAGCATAGCTTGTGTTATGGGTACTAGACAACTGATATAAATACATATATACTTCTTTTTTTATAAATACATACATATTATACATAGAAAACACCCAAACTCCGAAATAAATATTTGTAGATCACACAAACATTTGGTCCGACCCAGGATTTGAACCCGAGGCCTCAAGCACAGCAGTCGCATTCACTACCACTGCGCCACCGATGCAGTCATTATTGAGCTATTCCCGGAGGCCCTTTAAAATTAAGAAGTAAGGAGGCACTCAAAGGGCGGCCATTATGCTTTTGGTGTCTTACTTGATATGTGCTTGACTGTCAAGTTCTTATAAAGCATACAGAAAGTATAATACTTCAAGCCTGAGCATTATTAAATAATTTGGCTTTGATGTTGATTTGATGATTGATAATAAAAACTCAGGAATAATTTTGAGAGTAGAAATTTTGATTGCAGATAATTATTATTTACTAGCTGTTGCCCGCGGCTCCGCCCGCGTTTATGTCGTTTTTTCGTGTTTTTTCGCGGTCGCGGATATGTGACTGATGCAAAAATTAGATAAAAACAATCCTTGATGCGGATTATATATCATTCTAAAATTGCAGCTCGATCGGTGCAGAACTTTTTGAGTTTTTGAAGCGTACACAAACCAACATAACATTTTTATATATGTATATGGATTTGTGTTGAAAATGAAAACATCAATAGTACTTATTAAACTTTATTATTTTAACTTATTTGCTAACTAGACTTGAAAAAAAGCAAGATCTTAATTGCATTTTTTTACATTGCAACTATAAAACTTTGCCTTTAAGGGTATTTTACACTTTGTACATTGAGGAAATTTATTACATACAACAATTCATCGGTAATTCTTTTAAAAGATAGTTGTATTTATTAATCTTAAAGAAATGGGAATAAACATCTAGCACTTTATATTAAACTAGCTGGCACACGCAACCTCGTTTGCGTCTTATATTGCCCGTAGCGTGAAAATTTTTCCCCGTTTTTGAAACATTCTTCATTGGTGCTCCGCTCCTATTAGTAGTAGTGTGATGATATAGCCTATAGCCTTCCTCGATAAATGGACTATCCAACACTGAAATAATTTTTCAAATCGCACCAGCGGTTCCTGAAACTCTTCAGCTTTATAACATTAGTATAGATTAGAGACTTAAACAAAGTTGATAAATTTACAGAAGAATTGTTGTTTAAATCGTGTACATTTAATATTTTGCTCAAGTAATAACAAGCTAATCCTTATATAATACAGTTTGAGCCCTGCACAACGCCCTCTCACCCTCCAACACCCCTCAGAGGGCTCGACTCCCTTCTATAAATCCTAGTCGTTTGCGTACACCGGTATTATGACACCTGAGTTAAAAATAGTATGAAAACAAAACTCAGTACAGTCATGTGGAAATTGCTTCAAAATTTTTTTTTAATATGTACTATTTAGTACATTAAAACAGAGTAGTTATTTTGTAAACAATCTTTCAAGGAATTATCATTCAAAATCTTTCAGTTTATTTGATAAAGCTTTACCAACGTGTTATGTAGTATAAAAATTTTTAATAGCCACAAACTATGTCTCTAATTTTATTTGTCTAATTTAAATATGTACAAATGCAGAAATAGCTAATATACACGTTTTCAAACTCGCTGTTAAAGGAATAACGAAACATTTAAATACTACTGCTACGTTTATTTATATATTTATTAAAAAATCCTGCAAACATATTGCACAATGCGGGCATAATTCCACATGCATTTTCTTCCAGACAAACCTTTGGGTATTGCGAGGATATTTGTGACAGGTGTACAAACATTTCCATTTATTTGATACTTTTAATAAATCTGTGGCAATCCACTTACAAGTCGCCATTGTTAAAATAATTAAAAATGTACGCTCACAGCAATCACTTATTCATGTGCATCCATTTTTTCCTCGACTGTTCAGTCGCAGTAACAAATTTGAACACGAATACGAGAGATTACGTTTTAATAACGTGTTTCACATTTCTACTTGAGTGTACTTATGTTCGTTCGTGTTTAGAATGTTGGCATCACGGCGTCATTGAAAATATGAGGGCTTTAAACATGAGAATATGTAATTTTGATATAAATTCTTAGCTTATAGAACATTTATATGTTTAAAATCTAATAACTTCGATTCGCTTTCACGTGGACTTCATTTCTGTATTCTAAACTGAAAGAAGAATATGTGACTAGCAGTTACGGCTGTAAGGCAATAAATAAAAAAAAATCTAACTTAAATATTTAACAAGCATCCTATGGAATAAATATATATCATCAACAGCCCGTAACAAACCACTACAACGCAGCCAAGCTAAGTAAGCGTCGATCGTCGTACTTCACACTTACGCTTAGGTACGGTATGCAAAAAAGGAATTCACTATTAAAATTCGAGTTAAAAACTAAATTAAATGCATATTTTTTGAGACGTTATATGAAAAATATATTTCTTTTATGATTCACAACTTGCATTCATTTATACGATGATAAAATACATAAACGAATTTAGGTTAACATACACGAAGTTATAAATAGGAGAACAAAGCATAATAGATTTATCTCCTTGTCGTTATACACTCAATTTTATTACCAAAAATAGTATTAATAAAAGGCATACGTTAGTAGCCTCTCACAGAATATCAACTTAAAGTAAGCGACCAACAGAGGCCCAATGATGTAGAAGCATTTTAATAGGATAGCATAGCATTTTAAAAGGACAATGCAACGATGCAGCAGGTCACCATGCTGCATCGTTGCATTGTCTCGCAATGAGTATGGTAACCACTATTTTTGGCTGCTCATACTCCTCATCAGGCAAAGTAGAGTCACTTTTATAGGCTCAGATATAAAAAAATTGCGATGTTAACAGCCAAACAAATCAATCGTACATACTAGAAATTTCTTGTCACACAAGGCATTACCTATTCCTTGCCACGAATAAAAACAAACTATTAATAATGTGAAAAAAATAGTCTAATGTGAAATAAAGGTCACAACTATTATTTACATCCAAATTACGTGACCACTATAATAAATAACTTTTAATCAACAAGTCTATAATTTATAAAACAACATTAGTCCACGAATTTAGTTAAAACAGCGCAATCTGTTGAGCCTTTGAAATGAAAATTCATTTGTTTAGATTCTCACTTTGTACATTATTTTGTTGTTGATTGTACAAAACTGCTCAAAGTCTATGTACTACATAGCTGGCTACGAGGTACATAATTAATTATGACTGCAACTGTATGCATGCATGCATTGCGGTGTTCCCTGTTTGCATTTTACTTCCATTAATTAACGTTTGGTTACAATTAAGATGTTTTCTAGAAAACTAGGATGAATGTTTTGGTATTTAAGTATTTAACTAGATAGTATTTGGTAAAAATAGATAAGCTGCATAACTTGATTGTTTGACAACGTGTATCTCAATAAGTGCTGGTTAGAATTGAAAAAATCGTTTAGTTTAAGATAACCTATTCATTAAATAAGTACTTACATCATATGAAAAAATGTTCTAAAAAAGTTGAAATCAACACCTTTTAAAAGACGTAGATGAAGTTGTGTGGGTCAGCTTGTTTTGATATATTTACGAATAAAAGCGAACCACAGATAGTAGAAAAATTTAGTTTACGTCAAATTTTAGTTTGAAATATATTTTTTTAAAACGCGTTCCATGCCCAAAATTGCCACGCAAGGCATACAAACATAAATGCGCGGGAAAGCCTGGCAGGCTTACCAGTACACAGTTTTGCATGTTAAAATATATTAATATATTTGTTGACTTTTAATCGTTATGTTTTACAAACAAATGAATAATCACATTCTCTTTTTTGTTGAAACAGTATCAAAAAAATTACATTCATTAGTATTTTTATAACACGCAAAAATAATTGATTTATTATGTAAATCTTGGGTTTAAATTGTTTTTTATAATTACTTTACGCCATATGTTGTAGGTAAATGGGGACAGATGGTTATAAAAGATGATTTATTACACTTTTAAGGTAATATATTAGGCTATGTTTTTGGCTATTTCAGACGTGTGAAATGTAATGTAAATATATTCAGACACGCACTTAAAAGCACGCCCACTGAGGTGATGTCAAATGTCAACCGCTATACCGCGCCTGTAAAAAGTTTTGGCTCTGTAGCGTTCGAGATACTTTACTTTCCCTTTGAAAAGCGTTTAAATTGAAGATATGACTTTTCATTCACCAGTTTTGCAAGAATAGGGTGCTGACTTTGTCTTTTATATTCCTTTTGAGTAAGTCAGAAAGTGGTGAAAAGGACCAGTAACACCACTTTCTGATCCCTTTCAGACTAATGTGAGTATTCATTTGTTCTTTCAAGTTAACAGCTTTTCACTATATAAAAGTATATAAATCACAATCTCACCCACATCTCCCAAAGGTTGGCTGGTAGAGAATGCCTTGGTCATTAAGCCCGCCGTTGTACATATGTGCATAAAGTTTAAAAAAAATATATTAATAACAAAGTATATCGGTACGGTACTTCTCAATCATTTTTTTTGTCTGTTTACACTTATCTGTGGATCGATTTTGACGTGACTTTCAATGACAAATAGCTGATTATGTAAGGAGTAACTTAGGTTATTTTTTTTTTAGACTCGCGGGTTTTATTGCTCTTTACAACAAAACGCATGGGTAACACCGCGGGTTGTAGCTTGTTGGGTATAAAAGTTTAAAGATACTGTTTATTTGCTAGTTACAAATTTGGCTGATGCCGATGGTGAAGTACCTACGTAAATATAGTAACTGCTGATTTTGACCAAGAAGCAGATGAAGCCATATAAAATCATTTAAAAAGACAAATTAGTTAAAGACTATTATGTAGTCTTTAACTAATTTGTCACCTATCTACTAAGGACTTATATAATTACTAAAATTAGTTCAAGATGTAAAGTTTATTTACTCTCAAAGCAAAAGAGATATTTTCCAGGAAATTCCGTATAAACCTTAACTTCATCGTGATTTATTTTACTTCTAAAATTTTTCATCTAAAACCTCTTCGGTATCAAACTAAAAGTGTTCGAACATCCAGTTCTAAAATATTACAATTTTAAGATAAATCTTAGAAAGCAAGTAAAAAGTTGCCTTTCAAAAGTCGAGGTAAAATTTTATGAAACTTTAAAGAAACGAAACACTCTGTTTTATTTAAAAACAAAGTAGAAAATTTTAAACAACTTTAAAAACAAGAAGATTAACAAAACATTGTAAAAGTGAATTTTCTTTCACTTTTATCAACATAACACAATTCAGAATTTATACTGAAAACGCTGTAATGTATGTTACATACTTATATCCTCATTAAATGAGGTATTTTAACATTTTCCGGCAGACTGACCCAGGCGACTTGACTGTTCATATTGAATTGTTCACGAAAAGGCGAAGAGAATGTTGTGTATTATTTCCACAAACGAATCAAAGAGACAAATTTTCGCGGAAATATTTCAAAATATTAAAATAAAATTACATTACTGTTACAAATTTCTAAGATTTTTTTTTTTATTTTTTTTTTATTGTAAATGGGACAAACGAGCATACGCATCACCTGATGGTAAGCGATTACCGCCGCCCATAGACACCCGCAACAACAAAAGCGTCACAAGAATGTTGCCGACCTTTGGGGGATGGGGAGAGGGAATCACACACACTCACTCACTGGTGAAACACAGTGCTAGCGCTATTTATTTAATTTGAAATTGTGTAGAGGTACCAGATATCCGATTATTGTGCTGTAACTGGTTTTATGTTACCAAATAGTTGACTGTAATGTGAAATTTGGTCTTCATTGCTAAGCATCAAAATACTGCACGTGTTTCCCTCCCATTGTGACCCTGGGTCCTTTAAGCGGCTTGTGAAAAGTGTCACCATGCTGCATTGTCCACTTTCGCAGTCAGCATGGTGACTACCGCTCTTGGAATCTACTCATGCTTTTCATCAGGCAGAGTCGAGTCGTTTTAGCCATTAATACCTAAAAAAATGTACATATCTGTAGAAATTGGTTTAAAATAATAAGTTGTGACGTCATATCTACCTATTGTCAAATATTTCATTCCGTTAATTTAAACAATAACTAACTTTAATAGTAAAGATAGTTGCTTAGACAGTTTGGTGTCATATTTATTGTTATGAAAATTATTTTACTTATTATAATACTCTATTTAGAAAATGTGACTATTAATAAATTCTTTTACGTTTTATTAATACTTAGAATAATATAAAACACAGAGATGCTGACTACAACTTGTTCGATAAAATAAACTGTTATATTACCTTTTCACACCTACTTGAATTAGTAAACAATTAGACGAGAAATCATTAATTTTGCTTTCTTATGTTAAGGTTAAGTTACAACAATGTTCAAATTACTTCGAAGTAAAATATCACAGTAAGCTTAATACACGCTCTCAATTTAGTATGCAGAGACCGTGGCAGAGCTATGCTTCGGCGTGAATGGGTCGGCTCGACCGGAGTGATACCACGGCCTCACAAAAAACCGGTGTGAAATAGCGCTTGCGCTGTGTTTCACCGCGTGAGTGAGGATACCGGAGGCCCATACCCCTAACCCTCCCCCCATCCCCTTTCCCATCCCCCCAAAGGTCGGCAACGCACTTGTGACGCCTTTGGTGTTGCGGGTGTCCATGGGCGGCGGTAATCGCTTACCATCAGGTGATACGTCTGCTCGTTTGCCCACTATTCAATAAAAAAAAAAAAAAAAAAAAAAAAAAAAAAAAAAAAAAAAAAAAAAAAAAAAAAAAAAAAAAGATGCAGGCGGAGGAAGAAATTATCAAAAATGGTGCAGTAAAAAGACATCCGCAACACCAAGCAACAGTTCATTCCACAGTTTTAATGTGGAATAAAGAATAAATATTATGCTTTCAAATCACATGTTTGATTAAAAAACATGTTTTATAATTCATGTGGTATAACGGCCTGGTGAAATGAGTAGATTAGGTGGTTAATACATGGCTTAATAAGGATAGAAGACAACGCATGCGTCGTAAATTTTAATGAATCTTCAGGCACAAAAACAGTGGTTATCGTATTACTTTTCTGGATATCAACCGTGTTTACACTGTCTTCGTTTGGAACCATATCCCTTATTCATCACTGGAATCAGCATAATGTATTTGGGACAGCAGCGAGACTCAGGGACTATCTCAAATATGTAGTTTATTCCATCAGGTAACAAATAAAGGCAAAAATAAGAATCAGAAATAAGTTTCTTGGAAATTTGAAATCGAAATGATTTCGTAGAACAGATTTTCGCCTGCGATTTTAGACTATTCTTCAAATCTTTAAGAGGAGTGGTATCTCAAAGGGCAGTAAACAGTAGTTACGACGCATTGTTCGGTGATACGAATGCCCGTTTGCCGGCCGTTTGCTGGCCGTTTGCGAGCTGTTTACGGGCCCTTTGCAAGTATGCTTTCCGTTGCAAAACGAAATAAAATTGTAAAATGTGTATGAACTAAATCATATTTCGACTGACTCGGTGGCGTAGTGGTAGCGTATGCGACTGCTAAGCTTGAGGTCTCGGTTTCGATTCCCGGGTCGGACCAAATGTTTGTATGATCTGCAAATATTTGTTTCGGAGTTTGGGTGTTTTCCATTTATAATGTGTATGTATTTACAAAAAAAAAGTATATAGGTATTTATATCAGTTGTCCAGTACCCATAACACAAGCTCTGCTTAGTTTGGGCCTAGGTGGCGTTGTGTGTTAGATGTTCGGAATATTTATTTATTTATTTAAGTAGCTTGATTAATTCGTACCGTATTTCCTTGTGCTTTATTTAGGAAACTACCTCAGTAAGATAACTTCTATCTTTGTTTAGTATGCTGTAATCGATTAAGACGAAAATTATCCCAAGTAGTCTCACTCTATTGAACACAGTCTTACAATTATGTTAAAAAAATGTGATACATACATAGAGAAATAGCACATCATATCCTCTTATATTACAAATGTGAATGTAAGGTCCTTGTTACGTTTTCACGCGAAAACTACTTAACCGGGCATTGTGAAACTTTGTACACATATTCTTGGAGGTATTAGAAGTCACATACGCTCGTATGATACTTTTGGAATGAAGTTCCTTACCGCGCGTTGCGAAAGGGGGCTAGACGAAAAAAATTAAGACGAAAAGTTGTAACGACACGATTTTGTTATAGTAAGCTATTGTAAGCCGTGCGGCGTGCGCATGTTTCTCTGTCTGCCTCTCTCTCTGCCTCTCTCTCTCTCTTATAGAAAGCAAGCCAGACATTTTCGTTTCGTCTCTCTATTTCGCATTGAACAGTGTGGTGTCGCGACGATTATTTTTGTTGAGTGTATACAGGTTTTTTGTACATAACAAATGATAAAAAATAATAGCAATATTACAATTCCTTCACGAATTATCGATTAATTTGTGAAGGAATTGTAATATTGTTATTATTTATTATTAACAATTAACTTCGTTCCATCCGGGTGTCCCTTGACACCTCTCAAGTTTTTATTATAAAGCTAGTAAGGTACAAAAGCTACCTTAAAAAAATTACAAAACCAAACAAATCTAGTAAACAAAAAACATTCAACGTTTAATATTCTGCAACAGAAAGCTCATCAAACTCAATACACAGTAAACAGCGTTCGTTGGACAACCTAAAAACATTGCAATTTTTCCGTATATCCTTCAGTAAAATGGTCGAGTGTTGATTTAGGTGGATTTATTTATGCGAGCCTCGGGCAGGGACTGTCATGGATTGAAAGTATCCATTAAAGTGTCCCTCGCATTATTTTGATAGAAATATCACCGTGGGTCGACACCATAAACGCAAAGTTCATTTCCTAAATATAGTAGATTCGAGATTAAATACTGTGGTCGTCTACTTTGATATTACCTTTTTAAAATTCTTACACGCTAATGATTAAATATTACTGTTTAAATTTGTCTTCAGATGCAATATGTTTTTAGCAACACAAATAACTGTAACATACACTCATGTTGTTTTATTTGTAAACTTGATTAATCATACTGGTGAATTGCGGAGTGTAAGCTAATAATTAATATCCGATATCCTCACTCACTTTAAGAAGGAGTACGCTTTTTTCTTTAAGGTTCGAAGGTTGTATTGGTTCGGGAATAGGCAACAGTTCATTACGTTTGCGTTATCCAATTACAAAATTATATTACCTGAACTACCAACGTTGAATGGTAGTTTAGGACAAATAATTGAATAATAAATGAATTGAATAATGAATGAACTTTGAATGAATGAATTGAATAACGAATGAACTTTGAATGAATGAATTGAATGAATGTACTTTATGATGAATAAGTTTTGCCAACAAATTGTCTAACCATTTATTAAACAATTACAAGTTGTATCCGCGTACCAGTGTGCATGAAGACATTTCTTGTCAATTAGACGTCGAGCCGAAGTTTCTACAAAGACTTATGAAATAACTTGTGGAACAAACTTTTGGATTACACGAAGTACAACATCGATCTTATAAAAGTAGTTACTGAATGTGTTTTATATCCGATAAAACTTATATATTGATGTATTAATGATGTAGTGGATTGAGTGAATTGAGCAACTGAACAAATCTCTTATTTATGGAGGCTTTATGGGGATGGATTTAAGGATTGAGATATATTTATATTTTTAATACTGCAATAGCCGCCAGCTCCGAATAGTGCATGATGCATCTCTAGCTGGATAAATTGTGATGTTCTAATATCATTGCATTTCATCACGAATTACTTACATTTATTCTCATGTCAGTGAACATGAAAATTTATCTTTCTGGCATCACTGTGATTATAATCGATGCAATCGACTGCACGGTTGACCGAGTGGTGTCAGCGGTCGCCATGCCGCTTGCTACTGCGCCAAGTGCCGTGGGTTCAAATCCCACGCGGTACCTACAACACTTTGTGTGATCCACGAATTGTTGTCCCGAGTCTGGATGTTCTTTGTGTCCGTTTCATGTATGTTTGTAAAGTCCCCCACGACACAGGATGTTTATTCCTAATGTGGGAGTTGTCTTTTAAAAAAAGAGAAAAAAGAGAAAGAAAAGAGAAAATTTGTTTAATAAAAATATTTTTCAATCATACTGCCCGGAGGCCCATAACCCCTCCTCTCACACATCCCCCTCCCCATCCCCCAAAGACCGGAAACGCTCTTGTGACGCCTCTGGTGTTACGGGTGTCCGTGGGCGGCGGTGGTCGTTTGCCATCGGGCGATACGTCTGCTCCATAAAAAACAACAAAACACTGCACATTTGCCTTTATTTTGTATTAATTATTGTGTGTATTTATGTCTTTAAATTGCAAGTGCCACATTACTTATGAAAGCTTAAAGTGAAATATTTGCAAAAGAACTTAACTCCATCCATGCATAAAGGCGCACCGGACACAAGACTCGGTAGTCGTGAACATTTTCTTGCATTATTAATGACTGGTATTATGCCTGTTAATCCTGGATTTATTTCCGGGGGAAACAACTCGAAATTACACGCATTTACCTTGTAACTTGAAAGTTTGAAAAATATTCATTATGTTGAGGGTCTGTTTGAGATTAATCTTGATTTATTAATTTGTGTATTAAAGACTAGACTGGAATTTTAATGTTATGCTAAGTAAACACGTTAAAACACATTATAATTGTGTAGAGAGTTACCTTTGAATGTTATGTTTACTCTATATAGGGTATTTATATGAATAAAAAGGTAGATAAACAATTCAATAGAAGTTCCTATTTATTAAAGTTTATATTGTAAAATTACTGTTTGTTTTTTATGTATTAACACACTAGTAATATCATGATTATGACTGACTGCCTCGTTGGCACTGTTGATCATAACTTTTTTTTAAAATGAATAGAGGTAAACGAGTAGACGTATTGCTTGATGGTAAGCGATTACCACCGCCAATGGATACCTGCAACACCAGAGTCGTCACAAGTGCCTTGCTGACCTTTTAAGAAGGAGTACCTATGCTTATTACTTCAAAGTTTAAAGATAGTATTTGTCCGGGAATACCGTAGGTGACAGTTTATTCCACAGTTTTGTTGTGCGAAGTAGAAAGTTTCGCGAAAAGCGCACTGTTGACTGCTGTGCATGAGGTCAGACCAAATGTTTGTATGATCTGCAAATATTTGTTTTAGAGTTTGAGTGTTTTCTGTGTATAACATGTATGCATTTACAAAAAAAAAAGCATTTATATCAGTTATCTACTACCCATAACACAAGCTCTGCCTAATTTGGGACTAGACAGCGTTGTGTGTTAGATGTCCGAAATATTTGTTTATGAATGATAAATCCGAAAGATGCTATGTATGTCTGTCTTTTACGCTTTAACGGCCAAACCACTGCACGGATTTCAATAATATTTAGAATGGAGATTCTTGAGCAATTTAACAGCCACATTGTCCTTGCCACAAATAGATTGGTATGTTATCCTGGTCCTACGCCCAAAACTTTTCTTTTCCTGCTACCCCTGTTAGCTACCACAATCGAGAATTTTTGTAACAGGAAAAAGGGGGGTAACATCGAAATGAAGCCACTTACGAAAAATTAGCTTGATAGTAATAACTTCTTTTTTTTATCGAATAGTGGGCAAACGAGCAGACGTATCTCGTGATGGTAAGCGATTACCGCCGCCCATGGACACCCGCAACACCAAAGGCGTCACAAGTGCGTTGCCGACCTTTGGGGGATGGGAAAGGGGATGGGGGGAGGGGTTGGGGTATGGGCCTCCGGTATCCTCACTCACTCGGTGAAACACAGCGCAAACGCTATTTCACACCGGTTTTCTGTGAGGCCGTGGTATCACTCCGGTCGAGCCGACCCATTCATGCCGAAGCATAGCTCTCCCACGGCATAACTTGTGAAATTGGTTCCGGGGATCTCGGACTAGTATGTATTTACAAAAAAAAAGTATATACGAATTTTTATCAGTTGACTAGTACCCCAACAAGCTCTGCTTGGCTTAGGACTAAATGGCATTGTGTGTAAGATGTCCGAAAATAATTATTTATTATTATATGTTAGGCATTGTTGGTAGTGTCCCAACCTATCATATTCATTGTTTTTAAGTCAAGCACATTTGGTAGTAGGTACATACCTATAATTATCAGTGGTTTGTTTTTTTGTTTCATGAAATCATAAGAAAGTTCACGGTGTTTTCGAGATGTTATGCACAAAAAATGACGCTCGAAAGAGATAAGAACAATCTTTGAAACATGTAACCGTCTTAAAGTTTGAGTTCAATCAGACAGAGTTACAAATCTATAACATTAGGTATTTTGTTAAAATAATAAAAAAATACCTACTCTACGATAGGTCAAATCAAAAACCATACTCGTAATATTATTTACTTACTTAAATTACTTATTTCTACTTATTATTATTTACTAACTTCTTAGTTCAGAGCACGTTACAAGAGGTTAAAGAAACATCATATTTAACGCGATTAAAACTCTGCACCCAACAATTTTGCTTCACAACAAAGAAAAAATACCCGTAATAGTAGAAGGTCGTTAGTAGGTATGTTTACACGACCCGTTTATGCCCCAGACACGATTATAAACCCTGCAGAATAAGGCTGTGCACACAAAACAATTCCTCCAGCAATTTTTCACCCTCCACCCCTTAATTTGTCGGTACAAAACCCGTCTTTATTTTAATACAGCCTTTCTTGTATGTACAATGCCTTATATAATTTCAGTGACGGAGAAATTTCTTTCAGAAACGAGTATGTGAAAATATTTTTATGAGCCACGTTAAAACAAAGAGTGGTATTATTATGATATAAGAGACTGAAAAATGTCTCGCGTTACGCGGAGAAATATGATTATTTTAAAAGCAGATTCCCGCGTATGTGCGGGTTATTGCCGTAAATAAACTGTAAGGCGTCAATATAAATTTAAATATTGAAGTCACTTTATTGTTTGTTTTTTATTTTCACACGATTTTCATGATGGCAGTAAAAGTTTTACAATTCAAAGCTATATTTTATTATTGTACTTCATAAATGCGTAGAGAAATCGTAATCTCTGCAAATGCGTAGAGAAATCGCCTCTATGGCAGTCCTCTATCGCCTATATCATGGGGAGTGTTCTGAAGAGCTCTTCCAACTGGTCCCCCCTTCTCCCTTCCTCTACAGGACAACACGAGCTGGCCTCCGTCAGTCACCGCTTCAGAGTGGAAGACATACACTCTCGCACTCGATTCGGCTCTTCCTTCCTGTGCCGAGCGGTTAAAACCTGGAACTCATTACCAGCGCACGTGTTTCCGTCCTACTATAATCCCGGGTCCTTTAAGCGGGGCGTGAAAAAGCATCTCACTAGGCCGCCATAGTGCTGGTCACCATGCTGCACTGTCCTTGTTTGCATTGAGGATGAAGACCACCACTCTTGGATTCTGCTGGTGCTTTCCATCAGGCAGGGCAGAGTCATTTTGGTAGTTCGCGTATAAATAAAAAAAAAAGTAAAATTAAAGCACGTAGTGTGGTCGTAGTTAAACATTTTAGAATTTAGTTCCTTTTTATATTCTGTCAAAACGATCACTTAGTATGAAAAATGTACTAAATAAAAACTTGTGACGTCACTGGTTTAGACTACTCAATTGAGCAACATATTTAAATGTTTATTCGATTAAAATTTGTAATAGAAATGACAAGCTGTATCTATATCTATACTAATCTATACTAACAATGAAGCTAAAGAGTTTGTTTGTTTAAACGCGCTAATCTCAGGAACCGCTGGTCCGATTTGAAAAATTATTTCTGTGTTGGACAGTCCATTTATCGAGGAAGGCTATAGGCTACATATCATCACGCTACTACTAATAGGAGCGGAGCACCAATGAAGAATGTTTGCAAAAACGGAGGCAAATTTTCACGCTACGGGCAATATAAGACGCAAACGAGGTTGCGTGGGTCAGCTAGTGAATTATATTTTCCGAGATGTTTTGTAGTATTCGTTTTAATGAAGGAGACACCTTTATTTATTTACGATAAAGTTAACTATCCTATTCAAATAGTCTGCTTGTCTGCCAGTATTTTAAAAAGAATATTGCAATCTGTTAGATCTTCTTATGCAATATGAACTATAAATTAATGTACTTAAAAGGGGTATTAATGGGTGTTTTATAAACCAAAATAAGGCAACTGTAACTAGTATTATATAAAGATTTATGAAATTCGTGGAAAGGTTATATTTCACTTTTAAATTTATAAAATCAAAGTCGTATGTAGAACTTTTATATACCTTTGGCATTTTATTTGCTTATCTGAACTGAACTGCTCTTATATGAACTGAAAAACTAAACGAAACTACTGCATTTCTTCGATTTATATCTTGAAGAGCTTCTCGATTCTACTGTACATGTATACTCGTAGTACGAGTATATTGGATTTCTCTGAGACTTATTGCAGTGTCGCTCGATATTGCATCACTTTTATTACTTTGAATGTTAGTGATTGAAGCTTTAATGGTAAACCATTTCGATTCACAATTTCACAAGTATATTTCGTTTTTAATTTTTATATTTATTTCTCTAATAGAACAATATACTAATGACTAATGGTGGCTAACTCTGTCAAATCCGGCAACGCACTTGGGATGCCTCGGGTGTCTATGTCTGTCTGCTCGTTTGCTCCATATTACACAAAAAAAAAATGTGGAAACCCGCCTTCATATTATGCTTGTAACATTTGATTGATTTTGATTGACGATGCAGATTTTGATAAAACATGACTATAGAAAGGGTTATTGGATTTATTAAAATATTGGTGTGAAAACTAGTCGATATTGAAATTCTTTGGAAAGATTATTGTCAGTTTTTTAGGTTATAACTACCCATAATCATGCCCAAAGATGTTCGCATGGCAATGCATACGAAGGGGTCTGAATTTGTCAAAAATGCTCACCCATCATATGGTGACCTGGCTAGGATTGCTTATCTTTGCAACGTTTTAGAATGATTTATAAATAACTAAAGGTCGCCTGTTGTCTCATATTTTTTTCATCATTTTCCTGACTAATTACTCTAGTTATTTTTTTCAGATTTATGTACCTTGACCGGTCAAAATATAAAGTAGAAAATATGTATCTGTTATTGAAGCTATTGTATTTTAAATATTATTTAAACTAGCCAAGCCTAGCGGTGTAACTCGCGGTACAACAACAGACGCGTTCTATGTCGCGGTACAAAGTTAGTCTCAAAAGGTATCATTGCTAGTATCATACGCCTTATATCATCAGTTATCTGTAAGTGAAAGTCCTGTCAAAATCGGTCCAGCAGTTCCAGCACAAACCGTCAGACAAACAAAATTTAGAAAAACAATGCTTCTTCTAAAGATCGTTATTTCTTATTAAGACAATCGTCACACGAGGACAACATTGAACAAAATAACATTCATTATCTCTTTGATGTAAGTACCGTATATACTTTTTTAATATGTATTTCGTGAAAAGCTGCAAATTTTAAATTAAAAACTGACATTTGATTAATATTTATTTTTATAGATTAAGGGCACAAACTTAAATAAAAATGTTTTTATTCTTCCCTCTGATTTCACTAACAATTGCTCGTCTGTCGACAAATTCAAATCGCTTGATGAAATAATGGTATTAATTTTGTTATTCAAAAACTTTCTAAACTAAATATAACTAAAAATTAGTTTTGTCCTGTTAAACGATTTTCTAAATTACAAAAGAAGTATTTTGAAAATTGCTTCAATAAAATTAAGCATTTCAAGATCATTTGAATTTAGTGACACAGCATCAAAATCTGCACCAATACCTTCCAAGAGACTGCCTCGGTGGCGCAGTGGTAGTGAATGCGACTGCTGTGCTTGAGGTCTCGGGTTCAAATCCTGGGTCGGACCAAAATGTTTGTGTAATCTACAAATATTTGTTTTGGAGTTTGGGTGTTTTCTATGTAAAATAAGTATACATATGTATTTACAAAAAAAAAGTATACCTGTATTCATATCAGTTGTCTAGTACCCATAACACAAGCTCTGCTTAGCTTGGGACTAGATGGCGTTGTGTGTTAGATGTCCGAAAATATTTATTTATTTATTTAAGTATAGAATATTGTCTAGTATAGATCTTTCAACTGAAAATAAAAATGCGTTCTAAGCCAGAGCAGGTATTTTATGGAATATTTTCAATCGCTGTTGTGACTTGACTGAGATATTCCGCGAACGTTTTCGAATGTTCTCGAATACTTGAAAAAGTTCACGTTCGAAGTTTCGCTTTGTGCCGTGGCGGGATGATATAGGGAGAAAAACATAAGCCTTTACAGTCATAGTACCTCGAAGTTGCCCGAGATTTTATATCAAACATGAAGTGCTTCAAGAAGTTCGTATGCTATTTAAACTAACTTCGTTTTTATTTATAGCCCCTGTAGGTATGTATATTGACCAATTATAAAGTTAAGGATGCAAAAGGCAAAGATTTTGATTTTTATAATTTCCTTTTTGTTTGTAAATGTTCGTTCTGTCAAAATGTTTCCAAGAAAGAACAAATGACAGGCTGCAATATTTTTCATCTAAAACTCTATTGTCTACCTCTTCCACAATACGGCCAGTACCTGGATGCAACCAATGACTATCTCAATTATACATCACTAATTCCAACACAATCAACATAATCCGTGTGCTGACTCAGGAGAGTACATAACACTCGCACACATGTCACAGATAGTACGTTCCGTTCATTCCGTTCATTCATACAGTTCACCAATCCAATTTGCATCCGACTTACTGAAGAACTCCCTCGAATACTCGTGTTTGCTTTTGATACACGCCCCAAAGATGTTTCTGAGCGGTGGTGTGCTATTTCAAAAGCAATCGTGACGTTGCTTAAAATAAAGGTAGACTTTTAAAGGAGGGAAATGTTTCTGAGAACTTGTTAGCCTTTAACAGATCATGCTTGGAAGGTTAATTTTAACTATGAAACTAGTAAAAGCCAGTAATTAACGCAGAAATACATTCACATTTTTGAATAAAAGATTCCAGTAACTAACTTTTGAGTGCTGTATGAACCTCAGCTTAGAGTGGATTTTAAAGTTATAGATAATTTTTTTTTAATTTGGAGACTTGTCTGTCTGCCAAGATTGTAAATATTTTACATTTGGGCAAAACAATAGTTTATATCTCGTGTATTATTTTCAAATTGAAGAGTATTTTTCTTAATAGTAACACGGAACTACGTAAACACTATGTACGTACGAATATAACCTTTTTTTAGTGTTATTGTATACCAGCTATTGCCCACGCCTTTTGTCGTTATTTTTTCATTTCACGTTTTAACCATTATATCTATGAGTAGCTGACCCACGCAACTTCGTTTGCGTCTTATATTGCCCGTAGCGTGAAATTTTTTCCCGTTTTTGAAACATTCTTCATTGGTGCTCCGCTCCTATTAGTTTTAGCGTGATGATATATAGCCTATAGCCTTAATCGATAAATGGACTATCAAACACTGAATTTTTTTTCAAATCGGACCCGCGGTTCCTGAGATTAGCGCGTTCAAACAAACAAGCAAACTCTTCAGCTTTATTATTAGTATAGATTTAAAATGTCCAATAAATCTGTCTTAGTTGGTCCTTTCAACATAAAAAGAATCAGCTACTAAAATTTCTTCAGCTCCAACGATTTAGGCTCTGCGTTGTTGAATAAGTCAGTCAGTCAGAGCAAGTATTTTAAATGTAAAACTTGATTACTCATCATCTTCCTAGCCTTTATTATTCCCAATATTTGGGGTCGGCTACCAGTTCAACCGGTTTTACCTGAATATCAGTTTTTACACAGAGCGACTGGCATCTGACCTCCGCAACCCTGAGGGCGAACTGAATTCGAAGTTTGAACTAGTTGTCAGTATATTTGAGGGCACTGACTTCCCAATAACGATTGCCATAGATGTTCATGACAACCGGGACCGACGGCTTAACGTGCTCTCCGAAGCACGGGCAGGAAACACCGCCATCCATCCATACTCCGGGCTGCTATTAGGAATTTCTTGTAGGAAAAACCCAACAGCAGTCCGACCGAAAACTTGATTACTATTTAGAACATATTATATCGGACATGAAAAGTCATCAAGTCACTATGAGAACATTCGTTACATATCTTCCACACCATTAACTCCAGCCAATAAACAGTTATAACACCAGAACCACTTTACTCTCATGAAACTAATTTCCAATAATTTCTTAGTAAATGTAATGTAGTGGAAAATCCGTGGAACTTGGCGAAATACGACCATCTAGAATAGTTCATATTGGCATATCCAGTCGGGATGGAATGACGTAACTTGCTTCTAGGAATTTAGATTAAAGATAAATTAAGGGTCCGCTGTTAATTACAAATGGGGTTTTGGAGGAAGTAAATCTTAATATATATAAATCTCGTGTCACAATGTTTGTCCTCAATGGACTCCTAAACCACTTAACCGATTATAACAAAATTCGCACACCATGTGCAGTTCGATCCAACTTGAGAGATAGGATAGTTTAAATCTCAAATTATAGTCGCAATTTTAATTTATTGCTAATTATTTGTCTGTTATTATTTGACAGTCACAATTATTTGTTAACTCCAAATGATTCTAACAGATGTCGATACCTTTCGACTGGGTTGAGTAAGTAATCAATAGATGGCGCTGCTATGGTAAATCTATAGGCTATATTTTATTTTGGAAAAAAATAGGGTTCCGTAAGATATTGGGGTTTTTCGGACACAAGGTGTAAAAAATAAACCCTATACGGGGGAAAATTTTTCGCTACGGGCAATAAAAGACGCAAACGAGGTTGCGTCGGTCAGCTAGTATTTCAATATAGAGTAAAATCTGAAACAAGCTCATCTGCCCATTGACACTTGTATTAATGTAGAACATGTTAATGTGAGTTTATTTGTCCAGCTTTCACAATTGAAATACTGCGATCTATGATTGTTTGCGAGTAACAAAAAATGAAATTTCAGAAGAATTTTTATTACATATACAAAAGAACTAGCTAAACCCCACGAGGCGAAGCTAGTATCTTTATAAATTTTAACCTATGTGTTATTCTGATGTATAAGTTATATTATTGCAAAGTTTCATCGAAATCCATTCGGTAGTTTTTGCGTAAAAGAGCAACAAACATCCTCACATTCATACTTACAAACTTTCGCGTTTATAATATTAGTAGGATTACCGTTGCTTTGCTATTAAAGAAGCTATGTAAATGCTAAATTTGATAATCAGTTCTGACAGCCAAAGTTAAATGCTGTTTTTTTTTTTTTTTTTCAATGATGGTAAAAATAGTATTTTGTGGCAACTTACAATAAAAACATATACCTAAAGATAAAAGATGAGACACGGTGGAACCATTTTTATGGTAATAAATATGAAAAAGTAGGCAAGATAAGCCGACACTCCAGTGCCATAAGGCAGACTGTTGTGAAGGACTTTTAATCTCAAAGCACTCTTAAGATTACTTGCAATAATTTAAGCTGGAAGCTCCATAATGTATGTACGTATAAGTATTTTCAGTTATAAAAAATATTTCGAAAAATTTGCAACGTAAAATCTTGTATTTTGTTTCTAGAAAAGATAAGATAGCGAAGGGTAAAACATTGCGTAAAATGGAATGTGTATATTTTGGTATAATATAAAAATTCGTATTGGTAATAATTTGAGTCGTTTTCGGAATTCAGAGATACCATCGTATATACACAGACTGTGGTATGTATTACGTTTCAGTTATGTTATCTTATGATTACAGTATTTTATTCGTTGTAAAAAAATGTACATGGGCTAAAGACATACTTTCATTTCTTATTGTACGATTTGGAGCATTGTCGTGAGTAAAGCGAAGGTTGAACAATATAATTATATAATTATTAATTACAGAATGTTTTGAAATTGGTTTTTACATTCCTATACATGAAACCACGCCTGTTTCCCCGAAGGAGTAGGCAGAGGCAAATGAATGTCCACTGCGGTTCAATTACTATCGTTTTGATGCCATATAATAGATGGTGAGCTTGTTGCTGCTTTTCGGAATGTCTTTTCGTTTCATAGACACATCAAAATATATAAATATGTTGAACAAATTGTTACGGAGTAGGGAATTTAATAAAAAATAAATAAATTAGGAAACAAACGGTTCGTACACTTTTTTATAATAAATAAAAGCAAAAATAAATATTTGTAGATTGACAATAAACTATCAAGATTTTTATATGTAGTTTCGCTTAAAATTTTAGTACGCAACATCCTTTATATTTCCTGTTAAATCCAGTGTACTTAACACATTTTACCGTTCGTCTGTGTGGTGACTACGCAATATTCATCTCATGGGTGTTGTAAGAGGCGACTAAAGGAGCATACTATGCAGGACAACATCACACTATCGCATTGTACAAACTTGGAAGAAACCATTTTTTTTGTTTTTGTTTATTTTTGGAAACCCCCTCGGTCCGTCACCCCGCCGGAGTTTGCGGTGGGGCGGTGTGTCGAAATAGAACCGACTAAAACCACACGGTGTGCCACTCTGCGCCTGTTATTAACACTTCCGGACCCCTCCCAGCGCCTGCCCGCACTGAAGCGGGCACCGTCTACTGGTAAAAATACTCAAATTAGGCGACGCACGGCACACGCGTACGTCGCCCCTTCGCAGCTGGCCATTAGAGCGGATGGAGGGGAAAACCCGTCCCCACCATCCAAGGAGAGGCTTATGTTTAGCAATGTACTCTTAAATAATGTTTATCATCATCATCATCTGCCCGTTGCAGTCCACTGCAAGACATAAGCCTCTCCCAAGGAACACTACAGAGCCCGGTCTGTTGCTTTTTGCTCCAGCAGTCACTGCCAGCTCTCCTACGTAAGTCGACCCGCCATCTGGCGTGAGGGCGTCCCACTCTACGTTTACCAAGACGCGGTTTCCATTCCAAGACACGCTTACTCCAGCGGTTGTCTGTTCTGCGACATATGTGACCAGCCCATTGCCACTTCATCCTACCAACTTTCAGAGCTACGTCGGTCACTTTGGTTCTCTGAAGGATTACTTCGTTACGAATTTTGTCCTTCAGAGTGACTCCTAGCATAGCTCTTTCCATGGCACGCTGAGCGTCTTTTACTTCAAGAAATTCGATGTTAAAATAATGCCACTTGACTTAACGAGTGCAGATGCTTCTTACACAAAAGTACAATATTTTTTCCGAAAGGACCTAATGTATAAATAGAGAAATACAAATCTATTAGTATGTTTATTTACACACATATCCTTCTAAAACTCTAAAAGCAAAAAAAAACTTTTTCTTCGTGTTTGTTTAGCTAAAAACGTATATTATCCTAAGTAATGTTGGGAAAGTCGCATGTCAAGCTTTTTAATAAAATATCTACACTCCCCCTTAATGTAACAAGCTTAACATACTATACATTTCTTACATTTAAAAGCACTCGGCGCCATTTATTCTGATCCCTGTACTCAAAACAAATGAGGACCATTGCATCGCATGAAAAGGCATTCGTATACGGAATGTGTGGGAGGATCTGTATACGTAATGGGGACACATTGGGGAACTTACGTCCCTGACGGTTAGAAATTACAGTAATAATAGTGAAATTATTTTCTTCTTGCTTTGACACCAGATTTAAGAGTTGAACTAGGTACCTCACGGAATCTGTAAGTTTGTAGATAGGAAGTCTCAATAAGTGTCATTTGTTTCAAAAACCGAAAATGTGTTTTTAAATTTAAACCATAATTTAGGAGAGATGAAGGCATTGATTTTAATTCATTTCTTAAATTGATTATCCTTTCTTTTTAATCTTAATCTTTATTTGACACTAATAAAAATTTCTTAATTTTAACTTCTCGATTCGTTGCATTAAAGTTTTTGAGTGTTCAGTTTAACTTTATTGGTTTCGTCATCAGTCTGTTGCAGTCCACAGCTGGGCATAGGCCTGTCTCATTGCACGCCGCTCTTGTCGATTTTGGGCTTCACGCATCCAACTCTTGCGAGTCATTTGGTGCAGGTCGTCACTCCACCTGGTCAGTGGCTGCCCTCCAGAACTTATCTACCCCAACGGTAGCTTAACTTAAAGTTGCTGCAAATATTATGTTACTTACACGGCATTTCAGAGACTTTATGTGTGAAAAAGGCTTAAAGTAATTTATACTCTTTTCATTTTAAGCTTCTTCACAAGCAAGTAATGAAATAGCATTATATAAAAGCAAATGTGAGGATTATTTTATTTGAAATCTTTGTGTTGTATTTACAAGTTAGCGTCATTTAATAATAATACTAGTTATCCCACGCTAATTCATCTGATCTCCTACTCCTAACCATTCTCTTATGCAGGCCAGTAAACCACACATTCATAATAAAAATCCTGAGGATGGAGAAAGTTTTACGATCTCTGACGCCTGGTCTGTCGGTTTGGTATTTGGCCTGTCCTTGGACTGACGGACCAGATTCTAAGCCTTTCCCGGTCACGTACCACCATCTTTTCGGAAGCATAACTTGCTCACAGACAGAGATGGCGGAATTCCACGCGCTCTCGCCGCACCATGGTCGCAAACATTTTCCCAAACAATAGAATCCTCACTTCGATGGCCGCCAGGATGTCAAATCTTTGCTCTAACCAAGCCGGATATTCTGCCTGTATGTGGAGAGCCGTATCCAGCGCCACCACTGGCACTTAAGCGTTGGCTCCTTGTGGATTAGACACAAATGATCTTCGAGGCAATGAATCTAACCTATTACATACATGTCAAATTCTTAGTAGGTGAACAAAATGAAAAATAAAACAAACCCGTGAACATGAAAAATCAAAACCAATACAGTCATTTATATTACGAATCTGTCTTACGAAGTTTAAAATAAAACTGAACATTTTATATTGTTATCTCATCTTTCTATCAACTTGCTAAGAGAGTAAAAGAAACAGATAATGTAAAAGAAAGAGCTCAAAGAAAACAATGTCAATGCGATCAAAGAACCAAAATGAAAAAAAAAACAAAAGCGTTATGTCGTAAGTAGGTACGTCAACAAAGAAGGTTATTTGAATTGTAAATATGACAATGGCCTTTAAAAATTTAATTTTCGTATATTGTACAACCCCTAAGCATTATGTAGGGAAAGCGTTGAATGGTTTACGCGTAATATGAATGCATTGGAACAAGGTTTTTTGAGTGTTATGGAAATTAAGGGGCGGTGCAGGAAGGAACGAAATGGATAAATGTCAAGTGGTTTGAGAATATTTTGTTATGTTTATAAATGAGTTGAAAACAAAGTTTTTGTCAGTCATGCTGTTAACCCATGCGTAATATGAGAGTACTTTTTTCATGCTTTCTACATTGTATTAAGATGACATTGACAGTTACGATAGAAGTTTACTTACGTGGTCGTGTTTATGTTAAAGGCGGCATACTCTTGGAGATTTCACTAATTAACTCCTACTAATATTATAAAACGCAAAAGTTTGTGAGTATGTAGTGAGTATGTTTGTTGCTCTTTCACGTAAATACTACTGAATGGATTTTGATGAAACTTTACAATAATATAGCTTATAACACATAGGCTACAATTTATAAAGATACTAGCTTCGCCTTACGGCGTTGTCCGCGGTTATTGTCGTACAGCGGGTAGCACCGCGGTGTTCAGCTAGTGTAATATAATTCTCGTGTCACATTGTTGCTCACTATAAACTCCGAAACCATTTAACCGATTTCTTACTTGGTTTGCTTAAGGTAGAATTAAAGCCGAGCATGATTAAAAAGAGACGCAAACGAATTGCGTGAATCAGCTAGTTTAATATAATCATTTTATATCAGTTCATGGTTTCTAAGAAAAGAGACAATCAAAGATGTACATTATGCCTATTGTATTACCTATTTCCACAAAACTTTTTTTATTCTTTGTATAGTTTTTATTACTGACGTCTTGTTAGCTAATTGTGATGCCTCTTTTGAATCGTAATAGTATAAATTGGTTTCAATAAACATTATTTATTCGCCACACAATCTTTAAATAAATCGAACCAACACCTTACCAACGCGGTCAAAAATAATGCGGTGTGTGTGTTTTGTATTTCTAGTACTACAAAATTGCTATGTAAGTTAATCTATACCAAAAATATAAAGCTGAAGAGTTTGCTTGTTTGACCGCGCTAATCTCAGGAACCGCTGGTTCGATTTGAAAAATTCTTTCAGTGTTAGCTAGTCCCTTTATCGAGGCAGGCTTTAGGCTATATATAATCACGCTAATATAAATAGGAGCGGAGCACCATTGAAGAATGTTTAAAAAATGAGGGAGCATTTTCACAATACGGGCAATATAAGACGCAAACGAGGTTGCGTTGGTCAGCTAATATATTATATTGTTACTTTAAGCATTAATTATATAAATTTAAGTGAATAAAATTGTTTTGTGACTATTTTCTCCGCCCGAGACACAGATTCAACTTAGTTCGGACAAATAACAATTAACGTACTTTATTTATAAATAAAAAAAAATAATTGTAAATTATTGTACCTTTTTAACTAAATAAATATTACTATTATAATCTCAACACGGGCTGTGTGCCGAGTGTTGTGGAACTAACGATACCATTTAATTATGTTACTTTAAATTTAATTTTGACACTACTAAAATATATCACTTTACAATTAGCACATGAAATCTCTAAACACCGTCTGATTTAATCCCTCACATGAATAATTCTACTAATTCTTGTTTGCCCAAAAACCATATATTTATTTACTAATCTAGGATTTTAAGTACCTACATATCTCGGGCTCATTCTAATTATTCAAGTTAATTGAAGTTTTGTACGGACCCCAGATTGGGGCAGCCGCCCGCTTCGGAAAGATTTATGCCACTTTGAACCTCATTCTGTTGCCAAATGAAAAAATGCTTGGGGATTAACCGGACAACATTTGTCAATGACGTACGTACATTTCTTGTTTCAAATTAAATGATATACTACTATTGTTGTTAATTTTGAATCGCTATGAAATGTTTTTATTGAATTTTTGTCTTTTGTTAATTTATTTATCTATATACTATCTACATACTAATAATAAAGCTGAAAAGTTTGTTTGTTTGTTTGAACGCGCTAATCTCAGGAACCGCTGGTCCGATTTGAAAAATTCTTTCAGTGTTGGATAGTCCATTTATCAAGAAAGGCTATAGGTTAGGCTATATATCATCACGCTACTACTAATAGGAGCGGAGCACCAATGAAGAATGTTTCAAAAACGGGCGAAAGTGTGAAATCACTAAGGGCAATATAAGACGCAAACGAGGTTGCGTGCACACCACTACAGTAAACATATGTACAGAGATACATATACGGACATCGACATCAGGTATTACTATAGGCGGTCTTATCGCTCACGGAGATCTCTTCCAGATAACTTTTCCATTTATGATTATGACTATGGTAAAAATGTGTGTGAAGTGTGCGAATGTAAATGGATGTTTGCAGACTGGCTAAGAGTATAGTCATACAGTAAAATAATAATAAAAATTCCGGACATCTAACACACAACGCCATCTAGTTCCAAGCTAAGCAGAGCTTTTGTTATGGATACTAGACAACTGATGTAAATACTTATATACTTTTTTTTTGTAAATACATACATATATGTATAGAAAACATTCAAACTACGAAACAAACATTTGTAGATCATACAAACATTTGGTCCAACCCGGTAATCGAGCCCGAGTACAGCAGTCGCATACGCTACCACTGCGCCATAGAGGCAGTCAAAATCTTTAATATGCTTTGTCTTACCTAACTAAATTTAAATTTAACAAGTTGAAATTAATTTTTTGCATACAAAAACACAGACTTAAAGCTTTAATATTCTAAACCAAGTATAATTAACTTGATCGTTCTTTTAGACAACAACAACAGACTGTGAAATTTGTGCAAATGGTTAGCAAAACGGACAGTATTAATACCAAATAAAATTTTAATAATGTAGGTTTTTACAAAATAATAATATAATAAATATTTCGGTCATCAAACACACAACGCCATCTAGTCCCACGCTAAGCAGAGCTTTTGTTATGGGTACTAGACAACTGATATAAATACTTATTTACTTTTTTTTTGTAAATACATACATATTATATATAGAAAACATCCAAACTCCGAAAACCCCGAGACCGCACAGCAGTCGCATTCACTACCACTGCGCCACCGAGGCAATATGAAAATTATTACTACTGCAATACAGTAACAGAAATTGGTTTGGCTTTTGTTAAATTTCATTATCATTCATTCCTGTCATAAACAAGTATTTGTTTATGGCAGCTATGGATACAGTTGTTACGTATCCCTAAATATTTCCCACGGCACTTGAGGTCTGTGGAATGTGTTTCGATAAGGATGAATCTGGCTTCACACTTCGAGGTGGAATCACTAATCTAATTAGCTCTATAGTTATTACTTTGTAAAATTAGCAATTAATTAAATTTACTTAAATATTATAAATTGCTTTATTTTGGATCCTCCGGATGCAGCTATCGTAATTCAGTCAAAATCAATATTTTAATATTATTTATTTACCTTTACGCGATGTCATCCACACATAAATGGATGTTTATGAAACTCCTTAAGTGCTCCGGTGATACGGTTCATTTATTTATTTTCTATGGAGCCATGGAAAGGGTTTACAGAACATACTTACCGATGTCGTTATTTTATTTCGGTAGTACATATGATATAGTCTATGTTTAAAATGTTAGTTAATGGACCTTTACATGGAACAGCCTAGCCTGTGTCTAAGTTAATTCAATAATAAGTATATACTTACGGAAACGTATTGTATGTTTACATAATTATATAGTTATTGATTTTTGTTGTACAATACAACAAATAGAAGACTAATTAATAATGATAATCTATATAATATATATTAATATATTAATCAACTTCGGCATGCATGGGCCGGCTCGACCGGAGTGATACCACGGCCTCACAGAAATCCGGAGTGAAACAGCGCTTGCGTTGTGTTTCACCGAGTGAGTGAGTATGACGGAGACCCATACCCCAACCCCTCCCCCATCCCTCTTCTCATTCCCCCAAAAGCCGACAACGCACTTGTGAAGTCTCTGGTGCTGTGAGTGGCCATGGTAGGCGGTAATCACTTACCATCAGGCGATACGTCTGCTCGTTTGCCCTCTATTCCATAAAAGAAAAAGCTTTGTACACCTTCTGACAAAAAAAATAAAATAGAAGAGAATGAAATTTGGCGCAGTTACATATAAAAACAATCAAAATAAAAATTTTCGAACATCTGACACACAACGCCATCTAGTCCCACACTATGCAGAGCTTGTACTATGGGTACTAGACAACTGACATTAATACATACATGGAAAACACATAAAATCCGAGAAGTTATATTTGCAGATTAAACAAACATTTGGTCCGAACCAGTAATCGAACCCGAGATCTCAAACACAGCAGTAGCATACGCTATTGCGCCACCGAGGCAGTCAATTAATAGTTTTGCAAAGAAAATTAAATAATTATGGTCGACACCCTACAGCACTACTAATTAGAACGAATACTACAAAATGTTTCTCCTTATTGAGTGCCACTATTATATATCTCAATTAATATATTCCACTTTCATTAAGTTCATCGCTGTCAGTCTTAAATCCGTGGTATTTAGCTCTTGACAAAGCAAGATGAATACTAATCCATTAAGCCAGAACAACTCGGCAAATTAAAAGGCTCTCTTTAGCTGTAGTACAAAGGACAGGCAAAAAGCGGGTAGATATGAAGTGTTTATTAGGGTTCCGTACCTCAAAAGGGAAAAACGGAACCCTTTTAGGATCGTTGTCGTTGTTGTTCGTCTGTCTGTCTGTCAAGACCGTTTTTCTCATATATCAAACTGAAATTCATATCAAATAATCAGGTTTACTGTCCCTTGGAGCTGTGATAAAATTAAACTTCTAAGCCAACGCAGTGGAAAGATACGAGTACAGCCGTTCATGCTGCAAAATTTATACACTCGCATGGGAATCAAAACCTACAGGGTACTTCCCGTGAACTCAGAATCTTGAAATTTGGTACGAAGCAGGGTCTTATAGCACAGATATAGGAAAAATTGCGAAAAGCAGAAATTTTTATTTACGTCATATAATATACCTACAGGTTTGTACGGAACCCTCGATACGCGAGTCAGACTCGCACTTTGCCGGATTTTTTATAATATTTCAAGTCAGTGACACGTTAAACAATTCTGGTTTGTCCATCAATATAATGGGTTGTTGAAGATTTATTACTAACTTTTACCGGTGGCATCACCTACCTGTATATCTGTTATCACGGTTAACACTAACTTGAAACTCTTGAAACTCGCGGGCCGGGTCTCCGCAACTCGACGTCTTCATTGCGCCTATTTTGCGTGATGGGATGGTTTCACACGTGCCACCCCAGTTCCTCCAAGAAGCCTAGCAGACCCTTCACGTTGCCGACGACTTCTGGAAGTGACCTCGGTGATCCGAGGTGTCTCGCCCGGTATTCTGCCACCACAGGGCATGTCATAATGACATGGGCGGCCGTCTCCTCCTCCTCCATGCAAGCCCTGCACAGAGGACTGTCTGTTACACCTAAAGTGAAAAGATGTTTGTTTAGTAATGCATGACCAGTTATTGCTCCTATTAAAAGTCGGAGCAGCGGCCTCTTAAGTTGCAACAGCTTCCGCGACCATCTGGGGTTGATCGTCGGGAGGGCCTCCTTGGTCTGCCTGCAGGTACCAAGGTTGGACCAATACATTTGGTGTTCCACCTTGGTGTTCTGTTGCAGTGACCTTCGCAGCCAGGCAGGTGGCAGAGGCAGTATAGGTTCAGGGCCTATTGCCCTTGTTTCCGATCCACCTCTTGCCAGTGCGTCGGCTGCATCGTTCCCGCGTGAGTTACTATGCCCCTTTATCCACTGCAGAGTTATACCATTATTGGCACATATCTCTGTCAGGGCTTTGTGGCATTCGTAAACTAGCCCTGATGTTGTCGAGTGACTTTGTAGGGCTTGTAAGACTGATCGGCTGTCGGAAATTATGCGGATGGGGTAATCCGCTACTCTCCTGGAAGCGATCGCATATGCAGCCGTTATTATGCCCATACACTCTGCCTGGAAGACTGTGTTGTGGGCTCCTAGTGGTGTTGAGATGTGTATGTTTAGGTCCTCGGAGAATACTCCCGAGCCAGTGCCTGACCTTGTTTTGGATCCATCCGTGAAGACACTCAACTCTTTCGGGTGAAGCACTTCTGGGGGGTCCTCATGTAGTTGTATTTTGTACTTTTTGTCAAATACGAATTGCCTGGGTATCGCATCGGTCACCGCCTCCATGAGTGGTTCTCTACCAATAGCCTCATAGAGGATTTCGGTGTGCGGTACCCTAGGCGGTCTCCAGAGATTTTGCTTCTTTAGCCGCGCTGCTGTTGCTAAAGCCTCCTGCCTTATAAAGAGGTGGAGAGCTGGCAAACCTATGATGGCTTCCAGAGCCGCAGTCGGTGTGGTCCTCATACAGCCCGTGGTCGCCAGACAGGCCAATCTCTGGAGTCGTTGTAGTTTAGCTTCGACTGTGGATAATTTGGTTCGTGGCCACCATACTATCGCGCCGTAGCTTACCATAGGTCGAATTACTGTCTCGTAGAGCCACAGAGTGATTTTGGGGCTTAATCCCTAAGTTTTACCTACCATTCTGCGGCACTGCCAGAATACGACTGTTGCTTTTTAAATTTTATTGTCAAGGTGGGCGCTCCAGTTCAGTCTGTGGTCGAATATCACTCCTAGATACCTTACCTCGGACGAGAGTTGGAGCTCTGTATTGAACAGCCTGGGAAGTCGGTATTTTCCCAGATTCCGTTTGTTAGTGAACATTACCATTTCAGTCTTCCTTGGGTTGACTGAAAGCTCGTTGTCAACGCACCAGCGTTCCACTACCGCCAGTGCTGAGCGGGTGACGTCGCATACTATACCTGCGTGCATACCGCTTGTTAATATCACTATGTCATCAGCGTATCCGATGGTGTAATGGTGATTTTTGTTCAGAGTGGTGATGAGGTCATTCACCACTAAGTTCCATAGTAGTGGTGAAAGGACGCCTCCCTGGGGGCAGCCCTTCGCCACTAGTGCTTGTTTAGTTACATCTGCTTCGAGTCTGATGACTCTCTGGCTTAGCATCTTGTTTATCCATTCAGTCATAACTGCGTGCACTCCATGTCTCATCAGTGCTACTGTTATGCTGGTGAATTTAGTCTTGTCGAAGGCTCCCTCTATATCTATGAAGGTGCCTAGGCACATAGTCTTGTTCTTGATCGCCACTTCAATCTTGGTTGTAACCGCGTGAAGTGCCGATTCCGTGGACTTACCTGGGCTGTAGGCATGTTGGTTCGGATGCAATGGTGCATGTACTAGCACCGTCTCTCTCAGGTACCTGTCGCACAGCCTCTCTAGTGTCTTCAGGAGGAAAGAGGTTAGGCTTATAGGTCTGAAAGATTTGGGATCCGAGTAGTCAGATTTACCTGGTTTTGGTATGAAAATTACTTTGACGTTTCTCCACTGTTTTGGCACGTATTTATGTGCAAGACAAGCTCCCATGATGAGGGACAGCCTTTGGGTGAGTACCTTCCCTCCCCATTTAAGCAGGGCCGGGAAGATCCCGTCTGGGCCTGGAGATTTGAATGAGTCAAAGCTGTCGATTGCCCATTGTGTTTTGAATGGGTCAATTACCTTATTGGCCAGCTGCCATTCCTCCTCCGTTGGAATGGTTTCTTCTTCTGGCCATCCTCCTGGACTGGTTATTTCACAGCCCGGGAAGGATATACGGTTAACACTAACCTATATCCTTCCTCAAAAAGCAAAGTATCTGAATGCCAAATTTCATTGAAATCAGTGCAGCGCTTTTGCTGTGAAAGCGTAACAGACAGACAAACCTCTATTCAAAAATTAAATTAAAAAGTCATTATATAAATGAAATAAATATTTTTTCGGAAAATTTGTAATTGGTACAAACTGTACCAATTACACAGGTACAAAGGTAATAATTATGAACATTTTATACACAAAAATATGAAGAAAAAACCTCATCTATAAACAGATGAACACACGATTGAACGATAAAGATACAATACTATAAATTCGTAAACTGAATTCGATGGATCACTGAAGATCACCACTCTCCATACTCTCGTTCTAACGTGGTAACACACAAACACAATTTGTTATTCCAATGTTCTAAGGCACTTAATGTCTTTAGATTTGTCTTGTCTGTTAAACAAACAACTTGGGTTAATTTCAAGCTCAAAGAGGAATAAACCAAAAGACATCATTTATTTACATTGCTAATTGTCAGTGTCTTCTTAATGCAATCTTCCATTCAGATCCTCTGATTGTGTTCTCAGTTGTATAAATGAGGATCGTAATTAAGTACGTGGATTGATGGTACATTATTTAGTTTAGTTTCTTGTTTGGAAGTCTTGCCTGCTTCGGTGAAAACACAGACCGTATTTTAGGTTCTTGTTTGCAAGATGTATTTATCGTACTTCCAATATCGGGCTCTAGATTTTATAAGTAAATTTGCGTAGTTCTAAATTTATAATTTGAATTTGGAATTACTCTTTTGTTTATATTAATCGAATATTATTTTGAAATTTTAAGATATTTAAAAATGGAAGAGTGAAAATTCGTCATTTAATTACTACTTTCTTTTATAGTTCACGCAAATTGTAGGAGTAAACGTGCTATGTTCATTTTCTAGACAATACTTTCTGACATTTAATGTTTAAGATTATTTGATGAGGTGGACTCTTCAAAGTCAATTATGAAACTTCTACCATGATAAACCATACATGGTCTATCATAGACGTTGGGTCAAAAGCTTAAGTGTACTTTCCCTAAAGGGGGCTAAGCGCTATTTCACACCGGTTTTCTATGAAACTGTGGTATCAATCCGGTCGAGCCGGCCCATTCATGCCGAAGCGTGGCTCTCCCACGGTAACTCTCCCTTAAAACTATGTTATAATGTATGTTAGTAAATTAAAAGAAATGTCGAATTGCTAAAAGATATTCAAATACACACCTATTACGTACATCGAACATACAGTTCGCTAAGCCCACATAACACGCGAGCACTCTTATTCTGTCCAATATTTACTTTAACCATGAGGGTTCTGAGTAAGCTCTCAAGAATGTATTAAGGTATTAACTCGGTTGTTTGCATACCAAATGAATTTCTACATCATATACGAGTATGCGCATACAATTCTAGTATTACTGTTAGAGCTATCTGAATACAGGCGCTTTTGTTGAGAATGTCTATTTTAATCATGAATTAGTAATATTCTAGGTTTGTACGAAACATGCACGGAATCCGGGCAATTAAATGTGTAGTTTATGTTCTCAAGTTTGACTCTTCTCTGCTTTATGGAAAGCATGATCAGAACCCAAGAGCCGTGGTCATCATACTTATTGCGAATGCAGATAATACAACATCGTAGCATGATGACCCACAGTATGAGACTGAGATGCTTCTGCATCATTGGGCCTTTTTTATCTGCCTCGGTGGCGCAGTGGTAGTGAATGCGACTGCTGTGCTTGAGGTCTCGGGTTCAAATCCTGGGTCGGAATAATATACAAATATTTGTTTCAGAGTTTGGGTGTTTCCTATCTATAATAAGTATGTATTTACAAACAAAACAGTGTATATGTATTTATATCAGTTGTCTAGTACCCATAACACAAGCTCTGCTTAGCTTGGGACTAGATGGAGTTGTGTGTTAGATGTCCGAAATATTTATTTATTTATTATTATCTATTATTTATTCTCCTACTCCTCCTGGTTTAGAATAATTTTTATGTAGATAGGCAAGTAATACTTTCAAATATGGGTGGCAGACCTCTAGGTGTAAATCTATTTTATACTGACTACTGTCTGCAGCTTTGCTCGAATGATTATTTTGTTCGTATTTCTCACTTAAAAAATGACAACATTTCATCCTTATTTGGGGTAATATATAGCCTATTAAACTTATATTTGTCATTATTAATGTGGCTTTTTATTGGTAAAGTAATTTTCAAAATCGGTTCTGTACATACAGAAATTTAAACGCTACTAAAAGTATTTTTGTTTTGGAAGTCCCAAGTCGAAGGTCGTTCCGACTTAATTGACATTTTCACTCCATTTTTAAATTTTATTTTACTTTCTAAAAATTGTTCTTGGCTAACATTGCGGAGGTTTTTTGATGCCCCGAAGTTCGTTGTATTTGCACTCAGGTTAAAGGCCGGAGTTTGTGACATTTTACTCAACTGACTGTCGGTTGAAAATTGCTAAGAATTTGTTTCACAATACGTGCTTCGTTAATTTTGCAGTCAACTTTATGTTTTAACAGTTTTAAAATCTACAACTAAGCTTTTAAGAAAAGAATATTTTATAGACAGTTTATACGTTACGTTACGTTTTACCGTGGGAGAGCCACGCTTCGGCATGCATGGGCTGGCTCGACCGGAGTGATACCACGGCCTCACAGAAAACCGGTGTGAAATAGCGCTTGCGCTGTTTCACCGAGTGAGTGAGGATACCGGAGGCCCATATCCCCACCCCTCCCCCATCCCCCAAAGGCCGGTAACGCACCTGTGACGCCCCCGGTGTTGTGGGTCCATTTGCGGCGGTAATCGCTTACCATCAGGCGATACGTCTGCTCGTCTGCCACCTAAGCCATAGAAAAAAAACTTAACAAGCAAATTAATCTAGTGGTATCTTTGTAACTATGTCATTATAAAAATATGATGTTTTATTCAATGTGAACGTAATAAAGCATGACAAATCTGTCCTTTTATAGCTATGTGGAACCTAATCAGACGTGTACCGGCCTTCCCGTTAAAATTAGGTCAACTTTGGTACCTGTACCGAGGGCACGGTGTATGCATAGTTGGTTATGTAATGGTCATGGTTCGGTTGTATCAAACGTAGCTTTTGACAAATTGAAGACTATATGTGTATAGAGAGGAAAATGAAACTGTCATTGTGTGGATTTTGATGCTTCTGTTGCCATATTGTGAGAGCTTCGATGTCATATATGTATGTTTGTTATTGGATCACGCAGTAGGTATGCCAGATCAAATGACAGTATAAATACATTAATTTGGTAACGATTGTTCTCTTAATTAGAGGTGATAACACTTACAATTTAAGACCAAATTGTTTTTGGTTACAACTGTGACAGTAAAGCGAATCCGTTATATTGTCCTGTTGTAGTATCTTGATTAAACTCTAGACTAAAAATATAATAGTGTTGTTTTCCGTATGGACATAAACCATTATCGTTCCCTTAAGGCAAGTCTTCCAAATCTTCCCCTCGGGCTGGGCGTAATTTGTTACGCCGATAACACTCTGGTCACAGCCCGGGGGTCGAATTTCCAATAGGCGGCGCGCCTGGCCACCAGAGGTGTCTCTCTGGTGGTTGGGCGCATTGAGGCGCTGGGCTTACGGCCCTTGACAAGACGGAGGCCCTGCTTTTCCATGGGCCCCGTCGTGGTCCACCCCAGTCGGTTCGATTCCGTAAAAAGTCTTCCAAATCTAACTACTGAGTTGAAACCCCGTTTAGATAATGTTAAACGCGTTCTAAAATCAACGTAAGTTTTGCAATTGAATTGGTTCAAATAATAATATACTAACGTCCAATGCCAGCATCTCAACAGGCCGTCATTGTGTGGGCCACGATGCTGCATTGTCTGTTTTCGCAATGAGCATGGTGACTGTTATTGAAACCTGCTCAGCCTTCCACCGGGCAGAATACAGTCACTTTGGCAGGCTAAGAAAAAACGTGCGTAAATAGATCAGACACGTGTTTTAGTATATACCAATACCAGTGATATAATACGAGAGGTTATGAGGCTTTAATTGAAAGTGGTTGGACTTGTTTATAAAGTACTAGCTGAACCCCGCGGTTGTTGTCGTATCGTGGGTAACGCCGCGGGGCGAAGCTAGTCTAAAAAATGTAAGCTTAAGTTACTCCTTGTACCATCAGCTACCAGTGAAAGTCCCGTCCAAATCGGTCCAGCCGTTCCAGAGATTAGCCGGAACAAACAGACAGACAGACAGACAAAAATTTTAAAAATATATATTTTGGTATGTGTACCGTATACACACATTCATATGCATGTAGTAGAAAGCGGTTATTTTAATATTACAAACAGACACTCCAATTTTATTTGTTTGTATAGATTAACGGTATGAAATCGGTAATATTTACAAAACATGTTATGTTTTCTGATAGGGGGGTAATGTTGCTCGCGTCCGTAGGATTTACCACCTTCTCCTAGGCCCGCCCTACACGTGCCCCCCGGGTGGTGCAAAATGAGCAGCAACGCCGAGCAACAGGCGGCGGTTAATAACCTGTCACTGGCATCCACAGGCCTAGGGGATCTACCCAAATGCCCCCTAAAAGTAGTGGCAATAGTGCCTGGAAACCACTATTTGTACTTCTCCAACCTTTTAAAAAAATGAAAATGTCGAATAATAGAGATTGTGATATGTCATGCGATCCGGCTAACCCCCGGCGCCTTCCAGTACCCGGGCTGGAAGGTGTGAAATTTGCTACCGAAGACTCCACGTGGGTGGGTACCCAGGCCCCCGTGACAGTAAATGCTACTGGTCAAAACAAAAGATATGTGCAGCAAGCCTTTCACCCAAGCCTTCTACAAAGACCAAGAAGTGCATCAGTTGGAAGTGCATCACATGCCTCCAATAGGGAACTACAAGACCCCCAACAATCAAACACCAATAACTATCAGACTTTGCCTAGTACCAGTACAAACACTGAAGTACACAGTATAGAAAACTCACCTACCGAGCCAACAACACCAACAAATAATTACGACAAAGTATGGGTGCAAACCACGAGTAAAAAACGGCAGCGATCTAGCCCAGAGCCACTTAAGTCAAAAAAGCAGAGTAAACTAGAAGCATATTGGCTATCCCAACCCACACCTATATCAACTTCCAACAGCTTTGCTGTGTTGGAGAGCGACCAGTTGGAACCAAACATGCCTCCAAAAATGAAACCTAAAGCAGATAAGCCACCCCCCATTTTTGTGGATAGAGTGAGCAACATCCAGCCGCTTATAGAACTCATGGAAACATATGCATATAACAACTATGATCTGAAAGTGCTCAGTAATGATCAAGTAAAAATCCAAACTAAATCGTCTGTAACATACACTGCAGTGGTTAAAGAACTGGAAAAAAAGAAAACAGAGTTCTATACATACAAACAAAAACAAGACAGGAGTTTCAAAGTAGTCCTAAAAAACATACACCCCTCTACCAGTATAGACGAGATAAAAGACGCACTAGACAAGCTCGATCATGTATGTACTAATGTCTGGAACATCAAACAGCGCACTACTAAAAAAGCACTACCGATGTTTATAGTGGAATTAAAACAAAAAGAAAACAACAAAACCGTATACGACATAAAATATCTTCTGCATTGCAAGGTAGTAATCGAACCGCCAAGACCTAAGCGGGAAATACCTCAATGTGGAAATTGCCTCCAATATGGACATACGAAAACCTACTGTAGGAGAAGTCCAAAATGCATCAAGTGTGCAGGGGATCATTTGTCGGCTGAATGCCAACGAAAAACTAGATCCGATATCGTTAAGTGCGTGCTGTGCGAAGGAAACCATCCAGCAAATTATAAAGGCTGTAAAGTATACCGGGAACTACAAAAAATTAAATTCCCACCTGCACCTGTAAAGGTTCAAAAATACAGGCAACCATATGACAGGATAAAACAATCAAACAACCCATCAACAACTGCTACAACATATGCCGAAATAGTGCAAGGTGCGCCACCACAAGCCAGTGAACCTAATAATAGACCTAGCAATAACCAAAACTATGAAATAAAAGAATTAATGATAACAATGAAACAAATGATGGAACAACTAACAGCAATGACAAACCTAATCCTTAACCTCACGACTAAATTAACCGCACACTGGACTCCATAAAAATGGTGCTCTGGAACGCCAATGGGCTGTCACAACATACCCTTGAGGTAAAAAGATATATTAAATTGAACAATATTGACATTTTGTTGATATCTGAAACGCATTTTACACGGAAAAGTCACTTTAACATCCAAGGATACAAATTCTACCACACTATGCACCCTGATGGTAAAGGACATGGAGGAAGTGCAGTTCTAATTAAGAACAATGTTGGACATCACTTGGTTCATGACTATTGCACTGAGAAAATTCAGGCCACTAACATCGTTGTAGAGGACTGGTCGGGACCTGTCACAATATCAGCTATATACAGTCCACCTAAGCATATCATCAAGCAAGAGGAATACGAAGTCTATCTAAAAACCCTTGGACAGCGGTTTGTGTCTGGCGGTGACTTCAATGCCAAACACACATTTTGGGGCTCTCGGGTTATAAATGCAAAAGGTCGACAGTTATTGCTCACTGTAAATAAACTCCGACTGGGTGTTATCTCAACTGGAGAACCGACATACTGGCCCACTGACCGAAAAAGGAAGCCAGATCTCATGGACTTCTGCGTCACTAAGGGTTTTAGCAGCACCGACTTAAGCTGCAAATCTAGTACTGATCTGTCCTCTGATCATTCTCCTGTTGAAATATTGTTGAGACGAAGAATTCTGCAAAAGGAAAGACCATGTCGCCTACATACTCGCAGAACTAACTGGGAATATTTTCGGGAATTAGTAGCCAAATCTCTTGAAAACAAAATCCCATTACAAATGGATGAGGATATCACAAGCGCAGTTGAGCATTTTAACCACACAGTCCAGCAGGCTGCATGGGAAGCCACACCTTCACCAAGACACATTATACGAGATGAACCTCAATGCTCACCATCCATCAAAAAACTGTTAGAGAAGAAGCGTAAAGCCAGAAAGAGATGGCAAACCACACGATATCCAGGGGATAAAACAATATACAACAGACTCACTGCAAGACTCAAGCAACTACTGAGTGATGACAGAAATCAGCAAATTGCTGCATACTTACAACATCTGGATGCTACACGCGCGACAGACTACTCATTATGGAAAGCAACAAAAAGTTTCAGACGCCCAATAACTCACCAACCACCTTTGCTCAAAGCAGACAACTCGTGGGCCAGGAATGATGTTGAGAAAGCCAACGCATTCATGGAGCATCTGCTGGATGTCTTCCGACCGAATCCCAATACTGGCACTACAAAGATAGAAATGGTTGCGGACTTGCTGAACCAGACTCATCAACTTGAGTTGCCTATTCAGAAAGTAAGCAAATTGGAGATCAAATCCGCAATCAGAAAACTGAAGGTAGGGAAAGCACCTGGATACGACCTTATTACACCAACCATCCTAAAAGAGCTACCAGAGAAGGGCATAACATTCCTGACGCAACTATATAATGCTATCTTGCGGAGGGAATTTGTACCTCCACAATGGAAAGTAGCAAAAATCATCATGATTCCAAAACCAGGCAAGAACCTCGAAGAAGCTAAATCTTATCGGCCAATTAGCCTACTTCCAATACCATCCAAAGTGATGGAGACATTGATTCTCGAAAGGTTGAATCCAATTATTAAGGAACTGGAACTAATACCTGACCATCAATTTGGATTTAGGGCAAAACACGGTACAATTGAGCAAATACACAGACTCGTCGACTGTATTGCCAAGTCACTTGAGCAAAAGGAATACTGTACTGCTTCTTTCCTCGATATTTCACAAGCATTTGACAGAGTATGGCATGATGGACTTCTATATAAAATAAAAAAGACACTGCCTGTCAACTTTTACAGTCTAATAAGGTCTTACCTGCTCGACAGACACTTCTATGTTAGTCAAGGTGAAGCAAATACAGAGCTAAAAGAAATCCAAGCTGGAGTGCCGCAGGGTAGTGTAATGGGACCCACTCTGTATCTTCTTTATACTGCCGACTTACCCATATCTGACGACGTAGTAATGGGCACATTTGCTGATGACACAGCGGTCATGGCATCAGATGACTCACCAATCCAGGCTTCCCATAAGTTACAGAATAGCCTGGATAAAATTACAACATGGCTAAAAGACTGGCGCATCAGAGCGAATGAGACAAAATCTGTCCAGGTAACATTTACAACAAGGCGACAGTCCTGTCCTCCAGTTACATTGAACGCTGTTCAGCTTCCTCAATCTGACGAAGCGAGATATCTCGGGATGTACCTGGACCGACGCTTAACATGGAGAAAGCATATTTTTACCAAACGCCTAGCAATGGGACAACAAGTGCGTAAGCTGTATTGGTTGCTGAATAAAAACAGCCAGCTGTCAATGGACAACAAACTTTTATTATATAAAAGTATAATAAAACCAATATGGACATACGGTATACAGCTGTGGGGGACAGCTGCCAATTCCAACCTAGAAATTCTGCAAAGGTTTCAATCAAAAATGCTAAGGATGATAGTAGACGCACCATGGTATATCACTAACGATAGACTTCATCGAGAGCTCGAAATAAAAACAGTAAAGGAGGAAATAAAGGAGAGAGCCACAACATATAAAGATAGACTGCAGCTGCATCCCAACATGTTGGCACACCACCTTATGGACAAAACAGTCCCAAGCATGAGGAGACTAAAGAAAAGAGTCCCTCAAGATCTACTTTAGACTAGATTTTAAATTACTAAGAGGACATGTCACTGGACTTGTACCTCACATTCCATCCATCACTTCCTAATTATTGTTGAATGTCTCTTGGACAGATTGCAATACAAAAAGAAAAAAAAAAAAAAAAAAAAAAAAAAAAAAAAAAAAAAAAAAAAAAAAAAAAATGTTTTCTGACGACTCTTTGCACCAGCTGTAAAGAACTCCTCGTAATATATATTCCTTACTACCAGAAAATAAATCAACGAAAGCGGAAAATGTAGTAAACATTGGCCACAAAATGTGCTTCTTTTTTTTAATCGATTGAAAAGGCCGTCTGGATGAAATAAAAGGTCAATCAAGTCTTGATTTCTTCATCAATAGCTCAACTTCGCAAATGAAGTTAAAACTCAGATTAAGTGTTTTCCTTTCATTTCCATCAGTTTACTTTGGTTCGACGATCAAACATCAGTTCTCTCTAACTTAGATTAACTTCTAATCAACTGATCGGAGTCCAAGAAAAAAACCAATTAAATAAATTTTCACTGATTGGCGGGTACTACGTAGCTTACATAATTGTACGAAATCGACATGATAGTAATATAATGAATTCAAAAATAACTCTGCAAGTTTTTTTTTTTTTTATTGTATAGGGGGCAAACGAGCAGACGTATAGCCTGGTGGTAAGCGATTACCGCCGCCCATGGACACCCGCAACACCGGAGGCGTTACAAGTGCGTTGCCTGCCTTTTAGCAAGGAGTACGCTCTTTTCTTGAAGGTTTAAAGGTCGTATTGGTCCGGGAACACCGCAGGCGACAGCTCATTCCACAGTTTTGCTGTACGCTGCAGAAAGTTTCGGGAAAATCGCACAGTTGTCTTTCTGTTACATTTTCACGGCTAAACCACTGTACGGATTTCAATTAAATTTGGCAAGGCAATACTTTGATTCTTGAGGAAGGTCATAGGCTACTTTTACCGTGATAACCAAAATACACGCAGGCAGAGCCCCAAAAAAAGCTAAGTACTTATATTTTAATATTAAAATACCTACATAAATCTGACTGCGTATGGCCTATAAAATCATTTTGGCCTTATTTAAAGACTTCAAATATTAGTTTACATTGTAACAGATGTCACGATTTAATTTTCATATATCACTTGTATAATTATATACTTTACCTATGTATATTATATATTACTTTACCTATATTTATACATATGTTGTTTAAATAAAATATTTTAAGGTGTTGTCATGTACCAGACACATGCCTGTCAGACACACAATTCGAGCTTAAATCATTATTATTCAGTTTTGTGAAACATTATACAACAAAGTTGGAAAACAATTATAAATCTAGCTTCCGAAGAACTGAGTCATCAAAATGCATTTACAACTGAGGTAGTTAAGATATAAGCCCTTGTGGATGTCAATAAATTGGCCATCGGCTGCCGTGAACGCACTCCTCGATGATAAATGGCCTCTTAAGGCCATTTTATAGGCCATTACCTCGCTCGAGACTGGTGTTCGAACATTCTCAGGCCTCGTAACGACATTTTTGAATATATCGCTTATTTAATATTGTGGAATTGTTTCACAGTGATAAATCTTTGAAGTGATTTATGAGGCCATGGCCTGGAGCAAATGATCTGGCAAATTGGTACTTAGGGTTGAGTATGGAGTTGTACATAAAAGGACAAATGGCTTAAGTGAAAGTCATTTTTATATAGGGCTTTTAAATAAAATGACGCTCGTATAATATACACCCGAATTCGTTTTTATCCGAGTGATCTTTCTAGTTATAAATATATGTCGGACAATTTAACATACAACGCCGTCTAGTCCCAAGCTAAGCAGAGCTTGTGTTAAGGGTACTAGACAACTGATATAAATACAAATATACTTTTTTTTTGTAAATACATACTTATTAAACATAGAAAAACACCCAAACTTCGAAACAAATTTTGCAGATCATAGAAACATTTGGTCCGACCCGGGAATCGAACCCAAGACCTCAAGCACTGCAGTCGTTTACGCTACCACGCGCGACCGAGGCAGTCAAAGTTATAGATGGGCATGCAACTTCATTTCGCACACATACCTACCTCTTCCAGGAGACTTAAATCGTCAAACCTTATCCAAAATTTTGCGGTACCTCTTACCCTAATTCTTCATAATATATGTTTGTTACCTACCGTCTTAAATGAATGGTCAAATTAAATTCAATCACAAAATCTCTTTTAAAACATTACTAACAAACTTAATAAAATAATTAAATATCCTATGTAAGATGCAGGTAAATAAACAATAACGAAGATGATGAAACACTTATCTACGGCACATCTACATGACGCAATATCTAGACTGCATTTAGGTGAAATGAATTCATTTCTCACTGCTATTGATTTTCTAAAAGTGTAGGTACTCTGGATGTTTTCAAAACTTTCTAGACAACTCCTGGACGTGACTTGTTCGTTCCAATTGGCTTCTTTGTGTTCTGTAAATTGACTGTTTGTTTCTGATTCGTCTTTGGTTATCCTTTTAAAGGATCAGGCGTGAGTGTTCGTCAGGTTTGTCAACAGCAATATACCTTTACTGAGACTTCCTCTTTTGTGAAGACATTGTCAGTATTAGAAATATCGCTTCAAAGGAATATAAATTTTTTGTCCACATAAATGTGTAAGAAGAAATTATTTCACAAAATTAAAGAATGAAATAAAAGTTATACCATTGGAGAAATTGAATCTTAGTACATAAATTTCAATGGTGAATTTCGCTTGTAAGTCATACAATTATTATATTTGTTGTTTGTTCGATATCGTCTGTAAATAAGGTTATATTTATTTATAACCGCGTTCTCACGCCTCCTCTCATTCACGGGTGAATACAGTCGCCGCCCGACCAGGCAGGGGAGGCCATGTTATATTATTAACTTTGTCTTTTTTCCTATTAAACAATTCTTTTACAATATGTTTATAAGTCCATAACGTATACTGATGGCTACAAAAGTTGTCAACATAAGTGATATCACTCACGAAGCATGGCACTAAGGATAGTTTTTAAACACAATAATATTTGGATTATCTGATTTCTCCTGTAACATAGACGTACGCGACCCATATAATGATCATATTAGAGTAGCTGATCCACGCAATCTCGTTTACGTCTCTTATTACCCGTAGTGTAATATTTTTCCCCGGTTTTTGTGAATTTCTTCATTAGTGCTCCACTCCTATTGGTCTTAGCATAATGATAGCCTATAGCCTTCCTCGATAAATGGACTAGCCAACACTGAAATAATTTCTTAATCGTACCAGCGGTTTCTGAGATTAGCGCTTTCAAACACCCAAACAAACTCTTTAGCTTTACAATATTAGTATAGAAAAGAAATCTATTGTACTCTGTGGAATTGAGATTTTGTTACTTCTTGTTAACAGTATTTTCTTATTGTTTTACAGGAGTAACATAAGCAATACCACAAATTAAAATTGCAATTACTTTTAGTGAATTGGACATTATATTCGGTGTCTTGAATTATCAATAAACCTACTTTACCTAAGATATAAATCTAGGTTAGATACTCATTTGAAATAGCCCTAGGCATCGTGTGGGTTCTAAATCACATTAAGAGGCATATTCACAAAGATTTATATCTAAAAAAACTAACGCAAACGTATAATACAATTCAGAAACGAACTTTGTTATTATAATATAGATATGATAATATGAATGGGTATGATGTTAGGCTTATTGGTTTTATTCTAGTCCCTAGATTCGTCTAGATCGAGCCCTTGGAATAAAAAACAATAGAACTATAGTATATGTGTATAAATATACAAATGCTATGTATTTATTTTATATGTAACTAGCTGACCCACGCAACCTCGTTTGCGTCTTCTATTGCCCGTAGCGTGAAAATTGTTCCCCGTTTTTGAAACATTCTTCATTGTTGCTCCGCTCCTATTAGTATTAGCGTGATGGTATATAGCCTATAACCTTCCTCGATAAATAGAATATCCAACACTGAAAGAATTTTTGAAATGGACCAGCGGTTCCTGATATTTCGAACGTTCAAAGAAACAAACAAACTCTTCAGATTTTTGAAGTGAAAACTTCTTTAGCGGCGCTGTGTACTTTTTTGGAATGGTTAAAAATGTATAAACTCGCGTCAGGTCACGTGTCCTGATCGAAAATTCGTAAGGATATTTATTGTTAACAGCGCCATCTACCGATATACTTTGGTAGCATTCGTTTTTCTAGATAGTGGTCCTTTCTCAATATGAATTTATATACTTAAAGTTAATATTTCAGTATCTTAAAGTGATTTACAATAAATTAAAATAACGATTTTCTACTTACACAAAACCTTTTGTAAATCAAAAAGATTGTTTACATTTTTTTTGAAAACAGCGACGTCTATTGGAGTATCAAAGCTTTACTTCCATTTACTACTTACAATCATAATAATATGTAATATAAATTGTCATGTTTGTGTACGATAGCGCAATAAATGAATATTGTATTCCACCACATAAATAATAGTACTTTCATACTGATAATGAAAGCAATTCGTACAAAATTATTCTCTAACCATTCCAAAATATCAAAAATGCACAACGTTAATATTCAAGTTTTTTGAGTTCTTTTTATTGCACACTATTAAAAAAAGCATAGGTGTTCATTTCAGGTAAGTTAAAACAACCGTTTGTTTATAGTTATGAGTTTTCACTTCTGTCGGCAGTGCTTATGACTGCTTTGTGTGTTTTTTTTAATATTAGTATAGATTCTCGTGTCACGTTTTAGCTCATGACGGACTCCGATACAATTTAATCGATTTTTACGTTTCTTATGTGTATTTTTCTACCGTACCTAGCCTACCTTAGAACGCTAGAAAAATACACATTGATGATTAACATCACACATAGTAGGTGCCGAGCATGATAAAATAAGACGCAGACGAAGTTGCATAAGTCAACTGCAATGACTTTTTAATAATACACGATATTTATGTAACAAAAACTTAAACATAAAAGTTTTGTGTGATTTATATGTATAATAATCACAAAAAAACCGACTTCAAGAACTGGACCAAGCACAAGCTTTCAAATAAAAAAGAATCATTTAAATCGATTCACCCAGTCGAAAGTTGTGAGGTAACAAACATAAAAAAAATACATTCGAATTGAGAACCTCCTCGTTTTTTGAAGTCGGTTACTAAAAGAATTCTATTCATACTTCTTACATAAACTTGCGGCGTAATCACCGAAGGCCCCTGTGGCGTATTAAGTACTCACAATTTACCAACTAAAATTTGGTCTCAATCACGTAATATAGGGTAAGCCTATCGCCGTCAACTCCACACTTTGGGGATTTGAACTTTGAGGAACTTTTTTGTTTGTACATTCCTCACTTCGTCCAAAAGGCCTATAGGCTTCTAATTTTATATTAAAAAAAATGTTGCCATCTCGATTGTTGTACTGCTTATTAGTTTTGTTTAGTAATATCTAGCTGTCCCAGCGGACTGTGTGCCACCATATTTATTTTCGTAAATATTTTCTAAATTTCGTAAATAAAAAATGTGTTTATACTCTCATTTCCAGTTTTCTCTTAATTTTCTTCTAAACAAACCTACTTCTGATAATAACAAACGCATAAAAGAAAAAATATACATAGGAAGTTATACGTGTAAATTTCGGCGATTGATTTTTATTTAAATATCTACTAGCTAACTCGACTAACTTCGTATCGCCTTATTAATTTTTGTGAATACTTTCTAAACTATCGAAATTCCTCCCGTAGCGCTCCAGTGTATAGAATACCTCCTTTTTAAAAAAATATCTTCTATACAAACCTTCTCTGACAATAAAAAATACATAAAAAAATGAATAATTCGATTTGGTGCAACCGATCAAAAGTTATGGGCGTACAAACATTTTGTAATTATTTTTAGTTATATAGATATATATATATAAATTAAAGTTACATAAAAAGAGATTAAGATAAATTAAAGTTACTGTAATGTAATGTAATACAAAATATAATAGTATCTCTAAAACAAATGTACACTTTCTATCAGGTATTTTATAAAAATAGATATTATTAGAATTTTCTGACTCTGACTGAGATGGGTCTACTATGGGATATTTAAATATAAATTAATCAACAGTCGATATTCTTCACATAATACTTACTGTGTTCTGTTCCATCTTTTTTCTGAGGTGTTGATCAGAAAAATAAAACCCCTAAAAAGTCTAGCGAACCATTTACAGGATAAGAGCGTCATTTGCATCGGCCCCGAAAATTCGAAATCGTTCTATTTAATGGATTGCCTTCATCAATAGCTTGATCCCGGTGGCTATTTAGACAATGTCGGTAATGGCGGGGCTTAATGGAGTGGCTCGTCAAATTGCTTCGTGTACTAGTAAATGTTAGACATTCTATCGTTAAGGAAAATTTTCAACAGCGAACTTTATGGCACATTTTATCAAAAGACGTTATACCTCATAATAATTGCTACTTTGACTGCTATCTTAAAGTTGATAGCCAACAGGAATAATTGTTTTAGAGCTGTTTTATTTTTTATGGACGTAACTAGCTTTTGCCCGCGGCTCTACCTGCATGGACATCGGATAGCGCGATAAACAATCCTTATCTTCAAGTAAATTTCATTGAAATCGATGCAGCGGTTTTGCCGACAGCGTAATAACAGACAGACAGAGCTACTTGCTTATTTATGATATTAGTATGGATATGGTGTTAGGAAGAGAAACGGATCAGAAGGGAAGACCTTGTCGCGGTTCTGAATCGCATTGTTCATTTAATTTTATTGTTTATTTTGAACTTTATGCACTTTTGTACATCAGTGGACTTAATGCCCAGGACATTCTCTACCACTCAACTTATCAATATTATTTAACATGTTTTCTAGTCGTAAGGTGATATGTTCTATATCTCACGTTATATTCCCATACTGTATCAAGGTGGCTTTCCTGGGTAGAAAGACCTGACTAACTTGGACGCTAGTTATTTTTAAATTACAAGTAGTTAGAAGACTTATAGGTTGATCGATATGAATACTGCATGTTCAAATTAGTTAGCATTATACAAACGTCCATATCGTGACATAAATTATACACCAATAAACATTGTACACCATTAATTAAGGCAACTTCAAAATCATCATCATCTTCCTAGCCTTTATTATTCCCAATATTTGGGGTCGGCTACCAGTTCAACCGGTTTTACCTGAATATCAGTTTTTACACAGAGCGACTGGCATCTGACCTCCGCAACCCTGAGGGCGAACTGAATTCGAAGGTTGAACTAGTTGTCAGTATATTTGAGGGCACTGATTTCCCAATAACGACTGCCATAGATGTTCATGACAACCGGGACCGACGGCTTAACGTGCTCTCCGAAGCACGGGCAGGAAACACCGCCATCTTCCATACTCCGGGCTACTATTAGGAATTTCTTGTAGGAAAAACCCAACAGCAGTCCGACCCGGGAATTGAACCCGAGACCTCTGATTTGCAGTCGCTTACGCTAACCACTAGACCAACGAGGCAGTTTCAAAAGGCAACTTCAAAATAATAAATAAATATTTCGGACATCTAACAAACTACGCCATTCAGTCCCAAGCTAAGGAGAGCTTGTGTTATGGGTACTAGACAACTGTTATAAATATATAATTTACTTTTTTTGTAAATACATACATATTATACTTACATAGAAAACATCCGAACTCCGAAACAGATATTTGCAGATCATACAAACATTCCGACTCGGGAGTCGAACCCGAGACCTCAAGCACAGCAGTCCCATACGCTACCAGTGCGCCACTGAGGCAGTTTTTTGTTTATATGGTCTGCAAAAATTAATTGAGATTAAAAAATCTTCTCATAAAATTTGTACCACGATCGAATCAATGATGCGAAACTGACATGGGTCTACCACGTCTTTCTCCTAAATCTATTTTATGGGAGCACAGCGCACTACATTTCACAGTACGCTAGCCAGATAGAACTTCCCTTTAGAAAAGCACCGTTCTGTATAAATCGGTAAATAACATACAGGTAACAGGAATTCATACACCAGCGAGCATTTCACGTGACCAAACGTAACAAATGTGTTACAGTGCTAATTTATAGCGACCGGGGAAAATTCAGTGGAACGGCCTGTTTGACGAAAAGGGCAGAAATGGACTGAATGGGGCCTATACAATGGAATTTACGAGTTAACTCGCACAAAGATGTTAGGTATTTTTAGCGCTTGTATTTTGCTTACGTTATGTACAATACTCGTGTATATTCCAATTCTTAAAATGAAGTTCATTTTATAAATGAAATATACTTAGGCATTTTGTATTTACTATAATACATTAAGAAAAAAGCGTGTAACGCCTCTATTGTTGCGAGTGTACATGAGCGGCAGTAATCGCTTACCATCAGGCGATACGTCTGCTCGTTTGCCCCCTATATAATAATAAAAATAATTATAGACACAAAACAATCAAAATTTTTTAATGTCTTTCAAAGCATATTTCTTCAATTTTAGTATTACTAGATATATTTAAAACTGAATTTTTGGTCTAGCGATTGATGTGTGCGACTGTCGATCAAGAGGTCTCAGGTTCGAATCGGGCCAAAAAGTGTTATTTGATTTTTCTGACTGTAGCATTACTTAATAACAGCTCGGAGTTTGGAAGTTGGGGTCTAAACCCCCGTGCCTCGGTGAGCACGTAAAGCTGTCGGTCCTGCCCCTGATCTCTCCCCGATCGTATCGGTTAACCGTCCCATCGGATTATGAGAGAGAGGGAACAGAGAATGCACCTGCGTTTGCGCACTATAATATGTCCTGCGCAGTTGGTTGGTCTCCGTTGAAACTGGCCGCCGTGGTCGTCGTCGTCTAGGAGAAAATTATTGTTATTATTTAAAACTTAATATTACCTAGATATTCCTTGCTGTTCCACTGGTCCGTTTTAAGGCTATGATGTCACATATGCTATGAAAACCTTTTCTAATATATATAATAATCATTCCAATTTGATTTAACAATAACAGATTACTTAAATAAATAATCAAAACAATAGTGCCAAATGCAATAATATTGTACTTGTAAGGCGATGTGGCAACTCAAAGAAATACGAGTATGAAAAAAATAGACCATTGAAATATTAAGCCTGTTATTCCACTTCAAATAATTTTACGTCAGAATTTTTATAAACATCTTATATTCGATCATTTCTAAAGCATTTCACAGCAGCCCTATATTTATTTAGTAAGACGTGCAATATATTTCGTGAGCTTAAAGTTTAGCTCCTTTATAAATGAACGAATGATGAGCTTTTACGGTCGAGTTCAATCATACAACATAATATACACATACAAGGGGTGATCTAGAAGTAATGATTGTAAAGGTAAACCTGATTATAGACAAAGAAACATGTTATTTAACCCGATCTACTAGGGTTTCTTTAGAAAAATAAATCTTAGTCTTGACTTCCAAAACCGCCTGTACAATGTCTATCACTTCGCTATTTTCCTTAACTTTTTTTGTCTTAGAGGTGTTCCTTGAGTCCGGGGAAAGAGATAAAAATCGCTAAAAGTAGATTAGATGAATAGAATGTGACTTCCAGCAATTTAAATCCCATTTATGAATGGCAATCATTGCAACTGCAGCTTTGTGAACTGATGGATTGTCTTGGTGAAACAGTACTCGAGCTCGCAGTTTGCCATCTCTTTAATCCTTGATGACCTCCCAAAATCTTCTTATTTGGCCTGCACCATAATAATTCTTTCAGCATCTCAAAAACGGATGCGATAATCTTACCCACCGAAGTTGAACGTTGAATTTCTTTGGTGTCTTGTTGTGTCTTTGATGGTATTCCTCCCGAGTTTTTTTGGATTTTTAGCGGACTAGAAATAACCGATAATTATTTGAATAACCCTAGTACATAATTATTCACCTCTATCATCCTAATTAATAACTTCACACATCTCACGGCATTTGTAATTTGATCTCAAACTAAGCAGACCTTGGTGAGTAGTCTGCTGACAAACATACTTATACCCTTCGAAATATAAGCATAATATCATAGATTAAATAAACCCAGACACAATTAATTATTATATTCGTCACATCCTCCATCCAGTCAGTCCTGATTAGGAATAGAAACTCATGACTTCGGACTTAGCCATGCAAGGTCAGATACTAACCACCACCACGAAAAGAAATGTTAAATATAATATTAACAAATGACTTTTTTTTTTGTATCTAATCTGGTCTATTCTTAAGAGGTTGTTTTCCAAATTTTTTTTTCGAAAGACGGTCCCCATTTCATGTCATCAACATTTTATATATTCTTAATCATTAATTTCGTCACGACGACGACTTGAAGAATCGAAGACTTAGAATTGAAGACTAAAATACTTGACATTGGCAGAAATAGCTGATCCGAGTGATCCGGCTGGTTGTCATTTAATCCAACAAACGAAAATTGTATTTTCATTTGACTTCTGATACCTGAAACAAATTATCAAAGAGGTCATTTGCAGGCCTTACTTGTTTAAATAAACATAATCTTATCAAAATTAACAGAGTTGCAGACACTAAGCCGTTATGCCTTTATTACGACACCCTTGGGAATGATATGGCGGTCTTGTCTGCTAATGGGGTCCTTAAAATGTGAGCGTTAATAATATCATATATACATATAGTAGGATATTATAAGTTAAATGGACACGAATTACTTTCGCACTATTTATCATCGATAGCCTTGAATAGTCTACAGTTGGACATAAGCCCTTCTTAGGAAGGGGGTTTTAGCCCGCTATACCATTCTGGCCTGATTGGTTGGTATAGGGTTGTTTTAAGTTTTCCTTCTCTTTAAAATGCTGTTGTCCTGCGTAGTTGGCTTCCATACTCAGCTCAGGTAGTGACACTTTGTATTCTTAATCCATCACCACACGAACGAATTGACGCACCACGGAAGAAAAGAGGGTACTCCTTCAAAAGACGGTAACGCACTTGTGACGTCTCTGGTGTTGTAGGTGTCTATGGGCGGTGGTGGTAACTTCAGGCGATACGTATGCACGCTTGCCTCATAAAATATACCAAATAAAATAAATATATAATTATGTGCATAAATATTAATAAGATGTGCGAAAATATTAACAAAGTTTTTCTTATGTTCCCAGTAATCGATTGCGTGGTTTCCGGCTGGGGTGCGTGGTCTGGTTGCGATACCAACTGCGGGTCTGGTAGTATGGAGCGTAGTCGAAGAGTGGTGCAAGCGCCAGCACACGGTGGAAGACATTGCCCTTCGCTGGTTCAACGCAGGGCTTGTCAGGAGCATCGAGGCTGCTCTGAGGATAGCGATGTTCCATTAAGAGGTAATAAAGAATAATTTTCAAAATAATTTTGAATTAATAGTAGTTCAACTAGAAGTCTGATGATCAAGTTTAATAAAAGATAGATAAGTTTAAGCCTTTAAAATTTGGATGCAATAATATTTAATTTTAATGCAATAGTTGAAGTAAAAGACGTTTACAGCTGATAAGATGCGAATAAATCTTTTGCCAAAAATACACACCAAAATAGACAGCATGTAATGATCGCTCTTTAGCGGGTATTCGATGTTTTCTAAGTAATAAAGTATTGTTTGGACTTCTTACGTAGTTACATAAAAACAAAACTAACTAAGAAAACTAAGTTTAATAACTTTTCTTTCGATAGACGAGACTGCGATGATTCTACCCGGTGGATTGTCTGTTAGCCGACATTCAAATGACACTGTGGATATCCGCAAGAATTTGAGACTTCGTAACCCTGATGATCCAGAATCCAATTCACATAGAGAGTAAGTTCCACTTCATTTGATATTCTAAACTAACTAATTGACGTCAGACCGGATGATTGCATTTGGACTAAAGGTGCATAGATTGTTCATAGTTTTTACATAGCAATTTTCAGGATACGAAGAAGCCTATTCTTCGTATTCTGAAAATTGAATAAAAAGTCATTAATGCGAGTGAAAACACAGAAGATAGTAATAAAATAAGACTAGAGTTGGACACAGCAAAAGAAACTTCTTGTAAAATTTAAAATGGTCCAGGGTCTTGCTAACCGATGATATGCCTTGTAGGTGCTCTTAATTAGATTCTGAAAGATTATATACATATCGAATTTTCTCTAACTGATGTTTTTGAAATGTTTTTGTGGAAATTGGAAAGTTCGAAATCGATGTTCAATGCTAAAATATTCCCAAGATACGCTAACAGGTTTCGTTTCGACATTGATGAATCTGTCTTTAGCTCTACACATAAACGATTAAATTGCCTTTTGTTAAAATAATACCTTTAAAAATGACGTTGCTTCTCTGTAAATATATTGTTATAAAAGGTAAAAAATATACATCCTCAAAATACTGGGATGCTAAAGAGTATTATGATAATTATTGTATTCATGTTTAGTGAAGTAGAAAGTGGAGAGGGTCCATAGAGCCGAGACTGACTGCCGACCAACTGAGAAATAAAAATATTATCATTATAAATACAATTTTCTCACATAAATTTTTTACACATTCTGAGCAGGATATTACTGCTCTTGTCTATAAAAAGTTAATTTCCTTTACCAAATGATTTGAAATCAAATCCCTACAAATGTTTTTTTCATAAAATAATGCCCAAAAGAGGTTTTATTTTTCTCAGTTGCTCATTCCCACGTTGTATTGTCCAGGTACTGCGCACAATTCGAGGTCACCAAAGTGTCAAAAGCCTGCCACGCAGATTCCGACTATAAAGCATTGAGAGAAGGTATGTATTCATTTTTAAAACTCAAACAAAAGAAAATTGAACTGGAAAAGCAATCTTGAAATATCAAATATATAAAAATTGTTTAAGATTTCATTGTTTTGATGCTTCTTGGCAAGTTTAGTTTAAAGTTGCTTTAGCTTAAAGCGAAAACGCATTTCTTAATTATAAACTGTATTTTTTGTAATAAGTCAATGAATTTTATTTGTCTTTGATAAAGTATTTGTGTCCCAAATACTTAGTCTTATTTTCAAAAAGGAACATTTGACATTAATAACTAAGTTTTCCATTACGGTTCATAAAAACTAAGTTCTACTAAACATAAAAAATGCAGCCGAAATAAAATTGACTGTTGCCAGTGGCATGTGTTAGATTGATGATCAAAGTACGTAGCCTTTATTCTGCCTTGATGAATGTACTCGTAACTTGATGAATGACTGCACGGTTGGCCGAGTGGTTTCAGCGGTCGCCATGCTGCTTGCTACTGCGCCAAGTGTCGTGGGTTCAAATCCCACGCGGTACAACACTTTGTGTGATCCACGAATTATTGTCCCGAGTCTGGATGTTCTTTGTGTCCGTTTCATGTATGTTTGTAAAGTCCCCCACGACACAGGATGTTTATTATTAATGTGAGAGTTGTCTTTAAAAAAAAAACCATTTAAAGCATTTTTTAATATTTAAATCAATAGTTTCTACCAATTCAAAACATTGTTTTGCCTTTTTTACTTCTACAAGTTAAAACATCTTGGTTATTCTGGCTCTTTTTAAGTACCTTTAATTTTGTTACGTCCAATTTCTTTCATTAGACTTATTGATGGATTTTATACTGAGCTTTATTATGTTCAGGAAAAATAGCTTTTGTAAACAGGTGTGGCCGTTTCCGATGGACGCAACCTTTTATTTTGTGACCGCCCGCGCCTTTTGCAATCGACTCAAATTACACATACGAGTACTTCCTTTTATTAACAATTAGTTATTATCAGTATTGCTCTTATTACGTTATAAAAAAAAGTGTGTGTGCGATTCATAATATTTCTGTCTCACTCTTTGCCGGCTTCATCCTACAAAATTTTGTATTTTGTGTCTCTTACCTGTCGTTTTTTCCGTTGCATCCGGTTTGAAGTCACAACGATTCTAAAGAAGTTTTACTTTAATAAAACTTGCCTTATAGACAGGCATAAAATATATGTGAGTTTTTAAATGCACAGCAGTGTGGTGATGGATTAAGATCACGAAGTATCACCATCTCTGTTTATCCCATGGATATTGTAGGAGCCAACTATGAGAGTAAGCTACGCAGTACAAATAAATCAAATCACTTATTCAATTAAGACACTAAGTGATATTTATGAACGTTAAATTGAAGATGTAGTTAAAAATCATAGATCGACCCAAACAGACGCTACAGTATGTAGCTACTGGATTGTCAATGTAAATATGATGAAAACACCAAAATCTACTGTACGCTTGTGTCAATCTATAACTTCCAGTTTCCAAAGCGCCTTATGAGAAGAATACTGGCGAAGAGATTCAGGGCCACTCTTTTTTTTAAAATGAGATATTCATTAATACATTCATTATTATTTATTTATTAATACACTGAAGAGAAAGAAAACTTAAAAAAAAAATATAATAAAACATAAACAAATTAAATATTTGGATTTATCTCACGAGATTGTCGATATGTGGAATGTGGATTCGGTGATCATTGTTCCGATAGTCGTATCTGCTCACGGATTGATAGCCATGAGCCTCGACCAACACCTTAAGAGGCTCACCTTAGAAGGCTGGATCAAGATTCCTGCCTTTGGAGCCCTAACCACCGGTTTCTAGGTCCCTGTACCCGAAGTCGGTGGTCTACTATTTTTTATATTTTTAAATGTAATAAAGGAAATAATTATAATTTTATTTCTATATCAATCTGTCTAGTCAGCGTGGTGGGTTCAAAAAGTAGTATAATATATAATAGTAGTTCGAAAATGAGAGACAGAAACAAAAAACGAGAGAGGAATTATAACTTTAGTGTAGATCGTAATTTGTACGATTTATCCGTTATAAATAAAGGGCATCTATGAGGCAGCGAAACTTGCACGACGCTAGACGCTGCAGCGTAATTGCTGTAAAGTCGGTGGCATAGAATTGAAAGGAAATTGTGTGAAGATTCAATCTTGAATAGATAGATAGCAGAAATAGCAAATTATCGTCTCATTGATTGGTGAAATCAGGTTAGGTTATTTTATTATCGCCCATAATAAGATGATGAGTTAAAAAATCAAATGAAATCGAAGTTCATTATTTCAAATTAACAGTTTCTACTTAATGCTGATAGTACATATATGTGCACTCGCGTGCGAATCGATTATTGCGGTTAGAAGTAGCCTATGTTTTTCCTTAAGAATTAAAGTATTTCCATGCCAAATTTAATTTAAATCAGTGCAGCGATTTAGCCGTGAAATGCAGATAGACAGACAGAGTTACTTTCGAATTTATTATATTAGCATGGATTAAAGTAATCATATCTTAATATCGACCTCTATCTAGGCTATATATCGTCACTGTTCACGAAGAATGTTACAAAAATAGGGCAAAATTATTACACTGGCAATAGGAGACGTAAACGAGGTTGCGTTGGTCAGCTAGTGTATGTATATATGGTTAGTCAAACTAAATACTTTATCGTGCTGCAAACTTCCGCCATCGTCCTACGCGACAGAAATTTCATTCCCATCATCTAGATGGTTGGCAGTCCACAACTGTGCGATTTTCCCGAAAGTTTCTGCCGCGCACAGCAAAACTGTGGAATGAGCTGTTGCCTGCGGTGTTCCCGGACCAATACGACCTTGAAACCTTCAAGATAAGAGCGTACTCCCTCCTAAAGGGCCGGCAACGCACTTGTAACTCCTCTGGTGTTTTGGGTGTCCATGGGCGGCGCTAATCGCTTACCACCAGGCGATACGTCTGCTCGTTTGCCCCCAATATAATAAAAAAAAAAGACGCGGACAAATAATGATTTGTTACCTAAGGGCAAAGAAATATTTACTGATACTACGTTTGTCACGGCATGCGGCACCATAGAGTATTTAGTTTGAATAATCTATATATTTACAAAAAAGTCGTGTTAATTATATACTACTTATAATTTAAGAATGGCTAGAGCAATTTTTATAATATTAATGTTTTTGAATTTGTCTTTATCTGGTATAGGATAATAAGTATTAAAATATAGTATTCATTGATAAAAAAACATCTTTAAAAATATGATCTGCTGCACTCATTCATTGACTGTTATGCGGGACGAAACGTTTGCCGGGTCAGCTAGTTTATATATAAATACATATGTATATTCTAATACTTGTTTTTCTCTTTTCAATTCATTACTTTTAAGCAATCGCGTTTTTTTTATTTTATATCAAAAAACAAAGTCACACTTTTTTGTTTCATTAACCGAATTCTTCGAATTTCAATTTAAAGGGTTCAACTCTCGTAGACCTTGCAACTTTTTCAAGCAATTTTAGTCATGATCTTAGATCTTTTGGGTTTGAGTATACTTACTGACAATTTATGTTGAAATAGTAATAAAAACGCGATATGATACATATATTTTTAAAATGGTCTATTCATGACAATTCATTTATGACCCATTTTGCTAAGATATGAAAAAAATACAAAACCACTATCCCGTTTCATCATTTGTGGGCGACATTTTGAAAATTTATATTGCCTATGTCACTACGACGATTCTGATGAAGTCAACGACACCTATTATATCGAAAACGGTCAAGCGGATTTGTCTGTAGACCTTGCAAAAGAAATTAACAGTCCTACCCACACACATCAAACTCTCGAAAAACTTCATACGTAGTAGGGTAAAAATGACATGAAATTGGGAAAATTTAGGAGTTTAATATGTCCCTGTCCACCTTTCCAAGAACACAGAAGGATACTAATATATTACTACATCATTTTCACTATATTTATTTAATAACTTGACCTTAATAATAAATCCTAAAATCGATGTAACGTTGCCAATAAAGTGTATGACCCGCTGTTACCCGAGCCTATTATGTATCACATGTTTTGAACAACCTCGTTTGTTCGTAACACGAACAGAAATAACAGCAACGAAAAGCCAGAATTTATCAGCGGATTAAACTATTTTGTATGAATTATTATTTAATATAATAGGTCTTTACCTATGAAATTGCGTTTCTTCAGTACTGGTCATTTCAAATAAGACAAAGTTTGTAATGGCTCTGTATTCTAAATTCAAATTAATTTTGTTTTAAAACCATGACATTCTATTTACAAACTCAGTCTTTTGTTTTTTGATTAGCGTTGTATTTTCATTACATTTGAACATTTTTCGTCATAATGGATACTTTAAAAATTCGTGTAATTATGGAATATGAGTTCCGTCGTGGCACCAACGCGACACAAACGGCACGTAACATCAAAAACGTTTACGGATAGAACTGTACAAACGCAACAGACAGTCTCCAAGCTGCAAGAGCTGGGGTTGGAAGCTCTCCCTCATCCGCCATACTCACCAGACCTTGCACCTACCGACTATTACTTTTTCCAAAATTTAGACAACTTTTTAGTGGGTAAAAAATTCAATTCCCTAGAGGCAGTACAAAATGCCTTTGAAGAGTTTGTTGCCTCCCGTCCAGCTGATTTTTACAAGAAGGGCATCAATAAACTGCCAATGCGTTGGCAAAGATGCGTCGATTGCATGGGTGATTACTTCGAATAACAGAAATAAAAAAGTTTGAAAAAATAAGTACTTTCACTTATTGCATACAAAACGGCAATTTCATAGGTAAAGACGTAATATTAAAACCGAATCTCTGAATTGTATCCATGTTTTCGAACATGATGTCTGATATCAAAAGGGCCGACATTGCTCTAGTTCCCAGTTTGTAGAATTTATTTGTTTTTGCAAAATTATTGTCACATAATTTTCCTATTGAATCAAAAGCAAGCTTCCTCCTGATCGAGGACTTTAAGGTATACTTAACCACTAATCATGAAAATCCGTTAAAACTCCTCTGTTAAACCTATTTATTTATTTTTGTTTACTTACTGTCGTAACAATTTCATTTAGTCTAGGAGATCACATGTGCTTGTAATTAGGGTAACCTACATCCATTTTCAAGCAAACACAACGTATAAGTCCATAGAAAAGAGTGAAAACAGAAAAAGATGCACATATTTAAGATATGATAAATTTAAAATATATATCAGATCAAAAATGTCGATAGCGATATATAACTAATGTCGATATATAACTCCCCATTTGCTTTCTTAGTTTCCATTACACATCTATTATCTAGGCACGCGAAATCTCAAAATATGCCTGCATATACTAAATTGGATACTTTTGTGTGTGTCCCACCTGTCTTTATCTAAGGATTTTTTTTTCTTTTTTAATAAAAATTGGAGGTGCTAGCTCCAATATTAATTTGGTGCCTTTTCTATACAATTCTTTCACTCTAATTCTATCTTATACTGCTTCTCGTTACTTTCATTCTTCATTTATTCTATTCTATCTATCTATCTTTCTATTTATATATATTTGTATTCTTTATTATGCAGGGGGCCACCTGTCTTGTTTGGGACAGGGTGTCCAATTGCCTCATTGTAAAATGTCATAGTGTATCAAGTCATTTAAATGTGTCCTGTACAAATACTTTAGGAAACAAATACTAATCATAATATGTTTATTTCACACAAATGTATTATTATTATTTATTATTTTTAACGTCTGATTTTGTCAACAGGCAATACTGTGTGCGTTCTCTGCGAGACAGCAGCACTCCGACGCGACTTAAAGTGGCGATGCAGTGGCCATGGAGTCGCCGGACACGCGACACGCTATTACGCCTTGGTAGCCCCCCACTGCCACGGCAAATGGGTAAAGGCACCACAAAATCCGGACAAGAGAAGCAACTGCTGCACTAATCCGGACTTCATTTTCGTTTAAACTTACTTTTAAACAGTTTAAAAGCTTATAAATGACTGGGAACTTGTTAAAAGTTTAAGTTAAATAATAATGTTTCAGTTAGTTCTAAAATGGCATTTTACACTTAAACGGTTAAGGTTAAGTAGTCAAGAAATTAAAAGCTCTTTTAGGACCGTTAAATATATGAATTAAAAACAAAATTCTTCCGTGTAAATCTCTGCTTTCCTCATTAAACGCAAAGTCCATCTTTTTTCTAATAGGTGTATTGTTATTTAAATTTAACCTGTAATAAACAACTGAGTTCGTTAAGCTAGCTAACAAAACTGTTTATTTTCCTTTTTTAAATTGTATAATATTATAATGTTCTAAACAAAAAAAGAGAACTAAAGAAGTATTTTCTAAAGAGCGTACTCCTTCCTTAAAGGCCGGCAACGCCATTGTGTCGCCTCTGGTGTTGCGGGTGTCC